>BSYR01000052.1:7724166-9115833 GCA_030270665.1 Hibiscus trionum | reverse complement strand
ATAGGGGCTTATTTCAAAGATCCGTTCAATTGTCAATGGCTTAATGTGTTCTCTTCCGTAAATGACAGGTATCTCCAAGGAATAAACTGTTCCACCTAGTGTGTTCCATGTGTGCTACACGACTATTTTTGCATACTGTTTTACATGTTATAATACCGATCACGTGCACATGATTGACATACATGAACTCACATGAACATGACATGTTTTATAAATTAAGCATGACCGTACTATATTTCTGGTATATGCATATGCACCCGATATGACAAACATGCTATACGGATAATGTGTTACAAAACAAAAATACAGTTATTGATTAATGAACTATTGATGATTTGATTCATTGGGGTATATGGGACATGATATGAAGTTACCGACGGCTCAGCCCTGATCCAGCTGGTAAGTCCGCCCGTTTTCGGATCCTAGGCTTCGGCCAGGTCCGCCCGTTTTCAGATCCTAGGCTTCGGCAAGGGCCGCCCGTATTCTAAGGTATATCCTTAGGATGGTACCCACGCCCAATGGGCTCGGGTTAATGCCTGTACATGATACCGCACTAGGGGAAACTAAATACTGGAGTATGGTTGGAGGGTAAATAAAGAATTAAAATGAATTTTACTGCTACCTGAAACAAATGTATTTGAAATAAAAAGGTTTACTGCATTATTATATTTCATGCATTAATGATGCACCGTTGGAACACACTAGACACCAAACTCTCTGATTCCTACCTCGTATGTTACTAGCCTATATAATTATCGTCTAATTCTCGATGTATAAATAAAGAGCAAGTATCGTTATTCTCGAGTATGATGCTACCTCGAAATAGTAGAACAGAAATGGAGACTGTTACTACGTGGAACATCCTGAAAATGTTATGCCTACCATATATCTGCATGAGCTTATAGCATCTTTTGGTAGTTTTGTATTACTGAGCTTTTCCAAGCTCACGTTGTTTTTACCATCGCAGGTTAAAGGAATATATCACGGTATAATGGTTGACAGCAATGTTCGGAGTTGTCTTAGTGTTGCCTTGGAGTACGGTATTGTATAGTTAGTGGGCATTATGTCATGGATTGTTTTATGACAGTGTCTGTAAAATATTTTATGAAGTTTTATTATGTGTTTAAATGACATACCGAAATGATATTTTTAAACAGAAGTTGGTTTTACAAATTAATAAGTGTTTAAAAAAATGTTTTTATGTGTATTTTTACTGTGGGTCGCTCTTGTGACCCTAATGTGACTTCATAGGATCCGTCGTAACGCATAGGCGGGTCTAGGGGGTTACAAGTTTACTCTAATATTTATAATATAATTTTGTAAATATATACTTTTTATGAATAATATTCATAATATAATTTATAAAATTGTGGATTGGATAGCTAGTCATGGAAATTCTCAGCTTGAACTCCGTCGGGTGAAAATTGAGTTAGGTTGGTTTCATGCAATAACTTCTTGGTACTTAAAGCTAGACATCTTGGTGGTGGTTGTCGGTTTGTGACCATATCGTTCACAATCTGCACCGACCTGATCTATTAGATAGAAGCAATGATGGATACCTTAGGATCTCAAGTGACAATGCCTCTTGGATTTCTCTCTGTCAGAATAAAACTCAGGATCCTGGTCACATAGCTGGATCTACTTTTGATAACAGCTTACGCATATTTTGGTGACTAAAATAGGAAGAAGAAAAAAAACATATATAGTTTGGTGATCACCCGTGTAGTACTGTAGTTTACCCTTAAAGATTTATATCCTATACACTAGCAGTAGAAACCGAAAGTTTCTACAAGCGTCTTAGTTTTAGAGTTTGAGGTCTTAGTTTAGTGTGTAGAGTTTAGGGGTTTAGGTGTACTAGTTTAGAATACTAGTTTAGAATTTAGGGATGATGGCTAGAATTTAGGGTTTAGTTTTAGAATTTAGGGTTTAGAGGTTTAGATTTTGTTTTTAGGGTAATATGGTTATGATTTAGGTTTTAACTTATAAACCTTGAATTATAACCTTATTCTCAAAATTCTTACCATTATTCTTAAATTCTAAACCCCTACACCTAAACCCCTAAACCATACACCTTAAACTAAGACCTTAAACCCTAAAACTAAGGTGCTTGTGAAAACTTTCAGTTTCCACCGCCACTGTATAGGATAATAATCCTATCCTTAATATTAACATATGTTTTGGTAAGGCAATTTCCATAATAGTTATAATATATATGCGTTGCACATTATAAAATTATATTATAAATATTATTTATAAAATTATATAGTTATAAAATTATATCATATAAATATTATAAAGATATATCATATATATATTATAAAGATATATCATTAAATAAATAAATTTAATCTTAACTGTAATCTAACATATATATATATAGTAGTTTGTTAAAATTTTTATGAATTATTATGTTTTATTAAATGGTTTAGCATTTAGTCTTTTTACTTAAAAGACCCATGTTCGAGTCCCTTGGAGAGTATTTGGTGTTTTTTTCTTCTCAATTTCTTCATAAAACGATGTAGTTTTGGACGTTTGGGGGGCATAGAAAGCTATAATTGAATCTAAAATATAAATTTAGTCAAAACTGACGTAATTATAAGTTTGATGGTATAAACGATACAACGCCTATAATTTAATGGTATTTAATATAGTTTACCTTATTTTTTCTTTAGTATGGAAAAATAGAATTTTCGAAAATCATCATGATCATGGCTTAAAAAAGAATTTAAAAGTACGCTTCGACAAATTTTTGAGTGAACGAAAGAAAAATCAAAATAGGAACTTCTAAAAGAATTTTAGGATTGTCATGGAAAGAAATCGAAAAGACCCAAAGTGGATTTTATTTCTGTTTAAATAAAACCAAATAAAATGATAATTATGTCAATTTTTGGTAACATTTTATAGTTCTTATATGGCACATTAACATCTTTCTAAATTGTAATTCAATCGGTACATGCACGGAGACTGGAGTATGTGTGCAGTGTAGATATTAAAGGTCAAAGCCTCCAAGGCCAAATCAGACACTCAAGCATATATCTTCCTTTCAAAAATACAACATTTTTGTGTCAAAATCTTGGAAAGCATGGCCAAATTTACTCCATCTGCTGTTGTCATCCTTATCCTTCTTTTCACTGGTTTGTTTTCCTTATTTATGTTAAAAAAGATTCTTATGTTGAACAAATTCTAATTAGATCCGCCGGATATGATTTTTTCTAACGATCAATAGATATATCAACCATATTCGAAGGGTTAAATTCGACTTTTTAATCATTTCTTATATAAAAAAATCTTGAAATTAGTTTGAATGTTTGATTTTGCAGTTATTTCGAAGGTACCTCAGACTGAAGGAGGAAGATGTCAAGAGGTGTTAGATCCAAGCGATTGTGTGCTTAGCGATTGTAAAAAGATGTGTTACCAAAAGCACCAATCGATGGGTGGGCAATGTGTTGAGAAGGGAGGAACACCTGCTCAACCTACTTACAAGTGTGTTTGTGTTTATGATTGTCCTCTTTAATTCCTTTTTTAATTATTAATTAATAAAAGCAAACAACTTTCATTTTATAGATCGGTTTGGCCGTTAATCTAATACTAGTAAATTATTGCCCATAAAAAATACTAATAAATTATTATTTTTATTCAAAAATTGAATTATTGAACTTGATTGAAAACTGTGGAACACTAATTTGGGATTCAATTCGAAGCCAAATTAAGTGTGCGTCATTTAATTAGTTTAAGCCCCTAAATTTAGGGAGCTTGTAATTTAGTCACTGAAATCGAAAACTTTAAACGGCTAAAAAGAATTGACGTGACACAATTAAATCGTAAGATGATAGAATATAAAATTGGTTAAATCACAGATTAAGTCACTTAACTTTGTAGGGTTTTCACAAGTGGCAAAACTTTCAAGATTTTGCACTTTTACCTTAAATATTGAAACTTTACAATTTGGTCTGAATTTATCTAGAATTCACCGTTCAACCAACACACTTCTAGATTTTTTTAGAAAACTACTCTTGAACTTTAAACACAAAGAATTTAATCCTCAAATTACATTTTTTGGCAATTTAGCCCCTAAATTCCATTTCAAGCCTAATAAGCTTTGGGCTAAGCATGAGTTTTTTTATGTTTTGATAAAATATTTTTTTTGAAAGATAAAACAAGAATAATTTTATTAGGGAGCATCATACCATATATGAACATAGATACGGACTTCATTACAAAACCTCCCTAAACTTAAATGGAGGAAAAAGAGTACACCATATCTACATCGGTCATACACCCATTACAAAAACCATAGTCCGACCATCACACCAAAACAAACCGTTTGAAATTATATTGTCAATGTCAAAGAAAATATACTGGCAATCGCAACACCAAATCCAACTTTCTGTGTCTCCCATCCATTCAAAATTCAACCAGTAACCACCACCCCAAACTAGAAAGGCCCCTCAACAAAAGTGCAAGCTTGAGTGCAGCAACTTCAACACATGGACGAAGCCACCATACATCACTACCATCAGGGCAAATTTGCCACACTAAAATGTAATACCACAATACTAAGCAGGTCTTAATACAAATGCAACTTTTCCACTCTTTCTCAGCTGATCTGGTTCTTTGCGAAACAACACCTGTAGATCATTAGCAATGGCTTAGCCCTTTTCAGCAACTGATCCCCATTTCAGCAGGCCTTCTTTTCGATTTATGCCATTTTTTGCAAGTCTATCTGCCTCAACGTTTTGATTCCTTCCGATAGAGCTTATTTCCCAGCTAATCATACTAAGCTCTTTTTCTACATTGCAACACCAGCTCTCTAAAGGCAGACGATGTACAATGAGATTTTTAAGACAGTATACCACAATGCTAGAATCTGATTCTACTATTAGATGTGGCGATGAGCTCCATTTGATCCTGGCGAAGATCGAAACGACTTCTTTAATGGCTACTAGTTCAGCTGTGGTTGGGTCTGATATGCCAATGGATTTTGAAAATTTCACAATCGTTTCACCCAAGTGATTCTTTAGGATGCCTCCAATTCCAGCTTCTCCCAGATGCCCCATAACTGCACCATTAGTGTTGAACTTCAATGAGTCGGCTAAGGGGCAGACCAACCTGAATCCTTTGACAGATTCTTTACTTGGACTGGTAATGTCCACCCAGCAGGATTTAAGATATAATTTAAAGGCAGACTGTGTTCAGGCCATTTTGCTCGGTACCACATGCCGATCCTGAGTAACATGAGATCAAATACATCATCATCATTTAATATTTTACCCTAAAAATTACCTCATTTCGACTCAGCCATAGGGTCCAGGATATGGCGAAGAAAGCCATCAACCATAGCGATTCAATATACTTAGGTTATACCATGACAAGAAAAATTAGAAAAAAATACAAAAATGTTTTCTAAGGGATAAAATTATATCGATCATGAAGAACTAGGTGTTTTGATATAATAATTGAAAAATGTTTTGGACTAATTTGAAAAAGATTTTAAAACATGTTTTTAAGTCCAAACAACTTGAATATATGTTTAAGGTATTTAAAAAGGTTTTTGGCAACGTTTAGAATGCTTTAAAGTAGTCAAACCTGGCTTTTCAGCACTACCGTACCGATACGGTATACCTCGTATCGATACATTTTTACTCCAGATTTGATTCTGCCAAAACCCGTACCGATACAGGCTTGCCCGTATCGATACGGAGAGGGGTCATACCGATATGCCTTTAAGCGTACCGATCCCTACTTTAACAACTCCAAACGGCTATTTTCCAACGATCTTTTAAAGTGCAGACCGTACCGATACGCTTCCTAGCGTATCGATACGCATAGGCTGGCAAGAGCCCAACGACTAGTTCTGAAGAAGGTCGTACTGATACGATAGACACCAGAATTGTAATTAATGTGGGAAATAAAGACCCCAACGGCTTCAAAACATCCCCAACGATTAGTAACGGCTACAAACTCAATTAGGACTATAAATTGAAGGCTGAAACACTTGAAGATAGTTAGAGACTACATCCAAGCAACATGATCAAGAGAAATAGAGTCTAAATCTTTATTTTACCTTTCTCTTGTACATAGTCTAAGAAGAGTGCTTTATTGTAAATTCGTTGTACACTCTTGTGAGCTTAAATTGTGTAAACACTAACTTTGTGAGGTATTTAGTTTACCCAAGCAAATCCCTTGTAAAAGGAGAGGTTCTAGTTTAGCCTTGAGAGAAAAACTAGAGTTGGTTCTATCTTAGCCAAGTCAAAAAGTTAGGGTTGTAACGGTTTCCTCCTAAACCGGGAAAAGGGGACGAATTCATTGTTGAGTGAATTGGAAAATCCTTAGTGGTGTGCTAAGGTAGTGGATGTAGGTGCTTGTTAGAAGGTCTAACCACTCTAAAATCATCGTGCAAATTGTCTACATCGCTTGCATCTAATTTGCGATTTTTGGTGGTCTTTCGGTGGTTAGTTTGCTTTTGGGGTTGTTTGTTATGTATTTAGGTCTATTTTGCGAAGCAGCCTATAAGTTTGTTTTGGTTCGCTCAACACTCCTTCATCGTCTTTAAAGCGTCTAGTTGAATAAAGAGAAAGGGGTATTGTTAACGATTATTAGGTTACTATGGATGGTGGACGTCAGATTCAAAAAAAGGCTTTGACTGTTATTGCACCTTTAGGTTTTCTTTTATTTTATGTTTGGTTGCATTGCTAAAGGTATACCTTCCATTGAATCAATAAAACTCAGTATCATCTCAAGGTTAAAAAAATAAATATAGTAATCAAACATAATTATTTGATTGTAATATAAAATTTTACTCTCTAGTTGACACGAAAAATTATCCCATGAACTGTTCCAACCACATCATCTATGATCCACACCCATAATTTTATACCAAATAAGCAAAAATATTTTATTGTTCAAATTTGCGAAAAAGTCTTCATCTCTTTCTTCATCTTTAACATTTTCAACTAAAGAAGTCGAGGGAAAAATTATTTGAAACATCTAAATTCAAAACTCTCACTACTCAATGTCATCGAAAAAGAGAAATAAGAAATTCCAAATTTAACAATCAATCATTGTCAAGATTGAAGAAAATCAGACTTTAAGCCTTTTAACATCAAAACTAATCAAATTATTTGTCACAGAATTATACAAATGTCCTTAACTATCATGTCAGCATGTCTGTTAATCTTTAACGGATAATGGCTTGATTAATACTATGTAAATAATTAAGTGATAAAATTAACAATTTATAATTCGGTGATCAAAATAGTATTACTCATATGGTTAAGAGGCTATAGAGATAGCTTACCCTATTTTTTATTTAGTATGGAAAATAGATTTGTTTTAGAATAATCTTCAAGGGAGGATTTTGGCAGCAAAGTTTGGTGGGACTTATTTTAAAAAATTAATTTTTTGGAGATCTATATTAAATTTTTTAATTTTTTTGAAGGGTTTAATTTAAAATTTTCAAAAAAAAAAACTAACTAAAATTTTCATAAAATTTGAGAATTAATGAGAACTTTTAAATTTTTTTAGAAGGGGATTCAATTAAAAGATATTTAAAATATAATAAAAACCTTATTTTTTAAGGGGACAAACTAAAATTTTAAAAATATTAAAGACTAAATTTGAAAATTTTGGGAGGCTAGGACCCCACTAGCCTGGGTTACATGGCTTAAATAAGGAAGGCATAATGCCAAAAAATGCCTCCAAGATTAGATTGAATAGTTATTTTGGCCCCTATTATTTTTTAGAGCACTTTGACCCTCAACGTTTCATTTTGAGTCAAAATGACTCCTCAATGGATAGAAATCGCTAGTTCACTAACTGTAAACACCTTTATATGGCGTGCAAATTGTAACACCCGGGTTTGGGGGTCGGGTGAAAATAATGTTTTAATATTATTTCGGGTTCGGTTTTATAATTTAAATAAATAAAATAATGTCTCGATTTTGTCTTGCAAAATTTAATTGAAGAGTTGGATCAAATTTGGATGACAAGCCCAATAGCCATATTAATGGCATTTTTGTAAATAATGAGTCTTCCCAAATAAAACCCATTTCAAATAAACAATTTCATCATCTTCTTCTTCAAAACACCAAAACCAACGACAAGAGGAGCCTCCCTCCCCCTTTCACTATTCCATCTCCTTTCTCCCTCATTTTGGCTCGGTTTTGAAAGGTAATTACGTTTTTTACTTGCTCTCAACTTCCTCTCTTCAAAAGTACAAGTAATTTTCATTTTCATCCATGTTTTGGAATTGGAGTTTTTAGAGGATTTGAATAAAAATTGTAGCTTAATTGTGTTTAACTTAAAGTTTTGATTTAATAGTGATAGATATGAAGTTTATGAACCAAATGGTCCAACATATACGATTTTTAAAGGGTTTTGTTAAGTTTCCCGAATTTGGGTTTTAATGGGGTTTTTGAAGGGTTTAAAGGTTGATTTTGGGTGTGTTTTATGTTGGAAAATGAGGGCTGATGGTTGTATGATAGGTAGGGATTGTTTTGGAAGCTATTAGGTGTGTTAAAAGAGTTGGAATCAATGGTTTTCGGCTGTGTAAGAGGGCTGCTCGGAAATGAGGATTGTGGGTTGTCTTTAGCTTGAAATCTTGTGAATTGTGCTTGAATTGTGTTCCGGGTTTGCTACAGTGAATTATGGACTGAAATGTGATTGTTTTACTTGTGTTGGGATGATTAGAAGCAAGGATTTGAGTTGGTGAAGCTTCGGGATCGATTTCGGAAGTCATGGAGGCTTGAGTCGGCTTTGCTTGGGTTGCTTAAGGAAGTAAGGTGAGTGGTTAATGTTTTAACTTGATTTTCAAAGGTTGGTTCAAGCATGTGGATGTGAAAATGTTTTCAAGTATCGTTTTGGTTCAAAGATGAGTTTGAAAGGGTTTAGATTTGGGCTTGAAAAGTAATTTAAACTCAAAGAGTAAGTTGATGTGAATCGCCTCTTTAATTTCCCCTTTTACCGTTTGTTTTCATTACTTGTGGTGATAAATTGTTATGCATGAAATTTCAATACTTTGGGAAGAAGCATGTTGCTTAATATTATGTCGTTGATCATGTATGATGGTATCAATGGTGTTGTTGATATGCCTTATAAGATATGTGTAAGATGGTGCAGGTTGTGCATGGAAATGGTGAGTAAGACCATTTGTGGTTGGTAAGATTGTAAGTAGTAAGTTGGTGCTCAGTTGTGGATTTTGTTACAACTTGTTTTGGTTGTGCATGATATAGTGAGTACATGTCGCATGATAGTGATTGTATATCGTGTTTCATGGTTGGTGTCGAACCTCACGTGATGGTTGTCGTTGCTCCGGTGATGTGTAGTCCCGTCGGTAGCGAGTGGTATAAGACTCCGGTGATGTGTAGTCTCGCCGGTAGTGACTAGTAGAAGAGTACTTTGATGTGTAGTCCCATTGGAAAACTACTAGTCGAAACGGTGATGTGTAGTCCCACCGTGTGTATTTTGGTTATGCTTATGCATACCATGTATTGTTCATGTTGTGTCTCACTATATCATTCTCCTGTTATGGTTTTGCCTTAATCTAGGATCATGCCTTTATGCATACCATGAAGTGTGATGCCATGATAAATATTTATATTGTTGTCTTGTGGTTGGACGTTGTATGTTAGTAGAAGGATTAGGTTGTTGGATGAATTGTATGTGTTGATCATTATCTTTAAAGAAAGCTTTGAACCCTGCATTGTCGTTGTTATGTTTTTGAGCTCCACTCACTAAGCTTTATGCTTACGATCTCCTTTTTCCGACAATGCAGATCATTAGCTTGGAGTTAGCAAGGAGCAAGAAAGGGCGTCCAAGCGTGTGGTGGTTTGCTCAAGTATGGTTTATTAAATAATGTAGTAGTTTAGCAATGGGAAATGCTACGTGTTTTAGGAGCGTGTATCTAGACTCCGTTGTGTTGGCTTTATGTTGTTAATGCCTTATGTTGGTGGATTTGTAAACCATGTTTAGATTGCCTTATATGAATGTTTTGTGTTTGTTTGCTAAGGCATGAGACTCATATATGCTATGTATGCCTTCTTTTGAATGATTATGTGAATTCCTTGGTTGAATGATGTTCGTCCATGTTGGGTGCCTTGTATGACTAGATTGTGGTTAATAGATGTGGTATGAATGCATGGATGTGTCTAGGGAGGTCTTGATTCGCATCTAGGTTCGAGTCTTGTGTTGTTTTTGCTGATTTTGGAGACTTGCAGTGTAGGGCGTATCGATACGCCTAAGGGCCGTATCGATACGGTCTTGCCTGCAGGCCTCAGTTTTGGCTGGGCGTATCGATACACGGGGGTGTATCGATACGGTCTATGCTCACTGGAATTCTGAGAAATTGGTGAGTTTATGGCGTATCGATACGGGGTTGAGGCGTATCGGTACGGTTCCATCTCGTTGACCTCGAAACGTTGACCGAGAGGGGCGTATCGATACGCTCAAGGGCTGTATCGACACGGTCTTTCCTGAGTTGACTGAAAGGGTTGACTTTGGTCAAGGCGTATCGATACCCTCTGTAGGTGTATCGATACGGCCTGCTTAATAAGGAAAATTGGGCTGTTTATTTGCATATCTTGTGGGTTTTGTTTCCGTGTTTGTTCGCTGCGTGTCCTATCACATAGGATTTAATAAAGGCATCTAGAAAAGATAAAGAAAAAAATAGGGTTGCTAACCGAAGGGGAGCCTTAACGGGTTTCACTTCGGTTTTCCCCGTGTAGCCTACTCGGATCGGTCATCCGGCCAGGCCGGGACGAGGGGGTTACACAAATGCTACACGACATCATACTTTATTTTAACAATGCCACATTTACAAAGATTTTACAATTTAACCTTGAGAGAGAACAAACTCAAACCTTTATTAGGGATAGCTCACGCCTTAATCATTCAATGTATGAGCCATGTAGGATTGTCATGTCATTTCAAGGTGTTTACCGTTGGTTAAACTAATGATTTTCATCCATTGAGGAGCTATTTTGACTTAAAATGAAACATTGAAGGTCAAAGTGCTCCAAAAATGAGCTAAAACGACAATTTAATAAAACATTAGAGGTGTTTTTTTGACATTATGCCAATAAAAAATTTAAAAGCACGTTCAACAAATTTTTGAGTAATAGAAAAAACTACAAATAGAAACTTTTAAAGCAATTTTAGGAATGTCGTGGGAAGAAATCAAAAGATCCAAATTGAATTTTATTTCTATTTAAGTAAAACCACATAAGATGATAATTAATCTAATTTTGGTAATATTTTATATTCCTTATATGGCACATTAACATCTTTATATATTTTAATTCAATTGGTACATGCATGGAGATCGGAGTATGTGCAGAGTGTAAATATAAAACTCAAAGCCTCCGAAGCCAAATCAAACACGGCAAAATTTTCATCAAAATCTTGAAAAACATGGCCAAATTTACTCTTACTCATGCTGTCATCTTTGTCCTTCTTTTCACTGGTTTGTTTTCTTTATTCGTGTTAAAAGTATTCCTAGGTTGATTCAATTATAATTATATCAGTAGGATATAGTTTTGTCCAACTATTAATAGATATATCAGCCATATTCGAAGAATTAAATTTGAATTATGAATTGTTTTTTATATGAGAGTTTAGAAATTAATTTGATTGTTTTAATTTTGCAGCTATTTCAATGGCACCTGGGATTGAAGGAGGAAGATGCCAAGAGGTGTTAGATCCAAGTGATTGTGTGCTTAGCGATTGTAAGAATATGTGTTACCAAAAGCACCAATCCATGGGTGGGCAATGTGTTGAGACGAGAGGAACACCTGCTCAACCTACTTACAAGTGTGTTTGTGTTTATGATCGTCCTTTTTAATTCCTCTTTTAATTACTATTAATTAATAAAAGCAATCAACATTCATTTTATAGATCGGTTTGGCCATCAATCTAATACTAATAAATTATTATTTTTATTAAGAAATCAAATTGTTGAACTTGATTGAAAACTGTGGAACACTAATTTTGGATTCAATTTGAAGCAACATTAAGTGTGTGCAGCATTTAATTATAAACAAAATAAACAAATCTTAATACATTAAAACAAATACCTAACATTAAATCATTAAAATTAATTTTTTAACTATAAACAAACTATTCCAAAATTATAATAAATAACTTAACATGAGCGAGAGGAGGCAAAAAAAGCTCTAGTAATACTAGAAGTAAAAAGTTTAAGAGTTCATTCAAGAGCATATCAGGGCATTGAAATCAGCCTTGAGGTAATGGAGTTGTCATTCACAATAAGAGGATCATTCTACTAATAAAAAAATAAAGGGAAAGAAACACATGATTTACTTAAAAAGAGAAAAGAATCAAAGGAGAAAAATTGAAAAAGAAGTAAACATACGACAATGTGGTTGTGAAATTTGAGAGTGGTTAGGTTGGGTTTGAGATAAAGTTAAAGTGATGATAATATAGTCTATGTTTTTTTAACTTATATGGGTTTTTTATAAGACATGTATTAGGGGTACAAAGGTAAATGAGTATATATATATTTTTTTAAAAAAAAATTGTATAATATCGGGATCCCTATGGATATTTTTCGGGGATTTATAGGATACAGTTCGGTTATCCTCACTGTTCGAATATGACACACTCCGCCCTCATCTTTATTTGAGCTTTGATGACAACTTGTCCTTGTTCATGTGGGTGAAAATGTCAATTATTTTTGGCATAAGGTCAAAAATAGCCCCCAACGTTTCACCATTTGGTCAATTCATCACCTATTTTTTTTATTTTGGTGCAAACAAGCACCCAACGTTTGATTTTCATTCAACTTTCACCCTTAGTGGATGGAAACCGTTAGTCAACAGGCGTTAACCATTTGAGGCTGACGTGTCACGCAAGTGTGGCATGGAGGGATGATGTGGCAGTGCCACGTGGCACTTTGCTGATGTGGCATCACATTTTTTATTAATTTTTTTTGAAATAATTATTTTTAACCAATCTGATGCCACACGGCACTTGCTAATGTGAAATCATCTAATTGGTTAAAAATAATTATTTTTTAAAAATTAAAAAAATAATTATTTTTTAAAAAATCTTTAAACTTTTTAGATTTGACAAAATAGCCCCCAAATTTCAAAATCCCTAACTCCCTCAAACCCAAATCCCGATTTGAGCCGATTCCGTCGCCGCCCACCACATCGATCGCCGGACCATCACGGTCATTTGCCCCACCATTCCGTCGTCAGAAATTGTCCGACGTCGTGCGAAACGCCGGATGAAGGCAAAATCGTCGAATGGCTCATTTGAACGATTCGCGATGAATGGCGATAGAACGAACGACGAACAGTGTGTGGCTCGTTCAGCAAGGGGAGGGTGCTTTGTTTCATCACCAGAAACGTGGCCAACGCTGACGAGGGTGGTTGAATTTGGGAGTTTAAGGGTTTGGGGACTGTTTTTGAAATATTTGAAAATTTGAGGATATTTTATTATATATATATATATATATAATTATTTTTTAAAGAAAATATTTTTAAAATATTTGGCGAAGCCCCCGTAGTACAGTACGAGGTATCTTTGTAATTGTACCAGGTCTATAAATATATGTGTTATTTGTAACCTAAGGACCATTGATTGAAAAAAAAGAAAACAGTCGCTCTTGCTCCCCGAATACGTAAGCACGTTGCTGAACCTCGTTAAATCTCGTGTTCTTGCTTGTTTGATTTTCTTTTTCGTTTGTCGTGTGCACAACAACTGGTATTAGAGAGCCTAGTTGCGATGGCTATGTCCGGTGCGAAATTCGAAGTGGTCAAGTTCAATGGTGAAGGTAACTTCGGATTGTGGCAGACGAGGGTAAAAGATCTGTTAGCGCAACAAGGGATTTTAAAGGCTTTACGATCCACAAAACCAACGTTGATGGAGGAAGATGATTGGGAAGAACTGCAGCAATGAGCGACTGAAACCATACGATTATGTTTGGCAGATGAGATTATGTATCGCGTTATGGATCTGACGTCTCTAGGAGAGATATGGAGCAAGTTGGAAAGTCAATTTATGTCCAAGTCTCTGAAAAATAAATTGTATCTAAAGCACAAGTTGTATAGGCTGAAGATGCATGAAGGTCAAGATTTGGCGCATCACGTGAATATCTTCAATCAAATAATCACCGATTTGACTCAACTTGATGTGAAGATTGAAGATGAAGACAAAGAAATGATTATGTTGTGTTCGTTGCCTTCTTCTTATGAACACATGGTGACTACTCTTACATATGGGAAAGAAACAATCAAAGTTGAAGAGATTACTGTAGCCTTGTTGGCCTACAACCAGTGAAGGTAGAATACATGCGAAAGCTCTCACGCTGATGGTTTATATGTTAAGGGTAATCACAAGCGTGGAAGGAAGTCAGAGAAGGAGGGTTCTGGAAGACGGAATTCTAGATCAAAGTCTAGAGGCAAGAAGACGTTTCATTGCTACAAGTGCAAGGAGCCAGGACATATGAAGCCAGACTGTTCAAAGTGGAAAAATGAGTCAGATGATAAACATGATGCATTATCCAAAACTGTGAATGTGGTGCAGAATGAGAATTCATATTGCAGTGATGGTGATATGCTTTCTATTTCAACAACTCAATTCACAGATGCTTGGATTCTTGATTCAGGATGCTCTTATCATATAACGCATAACATGGAATGGTTTTCTACCTATGTGTCTATTAATTTTGGTTTCGTCTATTTAGGTGATGATAGATGTTGCAACATTGTCGGTATTGGTGAAGTCAAAATTAAGATGTATGATGGTACTATTAGAACATTATGTGATGTTAGGCATATACCGGATTTGAAAAAAATCTAATTTCTTTGGGCACTTTGCATAAGAATGGTTTAATTCCTAAAGCTGATAAGGATATTGAAACCATTAGGATTGTTAAAGGTGCATTGAGTGTGATAAAAGGAAAGATAATTGCAGGGATTATCTATAAATTGTTAGGGAGTACAGTCGTAGGTGGAGCTCATTTTGTTGAGTCATATGATGATAATACAAAATTGTGCCATATGCGTTTTTGGTCATCTTAGTGAACTTAAAATGGTTGAATTGCATAAAAGAAATTTATTGCATTGTGTCAAAAGTTGCAAGCTCAATTTTTGTGAATTTTGTGTTCTCAGTAAACAGACTAAAGTCAGTTTCACGACTAGAAAGCACAAAACTGAAGGGATTCTTGATTATGTGCAGTCTGATGTATGGGGGCCTACCAGAGAATCATCATTGGGTGGATCTCTGTATTATGTTACTTTTATTGACGATTTTTCTTAGAAAGTTTGGGTGCATTTCTTGAAACAGAAATTTGAAGTCTTTTCCAAATTCAAGGTGTGGAAAGCTGAGGTGGAGAACCAAACGGGTAGAAAGATCAAGTATTTAAGGTATGATAATGACATAGAATACACAGATTCACAGTTTCTGAAGTTTTGTGAGGAGCATGAGATTCAGAGACATTTTTCAGTGCGAAAGACGCCATAACAAAATGGTGTTGCTGAAAGGATGAACATGTCATTAGTTGAGCGGGCTCGGTGCTTGAGACTAAATGCAGGGCTTCCTAAAAACTTATGGGCAGAGGCTGTGAGTATGGCATGCTATCTCATCAACGGGTTACCACGAGCATCTTTGGGTGGAAAAGTTGCAGAAGAGGTATGAACATGCAATGTAGTTGATTTTTCACACGGATTTTTGGTTGTCCTGCTTATGTACATGTACCTGGTGATGAGAGATCAAAATTTGATGCAAAATCGAAGAAGTTCATCTTTCTAGGCTACAAGAAAGGTGTCAAAGGATATAAGTTTTGGGATCCAGTTGCAAGAAAAACAATTTAATAGAGATGCAATTTTTGATGAGTAATTCATGTTGCAGCAGAACTGAGACAATATGTGTTGGTGGATTTTGAACAATATCCTAGAACAGTTGAGAAAGAAGTAACAACTGAGAAAGATGAAAGTTTGAATTCAACTTCTGGTGACTCTAATACAATTTCGTTGTAGAATTATAATTTAGCCAGAGATAGAGAGAGACGCATCAATGTAAAGGCTCCATGCAGATTGGGTTCTGAAGATATGGTGTCTTTTGCACTTCACATTACTAATGAAGATCCGAATACTTTTCAAGGGGTTATCTCTAGTCCGAAGAAAAGCAAATGGATGGTTGCAATGATTGAGGAGATTGAATCTTTGCAGAAAAAGTATACGTGGGAGCTAGTTAGGCTTCTTGAGGGAAAGAAGGCTATAGGTTGCAAATGGGTGTATAAAAGGAAACCAACAGTATTAGAAAAGAAGGGGGAAAGTTCAAGACTCGATTGGTAGCAAAGGGTTTTTCACAACAAAAAAGAGTTGATTATGATGAAATCTTTTCTCATGTAGTTAGACACACTTCAATCAGGGCAATTCTTGCACTTGTAGCTAGTTTGGATTTGCATTTAGAGCAGATGGATGTTAAAACTGCTTTTTTGCATGGTTATCTAGAGGAGCAGATTTATATGCAGCAGCCAGAAAGGTTCATTCAATCCGGAGATAAACACCTGGTTTACAGGTTAAAGAAATCCTTGTACTGGTTGAAGTAGTCTCCACGACAATGGTACAAGCGATTAGACTCCTACATGATTCAGATTGGCTACAAGCGATGTGAGTATAATTGTTGTGTCTATGTTAAAAGCCTTAATGATGGTTCTTTTATTTTTTTGCTACTGTATGTTGATAATATGTTGTTGGCTGCAAAGTATATGCATGATGTTGTCGGTTTGAAAGCTTTATTGAGTTAGGAATTTGATATGAAAGACTTAGGAGTTGCAAAGAAAATTCTTGGAATGGAGATTCACAGAGATAGAGGCTCAATGAAACTGTGGTTATCTCAGTAAGGCTATGTTGAAAAAGGGTTAGACGGGTTTGGGATGAGCAAAGCAAAGCCCGTGAACACTCCATTGGCAAATCACTTTAAGCTTTCTACAAAACAGTGTCTGAAGACAGACGAGAAAATTGAAGAGATGGAAAAGGTCCCTTATGTCAGTGTTGTCGACTGCCTAATGTATGCGATGGTATGTACTCGTCCTGATTTAGCTCATATTGTTGGTCAAGTCTGTAAGTACATGTCTAAAACAGGAAGATCACATTGGGAAGCAGTCAAGTGAATTTTCAGGTATTTAAAGGGTACCGTGGGGCATGGAATTGTTTTCGGCAGTCTGCGACGTGATCCTTTGATTGTTTGATATGTGGATTTAGACTATGCGGGTGATTTGGATTATAGAAGATCTACAACTGGGTATGTTTTCACCCTTGGTGGAGGGCCTATATGTTGGAAGTCAAATGTTCAGTCTATTGTGACATTATCAACAACTGAAACTGAGTAAATGGCAGTAGCTGAAGCTGCAAAAGAAGCCTTATGGCTTATCGGGCTAGTGAAGGAATTGGGTACTCGGCAAGGTGGAGTTCAGTTGCATTGTGATAGCCAAAGTGCTATTCATTTGGTTAAGAATTAGGTGTATCATGCTAGAACTAAATATATTGGTGTGAGGTTTCACAAGATTAGAGAGTTAATTGCATCTGATGAGATATTGTTACAAAAGGTGCATACTACAGACAATCCAGCTGATATGTCGACCAAGCATGTTACTACAGACAAGTTCAAGCATTGTTTGGACTTGTTGAATGTTTGCAAATGCTAGAGAAGCATGGTAGCCCAACCCACTTTGATGTATGAGAGACTCTACATTTATCTCCTAAGGGGTATGATATTCGCCAAGGTGGAGATTTGTTAAGTATGACTCATATATTGTAAAAGGAAAAATGTTGGCTACTTTAACTAGGATTACAATTATTCTAATCCTTCAGGGAGTAGTATTCCTTATCCTAGTTAGAATAGGACTTGGATGTAGGGGGCTATATAAAGAGGCTTACCCCCACCTCATTAGGTACTTCATCAATTGTTCTTTAGGCTTTGCGGAGCGAGAGCATCTGTCTATCAAAGGAGTACTCGAGTTTTCAGTGGGCTCGGATTAAGTGTTCGCCCCCGCGATACGGTACGGGGTATCTTTGTAATTGTACTGGGTCTATAAATAGATGTGTTATTTGTAACCTAAGGACCATTGATTGAATAAAAGCAAACAACCGCTCTTGCTCTCCGAGGACGTAAGCACACTGCTGAACCTCGTTAAATCTCTTGTGTTCTTGCTTGTTTGATTTTCTTTTTCGTTTGTCGTGTGCACAACAGAAGGGAAGATAGTACTAACCTAAGGCAAATATAGTTCAACGTAGTAAAACATATTCAAGTTGTGTGGATCTCAGTTGATCAAATTCTAACAGAACCAAATCAGCAAGCCCCAAACCAAAGGAAAGGTCTTTCTTATTAGGATCATGTGCGAGTTTTATTTCATTCTACATTTTACTTTGGGGAGGGAGGTACTTGGTATGACGAGAGCCTGAGCAAAATTTCTGGCGGTTCTCTTCCTGCAAAATTCCACATTCACGACTGCGACTGTCTTCTCGATACGCAATGCCCTGCCCACCATCTCTTCCCCCTCCTATATCGCATCACCAACAACAACATTATGAAATTGATATATAGTGTTGAGAATATGAATGTAATTAGTTTCAAAGTTAGTTAGTTGTTAGAGGTTGTTAGCAGTAGTTAGATGCTTGTTGATTAAGCTTTGACTTTGGCTATATAAGCCTCTTGTAAATTTATTTTAATCAATGAGAATGAATTATTTTCTCAACATGGTATCAGGATTCAGTCTCTGATCCAATTCTGTTGGGCCGTTTTCATTTCATTGGCCTACTTTTTTCCCCTTTCTTCAATATTGCTTTTTCCCCTTCCGATGGCTACTTCGATTGATCTGAATCACGTCCTCTACCTTCATCCTTCTGATACGACCGGAGCTCCGATTGTTTCTGTGCAATTGACCGGCATCGATAATTACGGCGTCTGGAGCCGATCGATGCGTCTTGCGTTGCTCGCCAAAAAAAATTAGGGTTTGTCACTGGCGATTGCAAACGCGATAGCTTCGTTGATGCTCTTCGTTCGCAATGGGACCGTTGTGATGCGGCTGTCATTTCGTGGATCCTGAACTCTGTCAGCCGTGATTTGTCTGCCGGTGTTGTTTTTGCTTCGAACGCTGCCCTCATCTGGAAGGACCTTCGTGAACGGTTCGATAAAGTCGACAGTGCTCGTATTTTTTTCCTTTATCGGGAGGTTGCCACGACTGTTCAAGGTGATCTCTCTGTCTCTTCTTATTTCACACGATTAAAGCTTTTGTGGGATGAGCTTGCGGTTCTTGTTCCGTTTTCCACGTGTGAGTGTACTGCTTCTGAAGACAACCTGGCTATACATCTTCAACAGCATCTTTTTCAGTTCCTTATGGGTCTCAATGAGACGTTCTCCGCCTTGCGAAGTCAGATCTTACTAATGAAGCCTCTTCCGTCCGTTAACCAGGCTTACTCGATGATTCTCCAAGAAGAATCTCAACAGACTCATCTTCATGGTGTTTCTTCCGTTTCTTTAGCCTATGATCCTACTGCACTCTATGCGTCTGGTGGTACTGGGTCTCGCCGTCGTTTCAATGGAACATGTGACCACTGCAAGGTTCGGGGTCACAAAAAAGATCAATGCTATCGTTTAATTGGGTTTCCGTCCGACTTCAAGTTCAGTAAAAAGAGGGATGTTCAAGCTGCTTTGGTTACTGACACTGTCACTCCTGGGGCTTCTCTGATGACTGGTTCTGGTTCATCCTTGGCACCGGTGTTCACACCTTCGCAGTACCAGCAATTGTTGGAATTGATTAATCGTGCTCCGCCCTCTTCAGCTGATTCTTCAGCTAATCTGGCAGGTGATGTTTCTTGTTCCTCTGCTAGGTCAAGTTCTTTGTGGATTTTAGATACTGGGGCTACGGATCACATGTGTTGCGATTTCATTTACTTGAATGCTCCTCTTTCATGTTCATCCACTTATCGTTCTGCGTTTTTACCTAATGGAAAAAATGCTGTCATTACTCATACTGGTTCTGTGTGCTTCCCTGATTTACATTTGTCTAATGTTCTGTATATTCCTGATTTCACTCACAACCTTATCTTTGTTTCCAAATTAACCTCCGATTTGTGTTGTACTGTGATTTTCTTCCCTGGTTTCTATTTGATTCAGGGTCTCTCCAATGGCAGGATATTGGGGATTGGTAAATTGTGTGGAGGCCTTTATGTCTTCATATCTCCTGCTTCTGTGCCTGGTTTGTCTTTGTCCTTTCCTTCTTTTTTTTCCTTTGTCTGATGTTAAGCCTTCTATTCCATCTTGTATGCATTCTGAGCTTAATAAAAGTATGTTGTGTCATGCTCGTTTGGGTCATGCACCCTATACTACTATCTCTAAATTGCCTCTTTCTGATAGCATCTCTGGTAGCTCTAGGTTTCCTTGTCCTGTTTGTCCTCTAGCCAAACAATCTAGGCTTCCGTTCCCTTCTAGTTCTACTCAATCTAAACTTCCATTTGAGCTTTTACATATGGATCTTTGGGGACCATATCGCACCTCCACTGTTCATGGTCAACGGTATTTTCTCACTATCGTTGATGATTTTTCAAGGATGACATGGGTGTTTCTGTTGAGGTTAAAATCTGATATTGTTTTGTTCATCAAGTCCTTTATGTCTTATGTTCATAATCATTTCTCAACCTCTGTTAAGTTTGTTCGTACTGATAATGGGACTGAGTTCTTCAATTCTTCTTGTTCTGAGTTTTTTTCTTCTCTTGGCATTGTGCATCAAAGTAGTTGCATCCATACACCACAACAAAATGGTATAGCTGAGCGTAAGCATAGACACCTATTAGATGTTGCTCGTGCTTTGAAATTTCATGCAAAAATTCATGTTAAGTTTTGGGGTTACTGTGTCACAGCTGCATGTTATTTGATCAATCGTCTTCCTTCTTCAGTTTTACACTAGAAGACTCCTTATGAGTTGCTTTATCATCGTCCCCCTTCTCTTTCTCATCTTCGTGTCTTTGGGTGTCTTAGTTATGCTACAAACACCAATTCTACTGACAAATTTTCTCCCCGAGCTTTTCCTTCTGTCTTTTTTGGTTATTCTGAAGTTCAAAACGGATACATATTGTTTAACTTGGATTCCAAGTCTTTTTTTGTAAGCAGTGATGTCATTTTTCATGAGGACATTTTTCCTTTTCATTTTGTCAAATCTTATATTTCTCCTTGGTTTTTTCCTTCTCATGTTTCTGCTTCTGATGATGATTTCCTTACTCTTTGTCTTTGTCTTATGACCACCTTCCTTCTTCCTCTTTGTGTTTGTCTTATGACCACCTTCCTTCTTCCACTCATTCTTTTCTCTCTCATACTTCTATTGTTGAACCCAAATCCTATTCTAAAGCCTGTAAAGATCCTTTGTGGATTGAAGCCATGAAAGAGGAAATTCAGGCTCTTGAAATCAATCACACTTGGTCCTTGGTTCCTTTGCCATCTGGTAAAATTCTCATTGGCTGCAAATGGGTTTTTCGAGTAAAGTATAACTCTTCTGGTGCTGTTGGACGATACAAAGCATGTCTCGTGGCCAAGGGTTATAATAAAAAAGCTGAGGTTGATTACACTGAGACATTCTCTATTGTAGCAAAAATGGTCACTGTTCGAACCATTTTGGCTCTTACTGATGCCCACAATTGGCCACTTTACCAGATGGATGTCTACAATGCCTTTCTTCAAGGTGACTTGCAAGAAGAAGTTTACATGGAGATGCCTCCTGGATTCTGCAGCCAGGGGGAGTCCAAGGTTTGTAGGCTGCATAAGTCTCTTTATGGATTGAAGCAAGCTTCAAGAAAATGGAACATGAAGCTTTGTGAAGCATTATTAAATGCTGGTTATTATCAAAGTAGATCAGATTACTCTATTTTCACAAAGAGGAAAAGTGATGCAATTGTGATAATGCTAATCTATGTGGATGACTTACTCATTACTGGAAATGATGGCACTCTGATTTCAGAATTGAAGTTATTGTTGAATCAGAGTTTTAGAATGAAAGATCTAGGGAATTTGAAGTTTTTTCTGGGTTTTGAAGTAATGAGGTTTAAGGAAGGCATTTTATTAAACCAGAGGAAGTATGCTCTAGAATTAATTGAAGATCTGGGTCTTGGAGGTTCCAAACCAGCATCCACTCCTTTGGAATAAAACATCAAGTTTACAACATCAGTTTATGATAAAGAACTTGAGCTTAATGTTGAAGATAAACTCTTGGAAGATGTTTCTGTATTTCAGAGATTAATTGGAAGACTTATTTACCTTACACACACTAGATCAGATATAACATTTGCTGTGCAGAATTTGAGTCAATTCATGCATCAACTGAAGGATTCTCATATGTTGGCAGCTTTGAGAATTGTTAAGTATATAAAAAAGAATCCTGGTCAAGGGTTGTTATTTGAGACATCAAATGAAGAGCATATTTCAGCCTATTGCGATTCAGATTGGGCATCTTGCCCAATATCAAGGAAGTCAGTAACTGGGTATTGTGTTAAGATTGGGAAGTCTCTAGTTTCCTGGAAATTCAAAAGACAAAATACAATAGCACGATCTTCAACAGAAGCTGAATATCGTAGCATGGCAGTTGTAGTGTCTGAAGTAATTTGGTTGACTGATTTCTAAAAGAGCTTGTGTTGTATAAATCTGGTCCAGTGAAACTCTGTTGTGACAACAAGGCTGCACTTCAGATTGCAACAAATTCGGTGTTCCACGAGAGAACCAAGCATATAGAGATAGATCTTCATTTCGTGAGAGAGAAGATACAAATGGGGTTAATTCAAACTCAGCACATTTCTTCCTCAGAACAACTAGCAGACATTATGACAAAAGCCCTTGGAGTGCAGCAACATAAGTATCTTCTCAGCAAGTTGGGAGTTAAAGATATCTTTCAACTACCAACTTAAGGGGGAGTGTTGAGAATATGAATGTAATTAGTTTCAAAGTTAGTTAGTTGTTAGAGGTTGTTAGCAGTAATTAGATGCTTGTTGATTAAGCTTTGACTTTGGCTATATAAGCCTCTTGTAAATTTATTTTAATCAATGAGGATGAATTATTTTTTCAACATATAGATACAACCGAATTAAATGACGATGAACATAAAAGAAAGCTAGCGTACATCAGTGAAAGCTGTATCCAAATAAGAGACGGACAGACGATAATCTCCACAGAAACAAAGTACGCGGAAGTCCATAAGTGTGTACAATCACAGATCCAACCAGTGATGCAGTGGCTCCACCGTGCAACACGTTCATTGGGTTCTTTTCCCCCATAACACAAAATAAACCAAACCCCATATCAGTTCATTTTCCAAAGCAAACAAGTTAACTGGGATTTTCATGGAGAAAAGTAGTCGGCACTTGGCCCTGTTCGATCGACTCGACGAGGAGTCCCAGACCTTGCATGACGAAGTTTTCGAAGAATCGGAGAAGTATGCCATCGCCCTCGAGACCATTCTCCAAGTATTTCTTCACCATTTCCAACTCCGTGCGATTTGGTCTGCCTCTTCCTGGCGATTGCCCAACTCAATTGTCAACAAAAGAAATTTATTTATATAATGCTATTATAAAGCATGACACAAAATCAAGTGATCAAATATATTCAGGTATGCTTCCGCATTCAGTTTATTTAATATATTATTTTTTGTAAGCTAAGATGATTACAAGTAGTATCTATTCTAAATATACTCTCAACCATTTAATAATGCATGCTCGATTACCATGCTACAACTGTTGGTGCTCAAACCCGTGACCTTTAAGAACAATAATAGATCCCTTAACCACTGAGGCAAGTTGGTTCATGCTTCAATTTATTATTTTTGATGATTTGACATGATAGATCCTAAGTATTAAATTTCATATTAAATTATAATTTGGTTCTAACAAGTGGTATTTGAGTCTTGTCATGTTGAATTATTAAAAATAAATTAATTTATATTTTGGATTGATCCGTTCTAATTTTTTTTTGAGTTAAAGAATTCATCGATATTCTTTAAATTTATTAGGATTGAATTTTGAATATTAACACTAAACTCCAATGCGATATGAGATGTTACAATTCTTTGAATTGTCGTTAATTATGTATATTTTTTAATTAGGGCTATAGATAATAGTTGTGTATTAGTGTTATTCTGGGTTCATGTTTCTTTGTGTGTGTTTTGGGTGCATTTACTAGGGGGAAAAGGTATGTAATCGATCCATTAAACACTTAATTAATAGCAAATCAGGTTAGGGTTTTGCACCATCGCCATTTTTTTGAGATAATATAAATTTATGTGAATCAATACATGTTTGATTTCGAATATATATATATGGGTTTTATTTTGATGCACAAGCTGTGTAAATTTTTTTTACACAATCCTTTTATAACATTTAAAATCTAAATCACAAACCCTAGCAACGTAAACCCTAAACCCTAAGTCATAAACCATAAACTCTAAATTTTAACCATAAATCTTAAATTATATACCCTACATACTAAACCCCTAAACCCTAAAATTAAAGGGCTTGTGTAAACTAAAGTTTACACAAGCTTGTGCATCAAAGTATTTTCCTATATATATATATATATATATATCTTTGAATTACGGAATCAAAATGTATCTTCTTTAAAGTTATGCATATTTTGGTTTTGGCTTTTCAATTAGAATATGACATTTCAACTTTGATAGTTAGATTATTATGGATATGTATGGGTAATTTACATTTTAGATCACCAAACTTAACACCTTTCATTTATATCATATACTTTTAATTTAATCAAATTACATCATCCAATTTTTATTATTTATAAATTAAGTCATTTATATCGACAACGTTAAATAATTTTAAAGTAAAAAACTGAAATTTATATTTTTATTTGACATATTTTCACATATCATCAATACATAATGTTTGATTTGCATTTTAATTTTTTTATGTTATGATTTATAGGAAATTTAGATATTTTCTTTGAATCCATTTAAATGAAATGTTTCAGAAAATTATTATAGAAAAAAATTAAACTTATTAATTAAATATTATTTGATGATGATATGTGAAAGATATATTAAATACAAGTGTTGATTTCATTTTTTTTACATTATAATTATTTAACGTTGTCAATATAAATGACTCCATTTAGAAATTATAAAAGTTAAATGATGTAACTTGATTAAATTAAAAGTTTGTGACGTAAATGAAAGTAAAAGTAAAGTTTAGTTATCTAAAAAGTAAATTAATCAGATATATATATATATATATATATATATATATTAAATTTTTATGTGATCACTGTATGAATAATTTATTTATTGATACTTCTGATTTTTGCTTTTAGTTAAAGATTGAATGTTTTGAATTCGACTTTGATTTTGATAAATGCATGTTTAAGGTTTAATTTTTTTTAAGAAACAATCAAAGATTTATGTTTTTCGATTTCTGATAGCCACATTTAGACAACCTTATTTTGGGTTATTTCGGAAACTTAAATGTTATCAGAAATTTCAGTTTTGACTCTTACAAAAATTTAAATTTGGATATCGGTATATTTATATTATATATTTTGAGATAGATTAATTGAAGCATTAAGTCACTAAAGTGGACTCTATTGTGAAAATTATTTTATTTTAAAATATAGAAGGTTTTGTGCATGTAAGTTGATCATGTTAGTATTAATTGGTCCAAAGAAAGGTTAATAATTTATATTATTACACGTGCAACTGTGGTAATAAACATGTGATAATTATTCAGTTTTATATGTGAGCAATAAATCGGACCAAAGAAAGATTTATGTTTTACATGTTCTTATTATCAATGTTTGATTACTGTACTAAGATATCACTTGCAAGTCAATGTTTTGTCAAAAGATGAAATATTAATGGAGTGTCTGGTATCTTGATATGAGGTTTACCTTTATTCAAACTTATTATTATTTTGGTTATCTTTTAATTTGATTGAAAGATAAAATTAAGACAAATATTTAGAAACAATTAAATTCATATTTTGGCATCCGATGTCTAATATTTTAATGGATTAATTGAAACATAATGTCACCAAAGTGACTGTTTTTGTGTAGATTATTTTTATTTAAAATATTAAAATAATTTTGGGTTTTTGTAATTCATGCTTTTATTAAATTGGCTCAAAAAAGTTAATATTTGGCGGAATTAAAGCGACAACTGTGGCGATAAATGTGTGACAATTATAAGGTATTTTATGTGAGCAATACTTTAGTCCAAAGATTAATCTATTTTTTGACATAATTTATTGTCATTGTTTGATTGCTACAACAAAAGTATCGTTTACAATTAATTTGAAATTCTAAACCCTACACCCAAAAAATACTCTACCCTAAATTTCATGTACACTACAAAAAATGACATATACTGACGAACAAAAACCGTCAATTAAACACCTAAAATCTATCGGTATATGGTCCAAAATCTTTTACCGACAAACAAAAGCGATATTTCGATAGACAAACAGTCATCGGTAAAACGCTAGTTGGTATATATCTATAGCGACGGACACAACCATCGCAATAGATATTGAGACCTTATACTGACAGAAAAATTTGTAAGTATAGGTATAGCCTACTCTGACAAATTAGCGTATCTATTCCGACGAACGTCTTCCGCCGGCATATATGGTAAATATATAATAACGGGTTTTTATTGACGGTACATTCGTCGTAATTGATTCAAACTTTTACCTGCGATTGTCTCCATTGTTATATGTATCATGTTTGTCGGTATATGTTTAATTGGCATTTATTTTTTATTTTAAATATTAATAATTATTAATACTATTATTATTTTTTATTTTAAATATTAAAATCATTAATACTATTGTTTTTGATCAAAGAGAACTTCATTAAAATACTAAAAGGGGCAACTGCCTTAACAAACACCCTAAAAGTGGAAAGTTGAACTTTCCATCAAAAACCCGCGCAGAAGCAACGGTCGAAAAGGCAAACAAAGGCTGCAACAATGCAGAAACCCTAAATGAAGCCCAACTCCGACATCGGGGCACAACCAAAAAAACGAAAAACGTGACAAAGCAACAAAGCATGAAAGCAGACTTAGACACTGACGCGACCATCGGAAACTCCGTAGTTGGCGTTTTCAACACAAGACTTGCCAGATTCCAAATGCAAGGAACAAAACCAGTCTACCACCACCAGCTATTGTTTAGACTCCATCGAAGATGCCTGAGAGCTCTATCCAGAGGCAGGCTTCCATCCAATAAAGGTTGGTCCTTATCAAGGCAAGCAACAACAGAAAACTCCAGCAAGTTAACCGGCCGACTCAAGGAACCTTGCTCTATCTAACCAAGCTTGAAGGGGAAGAAACTAAAAGAAACATACCACACAGACTGCAGCGTAGAGAGCCTTGGATCACTAGTCATTCTAGAGGTCCAAAAGATTCGAAGGGAAGGAATTAAGTGGATAGCTCGTCTAGGACCCTTCCTATCGCAGACGAGATTCGATAAAGACCTCATGGCTCTTCCGGATGACCCTTAAAGGAGTCATCCAGTTCCGGGAATGTCTCAGTCTGATATGGAAGAGGAGAGCCTGGAGTCAATTGCTTTGGCCCGTCTTCATCATCACTCACTTGAATTTCTTCAGTTATGGAGAAATTGTCATCGATGCACATAGAGGGAACCTTTGTAATTTTTTTACCAAAGGGATCAATGCCCAATTCAATTAATCCAACCTCATCGACCATCATCCTTGAGCACTCCATCGAGAACTTGCGGCGGGCTGCCTTTCTGATGAGAGTCAACCTTTGAGAACCAAAGGTTTTTCCCCTCTTCCCCCCTTCAATATCCCTAATGATAGAGGACGAGTTAATAAGAGATGTTGGGAATAAAGCAGCTTTAATAAGATCATCATTTGCAGCCCATCCCGACTCTGAGATGCACCAGTTATTTGGGGCAACTTAGACTATCTCATTTGAGATTTTTTCCCAAATCTCCCTTCGTTTCGCCTGGTTAAAGGACTCTTCATTCTCTTCTAAACATTTCCTTTTTTTGCAGGTTGAGACTTCTATTTTGTCGAATCCAATTGCAAGCAGGTTTCCCCAGTTGGAATGATGAGTTGTTTTTGTTGCTTCATTACTATGAATGAGACTGCACGATGAATCCAGGACAATTCCAAGATTTTTTTCAGTTGGGCAATCCATAACATTGCTAGTTTTGGTTCCTCCTATAACGCCCCAGTTTAGGGCCCGAGAGTTATCGTTGTTGATCTAGGATTAGTTTCGGGTTAAATTTAAATTAAAGAGCTGATTTTTATAAAAGTTTTCATTATTTACGATTGTGCCATTAATAAAATTTTAAGAGGGTTTTGATTTTCAAAATCACTCTTCTTCCAAAAACCCTATTCCCTCATTTTCATCTCCTTTCCTCCATTGAAGACCTTTGAAGGTAAATCCTCTTTTTCTTTTCCCTTGTTTTACTTAAATTTAACTTAAATTAAAGTTGTATTTACAAAACTCATTGATTTTAACCTTGAAATTTCAAGATTTATGAAAAGTGGGTATTTAGGGTGAAATCCCGTATGGGTATTTTAGGGCAGTGTTTTGGGGTGTTTTTAAAGTTTATTTTGAAGTCATAACATGTTAAAAAGGTTGCTTAATTATAATATACCCGAAACTAGTCTTAGGGGTGGATTTTAGAAGTGAAATAAGTAAGTTTTTGGCTTGATTTTGTGGTGAAAAGAGAGCTGGAGGTATGTGGGCATTGGATAGATGTTTTTAGATGTTATTTGATGATTTTTGAGTGGTGATAGAGTTGGTTTGATTGGATTCCTGAAACTACTGTTGTAGGTGATCTTTAGGAGTGGAAAATAAGAGTTTTTAAGGTGTTTATGTGGGTAAATGAAGGGATGATGGTTGTACAGCCTTTAGGTGGTGTTTTGGAGTGATTTAAGTGTTTAAATTGAGAGGTAATGGCTGGGTTTTGCTGGAGTACGAAAATGAGAATATTTGGGAAGATTTCGGCTTTGAATTGTTGAGAAAATATTGTGGGATTGTGAGCTGATGTATAACAGTAAATTTGTGGTTGTTTAAGAGGTTAATACATTGTTTTTTATTGTTTAGAAACAACGGATTTGGCCTTGGGTGGTTCAGACGCGGTCTCGGAAAGTTCGGAAGCTTGAAACGACTTTGTGGTTTGCATTGGTGTGCGAATGGTGAGTGGAAATGTTTTGAAACTTGATTTGATTTCGAAATGGGTTCTTGGGGGTTTGACTGGAGCCTTGAGGGCTAACCTAAACCCAAGTGTAAGTTTAATAATTTTACCTTGTTTGTTAAGTGTTGGTGTATGAACAATTGTCGTGATATTGTGTGAATTGTGGATTGCTTTTACTCTATGTTTAATGTTGTTGTGTAGTCGTTGTTGGTGTCGAACCTCACGTGATGGTTGTCGTTGCTACGGTGATGTGTGGTCCCACCGGTCAGAGGTGTTCAAATCCGGGTACCCGGACCTTCGGGTATTAGGTTTGTCGGCCCGTGTCCCGACTCGTAAATACCGGGTACCCGATAACCGGGTACCCGTAAAATCGGGTACCGAGTACCCGGTTCTTATTTTTTTTATTTTAAAATTTAAAAAAAAAACCTTAAAAGTTTATAACACATGATCCAAACAAAAAATAATAATGATTTGAAGTTTATAACCATAAGAAAGACATTAAAAATATTAATCTCGATCGTGATTTTTTTTTAATCTCATATTTTTTAAAGAAATCTACTAATGCATAAATGCAATAGAGAAACCTTGTTGTTTGTTTCATATCGAATCTTACATATTCGGAAATTAATATTTTTTTTGTTGAAAAATTTAAAACATGAAAGCATATAATACAAATATAGAATGAATTTAGAGATTTAAATATAGTTATAAAGTAAAAATACTAAGTAATCTAATAAAATAAAAAAATAGGAACCGGGTACCCGGAAGTAACTGGGTACCCGAAAAAATCATATTTTTTGACCTGGGCCCGACCCGGGTAAAAAAAATTCCGGGTAAATACCCGGTTATTTGTGTTCGGGTAGTCGGGTCGGGTAGTTCGGGTCGGGTAATTTTGAACACCCCTACCACCGGTAGTGACTAGTAGAAGAGTACGGTGATGTGTGGTCCCATCAGAAAACTACTAGTCGAACGGTGATGTGTGGTCCCACCGTGTTTTGGTTATGCATGTGCATACCATGTATTGTTGATGTTTGTGTTTTATTACATCCTTCTTTAAAATGGTTTGTTTTTCAACTAAGATTTATGTTTTGAAAAATGTATTGTTGATGTGTTTTTAGAGCTGCGCTCACTAAGCTTTATGCTTACACTCTCCTTTTTCGACAATGCAAATTATTAGCGGGGAGTTAGTAATGTACAAGGAAAGGGCGTCCAAACGTGTGGTAGTTGCTCAAGTATGGTTTGATAAATAATGTAGTAGTTTAGCAATGGGAAATGCTACGTGTTTTAGGAGCATGTATCTAGACTCCTTTGTGTTGGCTTTATGTTGCTAATGCTTTGTGTTGATGGATTTGTAAACCATGTTCTTTGAGATGCCTATGCTTTTGTGTTGATGTTTGTAAGCCATGTGTTTATGTTGATGCCTAAGTGTTTTGTATTTGAAGGTTTCTAACCATGTCTTATGAATGCTTATGTTTTTGTTGAAGGTATGTAAACCTTGATGGTGCATTGCTTAGGTGAACATATGTTTCTTTTGGCTAAATGGTTTTGTTAAGCATGTTTTATGGTCTTATATATATATATATATATCATGTTTGATGATTTGATGTTTTGGCATGTGTTGGAAGGATATAAATGTATGTCTTTTGCTTGCCTTGAATGTTTAAGTGTTTTGTTTCAAGGGCATGTGACCCTTGTTATGCAATGTTTAGGTAGGTGTTTGTTTTCTTTGAATGAAGTGGTGTAGTATGCATGTTTGTATGCAAGTTCCTATCTAAATGCTTATCTTGTGTTGGTTGCCTTGATTGTTGGTTAAGTAGCATTGTATGCTTAGCTTTGGTTAGCCTTGGATGTATGTTCTTTTGAATGGATGGTCTTGAATGTATGTTAAGTGTTGGATCATGCTTGAAGTAAGGTGAAATGCCTCTAGATTATGTGTATGTTTGATGTTTGATGTTTCTTGTGGTTTGGGTGTATGTTTGATGTTTAATGTTTCTTGTGGTTTGGGAGTATGTTTGTTATGGCCTTTAACCCTTTTGTTTGTTTGCTAGCTTTCTCTATGTATGCTCAAATGGGTGTTCGTTGCTTCGTTGTATGCTTAAACCGTTCCGTATGCTTATCTATAGTTGCTTAGTGAAGTATGTAAGTTGGTATGTCGCTAGTCGAGTCGATAAATGCATCTAGAGTCGGGTCCTTGTGTTTTTAGCTGCCAAAATAAGACTTGCAGTGCAGGGCGTATCGGTACGCCCAAGGGCTGTATCGATACGGTCCTTGCCTTGGGGCTCATTTTGGGCAGAGCGCACCAATACGCCAAAACCTCTCTGGAAATCTGAGAAATTGACGAGATTTTGGCGTATCGGTACGGGTCCTAAGGGTATCGATACGGTCCTTGTAGTTTGACCGAGAGAAGTTGACCGTTGAAGGCGTATCGGTACGGTCTTGCAGTGTACCGATACGGTCTCCCTGAGTTAACTTTAGGGCGTTGACCAAGTCCAGACGTATCGATACGGTCATCTAGCGTATCGATACGGCCTGTTATAAAAGATAAAATGGGTTGTTAATTTGCATGTCTTGGGTGTCTTGCATCCGTGTATGTTCGTTGCGTGTCCTATCACATAGAATTTAATAAAGGCATCTAGAAAAGATAAAGAAAAAAATTAGGGTTGCTAATCGGAGTAGGACCTTAACGAGTTTCGCTTCGATTTTCCCCGTGTAACTCGTTCGGACCGGTCTGTCGGCTAGACTGGGACGAGGAGGTTACACCTCCTACCTTCGAGCTGCCAGGGTTATTAGCTGTCACAGGCTCCAAAAGAGGGAAATGCAAGTTGACTTCTCTCAGTTGGGAATTGACAGCTGAGGCAACCTTAGTCGAGGTAATCTTAAACCCGAGATTTTCCTCAGACTGAGCCTGCATTGGGAGTTTCATTTTCTTGTCCTTAGTGCTAGAGTTTGGCTCAAAAGAGCTTACCTGATGCAGGGTTTTGATGTGAGGTAATCTTGGTTTGCAACCATGGGATGCTTTGAGCCAGGGACCATACTTCCTAGCTAACTTGAACATCGAAATGTCGCTTCTACAATCCCTCTCAACGTGTCCGATCCTCCCGCACTGGAAACAGAATTTTGGTAAATCCTCATACTTGAATGCTATCTCCAACGGTTTGTCCTTCTTGCGGTTGAGTATGAAATCTGTTTTGAGCGGATCTTCGACTCTAATAGCTACCCTAATGCTCACTGAGCCTTGCCATTGGGACGAGGTGCCATCTTTTAAAGAGGATCCATAGAACACGGGGGAAAGCTTGCCTATTCGTTTCACATTGTCTGCTGTCATCAAACCAATGGAGAGATTTTCAACCTGGACCCAGAACTCTTCGATAGAGAAGTCCAGCTCCTCTAAAGTTTTATCAGGTTGCCACTCTTTAAGCACCAGTAGGGAATCCTGGACAGACCAAGGCTTGGCACCAAGGATTCGATGTCGATCCTCTCTAGTCTTGAACATAAATAAGAAGACGTTACGACCAAGCTCATGTCATTCTAAATCTTCGACTTTCCAAGCTTTTCGTAAGATAGCTGACAGGGTTAGAACTTTGAATGGGATGGGAGACAAAAGTTTTCCAATAAGAGCATGATTCTTTAGAGTGAAGTTGACTTCACTATCTTCATTTAACACAAGCTCGTCTAGGAAGTCTTGGTTATAGAAATTATAGTTAGTTGGGTGGTTGGGATAATCGTTATCCACCACACCAACACTTAAAAAAGATACAAGAGGTAATGGCTCCATGATTTTGAAAAGAAATAAATGCGACATGGACTTAAGAAAACAAGGCACCACAGAAAGGTAGGATTACCAGGAAGAGAAGAAAATGAGCAAACAAAGCAGAAAGGCACCAACTCTGCAGAGGCTTAAACTACCTCCAAGCCACAGAAGCACACAACACTCAGGCCAAACTCAACTTGCCTTGATAGGGAAGATGGGTAAAGGAAACAAGAGAGAGGATATCATAAGCTTGGAGAGAAGCTTGCATCCCAATTTTTCTAATTATTAATACTATTGTAATATTAGATAAAATTATAACAAAAATTGTTTATTTTTTAAAAGGAAAATTGTTGTTTGATACTCGAATAAAAAAAATTGTAATACATACTCACTAAAACATGTACGAATCTATTACAAGCACAAAAAATGTGGAAGTAAATATTTGTCTTTCCTATTAACGTACATAATAAAAACAAACATAAAATTATGTCTAAAGTAAACCGAAATAAAAATAGAATCAGACTAAACTCTTCAGGTGAAAGCCAAGAACCCATTTTTTAACAGTGCAGTCAAAGTAGAGGCAGCAGCTGAACCAAATTCAAGAGGAAGTAACTGCAAAGCAAATGATGAAATTGGCAGTCGAAACCATGGATGATTGATCTTAGTTAACTTATCACACTTGAGTTCCAAAGAGTGCACCTTCTTCAACACAATTTGGCGAATACGAAAGAAAGTATCCTTCAAAACTAGGAATTTCCATGAAATGTATCGTGTCCACCAACTTATTTTAGAAATATTCTGGAAATAAAAGCATTTAAGAATGTAGTATTAGCACAAAGAAAAACTTGACAGAGAAGGGAATTACCAATGCAAAAATCCCAACAAACGGAAATACTAATTGATAAAGTGAAGAATAAAAGACCCAGACATGAAGCAAGAACCTTAAGAATCCCAAGTTTCCAAATATAAAGCTAAAACATTTTTCTTTTTCAGTATGATCTTCAATAGTCAAGTACACCCCAAAATGAAAGATGGAACAAGGATAGCAAAACAAACTCATGGTGGAAAAGGAAAGCCCGGAATTTTGCAGAAATTAAAAAGAAAACCGCAGATGAATTAATAATAAAATGAATGAATGAAGAGCGCCAAGGAAACTTGCCTGGCTGCAGCTGGGGGTCAAAAGCTGTTGAAAAAACAAAGAAAACAAGGATGATCCAAATAAAGGAATCGAATTTGTTAGAGCCCCTGAGAATAAGCTGTTCATTTGTAACTTGATTAAATCAGGCAAAATACAAATTTAATTAATACCATTAGCTGCTCAATTGAAACGAATGAATGGAAACAACAAAAAAAAAGAATGTTGCACACGTTGATTTCCTATGTTGCACTGATACGGAAACAGGGACGGTGACAAGGACGAAAAATGATAATTTCTAAAATTACAAAGCACGAGTACGACCGGGTAGGGCAAATATAAAATAAATTCCAATATATTTGTATATATAATCATAAAACATTCATTAAAATCCATAGTAAATTAGAAAATCTAATTATTTTCTTGGATTAAAATGAATTTCAAGATCATATTCTCATTGGTTGAGGTGGTTTCGTTGGATTAAAATCTAATGATTTTCTGATCTTTTTACATTTTTTAGGTTAATTTGTAAATTTTAAAAAATTTAAGTCTTTTTATAAACTTTAGATTGTTCAAGGGCTGAACACCTAATTTTCTCCGTGAAATTAAGCCTTAAAAATAGAATGTCCATACATATGTTTTATTTTTAAACAATGTTGATTTTTTATTAAAGTAATAGAGGGAGGCTGATAGCTTGTTAACTTTGAAAACTAGGCTATTCAAAGTAATTTAGATAAAGGCTTTTTCATGGGAGAAATTTGGAGAATAATTCAAATAAAAATAAATATTTGAAATATAGGAATGTTAAAGAATATTTAGAGATACAAGTCATTTTTTACAGTATACGAGAGGACCTCGCCATGTGCAGGTGGCGAGGTCTATTCTTTTAATATTTTTTTCTCAAACCTCGCCATGTGTAGGTGGGGAGGTTTAATTTTTTAATATTTTTTCTCAAACCTCGCCATGTGCAGGTAGCGAGGTCTCTGTATACTGTAGAAAATAACTTATATCCTCAAATATTTTTCAGCATCCCATATATTCTAAATATTTACTTTCATTTGGCATAAAAATCCAACGAAGCCCTTTTTCATGCGTTGGTAGTTGGTACCCAAAATAAAAGAGTATAAATGGATAAATAAAATATGACCAGAAAAAATAAATGGATAAATAAAATATGGCCAAAAAAATAAATGGATAAATAAAAGCTGAAACGTGTAATTTTTAAAGCCCTATTGACAGTTAGCTTTATTCCACCGACTCTACTTCTCTTTTTACTGTATCATCTTTTTTATGTTTCTTCTTCTTCTCCCTTTCTCAAAACCATAGCAATCGTCTCGATTCGCCGGTCGGCGCATTCTTGGTAATTATATTTGGGATTTTAACACTTTGGGTACGCTCGTGTAACAGAAGAGCCGTCCCCGAAACGTACCTGAAAGTTTCCTGACGTACCCGATTGACTTTCAGACTACCCCATTAATCTGGTACGTCCCCTTACCGTATCCACACCGTTTCCGTCCTGGAAACGTATCAGGTACGGGGGACGAGCATAAATTGTGCTTCATAGTTGATTTCTATGGTGTTGGGGAAACCGAGTTATTTCCCACACGAACGTAGCTTCAAATCTGAGCTGGAATGTCGAGATCGAAACTACCGAAATTTGCACAGCGGACAAACCCGTCAACTATTGAATATTGAAACCTAATGGAAAAATCCAATAATAATCAACCGAAATAAATAATGGAGAGAACACACCGAATTTACGAGGTTCGACGAAAAATGTCGTCTACTCCTCGGGCACCACCACCGGATGATAACTTCACTAATACCAAAATGGTACAAACAAATGGAATTCCTAAGAATTCCCAAATATGAGAGAAGAGAAACAAATGGGAGAGATGGATGTTGGGATGGTTTCAAATGGCAAATGCTAGGCCTATTTATAGTTGAGCTTTAAGGACTAAACCTATAAATAGCCTAAAGTTTAGGGACCAAAAAATAATTTCCCCATGCCACATTTTCAACCTTTACTTTCGGTGCAACCTATTCACATGTTTTTTTCTTCATTTGCTGCACCATTTGCAGCCATTCACATTATCAAGCCCACAAAGCTTGACTTTTCAAGCCACAAATTCAACAAATCTCCACCTTGGCTTGAATTCATCAAGCTTCTCAAAATTTTCTTCTCTCCAAACGTTATCTTCTGCAGTGCCTCCAAATGCGCCCACGAGCGCCATACACCCGAAGGTGCTCAAACTTGCAAGATGTTAATCAAGTTCAAACAATGATTGAACTTGATTGATGTTACCACCTTGGTCAACATATCTGCAGGATTTTCTGCCGTCGCAATCTTCTGAAGTAGAATCTTTCCTTCTTCAAAGATCTCCCGCACAAAGTGATACCTCACGTCGATGTGCTTAGTTCTTGAATGGTAGACTTGATTTTTCGCTAAATGAATAGCACTCTGACTGTCACAATAGAGACTAATGTGACTTTGAACAACTCCCAAGTCTTCCAACAATCCGTTAAGCCAAATCGCCTCCTTAACAGCCTCTGTAACTGCCATGTACTCTGCCTCTGTAGTTGACAAAGCCACCGTTGACTGTAAAGTAGACCTGCAACTAACTGGGGCTTTTGCTAAAGCAAACAAATACCCAGTAGTAGACCGACGCTTGTCCAAATCACCAGCATAGTTGGAATCAACATATCCAACCACAAACTGACCAAGTGTTTCATCTTGCTCAAACACTAAACCAACATCTACGGTTTGTTGGAGATACCGTAGAATCCATTTCACAGCTTGCCAATGTCCCTTTCCAGGATCATGCATATACCTGCTCACAACTCCAACTGCTTGTGAAATGTCAGGCCGCGTACACACCATCGCATACATCAAGCTCCCTACTGCATTAGCATATGGAACTTTTGCCATGTATTCTCGTTCTTCATCAATTTTAGGAGATAATTGAGAACTGAGTTTCAAATGAGAAGCAAGTGGGGTACTTACATGTTTTGTGCTTTCATTCATGTCAAAACATTGTAATACCTTTTTCAGATATTGCTTCTGAGTCAAACAAAGCTTGCCTCTCCGTCTGTCTCTACTTATCTCCATGCCGAGAATCTTCTTGGCCTCACCTAGATCTTTCATCTCAAACTCTTGATTCAACTGAGCCTTCAATTTGTCTATCCCTTGTTGACTCTTTGAAGCGATCAACATATCATCAACATACAAGAGAAGATAAATGAAAGATCCATCTTGTAGCTTTCGCAAATACACGCAATGGTCGTATTTGCTTCTTGTGTACTTCTGCCTCCTCATAAAGCTATCAAATCGCTTGTACCACTGCCTCGGAGATTGCTTCAATCCATATAGCGATTTGTTCAGCTTACAAACCCATTTCTTACCACCAGCATCTACATATCCTTCTGGCTGAGTCATATAGATCTCCTCTTCCAAATCACCGTGCAAGAAAGCCGTCTTTACATCGAGTTGAGCTAGCTCCAAATTCAACTGTGCTACTAAGGCCAACAATATTCTAATGGAGGAATGCTTCACAACATGGGAAAATACTTCGTTGTAGTTTATTCCCTCCTTCTGAGCGTAGCCTTTAGCTACCAACCTTGCCTTGTAGCGAACATCTTTCTTGCTGGGAGATCCGTCTTTCTTTGCAAACACCCACTTGCATCCAATTGCCCTTTTACCTTCTGGTAAATGTGCCAAATCCCAGGTGTTGTTCTTCTGGAGAGATTGCATTTCTTCATCCATGGCACTTTTCCACTTGTCATTTTCTAAGCTTTGCATTGCTTCTTGATAAGTGACAGGGATATCATCATCAACAACTGGAAGGGCATAGGCCACTGTATCTGTAAATCGAGCAGGTCTACGAATTTCTCTCCTTGGCCTTGTAACTGCAAGTGGTTCTGGTGTCTCCAATGGTTCTTGGGTTTGAACCTCTTCATCTTCTGATTCCTCCATTGGAGTTGGAGAATCAGTAACATCAATTGCTGGACTAATCACCGTCTCTTGAAACTCCACCTGGTTTGGAGTATACTCCACCTGTTGTGGAGTACTACTTGTCTGAACAGCTCCATTTGTTACCTTCTTCAACATGACAGATTCATCAAAGGTAACATCTCTGCTACAAATTATCTTCTTTGTGTCTAAGCACCAAAGTCGAAATCCCTTCACTCCATGAGTGATTCCCATGAAGATAGCCTTCTTTGCTCTAGGATCAAGTTTTGACTCCTTCACATGATAATACGCAGTGGATCCAAATACATGTAAGGAATCATAATCTGTAGCGGGTACTCCAGACCATACCTCCAACGATGTTTTTCCTCCAATCGCCGATGACGGTAGACGATTGATGAGATGGCCAACATATGTCACAGCCTCAGCCCAAAATGGTTTGCCCAACCCAGCATTGGACAACATACATCGAACTTTCTCAAGTAGTGTTCGATTCATACGCTCTGCCACCCCATTCTGCTGTGGTGTATGTCTAACAGTGAAGTGTCGAACAATACCATGCTCCTGGCAAACGTCAAAGAGCGGATCACTTCTATATTCCCCTCTATTGTCCGTCCTAAGCCGTTTGATCTTCTTGCCAGTCTGGTTCTCAATCATATTTTTCCACTTCAGGAAAACTTTGAGCACTTCATCTTTAGACTTCATTATACACCCAAACTCTTCTGGAAAAGTCATCAACAAAAGTTACAAAATAGTGTTTTCCTCCCAGCGACGTTGTTTTGGAAGGACCCCACACATCTGAGTGAACATAATCCAAAATACCTTTCGTATTATGGATAGCGGTGCCGAATTTCACTCTCTTCTGCTTTTCCAGAACACAATGCTCACAAAAATTTAACTTGCAAGCCTTTGCACCTTTCAACAATCCTTGCTTTGCCAAAATTTGCAAGGATTTTTCACCAGCGTGTCCCAACATTCATACTATCTCTCCCAAGTCTGGACTTTGACTTTGATCTCCCTCTCATTTTTGGCTTTTGGCTTTTCTCCTCCATATCTACGGGTTTTTCTTCCTCAATGGCAATGTCTAGACCTTGTTGAAATAAAGAGTCTAGCACCTCGCCTTGCCACATGCCGAAGTGACCGGATCCATCGAACAACTCCACCGAGAAGTTTGCATTTGACATTATCCTCCTCACCGGTATAGAGGAAGAGCTTGATGCCCCATCTGATCCGTCTTTTTCCATGGCAACGAATAATATTCAACAGCACGAACTGGATATTGAAACACTGCACCAGATAAGTTCCCAAGAAAGAGAGGTGGATCACACGGATCGCTTAAATACCCAGTCTTTCCTAGCCAGAACTTTTCTAGACATGCACTGTCACAACACCACACTTCTTTGCAGCAACCGAGAGACCGGGATAGCCTTCACCGAAGCTCTGATACCAATTGTTGGGGAAACCGGGTTATTTCCCACACGAACGTAGCTTCAAATCTGAGCTGGAATGTCGAGATCGAAACTACCGAAATTTGCACAGCGGACAAACCCGTCAACTATTGAATATTGAAACCTAATGGAAAAATCCAATAATAATCAACCGAAATAAATAATGGAGAGAACACACCGAATTTACGAGGTTCGACGAAAAATGTCGTCTACTCCTCGGGCACCACCACCGGATGATAACTTCACTAATACCAAAATGGTACAAACAAATGGAATTCCTAAGAATTCCCAAATATGAGAGAAGAGAAACAAATGGGAGAGATGGATGTTGGGATGGTTTCAAATGGCAAATGCTAGGCCTATTTATAGTTGAGCTTTAAGGACTAAACCTATAAATAGCCTAAAGTTTAGGGACCAAAAAATAATTTCCCCATGCCACATTTTCAACCTTTACTTTCGGTGCAACCTATTCACATGTTTTTTTCTTCATTTGCTGCACCATTTGCAGCCATTCACATTATCAAGCCCACAAAGCTTGACTTTTCAAGCCACAAATTCAACAAATCTCCACCTTGGCTTGAATTCATCAAGCTTCTCAAAATTTTCTTCTCTCCAAACGTTATCTTCTGCAGTGCCTCCAAATGCGCCCACGAGCGCCATACACCCGAAGGTGCTCAAACTTGCAAGATGTTAATCAAGTTCAAACAATGATTGAACTTGATTGATGTTACCACCTTGGTCAACATATCTGCAGGATTTTCTGCCGTCGCAATCTTCTGAAGTAGAATCTTTCCTTCTTCAAAGATCTCCCGCACAAAGTGATACCTCACGTCGATGTGCTTAGTTCTTGAATGGTAGACTTGATTTTTCGCTAAATGAATAGCACTCTGACTGTCACAATAGAGACTAATGTGACTTTGAACAACTCCCAAGTCTTCCAACAATCCGTTAAGCCAAATCGCCTCCTTAACAGCCTCTGTAACTGCCATGTACTCTGCCTCTGTAGTTGACAAAGCCACCGTTGACTGTAAAGTAGACCTGCAACTAACTGGGGCTTTTGCTAAAGCAAACAAATACCCAGTAGTAGACCGACGCTTGTCCAAATCACCAGCATAGTTGGAATCAACATATCCAACCACAAACTGACCAAGTGTTTCATCTTGCTCAAACACTAAACCAACATCTACGGTTTGTTGGAGATACCGTAGAATCCATTTCACAGCTTGCCAATGTCCCTTTCCAGGATCATGCATATACCTGCTCACAACTCCAACTGCTTGTGAAATGTCAGGCCGCGTACACACCATCGCATACATCAAGCTCCCTACTGCATTAGCATATGGAACTTTTGCCATGTATTCTCGTTCTTCATCAATTTTAGGAGATAATTGAGAACTGAGTTTCAAATGAGAAGCAAGTGGGGTACTTACATGTTTTGTGCTTTCATTCATGTCAAAACATTGTAATACCTTTTTCAGATATTGCTTCTGAGTCAAACAAAGCTTGCCTCTCCGTCTGTCTCTACTTATCTCCATGCCGAGAATCTTCTTGGCCTCACCTAGATCTTTCATCTCAAACTCTTGATTCAACTGAGCCTTCAATTTGTCTATCCCTTGTTGACTCTTTGAAGCGATCAACATATCATCAACATACAAGAGAAGATAAATGAAAGATCCATCTTGTAGCTTTCGCAAATACACGCAATGGTCGTATTTGCTTCTTGTGTACTTCTGCCTCCTCATAAAGCTATCAAATCGCTTGTACCACTGCCTCGGAGATTGCTTCAATCCATATAGCGATTTGTTCAGCTTACAAACCCATTTCTTACCACCAGCATCTACATATCCTTCTGGCTGAGTCATATAGATCTCCTCTTCCAAATCACCGTGCAAGAAAGCCGTCTTTACATCGAGTTGAGCTAGCTCCAAATTCAACTGTGCTACTAAGGCCAACAATATTCTAATGGAGGAATGCTTCACAACATGGGAAAATACTTCGTTGTAGTTTATTCCCTCCTTCTGGGCGTAGCCTTTAGCTACCAACCTTGCCTTGTAGCGAACATCTTTCTTGCTGGGAGATCCGTCTTTCTTTGCAAACACCCACTTGCATCCAATTGCCCTTTTACCTTCTGGTAAATGTGCCAAATCCCAGGTGTTGTTCTTCTGGAGAGATTGCATTTCTTCATCCATGGCACTTTTCCACTTGTCATTTTCTAAGCTTTGCATTGCTTCTTGATAAGTGACATGGATATCATCATCAACAACTGGAAGGGCATAGGCCACTGTATCTGTAAATCGAGCAGGTCTACGAATTTCTCTCCTTGGCCTTGTAACTGCAAGTGGTTCTGGTGTCTCCAATGGTTCTTGGGTTTGAACCTCTTCATCTTCTGATTCCTCCATTGGAGTTGGAGAATCAGTAACATCAATTGCTGGACTAATCACCGTCTCTTGAAACTCCACCTGGTTTGGAGTATACTCCACCTGTTGTGGAGTACTACTTGTCTGAACAGCTCCATTTGTTACCTTCTTCAACATGACAGATTCATCAAAGGTAACATCTCTGCTACAAATTATCTTCTTTGTGTCTAAGCACCAAAGTCGAAATCCCTTCACTCCATGAGTGATTCCCATGAAGATAGCCTTCTTTGCTCTAGGATGAAGTTTTGACTCCTTCACATGATAATACGCAGTGGATCCAAATACATGTAAGGAATCATAATCTGTAGCGGGTACTCCAGACCATACCTCCAACGATGTTTTTCCTCCAATCGCCGATGACGGTAGACGATTGATGAGATGGCCAACATATGTCACAGCCTCAGCCCAAAATGGTTTGCCCAACCCAGCATTGGACAACATACATCGAACTTTCTCAAGTAGTGTTCGATTCATACGCTCTGCCACCCCATTCTGCTGTGGTGTATGTCTAACAGTGAAGTGTCGAACAATACCATGCTCCTGGCAAACGTCAAAGAGCGGATCACTTCTATATTCCCCTCTATTGTCCGTCCTAAGCCGTTTGATCTTCTTGCCAGTCTGGTTCTCAATCATATTTTTCCACTTCAGGAAAACTTTGAGCACTTCATCTTTAGACTTCATTATACACCCAAACTCTTCTGGAAAAGTCATCAACAAAAGTTACAAAATAGTGTTTTCCTCCCAGCGACGTTGTTTTGGAAGGACCCCACACATCTGAGTGAACATAATCCAAAATACCTTTCGTATTATGGATAGCGGTGCCGAATTTCACTCTCTTCTGCTTTTCCAGAACACAATGCTCACAAAAATTTAACTTGCAAGCCTTTGCACCTTTCAACAATCCTTGCTTTGCCAAAATTTGCAAGGATTTTTCACCAGCGTGTCCCAACATTCATACTATCTCTCCCAAGTCTGGACTTTGACTTTGATCTCCCTCTCATTTTTGGCTTTTGGCTTTTCTCCTCCATATCTACGGGTTTTTCTTCCTCAATGGCAATGTCTAGACCTTGTTGAAATAAAGAGTCTAGCACCTCGCCTTGCCACATGCCGAAGTGACCGGATCCATCGAACAACTCCACCGAGAAGTTTGCATTTGACATTATCCTCCTCACCGGTATAGAGGAAGAGCTTGATGCCCCATCTGATCCGTCTTTTTCCATGGCAACGAATAATATTCAACAGCACGAACTGGATATTGAAACACTGCACCAGATAAGTTCCCAAGAAAGAGAGGTGGATCACACGGATCGCTTAAATACCCAGTCTTTCCTAGCCAGAACTTTTCTAGACATGCACTGTCACAACACCACACTTCTTTGCAGCAACCGAGAGACCGGGATAGCCTTCACCGAAGCTCTGATACCAATTGTTGGGGAAACCGGGTTATTTCCCACACGAACGTAGCTTCAAATCTGAGCTGGAATGTCGAGATCGAAACTACCGAAATTTGCACAGCGGACAAACCCGTCAACTATTGAATATTGAAACCTAATGGAAAAATCCAATAATAATCAACCGAAATAAATAATGGAGAGAACACACCGAATTTACGAGGTTCGACGAAAAATGTCGTCTACTCCTCGGGCACCACCACCGGATGATAACTTCACTAATACCAAAATGGTACAAACAAATGGAATTCCTAAGAATTCCCAAATATGAGAGAAGAGAAACAAATGGGAGAGATGGATGTTGGGATGGTTTCAAATGGCAAATGCTAGGCCTATTTATAGTTGAGCTTTAAGGACTAAACCTATAAATAGCCTAAAGTTTAGGGACCAAAAAATAATTTCCCCATGCCACATTTTCAACCTTTACTTTCGGTGCAACCTATTCACATGTTTTTTTCTTCATTTGCTGCACCATTTGCAGCCATTCACATTATCAAGCCCACAAAGCTTGACTTTTCAAGCCACAAATTCAACATATGGCTGGTTTGGCAATAGCTGATAAAATACAGATATTTGCCGGTTTTCAATTTGAAGAAGAAATTATATTTCACACAGAACCAACAAAAACATATCCAAATAAACCTGAATGCAAAACAAACATGAAGTAATTGAAAATCTTCAACCCGTCGGCTTTACCTAAATTGAAAGAAAGAGACTAACCTTTGGGCAGAGAGCGATGGCAGAATATCCTGTCTGACCAGTCGAGATGAGAGAGTGAGAGACGGATAAAAACTCTTCCTCCTTTACAATATAGCTGCGTGACCTCGGATCATGAAATACTCGAAACCTCGAAGTCTTTGTAAGAATCCATGCTCAGCTCATCAAACTCTTCCTCCTTTGCAATATCCTTACCAGCAATGCTTAATTTTACCTATAATCAAACAAAACGGGGAAATAACGGGAAAAAAACTCATAGCTTCAATTCATATGTAAATTTTTCAGAGAAGTATAAAGAAAGCAAATTTAAAAGAAACAGGTGAGGAAATTTACATTGAAACGATGAATGTCGGATTTGAAGTGGGAACGCTGGTTTTGGTGCAGGAGTTGCAAGTCCATCTGGGCAAAGCGACGCCGGTTTTGGTGCTCTTTTCGTCCATGTCGTCGGTGTCATTAAGATTTTCTGAAGAAGATTTGTTGGAAATAAAGAGGGGCGCGAAGCGTGAAGTTAAAGAAGGAGCAAGTAAGCGACAGGAATCGAAGAAGTTGACAGGGAGGTCAAATATCAAACGGAATCGATTTTCCGGTGAAGTTGACAAGGAGCAAGTAAGCGATAGGATCAGAGGTCAGAAATTATATTTCTGATAATGGAATTAGACATTAGGGATTTCAATTTGTTGGGTTTTGGGATAGGGGTGAGGTGAAGTCGTTTTTTTAAAACAGGTGAGGTCGTGTAAAAATTATATTTATACCGACAACTCCTATAATTTATCGGTATAAATTATATTTGTACCGACGATTTTTCATCTTTTGTCTGTATAACTTTTGTTTACACCGATAAATAATATATCCGCCGGTACGATTTTTCATAGTGATACTTTAGTTTTAAATCTTAATTTTAGTGTGAGGACAAATGAACAAACGATTTTCATCCCTATTTACTATTGGTAATGATATAATTATTTGATATACCATTATTTTTGTTTTTCTCACAAGCGGTAAATAATAATCCTAATTATATAGGCAAAGTACAATCTCAATTTGCCCCGTAAACTATACATCTTTTGCCCGTTGTCCACTATTTGTTTTTTTTAATCTTTATGTGCATTTACCTTTAAAATGTTATCTGAATTGTTTCATTTTTTAATGTTTGTTAAAAAAAATCGGTCAATTTAATCCCTTTATTTTTTATTTAATTCAAAATTGACCTATATTTTTTTAATATTTATAATTTAGTCTAATATTAATTTATAATAATATAATGTTTTTATTGATAGAAAAATAAAAGAAATATATGTAACCAAGGGGACTTGAACTTAGAATCTTTGGAAAGTAAGCTCAAGGCTTAATATCACTCTGTCGTGCACTTCATGTCCCTATATTTCTTGCCAGCCTTTTATCGTGGTGCTATTACCAAAACCCTAAAGTGTAAAGTTGATTTTTTTTTTTCCAATTGATAATGACCGAGTACAATTTTGAAGCTTATTTGGAGTCTCACGGAATCATCCATCAAAACACATGTCTAGCTACTAGTTCACAAATGGAGCAGTTGAAAGAAAAATAAGCATCTATTGAAGGTAGCTTGTTCTCGTATGTTTACAATGAATCTTTTAAAATCTTATTGGGTAGATGCAATTCCTGCAGTTGTATATTTTATTAATAGAATCTCTTAAAGTTCTCGAACTTAATATCGCTTAAACAGTTGATATCGCTTAAGCAGGTTTCAAGCTCGAGACCTTATGTATGCAAAAAATCCCTGCTAGGGGACTCACCCACCAAAACTAGTTGTGCGGCATGGATCAGTCTAGATTAATCGGGGCAAAACCCTGGAAAATTTGAGTCTCTCAGAACCTTTGTTTTGGAAAACGAAAATATATTGTCCTCCAAAGGTGATTGTTTTGTCCATGCAAGGAGAGGTAGAAAATTCGACTCATGAGCTATAAAAGTGTATTTATTGGATATTTTCCAACACAGAAGGGTTACAGGTGTTATCATTCCTCATTTCAAAAATATTTTATCAATATGGATATTACTCGCAAAGATAAACTATACTTCAACACAACTCAATCACCTCTTCGGGGAGAGAACGTAAGAATTGCACTTTTGTTGAGGGCAACAGCCCCTCCCATTATGTGAATTGTGAGTACCTCTGTCCCTGCTTGTAATTCTTTAAGAAATCATGTAATTATAAATTAGTCCAATGAAAAAAATGCACTTTACCCCCAAACATTTTGATCTGTATACTTTTAAAATAAGAATAAATATCATTGGTAAAATGAACATTTTTAATGGGTTGAAATATATTATATTTATTAGGAGTTACTAAACTATGTAACATTAGTTTAAAATCTGACGTTACATTTTTAATCGATGTTACATATTCATCCAACTTATTGTAGTCTTAAAATTTAAAAATATCACATCATATTAGTCAAAAAAATTAAAATTATTTATATAAATAATACTCTTTTGACAACTAGAGCAAAGGTGTGTCGCATTAGTCGCGCTTTTTAAAAGTATGCCCTACTGACTGCGCCTTTGACTATGTGATAATACAATTGTCAGATTTTGTAAAACAATGGTCAAAATGAAAGAATGAAAAAAAAGGAACAAAATATGTGAAAATGATAAAAATGAAATAACTGAATAAAGGGGTAAAATAATGGAAGGAGACAACAAAAAATTTAATAGGAAATTATTAATTGAAATAAATAAGAGAGAAAATAGTAGTAACAGAATTAAAATTTAATACCTGAGAAACTTGCAAAACAATAAAGTAGATGAAATTAAAACTAAAAATTCAATAAATTTAAAATTATTAATAACACAAATTGTTTAAATTGAAAGTAAATATAAAATTTGATACACAAGGAACATGTAAAACAATAAAGTAGAAAAAAAAGTTAAAATTAATAAAACCGTTAATAACATGAATTCTTTAAATTAAAAATAAAAAAATACATGAAGAACATGCAAAATAATAAAGTATATATAGAAAATTCAAAATAAATAAAAACCCAATAAAAATAAAAATCATTAATAAAATGAATGGTTTAAATTGAAAATAAATAAAAAACTTAATGCATGGAAACATTTAAATTAATAAAGAACAAATTTTATTAGGATGTTATTAATTGAAATGAAGAAGAGAGTGAATAGTAACAGAATTTAAAGTTAATACATGTGAAACGTACATAACAATAAAATGAAAATAAAGAAAATTTTAATAAAATTTGAATTATTAATAACATGAATTTTTTTTCATATTTTGACAGTTTTTTATTTAAATAAAAAAGGAAAAACCAAAGTAGTATAACGTAGTTTAAGCCAGTTTTCAAAATAGGGTCTCCTTCAAAACCCTATAAAATGGTGATATCGAAGTAACCCTAATAATCAAAACCAAAGATATATCATGGGTGTCTCTAGCATGAGGACTTGGCTAATTTGCTTGGCATTAATTAGCATGGTTGCGGTGGAGGAGGTGATCCGAGTGGATGCGGCTGCGACGCTTCTTGACGGAGGAGTCTCCAATCTTAGCTTCAACCGTCGTCTTCTCCAGGTTCCTGCTAATCCATGGCAACGTGGCTGCTCAAGAATCACTAGGTGTCGAGGTGGTGGTCCAAGTAGGCCGCCAAGTGACACTGGTAAATAAAGAATAATTTGATAATGGGAGGAGAGAGTTGCCTCACCATATTAATGCAATATGTGTATTTTGTTTAAATATAATAGTAAGAAGAAGAATAAGAATAAGAAATATACATGATTTCATATGAACTTAATGAAATTGATTTAATATGAGGTTATAAGTAGTATTTGTTTATTAATTTTTTTCTTTAATAACGTAAACTTGTTGTGCAAATAAGTTGTTTGAATCTGAATTTCCTAAGGGTTAAGAATAACAATATTTTTTCCCACTTGAACCACTTGATGAGTTTGATTTAAGATGGTATATTTTAATGAAAGAATTGTTTCCAAACTCAAAAACCAACCTTAAATAATGAGAATGATTGTGCTATTTAATAACAAGTTGTTCTAATTAACCGGTTAAGGATGTTCATATTGCCCCCAAGACAATGTTAGGATTATAGAACTAAGGCTAGAAGAAAAGGAAAAATAAGAACGAAATTAGAAATTAAAAGGGGATTAATCTGAAACAAATTAATCTTTCATTTAACTTGAATTGTGAATTACGACACCCATGGGCTTTATATGGAGGCCCAAACCATAACAACCCACTGACTAACAACCTGTAAATCTAATAGAACCAACTAAATTCATAACATAATTAGTTAAGTATATATTACTCTATCATTCTCCTCGTTCCTTCTTCTCCTTCAGCATCTGGGAGCAACACCACACCTAACCTGCTTCGCATATGAGCAAACATCACATGAGGTATAGGTTTTGTAAGGATATCAGCAATCTGCTCCGAGGATGGAAGAAAATTCACAATTAAATGGCCAGCCACAACCTTCTCACGGACAAAGTGAAGGTCAATCTCCACAAGTTTAATAGGAGCATGATGTGTGGGGTTGGTAGTCATAGATACTGTAGACGAATTATCACACCATACCACAGGTTTCTCACGTAACTTCACACCAATTTCCTGAAGCAACTGAAGGATCCAAACCAATTCAGACACAATGTTAGCAACACTTCGATACACAACCTCATAGGATGAGCGAGAGACCACTGGTTGCTTCTTGGAACACCATACGACAGGATTCCAACCAATAAATATACAATACTATGTCGTAGAACGCATGCCTTCAAGGGAGGAGGCCCAATCAACATCAATATAACATGTAACAGTGAAAGGGGCTAAAGACGACTTGAAAAATAGATCATAGTCTAGTGTTCCAACAAAGTATCGCAAGATTCTCTTCAAAGCTCTCCAGTGTGCAACTGTAGGAGCATTCATATGCTGACTGACCTTATTAACAATATAAGAAATGTCGGGTCTGGTGAAGCAGACATACTGCAACCCCCAACAATGCTTCTATAGAGATAGCCATCTTCAAAGCTTTGATCATCACCAGCCCTGACTTTGGATACAACAACCATTGGTGTTGGGGGTAGGTCTAGCATGTAAAAATAATGTTTTGATATAATATTTCAAAAATATTTTAGACTAATTTGAAAAGAATTTAAAATTTGGTTTTAAGTCCAAACAACTTGAATATATGTTTGAGGTATTTAAAAAGGTTTTTGGCAATGTTTTTATTGATTTTAAAAAGCCAAACTTGACTTTTCAAGCTGCCTGTACCGATACGGCCCAACCCGTATCGATACCTTTTTGCCCAAGTTTGGTCACTGCCAAAACCCGTATCGAAACAGGCTTGGCCGTTTCGATACGGTAAGGGATTGTTTTGATACGCCTAGTAAGCGTACCGATCCCCATTTAACAACCCCAACGGCTACTTTCCCAACGGTCTTTTAAATGTCATACCGTACCGATACGCCCTCAAGTGTATCGATACGCCTAGGCTGGCAAGAGCCCAAAGGCTAGTTTTTGATGAAGGCCGTACCGATAGTAGAACAACATAAAAGATGGGAAATAAAGTCTCCAACGGCTCAAATTCAACCCCAACGGCTAGTAACGGCTACAAACTCAAAGAGAAGTATAAAAGGGACCTCCAAGCATCAAGTAATGAAAAATGCTTCAATTGTAAACAACAAATGATCAAGAAATTGTCTTTGTACTAAATTGTCATTTCTTTGTATAGACAAACACTAGTGAGCCAAAATTGTTAAATTTGCTCGTGTTTTAAGTTTTGGGTGAGAGCTAAATTATGCAAACAAACACCTATTAGAGGGATTTGTGTTTGCTTATCTTTTCTCTTGTAAAGAGGGTTTGATCAAGGCTTTGGGTAGAAAGCTTGATCGGTGTGTAAGGGTTTCCTCCTAAGCCTAGAAAAGGGGACGAATCAATAGTGGATTGATTGGAAATCCTTAGTGGGAAGCTAAGGGTAGTGGATGTAGACCTTGGTTAGAAGGTTGAACCACTATAAATCATTGTGTCACTTATCTTCTTAGCTTCCACACCACATCCACCCAAAATTCCACTTCTCCACCGCTTGGCGAGCAAGAACGGTTGAAGGAATCGAGCACCCTAAAACTCAACATAGCACCTATCATACTTTTTTAACCAGTAAATCAGTAATATAGTGTTTTTTACTCAATTTGAGTCCTTGTTCACAAGAAATAATATCCATACACAGAAACTGGCCTGGTTTACCCAAATCTTTTAGGGGGAAGACTTTTTGAATATCTCCCACCAAGTGTTGGACCTCATCAAGACAACTACCAGTAATATTGATGTCATCTACGTACACCTTGAGGAGAAGATATGATGAACTAGTGTTTCGAATAAACAGGAAGAGGATGCTTTAGATGCTATGAACCCCAAACTTTCTATAAGATGACTTCTCAAGGTATCAAACCAGGCCCTGAGAGCTTGTTTGAGGCCATAAAGGGCCTTTTTTAGCTTGCAAACCAACTTTTCACTAAATTCCCCATGTTGTTCGAACCCAGATGGTTGATGCATAAAAATTTCTTCAGACAGATGGCCATTGAGAAAGGCATTATTTATGTCCACATGTCTAACTGGCCAATGATTTGCAATAGTAGTAGCTAAGACTATTTTAATAGTATTGGTTTAACAACAGGGTTGAAAGCTTCTTTAAATCACTTCCCACTTGTTGAAAGCAACCCTTTGCTACTAAACGAGCCTTGAGCATGTCAACAGTTCCATTAGACTTTATTTTTACTCGAAACAACCACTTACACCCAACAACTCTCCTGTTTGAGGGTAGTGGTTGTAGCTCCCATGTCTCATTTTTCATTAGGGCCTGATATTCATCCTGAACAGCAGCTCTCCAACCAGGGTGTTGTAAAGCCTCGAAAAAATCACCAGGTACAGAGTTTTCGGCTACAGTGGTAAACACCTTTGGCTTGATAATCCCTGATTTTCCTTGAGTAACCATTGAATGTAAATTTTGAACTTTTCCAGGAACAAAGGTCTGTGGAAGTGAAATGGAAGGTGGAATGATTTGTGGTGGAGATGGAGATGAGTTGGGGAAGTGAGAGTGAGAGTGATGTATGGAGGTGGATATGGGAGAACTGAGGTGTTGTGACAAAGATGGAGGGGACGATATAGTAGGTGGAATGGATGAAGAAGCAATACCGTGATGAGATGTAAATGTAGTATGAGAGTTTTGTGGAGTAGAAAGACATGGAGAATGGAAAAGATTTTGATGAGAAGGTGAGTGTGAAGGAAAAACAATTATGCAATGGGGAAGAAGAACAATGAGCAGATGCATATGGGGAATGTGAAGAGATGGAAGTATGAGGAGATGGAAGAATAGTTTGATGTCAGAAGAATGTTAATGATTGAGCATATGTAGGTGAATGGCATGATGCAAGTGAGGTATACGAAGGACCTACTGTAGATGACATCAGGGGATGATGTGACACACCATCCTGAGGCTAAATAGAAGAGATATCAATAATAGGAGATGAAGGAACAACAACGGAATTCGAGAATGAAAATTTAAACTTCCTGTAGAGATAGATTTAAAATGCTCAAAAGGAAAATACAAATGCTTTAGTTTGCGAGTAGAATGTGTAGAAATAGAAGAATATTTAGAAGCAGTGACATTTGTAAATTATTGGGATTTATGTTGCTCGATTCCTTCAACCGTTCTTGCTTGCCAAGTGGTGGAAAGTGGAATGTTGGGTGAAAGAGGTGTGGAAGCTAAAAAGATAAAGACAAGATGATTTATAGTGGTTCAACCTTCTAACCAAGGTCTACATCTACTACCTTAGCTCCCCACTAAGGATTTCCAATCAATCCACTATTGATTCGTCCCCTTTTCTAGGCTTAAGAGGAAACCCTTACAAAATCGATCAAGTTTTCTACCTAAAGCTTTGATCAAACCCTCTTTACAAAGATATAAAAAATAAGCAAAATCAAATCCCTCTAATAGGTATTTGTTTGCACAATTAAGCTCTCAACCAATCCTAAAACACTTGAGCAAATATAACAATTTTGGCTCACTAGTTATTGTCTATACAAGGAATTGACAATTTGGCAATAAGACATATTTGTGATCATATGGTGTTTGACAAATGAAACATTAGTCTTCTCTTGATGATTGGAGGTCCCTTTTATACTCCTAATTGAGTTTGTAGCCGTTGGGGTTGAATTGGAGCCGTTGGAAACTTTATTTCCCACCATAAATACAGTTCTGCAGCCTACCGTATCGGTACACGTGGAGGCGTATCGGTACGCCCTTCTCCAAAACTAGCCATTGGGCTCTTTGTCAGCCTATGCATATCGATACGCTTGAGGGCGTATCAGTACGATATGTCATTTAAAAGACCGTTGGGAAATAGCCGTTGGGGTTGTTAAAACAGGGATCAGTATGCCTAAGATGCGTATCGAAACGACCCCTATTTGTATCGATACGGTATCTTCCGTATCGGTACGAGTTTTGGCAGATTCAAAACTTGGGCAAAGGGTATCGATACGGGGTACACCGTATCGGTACGAGCTTGCTGAAAAGTTAAGTTTGACTTTTTTAAAGTATTAAAAACTTTGCCAAGAACCTTTTAAAAAGCCTCAAATTTATTTTCAAGTTGTTTGGACTCAAGAACATATTTTAAATTCTTTTCAACTTAGTCCAAAACATTTTTCAATTATTATATCAAAACATTTAGTTCTACAATCTCTCCCCTTTTGATATAATAAAACCAACTTGAAAAATTGTTTGAGATTTCTCCCCCTTTGTGAAATAAATTTTGAATAAGAGAATTAATATTCAAAATCAATTAAAGCTTCCCCCTTATTCAATTGAAAATTCAATTTTTCAAACCATTTATCCCCTTTTATTATATCAAAAAGAATTTAAAACACTTTTAAGGTCAAAATAACAATAGAGGTTTAAATTTTGAAATTATTAAAATGTTTTGTTTTTAAGGTGGCTCCCCCTTACTCAAAGCATCATCAAAAGACATATGATAATCTAGTTGAAATAAATAAAAAAATAAATCAAATAAAAGCAAGAACAACTAGATTTTACCACACTTGAACCCAAGGGAGGATGTGAAGCCTTTCTTCTTCAAGTGTTCTTCCTTGTGTGTATGGAGCTCCCCCTTAAATTTTGACTTGTTGATCACTGTCCATCACACCTATCAAAAGACAATCAAGTAATTTTTGGTATCCAAATTGCTTTGGATCCGTAGACGTTAGTAGCACAAAATTTAGTCCCCTTAGAAATCCATTTTTCAATTTCATCCTTTTTGGTTGAAGTACTTAGCCCTTTTGGGACCCAAATACTTCTAAAGATTTTACCATTTAAAAATAGGGTAAACTACATAAATAGTCCCCCGACTATGCTCTAATTATCTTTTGCATCCCCCGACTATCAGAAGTTACAAACTGGTCCCCTGACTTAAAAAAAATAACAAATTGATCCAGTGCCGTTAAAAATTTAACGGCTGGTGACGTTGCAGTTAGCAAAAATTGGCATAATAACACATTTAGTCCTCAACTTTTACACTTTGTTTAACTTTTACCTAATTCTAAAAAAAATGACCCTTAACATTTTGAAATTCTATCAATTTAATCCATTTTTTCTCTCCACACAATCCTAAAACCAGACCAGCCTAAATTGCTGCAAAGTCGAACCTTGAAAAATAGCCAAAATGCAGCTTCTTCTTCTTCTTTAACATGTGAAACACATAAACCAGAGAACCAGAGAATCTCCTAATTTGAGATAGCTGTTTCAGGTCAACTCCTCCAATTCTGAGCCTTCAAAAACAAACACCCACCAGCTCAAAACGAATAAAGCTTTGTACTTTATTTTGTCTATCAGCCCCTAACAAAATTCAGCAAGAATATTCCATAGTTTGAAAAACAGAGGACTAAAAACATTCAATACCCTTTACATTAAAGCAAAAAAACAAAAACAACTCAGTGAGTTGCTTTTTCTCAGGGCGTGTTCGTTTCTTTTTCAGGTTGATAGGAATGTCAATAAATCAGTGCTTTTGCAGCAAAGCTTTTCAAAGCCATGGTAATGTAATGATGATGTTCACCACTTAGAAAAGTGCAGCTCGAAGCTTTCTCAATCTGTATTGTCAAAAAAACAAGTTTGAAAGACAAGAGGTTGGCTTATTGGAGATGAATTGCACAACAATTAGATGAGTCGATAACCACAGCTAATACACTCCTTGTCTTCTTGTTTTTTAAGTTTTTTAAACTCAAATAAACTCTGCTTCGCAAAATGTTCTGATCTGGAGTTAATTTGTTACTTGTCTTTGAAAATTTGAGATTCGAAACATCTCATAATTTATGTGCAGTACCAAACTACTAGTGATTTCTTTTTTTGCATTTGTGTTGTATAAACTATTATGATCATATTTACCACTTTCAAAGTGACTTTTGTCTGCTCGATTTGATGTATGTATCACTCTTTCATCAGGCTATTTAAAGGGAACGAAAAGCATGTGCATGTAGTTGGAAGAAGATCTGGAGCTCTTATATCCGGAACAGCCTACTGCATTTCCTCGTGCAGCATGATATTGCTGAATAAAATTGTTCTCTCAAGTTATAACTTTAATGCAGGAATATCATTGATGTTTTATCAGGTATGTAACTGCATCTCAACAGTTTAATAGCATTGTAAGAATGTGCATCTGCATCTCAACAGTTTAATAGGATTGTGTGGAGAGAAAAAATGGATTAAATTGATAGAATTTCAAAATGTTAAGGGTCATTTTTTTAGAATTAGGGCAAAGTTAAACAAAGTGTAAAAGTTGAGGACTAAATGTGTTATTATGCCAATTTTTGTTAACTGCAACGTCACCAGCCGTTAAATTTTTAACGGCACTGGATCAATTTGTTATTTTTTTAAGTCAGGGGACCAGTTTGTAACTTTTGATAGTCGGTGGATGCAAAAGATAATTGGAGCATAGTCGGGGGACTATTTATGTAGTTTACCCTTAAAAATATAAGGGGCACTAGATTGTCTTACATAAAAATTTGATTTTCCAACATTATTTTTCTTTTCAAGCTCTTTGGAAATCAAATCTTTTTTTCTTGAACATTATGAAGCAACTTTTGTAAATCAAAACATTTTTGTTCAAACTCTTTGAGTTTTGCTTCAAGTTCAATTTTGGTTTTAGAAATCAAGTCATTTTGAATTTTCAAATTTGAAATAACTTTCTTGTTTTTCAAAATGTGATTTTTAAATTCTAAAACCAAATCGTCATAGGCATCTTGTAATTCATCAAATGAGTATGAACATGAAGTAGATGAATTAGAAGTTACCCTTGAATCTTCTTCGATGGCCATAAGGCAAAGGTTGGCTTGTTCATCGTTGGTGGAGTCTTCATCACTCCAAGTAGCCACATATGCCTTCTTCTTATGGCTTGAAGTGCTTGCCCTCTTCTTCTTCATGGATTCTTGTTCAAGTTCTTTCAAGGCTTTCTTCATGAAAGGGGCACACTTCTTGAGGAGATGAATTATCTCTTCTTCTTCATCCTCCTCTTCACTAGAATATACATGAGGGCATGTGGAGGATTTGAGAGAAATGGCATTTGTGTTGATGCCAAGCCCTTTGAGCTTCTTCTCCCCCATAGCTCTAATCTCTTCCTTCTTCTTCTTCTCTTCTTTGTTTTTCTTCATTATTTGGTGAGTGAGAAGAGACCCCATGAGCTCATCAAGCTTCAAAGTTTTGAGATTCTTGGTTTCGATGATGGCGGTCCTTTTTGAGTCACATGACTCGGGAAAGGAGTAGATGAGCTTTCGAACAAGCTTTTCTTCCGGAATGATTTCTCCATAACCCTTGAGTCCATTGGTGATGGTAGAGAACCGGTGGAACGTCTTCTCAATATCCTCTTCCGGATCCATTTTGAAGTTTTCATACTCTAGGTTGAGGAGGCCGATCTTGGTCTCCTTTACTTCGTTTGTCCCCTCGTATGTAACTTCGAGCTTGTCCCAAACTTCCTTGGCACTCTTGCAAGAAGACATCTTCTCGTATATGTTGAGGCTAAGTGCACAAAAGATGAAGTGCAAAGCCTTGCAATTTAGCTTTATCTTCTTACGATCGTCGCACTCCACTCCGCCTTGCTTCCTTGTGGTATGAACGAGCCATCTTCTATGATATCCCAAAGCTTGTAGTCTTTGGATTTGACAAAGAACATCATCCTCGTCTTCCAATAAGCATAATTGGTCCCGTCGAAGAAGGGAGGCTTGTCGATGGATTGCGTCATTGAGCTAGTTGATTGAGATGTTGATCGAGCTTGCTGAATCGCCTCAATAGAATGTTAATCCTCTTCAATTGAGCCAAGCTCTGATACCAATTGTTGGGATTTATGTTTCTCGATTCCTTCAACCGTTCTTGCTTGCCAAGTGGTGGAGAAGTGGAATGTTGGGTGAAAGAGGTGTGGAAGCTAAAAAGATAAAGACAAAATGATTTATAGTGGTTCAACCTTCTAACCAAGGTCTACATCCACTACCTTAGCTCCCCACTAAGGATTTCCAATCAATCCACTATTGATTCGTCCCCTTTTCTAGGCTTAGGAGGAAACCCTTACAAAACCGATCAAGCTTTCTACCCAAAGCTTTGATCAAACCCTCTTTACAAAGAGATAAAAAATAAGCAAAGTCAAATCCCTATAATAGGTATTTGTTTGCACAATTAAGCTCTCACCCAATCCTAAAACACTTGAGCAAATATAACAATTTTGATTCACTAGTGTTTGTCTATACAAGGAATTGGCAATTTGGCACCAAGACATATTTATGATCGTATAGTGTTTGAAAAATGAAGCATTAGCCTTCTCTTGATGCTTGAAGGTCCCTTTTATACTCCTAATTGAGTTTGTAGCCGTTACTAGCCGTTGGGGTTGAATTGGAGCCGTTGGAGACTTTATTTCCCACCATAAATGCAGTTCTGCAGCCTACCGTATCGGTACACGTGGAGGCGTATCGGTACGCCCTTCTCCAAAACTAGCCGTTGGGCTCTTTGTCAGCCTATGCGTATCGATACGCTTGAGGGCGTATCGGTACAGTATGTCATTTAAAAGACCGTTGGGAAATAGCCGTTAGGGTTGTTAAAACAGGGATCGGTACGCCTAAGATATGTATCGAAACGACCCCTATCCGTATTGATACGGTATCTTTCGTATCGGTACGGGTTTTGGCAGATTCAAATTTTGGGCAAATGGTATAGATACGGGGTACACCGTATCGGTACGGGCTTGCTGAAAAGTTAAGTTTGACTTTTTTAAATTATTAAAAACTTTGCCAAAAACCTTTTAAAAAGCCTCAAACTTATTTTCAAGTTGTTTGGACTCAAGGACATATTTTAAATTCTTTTCAACTTAGTCCAAAATATTTTTCAATTATTATATCAAAACATTTAGTTCTACATAAATGTATATGAACCAGAAGATAAAGGGGTCTTGTTAGGAAAAACAACTTCATCACATTTGACATGTCTTGAAATAAAAACCCTACCAGTTCTATCCAAACACTTGTACCCTTTGTGGACAAGAGAATAACCTAAAAACACACACGGGGCTGACCTAAATTCCAATTTATTTCTATTAAATGGTTTTAGATAAGAAAAACATAAGCAACCAAAAACTCTTAGAAAGCTATAATGAGCAAAACAACCAAATAATTTCTCATATGGGGTCATGCCTGAAAGAGTAACAGTAGGAAGCCGATTAATGAGAAAGACTGCAGTTGCAAATGCATCATTCTAGAAGGTCAAGTGCATTGCAGCTTGAGCTAATCCTACTTCAACAATCTGCCTATGCTTTCTTTCCACTAAGTCATTTTGTTCAGACGTGTGAGGACATAAAACTCTTTGCACGATGTCTTGATCTCTAAGATATGGCTGAAGGGCAGTGAACTCTCCTCCACCATTAGTCTGAAGCATTTTCAACTGCACACCAAATTGACGTTCTACATGTTTATGAAATTGTGGAAAAACAATTTTAACTTCAGATTTATACTTTAGAAAATAAACTCATGTATATCGAGTGCAAGCATCTGTGAAAGCCACATAATATATGAAGTTATTGGACAAAAGAGGGGCAGGACCCCAGACATCAACTATAATCAGAGTAAGAGGTTGAGAATAAACAGTTGATGAGTTGGAAAAAAGAAGTTAATGGAACTTGCCCATTTGACAAGCAGAACACAGTGATTTTCATTTATTCTTAGTAAATGAAATGTTACACTTATTGAGAACATTAGTAAGAATATCACCACTAGGGTGACCCAACCTAGGATGCCACAAATCAGCACTATCTAAAGTAGCAGAAGTAGTAAAGCAAACTTTATTAGCAGACAAACAAGAAATAGAAGAAGCCTTGAAGGAGAGAGCATCAAACTTATACAAGCCCCCTTCTTCATGACCATGGTGAATGACCTCTTGAGTCTTCAAATCCTTCACTTGGAAAAAAGTAGGGAAGAACTCTAAAGAAACATCATTATCCTGGGTAAACTTTGACACATAAATCAAACTTTTAGTAATATTGGGAACAAACAGAATTTTCTTTAAATTCAGCAGTTTATTATTCGAACGGAGAGAAGATTGACCAGAATAAACAATGGTAAGAACATTACCATTCCCAACCTGAACATTCCCAGAGGCAGGAGAAATTGAGTCACCTTGCATATGTTGAAGGTCATTTGTGACATGATGAGTGACCCCAGAATCAGGGTACCATGCATTATCACCCAAGGTAACAGGAGTAGAATTGTAAGCATGTGCATAGATTGGTGGATATGTGGACATAGATGGAACAGACTGAGGCTGAGGTGGAACATAAGAATACATCAAAGGAGTGGCAGGTCTGGTGGCACCAAGAAAAGAATTGGATGCATGTGGCACAACTTGAGAAAAACCTTGAACATGAGTGAAAGGTTGTGGTACAAAATGAGGAAAACCAAGAGAAATGTTCATAACATATGGATGTGGATAGTAAACTGGGGAATAAGAAGCAAGGGAAGAGAGCATAGTGCTATGAGCCTGAGCATTAGAGTTCCTATCAACATTGTTATGATTGTTTTGAGTATTTTTAGAGGCTTTATTCTTGAAGCCCATATCAAACTGAAAGTAACACTTCTCTACTAAGTGGCCCATCCTCCTACACATTTGACATTGACGTCTGGTTGACCTTCATCGACCCCTTCCTCTATTGTTTTGACTATTAATGTCTCTATTATTATAGTTATATGCAGTACCAGTAGACTAATCAATGACTTATGAGTTCACAGGATAACCAGAATTAAGGTTGACACTAGCATTTTTAGAGTTCATAGAATAAGTTGGATTCTCAGGGGCAATCACAGAATAACTAACATTCACAGAAGTATGAGGTATCATTCTAGACTGAGATACAACGATATTATGAGCAAAAGCAGTAACATGTGGATTTAGATGATTTTGCCTAGCATCATCATCAAGTAAAAGAGTACGGGCCGAATCAACAGATGCACAATGAGCTCCATCAGTAAGCACAGTAATAACAGACTCATACTCAAGAGGAAGGTCATTTAAAATTGCAGTGACATGTTCATGCTCAAATATTTGTTCTCCACAATTGACAAGATTATCACATATTGATTTAACCTTTAAAAGATACTTTCTCATACTAAGTTCTCTTTTGTTTAGTATGAAGTAGCCTTCTATAATACATTAACCTAGAGGTAGTCTCACCACTATAGATCATGTGCAATGTATTCCAGATCTAAGAAGCAAAGTTCAATCCTATAAGATAAGGTAAAACACCTTCACCTACTATGGAAAGAAGCCATGTTGCTAATGCACCATCTTGCTCCTCAAAAGACTAAAAATTATGATTGATAAAAACCTGATTGTCCTTAGTAACATACTAAAATGGTGGAGTGACCTTAGAATCTATGAACTTGAGGAGTCTATTCGTTTTAATAGTCAAATAAACTTGTTAATACCAAAGAAGATAATTGTTGTCATCCAAAACAACATTTATCTTCTTTGTAGGGAAGATCATACTCGAGTTAGATGATGCAGACGTAGAAGTATTATTATCAGAATCACTACGGCCAGAGATGCAACAACATTTTCAGTAGTTGTTTCCTCAGGTAAAGCCATACAAGCAGAGACACACAAACAAAGGAATACGCAGCAACGCAAACACAAACCACAATCAAAGAAGCAATCGAAGAAACCAGTCGAGAAAAAGCTCTATCCAAACACAATAAAGCAAACCTGCAGACAAATCAAAGTAAACTAGATTAGAAGAAACATGATACACAAGCGAAGAAGCAAAACCCTAGATCGCTTCAGAAGCACCGTAGAAAATAGCAAGAGATCAGCCGACGGCCAAACCAACACCAAAAAACACCGTGAATCTTACAGCGGAATGATTAACAAAGCAGAAAAACGCAAGCAAATTAACAAAAAAAAGTTGTGATACCATGTTAGGATTATAGAACTAAGGCTAGAAGAAAATGAAGAATAGGAACGAAATTAGAAACTGAAAGGGGATTAATCTGAAACAGATCTTTCATTTAACTTGAATTGTGATTTACAACACATGTGGGCTTTATATAGAGGCCCAAACCATAACAACCCAATGACTAATAGCCTGTAAATCTAACAGACCCAACTAAATTCATAGCATAATTAGTTAAGTATATATTACTCTATCAGACAATACAAAACTTCCAGTTGCATGGTCCAATGCGGAACAAAAATCTTCGGTTCTTTCTGGTGCCTCTTTCTATGCAACAGCACTTAAAAATAAAATTTTAAGTCTTACCCCTAAACTCTAAATCCTAAAAATATACCCTAAATCAAATTCCCTAAACCCTAACTCTAAACATTAACTCCAAATCTTAAACCTATTTTTTAGAGCGATGACATAAGTAAAGACACCGAAAGGGACTATGGTTTCTATTCGTCGAATGCGCGCTCTTTCGTTTTCCAAGAGTTGTTATTTAAAGGATCTTATCAACATGAAAAATCTTGGAGTGTGTTGAAGATTCGAGATTGAAGATTTTAACACAGAGAAGTTGGACAAGAATCCACTCATCATTGTAAGTAAAAAATCTTAATTCCTTTTCCATTATCCATTATCATGAAAACTATTTAATTTATCCTTGAAGAATCGATCCAAGTCATTTGTTCCACCTCCTTTCGAGTTGTGGTAGGAGATGGAGTCAGAATTGGCGGTTGGAAAAAAAACATAAATACTTAAAAAATAGGGGGAAATGTATAATTAATATATTTTTAAAAAATCGTAACAAAAGTAAAAAATAAAAAAAAATGGGTTTGAGGGAATGGGCCACTCCCGCGGCCTTAGTCCCCCTGTCCCTATGTGGCTCGATCGAATTCTAAGGTGAAGTACAAAGCAATGACACACAAAGTTTGTTGTTTGAACTATAAGTATGTGCAATACTTTGAAAGAAAATTAAAATTGCATGGATTAAATTAAAAGAAATTAAAATTATAAGGAATAAAATAAAGGCTTAAAGGCTCGAGAAGCCACTAAACTTTAATAAAATCAATTAAGCCCTTAAAGTTTTTTTGCACCAAATGTCACCCTCAAACCCAAAAATTAACCAATCTGACCCTTTGACTGACGAATTCTATCGTTGGCAGTTACGATAATGACGTGGCAGTTCAAGGTGCTAACGTGGCAGTCCACATGTGAATGATGATGTGTCTAGAGGGGCTTAATTGATTTTGTTAGAAAGTTTGAAGGCTTAATTGATTTTGTTAGAAGGTTGGAAGGCTTAATTGATTTTGTTAGAAAGTTTGAGGGCCTATTTAATCTTCAAGAAAAAATTAAAATTAAAAAATTATTTGAATTAAAATTCAAATATTAAAAATACAAAGAAATGTTATAATACTAAAAAATTACTAAAAATAAAAAAATAGTATCAATGAATTTTGAGAAATATAAAATTTTATTTTTTTAATATAAAAAGAATTTTTTTTGACCAAGGAAATGATCTCATTATAAAAAATGCTTGCATTTTTCTATGATACTACTACTTGTCTGCTTGGGTGCATTGAGCAAGATGAAGTTCACCATTTGATGGGATGAAAAAAAAACTTTTTAGTAAAGTCAAGCACCATATAGTCTTTGTATGCCCTTGTGTTGGGTAAGACTCGAACGCGGGTAATGCAAGGGTAAAGGGAGTGGCTTAGCCACTACACCAAGAACAAGTTTATGCTATAAATCACTAACTTTAATATTTACTTTTGTTTTACAGCCGAGTGTTGCGTGTAAAATAGTCTATCGCAAATAGGTGCAAGTGTACACGTCGCAAGTAATAAAGTGATACTAAGTATCGGATATCGTTTCCACAGGGACTGGAAATACTTTTATCCTTGAATCTCTGCACAGGAAAAGAATTAAGTTTAATAAAATGTTTTGAATAATCTTGAGAATAAACTAAAATAGAAGAGGAATTCAGTTTGATAAAATAGGCTAGAATTGATTGCTCAGTAGTGCAGGTAATGCACTACTCAAGGCTTTCTGTTGCGGTTGTCGTCGGTCCTGTCGCGGTAGCGATCAACAACTCTGTACTTCAAGTTCAGCAAGAATCCTTGTTATGATTTGTTCTATCCCTAGGCCTAAGTTCTGTCGATGAACACGTCTTTGATGATACCTCTCGGCGTGAATCGAAGGATGAACACCGATGTTTGTGAATTCTTCCTTAGCTGCTTAACCTTGTACCTATCCCTAGGCCAAGATGGTTTAACCATAAACGGGAAAACTCGTACTTACTCCTTTCGTATACCTAACTCTCCCGATGTTAAGTAAATGGATAACCTTACAATGCTCTCCCGAAGCTCTTATGAGATGTTGAAATCAGAGTAAATAAACTTGAAGCTTTTATTGAATTGAACAGAAAAATCCTAAAACAGTACAATCCCTACAACTACTTTACAAGAGCAACCCTTTGCCCTAGGGGAAGTTTAGAACACGGTGGAGAGAGAGAAACAACTAGGGTTTTGGGGGAAGACGGCTGGGAGCTAGATATCCTTTGCCTTGTCGAATTACAAGCATATATATAGGCCTTGGTCTTGAGTTTTCTTAATTGCCAAGAATACAAGTTTGAATTAAAGTACAACTCTATTAAAGACTAAAATCTCTGAGTAGATGTCTTTTAATTCGCCTTATCTTCTTGCTTTGACTTTTTCTCAAACTTAGGACCATGTCTTCCTTGTGCTTCTGGGCTCCGACAGTTATGCAAGTGGTCCACGAAAATCAGGCTTTAAATGCTCTATTGATCGAACTCCACTTTGCATTTTTTCGTCACCATGGTCTTCACTGTCGCATCTTCTATCACAGCAGCGGTCACGACAGCATTGTAACGGACACTCTTTTTCACTCTTTTGCTCCAACTCTGCAGCTAAGTTCTGATCCTTTGCTGCCCTGGATGCTGCCACGACAGGCACCTGCAAAAGTAAACAAAAATCAGCAACATCTGTGCAATATTTTCCATTTGTGATGTTCATGCAAAATCTATCCTAAAATGCAACTAAACATGCTTGAGTGCATCAATAATATGGGAAAATGAGGGCTAAAATAGAGAACAATTATGCACTCAACACACCCCCAAACTCAAGTTATTGCTTGTCCTCAAGCAAATGCAACCTAACTAAGAATGAAAGGCTTGGCTTAACTCAGTGAACTGTCGTTACCTTTAGCACCTTCACTATCAAGAGCAGTACCTTTCAGTTGTTTATGGACTTATTCGGAACAATGCTATAATTCTCATGCAAGTGTGTGCAGGTTTTGTGAACAGATATGTGCCTAAACTCTTTAGCAACTAGAATAATTATTCTACTCACTTTAGATTTATTTCAAAATAATTTTTAACTAGAGGCAATTCTTAGGCTCCTTTAGTTTTTTCTAACTTAGACCCAAGTTTTTTTACTAGAGCCAGTTTTGGGCACCTCTAGCTATCTTCCTAGAGCCGGTGTTAGGTACCTCTAAGGGCAACTCAAGTGATTAAGCTTTCTATTCTAAGTTTACTAACAGTAGTCTAGACAACATATAAGTCACAAAGGTGTTTTTAAAGTTCAGAACTATAGCAAGGCTCTAAATAATTCCTAAAACATCCTAAAGATACTGTCACGACAGAGAATGTCGCGGTAGGCAATTGCAGTTCAAAGACTTAAGCCAAATTTTTTTAACACAAAATTAACTAGAAATGAGACACAACTTAAGTAAAGTTCATTAATTAAAGGAGAACAACACACCCACAAACTCAAGGGTTGCATTGTCCTCAATGCATGACACATAAGCAGAATTAAAAAGAAACATCAAAAATATCAAATAAAAGAAAAGACGACAAAAGAGTAAAAGAGCTTAAGTTGAAGAGCTGTCGTCACTGCTGCTGATGCGAAGCTACCGGTGGGCAGTTACTTTGGTTGCAGAGGCTGGCTTGGGAGTGGGATCTTGAGTTCGCTGTCACTGCTACTGCTGCTGTTGTTGTCTGCTCTGTCGCGGCAGGGTCTCTCAACATCAATAGCAAGCTTTTTCTTTTTCATCGGAGGGAAGTCTTTGGCTATCTCCCTGACGACAGAGGGCTCTGAGTCGGAGTCATCCTGCCAGACTGAGGATGAGGAGAAACCATCGAAGTACTTGGGATCAATTTCTGGCAGTGGTTCCTTCCGCTTGGTTCCTCGGGGAGTGATAGATCGCCTGTTGCCATCTGCGGCCGTGGCAGAGGGTTTAGTGGAGGCAGCAGTCAGTGTGGGCGTCTTAGGGCTGGCAACAGGTGTAGGGGTGGCAAGAAGAGTTTCTGGAAAAGAGGGAAACTACACGTTTGGATAATTTAACTCAACCTTTATAAAGTTTACCGTGGCAGTTGTGAAGTCCCTCATGTATTCCATGAATCCCAACTGTCTGGCCTCCATCTTCTTCAGCAGTTGGATTATCTGGTTAGAAGAGGTGGCTTCTGGGTGTGCAGGCTCGGTCGGCTCGGGCTCTGCCGCGACAGGCTCGATGGAGTCAGGTTTTATCGCCGGCTCTGTCGTAACAGAGGGATCTACATAAGCCATTGGGGTGGCTACCTTCAATTCTAATAAGCTGTAGATGTTCTACTGCGTCCACCTTTTCCCTCGGATCTTCATGTCTTCATCAATCTCGAACACATTGTTGGCTCGGCAGAGAGAGGTGATTAAGTAAGGGAAGAAAAGGGGGCCCATTACTCTAGTTACACACTCATGGATGCCATCGAGTATGTATTTACCAACGTTGACCTGCCGCTCATTGATGACGGAGTGCACGGGGGCAAGTCTCTGCCGGTCCACTGTTGTGTTGTGTGATGTTGGCATAAGATGCTTCTTGACAAAGTGGTTCCAGAGTTTGGCAGCCAATGTGAGCTGGGTCCTTCGCACCGTCCATCTATGCTTGGGATCATCGTTCCAGTTGGTGCCTTCTTCCGTCAAGTCTGCCATGATGCTATCATAGTGTGCCGGCGACAGACTGCTGACAAACCTACTGTGTGCATCCTCATTTCTGCCCACATAAAGGCCATAAAGTGTGTTGATGTAGGCTGGCTCAAGTGAGATTTCCTTACCCATAACAGTTACTGTCGTGGCATCCTTGGATGAGATGGCAGCGTAAAATTCACAGACCAAGGTGACATTCATCTCTTCTGGTTGGATCGCAAACATCTGCCACTTTAACGCGATGATCCTCTTGGAGATGAACGCTTCGAGCCCTAGATCTCCCGTTTTCTTTGTGTAGGTGAAACCTCATTCCTCCCACATCTCCCATTTCTGAAAAGAGTCGTAATATCTCTTTTCTGAGTCTGCCAAGGTGAACCTCCTAGGGATTCTGCTATGGCTAGGTGTAGATACTGTCAGGGCAGATGTGGAGGCAACACTCCTTCTAGTTGATCTTGTAGTCATTGTGAGGAAACTGTAGAAATGAAAGAAAATTCTTGAAAAGCTAAAATTCTTGAAAGCAAAGTAGAGAGAAGAGAATGAGGTGAAAAATGAAATGGAAGTAGAGGTTTATATAGAACGGGATTTTCTGCCCGTTGGAACCGTAACGGGTGGCGTGAATAACGGAGCCAGCTATCACGCGGTTTCCTAACGCGTTTGTCACGCGTTTTCGTGTCTGCTGCGCGTCTGTTACGCGTTTCCATGTCTATCGCGACAGCTTCGTGACAGGCTGTATTTTGCGCGTCTGCCGTGACAACTGGTAACCGGCTGTCACGACAGCCTTGTTCCATTGGGCTTCGTGGGTTGTTGTGAGTGTGGTGGGCTGGTTCATTCCTTCTCTTAACTCCGCTTTCTTTATTTTACCTGAAAACTAAAATAAACAAAATATTAAATTCTTATTTCCTAAAACAATAAAAATAAAAATAAATAAAATAAAATAAAATAAAACTAAGTTAAATTAGGGATTCTTTGAGGATCATCTCCTAAAGTAACTACTTCCTGCACTCTTGGGGCTTCAGTCCCCTGATAGTGCTTTAGCCTTTGTCCATTGACTTTGAATTGGTGCCCGTCCTTAATTGATCTGATTGTGATGGCACCTTGAGGAAAAACCTGGACTACTTGGAAGGGTCCAAACCATCTAGATTTTAGCTTTCCTGGGAAAAGCTTCAACCTAAAGTTGAATAACAACACCTTCTGCCCTGGGTTAAAATTTCGTGGCAGCAGTTTTCTGTCGTGCCACTTCTTTGTTTATTCCTTATATATCCTGGCATTTTCATAGGCCATGGCTCGAATTTCTTCAATTTCATTCAAGTCCAGCAGCCTTTTTGGCCCTGCTTTGTTCCAGTCCATGTTAACTGTCTTGATAGCCCAATATGCTCTATGTTATATCTCGACAGGTAGGTGGCAGGTTTTTCCGTAGACGAGGCGGTAGGGCGACATTCCCAATGGTGTTTTAAATGCTGTCCTGTAAGCCCATAGTACATCATTTAGGTCAGGAGACCAATCCTTTCTAGTTGGTTTAACCATCTTTTCTAGGATGTTCTTCACTTCTCTGTTTGAGATTTCAGCCTGCCCATTGGTTTGAGGGTGATATGCTGTTGCGATCTTGTGTGTAACTCCATATTTCTTCAACGCACTAGCAATTACCCTGTTATCAAAGTGCCTACCCTCATCACTAATAATCGCCCTTGGATGCCAAACCTTGAGAAGATATGTTTGTGGAGAAATCTTTGCACGGTCTTGGCATCATTCTTTTGCGTGGCAATAGCCTCTACCCACTTGGACACGTAGTCTACTGCCAACAGTATGTATAAATTCCCACAAGAGGCTGGGAATGGTCTCATGAAGTCGATTCCCCAAACATCAAAAATTTTTACTTCAAGAATGTTCTGCAAGGGCATCTCGTGTCTTCTAGAGATGTTTCCAGTCCTTTGGCACTTATCACAACTAATTTAAAAGGCTTGTGCATCTTTAAACAGTGTAGACCAATAGAAACCATATTGCAGAACTTTGGCAGTAGTTTTGTTTCCTCCAAAGTGTCCTCCATAAGGAGCAGCATGGCAGTGGTGAAGTATTTCTTCCCGCTCTTCCTGTGGTATGCATCTCCTGATGATCTGATCTGCACAGTGCTTAAATAGAAGAGGTTCGTCCCAATAATAATGTTTTGCATCATTTTGGAACCTCTTCCTAGCTTGATTATTAAGTTCAGGAGGTAATAAACCACTCACAATGTAATATACAATATCAGCATACCAAGGGATTTTAGGAAGCTTACCTACCGCCATGGTTGTCAAGGCAGTGCTGGTGGCAGTGAATAACTGCTCGTCTAGGAAGGTCTCTTGTATGTTAGTCTTGTCTTTATCTTGGTCTTTTCCCATCTCCAGTCTTGACAAGTGATCAGCTACTTGGTTTTCTGTTCCCTTCTTGTCCTTGATGTCAATATCGAATTCTTGCAGCAGAATCCAACATATCAACCTTGGCTTGGCATCCTTCTTGGTGAACAGATATTTGAGTGCTGAGTGATCTGTATGGACCACCACTTTTGTTCCAAGTATATATGGTCGGAACTTGTCAATTGCAAACACCACCGCTAGCAATTCCTTGTCTGTTGTGGTGTAGTTTATCTGGGCATCATTTAAGGTCTTGCTGGCATAGTATATAATATGGAAGAGTTTCTACTTCTGCTTCCCTAGTGCTGTCCCGACAGCATAATCACTAGCGTCACACATGACCTCGAACGGTAAACTCCAGTCTAGTGGCTGCACTATTGGGGCTGTTACCAGCTTTTCCTTCAGTGTCCTGAATGCTTCAGTACATTCAGTGTTGAAATCAAAGGCCATATTCTGTTCCAACATGAGACACAGGGGTTTAGTAATTTTAGAGAAATTAGCAATAAATCTACGATAAAACCATGCGTGTCCTAAGAAACTTCGTATGCCCTTGACTGTTGTGGGCGACAGCAGTTTTTTAATAACTTCAATTTTTTCTCTGTCCACTTCTATGCCGCGGCAGGAGACCTTGTGTCCCAGCACTATGCCCTCATCCACCATAAAGTGGCATTTTCCCAGTTCAGTACAAGGTTGGCCTCCTCACATCTTTCAAGAACCTTCTTCAGATTACCTAGGCAATCGTTGAAACTGTCTCCAAAGACGGAAAAGTCATCCATGAATATCTCCAGGAAATCTTCCACCATATCCGAGAATATTGCCATCATACATCGCTAGAACGTTGCTGGAGCATTGCATAGTCCAAATGGTATTCTTCGAATATGTTCCGTATGGGCATGTGAAGGTTGTTTTCTCCTGATCTTCCGGTGCAATTGTGATTTGATTGTAACCTGAGTAACCATCAAGGAAACAATAGTAAGGCTTCCCCGCTAATCTGTCTAACATTTGATCAATAAAGGGTAAGGGGAAGTGGTCCTTGCGGGTATCTTTATTAAGCTTCCAGTAGTCCATACAAACCCTCCAACCAGTCATAGTCCGGGTTGGGATTAGGTCGTTGTCCTTGTAGGTTACTACCGTTATGCCTCCCTTCTTGGGTACGCATTGCAGTGGGCTCACCCACTTGCTATCCGAGATGTCATAGATAATTCCAGCATCAAGCCACTTGATGATCTCTTTTTGTACCACCTCTCGCATAGTTTCGTTTAGTCTTCTTTGAGCATCAATCGTCGGCTTATGGTCATCCTTCAAGAGGATTTTATGCATACAAATTGCCGGACTAATGCCTTGGATGTTGGCAATGGTCCATCCAATCGCCTTTTTATGCTGCTGTAGCATCCTGATCAGCTGCTGTTCCTGCATCAACTTAGAAGAGATGATTACGAGCAATGTATCATTAATTCCAAGAAAAACATATTTAAGTTGCCCTAATAGGGGTTTAAGATCTAAAACATGTGGCTGCTCAATGGAAGGCTTTTGGATCATATGTTCATTTGAGGTGTATTTCAAAGGCTCGAAGAACTTACCTGGACGTGTGCCTATCCAATTTACCTCCTCGGGACCTTTAGTGTTAGATGCATCATTGTTTTAGGGGTCGCTATCGTCAACACTGTCATGGCAGTCTTCTAGGTGACTGCGGTGGCAGTGACCAAATTGTCTGTCGTGACAGCTTGATCTGTAGCAGGGTTGGTCTATGATTACTTCTGATATTGCCTTACATTATTCCTCTGCATCAGTTTGTTTAATGGCTTGGAGAACATTGAGCTTTATCTGCTGGTCATTGACTCTCATAGTCAGTTCTCCCTTCTCTACATCGATCATTGTTCTTCTTGTGGCTAGGAAAGGTCGCCCTAGGATGATCGGTGCGTTTTCATCTGCTTCACAGTCTAAAACAAGAAAGTCAACAGGAAATATAAACTTATCCACTCTTACCAAAATATCTTCAATCTTTCCTTCCGGTTGTACGTAAGAGCAATCTTCCAGTTGCAGCATGACTGTTGTGGGTCTTGCTTGTCTAATACCTAGCTTTTGGAATACAGATTTGGGCATTAGATTAATACTAGCACCTAGATCATAAAGTGCCTTACCCACAAATTTATCACCAATTATGCATGGTATTATGAAACTCCCAGGATCCTTCTTCTTTGGGTTGGCCGCTTATGAAGGATTGCCATGCATCTTTCTGTCATCATCACAGTTTCAAACTCCCCAAGTCTGGGTCTCCTGGACATTGCATCTTTGAGGAACTTTGCATAACTAGGTATCTGCTTAATGGCTTCTAACAGCGGGATGTTAATGTGTACTTGCTTAAAAACATCGTAGATTTTCTTAAGCTTGTACTCTTGTTTCTGTTTTTTCAACCGCTGTGGAAAAGGGGGTGGAGGACGACAGTCTTCGAGGCGTTCTTCACATGAGAATCAGATTTGAGGAGGCTCACATTCTGTAGTTTCTTCTGTCTGCTCCTCTATTTCTTCTGTTGTCATGGCGAAGGTGGTGACAGCAGGCTGTTTCGCTTCTGCCGGGGTAGTGTTCTCGACAGGTGTCTATGGGGTCGATTCCTTAATAGATGTTTCTTTAATTATCGGCCCTTGTAATTGTTTCCCACTTCTCGTTGTAATAGCCTTGCACTGCTCATGTGTGGGTTTTCTAGTGACCTCAGTATCACTAGGGAATCCTCTATTCTGCCTGGGGTTGATGAACTGTGAAACCTGACCCATCTGTGTCTCTAGGGATTTTAGGGTAACCTCATGGTTTGTCATTCTCATCTCTGTCTTATCCATGAAGGATTCAGTTTTCTTGACAAAGTGATCCATGTTTGCCATATATGCTCCTGTTTGAGACATGAAGGTTGCCAGGGTCTGTTCCAGTATGCTCGTTGTGTCTGTCGGCTGCGGTTGTGGCTGCTGCTGTGGTTGTTGTCGTGACAGGATTCTGGGACCCCTTGGTTCTGGTTATTCTGGACTGGAGGGTTCAATGCATTGTTTGGGTTACTCCAGGAAAATTCGGGGTCCTTCCTCCAATTTGGGTTGTAGTTGTTGGAATCATAGCTTCTGTTCTTGTTATAATTTCCAACATACATCCCATCTTTCATCTGTAAGGGACACTCATTTGTACTGTGGTTTCCACTGCAAGTTTCACACACCTCTTCGGCAGAAAATACAGCCTTAGATTCCTTCCGCTGCAAGTTTTCAACTATCTTGGTGAGGTATGCAATTTGAGTTTTGACCGAGTTGTCAGATTCATATTCCTTGACAGATACTCCTCGTCTACCTCCTCTTCGAGCTGTGGGGAACTGCTAATCATTTTTTAGCTAACGTTTTCAACACCAGCATTGCATCCTCTGGTTCCTTGTCCAATAGTAAGCCATTCGTTTCTGAGTCTATCCTCATCCGAGTGTGTGCATTGGCAGCATTATAGAATTTGACAACTTGATTCCACACAGGGAATCCATGCATCGGGTAATTTCGTAAGAGAGTTGTAAATTGGTCCCATGAGTCGTGCATTGGTTCGTCATCTTCCTGTTGAAATGTAGCAATCTCGTTACGTAATCTTTCAGATAAGAGGGAAGGATTAAAACGATAGAGAAATTCACGACAAAGGTCTGCCCAAGTTCTTATTGAACCCGGCGTTAACTTGTTCCACTAGGTTTTCGCTCTATCCCTTAATGAATAAGGAAATAGCCAGAGTCTCAGTACTTCCGGGCTTATTCCTGGTTGTCTAAATGATCCACAGATCTCCTGGAAGGTTTTTAGATGTTCATGCGCATCCTCAGTAGCAGAACCACCAAATTGACCAGCGAAATTTATCATGCTGAACATCACAGGTTTCACTTCAAAGTGTTCAGCTTCCACATTTGGCAGCGTAGTTTCCAGTTCAACATGGTCGTTATCCATGTACTCTCGGCAAGTCTATCATGCTGCTGGGGCAGCAGGCGGCTGCTGATTGTTTTGGGCATCATTAGGAGGATCAACATCACCCCTGGGTTGTTGTTGTTGTTGAAATTATCTGCCCCATTGCCTTGTCTTCCGTTCACCATTGCTTCCAGTCTTTCCTCAAGATAGTTGTTTCTTTCTATCAAGAGTCGGGCTTGGTTCCTGAGATGATATGTTCGATCGATTTCTGGATCTAATTCGCACTCAGGTTCTTTACCACGTCTCGATCTGCGCATAAGCAAGAGAAGAACTTTGTTAAAAACAAAGGGAAAATAAATCAACTAAAAACAGAAAGAAAAAAACAAAAATTAAAGGGTGCAGTAATTAAAGATAAAGGTATGTTGCCAGTCCCCGGCAACGACGCCAAAAACTTGTTGCGTGTAAAATAGTCTATCGCAAATAGGTGCAAGTGTACATGTCGCAAGTAATAAAGTGATACTAAGTATTGGATATCGTTTCCACGGGGACTGGAAATATTTTTATCCTTGAATCTCTGCACAAGAAAAGAATTAAGTTTAATAAAATGTTTTGAATAATCTTGAGAATAAACTAAAATAGAAGAGGAATTCGGTTTGATAAAATAGGCTAGAATTGATTGCTCAGTAGTGCTGGTAATGCACTGCTCAAGGCTTTCTGTTGCGGCTGTCATCGGTCCTGTCGCGGTAGAGGTCTATTGTTGTTGCGGCAGCGATCAACAACTCTGTACTTCGAGTTCAGCAAGAATCCCTGTTATGACTTGTCCTATCCCTAGACCCAAGTTCTGTCGATGAACACGTCTTTGATGATACCTCCTGGCGTGAATCGAAGGATGAACACCGATGTTTGTGAATTATTCCTTAGCTACTTAACCTTGTATCTATCCCTAGGCCAAGATGGTTTAACCATAAACTGGAAAACTCGTACTTATTCCTTTCGTATACCTAACTCTCCCGATGTTAAGTAAATGGATAACCTCTCAATGCTCTCCTGAAACTCTTATGAGATGTTGAAATCAGAGTAAATAAACTTGAAGCTTTTATTGAATTGAACAGAAAAATCCTAAAACAATAAAATCCCTACAACTACTTTACAAGATCAACCCTTTGCCCTAGGGGAAGTTTAGAACATGGTGGAGAGAGAGAAACGACTAGGGTTTTGGGGGAAGACGGTTGGGAGCTAGATATCCTTTGCCTTATCGAATTACAAGCATATATATAGGCCTTGGTCTTGAGTTTTCTTGCGGCTGCGACAGCTAGGTCTGCGAGGAAGGTGGACAGGGAGGGGCCGTCATTGGGGAATTTCTGCAAAAGATAGGCCACAAAGGCCTATTGGACCTCTCCCACGTACTTCATGAACGTCAATTGCTACTGCTCTCTATGCGTTTGTTGTTGTCGATAAGAGTGCGGAGCAAGGCAATGACTTCATTGTTCTGGGTAGTGTCAGTACTGCCTGAGGCTATCGGTGTAGCTAGCTGGGCGGCGGAGGGCTGCGATGGTGTGATTGGTTTTGTCTCTTAAGCCTGCATCATTTGCATGCAGACCTTTCTAGTCTAGCCCTCCTTGGCGGATGTGATCTCGTCGTTTGGATCAGACGGGACGTTGAAATTGGCACATGAGCCTGTGATGAGGGATGGGAAGTAAAGCCGGCCCTTTGATTTCCGGAAGCAGTTGTGGTTCTCCTTGCAGATTATTTCTGCAACGTTGATTGGCCTGTTTACCATGATGGAGTGAATGAGAGCAAGATGCGGCCGGTCCACAGTGGAATTATTGGAGGTGGACAGCAGACGCCATTTAATGAATGTGTTCCACAACATCGGTTCGGGCAGTAGTCGGCGGCGTTGCACTGAGCCGCCATGTTTTTCTACTAACCAAGGGGTGTTGGGTTCGCATAGCCGGGCCTTGATTCTGTCATAGTTGATAGCCGTCAATGACTACATCCATTCTTCGTGAGGGTTACCGTCCATCTCTAATCCATAAAAGTTGTTGATGACGGCAACGTTTAACTTGACATGCTCTCCTCGGACAAAAACGAAAGGTATTTCTGGGCGGGGGTGGTGGGCATAGAATTCTCTGAGCATTGTGATGTTTGCCTTCTCCGGCTGTCGTGCAAATATCTCCCAATCCTTGCTGTTGATTTTCTCGAATAGGGCGGGCTCAAGACTGAGATCCCCTATCAGCTATGAGTAATGGAACCCTTGTTCCTCCTATATAGCTTGCTTTGCGAACTGGGTTCTGTACCGTTTTGCATCTTTATGGGAGAAGAAATGTTGGAAGGTGGGTTTGGATTGTGATGCTGATACCATGTGTGAGACGGTTTGTTGTGATCTGAAACTAGAATAAGATAATGAGAAAGAGAGCAGTGGATTCATGAATAGGTTAACAAGGAGATGAAAGTAAAGTAAATGAATAGGAGAAGTGGGGTGGTTTATATAGATGGTGCCGAGATATGTCGTGGCGGCATTAAATTCCCAACCGGCAAATTGCTTCGCGCACGTTACGGGTTTTCTGCCTGTTACTTCTGTAGCCGTTGGCAGCTAGCCGTTAGCGGTCAACTAGTTGTTACGTTGTTTCTGCGCTGGGCCGTCCTCAGCTGTCTTGACGGGATGGTGGGCGGGCTCCTTGTTGGGTCTTTTCTTTGGCCCGGCTCTTTTATTCCTAAAACTTGAAAAAATAAAGATAATTAAATATTAAGAATAAAATAATTTCTGAAAAATAAAAATCTGGAGAATAATTTTAACTTAATTTAAAATCTAATCCTAAAAGAAAGAAAATAAATTGCAATAAATTAAATTCTATTCCTAAAATAAGAAAATAAAAAATAAAATTAATTAAGTTATGTTGGGAGTGCATTGGGGTGCATCTCCCAGACATAACCACTTCTTGAGGCGATGTGCTATTCTTCCTCTTGGGGGGTTCTTATGTCTGTTCTGCTGCCTGCCCTAATGGCTACTGTCTTGCCCTGTCTCAGTGCTGACCTTAGAAGTTGGTGCATCTGGGAATCATGCTTTATCCTTTGCTGAGGGTTGCAAAACATTTAGCTTGATGCTTTGATTGTCTACTCTCATTATCAGCTCCCCATGCTCCACATCTATTAACGTTCTGCCCGTGGCCAAGAATGGTCGCCCAAGGATGATAGGGGCGTTTTCATCGGCCTCACAGTATAAGATGAGGAAGTCTGCTGGAAAAATAAGGCTGCCCACGCGAACCAGGATGTCTTTAATTTTACCCTCCGGTTGTACGAATGAATGGTCTGCTAGTTTCAACATGATGGAGGTGGGTTTGGCTTGCCCAATACCTAACTTGTCAAAGACCGCCTTTGGGATAAGGTTAATGCCGGCTCCTAAATCACACAAGGCTCTCATGGCATGGTTGTTGCCGATCCTGCATGGAATTACGAAGCTACCCAAATATGTTCTTTTGGTCGGTAGCTTGTTGTGCAGCATAGCCATGCACTCCTCTGTCACAGCTACTGTTTCAAATTCCCCAATTCTTTTCCTCTTGGAGACCATGTCTTTCAGATATTTCGCGTAATTGGGCATGTTCTGGATGGCTGCCACGAGAGGGATGTTAATCTGCACCTATTTTAGAATATCTAGAAATTTTTGAAACTGGTGCTCTTGTTTTTGTTTCTTTAGTCTTTGGGAAAAAGGCGGCGGCAGACAATTGTCCTAAATGTGTTCCTTGCATGGAAATTTAATCTGTGGCGACTTAGGATCATCCTCTTTAGTGATGTTGTCATCCTCATTTGCTGGGGCGGCTGGTTTTGATGCTGCCGCGATAGGCTGTTCTATTTGCTGTTCTGTTCTGGGCTCCTCCAGTTGCTTCCCACTTCTGGTTGAGATGACTTTACACTGTTCATAGGTGGGTTTGGCTACTACCTCTGTGCTGCTAGATGCTGAACCCTTTGTCCTGTTGCTAATGATTTCCGTAAATTGCCCGAACCGAGTCTCCAATTTTTTTATTGCAACCTCATGGTTGTTCATCCTCATATCAGTCATGTCCATAAACGACTCAGTTTTATCAATAAATTTATTAGTAAGAACAATAAAATCACTGGTTCGAGACATAAAAGTATGTAAAGTATTTTCGAGTGAGTTATTGCTTGTATTTTGTTGCTGCTGAGGCGGCTATCTAGACAGGTTTTGTTGGTATCCTTCTGGTTGCTGAGTTGGATTTGTAGTTGTGTTTGGATTGCTTCAGGAGAAGTTTGGATGCTTCTTCCAGTCAGGGTTGTATGTGTTGGTGTTGGGTCTGCTATTCCTTTCGTAGGTTCCCATGAAGTTAGCAGATTCGCCGCACTCAGAGGAATCATGATTGCCCCCACAGTCATCACAAAAAGACTCCACAGCCTTGGCCTCATATGTCTTTCCTTTGGCCATATTCATCACCACCTCGATCAGTTTATCCAGGCGGGCATTAACAGATTCTGTAGCATCTACCTCATTCACAATAGCTGCCCGCCTTATGCCGTCGTGGCGGGCTGTAGGGAACTTGTAGTCGTTTTTAGCAATTCTATTCAGAATCTGCAGTGCCTCCTCAGATGGTCTATCCAGGATGATTCCATTGGATGAGGCTTCGAGCATCATTCGTGTCGTTTGGTTTACTCCATTGTACAACATCGACACTTGCGTCCAGGATGGGAAACAATGAAGCGGGAAATTGTTCAGCATCTGTTGGTACCTTTCCCAAGCTTCATACATTGGTTCGTCATCCTCTTGGCAGAAGGGTGTGATCTCGTTTCTCAATCTGTCTGTGACGTTTGATGGAATGAAATGGTCTAGGAAGTCCTTGCACAACTCCGTCCAAGTATTGAATGATCCCTCTGATTGGTTGTTCAGGCATTGTTTTTCCCTATCCCTCAGTGAATAGGGGAATAATCTCAGCTTCAGCACGTCTTGATGGACTCCATGTATCTTGAAAGCTCTGCATATGTCTAGGAATCCTCTCAAGTGCTGCTGAGCATCTTCTGTGCCAGTTCCTCCAAATTTCCCCAATGTGTTGATCATATTGAACATCACGGGCTTTAATACAAAGTGGCCTACTTCAATTTCAGGCTCGGTCACAATTGGGACAATCATCTGAAATCGTGCTCCAAGTAGTCCCTGGTGGTTCGAACATACTGTGGCTGCCTGGGCAGAACAAGGGGTTGCTGCCTAGGTGGAATTTGCTGCTGCTCTCTGGGCGGCGGATCTTGTTGCCTATCCTTGTCGTTTTGAGCATCAATGACAGGGTTGTCTTCTTGGTCGTTATGCACGGTTGCTTCTACTTTTCATTCTTTCTTGGCTTTCCCGAGGGCTTCTCAGACTTCTTTCTTAAGTTCTCTTGCTCTTCGTTCAATCTCGTCAAAGAAAACGAGTTCTCCCTTTAAATTTGCTCTGGTCATGCACTATACAAGAAAACTGTAAAATTCTTTTTTTGAATAAAAATAATAAAAACTAAAATTAAATGCAATTAAAGAAAAAGTGCAGAAAAATAAAAACAAATTTACTATTGCCTATCCCCGGCAACGACGCCAAAAACTTGTAGAGCGTTTGGGTGTTCTCAAAATAGGAGTGCAAGTGCATACTCTGGTCAAGTTATAGTATAAAAGATATTGTCTCCCACAAGGATTGGACAGCTTATTCGACTTGTAATTCCTTCACAGAAAATAAATGCACAAGTAATTTTAGTTTATAAACAAAATTAAATAAAATACAAGTAATTGAAGAAAAGATCAGGATGATAGAATGGGTCAGGTTATGCTGCTTAGTAGTGTGAAACTGCATTGAATAAGTTAAGTTACTTTGCACTGTCAGGCTTTGCTGCCTCAGCGGAGGATGGCATATTGGTTACTTTGACGCTTTCGCTGCCTCGGCAGTGGAACGGATGAATGGCTCGGTGGCAAACTTGACAAACCTTCAAGGCTTGACAGAACGCTTCGATATTGATCCCGCTTATGTCTAAGTCAGAATATTGTTGTTGCCCACTGCAGATGATGCATGTCACGACGTGAATCTTGCAAAGACAGCAACCTTGGTTCATCCTCTTTTAGCCGCCTTAAACTCGCACCTATGTCTAGGCCGAATTGATCAACACTTGATTAGGATGAGGATCGTACTTATCCCTTTCTTGAGTTCGACTCTCTCGATACCGAACAAATAGATAGTTAACAACTAATCTTTCGAACTTAATTGAAAACTATGAAGTGCATGGAATAAGCAAACCTTGAAGCTTTATTGCAAAAACAAACTTAATTCCTAAACAACCGTTCTCACACTACTTTACAACATAACTCAAACCCAAGAGAAAATTTAGAACATAATGGCGACAAGAAAAGCTAGACTATGCCCAAAGGAAAACCTAAGTTGTCTTCAATTACAAAATATGTCAAGTATATATAGGCATTAGCTAGGCCAAGTCCTCCTTGGAGTAGAAGTCTTCAAAGTAGCTTTTTCATTAAATGCAACCTTTAATTTTGACTTCTTTGAGTTGAATGTGGACTTCTTCTCGTTGCCTTGCACCGCAAGTTATCTTGATCTCCTCCTTTGGTGGCTATGTTCGCTTCTCCAAGCGTCAAAAAATTGAGTGGATGGCATCATTGGAACCAAGATTTTCTGCTCTACAGATCGCACTCCAATTCTCTAATTCCTCAGCTTGCTGCACTGGGTGGCAGGTATGGCGGCGGCAGGTACTCGGCAGTGGCTTTCTCTGCTTAGAATTGCATCAGTACAACTCCCTGGTCTGCTACCTCTGCATCCTCTCCTCTGGTCTGTCCTCCTCCTAACAAATGCTAGCCCTAAAATGCAAACTAAACATCGTCTTTTCCTTACCAAATTAAAGATATTCAACATAAATTGGGTAAAGTAAAGAATACTATAAATATGCAATGCATGAACCTAAATATGCCTAAAACGTACTGAATCCAGAAGTTGTCACACCTGCAATTGAAGCTGCCCACTTCGAGTTAAAGTCCGTAATGTTCAACATGATCAATACCATGGGTCAATTTGGCGGCTCAACTACTGAAGATGCTAGAAAACACCTCAAATCCTTCTTGGAAATTTGCAATTCATTCAAAATACATGGAGTCCATGAGGATATTTTGAGACTGAAATTGTTTCCCTATTCACTGAGGGATAAGGCAAAAACCTGGTTAAATAGCATTTCATCCAGATCTATAAAATCCTAGAATGATTTGTGTCGTGATTTCCTTGCTCAATTTAATCCTACAAATTTAACTAATAAGTTACATAATGAAATCACTTCTTTTCAGCAGGCAGATGATGAATCCATGTACGAGGCTTGGGAGCGATACAGGTAACTCGTACACAAATGCCCCTTACACAGATTCCCATTGTGGACACAGGTGACAATGTTTTACAATGTAGTAAACACGCCAATGAGGATGATGCTTGATGCCTCGGTAAATGGAATACTCCTAGATAAGCCACCGAAGGAAGCAATGGAGATCCTGAATAGGCTCGCTAAAAATGACTACCAATTCCCAACAACCAGAAGAGGAGGAGTTAGACGCCATGCCACCATAAACGAGCTTGAGTCACCAGATTCAATTCTTTCACAATTGGCTACCTTAACCAATTTGGTTAAGAACGTGCAAAGACCAAGCAATAAACAGCAGGTCAAGGTAGTAGGTTCATTATGTGATTTATGTAATGGTAACCATGACTCTTCTAAATGTCCACAGAATCCCGAGTCGAGTTTTTATGTTGAAAACTACAACCGAAACAACAATGTGATGTCCAACACTTACAACCCGGCCTGGAGAAAACATCCAAACTTCTCATGGAGCAATCCTAACAATGCCCTCAATCAGAACAATCAGAATGCTCTAGCATTGGGATTCAAACAGAACATGCCTCGGCAAGAAATGCCTCAGCAATCGATGCAGCAACAAATGTCGCAACAATTGATGACGCAGCAACAATCTATGCATCCAGTTCTTTGGAAAACTCCCTAAATGCTTTCATGTCTCAAACTAGTGCATATATGGCTAATACTGATAAATTCATAAAGAAAACTGACGCTTTTATGGACATGACTGAGATGAGAATGCATAACCATGAAGCAACACTGAAATCATTGGAAACCCAAGTTGGGCAATTTGCTCAAATCCTCAACTCGAGACCAATGGGCGGTTTGCCTAGCGATACTGAAGTCGCAAGAGGAACAACTCATGAGCAATGTAAGGCAATCGCTACACGAAGTGGTAAACAACCCAAGGAACCACGAGCTCATGAAACAAAGAAAACAGAATCAGATGAGTAGATTGCGTCTGCAATGCCCAGTAACATTGCCTCGCCAGTACCCAATAACATTGACTCAGCAAAACCTGATAACATTGCCTTGGCAATGCCTGACACAGACATCGCGGAAAACAAGAAGGCATCTAAAGGTCCTGATTCAATGCCCCAAATCAAATTCCCAAGCAAGGAATGGATTTAAGACATTCGACTTCCACCACCGTTCCCACAAAGGTTGAAAAGGTAGAAACAAGAATACCAATTCAAAAAGTTCCTTGACAACTTGAAGCAAGTCCACATAAACTTGCCTTTGGTAGAAGCAATAGAGAAAATGCCGAACTACGCCAAGTTCCTTAAAGACATTGTCTCTAAGAGAACAAGAAAAGAGGAATTTGAGACCGTTGCTGTGATGGAAGGATGTATTGCAATGTTGCACAATTGAATGCCACCTAAGCTGAAAGGTCCCAGTAGTTTCACCATACCATGTGCGATTGGAAATCACTATGTCGGGAAGGCACTATGCGATCTTGGAGCAAGCATAAACCTTATGCCGAAATCAATTTTCCAATGATTGGGTATAGGAAAGGCGAGACCCACTACAGTGATGGTGTAGCTTGCTCACAGATCCTAAGTTCATCCAGAGGGAAAAATTAAAGATATCATGGTAAGAGTTGATAAGTTTATTTTCCCTACTGACTTTATTGTTTTAGACTTTGAAGCAGATGAGTTCGCACCTATTATCCTTGGAAGGACATTCCTAGCTACGGGAAGAACCTTGATCGACATTGAGAGAGGAGAACTCACAATAAGGGTGAATGATCAGCAAATCAAGTTGAACGTGTTTCACACCCTTAAGCAACCCAATGATCCAAAAGAATGCAAAGTCATCCAGGCCATAACCGAGTTCGACATGGATATAGACTGCCTCAACAACTGCCTCGGTAATAGCTGTGAAAATTACCTCAGCAATAATCATAAAAATAGCCTCGGTAATGCTTGTGACGAATGCCTCGACAACTACATTGACAACTGCCTCAACCTTGAAGAATAGAATGATGAGTAGGATGCAGCCAACCGGATAGCTAGTCATCCAGGTAAGGATTTCGAACCTTTATATTACTTAGGGGAGGAAAGAAAATCGAAAAACCTTCCTTCGAGCAACCCTCTATTCTTGAATTAAAACCGTTGACAGGGCGATTAAAATATGTTTAGTTGGGAACCAATAACACATTGCTAGTAATCATCTCTTCTAAGTTACAATTTGAACATGAACAAAGATTGATCGACATGTTGAAGCTGCACAAAAAAGCAATAGGGTGGACAATTGCCGATTTGAAAGGAATTAGCCCGACGGTTTGTATGCATAAAATCCTTTTGGAGGACGATCATAAACCGACCATTGATGCACAAAGGATGCTTAATCGAGTCATGAAAGAGGTGGTAAAGAAAGAAATCATCAAATGGCTCAATTCTGATATCATCTACCCTATCTCTAACAGTACATGGGTAAGTCCGGTACAATGTGTTACGAAAAAGGGAGGTATGACAGTGGTAAGCAATGAAAGTAATGAACTAATCCCAACCATGACTATGACCGATTAGAGGGTTTGCATGGACTAGCGTAAATGAAATAAGGCTACTAGGAAAGATCACTTTCCTTTACCCTTTATCGATCAAATGCTTGATCATCTTGCAGGTAAACCCCTTTATTATTTTCTTGATGGTTATTCGGGATATAACCAAATTTCCATAGCACCAGAAGATCAAGAAAAGACCACCTTCACTTGCCCATACGACACTTATGCCTTTCGAAGGATGCCTTTCAGACTATGCAATGCCACGACAACCTTCCAACGATGCATGATGGCAATTTTCTCCGACATGGTAGAAGATTTCCTAGAAATCTTTATGGACGATTTCTCGGTATTTGGAGATGATTTCGACAATTACCTGGGCAATTTGGAGAAAATGCTTAAACGATGCGAGGAATCTAACTTAGTCCTAAATTGGGAGAAGTACCAGTTTATGGTGGATGGAGGCATAGTTCTCGGCCAAAAAATCTCATCCAAAGGCACTAAAGTTGACAAAGCAAGAATTGAAGTGATCGAAAAACTACCCCCACCAACATCAGTCAAAGGAATTCAAAGCTTCTTGGGACACGCAGTTTTTTTAGGAGATTTATTGAATTTTTTTCTAAAATCACTAAATCTTTGTGTAACTTGCTTGAACAGGATATAGCCTTTGATTACGATGACTCACGCATCAAGGCATTCGAGACCCTGAAACAGAAACTTGTAGCCGCACCAATAGTGGTTCCACCAGATTGGACATTGCCCTTTGAATTGACGTGGGACGCAAGTGACTTTGTAGTAGGAGCAGTCCTAGGTTAACGAACATGTAAGATCTTTCATGTGATCTACTACACTAGTAAAACTCTGAATGAAGCACAAATAAACTACACCACCACCGAGAAAGAGTTACTAGCCATAGTGTCCGCATTTGATAAATTTCGTTCATACTTGATCGGAGAAAAGGTAATTGTTCATACTGACCATTCAAAATTAAGTACCTCTTTGCCAAGAAAGATGCCAAACCTCGTTTAATTCGTTGGATCTTACTTTTACAATAGTTTGACATTGAAATTAAGGACAAGAAAGGTACAGAAAATCAAGTTGTCGACCATTTATCCCGACTGGAACAAGAAGAGAAGGAGACCACCCTGATAGAAATCCAAGATGCATTCCAAGACGAACATGTAACACCCGTATTTTGGGGTTAGGAGTTAGAAGTGTGTGTGGTTCGAGTCATCAAAATCGGTTTAATCTATTTAGGCCTTAATTATGAATTAAATGAGATTTAACATTTACAAGGTGGCATTTTTGTAAATAAGTTGAAAAAGTGAAGACCACCTTTTTGAATAAAAAAGAACAAAAAAAATAAAGCTATCATCTTCCCCCTTTTCTTCATTTGTTTAATGAGTGCTTCATTTGTTTTTGATTTGTTGAGTTGGGTTTTGAATTAATCTCACCTAAAGACACTTAATATCTTAAAATGGATGGATTTGGGGAAAATCCTGAAGTGGGTCTTTGGGGCATTTTTCAAAGTGTCAAAAGTTGAGTTTTTGGTGTGTTTTAGTATTGGGTTGAATGGCTGATGGTATAGGGTTATTAGGGAAGTGTTTTGGAAGCTTTTAGAGGTCAATTGGGTGTTTGAAATTGAGGTTTTCAGCTGGGTATTTGGGGAACACGAAAATGGAAGTTTTGTGGGTAGTTGTGTTTGATTTTGTGAAGCTTTGACATGTGGTTGAGAGTTTGGTTTGTGGATGAGTATAGCATTGATCCGGTTGAGTAATATTTGTGTTTTGATTGGTTAGAAGCAAGAGGAAGCATCAGGGAAGGATCAGGATCGAATCTGGGAATTGAAGAGGCTTGACTTGCTTGCTTGGTTTGCTAAGGAAGGGTGGTGAGTAAAACTTTAAATTATTTTAAAGTTGGTTCAAGTGTGTGTAGTGGAAGTGTTGGAATGAGCTTGGTAGGCCATTCCGAGGTAGAAGTTAAATTGGTAGTTTAACTTCTTGATTGTTAATGATGCTTTAGATGCCATTGCCTATACTGATCTTGTGAGATACAAATTGATTTGTATGTGTATACATTGATATGTGTGATGATGAATATGTACTATAATTGATGGATGTGTGAAGTGGTTTAAAGGTAATTGGCACTAATTAACTTACTGGGTGTAAATGATCGATCATTAGGATTAGTGTGCACACGTTGAGTCAAATTCGCGCGTGGCCTTGATGGCGTTGAGTCATAAAGGAGGAGTACGGTGATGTAATATTCCACCGGAAATTATTTATATATATACGTGATGATGAGTGGAATCCCATCCGTAGGGCATGTGGTGATGAGTGGAATCTCACCCATGCAAGGTCCGGTGATGAGTGTAATCCCACCGAGGTAATGTTGTTGTTGAGAGTAAATCCGCACATCTGAGTAAACTAATAGTGGCCAATGTACTTGCTTTTATGATTATGATGTTGAGGTATTTGATCTATATTGTTGAGCTTAATATGATGTAAGATGCCATATTATTGACTCTTGACTTGCTAGCTAGGTTGCCATATTGATGCCTATGTATGTTGTGTGTGATGTTAAGGATTGCATGCATGAACCCTGCATTGTTGTTGTTCTTGATTTTAGAGCATCCTCACTAAGCTTCTAGCTTACGCTCTCATTTTCAACAATGCAGATCATTAGCGTGGTGTTAGCAAAGAGCAAGGCGAAGGGGCATTCCAAGCTTTGTAGTTGCTCAAGTATGACTTAGTAAATAAAGTAGTAGTTTACCAATGGGGCTACTATGTGTTTTGTATGAGAGTTGTATGACTCATAGATGATGATGATGTTTTATGCTTTGCTTGGATTTGTAAACCATGTTATGTCTTGTTGAATGATTGTGTTGGATGGTTATGCCTTTGGATGTTTTTAGTTACTTTTGGTTGGCATGTAAACCTTTATGTGATGACTTGTGCCATTTGGCCTTTTTGAGCTCTTAAGCATGCCTATTTGTGCAATATCTATCCTTTGTGTGAATGCCATGTATGGATGCCTTGTTAATCATCTATATTGTTCTATATGCTAATTCTTGGTTTTAGTATGTTGTATGAATGCTTGTATGTAGATAGGGGAGTCCTAAAATGCATTTAGAGTTGAGTCTTGTTTGTTTTTTGTTGAATTTGGAGACTTGCAGTGCAGGGCGTATCGATATGCCTAAGGGACTTATCGATACGGTCTTGCCTGCAGGACTCAGTTTTGGCTTGGTGTACCGATACACGGGGGTGTATCGATACGCTATTTGCTCAATGGAATTCTGAGAATTTGGTGAGTTTTTGGCGTATCGGTACGGTGTTGAGGCGTATCGGTATGGTTTTATCTCGTTGACCGAGAAGGGTGTATCGATACGCTCAAGGGTTGTATCAATACGATCTTCCCTGATTTGACTGTGAGGGTTGACCTAGTCAAGGCGTATCGATACCCTTGATTGGTGTATAGATACGGCCTGCTCTGTATGTGTAAAATGAACTGTTTAAGGTGTGGTTTTGGGTTCGAATGTGATTCTTTCTTAATGTTTTCCGCTGACGTGATCACTTAGGAATGAATATGCCTATAGACAAGATTAAATTAAAAGAAATTTTCTAGGGTTGCTAACCGAGGGGGAACCTTAACGGGTTTCGCTTCAGTTTTCCCCGTGTTGCCTACTCGGACCGGTCATTCGGCCAGACCGGGACGAGGGGGTTACAGAACAGTTGTTCATTGCCTCGACAACTCTAAAAGGCACTGCCTCGGCAACCCCGATGGGCATTGCCTTGGCAATTATCGACAATATTGCCTTGGCAATAACTTCAGCAACTGATATGTTAAACAATTGATATGTTTCGGTGTATGCTTTGCCATGTAGTCTTGATTGTTTGATTGTTCATATGATGTTGGGAAGCATGATTGTTGCGGTTAATGTGGTGTCGAGTACCCATTGCTACTAATACTTAATTTAAAAAGGTTTTGTAAAGGAAAGTACTTGAGCACAGTTGGACCCTTGCCTTTGCTAACTTAATCCTTATCTATTTGTTGTTGTAGATATTATTTTGCTAGTTGTATCATGAGACCACGTGGGAGGCCTAGGATGGTTCAGCCGGAACCAAGGGCCAAGCTCCGGGAGTTGAGCAGATTGGTGGGGCGCAGTCTTTTCAACCTCCTCCACCTCCTCCTCATCAAGAGGGAGGTGAGGCGGGAGCCGAGGGTGTTGGACCTCAAGTTGGCCAAGGACCGGCCAGAATAGATTTAGCTCCCCTAGTTCAGGCGATAGCCGGGGCTTTCCAGGCTGCAGTGGCTGGGGGTCAGGCAGCGGCACAACCCCAGGGAGAGGGTACCGGTTTGCCATTGGAGAGACTCCGCAGTTTGGGAGGTGAAGAGTTCAAAGGGTCGACACCGGAGAGGTCTGAGATGTGATTAGAGAAGACCGTCCGTATCTTGTCACAGATGGGATGTACCGGGGGACGCAAGTTAGGGTGTGTTGAGTCTTTGCTTCAGGGTGATGCCTACACTTGGTGGGTCACTATCACTACGTGTATGGAAGAGGTCGAGATCACTTGGAGTTCTTTGAGTCAGCATTCCGTAAGAAGTATCTGGGTCCTCGATATCTCGATGAGAAGAAGAGGGAATTTATGGCTTTGCTTCAGGGGAGTATGACTGTGACAAACTATGAGATCAGATTTGTCAGGCTGAGTCAGTATGCAGCCGAGCTTGTTCCTACTGAAGTGGAACGTTGTAACCGTTTCCGTTATGGGTTGAATGAAGAAATCAAGAGATACACTCTAGCTTCAGACTACACAGATTTTGATGTCTTGGTCAATAGGGTCAAGGACTTGGAGCACAGTTTGGGCTCGACCAAACGATATAGTGGTTCTAGTTCTGGGAAGAGATCTAGTGATTTTTATAGAGGTGATGCCAAGAGGCATCAGGACAACCGGCATCACTATGACCATAGACGTGGTGGAGGTAACCACGGTAGGGGCCATCAGGGCCAGAAGGCTGGTGAGAAGTTGCCCACGTGTGCTACTTGCGAGAGGAACCACACCGGTGAGTGTTGGGGGAATTTCTACTCGTGTTGGAGTAGTGGAGCTAGGGATCATATTAGACGTGACTGTCCACATCAGGTGGGGCAGGCACCAGTTCAGGGTCATGCTAGAGCTAATGACTTTTAGAGAGGCCGCGGGCGCGGTAAAGGTAACTTCCAGCCGAGAAATGATGGCCAGAGGAACGTAGCACATGTAGTTGCAGTCCAGCCAGAGGGCGGAGGCCAGGCCAGAGTTTACGCTCAATGTGGGGATCAACATGACACAGATGTGATCGCAGGTAACTTCTCGATACAGTCTTTGGGTTTGCTTTCTTTGATTGACTCTGGGTCTACACATTCTTATATATTGAGTGAGCATGCACAGTTGTTGAAATTGCCTTGTGAAATATTAGAGGTAGGAGTTAGTGTTACTAGTTCCTTTGGGGACACGGTAGTAGTTAGAAAGATGTACAGAAGGTGTCCGTTGATGGTTCAGGGACATGTGTTTCCAGTGGATATGATGGAGCTACCTTTTTATGGCTTTGATGTGATTCTGGTATGGACTGGCTCATGGAGCATAGAGCTAGGATAGACTTTGAAACTAAGAGGATTTCTTTGAGGCTCACAGATGATTATGAGATAGTGGTGGTGGGTGAGAACGTGAAGTTCTTATCCAATGTAGTTTTAGTTCTAGAGGCTAAGAGGTTAGTTGAGATGGGTTGCGAAGCATATTTGGCCTATGTGATGAATCCAAACATGAGTGAGGTCAAACCTCAAGACATCCGGACAGTGTATGACTTTCCTAGTGTGTTTCTAGAAGAGTTGCCGGGTTTACCACCTGATAGAGAGATAGAGTTTACTATAAAGACTTATTCAGATTCAACTCCTGTTTCGATTGCTCAGTATCGTATGGCACCGAAAGAACTGAAAGAGTTAAAGACTCAGTTGCAAGAGTTGACAGATATAGGCTTTATTCGACCTAGTTCTTCGCCTTGGGGTGCTCCAGTTTTGTTTGTAAAGAAGAAAGATGGAAGCATGAGAATGTGTATAGATTACAGACAGTTGAATCAGTTAACAGTGAAGAACAAGTATCCTTTGCCGAGAATCGATGATTTGTTTGACCAGTTGAGAGCGGCATCAGTCTTTTCAAAGATTGACTTGAGATCAGGTTTCTACCAGCTAAAGGTAAGAGAGGTCGATGTACCGAAGACGACCTTTAGGACTAGATATGGTCACTATGAGTTTTTAGTCATGCCTTTTAGGTTGACTAACGCACCGGCTGATTTCATGGATATGATGAATATGATCTTCTATCAGTACCTAGATCAGTTTGTAGTTGTCTTCGTAGATGACATCTTGGTTTATTTGCGTACCGAGAAAGACTACGACCGACACTTGAGGTTAGTTTTGAAAACCTTGTTAGATAATCAGTTGTATGCGAAGTTGAGCAAGTGTGAGTTCTGGATCCGAGAGGTAGTCTTCCTAGGGCATGTGGTGTCAGCCGATGGAATTAGAGTTGATCCGAAGAAGATAGAAGATGTTGTTGAGTGGAAGCAACCGAAGTCAGTAGCAGAGGTACGTAGCTTTCTAGGCTTAGCTGGATACAATAGAAGATTCGTGGAAGGTTTCTCGAAGTTAGCCGCTCCATTGACACAATTGCTTCAGAAGAGTGTTTAGTTTGAGTGGTCAGATGCAAGACAGGGAGCCTTTGAGAAGTTGAAAGAAGCTTTGACCCAAGCACCGATCTTGATTCAGCCAGAGTCTGGAAAAGACTATTTAGTTTACAGTGATGCTTCCTATGTAGGCCTATGTTGTGTTCTCATGCAAGACAAGAGAGTAGTGGCTTATGCCTCAAGACAGTTGAAGACTCACGAGCGTAACTATCCGACCCATGACATAGAGTTAGCTGCAGTTGTGTTTGCTCTGAAGATTTGGAGGCATTAATTGTACGGTGAGAAATGCACAGTGTACACGGATCACAAGAGTTTGGAGTACATCATGACTCAGCGAGATTTGAATCTCAGATAGCGTAGGTGGTTTGAGTTGCTAAAAGACTATGATCTTACGATTGAGTACCATCCGGGTAAGGCCAATGTAGTGGTCGATGCTTTGAGTAGGAAGGTAGCTATAGATTTGAGAGCCATGTTTGCTAGATTGAGCTTGTCCGGAGATGGTGGCTTGGTGGCCGAGCTTCAGGTTAGACCTACTTTAGGTCAGTTGATTAGGGAGAAGCGACTCTTAGATAGATCCTTGGCACCTCACGTGCAAGATGTAGCCGAGGGTAGACCCTCAGACTACAGTTTCAGTACCGAGGGAGTCTTGTGTTTCAAAAATAGGATAGTTGTGCCAGAAGACAGTGACTTGAGACGTACGATCTTGACTGAAGCACACAGTAGTCTGTTTGCTATGCATCCTGGAAGTACAAAGATGTACCGCGATTTGAAGAATGAGTACTTTTGGGTTGGTTTGAAGAGTGATGTAGCCGACTTCGTGAGTAAGTGTATGGTGTGTCAGAGAGTGAAGGCGGAACATCAGGTTCCCTCAGGTTTGTTGCAACCGTTGAGGATTCCGGAATGAAAATGGGAGAATATTACCATGGATTTTGTTTCGGGCTTGCCTTTGACTACTACGAAGAAGAACTCAGTTTGGGTTATAGTAGATCTTTTCACGAAGTGTGCTCACTTCTTGGCAGTCAATACCACTTATACTTTAGATAGATTGGCCGATCTGTACATTGGTGAGATTGTTAGACTGCATGGTGTGCCGAAGTCTATTGTGTTCGATAGAGATCTGAGGTTTACAGCTAGATTTTGGGAGTGTCTGCATACAGCTTTGGGTACCCGTTTGAATTTTAGCATGTCTTATCATCCTCAGTCAGATGGTCAGTCAGAGAGGGTTATACAGATCTTAGAGGATATGTTGCGTTTTTGCATCATTGATTTTCAGGGTACGTGGGAGAAACATTTGCCTCTAGTTGAGTTTGCTTACAATAACAGTTTTCAGTCGAGCATTCAGATGGCCCCGTATGAGGCCTTGTATGGTAGGAAGTGTAGAACTCCAGTTTGTTGGGCCGAAGTGGGACAGAAGTTGTTACCTATGCCAGATTTGCTTAAGGGGACAACCGACAAGGTGAAATTGATTTGCGATTGATTGAAGGCAGCTTCGGATAGGCATAAGTCCTATGCCGACTTGAAGAGGAAGGAAGTTGAGTTCTCAATGGGTGAGAAGGTGTTCTTAAAAGTGTCTCCGTGGAAGAAGGTAATGAGATTTGGCCGAAAAGGGAAGTTGAGTCCGAGGTACATAGGACCGTATGAGATTGTGAAGAGGGTTGGCCCAGTTGCTAATCAGTTGCGTTTGTCATCCGAGCTAGAGAAGATACACGATGTATTTCATGTTTTGATGCACCGTAAGTATAGGTCAGATCCATCACATGTTATGCCTGTAGAAGAGATTGAATTGAATCCGGATTTGACTTATGAGGAAGAACCAGTTGAGATCCTAGCTTCTGACAGTAAGGTGTTGCGGGGTAGATCAATTGATTTAGTGAAAGTGCGGTGGCAACGTCGAGGGGTGGACGAGGCCACTTGGGAGAGGAAGGAGGATATGGAAAGGCAGTTTCCTTATCTCTTTCAGTCAGGTAATTTCGGGGACGAAATTCCTTAAGTGGGAGAGAGTTGTAACACCCGTATTTTGGGGTTAGGAGTTAGAAGTGTGTGTGGTTTGAGTCATCAAAATCGGTTTAATCTATTTAGGCCTTAATTATGAGTTAAATGAGATTTAACATTTACAAGGTGGTAATTTTGTAAATAAGTTGAAAAAGTGAAGACCACCTTTTTGAATCAAAAAGAACAAAAAAATAAAGCTATCATCTTCCCCCTTTCTTCATTTCACGTTGAAAACAATCAAAAAGAACAAAAAAATAAAGCTATCATCTTCCCCATTTTCTTCATTTCACGTTGAAAACCCCAAACTCCTCCCAAAACCCCTATTCACTATTCCATTTGATTTCTCCATCGATTCAAGAGCATTTTCAAAGGTAATTTCATTTCTCAACTCTCCTCATCATCCCCATCATTTTAATGGTCTTAGATTTCAAAACTATCAATGTTTGCATTTCTCAAGTTTAAGGAAAGTTTGGATTTTTAATGAGTTCTTCATTTGTTTTTTATTTGTTGAGTTGGGTTTTGAATTAATCTCGCCTAAAGACATCTAATATCTTAAAATGGATGGATTTGGAGAAAATCCTGAAGTGGGTCTTTGGGGCATTGTTCAAAGTGTCAAAAGTTGAGTTTTTGGTGTGTTTTAGTATTGGGTTGAAGGGCTGATGGTATAGGGTTATTAGGGAAGTGGTTTGGAAGCTTTTAGAGGTCATTTGGGTGTTTGAAATTGAGGTTTTCAGCTGGGTATTTGTGGAGCACGAAAATGGAAGTTTTGTGGGTAGTTGGGTTTGATTTTGTGAAGCTTTGACATGTGGTTGAGAGTTTGGTTTGTGGATGAGTATAGCATTGATCCGATTGAGTAATATTTGTGTTTTGATTGGTTAGAAGCAAGAGGAAGCATCGTGGAAGGATCGAGATCGAATTCGGGAATTGAAGAGGCTTGACTTGCTTGCTTGGTTTGCTAAGGAAGGGTGGTGAGTAAAACTTTAAATTGTTTTAAAGTTGGTTCAAGTGTGTGTAGTGGAAGTGTTGGAATAAGCTTGGTAGGCCATTCCGAGGTAGAAGTTAAATTTGTAGTTTAACTTCTTGATTGTTAATGATGCTTTAGATGCCATTTCCTATATTGATCTTGTGAGATACGAATTGATTTGTATGTGTATACATTGATATGTGTGATGATGAATATGTACTATAATTGATGGATGTGTGAAGTGGTTTAAAGGTAATTGGCACTAATTAACTTACTGGGTGTAAATGATCTATCATTAGGATTAGTGTGCACACATTGAGTCAAATTCGCGCGTGGCCTTGATGGCGTTGAGTCATCAAGGAGGAGTACGGTGATGTAATATTCCACCGGAAATTATATATATATGTGATGATGAGTGGAATCCTATCCGTAGGGCATGTGGTGATGAGTGGAATCCCACCCATGCAAGGTCCGGTGATGAGTGTAATCCCACCGAGGTAATGTTGTTGTTGAGAGTAAATCCGCACATCTGAGTAAACTAATAGTGGCCAATGTACTTGCTTTTATGATTATGATGTTGAGGTATTTGATCTATATCGTTGAGCTTAATATGATGTAAGATGCCATATTATTGACTCTTGACTTGCTAGCTAGGTTGCCATATTGATGCTTATGTATGTTGTGTGTGATTTTAAGGATTGCATGCCTGAACCCTACATTGTTGCTGTTCTTGATTTTAGAGCATCCTCACTAAGCTTCTAGCTTACGCTTTCATTTTCAACAATGCAGATCATTAGCGTGGTGTTAGCAAGGAGTAAGGCGAAGGGGCATTCCAAGCTTTGTAGTTGCTCAAGTATGACTTAGTAAATAAAGTAGTAGTTTAGCAATGGGGCTACTATGTGTTTTGTATGAGCGTTGTATGACTCATAGATGATGATGATGTTTATGCTTTGCTTGGATTTGTAAACCATGTTATGTCTTGTTGAATGATTGTGTTGGATGGTTATGCCTTTTGATGTTTTGAGTTGCTTTTGGTTGGTATGTAAACCTTTATGTGATGACTTGTGTCATTTGGCCTTTTTGCGCTCTTAAGCATGCCTATTTGTGCAATATCTATCTTTTGTGTGAATGCCATGTATGGATGCCTTGTTAATCGTCTAAATTTCTCTATATGCTAATTCTTGGTTGTAGTATGTTGTATGAATGCTTGTATGTAGATAGGGGAGTCCTAAAATGCATTTGGAGTTGAGTCTTGTTTGTTTTTTGTTGAATTTGGAGACCTGCAGTGCAGGGCGTATCGATACGCCTAAGGGCCATATCGATACGGTCTTGCCTGCAGGACTCAGTTTTGGCTTGGCGTACCGATACACGGGGGTGTATCGATACGCTCTTTGCTCACTAGAATTTTGAGAGTTTGGTGAGTTTTTGGTGTATCGGTGCGGTGTTGAGGCGTATCGGTACGGTTTTATCTCGTTGACCACGAGATGTTGACCGAGAAGGGTGTATCGATACGCTCAAGGGCTGTATCGATACGGTCTTCCATGAGTTGACTGTGAGGGTTGACCTAGTCAAGGCGTATCGATAACCTTGATTGGTGTATCGATACGGCCTGCTCTGTATGTGTAAAATGAACTGTTTAAGGTGTGGTTTTGGGTTTGAATGTGATTCTTTCTTGATGTTTTCCGCTGACGTGATCACTTAGGAATGAATATGCCTATAGACAAGATTAAATTAAAAGAAATTTTCTAGGGTTGCTAACTGAGGGGGAACCTTAACGGGTTTCGCTTTGGTTTTCCCCATGTAGCCTACTCGAACCGGTCATCCGGCCAGATCGGGACGAGGGGGTTACAGAACAGTTGTTCATTGCCTCGACAACTCTAAAAGGCACTGCCTCGGCAACCCCGATGGGCATTGCCTTGGCAATTATCGACAACATTGCCTTGGCAATAACTTCAGCAACTACCGCAGCACTTTCATCGACACCATGGTATGTTGATCTTGTGAATTTCCTAGTCAGTGGTATTTTACCTTATAACCTTACTCATCAAAGAAAGAAGTGGTTCCGACGTGATGCTAAGCATTATTTTTTGGACGAGCCTCTTTTGTTTAAACAATGTGCATATCAGGTTATAAGAAGGTGTGTCCTAGAAGAAGAAGAACAAGATGTGCTCCAACATTGCCATTCTTCACCCTATGGAGGACATTTTGGAGGGACACGCACGGCGGCCAAAGTTTTACAATCTAGATTATATTGGTCGACTCTCTACAAGGGCGCCCAAGCTTTCTACAAGCAATGCGACAATTGTCAACAGACCGAAAATGTTTCAAGACGAAACGAGATGCCCTTGCAGAACATCCTTGAAGTCGAGCTGTTTAACGTTTTGGGAATTGATTTCATGGGGCCCTTCCCATCTTCATGTAGGAATCCCTACATCTTACTTGTCGTTAACTACGTGTCCAAATGGATAGAGGCAATTGCAACACCAAACAATGACTCCAAAACCGTGCAAATATTCCTACAGGAAAATATTTTCACACGATTTGGAATGCCAAGGGTAATCATAAGCGACGAAGGCAAGCACTTAGACAACAAACGCATTGCCAAGGCATTGCAGAAATTTGGAGTGACACATAAAATTGCCACGGCATACCATCCACAAACCAATGGACATATCGAAATCTCGAACAAAGAGTTGAAGAATATCCTTGAGAAGGTAGTCAACCCCTCACGCAAGGATTGGTCTCTTCGACTTGATGATGCACTATGGGCCTACAAGACAACCGTCAAAACACCATTGGGCATTTCATCCTTTCGGCTTGTGTATGGTAAAGCATGCCATCTACCAGTGGAGATCGAGCACAAGGCATATTGGGCAATCAAAATCGTGAACATGGATTGGGAGAGTGCTGGACAAAAACGCCTAATGGACCTTAATGAGATAGAGGACTTCCGTGCCTTAGCCTATGACAACGCAATAATCTACAAGGAGAAAACTAAGCGTTGGCATGACAAGAAGCTATTGCCGCGAAAATTCTTGCCCGGGCAATTAGTCCTCCTCTTCAATTCTCGATTGAAGCTATTCCCAGGGAAACTACGATCAAGATGGTATGGACCTTTCGAAGTTGTCAAAGCATTCCCTCATGGTACCCTAACAATCAAGTCCACAAAAGACGGCCATGAATATAAAGTTAATGGGCAGAGAGATTGAAGCACTACACTGGCACCCATGTCATGAAGGACAAGGAGGTGATTACTTTATGAGATGCATTCTCATGCACCCCTTTAGTATCTTAATTTTTTCCTTTAAATTTAGTTTTTATTTTTTCCACATTTTTTATTTTTACTTAATTTTTTAGGATAACAATTTTTTTAAATAATGTTCTTTTTAGGAAGGAGTTCAAGGATGTGAAGAAGATGTGCCAACGTCAAGCCCAACCCAAAACCAAAAACACAGAAACACCAAAATATGACCGTTGGAAACTCGGAAAACTGCCCCTTCATTGCCACCTACACATGACCGTTGGATGCCCACCTTAATTGCTGCCTCATAACCTTTGCAAGCACGCCCACAAGCAACCCTTGCCGTACATGAAAGCATTGCCATTCAATGCTTGTGACCGTTACACCACCCCTCATCTATTTAAACCTCCATCCTCTCAACACTCCACCATCAAACTCGTCTTCTCCGTACTTAACTCCAAGATTTTTTTTTGCTTTTCTTTGCTTTAATTTTCTTTAATCTCAATTTCTCACAAATATATCAAATGGCCTTAAAAACTATGGAGGAACCGGCTTTCAAAAGGTTTGCCCCGCCGAAAGTCGAACGAAGGTTCAACACAAAGTTTGTCGGCCGGCAAGTATAGGAAGAGTAAGGCTTCCAATACTCATCATCGCATACTAATTTCAATTTGGAGCCCTTCATCTTCAATAAGATTAAACATCAAAAGTGCGAAATCCTTTGCCACCAACCGGAGCCAGCCAACGTAACATGGGTACAAGAATTCTATGCACACTCTCCAAATCCCAACAACCTCTATGTGCATGTTCGAGGCCAAGCAATACAAGTAGATGCCGATTCCATCAACCTGTACTACGACATGCATATCACCAAGGATGAGCACAAAGAATATGTGAACAAGCTCACGACAAATGACTACGAGGACATGATGAAAGAGTTGTGCATTTTCAGGACAACATGGAACGAAGGAGCGCATAAAGGAACGGTAAACTGCCGAAGGCTTCGGTTCGAGGCCAAACTTTGGAACACCTTCATTAAGATATGTTTAATGCCCACTTCGCACAACACCACTGTCGACAAACCAAGGCTTGCACTCATTCACTCTATATTGCATAATAGAATTATTAATGTTGGATCCATTATATGCAATGAGATAGTTATGTGTAGCTAAAAAGATAAAGGCCGACTCTACTTCCCAAGCCTCATCACCAACTTGTACAAGCAAAAGAATGTCCCAACCGACCCGGCCGACGAGCTCACACCAACAAAAAAAGGATGGACAAAGGCCCAGTACTACAAGATAATGCAAATCACGAAAGCCGAGTAAGAGTCCACACCGGTACGAGGCATTGGCGCGGCAACCTCCTCGGGCAATACCCCAACCAATCCACAGAACAATGTTGTGGCAACCACCCTCCAACACCTTGCACAAAAACTAGACGCGGTGGACAAACGACAACGCATGTTCTTGCAATACACAAGGGACTTCAACAAGTCCATCATTCAAGTGATCCTAGAGAAGTTCTCAGTGAAGACGATGCAATTCCTGGCCTTTTCCGCTGACGTCCTTACATCGGCAACACCAAGACCCTCCATCGTGGCAACACCTAAAGACACTGCCTCGGCAACGTAGGAAAACATTGTCTCAGCAATCTCAGCTGCCTCTGCCACGGTAACAGAAAAGGGCAAAGCACCTGCCATAGAGCCAACCCAAACTGAGACGTGGCCCGACTTCTACGACTCAAACGAGTCAGTTGCTCCTCAAGACAAGACCGCTCCGGTTTCATCCCCCAAGAAACGCAAGGCCTCTTCAACCGAAGAAATTTTCCTAGACAATGACGATGAAGAGCATGTGACCAAGAAAGACGAACCGACACCTCCGACACATCACCAACCACAAAAAGCAACCAAGAGGATCAATCAATCGATAAGAAGGGAACTGATTATCCAAGATGACGGCGATGACTCATTCATGTCCCAATCGTTGTAAAAAAATTATTCCTCTCTTGCCTTTTATTTTAGATTTTGTGTATGAGCATGCATTGAGGGCAATGCTTCTCTCGAGTTTGGGGGAGGGGGGAAGTAGTTAGTAAATTCTTTTTGTCATATCTATAGAAAATGCATGCCTATCAATTGCCTTAGAATTTTATTCAATAAAATTTTTGCCTCGTCAATAGATGTCTCTCTCTTTACCGTAGCCTTAAAATTTTTGCTAGTTAGCTTTCAATTTTAGTATGTCTATGGAAAATACTTAGAATCACACTATAAGGCTGAAAACAATAAAGCACACTTTTGTGACTTAAATGATTGAAGGAGTTCTAGGACACTTAGGACATTTACTTAGAAAAAATATTGGGTAAAAAGTTAGAGGTGCCTAAAATCAGCTCTAGAGGTCCCCAAAATTGGCTCTAGTTTAGGCTAATCACTAGAGGTGCCCGAAATTGGATCTAGTCGATTAGATAAAAAAAACCCAAGGAAAGTAGGTTAACTGTATAGATTCTAGGGAAATCCTTGACATCCAAAGAATTGAAGGCAAAGCACATTCATATTCACGGTTTAGAGAAGAGAAGAAAAAGTAAGACCGAGAGATAATTTCATGAAGATTAAACCTTTAACAATTGACTGTTAGTTTTGCATTGCTTGAGGACAAGCAATAGTTCGAGTTTTGGGGTGTGTTAGGTGTATAAAAGTATTCATTTTAGGACCCTTTACAACTCAATTATTGTTAGACTTAATCTTATTTTAGATGTATTACTAATCATACATACACAATTTATTGTTCTTAACATTTCCATTCTTGATCATCTCTATTCGATTATATTTGGTGGAAAAGGTACTGCTTTGGTGTATGTTTTGTGCATTTGCAAATTTTATTACCCACTTCCCAGGCAAGCATTGCCGCGACATTGAAGGAAGGGGAAGAAAAGGTGCAGAACCATCATCCGAAGATCCAGACCAGGCCATCCTTTGACGACAAGCATTACCAAGCAACACTGGACCAAGAACGAGCCCTGTCGAGCAGGAGGAGACTGACAGACCATTGTCGAGGCAAAAACCAAGCCATTGCCGAGGCAATGCCCAAATTAGTACTGACAATGGAGAAAATATGCGAAGTGGTATACGACTTGAAGAGCATAAAATGCCGAATTTTTAGAGACACTTTACATGAAGATCGGAGTAGAGGAAGGCCATGAAAAAGCCAAAGGAAGGTCAAAGATAGAAAACTGATAAGGAGGAATAAAATAATAAATTAAAAGAGATTCATCTCTTTAATGAAGTTATATTCAACTCCAACTTATCCTCCTACTCCAAGAAGGACTCAGCAAGGCCATGCCCTATAAAGCCAAGACTCATCCGCCACCATCAAGACATTGAGAAGATCGAGAGACTTAGGAGTTTAGTAGAGTGCTTGTGACCACCATTATGTTCTAATTCTTTCTTAGGCTAGGATTATTTTGTTTAGTAGTTGTGAGAAGACAATTGTAATTTGTTTAGGTTTTTGTTAATGCAATTTAAGTTCAAGGTTTGCTTATTCTTGGTGTTTTACTTTTCTTGCAATTGAATCGGGAGAAGATATTGCGATTGCATCTATTTTTCTAATATCGAGAGAGTTAGACTCACAAAATGAATAAGCATGTTTTTCATCCCAATCGGTGAAGACTAAATCGACTTAGGGATAAGTACGAGTTTCAACGGCTAAGAGAAGCGTAAGATTGGTTGGTGTTCACCCTTGGTTCACGCTGGGAGGTATTATCAAGGCCTGCACATCAATAGAGTTTCAACTTAATGATAAGGAGGAGCCATTGAAGAACGCTTTGCCGAACCTTGAAGGTTGCTTCTCAATTGTCCAGGCAGTAGATGTGTTCCTTGCCGCGACAGTAGCTTTGCCCACTGCCGAGGCAATTCTCTTGCCCTTTGTCGAGGCAATCAAGTTGACGATTGTATTCAAAACCGAGACAGGTTCATTCAACTTCCACACTACGATGCAACATAATCCAGCCTGCTCTATCATCATATCTACTCAATCTCTTAGTTTACTTGCTTTCTTTATTGTAGTTATCTCAACCAAACCATTACCTGTGTTTTTAATTTTATATAGTGCGAGACGATAATTTCTGGAAGTAGCACCAATCCCTGTTGAGACGATATCTGTTATACTATAACTTGGTGACGTGTATACTTGCACTAAAATTACGACATCTAATACGCGCAACAGGAAGCCAGGAAGTATTGATAGTTTTGTGGAGTCCTGGACGCAGGCAAAGTGTAGGTGGTGAGGACGTGTGCGGTGGCTTGGTGCCATAGGCCTATGAGTGGGGAGGTGTTACTATCGGCATTGCATAAGGCGAATTTTCCCAATTATTCTGTGATGCGTATATCTGGTATAGTGTTCTTGCTCATGTTCACTAATAATGTAGATTGGCAGGCTTTTTTATCTAATAGGGGTCTTGATCAATGGTTTGCTCGGGTGGTTGCTTGGTCACCTGAATGTTGTAGTGGTTACTTGAGTGTTTGGCTCTCAATTGTTAGGATGCCGATTCATTTATGGTCGATTGAATCTTTTTAGAATGTGTCGAATGGTTGGGGTACATTTGTGCGTATAGATGAAGGTATAGAGAAACCAAAATCTTTTGAAAGAGCTCAAATATTAATTGTGATTGATAAATTGGATCGAGTCGATGAAATGGTCGAAATTGTTTGTGAGGAAACGACGAGCTTAGTTTGGGTCCATGAAGTTGAAGTTATACATGCTCACGATATTGTGTGTGATTGTGAGAAGGAGGAGGATAGTTGTGATACTACGAATCAGGGGGAGCGTAAGCAGCGGAAAATTTGGGTCGAGATGCATGAGCAGGTCCGGTCACAAGAGCAACAAGATGAGGTGGATGGTTCACGAGTGGTATTGCAATCAAATGAACTCTGGAAGGGATCAAGGGGCAATCCCAGCCTATGCTTGAGGATTTTGTGCCGTGTGAAGGGGTGGTGCCGGATAATCTGGTCGGGTTGGTAGGGAGAGTGTTCCCGGTGGTAAGTAATGGTTTTGAGGAGGCATGTTGTCATTTCGAGGAGGGGTTGCGATGAGGGGTAGAATTGGGATTGTCGCAACTGGAAGATGAGGTTGGGACAGTGAGAGAGTTTGAGTTAGGTTTGAAGTTTCCCAGCAGAAAAGAACTTGTGGAAGTTGGACCAGGATCAAATTCTTTATAGGATAAGGATTTGGTTGAAGTGAATTTAATTTCAAATTATCCAATAACTAATGATTTGGCTGTGATCACACCCTATCTGATCGGTTTGAACCAAAAAATTGAATTGTCTCGTGGTGTTGCAACTGAAGTTGTAATTTCAAAGGGTGTTAGGTGCAAGGTGCGATCAGTAAACGCTTTGGCGGAGAGTTCGCTTTCTCTTGAGACACATCGTATGGTGGATGCTGCGCAAAGTAAAAAACAACGAGGTAGGCCTCGTAAGGGTCCGATGAAGGAGCCGTATTTTGCAAACGAATCCTTATTGAATTCTGATTTCTTGTCACGAAAACAAGCTATTACAAGGGAAGCAGAGGAAACTGTTAAGTTGGGTTAGTTGGTGGGGGTAGAGACTATTGGGCGGGAGGAGGACATTATTCAGGACATTTCTCGGGTGATTGGCGATTGGGGAAAATCCTTGCATCAATGAGGATTATAACTTGGAACGTCCACAGGCTTAGAAGTGCTACAAAAAGGAGAGGGGTGCGGGACGTTCTACATAAGAAACATTGTAAATTGGCTTTGATACAAGAGACTAAATTGGAGGAGGTGTCTACTGGTTTGGCGAGAAAGGTTTGGTTTATAGATGATTGCATATTTGCTTTTGCGGCATCGGTAGGTGCTTCGGGAGGAATTCTTACTATTTGGGAGGTGTCGTGATTTTGTGTGGATGCAACTTTGTCCTTTTCTAGTTTTGTGCTTTTAAAAGGGTGTTGGGTGCTTGACAATTTTGATTTGACATTATAGCAGTGTATACGCCATGTGCGGTTGAGGAGCAGAGGTCTTTGTGGAGTGACATTGTTGCGCATGTGTTGGCCGATGATGTGCCTTGGTACATTGCTAGAGATTTTGATGCAGTCTAGTGGGTATCGGAAAGAATGGGTTGTAGCACACGACCTTTAGAATTGGAGGAGTTTGGTGCTTTTGTCGATGAAGCTAGGTTGGTTGACGTGCCGTTATGTGGGAAACGTTTCATGTGGTTTCGGTCCAGCAAACATTGTAGTTGGATTGATTAAATCTTGGTTTCGCCATAATTGTTGAATCGCTTTTAGAAAATCCAGAAGATAAGTTTATCACGTTTAATTTCGGATCATTCTCATTTACTTCTTATTATGATAATAGTGATGGGGACCCTAGTCCTTTTCGATTTCTAAATTGCTTGTTAGATTGTGCAGAGAATGTTAGATGTTTTGCACATGAATGGTTGTTGTTGTCGGAGGAAGGAATTGGTCAAGACAATGTGTTAGTGAAGTTACGACATTTGAAGAAATTCTCGAGGTCTTGGAATCGGTCAGTCTTTGGGGATTTGGATAAGGCGATTTAGTCTTTACAACTTAATATTGATAGACTTGATTAAGACGTGGCCTCAGGGACGGTGTCCGAGGATGTGTTGGTACGACGACATGCTTGGATGCAGGCGTTGTCGCGGGCTATTAGGCGTAAGAAGCGGTGTGTAGGCAAAAGGCTCGGGTGTCGTGGATGCAGTTGTGTGATCGCAACACGACATTTTTCCACCATGTTGCGAAGTTTCGTGCAGATATAAATTGTATCTCGGGACTAGTTATCAATGGTCGTTGGGAGTCGGATTCTAGTTGCCTTCAGGGTTATGTGGTGCAGAGTTTCAAAAGAATTTTGTAGCAGTTCCTCGACTAGCTGATTGGTCGGTGTCGGGGGATTTCAAATCTATCAACGAGGGTGAGGTGACAAGAATGGTTGTGACCTTTTCCGAGGAGGAAGTGAATGCTACAGTGATGAATTGTGATGGGTCGAAGGCACCGGGTTCGGATGGGTTTAGTTTTGACTTTTCTAAAGAAGTGTTGGGATTTTTTTGTGTGTGGATGTGCTTGGTTTTATGAATCATTTTTATGTTTCAGGGAAATTGCTGAGGGATTCGAATGCTTCATTCTTAGTGTTGTTACCTAAGTAGGCGTCGTCACTGAATTTTCACCCTCTTTTATTTATTTATTTATTATCATTATTAGTATTATTATGGACTATTTTTATTATAGTTAAAACCAAAAAAGATTGCAAAAAGGAGCTCATCTAAATTAAATAAATGCATACTAATAATAAAGCCCACAATTTTATGTGATGAAAAAAACCACTTTAAAATATAATAAGGAGCCCATTTTATTTATTTTTAGAAGCCCAAACTAACCCATTTTGTGTTTATTTTTTTCAGGTTTAATCAGAACCGTTGGATTTGGGGTTGAAAATACGAACGTATTGGATCGAATAAGGGGAAAAGGGGTACAACCCGCGTTGGCGCGTGTGCGTCACGCGCGCGGGATTGGATTCCCCAATCTAGCCACGATAAAGCACCAGGCGGAGCTGTCGGCCTTCGTCCCGTTGTTTTCGGCCACGACGACCGCCGTGAGGGTTGCCGGTCGACTCGCCTCGGCCGTCCGGTTCTGTTGCCACCGACCCCGCTCCTTGTCGTCACCGGTAGTTCACCGATTTGGGGGGAGAAGGTTTCGAACCCTAATTAAATTGGGGGGCGAAATTCCCCAAATTGGAGCCAAATCTTTTGAAATTCGGATACAATTTCAATGTAATAATGTTGGCTGATCAAAAAGATGATTTTTAGGGGGGAGAATTCAGGGATTTTGTCCACAATTGCATTAAAACCCCCACCCTCAAAACCATATAAAAACTCCCAAATGCTTCATTGTTGAACACACACAATTGGAAGGAAAAAACACTTGAAAAATGTTTTAGAAACATCCGAAAAATTCCCTGAATTTTTCAAGAGTTTGCTGGAAATTTTTGGAGTAGAAGTTCGAGTTTGGAGAAATTTTCCGGAGGTGGTTTGGAGCATTTCGAGAAGCTTGAATTCGAGTTCATCGTTCTTCGTTTTCTCGGTAAAATTTCTATCTCTTCTTTGTTTATTTTGATGTTGATTTTATGTTTGTTCTTGGTTGAATTTTTGGTGTTTTTGTTTGTGTTGTTTGTCAATTTTTAGGTTGCTCTCTCGAAGTCAGAAAATCGTTCGCGATTCTGGTAACTTTTTTTGTTTTAAAATTCCGTTTTATTTTAGTTTGATCTTAAGAAATTTTTGCATGCTTAAAAATGTTGTTAGAGGTATTTTGATCTTTAGGAATGAATAAATTAATTTAAAAGGTGTTTAGATTTTAAATGCATAAATAAATTAAATAAATGTGGTTAAACTGAAAAACTTGAAATTAGGGATTTAATTAGGGAAAATAATAATGTGAGGTGTAAAATAATAAAAGGGCTTGATTTTAAAAATATAAAACGATTTTTATGAAATTTATTTTTTAATAATAGATGGGCAAAATGATTTTAAAAGAAAAAAATAATAAAGATGTTTTTTAGGAAGAAAAAGAAAAAGAAATAAGTTTTCAAGAAAAAGAAAATAAAAATGTTTTAAATAAAAGTTTAGGGTCTAGGATAAAAATAAATTTTTGAAAAGAAAAAAAAAGCTTAAAGAAGTTCTTTAGGAAAAAATAAAGTTTGTTTTGAAAAGAGATCGTTTAAAAAAAAACTTTAAAAAATAGAAAAATGAAAATAAATTTAAAAAGAGAGAAAATTCTTTGTTTTGAAAAACAAAATAGAATGATAAAAAACATAAAAATGAAAAAGGTAAAAATATGAAAAAGAGTCTTAGCTTAAAAAATAAATAGAAATAAAGGTTATTTTTAGGAATAATAAAAAAGAGAAAAAACTCAAAAGAATAAAAAAGTTGCTTGCTTGTTTTAGAAATAGATGAAAACTTAGGATTAGAGACTAAAGCTTAGATAGAGACATTTTTTGTTGAAAAATATTCTTCCCAAAAATAAAATACACTTAAGCATACTTAAACTTTTAATTAGAAATAAAAGACTTTTAGATGTTTTTAGGACTTTTAAATAATCGAACTTAGAATTAAATAAAATGCCCAACACACCTAAATCTCTTTGTTGTTTGAAAAGTGAAAACATAATCAATGCGGTGTCTTATCAAACGGGAATGACGGGTTAGCGCCAGAAATGTTGGCGGTGATTAAAGTTTATCTCTCGGGTGATAAGGCCGCTAAAATAGACTAATATTCATTAAACGGACAAGTCAAGTCGAACCTTTTTGAACTTGCAAATTCCAGTTTTGAAAACAAATTTAAAACCAATCAGGTACCAATTTTGGGCGTCGTGTGGGTGCTAACCCTTCCCTACGCATAACCGACCCCTAACATGTTTTCTGATTTTCGCCGACCAAATCCGTTGTTTTATTAAAACTAAAAACGTTTTATTAAAATAACCCTATTTTTTAAAAGTGATTCAATCACACTTTTTTTCAGAAAAAGATTGGTGGCGACTCCGTTGATTTTTTTAAAGTATTTTCCAAAATAGTCGAAGCCTCCTCAAAAAAGGCGGTTGCGACAGCTTGGCGACTCCACTGGGGAAGTGTTTTTGTTTTTTAAAAAATAAAAACAAAGAGGGTCAGGCCACAAATTGGTTTTAAATGATTTTCAAAGAAAATGTTTTTTTAAAAAATATGGAATTTGCAAGTTCATCATAAGTTCTATTCATTTGTCCGTTTAAATGAATATAATTCTATTTTACGCATTTAAGTCTTAATTCTAAGCTCTATTCCCGAGCTTTGTCCCGTTCGTTTAAGTGGGGGGAACACGCTTTGCTCATGTAATAATATTGATTCTTCGTATGACCATCGAAAAGTACCTTCGGGACTCAACCCCTTTGCCTTCATAAGAATATTGATTCTTCAAGAAGGCTTCGGTGGTGAGTCCTCCTGAGTTGAACTCGATTCGTTTGTAGTCTATAATGGGTGAGAATCGAGGGCCTTGCTACTCTTAGTAGAGGACATCAAGAACAGCTCAGGTACCTTTTTAGAACCAAACCAAGTTTGAGAATTTAGAGCATACCCCTAATAGAGCCATGCGAAAAGCCTAGGGTGTTGAGTCGCATGAATAATCCGTGGAGACATGTCTTGGAATGTTGGAATGGCTGCCCAGAATTATCATGCAATTAAATTGTTTTAGATCTTTTGGGTTTTGTTTCTGTTTTTTTATATTAAAGTTTACTAACCTTTTTTGTGTTGTGTTTGTGACATAAAGATTAATAACCTTTTTGTGTGTGAGCTTTGTTTTTGTAGAATATTACCAACCTTTATGTGTGTGTGTTTTTTCTGTAGCATATTTATTTGTTACTAAGCTTTTTGTGTTGTTTTTGTAGCATGTTTATTACTAACCCTTTTGTGTGTGAATAGTATATTTATTTATTGCATGCATCATTTCATATTTAGAAGGGGTTGATTCTGGAAAATTGTTCAATTATGAATGGAAAGCTTTTAAAAGGAGGAGAACCAAGCACGTGACAACATTGGCAAATGAAGTTGCAGCCCTTCGTCAGTACGTCAAGCCCGTTGGAGAAGTTGGATCAAGACTCATGTGGCTAGAAATCAAAGAGTCAGGCGTTCAAGCAAAAAAATATTTATAATTCAAGAAAAAATATGTAATAAAAACTTTCAATAAAGAGTTTCCTTTCATGAGTAGATTTTTGATGGAATTGATGGCCCTTCGACTGCATTCATGCATTTGCACTGTTTTGCTTGCTTCGTTGTTTGATTTTGTGAATTCGTTTGTGCACACATATTTGCTTCCATGCATTTGTTTTTTTGTTTACATTAGATAATGTTTCAATCATTGCATTCAGTCATGAATAATAAAAAGATTAATTTTGGAAAATTCTATTTAAGTAGTAAAGATCCCGCGCAAACATGACTCGAGTCATGAACACTGAGGAAAGATTGACAACACTGGAAGAAAATCAGCAGACCATTTGTAACAAGCTTGAGAAAATGATAAATAATATGAAGAAAGAGATTGAGATATCACACCAGAAAACAGTCAGCCAAATCACAGCCATGTTTGGGTTCAAAGACCCAGAAGTTAGAGAAGGCACCAACACTTTCCCGGATATGGCTTTCGTACAAAAGGAAGTGGCTTCACCTAAAGTCAAGATCTCATAATCTTTTGCCCGTACTGACGAGGTTCGCATCCCCATGATGCCTGACTTTAATGAAGAAACTAACATGGCAAAGATCGAGAAGAAATGGGAAAACCGCTACAAGAAGCTGAAAGAAATGTTTAAAGCTTATCAAGAAGGAGGCATTCAGGGTGGTAAGGATACTAGAGACTTAAGTCTAGTTTCGGACTTGGTGGCTCCTCCAAAGTTCAAGGCCACTGACTTCGATAAGTATAATGGAAATGCATGCCCATTGGCACATTTGACCATGTACTGTAGGAAAATGTCACCGCATCTAGAAAACGAGAAGTTGTTAATCCACTGTTTCCAAGATAGTCTATCTGGGTCTGCTATCCGATGGTATGCTCAATTGAGTTAGGCCAACATACACACTTGGAGAGATTTGTCGAAAGCTTTCCTCAAACAGTACGAGTATGTAACAGACATGGCCCCAAGCAGGATTGTGCTACAGAATATGGAACAAAAGCCCAATGAGAGCTTCTGCCAGTATGCCCAGAGATGGTGAGATGTGACAGCCCAAGTTCAACCTCCACTGTCAGAAAATGAAGTTACCCTATTATTTATGGAAACTCTAAATAGACCTTTCTATGACTACATGTTAAATCACGCCACCGAAGGTTTTGCGGGCATGGTCATGAATGGAGAGTTAATATTGACAGCCATCAGAAGTGGAAGACTCGAGAGAGAAGAAGATGACGAGGACGAGCGCGTTTAGAGTTTTGTCGTGAAGTCGTCGGAGGCAAGATTGGCCAGGATTTGTGCTTTCATGGAATAAAACTTAATTTTCTCTAGACAATTGGGATCATGCTTAGAACCAACCCTCTTGCTTTTGCCCGCAAGCTTAGGGATCTTTTGTAAGGGCTTCTATGTCAATTCATTTGTTTAAAGATGCATTTTTTTTTCAAATGGCAAACGTTTCTCATTTTTGTCATTTTCCCTTCTTTGTATTTTTATCCATTTTTAAGCATACATTTTCTTTGCAGAGTCCCTATTGTTGATTTTATGAATGATTCATGAATCTAATCCCGAGATAGAGGGGCAAAAATGTGTGTTCAGGTTTAATATACAGATTATGAGTGTATTTTCCTCTCAGACATTGTTGTTAGGGTCCTTGAATGAAGTGAAAACTCTAAAACATCTACCAACTGAAGACTGCTTTTCTTCGATGGTATTTGTGTGTGAAATGACATTTGACATTCCTTCATTTCCCTTCACGAATAAGAAAAATTCCATTTGTTGTCCCCTTTTGAGCCTGATATTATTCTTCTTGTGATTGAACCCTAACCAAGGATCACTCCCCACACCGGGGGCAAAGAAAATGAAAAACTGATTGAAGGAAACATGTTAGATTAAGTTGAATGTCCTAAACTCTAAATGAAAAGGACACAAAAAGGAAAAAACAAGAAAAAGGATAGAAAAAGGAAAAAAGGAAAGAAAAAAAGAAAGAAAAAGAAAAGAAGAAAAGAAAGAAAAGAGAAGAGAAGAGAGGAGAAGAGAAGAGAAGAGAAGAAGAAAAAGAAAAATAAATGAAGAGTGAAGGAAAATTTGAAACAAATCCTTTAAATAAGACATGTAAAGGAAATGAACTCTAGGGTGAAAACCCAAAATAGGCAGTCTAGAGTGATCCAAAGAATAAAAGAAGAAGAGCAGAGATTTCATTAGGAAAGTTGATCCTTGGTTTAATCACCCTTAAAATATGAATTTGAGCTTTTATATCCTTTCTTTGGCAACCTGAGCCTATCCTACATTACAAGCCTTAAAAGACCATTTGGATCACACATGAGTATTTGAGAAAATGAGTTCTTCTTCAAAACACATTCCACCTAATTGAGTTAACCTTTCTTCAGGGACCTCGAGCTTCTAATGTTTGATTGAGATTAGAAAAGTGGGAAATTTTAAATTTGGGGAGTGTGTGAGTAAAAGAGAGCCACCAAAAGTGGGGCACTATCCGGTTGATGGATTCTTGAATCATTCATGCTTTGAATTTTGGGGCATCTGACTTTGCCTTATTCTTATGTTTGCCATGACTATTTTCTTAAGATCCTCATTTTTAGTCTTTTCTTGCCTTTTCCATGACCTTTTTTTCCTTTGAACTTCCATTTCTAGCATTTTCTTGCATCTTACAAGTAGGCTGACATAGATACATGAAAAGCAAAAGATTTCTCGGCATTGATCTCAACTGTAGGAGACCATGTACGAATGTTTTCATCACTTCAGAAAATAATTGAAGCTCAGCTTGAATGGGGGCATCGCCTTGCATGAGAAGGTAAAAGCACATGCGTTGAAGAGTTTTGAGTGGGCCGTGTTGTCAAGAAAAGATCCACATATAAGATGAAAAAGCTCAAAAGCATGAAGAGAGATAGAATTGCACTTGATAAGCAAATGATACCATCAGATTGAGGCAGTTTACAGACCCTCGGTATTAATAGGCGCAAGAAGAAGAGATTGAAGTGCCAACATCATTCGAAGATATTCCAGGAAGAAATAAGATTTGCTGCAAGGATTTACACAGAAGCAATTCAAGATGTTTTGTAGGGGCAAAAATTTGAGAATTCACATGAAGCATTGAAGATTCTTGATAGGGGGCATATGAAGACTTGAAGTATTCAAGACCACACAAGGAAGCATGTCACTCAACATTGATGTATCAACTACAATGATGGTAGACCTTGAGACATTTTCCTACAAAGATGGAACCACTTTTGAAGAATGGGAATGACAGTTGAAGCAATCTGTCTGTCCAGCTAGGAATACAAGATCACTGGGTTAAGTGAGCAAGCTTGCAAAGATTGAATGTTTTCCATAAGTCGGAAAAACAATGAGAAAGTATAACTGCTTATATGGAGTAAGCGAGTAAACGTGTGGAAAAATTAATTTTGTGAAAAAAATTCAAAAAGAAAAAGAAATGAGACATGGATTCATGTTTTAGGCATCCCTAGGGGCATGCACATCATATTGCATTAAGTATTGCATTTTTCAGGTACACGGAGGACCTTTCAGTAAAAGAACCTGCCTATCCGTTCGGGCATTTGGAGAATGGAACCCGCTTATTCATCCAAGCATAAAGTGGATGAAACACTTTTTGGAACCTGCTTATTCATCCGAGCATGAGGAGGATGGAACCACTTTTTGGAACCTACTTATTCATCCGAGCATGAGGAGGATGGAACCACTTTTTGGAACCTGCTTATTCATCCGAGCATGATGAGAATGAAACCCTTTTTTAAAGCCTGCTTATTCATCCAAGTGTAAGGTGGATGAAACACTTTTTGAACCCGCTTATTCATTCAAGCATAAGAAGGATGAAGTTTTTTTCCAGAAGTTCGCTTATTCATCCAAGCATAAGAAGGATGAAATTTTTTAGAAGATTCACTTATCCGTTTAGGCGTAAGAAGAATGGAGTTCGCTTATTCATCCAAGAACAAGATGGATGAAACACTTTTTGAACCCGTTTATTCTTCCAAGAATAAGGAGGATGAAGTTTTTCAAAAGTTCTCTTATTCATCCAAACATAAGGAGGATAGAATTTTTTCAGTAGATTCGCTTATTCGTTCAGGCGTAAGGAGAATGGAGTTCTCTTATTCATCCAAGCACAAGGAGGATGAAGTTTTTTTAGAAGACCCGCTTATTTATCAAAGCATAAGGAGGATGAAATTTCGCTTATTCATCAAAGCACATGGAGGATGAAGTTTTCTCAAAAGATTCACCTATCCATTCGGGAGGAAAGAGAATGTTTGCTTATTCATCCAAGCATAAGGAGGATGAAATTTTTCGAAGTATGTTTGCTTATTCATCCAAGCATAAGGAGGATGAGGTTTTCAGAAGAATATGCTTATTTGAGTATCTAGGAGAATAGAACACAACTCAACAATTCGGGCATTTGGGAGAATAGAACCCAGCTTAGCTATTCGAGCATAAAGAGAATAGAATCAGCCTATCTGTTTGAGCATGGAACCCGGCTCAACAATTCGGGCATAGAACCCAGCTTAGCTATTCGGGCATAAGGAGACTAGAATCAGCCTATCCGTTCGGGCGTTTGGAGAATGGAATCCGCTCATCTATTCGGGCAAAAGGAGAATAGAACCAGCCTATCCATTTGGGTGTTTGGAAAATGGAATCCGCTCATCTATTCGGGCATCTGGAGAATAGAACATGCCTATCTGTTCGGGCAAGGGGAGAATGGAACCAATAAGCAAATCGGTGAAAATCAGTGTCTTTTGGTCTTTGCTCTATCCTTGTTTCACAGAGATGAGCAAAGAGGGGCAACTATTGTCACTGAATTCCTCAATTCAGCCACGCGTTGGCGCGAGTGCGTCACGCGCGCGGGATTGGATCCCCCAATTCAGCCCCGATAAAGCACCAGGCGGAGCTGCCGGCGTTCGTCCCGTTGTTTCCGGCCACGGCGGCCACCGTGAGGGGTGCCGTTCGACTCGCCTCGGCCGTCCGGTTCTGTTGCCGCCAACCTTGCTCCTTTTCATCGCCGGTAGTTCACCGATTTGGGGGGAAGGTTTCGAACCCTAATTAAATTGGGGTGCAAAATTCCCTGAATTGGAGTCAAATCTGTTGAAATTCGGATAGAATTTCAATGTAATAATGTTGGTTGATCAAAAAGATGATTTTTAGGGGGAAGAATTCTGGGATTTTTTCTTCAATTGCATTAAAACCCCCACCCCTAAAACCCTATAAAAACCCCCAAATGCTTCATTGTTGAACACACACAATTGGAAGGAAAAACACTTGAAAAAGGTTTTAGAAAAATCTGAAAAATTCTCTGAATTTTTCAAGAGTTTGCTGGAAATTTTTGGAGTAGAAGTTCGAGTTTGGAGCAATTTTCTGGAGGTGGTTTGGAGCATTTCGAGAAGCTTGAATTCGAGTTCATCGTTCGTCGTTTTCTCGGTATAATTTCTATCTTTTCTTTGTTTATTTTTATGTTGATTTTATGTTTTTTCTTGGCTGAATTTTTGGTGTTTTGTTTGTGTTGTTTGTGAATTTTTAGGTTTCTCTCTCGAAGTCGGAAAATCGTTCGCGATTCCGGTAACTTTTTTTTGTTTTAAAATTCCGTTTTAATTTTAGTTTGATCTTAAGAAATTTTTGCATGCTTAAAAATGTTGTTAGAGGTATTTTGATCTTTACGAATGAATAAATTAATTTAAAAGGTTTTTAGATTTTAAATGCATGAATAAATTAAATAAATGTGGTTAAACTGAAAAACTTGAAATTAGGGATTTAATTAGGGAAAATAATAACGTGAGGTGCAAAATAATAAAAGGGATTGATTTTAAAAAATATAAATTTTTTAATGAAATTCAGTTTTTAATAATAGACGAGCAAAATGATTTTAAAAGAAAAAATAATAAAGATGTTTTTTATGAAGAAAATGAAAAAGAAATAAATTTTCAAGAAAAAGAAAATAAAAAGATTTTCAAATAAAAGTTTTGGGTCTCAGATAAAAATAAATTTTTAAAAAGAAAAAAAAACTTAAAGAAGTTCTTTAGGAAAAAATAAAATTTATTTTGAAAAGAGATCATTTTAAAAGAAAACCTTTAAAATAGAAAAAATGAAAATGAGTTTAAAAAGAAAGAGCTTAAAAAATAAAAAAAAAGTAAAAAGAAATAAAGGTTTTTTAGGAATAATAAAAAGAGAAAAAAACTCAAAAGAATAAAAAGTTGCTTGCTTGTTTTAGAAATGGGTGAAAACTTAGGATTAGCGACTAAAGCTTAGATAGAGACATGTTTTGTTGAAAAATGTTCTTCACAAAAATAAAATACACTTAAGCATACTTTAACTTTTAATTAGGAATAAAAGACTTAGATGTTTTTAGGGATTTTAAATAATCGAACTTAGAATTAAATAAAATGCTCAACACACCTAAATCTCTTTGTTGTTTGAAAGGTGAAAACCTAATCAATGCGGTGCCTTGTCAAACGGAAATGATTGGTTAGCGCCAGAAATGTTGGCGGTGATTAAAGTTCATCTCCCGGGCGATAAGGTCGCTAAAATAGACTAATATTCATTAAGCGGACAAGTAAAGTTGAACCTTTTTGAACTTGCAAATTCCTATTTTGAAAATAATTTTAAAACCAATTAGGTACCAATTTTGGGCGTCGTGGGGGTGCTAACCCTTCCCCACACGTAACCGACCTCGAACCTGTTTTCTGATTTTCGCAGACCAAAATCGTTGTTTTATTAAAACTAAAAAACGTTTTATTAAAATAATCCTATTTTTTAAAAGTGATCCAATCACATTTTTTTCAAAAAAAAGAATGGTGGCGACTCCGTTGATTTTTTTAAAAGTGTTTTCCAAAATAGTCGAAGCCTCCTCAAAAAAGGCGGTTGCGAGAGTAGGATGTGCCACGGGTTTTAGTGGATTATCGGTCTATCAGCCTTTTAAACTCAATTTATAAAGTCTTGGCTAAGGTGTTGGCTGGGCGTTTGCAACGTGTGTTGGGTGAGCTTATTAGTGATACGCAGTCGGCTTTTTTTCGAGGCTGACAAATTATGGATGGTGTGTTACTTGCAAATGAAGTGATACACTCGTTGTGGAACATGAATTTTTCAGAGGGAGTGTTTATTCTGAAATTGGATTTTTCATAGGTGTATGATTGTGTTTGATGGTCGTTTTTTGATGATGTGATGGATCGGATGGGTTTTGACTCGGTTCAGCGTGGGTGGATTCAAGAATGTGTTAGTATAGCACAAATGTTGGTTTTGTTCAATGTATCAGCTACTAGGGAGTTTGGTGTTGGACGCGGTTTGCGTCAAGGTGATCTGCTCTCCCCTATGTTGTTTGTTATTGTTGCTGAAGCCCTTCATGTTTTTTTGGAGAATGCGAAGGCGAGTGGCTTGTTTAAAGGAGTTGTTGTGGCTGAAGGTGTGTATGTTTCACATCTTTAGTTTACGGATGACACAATGTTGTTTTTTGAGGCTTCAGTTGAGGTGGATTGGAGCATTCAACGAATTTTGAATTGTTTTGTGTTTTGCTTGGGGTTAATAATAAATTTTCATAAATCATCGCTTTTTGCGTTTGGTACCGCAGAGGAAATGGTTGATAATGTTGCTGCAGTATTTAATTGTGAGTTGGGAGAGCTTTCATTTAATTTTTTGGGCTTGCCACTAGGTGTAAATCCGAGAAGTGGTGCGATGTGGGATCCTCTGATAGCACGGTTTCAACTTAAATTGGATGGATGGAAGCGTTCTTCCCTTTCGTTTGCTACTCGGGTTGTGTTGGTGAATTCGGTGTTGTCCGTGTTGCCAATGTACTATATGGGCTTGTCCGAGGTGCTGAAAGGGGTGATTGCGAAGATTGATAGGATATGTCGGTGACTCCTTTGGGGAGGTGTCGAATTGCAGCGGAAGATGAGCTGCGTTAGATGGGATGTGGTTTGTTGTCCATGACGTTTTGGTGGGTTGGGAGTTGCGGATTTACGGATTCGGAACATGGCTTTGCTCTCTCGTTATGTTCGGCGGTATTCCACGGATGGTACCTCTTTGTGGCGAACTGTAATCTTGGCTAAATATGGTGAAGTTGTTCCTTCCTGGTGTGTGAATACGCGGGGTTTGAGGCATATGTCTTATGTTTGGAAGCAAATCATAGTTGTGTTGTGTGGTAGTGAGGCAAACGCTCATTTGGATATGTCATGTTCTGTTCAGAAAATTGGTTCGGGGGACTCGGTGCTATTTTGGCTTAATCCATGGTGCGTTGAAGACCCAATTAAGGTGGTGTTTCCGCGGCTTTTATCAATTGCTATAATATTGCTCATGTTTTGAAATAAAACTCTAAGTAGGCTAAGTAAATATTCTGGTTACTAAAGAATCTAAACTCATGTTTGTTCACAAAAACTTACACACACTCACACGAGAACTATAATATTGCTCTAGATAATTCCTCTAACAATTGAGCAGGTTTTGTTTTTGATAGTGAAGGTGCTGTGGGTAAGGGTTTTTCAACAAGTTAAGCCAAAGCATAAAAAAAATCATGCTTAGTTAGGATTGCATTTGCTTGAGGACAAGCAAAGATTCGAGTTTGGGGTGTGATCAGTGCATAAAAGTTCTATATTTTAACCCTCATTTATCCATATTTTTACTTCACTCAAGCATGTTTATCTGCATTTTAGGTTAAATTTTGCATTTACATCACAAATAGATAAAATTGCACAGATGCTGCTAATTTCGGTAATTTTTTGCAGATATCTGTCATGGCAGCATCCAGGGCAGCAAAGGAGCTGAAGCGAATTGCGGAGCTGGAGTGAAGGGCTGACGAACACTGCCTCTCGTGACCGTTGCTGTGGCAGAAGTGGCGACAGTGAAGACACCTGAGGAGGAAAACATGAAGTGGAGATCGATAGATAGAGGATTTCAAGCCGGACTATCGTGGGCCACTCGCATATTTTTGGAGACTAGAAGCAGAAGGAGTTGCACTGAAGTAGTTCCAGTTTCCACCAAGAATGTTGCCGCCGAAGAATGCCGCTCGGACGACAATACGCCGACATAGTCAAGATGGGTCTCGTTTGATAGAGGACATTTTTCTGAGTCCATTGAGCCCAATCTTGCATTTTTCTGAAGCCGGGAGCGGAGCATAGAGCTGATCAAGGATCGATAAGTAAAGTAACTTATCTTTACTTGTTCAACAAGGATTTTTACTCCAAGAAGGATTTCTACCCCAAGAAGAACTTCTACTCCAAGAAGGACTTAGACTAGATCTTTGCCTATATATACCTATGTATGTAAGGGTTGAGATATCTAGAGATAGAGAAAGAGGGAGAAGAATAGAGAAAAGGAGTCGGCTAGATCTAATGTTCTAGTTCTCCATAGGGTTTGGGGTTGATATTGTAAAGTAGTTGTAAGGGTTGTTCTGTTCTTAGGATTTTTCTGTTCAATGAAATAAAACTTCAAGTTTGCTTATTCTGGTTTCAACATCTTGCAAGAGTATCGGGAGAGCATTGTAAGATTATTTATTTACTTAATATCAGGAGAGTTAAGTATACGAAAGGAGTAAGTACTGGTTCTCCAGTTTATGGTTGAACTATCTCGGACCTAGGGATAGGACGAGGTTAAGCGGCTAAAGAAGAATTTATAAACATCGGTGTTCATACTTTGATCATGCCGGGAGGTATCATCCAAGACGTGTTCGCCGACAAGATTGGATCTAGGGATAGGACAAGTCAATCCAGGGATTCTTGCCGAACTTGAAGAAACTAAGTTGTTTATTGCTGCTGCGAAAGCAACGGATCGCTGCCACGACAGGTGCTACCGTGACAGGAGCCAGACAGAGAATAGAAGTCCTTGAACATTGCAATACCTGCACTACGGAGCAATTCAATTTTTGTCTGTTTTATAATTCTGATTTTTTCTCTTTTACTTGATTTATTCGTGACACTCTTCAATCTATTTATTAAAACTCTTTCTTTATTCTGTGCAGATAGTTAAAGGATAGAAGTATTCCAGTCCCTGTGGAGACGATATCCGATACTTAGTATCACTTTATTACTTGCGACGTGTACACTTGCACTCAATTGCGATAGACTCTTTTACACGCAACAAGTTTTTGGCGTCATTGCCGGGGACTGGCAACATACTCTTACCTTTAACTTCTGCACTTTTCTTTTCCCTTTATTGTTATTTTTATTTTTATTTTTCTATTTCTATCAAAAACTCAGGTGAAATACAGGTTTAAGAAGCATCGACATCTCAGGAAAAACTATTCGAGAGCTGATGTGGGAGAATTCTCGCAATTACCGTGAAGAAACTGACATGCCATTGGAAAGTAGTCCTCCTCAAGAGCAAACGAATTCCTTAGAAGGTACACTTTAAGCCTTCGTGGCACTCATGAAAAAGCTGTCGGCTTCTATGGACGCAAGTATCGCCAAGATGGATGCACTCTTGAGCAGACCGGTCCTTATTCATGCCACTGATGAACCTGAAATCTTGAGGCAAGATGACGAGGATGCCCATGTGAAGGAATACCCAACACATGATGAGTCAGAGCAACAACTTGCCATGGCAATGATCGAGGAGTCGGAATGGAGCAACACCGCAACAACGCTGAGTGAAATTCAAGAGAATGGCACTGCGACAACCACATCCGAGGCAAACTCTCAACCCACTACCTCGACTATGCCCGACCAAGATTGCACACATTCATCCCTGTTATGGCACTCGCACGACCACCTAGAAGAGCTACCCAATGACAATGCCTCGCAAATGGAATACGAGCAGGTAATAAACGAACATTTTGAATTCATTAAAAACTCACAAATTCCATTGCAGGTATTAGGGGAACCAAAGTCGGTGGACTCAGAATTATCGAAGTCTCTACTGATGGAGATTTACGAATGGCCTACAGAATTTGATATGGAGAAGTATGGTACTTTCCAATGTCCCCTTGACATGCAAAGTAACCTGACAAAGGACTGTCAAAATAACTGGCTGCCACAACAGCAAACACGATAGCAAGGGCTACATTCAACCACAACAACATTCAACGAAAACAAGGTAAGTTTGTGGTCGAATGTCAATTTAATTTTTTCTAATCATATATTCATGCCCTCAGAAACACTACCAAGAAGGGAGGACTTCATGGACTACAAAGGGAAGAGAAAGAAAGGAGCCCCCACCATGAGAATAATCACCAGATGGAGGGTACGGATGGACTTCAAGAAGTACCGGAAACGACCCCTCAAGCATCAATAGAACATGGAGCAGTTACTTTAGGAGATGCCCTCAAGGCACTCCTAATTTAACTTAATTTATTTTATTGTATTTTATTTTAATCTTATTTTATCTTTATTGTTTTAGGAATTAGAAATTTGATATTAGTTTTTAGTTTGTTTGTGTTATTAGGTAAACAGAGAGAACCCTTGCAATGACGATACAAGAAACCCGAGGAAGCTCTGCCTCCACCCCTGCCGCGGCAGCACTCATACTCCCTAAGATGAATTCCAAAGTGATTGCCGCCAACAACAGTGAAGATAGTGACGCAAGGAAGAAGGCAGCCTCCGCGTCTCCAACTCTCAGGGCAGCACCCACAGCTCCTCCGATAAAGTTCAAGGAGACTGCCCGCCGACAACTCCTCATCCAAAGCTCCAGCAGCAACGACGGCGGCCGCACAACTTAAGTTTTCTTTTGTTCTTTTTCTCTGTCGCCTGCTGTATATATTATCTTTTTGTGATGTTTCACTTTTCTGTCATTTTTATTTTCTGTTTTCATTTTTATGTCTTGTGTCATGCATTGATGACAATGCAACCCTTGAGTTTGGGGGTAGGCAGTCCTCCTAATTATTAATATAACATTGCATTTAGTTTTCATTGTGTCGCATCTATTTTTATGCTAAAAAATTGGCTTAATTTATTGAACTTTTATTATCTGCTGCTGCCATTTCTATCGTTTCAGCCCCTTAAAAATATTTTAGGAAGTAAGTAGAGCCTTAGTATAGTTTTGAAAAACTGAAACACTTTGTGACTTACTTGATAACATACTTTCTCTAGCATACATAGAATAGAAAACTTAGAACTTAGAGTAGAAAGAGACTAGAAACTCAGGAAACCTAGAGGTGCCTATCAATGGCTCTAGGAAAATAACCAGAGAAACACTTCTAGAGGTGCCTATCACCGGCTCTAGATAGTTAACTAGAGGTTCCTGAAATACTGGCTCTAGTAGAAAAGAGAAAAATTCAGAAAAAGAAGGAAAACAACTAGAGGTGCCCGATACTGACTCTAAAAAAAGTCTCAAAGGAAAACTCTAAACAAGCTAAGTATAATATTCTAGTTGCTAGGGAAGTCTATATTCATGTATGTTCACAATAAATGCACACACATGCACAAGAACTATACTTTTGCTATAAGTAGATCCTTAAATATTTGAACAGGTGCTAAACATGATAGGGATGGTGTTGTGGGTAAGGATTGTTCACTGACTTAAGCCAAGAATATATATATATATATACATATGTATGCATACATGTTAGTTAGGTTGGATTTGCTTGAGGACAAGCAAGGATTCGAGTTTGAGGGTGTGTTGAGTGCCTAAAAGTCCTATATTTTACCCCTCATTTATCCTTATTTTTGCTGCACTCAAGCATGTTTAACTGCATTTGGATTAAGTTTTGCATTTACATCACAAATAGATAAAATTGCACAGATGCTACTGATTTCGGTCACTTTTTGCATATATCTGTCATGGCAGCATCCATGGCAGCAAAGGAGCAGAAGCGAATTGCGGAGCTGGAGTGAAGGGCTGACGAACACTGCCTGTCGTGACCGCTGCTGTGGCAGAAGTGGCGACAATGAAGACACCTGAGGAGGAAAACACGAAGTGAAGATCGACGGATAGAGGATTTCAAGCCGGACTATCGTGGGCCACTCGCATATTTTTGGAGACTAGAAGCAGAAGAAGTTGTACTGAAGCAGTTCCAGTTGCCACCAAGAACATTGCCGCCGCAGAATGCCGCTCGGACGGTAATACGCCGACATAGTCAAGATGGGTCTCGTTTGATAGAGGACATTTTTTTGAGTCCATTGAGCCCAATCTTACATTTTTCTGAGGCCGGGAGCAAAGCATAGAGCTGATCAAGGATCGATAAGTAAAGTAACTTATCTTTACTTGTTGAACAAGGATTTCTACTCCAAGAAGGATTTCTACCCCAAGAAGAACTTCTACTCCAAGAAGGACTTAGACTAGATCTTTGCCTATATATACCCATGTATGTAAGGGTAGAGATATCTAGAGATAGAGAGAGAGGGAGAAGAATAGAGAAAGGGAGTCAGCTATATCTAATGTTCTAGTTCTCCATAGGGTTTGGGGTTGATATTGTAAAGTAGTTGTAAGGGTTGTTCTGTTCTTAGGATTGTTCTGTTCAATGAAATAAAACGTCAAGTTTGCTTATTCTGGTTTCAACATCTTGTAAGAGTATCGGGAGAGCATTGTAAGATTATTTATTTACTTAATATCGGGAGAGTTAAGTATACGAAAGGAGTAAGTATTGGTGCTCCAGTTTATGGTTGAACTATCTCGGACCTAGGGATAGGACGAGGTTAAGCGGCTAAAGAAGAATTCATAAACATCGGTGTTCATACTTTGATTCACGCCGGGAGGTATCATCCAAGACGTGTTCGCCGACCAGCTTGGAACTAGGGATATGACAAGTCAATCTAGGGATTCTTGCCGAACTTGAAGAAATTGAGTTGTTTATCGCTGCCGCAACAGAAACGGACCGCTGCCACGACAGCTGCTGCCGTGACAGGAGCCAGACACAGAACAGAAGTCCTTGAACATTATTATACCTGCACTACGGAGAAATTCAATTCCTGCCTATTTTATAATTCTGATTTTTTATCTTTTACTTGATTTATTCGTTACACTCTTCAATCAATTTATTAAAACTCTTTCTTTCTTCTGTGCAGATAGTTAAAGTATAGAAGTATTCTAGTCCCTGTGGAGACGATATCCGATACTTAGTATCACTTTATTACTTGCGACGTGTACACTTGCACTCAATTGCGATAGACTCTTTTACACGCAACAGCTATGAATCAGCTAGCTTTGCTACGAGATTACACGATTTTGGGCTCTTTTGGCCATGACATGTAGTTGTAATTTTTTCGTCGTGCTTTGCGTTCGTTTGAGGTTCGAATGTTAAAGGAGTTGTGGCTGTTGGTTATTCCGGTTGTGCTGCGTGGGGAGGTGAGGGATACGCTTGTATGGAAGCCGGATCCGAAGGGTTGTTTCTCGGTGAAGGCTTTGACCAAGAGGCTACTGTAAAGGTTGTTGGAGATAATTTGGTAGGTGCTTGTTTTGTTTGGAAGATGTTGGTGCAACCGATGGTTCAAGCCTTCTTGTGGTTTGCTTGTCTTGATAGGTTGCCCACGTTGGCGTTTTTACGTAGTCGGGGTATTCACCTTCATGAAGGGCATGGACCTTGTTTGTGGTGCGGGGTGGGGATGGACGAGATGGACCATATTCTTTTTTCATGTCCAATAATAAGTGTTGTGTGGGGATGGTTTGTTGCATTGTGGGATTTATGTTTGTTGTTATCTCGTTCGTTGCAGGATTTACTTTATCCAAACATGCATGCTTTGTTTGTGGGCGAGGTTCGGCAATGGTGGCTTTCGTCTGTTGCGGCTTTTCTTTGGTCACTTTGGCTCTCGCGAAATGAGCTTGTATTTAATTCTAAACAGATGGAGATTCTTATTTGTGAAGCTTCGGGCTTTTTATTGGGTTAGAGTGTCTCTTGAGGTTGCTCTTGTAGATGAGGCGCAATGGTGGAGCTGCCCTAGGTTGTGTTACAAGCCATTGGGCTCTATGAGTGCTCGGAATAATGTTTGTTGGTGTCCTCCGCCTGCGGGTTGCCTGAAGTTTAATATGGATGGATTCGCTCGCGGTAAACCGGGTGCAGCCGGTTATGGGGGTGTTGCAGAATGAGATTGGAAAAATCTTAGCAGTGCTTTCTAGACCTTTGAGGTGTATGGAGTCGAATGAGGCTGAATTACGGGTGATAGAGTTTGCCTTATTTTTATTTGCTCGTTCACGATGGAGGACTTAGTTGCAATTTTTTGTTGAGTCCGACTCAAGGGTTTCTCCTGGTTGGGTGATGTCTGTAGCTCGGCGGACGTGAAAGCTTTGGGAGGTTTTTTTAGTATTGATTCCTTTTGTGATTCGCTACGCGAGGTTTATATTGTGCATACGTTTCAGGAGGCCAACGACATTGTAGATGCCTTAGCTAAGGAAGGCGTGGATAGAGTCTCGGTGTTCCAAGATTCTATGTAGGGTGATGGTGTGATGTGGACTTGGGTGTTTGTTTTGGTTTGGCGTTGTTTGGCGTTTGTTCTTGTATCAGGGTGCGGATGTACTCTTTTCCCTCCATCTAGGTTTAAGGAGGTTTTAACGAGGTACTCATTTTTCCTTTGTTGTATGATTTTACATCTAATAAAATCATACTTATTGAGAAAAAAATAATGTAAAAGAGATTGAATAATATCAACAATCTAATCTCACAATAAAATTGAAATTTAAATATATCTTTGGGGAATTAATTGGGAAAATGAATCTTATAAATTAAAAAAATAAAATCTTTGTGCACTCTAGATCACACCATTATATTTTTTTTCATATTATATTATATTATATCTCATACATAAATAAATTTAATACTTATGACAATTATTTAAAAATATAGGTTTAATATAGTAGTTATATTAAAAATTTGTGTGCCACAAAAATATTTATATGAATCTCTACCTAAATATTTTCAGTTATATATGGAAAATTTAGTTTGTTTAAAAGTAAGGAAATTTTTAGAATAAACATCATGTACTGATATGTACCACTAATTATATGTACCGATATGTGCCATTAACTATTTTAATAAATGTTGAAATCATGGGGTAAAAATTAAAACACTTATTTTGTCACTTTTTTAGTTTTTTACTTTTTAATTAAAATAATTTATAATTCAACTTTTAATTTAAAAAATATGAAAAATGTCATAAAAGTGTTTAACATATTTACTCTCAAAAAGAAATAATCAGTTCCGAGATTTTAAAAGTTATTAAAATAGTTAGTGGTACATGTCAGTGCATATGACTAGTGGTACATATCGGTACATGATGTTTCCTCTAGACTCGTCCTATAAAATAAATGATTTTTATCGACCGAAATTAAAACCGATATAAAGCGAAATTATCATAAAATATTTTTTATTACAAAGTACAAATCATATTCTAATTTCACATAATTTTTTAAAATATAAATTTATTTTCCCATCTCTCAGATAATTGAGAATATGAATACGTTGTTCTTACTATTTCTACTTTGTGATTTTTCAAACTATTTGATTGGCTAAGTCTGAAACTGAACCTAAAGTATGACAAGCCTAAGCATACAAACTTGTTAAAAATAAAATTGAGGCGAAAACTATAATAATATGCGGCGAATACATGTTGTTTGAATCACAAAAACTGCTTAAGCCTAACTAGGTCGGGATCATCACGAGGCTCCTCTGTAATATCCACTTTAGAAGAAGTACGCTCCTCAACTGGGTCATCAACAAAGCCTCTGACACCAGCAATTACTATTTCATCTGGAGTCCACTCTCTAAATAAGATATCAACAAAGTCTTTGGCATCATCATCCAAAGCATGAATGGGCTCTAATCCCAGGACATGGACGTTATGTGTCTGGTCCATGACAAACAAATTAATGGCCTCCCGATAACGCAACCATTTCTCCCCGAAGGGATAAAAAGGGTCAAAATTCAATTCCTCCGCTTTCTAACAGAGAAGCCAACAACAACACAAGTTCCAGTCACTCATGTAGACAGGGTCGAGCATACCTTAGATAGCGCATACTATGTTGTACTCACACCTCTCGGTGAAGTCTCTAAATTCAGCTAGTTGCTGATAAACTTAGAGGGTTATCACGCACTCTCTCTCTCTGTGCCTCCGTGCGAGAAACTTCTTCCTCGTCATTGACTACCACAACTCGTATGTTGGCCTTCGTAATTACTTCAACATCAGCATCACGAGCATCCTCTAGTACCTTGGCCAATTGTTGAGCTTTGACCAGCTTTTGGCTGAGCTCGTCCATCTCTTTTTATAAAACCTCAACTTTGGCATTGGAATTATGAAACTCCACATCCTTAGTTACACCCTTCCTTTCGTATCGTTGCCCCTCCTTGATAGCTTGGGAAAAGATATCGTTAACCTCCTCTTCGGCCTCACAAATGAGCCCCACATCTTTGGACATAGGATTTGATGCTCGATAAGCCTCTTTTGTGGCCTCATCATACTTAACGCTCTGAAAGCTCGAGGATGGCCTTGGTCCGCTATCTTTACCACTAAATTATTTAGACTCCACATACCAAACAAGAATATGAAGATAAAAACAAATCAAACACACACACATAAACATATAGACGCACCTAGTGAGGTAAGAACTTCATGCTCTGTTTGAGTGGGATCCCCACAGGGAAGAAAGCTTCGAATCATCCCAAAGGTCCCTTGTGGCTCCAAAAACGAAGGGTTATAGAAGTCACTTTAGAAAAATTGACAACTGGTGATAACTCAGTAGAAAACCTATATTTTGTGCCCTTTTACGTGAAATATTGCATGCTTTTGAGCCCATGTAGTTGCATTTGACTTTATTTTACATATGTTTAGGGATTTTATGCTTGAGCTTAACGATTCATATATATTGGTGTTATTAATGGGGAAGGTAGTGTGTTTTAGTGGTTTTTGTGCATAAAGTAAGGATGGAAGGAAGCAGTGGAGCGCTGGAGTAGTGGAGTAGCAATCTCTCGTGATGGATACGAATTCCACAACATTATTGGGAAGATGGAGAAGCAACCTCTACCTTTTGACGACATTAAACACGTGGTCCCCCTCTCTTTTATGATCCATTAATTACGCGGAAAGCAAGATCCTCTTTAATGGATCACTTGCCATAATAGGGCATTAAACCCTAAGAGAGCCGCCTCTATATAAAGACAAGAAGTGCATCAATTAACACAAGCTTTATTGGAGGAAACAAGCCTTGTCTTCAATAGCAGAGAACCACCATTGTCGAAGGTCAAGAAGAGTCTCCAAGCGAAGAGAGCTCTCGAGAGATGCTTGAGGGGTTTGGAGCACTACAACATCACTCATGACACAAAGGAGAAATCTTAGGACACTTTGATTTCTTTTTTTGTTGCTTTACTTGACTGCTATGAACTATTATTTTACTTGAATGGATCTTATTTGCTTAGACATAAGCTAAATACTTTTAGTTGAGTTTATTGTTTAAGTTACTTTATTTAATTATTATTTAATGCTATAACATATTTTGCTTATCTATTTTTTCATTAATATTAATGCTTAATCTTGTAAGAGCTAGCGAAAGCAACCTTTGATTATGATTTGTGGCTTAATATCGAGATAGTTAAGTTAGATCGTGTGAACAATGAGACTTAAGCTGTTAAGTTGAGTTCCAATCATGCTTAGATATAAGATTAGGTTTTTAACGACTAATAAGGGAACTTGTTGGACTCGTGAGAGAGCTTGAAAAAATGGGTGAAAATGCGTTGGTAATGAATAAACAGTGCCAAGGAAGAGTCTTTTGCATGCAAGTATACACTGTCTTCCAAGTAATACAACAATAAGATGAGTTATCGATCCCACAAGGATTGGTCAAGAGTTTAATTGCTACTAGTTTTACTTGTCAAAAATAAGTTTGATTGTTTTGAAGTTGGTTTTGAAAGCAAGTTGAAAAAAAAGAAATAAAAGACAACAACGTTGGCAAAGAGAGTTTTAAATTGTATGATGAGTGTTAGCAAGGGATGCCTGGTTTTCATGCTATTAGTGACATGCCAACTTTTAATAAATCTTATCTTGGCATTGTTTGCAGAGAAGATTCTAAAGTAGCATTACCTCTTTCGATGGCAATGCCCTGAATTAACTATAAAAAAATTATATCTATATAAAACAACTTTTTCTATAAATTAATTTTATTAAATCCCAATCTTTTGCTCTTAAGAGGTAGATTTCACTCCCGAAGTAAGTTCATCTACTTGAACATCTTCTCTCGAAGCATCTCGCCTTAGTATCTAGCATTTGTTCATTGTTCCCTAAGTCATTTAAGATATTAAGGTTCAATAAGCCAACAAAACCAGCTCTCGCTTGGCATCGTTTTTGTGAAAATAGTTAAGATCATGCCAGATAGAAGAAACAATGTCATCGCATTTCCAATTATTAAAAGCTAAACATAGTAAATAGCGTTCAACGCAACCATCTCTCACCAACTATTAAATTAGTTCATGGTGAGGGTTTCCAACCAAAAATATTGTATCTCAACATCACCATCTTAAATAAAAATAACTTAAACAAAGAGAATGGGTGAGAATGGGGTCTCTCGAAGCAACCCTTCAAAATCCAGCATCTCGGTCAAGCTTGGTCGAACCACGTCTCCTTGGTGCAACCTTCTAAATCTGATTGTAGATCCCCTCTCAAGTGTTTGATTGAGTTCCTTTAAATAGGCGCACGAGAATGACCTAGGACAAGCTTTGAATTTGAATTTGAACGCTCGAGGATAAGGGATGTGCTCATCTTATCCCTCGTTTGAATCCTAGGGCTGACGTCATTGTTGGTTCACCGTCCACTCGACCTAGCATCAAACATCTCTTCTCTGCCAACGGGTGCTTCGACAATTTTTGGTCCTTCGCTGCCAACAACTACCAAAATTCTCATTGTCCCCTTCCTTTATTATTCTGCTCTATTGTGCCTTCAATCCTGCCAACAAACCACCCTTCACACTGGCATAGCCAGATTCAAAACTCCTTATGCAAATGCATGCAGTTAACAACTAAATGCATCTAAATGTGCTCAAATACAAGCAAAGATACTGTAAAATTGGCATAAAAATCAGTAATTTTGAAGAGGTAACACTCCCCCAAACCTAAATCATTGCTTGTCCTCAAGTAATGCAAATAAACTAAGAAAAAAAACTGTGAAAATAGTACCTCGGCAAAATTTTGGTTGGAATGCTAACAAGTGTTGGCAAGGAGAAGTTGGCTCTATTTCTATCCTCAAGTATCCCAGTGCAAGAATGCCAAACAAATAGGAAATTCAAGTGCAACAATATAACGCCACTCTAAAGGCATGAAGAGTGCATAATGTGTAGACAATATGCATAAAGTATTCGTTTACTCCCTTAGTCAATTTTACTACCTAAACTTAGGAAAAAAAATTCTCTCTGCCAAGGGTTTTTGTTGGCATTAATTTAAGCTTGCTTCATGATAGTTTGGCGTGAGAAATAAGAGGGAGCATACAACAAACCCCCATGTTAATCCAAATATCACTAAGCTTTTCTCTTCAACTCATACCCTAAAGTTTTGGACTTGAGAACTAAGAGGGAGCAAACCACGAAGCCCCAAGTAACTTATTTTCCCTAAGGTAGAGGAAAATTCATTTTTTTTCATTGCCTTGGAAGAACATTGCTACCTTATTAGTTTCTTTTTACCATGGCATCAAAAATTTTCTTTCTTTCTTTTATTCTAAGCTTAGTTTCAAAAATTCTAAGTTTTCTTGGGAACTATATGCATACTACGTGTTAAGTGAAAGTTAGATCAAATTAAGCTTTCCTAACAAGTGTTAACATTCTTCATAAGTAAACCGAGGCAAAATTTTCTTTTTCTTTTTTTTATTATAGTTTGGCATGAAAGCTAATCTATATTGAATACATGGAATGACAACAGAAATGAAAACATGAAATGCATGACATGGCATAAATGTGCGTCAATGCACACCCCAAACCAAAGATGTGCATTGTCTTCAATGCATGAAAACAACATATATATATACAATTAAAAATAGAAAAATAAAATGCATGAACATGAAAATACTATGGAATAGAATGTAAAGGAGTTTAAGAAGAGGAAAACTCCCCTTTAGAGGTTTCCTCTCGTGTGGCTTCCTCACGTGTGACGCAGGTCTTCCTCTTAACAAAGCTTCCATGATTAGAGGCTTTGCGTTCACTCTCGTCATGGCTGGCTTTGAGGCGGCAGTGGATGCATGGGTTTCCTTAACAATCAATACCAACTCTGATGTGGTAGGAGTGGCGGCAGACTCACGAGGGGCATCAGATTTCTTCTAGACATCTTCAGCAGATTCTATGGTAGTGACAGTCTTGGCGGATTTAACTTGAATACGAGAAACATGTTTGGTGGCATCAGACGGTTTGGTACTTTGAATTATGCTATGGATTGGACTATGAACTGGGCTATGAATTGGAATGACTGGCATGGCACTGTCATCGGCAAAGAGCTCTGTCGGGAAGGCAAGGAATGCAGACATGACTCCTGGAGACATAGTCACAAGAGCCTCCTTGATAGCTACATCCCTGGCATGTGTGTAGTGGTGTAGCTTCTTCCTCTGTTCCTCAGCTCTTTCTAACTTTTGGAGCATCAACTCCTGGCGGTGGTAAATCCAGCTGAGCAATGCCATTGCGTCCGCTAGCATCGAAACTACAGAATCAACCTTAGGTTCTTTAGGCTTAGGTGTCGTCATGGTGGCCTTGCCTTTGCCTTTTTCCATAGAGTCAATGGCAGTAAGGTTCTTCCAAGCGGCCGGTGTAATGGTGGTGCCTTTGACGGTTAGGGCTATGTCCGCATCGGTCTTGGGCATGTTGTGCTGCGTACAGATATTAGATATTAATAACATAAAGAACAATCCACCAGTTAGCTTACCAGCACACTTGTATGTTTCATTGATTAAAATCCTGCAAATGTTGATCTTTCGCCCCATAAGAATGGAGTGCAGTAGTGCCAGCCTCTCCTTGGACACCATCTCGTTGTGTGTCATCGGCATTATGTTCACCTTAAGAAAATGATTCCATCCCTTCGCCTAAGATGAGAGGGTGAATCTCTTGGCGGTTCAGTGCCCTTTCGAGGACACAATCCACTCAGTGCTTGTTTCACAAAGATCCGCCAACATTTTATTTCTCTTGCCAGCAGTCATTGTGGCAACAAATTTCTCATGCTCCTCTTCCTCCTCTAACTAGAACATGGTGTTGATGGACCAAACCACACGCAAGCCCTTTGGATCATCAAGAACATATTGACCTTGGTCGTGAGATGCGCGTAGAACTCTTGAACAATGTTGGGAAAGATATCACCCTTTTGTTAGAAGAACAACTCCCACTTATGCTTGGTCACGACATCTACGAATTCTGGGGTAAAGCCCAGATTTTTCTCGTTCTTGAAGTCAGAATTATTCTCATGAACAAACGTCTTCTAAGCAAAGTGGTCTTCATATTTCTTGTGTATCTCCTCATTGAGGAAAGTTTTGAAAGAGATTGATGAAGAAGCCATGAAAGCTTGAAAAGATCAGTTAGACTATTGAAAATAGAGGGAAGATTGTGTTACTTTGTTTCTTGCTTGGCTAAAGAAAGAAGAAAGTGAAGGGGTGATGAACGGCTAGGGTAGATAAAGTGAAGGTTGAGTGTGTAATGGGGTTTAGTGAGTGTTTGAATTAAATAGGGTAATGGTAGTAAGTAGCGTGTTTGGGGAAGATAAAAAGGTGATTTGATAACGTGATAGATGATAGGAAAGGATAAGAGAGATAAGGATGGAAAGTGATAAGGGTTTAAGTTGATTTTAAACTCTACTTATTCGGTCAATTGGGTGGCTAGGGTTTCACTCTATTACTTAGCGAGCAAGCTAGGCTAAATCACTTTTTCCCAAATTACTTCCGTCGCATGCCAAGTTGGGTGTTGGCAGTATTGCTGGCACATAAAATTCTCTTTACGTTTACTCATGTCATGTTCCCTTCTGCTTTGGCATAATTCATGAATCTGCACACACTCAATGAAAACCTTTCAACGCAGTAAAAAGAAAATTAAAAACTAAAAGAAAAATAAATAAAGAAAATTTTAAAACCCCTTTAATCATAATATTTAAAAAAGAACTAAACCATGGTGATGTTATGGTACCTCTGCCAAGAGGATAACCTCCTTGTCATTCTGTTGATTATCTTCCCAGTATTACTTTAAACGCTGACCGTTCACCTTGAAAATTTCTCCGGTCTTTAAATTTTTTATGTCCACAGCTTCATGAATATATGGCTTTACAACTTTGAATGGGCCTGACCATCTTGACTTAAGCTTCCCTGGAAATAATTTAAGCCTTGAGTTAAACAACAGAACATGCTGGCCTACTTCAAATTGTCTTGGCATGATTCTCTTGTCATGCCAACATTTATTCGCACAAAGCTCTAGAGACTAGTTGTAGAGCGTTTGGGTGTTCTCTATTTATGAGCGCAACTACACACTCTTGCAAGTTATAGTATAAAAGATATCGGCTCCCATAGGGATTGGACAGCTTGATTCGAATTGTTGTTCCTGCACAAAGAAAAGTAAATGCACAATTAATTTGTTTGTTGAGAAGAAAAGTAAAATAAAAACATAAGTAATTCGAGAGAAAGTGATCAGATTGATAGAGAGGGCTGGGTTATGTTACTGCTTAGTGTGAAACTACATTGAATAGGACAAGTCGTTTTGCGCTGCCAGACTCTGCTGCCTCGGCGGTGGATAGCATGTAGACTGCTGAGACCCTCTCGCTGCCTCAGCAGGGGAATGGAACTGTGTCTCGGCGGCAAACTCGACAAAACTACAAGGCTCGACAAAACGCTTCAAAAGTGACTCTGCTTATGTCTAAGTCAGAGTTATGTTGATGCCCACTACAAATAATACCAGTCACGACGTGAATCGTGCAAAGACAGCAATGTCGATTCGTCCTCTTTTATCCGCCTTAAACCCTTAACCTATGTCTAGGCCGAATTGATCGCACCGTCTATAGATGAAATCTTACTTACTACTTTCGTGAGTTCGACTCTCTTGATACTGAACAAATGGATAGAATTCAACTAATCTTTCGCCTTAATTGAAAACTATGAAGATCATTGAGTAAGTAAACCTTGTAATTTTATTTGCAAAAACGAACTTGAAATCCTAAACAATTGTTCTCACACTAATTACAACATCACCCCAAACCCAAGGAGAATTTTAGAACATGTTGACGGCAAGAAAATCTAAACTATGCCTAAGGAAAACCTCTCATTTTTTTTGAAATAGAATTACAATGGGTATATATAGGCATTAGCAAGGTCTAGTCCTTCTTGAAGTAGAAGTATTCAAAGTAGCTTTTTACATTAAATGTGGCTTTAAACTCTGACTTCTTTGAGTTGAATGTGGACGTTATCATGTTGCCTTTCTCTGCAAGTAATCTCGAGTTCTTCCTTCGGCGGCTCTATCTGCTGCTCTAGACGTTGGAAAATTGAGTTGACAGCAACGATAGAATCAATATTTTCTACTCTACAGATGACACTCCGGTTCTCCAACTCCATAGTCTACTGTCTTGGGCGGCAGGTTGGGCGGCGACAGCTACTCGATAGCTATTGTCTCAGTCTGGAACTACATCAGTACAACTTCTTGGTCTGCTGCCTTAGCATCATGTCCTCAGCTCCTCTTTCCCTCTGTCAGCCTCTAGTACCTGAAACCAAAGTTACACTAAAACAATACCTTTTCTTCACCAAATAACAGATAATCTATAAAGGCATGGAAAAGTAAAGAAATATTGTAAAATGCAATGCATGATCCTAACTATGCCTAGAATATACTAAAAAACAACAATAATATGAGATGAAATGTGCATGAAATATAAAACTTGTGGACACTTTACACATCCCCAAACTCGAACTATTACTCGCCCTCAAGCAATGCAATCTAAACATACTTGCCCTTATATTAACCAGAAAGAAAGACTTGTTTTCAACTTGATTTCGTACCTCAAGGCCATGGCACCTATATTAGATTAGTGAAGGAAAAATAGCAAGAAAATAACTCAGAATAAATTTCTTATGCTAGTGTAGTGTGTGCAGAATTGTGTACAGGCTGAATATGCAGAGTAACTAGATAAACAAATATATTGTTATGATATATAAGGTTGTTGCCGAGATAGCACAGTTAAGCACAATTTAAATAATCATGGTAATGAGGGCTTCAGCTTACCACAACTACTGTTCTAGGTCTTAAATTAAGATAGGAGCAAACTACAAAACCCCGAACCCATGGAGTTGAGTCACCCCGTGACGATTTTCATTCACTCGTGCTAATTTATCTGTCACTTCAAAAATTTCAGATTCATGGACTTTGATAGTAGCAGAGTGTCCTCGCACATGATTCTTCCTAGAGCCTGTTGCGGCCACCTCTAGGGAAAAACAACAATGTTTCTTTGTTTTTCTTTTTTTTTCTGTTGTCGTGGCAGTGCTTTATTTTTCTGTTTTTGTTTTCTGCCTCGGCGGCTACCTGCAACCATTGTTAGAACTTTGCAAAGAATTTTAAAAACAAAGCAGGCAGTGTTCATTAGATATTCTAGCAAATTCAGCAAGTGACAGTAATGTTTGACAGTTTTGGCAATTAAAAAAAATTCTAAGACATTTTGCATGATTTTTCCAAATTAAGTTGAATTTATTTATTGGTGCAAAATAATTAACTGGCTAAATATCATAGGCACAAATCATAACAAATTTTTCTGTTCCGATTACTATTAAGGCAAGTACAATTCGACATATATGCTACTAAGTATGCCTAGACAAAAAGATGCGAGAGGTATCCCCCCAAACTGGAGATGGGCATTGCCCTCAATTCACAAAATAAAATAGAAAACAGAAAAAATACAAGTGATATATAAAAAAACAGAAAAAATAAAGATGGGAAAAAACTAGAAATTGGTTGAGGGTTGAGTAGAGGCTTGAGTCTTTGCTACTGAGGAGAATGAGGATGATTGGATGATTAGACGGCGGCCGGCAGATCTCCTGGTATCAGACTTGGCAGCTGAGACCTTGCTTGTCCGTAGCGGCTAGACTCTTTTTGGAATGGGACGGGGTTCTTCTTGAGATTCTGTAGGAAGAGCGGCAGGAGGTGCTTCGCTTTCTTCTGATTCTGTTTCATCATCCACTGGCCCGACGACTATGATGTGTCGCTTCCTCTTCCTTGTTCCTTCCTCTTTTGGTGTTGCCGGAGGGTTTACCACCGTTAGGATGGTTGCTGCTGCTGGTAGTACTGCTGGTGCTGGTTCTGGCGGTTGCTGCTCAATCTCCTTTGATGAGGAAGTGTTTGCCATTGTTGCCGATAAACAGGCAGGTGAATGATGTTGCAAATGCCTCTTGGAGGAGTCTTCCACCGTGTTGGAAGCGAAGGTGGTTGAGTACGATGGGTAGTGCGTCGGAGACGACATATGTCTGTGGAAGGCGACGTGGCGGGCATCGGCGGCTGATGGTGTTCCTTGTGCTGGGGCCGCTGCGGCAGCTAAGTCTGTAGGATAGGGTGGCAAGGTGAGGCCGTCATCAGTGAACTTTTGTATGAGATAAGCCACAAAGGCTTCTTGGACTTCCCCCACATATTTCATGAAAGTCAGCTACTGTTGCTCGATTTGCTTGTTGTTGTAGATAAGGGTGCACAACATCGTGAGGACTTCATTGGTTGGGCAGCTTCAGTAGGAGTGCTAGGCTAGGAGGTAGAGGGTTGGTTGGGCATTATGGGCTCTGTCTATCGAGCCTGCATCATCTACAAGCGGGCTTTTCTGGTCCACCCCTTCTTTACTATCGTCATCTCATCTTTGGGGTCGGTCGGACATTGAAATTGGCATAAAGGCCGGTGATGAGTGATGGAAAGTATAACATGCCCTTTGTTTTTCTGAAACAGTTGTGGATCTCCTTACATGTGATTTCTCCCACGTTGATTGGTCGGTTCATCAGAATAATGTGGACTAGGGCGAGATGCGGCTCGTCGACAGTGGAGTTGTGGGAGGTGGGCAACAGACACCTCTTGATGAATGTGTTCCACAGCATAGCCTCGGGCAGCAGGTGGCGGTGTTGGACAGAACCGCCATGCTTCCAGTCCAACCATGACGTGTTGGGCTTGCACAACTTGACCTTGAGTTTCTCATAATAGAAAGCCGTTAGTGACTGTCTCCACTCCTCGTGAGGGTGTTCGTTCATATCCAGGCCATAGAAATTATTGATCAAGACAGCGTTGAGCTTGCCAGGTTCCCCTCGGACAAACACGAACGGCATCTCAAGGCGGGGATGATGTGCATTGAACTCCCTGACCATGGGGATGTTGGCTATCTCCTACTGCCGTGCGAATATTTCCCATCCCTTGCTGTGGATGGTTTCAAACAAATTGGGTTCTAGGCCGAGATCTACTGTTTGCTTTGTATAGTGAAAGCCTTGCTCCTCCCATATGGCTTGTTTGGTGAACTAGGTTCAGTATCTCTTTTCATCTTCGCGGGAGAAGAAGCGTTGGAAGGTGGGCTTGGGTACCGATGTTGAGGCCATGTGTGAGACGGTTGAAGTTTACTGAAACTTGAAAACAAAATAATGTGAGAGCAGTGAATACAAGAATAATATAGCAAGAAGGTGAAGTTAAAGTGAATGAATGGGGTGAGAAGGGTTTAAATAGAGGTTGCCGAGAGGTGCCGTGAGGACATTAAATGTCCACCGGTCTAGTTGTCTCGCGCATGTTACGAGATTTCTGCCCATTATTTATGTAGCTGCTAGTAGCTACCCGTTAACGGACAACTAGCCGTTACGCGCTTTCTGCCTTGGGCTGCCTCGGCTGGATGGTGTGCGGTCTCCTTACTGGGCCTTCTTCTTGATCCGGCTCTTTCATTCCTAATCCTGAAAAAAAAATAAAGATAATTAAATACTAAAATAAATTCTGAAAATTAAAAAATATGGAAATTAATCTAATCCTAAAAAATTGCAATAAATTAAACCCTAATCGTAATGCATAAAATAAAGAAAATATAATAAAAAAATAAAAATTAAGTTATGTTAGGAGTGCATTTGGGTGCATCTCCCAGACATAACCACTTCCTGAGGTAGTTTGGCTTGTCGTTCCCTCTTGTTCTTTCAGGTGATGTGCTACTGGGTCTTTCAGCCTGCCCTTGGGTCTATCGCGATATCTACTGCCTTGGCCTGTCTCTGCGTTGATTTCGGCGGCCTGAGTATATAGGAATCCTTCCTTTTCTTTTTCTGAGGGTTGTAACACATTTAACTTTATGCTCTGATTGTCTACCCTCATGGTCAGCTCCCTATTTTCCACATCTATTGAAGTTCTACCCGTGGCCAAGAATGGTCGCCCAAGGATAATAGGGGCTTTTTCATCGGCCACACAGTCTAGGATGAGGAAATCAGCTAGAAGAATAAGGTTGCCCACATTCACTAGGATGTCTTCAATTTTTCCCTCCGGTTGTACAAAAGAGTGATCGGCGAGTTTCAGCACAAGGAAAAGATATTGTCTCCCACAGGGATTGGACAACTTGATTCAAATTGTTTTTTGTGCACAAGGAAAAGTAAATGCACAATTAATTTGTTTGTTGAGAAGTAAAGTAAAATAAAAACACAAGTAATTCGAGAGAAATTGATTAGATTGATAGAGAGGGCTGGGTTATGTTGCTGCTTAGTGTGAAACTGCGTTGAATATGACAAGTCGTTTTGCGCTTCCAGACTCTGCTGCCTCGGCGGTGGATGGCAGCTAGACTGTTGAGACCCTCTCGCTGCCTCGGCAGTGGAATGGAACTATGTCTCAGTGACAAACTCGGCAGAACTTCATGGCTCATCAGAACGCTTCGAAAGTGACTCCGCTTATGTCTAAGTCAAAGTTCTGTTGATGCCCACTGCAGATAATACCAGTAGCGGCGTGAATCATGCAAAGATAGCATGATGGAGGTAGGTTGGGATGGCCCAATTCCTAATTTATCGAAGACTACCATAGGCATTAAGTTGACGATGGCTTCCAAGTCGCAAAGGTCTTTTGTTTCATGTTTTATTCCTATTCTGCATGGAATAAAAAAGCTGTCCGGATCTGTTTGCTTGGGCGGCAGTTTGTTGTACAGCATGGCCATGCACTCCTCTGTACAACAATTGTTTTGAATTCCCCAATCCTCTTCCTTTTAGAAAACATGTCCCTAGGGTACTTGGCATAGTTTGGCATGTTCTGAATGGCTTCTATTAGAGGGATGTTTATGTGCATCTGCTTTAGAATATCCAAGAATCTCCTGAACTGGTGCTCTTGTTTCTGTTGCTTAAGCCTCTAGGGGAAAGGTGCTGGCAGGCGGATGTCCTTTATACGTTCTTTGCAGGGGAATTGTATCTGTGGAGGTTCATCTAATTCAGGACCAATGTCAGGTTCCGTTGCCGAGGCGGCTAGTGTTGATGCTGCCACGGCAGGCAGTTCTTTTGGTGATGGCTATGTTTCTAGCTGTTTTCCTTGGGTACATCCAACTGCTTCTCACTTCTGGTAGATATGGCTTTGTACTGTTCATAAGTGGGCTTTGTTGCTGCTTCTGCACTGCTGGGCTGCTCCCATTGTTCTGCTTCTAAAGATCTCTGTGAACTGCCCAAATTGGGTCTCCAAGTTCTTTATCGCGGCCTCTTGGTTGTTCATCTTCATCTTCGTCCTGTCCATGAAAGACTCAGTTTTATCAATAAATTTATTAGTGCGAACAATAAAATCACTAGTTCTAGACATAAAAGTATGAAGAGTTGCTTCTAGTGAATTATAATTGTGCGGCTGCTAAGCCTGTTGTCTGGACAGGTTTTGTTGGTAGCCACCTTGTTGCTGTTGTGGGTTTGCAGCAGTCTTTGGGTTGCTCTAAGAGAAGTTGGGATGGTTCTTCCATCCTGGGTTGTATGTGTTCTGGGCAGACCTGATGTTCCTCTCATATCCTCCCATAAAGTTAGCAGATGCAGTACAATCAGAGGAATCGTGGTTGCCCCCACACTCATCACAAAATGGCTCCACTGCCTTGGCCTCATAGGCTTTCTCAGCGGGTTTCATTATGCTCATAACCAGCTCTGTCAGCTTATCGAGGCGGGCATTGACAGATTCTGAGGCTTCTACCTCGTTCACAGTGGTTGCCCGCCTGACGCCGCCTCAGTGGGATGATGGGTACTTGTAATTGTTCTTGGCGGCTTGGTTCAGAATCCACAGTGCCTCCTCTGGTGGTCTGTCGAGGATGATTCCATTGTTTGAGGCATCAATCATCATCCATGTTGGGTAGTTCACCCCGTTATAGAACATTGACCCATGTGACAAAGCCAGAAAACCATGTAGCGGGCAGTTGTTCAGCATCTATTGGTACCGCTCCCATGCTTCATACATCGGCTCATCATTCCCTTTTCGGAAGGCTGTTATTTCGTTTCTAGAAATAATATCAACTTTGTCATGGAAATCCTTACACAAGTCTGTCTATGTGTTGAACAACCCTTCTGGCTGGTTGTTTAACCATTGTTTTGCCCTATCCCTCAGTGAATAGGGAAATAATATCAGCCTCAACACGTCTTGATGGACTCCGTGTATTTTGAATGCCCTACATATGTCCAGGAATCCTCTTAAGTGCTGCCGAGCATCTTCTGTGGCAGTCCCTCCAAAATGCCCTAACATATTGATCATGTTAAACATTACGGGCTTCAGCTCTAAGTGATCTGCCTCAATCTCAAGTTCTATCACTATCAGATTGAACCCTCTAAATTCATGTTCAAGATAATCCCTGGGGTTCGAACATACTGTGGTTGCCAGGGCGGAAGAGGGGGCTGCTGCCTTGGTGGATTTTGTTGTTCTCTGGGTGGCGGCTCTTGCTGCCCATCCCTGCCGTTTACAACATCGTTGGTAGGAATTTCGCTTTCCATGTTTACCTCTGCTTTTCATTCTTCTTTAGTTTTCCCTAGGGCTACTCTGATTTCCTTCTTGAGCTTTCTTGCTATCCGTTCAATATCTTCGTAATAAAGGATTTCTCCTTTTGGATTTGCCCTGGTCATACACTAGCAAAGGAAACCGTAAAATTCTTTTTTTTTGAAAAAAAAAAAATTAAATAAAATGAAAAGAAAAGAAATTAAAGTGTAGAAATTAAAGACGAATTTCGCTGTTACCAATCCTCGATAACGGCGCCAAAAACTTGTAGAGCGTTTGGGTGTTCTCTATTTATGAGTGCAAGTGCACACTCCTGTCAAGTTATAGTATAAATGATATCATCTCCCACAGGGATTGGACAACTTGATTCGAATTGTTGTTCCTGCACAAAAAAAAATTAAATGCATAGTTAATTTGTTTGTTGAGAAGAAAAGTAAAATAAAAACACAAGTAATTGGAGAGAAAGTGACCAGATTGATAGAGAGGGTTGGGTTATGCTGCTGCTTAGTGTGAAACTGCGTTGAATAGGACAAGTCGTTTTGTGCTGCCAGACTCTGCTGCCTCGGCGGTGGATGGCAGGTAGACAATTGAGACCCTTTCGCTGCCTCGACAGGGGATTGGAACTGTGTCTCGGCAGCAAACTCGGCAGAACTACAAGGCTCGGCAGAATGCTTCGAATGTGACTGCGCTTATGTCTAAGTCAGAGTTATGTTTATGCCCACTGCAGATAATACCAGTCGCGGCGTGAATCGTACAAAGACAACAATGTTAATTCCTCCTCTTTTAGCCGCCTTAAACCCTTAACATATGTCTAGGCAATATTGATCGCACCGTCTATAGATGAAATCGTACTTACTCCTTTCGTGAGTTCGACTCTCTCGATACCGAACAAATGGATAGAATTCAACTAATCTTTCACCTTAATTGAAAACTATGAAGATCATGGAGTAAGTAAACCTTGTAATTTTATTTGCAAAAACGAATTTGAAATTTTAAACAACCGTTCTCACACTAATTACAACATAACCCCAAACCCAAGGAGAATTTTAGAACATGCTGATGGCAAGAAAACCTAAACTATGCCTAACGAAAACCTCTCCCTTTTTTTGAAATAGAATTACAATGAGTATATAAAGGCATTAGCTAGGTCTAGTCCTTCTTGAAGTAGAAGTATCCAAAGTAGCTTTTTACATTAAATGTGGCTTTAAACTCTGGATTCTTTGAGTGGAATGTGGACTTTATCACGTTGCCTTGCTCCGCAAGTAATCTCGAGTTCTTCCTTCGACGACTCTGCCTGCTGCTCTAGACGTCGAAAAATTGAGTGGATAACAATGATAGAATCAATATTTTGTTCTCTACAGATCACACTCCGGTTCTCCAACTCCATAGTCTGATGTCTTGGGCGGCAGGTTGGGCGACGGCAGCTACTCGTCAGCTGATCTCTCTATTTGGAACTGCATCAGTACAACTCATTGGTCTGCTGCCTCAACATCATGTCCTCACATCCTCTTTCCCTCTGTAAGCCTCTAGTACCTGAAACCAAAGTTACACTAAACCAATACATTTTCTTCACCAAATAACGTATAATCTATAAAGGCATGGCAAAGTAAAGAAATATTGTAAAATGCAATGCATGATCCTAATTATGCCTAGAATGTACTCAAAAACAACAATAATATGAGATGGAATGTGCATGAAATATAGAACTTCTGGACAGTTTGCACACCCCCAAACTCGAACTATTGCTTGCCCTCAAGCAATGCAACCTAAACGTACTTGCCCTTATATTAACCAGAAAGAAAGACTTGTTTTCAACTTGATTTCGTACCTCAAGGCCGTGGCACCTATAGTAGATTAGTGAAGGGAAAATAGAAAGAAAATAACTCAGAATTAATTTCTAATGCCAGTGCAGTGTGTGCAGAACTGTGTACAGGCTTAATATGCAGAGTAAACAGATAAACAAAGATGATGTTATGATATATAAGGTTGCTGCCGAGACATCACTGTTTAGCACAATTTAAATAATCATGGTAATGAGGGCTTCAGCTTATCACAACTACTCTTCTAGATCAGAAATTAAGATAAGTGCAAACTACAAAACCCCGAACCCATGGAGTAGAGTCATCCTATGAAGTCTTTCATTCACTCATGCTAATTTGTCTGCCACTTCAAAATTTTTAGATTCATGGACTTTGGTAGCAGCAGAGTGTCCTCGCACATGATTCTTCCTAGAGCCTGTTTCGGGCACCTCTAGGGAAAAATAACAATGTTTCTTTGTTTTTCTGCTGTTGTGGCAGTGATGTATTTTTCTATTTTTGTTTTCTGCCTCGGCGGCTACCTGCAACCATTGTTACAACTTTGCAAAGAATTCTAAAAACAAAGCAGGCAGTGTTCATTAGATATTCTAGCAAATTCAGCAAGTAACAGTAATGTTTGACAATTTTGGATATTAAAACAAATTCTAAGACATTTTGCATGCTTTTCCCAAATTATGTTCAATTTATTTATTGGTGTGAAAATAATTAATCGGCTAACTATCATAGGCACAAGTCATAACAAATTTTTCTGTTTCGATTACTATTAAGGCAAGTACAATGCAACATAGATGCTACTAAGTATGCCTAGACAAAAAGATGCGAGAGCTATCCCCCCAAACTCGAGATGGGCATTGCCCTCAATGCACAAAATAAAACAGAAAAATACAAGTGATATATAAAAAACAAAAAATAAATAAAATAAGGAAGGGAGAAAGAAAAAAAACTAGAAATTGGTTGAGGGTTGAGAGGAGGCTTGAGTCTTTGCTGAGGAGGAGGAGGAGGATGATGATTGGATGATTAGGCGACGAGCGGTAGATGTCCTGGCATCAGACTTGGCAGGGTAGACCTTGGTTGTCCGTGGCGGCTGGACTCTTTTTGGAGTGGGATGAGGTTCTTCTTGAGGTTCTGTAGGAAGAGCGGCAGGAGGTGCTTCGCTTTCTTCTGATTCTGTTTCGTCGTCCACTGGCTCTGCGACTATGATGTGTCGCTTCCTCTTCCTTGTTCCTTCCTCTGTTGGTGCTGCCGGAGGGTTTACCGCCGTTGGGATGGCTGCTGCTGTTGCTAGTACTGCTGGTGCTAGTGGCTGCTGCTCAATCTCCTCTGATGAGGAAGTGTTTGCCACTATTATCGATGTATAGGCATGTGAATGATGTTGCAGATGCCTCTCGAGGGAGTATACCACCGTGTTAGAAGTGGGGGTGGTTGAGTAGGATGGGTAGTGCGTCGGAGACGGGTTTTGTCTGCGGAAGGCAGTGTGGCGGGCAGCGGCGGCTAATGGCGTTCCTTTTGTTGGGGCAGCTGCGGCAGCTAAGTCTGTAGAGTAGGGTGGCAAGGTGGGAGTGTCATCAGTGAAATTTTGTTGGAGATAAGCCACAAAGGCTTCTTGGATTTCCCTCACATAATTCATGAAAGTCAGCTACTGCTGCTCGATTCGCTTGTTGCTATCGATAAGGGTGCGCAACAGCGTGAGGACTTCATTGGCTGGGGCAGCTTCAGTACTGTCGGGGGCGGCTGGAGTGGTAGGCTAGGCAGCAGAGGGCTGGCTGGGTGTTATGGGCTCTGTCTCCTGAGCCTGCATCATCTGCAGACAGACTTTTCTGGTACACCCCTCCTTTGATGTCGTCATCTCATCTTTGGGGTTGGTCGGGACATTGAAATTGGCACAAAGGCCGATGATGAGTGATGGAAAGTGTAACATGCCCTTCTTCTTTCTGGAACAGTTGTGGATCTCCTTACATATGATTTCTCCCACGTTGATTGGCCTGTTCATCAGAATGTTGTGGATTAGGGCGAGGCGCGACCGGTCGACAGTGGAGTTGTGGGAGGTGGGCAGCAGACGCCTCTTGATGAACGTGTTCCACAACATATCCTGGGCAGCAGGCAACGGTGTTGGACAGAACCGCCATGCTTCATTTCCAACCACGACGTGTTGGGCTTGCACAGCTTGACCTTAAGTTCCTCATAATTGGCAGCCGTGAGTGACTGTCTCCACTCCTCGTGAGGGTTGTCATTCATATCCAGGCCATAGAAACTTTTGCTCACGGTAGCGTTAAGCTTGACAGGTTCCTGTAAAGTGTCCAAAAGTCCTATATTTCATGCACATTCCAACTCTTATTATTACTGTTTTAAGCACATTTTAGACATAAGTAGGTGCATGCATAACATTTTACAGTATTTCTAGTTTCTGCCTTGCTTTTATGAGTATTATTTATTTGGTGGACAAGAGATACTGTTTTAGTGTATTCTTTTATGTAGGTACTAACAGCTGAAAGAGGAAACCGGGGAGCTGAGGGCAAAATGCTGAGTAAGCTTACCTAGGAGCTGAACTAAAGCAGTTCCAACTAAAGACAATTTGCTGCCAAATACTTGCCGAGCAGAGTTGCCGACTACCTTGCTGCCCACGACAGCTAACTATGGAAGTTGGAAGAACCGGAGCGCGATTTGTAGATCTAAAACTCTTGAATCTATCGCCGGCATTCATATGATTTTCCGACGTCTGTAGCAGCGGCCAGGACTACAGAAGCGAAATTCTCAAGCTTACTTGCAGACTAAGGCAAGCGAGATAGAGTCCATATTCCACGCAAAGAAGTTGGCATTTAAAGCCATATTAAAGATGGAAAGCTACTTTTGAGGACTTCTACTTTAAGGAGGACTTAACCTAGTCTTGAGTCTATAAATACCTATTGTACTCCTAGTTAAATCATGCTAGGTTTTATATAGACTTTTCTTGTGCTCTTCATTGCCGCCATGTTCTAAATTCTATTTAGGTTAGGGCTATGTTGTAACTAGTGTGAAACAAATGTTTTATGATTTTGAGTTATTTTCTTCAATAAAATATTTCGAGTTTACTTAATCCATTGTTCTTCATTCTTTCAATCATTCTACACCAGTCGTTTGAGAGAGTCCATTTGTCGGGACGAAAGTGCAAGGCTCACGAAAGGGTTAAGTACGATCACAACGTGCTGAGGCGTGACTAACTTGGTTCCACACTAGTCCACAAGTTCCAGCGGCTAAAAGGGATTACCAACCGAGTAGACTAACTTGGTTCCACACTAGTCCACAAGTTAGCTCTCGAGCATCCTAACCTAGAAATAGGAGGGATCACTATCGACTATCCTGCCGAACTTGGAGTATCTGCTAGACTTGCCGCTGGGACTTCTTCCATTCCACCTGCCGAGATAGTACACCTTTGTAGTGGCAGAAACCTGCTGCGGCCGCGTGACAGGGTCATAGTTTTCCGCATGCCATACCCGCCGAGGCAGCATATCGTGGCAGCAAAAATAACTCATACCTTTTACAACGCAGTTTTCACACTAAGTGGCAGCATAACCCTGCCTGCCTTATCAACCTGATTCATCTATTCTCTATTACTTGTGTTTTAATTACTTTTCTATCTCAACAAATTCTTTACTTGTGCTTTTACTTTACCCTGTGCAGGAACTACAAAACGAGATAAGTTGTCCAATCCTCGTGGGATTCGACATCTTTTATACTATAACTTGGCATGAGTGTGCACTTGCGATATCACAAAAAGGGAACACCTACACGCCCTACAAGTTTTTGGCGTCGTTTCCGAGGATTGGTAACAGTGAATTTCATTTTCAATTTCTGCACCTTTTTATTTTTTATTTTTAATCGAAAAAAAATTTACCGTGTCCTTTGCAAGTGCATGACCAGGGCCAACCCTAAGGGAAACCTTATCATTTACGACGATCTCGAGCGCGAAACGAGAAGGATTAAAAGGGAGCTTAGGGAAATTCTAAAGAATAGAGGAGATAAGGGCAAAGCAAAGGAAGAAACCATGGTAAACGAGTACCCCCCAATTGATGCCATGAATGGCAGGGGCGGGCAGCATGACTTGTCGCCCAGAGGACCAAGAGAACAACAGAGATAGGACACCCTTGATCTGCCCAGACCGCAACAGGTGCGGACAACTAGAGACTACCTGAAACATGACTTCCAAAGGTTCGTGCCAATAGTGACAGAACCAGAGATAGGGGCAGACCAATAAGAGCTAAAGCCTGTCATGTTCAACATGCTAAATGCACTAGGGCACTTCAGAGGGACTGCCACAAAAGATGCCCGGCGGCATCTACGAGGATTCCTAGACATTTGTCGAGCATTCAAAATACATGGGGTTCACCAGGACGTACTACGGCTAAGGCTATTTCCCTATTCACTGAGGGATAGGGAAAAATAGAGGTTGAATAACCAGATAGCGGGATCTTTTAATACATAGATGGAGCTATGTAAAGACTTTTTAGACCGTTTCAGCACTTCCAATGTCACTGATAGGTTGCGAAATGAGATCACAACCTTCAGACAAGGGGATGACGAGCCGATGTACGAGGCATGGGAGCGGTATCAACAAATGCTGAATAACTATCCGCTTCACAGTCTACCGGCTTGGACTCAGGTATCTATATTCTATAATGGTGTTAAATACCCAATGCAAATGATGATAGATGCCTCGATCAATGGGATCATCCTAGACAGACCTCTAGAGGAAGCACTGCGGCTGCTGAACATAGCCACTAAAAATGATTACAAGTACCCGACAGCCTGTCGAGGCGGCACAAGGCGGCCAGCAATAGCAAATGAGGTACGGGCCTCAGATTCCGTAAATGCCCGCTTCGACACTCTAACGGAGCTGGTGATGAAGATGGTGCAATCCTCTGGGAAGGTCCATGAAGTAAAAGTTGTTGAGCCATTCTGTGGCGAATGTCGGGGCGACCACAATTCCTCTTCATGCACTGCATCTGCAAACTATATGGGAGGTTACGAGAGGAATAGCAGGCCGGCCCAGAACACCTATAATCATGGCTGGAGGAACCATCCCAACTTCTCCTGGAGCAACCCAAAGACAACCGCCAACCCACATCAACTCCAGGGAGGCTACCAGTAGAACCAGTCACGGTAGTAGACTCAGCAATCACAACACAACAATTCTCTAGAAGCTACTCTGCAAAATTTTATGAAACAAACTGGTGAATTTATTGCTCATACAAATAAATTTATGGAAAAAACTGAGTCTTTTATGGACAGTACCGAGATGAAGATGAACAACCAGGAGGCTGCCATAAAGAACCTGTAGACCCCATTTGGGCAGTTCACTGAAATCTACAACAGCCGGACTATGGGTACATCATCTAGCAGCTCGCAAGAAACCGCCAAACCCACTTATGAGCATTGCAAGGCTATATAAACAAGTAGTGGGAAGTAGTTAGATGAATCTAGGATGGTAGAACAGCCAGAAGTGCCACCGGACCAGACAAGCAAGCCTGCCACAACAGCACCAACACTTGCCGCCCCAGCAGCAAAACTAGTCGCCCCAGCAGCAGAACATGACAACGGCTCTGAAAATGATGATCCTCCCCGGACTTAGCCCCCAAGCAAGGAGCACATAGAGGACATCCGTCTGCCATCACCGTTTCCCCAAAAGCTCAACCAACTACCACAGGAACACCAGTTTCAAAAGTTCCTGGATATTCTGAAACAAGTGCATATCAATATACCTCTGATAGAAGCCATACAAAGCATGCCAACCTATTCAAGCATCTCAGAGACATGGTTTCTAAGAAGAAAAGGATAGGGGAATTCGAGATAGTGGCTGTCACTGTAGAGTGTATGGATCTGCTGCATAACAAGCTGCCGCCCAAGCATACCTTCGTAATGCTTAAACTTTCTGATCACTCATTTGTGCAACCGGAGGGAAAGATCGAAGTTATCCTAGTTAAGGTGGGCAACCTGATCCTCCTCGCCGACTTCCTCATCTTAGATTGTGTGGTCGACAAGAAAACCCCTATCATTCTTGGGCGACCCTTCTTGGCTATGAGCAGAACGCTTATAGATGTGGAACTTGGGGAGCTAACAATAAGGGTAGAGGACCAGAGCACGAGAATGAACGTGCTACAATCCTCAGAGGAAGGAAAAGGACGCCCGGATGCAAGAGCTGCCAAGATCAATGTAGAAACAGGCCAGGGTAGCAGCTGCCGCGACAGGCCTAGGGGCAGACTTAAGGACCCCCTAACACATCATCTGGAAGAACATGAGGACCCCTAGGAGGGAAGAAAAAGCCAAACCACCTCAGGAAGTTGTTATGTCTGGGAGATGCACCAAAATGCACTCCCAACATAACTTAAATTTTTATTTTATTTTATTTTATTTTTATGCATTAGGATTAGAATTTATGTTATTTCAGGATTAGATTAATTTTTAGAAATTATTTAATTATTTTTATTTTTATTTTTATTAGGTTTAAGAATAAAAGTGCAGGATTAGGAAAGAGGCCCAGCAAGAAGCCCGCCCACCATTCTGCTGAGACAGCCGCCAGTGCAGCAACTCATAATGGCTAGTTGACCACCAACGGCTAGCTGCCCACCAACGGCTAGCTGCCAACGACTCTGAATTAACGGGCAGAAAAATCCGTAACGTGCACTAGAAAATCAGACCGTTGAGCATTTAATGTCGCCCCGGCACTTCACGACATCCCCTATATATACACCTCTCACTCACTCTATTTTACTTTACTTTCATCTTTTTGTTGTCTTCTATCCAATTCCCTTGCTCTCTCACAATTTTTATTTCTAGTTTCAGTTAAGTACAACCGCTTACATGGCCTCAACATCAACCCAAAAGCCCATCTATAAGAAGTTTTGCTTCAAGTAGGACGAGGAGAGATACAGAGAGAAATTCTCCAAGCAGACAGTATGGGAGGAACAAGGCTTCCATTACACGCGGCAAATAGGAGACCGTGGTCTAGAGCCCGCCTTGTTTCGAACCATCCACTACAAGGGATGGGAGATGTTTGCTCAGCATCTCGAGATAGCAAACATCACTATCGTCTGGAAATTCTACTCCCATCAGCCCTGCCCGGAGAAACCATTCGTATATGTCCGTAGGGAGCCGGTCAAACTCAAAGCTGCTGTCATCAATAGCTACTACGGCCTCGATATGAACGACAACCCTCACGAGGATTGGGCAATCACTGACGACTGTCAATTATGAGGAAATCAAGGCAAAAATCTGCAAGCCCAACACACCATGGCTGGGGGGAAAACATGTGGGATCTGTCCAGCGCCACCACCTACTGCCTGAAGCTATGTTATGGAACACGTTTTTCAAAAGGTGTCTGCTGCCCACATCACAACTCAATAGTTGACCGGCCGCGCCTCGCCCTAATTCACAGTATCCTGACGAATCGGCCGATCTACGAAGGGGAAATTATCTGCGCAGAAATCTACAACTTCTTCAAGAAGAAGAAGGACAGGTTTTATTTCCCATCCCTAATCACAGGTCTCTACACCAAATTTAGAGTCCCGACAGAACCCACATATGAGTTTACAACTGCCAAAGAGGGCTGAACCAAAAAGGTTCGCATATAGATGACGCAAGATGCGGAAAAAGAGCCAATAACACCGAGCCAGCCTTCAGCCACACAATCCGAAACTTCAGCTGCCCCCGGCACTACTAACGCTGCCCTAGACAAAGAAGTCATTCCGCTACTGCACTCACTTCTAGAAAGCACAAAACGGATAAAGCACCAACAGTTGGCCTTCATGAATTATATGGGGGAGGCCCAAGAAGCCCTTGTGACCTATTTTCTACAGAAATTCCCCAGTAATGTGCCCACCATGCTGCCCTATCCTGAGGAGCTTGAAGCAGTAGCCCGAGCAAAAAGAACTCCACTAGCCGCCGCTGCCCGCCAGACTGACAGCCAGGTTCCCTCTCCTACTCATTCTCCGACCTACTCAGCCGCCACCCCATCCAACACAGTGGCAGACTCCCCTGAGAAGCACCAACAGAATCTCTCCCCTGCCTGCACAGCCAACACAATGGCAGACACCTCATCATCAGAGGAGATTGAGCATCCGTCGTCAGAGCTAGAAACAATAGTGGTAGCAGGAACAACATCCATCCCTATTACATTCATCCCTCCTGCTGCACCCACGGAGGAAGAAACTAGGAAGAGGAAGCGGCACATAATAGCCGAAGAACATGTGGACCTCGAGACCGAGTCAGACAAGGACGATGCACTTCCAGACGCTTCTCCTACCAAACCGCAAGAAGAGCCACATCATACGCCGAAGAGAGTCCAGCCGCCGCGGAAAGCAAAAACATCACCTGCTAGAATCGCCACCATGGCATCTACCGGCCGCCGCTTCGTCATTCATACCTCTTCATCCTCCTCAGCAGAAAAAAATCCAACCTTATCCCACCCTCAGCAAACTTTTAACTTATTTCCTTTCCGTTCTTTTCATTTTATTTTCGTTATTTTTATCTTTAACTTGTATTTTGTATTTCACCTGTTTCGTGCAATGAGGGCAATGCCCATCTCGAGTTTGGCGGGGATAGCTCTCGCATCATATTTTTTAGGCATCTTTAAGTTTCATGTAGGTTGCATTGTACTTGCCTCAATAATAATCGGAAAAGAAAAGTTTGCTATGATTTGTGTCTATGATAGGATAGCCGACTAAGTTATTTTCGCACCTAGTAAAAATTGAACTTAATCTTTGAAAAAAAGTATGAAATATGACTTAGAATTTTTTTCTTTATGCCTGAAAATATAAGCATCTCTGTTACTTGCTGAATGTGTTAGAATATTTGATGAACTTTGCTTGTTTGTTTTTAGAATTCTTTGCAAATTTCTAACGATGATTACAGGTAACCGCTGAGGCAGGCAAAAGAAACGGAAAAATGAAGTACTGCCACGGCAGCAAGATCAAAAACAAAGAACAAAGTTGTAATACCCTAGAGGTGCCCGCAACAGGCTCTAGGAAGAATCATGTGCGAGGACACTTCGCTGCTATCAAAGTCCATGAGTCTAAAAACCTTAAAGTGACAGATAAATTAGCATGAGTGAATGAAAGCCTTCACGGGATGAATCTACTCCAAGGGTTCAGGGTTTTGTAGTTTGCTCCAATCTCAACGTTAGACCTGGAAGAGTAGTTGTGATAAGATGAAACCCTCACTGCCATGATTAAAAATATTGTGCTTAAATTGTGATGCCTCGGCAACAACCTTTACATCACAGCAACATCTTTTTTAATTATTTATTTTGAGTATTCAGCTCGTTTATAGAGATGCACACACTACACAGGCATGAGAAATTTAAATTCTGAGTTTTTTCTTTCTGCTAATTTCCCTTCACTAACTTAATATAAGTGTCACGGCCTTGAGGCAGAAAATCGGGTTAAAAGCTAATTTTTTCTTTCTGATTATTATTAGAGCAAGTATTTTAAGTTGCATTGCTTGAGGACAAGCAATAGTTCGAGTTTGGGGGGGTGTAAAGTGTCCAAAAGTCCTATATTTCATGCACATTCCAACTCTTATTATTACTATTTTTAAGCACATTTTAGACATAAGTAGGTGCATGCATAACATTTTACAGTATTTCAAGTTTCTACCTTGCTTTTATGAGTATTATTTATTTGGTGGACAAGAGATATTGTTTTAGTGTATTCTTGTATGTAGGTACTAACAGTTGAAAGAGGAAACCGAGGAGCTGAGGGCACTAGGCTGAGGAAGCTTACCTAGGAGCTGAACTGAAGCAGTTCCAGCTGAAGACAAGTTGCTGCCAAATACCTGACGAGCAGAGTTGCCGCCTACCTTGCTGCCCACGACAGCTAACTATGGAAGTTGGAAGAACCGGAGCACGATTTGTAGAGCTAAAACTTCTGAATCTATCGCCGGCGTTCATATGATTTTCCGACGTCTGTAGCAGTGGCCAGGACTACCGAAGAGAAATTCTCAAGCTTACTTGCGGACTAAGGCAAACGAGATAGAGTCCATATTCCACGAAAAGAAGTCGGCATTTAAATCCATATTAAAGATGTAAAGCTACTTTTGATGACTTCTACTTTAAGGAGGACCTAACCTAGTCTTGAGTCTATAAATACCCATTGTACTCCTAGTTAAACCATACTAGGTTTTATATAGACTTTTCTTGTGTTCTTCACTGCCGCCATCTTCTAAATTCTATTTGGGTTAGGGCTATGTTGTAACTACTGTGAAACGATTGTTTTAGGGTTTTGAGATATTTTCTTCAATAAAATATTTCGAGTTTACTTAATCCATTGTTCTTCATTCTTTCAATCATTCTACAACAGTCGTTTGAGAGAATCCATTTGTCGGGCACAAAAGTGCAAGGCTCACGAAAGGGTTAAGTACGGTCACAACGTGCTGAGGCGTGACTAACTTGGTTCCACACCAGTCCACAAGTTTCAGCGGCTAAAAGGGATTACCAACCAAGTAGACTAACTTGGTTCCACACTAGTCCACAAGTTAGCTCTCGAGCATCCTAATCTAGAAATAGGAGGGATCACTATCGACTATCCTGCCGAACTTGGAGTATCTGCCAGACTTGCCGCCAGGACTTCTACCATTCCACCTTCCGAGACAGTACACCCCTATAGTGGTAGAAACCTGTTGCGGCCACGTGACAGGGTCGTAGTTTGTCGCCCGCCATACCCGCCGAGGCAATATGTCGCGGCATCACATAATAACTCATACCTTTTACGACGCAGTTTTCACACTAAGTTGCAGCATAACCCTGCCTTCCTTATCAACCTGATTCATCTCTTCTCTATTAGTTGTGTTTTTAATTACTTTTCTATCTCAACAAATTATTCACTTGTGCTTTTACTTTACCTTGTGCAAGAACTACGAAACGAGATAAGTTGTCCAATCCTCGTGCGATTCGACATCTTTTATACTATAACTTGGCAGGAGTGTGCACTTGCGCTCTCACAAAAAGGGAACACCTACACGCCCTACAGTTACCCTCGAACAAACACGAACGACAGCTCAGGGCGGGGATGATGGGCATAGAACTCCCTGACCATGGTGATGTTGGCTATCTCCGGCTGTCGTGTGAATATTTCCCATCCCTTGCTGTGGATGGTTTCAAACAAATTGGGTTCTAGGCCGAGATCTCATGTTTGCTTTGTATAGTGAAAGTCTTGATCCTCCCATATGGCTTGTTTGGCGAACTGGGTTCGGTATCTCTTTTCATCTTCGCGAGAGAAGAAGCATTGGAAGGTGGGCTTGGGTACCGATGTTGAGGCCATGTGTGAGACGGTTGAAGTTTACTGAAACTTGAAAACAAAATAATGTGAGAGTAGTGGATACAAGAATAAGATAGCAAGAAGATGAAGGTAAAGAGAATGAATGAGGTGAGAAGTGTTTAAATAGAGGTTGCCGAGAGGTGCCGTGGCGGCATTAAATGTCCATCGGTCTAGGTTTCTCGCGCACGTTACGGGATTTCTGCCCATTATTTCTATAGATGTTGGTAGCTAGCTGTTAGGGGGCAACTAGCCGTTAGGCGCTTTCTGCGTTGGGCTGCCTTGGGCTGTCTCGGCAGGATGGTGGGCGGTCTCCTTGTTGGGCCTTCTTCTTGATCCGGCTCTTTTATTCCTAATCTTGAAATAAAAATAAAGATAATTAAATACTAAAATAAATTCTAAAAATTAAAAAAATGTGGAAATTAATCTAATCCTAAAAAAATTGCAATAAATTAAACCCTAATCCTAATGCATAAAATAAAGAAAATATATAAAAAATAAAAATTAAGTTATGTTGGGAGTGCATTTGGGTGCATCTCCCAGAAATAACCACTTCCTGAGGTAGTTTGGCTTGTCCTTCCCTCTTGGGGTCCTCTTGTTCTTTCAGGTGATGAGTTGTTGGGTCTTTCAGCTTGCCCTAGGGTCTGTCGCGACAGCTACTGCCTTGGTCTGTCTTTGTGCTGATTTTGGCGGCCTGAGCATATGGGCATCCTTCCTTTTATTTTTCTAAGGGTTGTAACACATTTAAATTTATGCTCTGATTATCTACCCTCATGGTCAGCTCCCCATTTTCCACATCTATTAAAGTTCTGCCCATGGCCAAGAATGGTCGCCCAAGGATAATAGGGGCTTTTTATCGGCCACACAATCTAGGATGAGGAAATCAGCTGGAAGAATAAGGTTGCCCACCTTCACTAGGATGTCTTCCATTTTTCCCTCAAGTTGTACAAAAGTGTGATCGGCAAGTTTCTGCACAAGGAAAAGATATTGTCTCCCACAGGGATTGGACAACTTGATTCGAATTGTTGTTCATGCACAAGGAAAAGTAAATGCACAATTAATTTGTTTGTTGAGAAGAAAAGTAAAATAAAAACACAAGTAATTGGAGAGAAAGTGATTAGATTGATAGAGAGGGCTGGGTTATGTTGCTGCATAGTGTGAAACTTCGTTGAATAGGACAAGTCGTTTTGTGCTGACAGACTCTACTGCCTCGGCGGTGGATGGCAAGTAGACTGCTGAGACCCCCTCGCTGCCTCGGCAGGGGAATGGAACTGTATCTCGGCGGCAAACTTGGCAGAACTACAAGGCTCAACAGAACACTTCGAAAGTGACTCCGCTTATGTCTAAGTCAAAGTTCTGTTGATGCGCGCTCAGATAATACTATTCGCGGCGTGAATCGTGCAAAGACAACATGATGGAGGTATGTTTGGTTGGCCCAATTCCTAATCTATCGAAGACTGCCTTAGGCATTAAGTTGATGCTGGCTCCCAAGTCGCAGAGGGCTTTTGTTTCATGTTTGTTGCCTATTCTGCATGAAATAAAAAAGGTTCCTGGTTCTGTTTGCTTGGGCGGCAGTTTGTTGTGCAGCATGGCCATGCATAGGGATGGCAACGGGGCGGGGCGGGGTGGGGCGGGTTTTTGGCCGCCCCGAACCCGCCCCAATCTATAAGATACTATACCCGACCCCGCCCTGCCCCTAATTAAAATATTAATTTACCCGCCCCGACCCGCCCCGATACAATAACCCTTAAACCCGACCCCCCCCCGACAAGCCCTGAAAATTTAAAAAAAAAAATTTAATCTTTGTCAACGGTAAATGTTAGATTCGACCAATCTTCCACCACAATCACAAATTATGGTTTCAAGGGACTTCAAACTTATATAAAAAATAAAATAAAACCAATTTTAAATTATCCACGTGTTAAACTACATATTTAAAAGAATAAACTTGAATCATTGACCGTTAGAATCGAATATATTAAAACTTGAACAACATCTAACAAAAGTTTACAAAATGTACGAACAAAAAAACAAAAAATAGCTTAAAACACATAAAAGTGTTTAAATATAATGATATTTTTTTATAAATATAATAAATATATATATATATATATATAAATATAAAATATACCGGGGCGGGGCGGGGCGGGGAATTTCCAGCAAATACCCGAACCCGCCCCGACTTCATGCTTTTCTCGCCCTGCCCCGCTCTGCCCCGATCCCCAAAATTTTAGAAAAAATACCCGGTCGGGTCGGGGCCGGGTATTTTTGCCATCCCTATCCATGCACTCCTTTTTTACAGCAACTGTTTCGAATTCCCTAATCCTCTTCCTTTTAGAAACCATGTCCCTGAGGTACTTGGCATAGTTGGGCATGTTCTGAATGGCTTCTATTAGAGGGATGTTTATGTGCACCTGCTTTAGAATATCTAGGAATCTCTTGAACTGGTGTTCTTGCTTCTGTTACTTAAGCCTCTGGGGGAAAGGTGCTGGTAGGCGGATGTCCTTTATACGTTCTTTGCGTGGGAATTGTATCTGTGGAGGTTCATCTACTTCATGACCGATGTCAGGTTCCGCTACCGAGGCGGCTGGTGTTGATGCTGCCACGACAGGCAGTTCTTTTGGTGTTGGATGTGTTTCTGGTAGTTTTTCCCTAGGTTCATCCATCTGCTTCCCACTTCTGGTAGATATGGCTTTGCACTGCTCATAAGTGGGCTTGGTTGCTGCTTCTGCACTACTGGGGTGCACCCATTGTTCTGCTACTAAAGATCTATATGAACTGCCCAAATTGAGTCTCTAAGTTCTTTATCGCAGCCTCTTGGTTGTTTATCTTCATCTCTGTCCTGTCCATGAAAGACACAGTTTTATCAATAAATTTTTTAGTGCAAACAATTAAAACACTAGTTCTAGACAAAAGTATGAAAAGTTGCTTCTAGTGAATTATTGTTGTGCGGCTGCTGAGCCTGCTGTCTGGACATGTTTTGTTGGTAGCCACCCTATTGCTGGTTTGGGTTTGCAGCAGTTTTTGGGTTGCTCCAGGAGAAGTTGGGATGGTTCTTCCATCCTGGGTTGTATGTGTTCTGGGCAAGCCTGTTGTTCTTCTCATATCCTCCCATAAAGTTGGTAGATGCGGTACAATCAGAGGAATTGTGGTTGCTCGCACACTCATCACAAAATAGCTCTACAGCCTTAGCCTCATAGGCTTTCCCAGCGGGTTTCATTATGCTCATAACCAGCTCTGTTAGCTTGTCGAGGCGGGCATTGACGGATTCTAAGGCTTCTACCTCGTTCACAGTGGCTGCCCGCCTAACGTCGACTCGGCGGGCTGTTGGGTACTTGTAATCGTTCTTGGCGGCTTGGTTCAGAATCCGCAGTGCCTCCTCTGGTGGTCTGTCGAGGATGATTCCATTGGCTGAAGAATCAATCATCATCTATGTTGGGTAGTTCACCCCATTATAGAACATTGACACATGTTCCAATCCGGAATACCATGTAGTGGGCAGTTGTTCAGCATCTATTGGTACCGCTTCCATGCTTCATACATCGGCTCATAATCCCCTTGTCAGAAGGTTGTTATTTCATTTCGCAGTCTGTGTGTGACATCGGACGGGCTAAAACGGTCCATGAAATCCTTGCAAAGCTATGTCCATGTGTTGAACGACCCTGCTGTCTGGTTGTTTAACCACTGTTTTGCCCTATCCCTCAGTGAATAGGGAAATAATCTCAGCCTCAGCACGTCTTGATGGACTCCGTGTATTTTGAATGCCCTACAGATGTCCAAGAATCCTCTTAGGTGCTGCCGAGCATCTTCTGTTGCAGTCCCTCCAAATTGCCCTAACGTATTGATCATGTTAAACATAACGGGCTTCAGCTCAAAGTGATCCGCCTCAATCTCAGGTTCTACCACTGTCGGATCGAACCCTATAAAGTCATGTTCCAGATAATCCCTGGTGGTTCGAACATACTGTGGTTGCCTGGGCGGAAGAGGGGGCTGCTGCCTTAGTGGATTTTGTTGTTCTTTGGGCGGCGGGTCTTGCTGCCCATCCCTGCCGTTCACAGCATTGTTGGCAGGAATGTTGTTTTCCATGTCTACCTCTGCTTTTCCTTCTTCTTTAGTTTTCCCTAGGGCTACTCTGATTTCCTTCTTGAGCTCTTTTGCTCTTCTTCCAATATCGTCGTAATAAAGGATTTCTCCTTTTGGATTTGCCCTGGTCATACACTAGCAAAGGAAACCGTAAAATTCTTTTTTTTTTGAAAAAAAATAAAAATAAAATAAAATGCAAAGAAAGAAAAGTGCAGAAATTAAAGACGAATTTCGTTGTTACAAATCCTCTGCAACGGCGCCAAAAACTTGTAGAGCGTTTAGGTGTTCTCTATTTATGAGCGCAAGTGCACACTCCTGTCAAGTTATAGTATAAAAGATATCGTCTTCTACAGGGATTGGACAGCTACTCGGCTGCTGATGTCTCTGTCTGGAATGACATCAGTATAGCACCTTGGTCTGCTGCCTTAGCATCATGTCCTCAGCTCCTCTTTCCCTCTGTCAGCCTCTAGTACCTGAAACCAAAGTTACACTAAAACAATATCTTTTTTTCACCAAAAAAGAGATAATCTACAAAGGCATGGCAAAGTAAATAAATACTGTAAAATGCAATGCATGATCCTAATTATTCCTAGAATGTACTCAAAAACAGCAATAATATGAGATGGAATGTGCATGAAATATAGAACTTGTGGACACGTTACACAACCCCAAACTCGAACTATTGCTTGCCCTCAAGCAATGCAACCTAAACATACTTGCCCTTATATTAACCAGAAAGAAAGGCTTGTTTTCAACTTAATTTCGTACCTCAAGGCCGTGGCACTTATATTAGATTAGTGAAGGGAAAATAGCAAGAAAATAACTCAGAATTAATTTCTAATGCCAGTGCAGTGTCTGCAGAATTGTGTACAGGCTGAATATACAGAGTAACTAGATAAACAAAGATGTTGTTATGATATATAAGGTTGTTGTCGAGACAGAACAGTTGAGCACAATTTAAATAATCATGGAAATGAGGGCTTCAGCTTATCACAACTACTCTTCTAGGTGTGAAATTAAGATAGGAGCAAACTACAAAAACCCGAACCCATGGAGTAGAGTTATCCCGTGAAGACATTCATTCACTCATGCTAATTTGTCTGTCACTTCAAATTTTTTAGATTTATGGACTTTGATAGCATCGGAGTGTCCTCACACATGATTCTTCCTAGAGCATGTTGCGGGCACCTCTAGGGAAAAACATCAATGTTTATTTTTTTTCTTTTTTTTCTCCTGCCGTGGCAGTGCTGTATTTTTCTGTTTCTGTTTTTGTTTTCTGCCTCGGCGGCTACCTGCAACCATTGTTAGAACTTTGCAAAGAATTCTAAAAACAAAGCAGGCATTGTTCATTAGATATTCTAGCAAATTTAGCAAGTAACAATAATGTTTAACAGTAATGTTTGACAGTTTTGACAGTTTTCCTAAATTAAGTTCAATTTAATTATTGGTGTGAAAATAATTAATCGGCTAACTATCATAGGCACAAGTCATAACAAATTTTTCTGTTTCGATTACTATTAAGTCAAGTACAATGCAACCTATATGCTACTAAGTATGCCAAGACAAAAAGATGCGAGAGCTATCCCCCCCAAACTCGAGATGCGAGAGCTATCCGTTGGCACCGATCACATGCCTTGGTATAGTTGTGGGCGTCTTTGTATAGTGTAGGCCAAAAGAATTCGGACTATAGAACTTTGGCGACAGTCTTCATTCCGACAAAATGTCCTCTATAGGGAGTGGCGTGGCATAAATACAAGATATTGTATTGCTCCTCTTCTAGCACACATCGCCTTATTACTTGGTCAACACACTATTTGAATAAAATCGGCTTGTCCCAGTAGTAATGCCTAACTTCTCGAAGAAATCTTTTCTTGGCATTGTATGCAAAGTTTTGTGGCAGAATGTTGCTTACCAGATAGTTGACTATGTACACGTACCATGGCATAACAGAAACTGCAAGCAAATGTTCGTTAGAAAATTCATCTCACATAGCAACTGTCTTACCATTTTCATAGTGATGTTCTAGGCGTGATAAGTGATCAACCACTAAATTCTCACTGCCTTTTTTTACCTCGGATCTCAAGGTCAAACTGTTGCAGTCGAAGTGTCCATTGGATCAATCTGGGTTTGGCATCTTTCTTTGCCAAAAGGTACTTTAGTGCCGAGTGATCTGTATACACAACAACCTTATTACCAACTAGATAAGATTTAAACTTGTCAAAAGCAAATACAACAACTAGAAATCCTCTCTTCGTTGTGGTTTAATTGAGTTGTGCTTCACTCAAAGTTCGACTACCATAGTATTGGCATGAAAAACCTTGCCATGTCATTGTCCCAGTATTGCTCCGATGGTATAGTCACTGACATCGCACATGAGTTCAAACGGTTTACTCCAATCTGGTGCTACGACTATAGGGGCGTTCATCAATCTCTCCTTAAGTTCTTGAAAAGCTCTCAAACAAGCATCATCAAACGTAAAAGTGGCATTTTGTTCTAATAGTGAGCACAAAGGTTTAGAAATTTTAGAAAAGTCTTTAATAAATTGGCGGTAAAAACCTTCATGACCTAAAAAACTTCTTATACCTTTGACACTTGTAGCTGGTGGCAACTATTTATTTACCTCCACTTTTGCCTTGTCGACCTCCAAACCTCGCTCGGTCACTTTATGACCTAGAACTAACTTCTTTCACCGTGAAGTGGCATTTCTCCCTGTTCAAGACCAAGTTGGTCTCTATGCATCTTTTCAAAACAATATCTAAACTCTATACATACTCATCAAATGTCTTACCAAAAACCGATAAGTCATCCATAAAGACTTCCAAGTTTTGCTCAATCATGTCTGAAAAGATAGATATCATGCAACATTGAAATGTTGTCGGTGCATTGCACAAACCGAATGGCATCCTCCTAAAGGTGAATGTCCCATATGGACATGCGAATGTTGTCTTCTCTTGGTCCTCTAGAGCTATGGCAATTTAATTATATCCTAAATAACCATCTAAGACATAATAGAAAGCTTTACATGTCAGTATGTCCAACAATTGGTCAATGAAGGGCAACGAGAAGTGGTCCTTCTTGGTGGCATTTCTCAGCTTCCTGTAATCCATGTATATTCTCCATATGGTGATAGTTTTGGAAAGAATTAACTCGTTCTTGCTATTGTGAACCACGGTCATGCCACCTTTCTTTGGCACGCATTGTACCAGGCTAACCCACAAGCTACCAGATATGGAATAGATTATCCCGGCATCCAGCCACTTGATAATCTTTGTTTTGACTACTTCATTCATGCTTGGATTCAGTCTTCTTTGGCCTTCAATTGTTTTGCCATGATATTCCTCTAGTTTTATCATGTGCATGCATATGGTTGGGCTAATACCTCGAATGTCTGCCAAGTTCCAACTCAACTCTTGATTACGTTTACTTAAAACTTCCAACAATCTTTCCTCCAAATCATTAGTTAGATCAGCAACAATGATTACTAGCAAAGTTTAGTGCTAACCTAGATATATATATTTGAGGTGGTCCGACAATGGTTTCAACCCCAGTTTTGGTGGTACCTCTATTGATGGCTTAGGTGCCTTAATTTCTTTGTCTGCCAACTCCAGTGACTCAAAATAACTCACTTCTTTAGCCTCCAACGTTGGTTCTTCAGACTCTTCACTCCTCTCATCATTACCAACCAGTTCGATGGCATCATCATCAGCTTCATATTCTAAAATAATAAAGTCGACAGAAAATATGAATTTATCTAACTTTACCAACATATCCTCAATCTTACCATTAGGATGTGCAAAAGCTCGATCCACCAACTGAAATGTCACGGTTTTTGTAGAGAGATTAGGTGTTCTCTAAATATGAGCGCAAGTGCACACTCTTGTCAAGTTATAGTATAAAAGATATCGTCTCCCACGAGGATTGGACAGCTAATTCGAATGTCAATTCCTGCACAGAAAATAAATGCACAAGTTAATTTTAGTTTGTTTAAGAGATAAATAAATAAACACAAGTAAATAGTGGAAAAGATCAGGGTGATAGAATGGGTCAGGTTATGCTGCTTCGTAGTGTGAAACTACGTTGAATAGGTTAAGTTGTATTGCGCTGCCAAACTTTTCTGCCTGGGCGAAAGATGGCAGATTGATGCTTCGACACTTTCATTGCCTTGGCAGGTGGAACAGACGATTGGCTCGGCGGCAAACTTGGTAGAGCTTCAAGGCTCGGCAGAATGCTTCGATAATGATTTAGCTTATGTTTAAGTTTGAATGTTGTTGATGCCCGCTGCAGATAATACTCGTCAGCGTGAATCTTGGAATGAACAACAACCTTTCGTTCGCCCTCTTTTAGCCGCCTTAAACCCTAACCTATGTCTAAGGTGGATTGATCAACACCTGGTATTAATGAGATCGTACTTACTTTTTTCGTGAGTTCCGACTCTCTCGATGCCAAACAAATGGATTGCTCTCAATCGATCTCTTGACTCAATTGAAATCATTGAAGAACATGAAATAAGCAAACCTTGACTTTATTGCAAAAATAAACTTAAACCTAAACAACCGTTCTCACAACTACTTTACAGCATAACCCAAACCCTAGAGAATTTAGAACATAGTGGCGATAAGAAAACACAAGAGAAACCTAAGCTATGCAAACTATTAGTTCTTAAAAATACAAGGTATGATCGAGTATATATAGGGCATGGCCTAGGTTAAGTCCTCCTTGGATTAGAAGTATTTTTTATGATAAAGCAGCTTTTGCATTGAATGCATCTTTTAATTCTGATATCTTTGACTTGAATTTGGACTCCTCTTGTCGTTGCCTTGTGTCGCAAGCAAGCCTTGATCTTCTCCTTTGGCGGCTCTGTCTTCTGTTTCCGGCATCAGTAAATTGAGTGGATAGGTTCAATGGGCTCATAAAATTATGATCTATCAATCGCACTCCAATTCACCAATTCCTCAAGTTGCTGCCCTGGGCGGCAGATATGGCGGTGGTAGGCGCTCGACAACGTCTTTCTCCGAATTGAACTGCTTTAGTATAGTTCCTTGGTTTGATGCCTCTGCATCAGCTCCTCAAATTTCTCCTCCTCCTAATCATTCTTCTCCCCTGCTGCCGCGGCAGGTTCCGACGGGCAATTTTCTTGCATGCACCAAAATACGTACCAAAACAACACATTTTCCACAAAATACACTAAAATACGTAATCAAGCTTAATGGTGAAGGAAATCATGAGAATATGCATTAATGCCTAATTATGTAACTAAAATGTGCCTAAGTCTAACCATAATATGAGTAAAAAGGGTAAATAAAATAAGACTTTTTGACACTTTACACCAAAAACTTGTAGAGCGATTAGGTGTTCTCTAAATATGAGCGCAAGTGCACACTCTTGTCAAGTTATAGTATAAAAGATAACGTCTCTCACGAGGATTGGAAAGCTAATTCGAATGTCAATTTCTGCACAGAAAATAAATGCACAAGTTAATTTTAGTTTGTTTAAGAGAAAAATAAATAAACACAAGTAAATAGTAGAAAAGATCAGGGTGATAGAATGGGTAGGTTATGTTGCTCCGTAGTGTGACACTGCGTTAAATAGGTTAAGTTGTATTGCGCTGTCAGACTTTGCTGCCTCGACAGAAGATGGCAGATTGATGCTTCGACGCTTTCGTTGCCTCGGCAGGTGGAATGGACGATTGGCTCATGAGCAAACTCGGCAGAGCATCAAGGCTCGGCATAACACTTCGATAATGATTCAGCTTATGTCTAAGTGTGAATGTTGTTGATGCCCCTTGCAGATAATACCCATCGGCATGAATCTTGTAATAAATAGAAACCTTTGTTCGTCCTCTTTTAGTCGCCTTAAACCCTAACCTATGTCTAAGCTGGATTGATCAACACCTGGTATTGATGAGATCATGCTTACTTCTTTCATGAGTTTGACTCTCTCGATGCCAAACAAAAGGATTGCTCACAATCGATCTCTCGACTCAATTGAAAACAATGAAGAACGTGAAATAAGCAAACCTTGAATTTATTACAAAAACAAACATAAACCTAAACAACCGTTCTCACAACTACTTTACAATATAACCCAAACCCTAGAGAATTTAGAACATAGTGGCGACAAGAAAATACAAGAGAAACCTAAGCTATGTCGATTATGAGTTCTTTAAAATACAAGGTATGATCAGGTATATATAGGGCATGGCCTAGGTTAAGTCCTACTTGGAGTAGAAGTCTTATTTATGATAAAGTAGCTTTTGCATTGAATGCATCCTTTAATTCTGACTTCTTTGACTTAAATTTGGACTCCTCTTGTCGTTGCCTTGTGCCACAAGCAAGCCTTGATCTTCTCCTTTGGCAGCTCTGTCTGCTGTTTCAGGCAATAAATTGAGTGGATAGGCTCAATGGACTCAGAAAATTATGCTCTATCAATCGCACTCCAATTCACCAATTCCTCAAGTTGATGCCCTAGGCGGCAGATATGGCGGCGACAGGCACTCGACAATGTCTTTCTCTGATTGAACTGCTTCAGTACAGTTCCTTGGTTTGATGTCTTCGCATCAGCTCCTCAGATTTCTCCTCCTCCTGGTCATTCTTCTCCCATGCTGTTGCGGCGGGTTCCGGCGGCACCTTGTTGCCGCGGCGGGTTCTGGCGGGCAATTTTCCTGCATGCACCAAAATACATACCAAAACAACACCTTTTCCACAAAATACACAAAAATATGTAATCAAGCTTAATGGTGAAGGAAATTATGAGAATATGCATTAATGCCTAATTATGTAACTAAAATGTGCCTAAGTCTAACAATAATATGAGTAAAAAGGGTAAATAAAATAATACTTTTAGACACTTTACACACCCCCAAACTCGAACTATTGCTTGTCCTTAAGCAATGCAATCTAACAATAACATGACAAAACTTAAAATCATATGTAAACTAAGTCGAGAAAGCATCTTGAGCAACCTTTACATACCATGTAGATTTACGCCTAATTAGCAACTTTTCGAAGGACAATGGACTTACCTAGAACCGAACTATGTATCTCGTGAGTGTGTGCAGTCCTTGTGATAAGAATGATTCTTCGGCTTCTAAGTATACTTTCGATAAACACATTAATTCCCTTGGGTTTCCCTCTATTTTTTTTCAATTTAACCACTAGTGCCGGTAATAGGCATCTATAATGATTTCATTCATTTTTTTAGAGCTGGTTTCGGGCACCTTTTGCTTATCCTAGAGCCAGTTTCGGGCACCTCTAGGACATTTCTCTCTTTTTTTAACTTCGAGTTCTACCCAAGTTGTACTAGGAGAAATACCTAAGTTTCCTAGAAGTCCTAAAATCAAACTAGTCACAAGAAGTATTTTCTTTAATTTCAGACCATAGTAGGATTGTAGAGTGTCCACGAGTTCTATATTTTGTACACATTCCTTCCCTTATTATTGTTGTTCTTAAGCTCATTTAGGCATATTTAGGTACATTGCATGCATAGTAACATTATTTCCTCTTTCACCAAGCCTTTACTGAATATTTCATGTTTGGTTAAGAAAAGATACTATTTTAGGTTAGTTTTTATTTTCAGGTGTTGTAGTGAGCAAAAAGGACAGGAAAGTTGGGAGCAAAAAGGAGCTGTACTGAAACAGTTTCAAGTGCCGCCAAGGACGCCGCCATAGCAGCATTGTCACCGAGTGCCGCATAAGCAGGAGTTAAACTGACTTAGTCAAGATGGGTTGCGATTGAAAGAGGACAATTCGATGAGTCCAATGAGCCCAGTCTTGCAATTTTCTGAAGCCTGTAGCGGCCTGTAGAACTGATCCAAGTCTGATAAGTAGGAGTACTTATCCTTACTTGCAGGAGAAGGCAATGTTCGCGGAGTCTACATTCAAGTCAAAAAGGAGTCAACATTTAATGTAAAGCTACTTTTAGGACTTCTACTTCAAAGAGGACTCAAACTTCGGCCATGAGCCTTATATATACCCAATGTATGCGAGGGTATAGCGGTATGCTTATGCTTAGATGCACGGATGAGGGGATATAGTGGAGAGGTATTTAGATAGACTAACGGAGGTGTTGACGGTCGCGGACCAACTCTTTCAGGCTTTAGGGTTTTGTATGTAAAGTAGTTGTGAGAAACGGTTGTAATAGTTTAAGTGTGTTTTCAATGAAATATTCTCAAGTTTGCTTAATTCATGTTCTTCACTTCTTCAATTAGTTCCAAAGGTCTAGTTGAGGAAATCCATTTGTTGGGCACGAAAGTGTAAGACTCACGAAAGAATTAAGTACGGTCTCATCATGTCGAGGTGTTGACTAATTCGGCTTAGAAATACGTTAGAGTTTAATAGGCTAAAAGGAGCAACCAAACGTCGACTGCATGTGTTAGATTTACGCTGAGATTGCTAGGTATTGCCTACGTCACGTGGTGACAGAATCCTTGCCTACACATAGGAAGGATCACTTTAGAATTTCTCTACCGAACATGGAGTATCTGCAGACTTGCCGCTAGGACGTATTTCCATTCCTCCTATCGAGACAGCGAAAGTTGCGAGCGTAGAGACCCGCTACGGCTGCGTGACAGGGTCGTAGCTGCTGTCCGCCATTACCCGCTGAGGCAGCAGATCGTGGCTGCTTAAAACACACGTAGGCTTTACAATGCAGTTTGCACACTACTGAACTACAATTACCTTACCCGATCTATAGAACTTATCTCTCCCTATAATCTCTATCATCACTATCTATATCTTATTTGTCTCTTTATTTTTCCACATTCAGAAGTTTAATTGTGCAATTTACTAAATCCTTGTGTAGGAAAACATTCATAGGAGTCATTCCAATCCCTGTGGGAGACGATATCTTTTATACTATAACTTGACAAGAGTGTGCACTTGTGCTCATAAAAAGAGAACACCCTGACGCTCTACAAGTTTTTGGCGTCATTGCAGGGGATTGGCAACAACATATGCGTTTGAATTTCTACACTTCTACTTTAGATTTTGCACATTAAATTTATGTTTATTTTATTTTTATAAAAAATAATAATAATTTATGCCTCTTTGTTTTCTTTGGTATATGTCCCGCTAGGGCGGCAAATATGGCAGCCAACATCCACCTGAGAAGGGGAAGGACATGCCCGGACCAAAAGCCATACGCAATGCCCTCAGCAAGTGGTTAGGAATGAAGGCAAGATCAAGAAGGATGAAAGAATAAAGGAGAAGCCCAATCTAGCGGCCAAGGCAACCTAAGGCAGATGAGCATAACGGCTAGCCGCAACGGCTATATTTGCAACAGCTAGCGGAACAGATATCTGCGTAACAACTAGAAGCGCAGAAATCTCGTTGTAATGATTGCCGCCTATTCTCCCCTCATTCTTTACTTTGCTCTCTCTTTTAATCTCAATTATTCTTTTCAATCTTTGCTTTCAAGATTTTGTCTGCATTACTTTCTTGCAATTTCTTTTTCTTTCTTTACGAAAACACAACCGTTTTCACAGTTATGGCCAAATCAAAACAACCTGCCTCCACCTCCAAGCTTACCTTTCAAAGGTTCTTAAACCCTGCTATCGCGGCAACTTACAAGCAGCACTTCACCAAGCGGCAACTCTGGGAAGAAATAGGGTTCCAATACACCAGGCCCTATGGGGATTTTGGCCTTGAACCCACCATATTCGAGAGAGTTCACAACTTAGGTTGGGATATTTTCGCACGGCAGCCAAATGAAATAAACAGCAACCAAGTGCGAGAATTCTATGCCCACAAGCCTACACCGGAAACCCTTTCGTCTATGTCCGCGGAGAAGGAGTCAAGTTCACGGTGGAGGCCATCAATAGATATTACGACATAGAAATCAGCGGGAATCCACATGAAGAGTTAAAGTCTTATCTAACGGTGACTAACTACGAAAAGATCAAGAAGGAGATCTGTCGACACCACACCAAGTGGATAACCGTCAAGAACAATGGTTCACTCAACCGTCGCGATCTGCTACCGGAGGTCATTCATTGGAGAAACTTCGTCCAACGCTGCCTGATGCCCACCACGCATTGATCAACAGTCAACAGGCCGCGGCTGGCCCTTATCCACAGCATTATGAAGGGGCAGCCAATCAACGTTGGCGAAGTGATTCTTGAAGAAATCTATGCCCATGCCGACAAGCCCAACGCTAAAGGACCCCTCGTCTTCTCTGCACTCAAAGATACAATCATTACCGCCAAGGAAGGATGGACAAGAAAGGTGCGCCTCCAAATGATGCAGAAGCCGGAACCGGAAACGCCGTCAACCGCCCAGCCACCGTCCCAACCTGCCGCCACCGTAGCTATAGCGGGCAGTACTGATGCTGCCCTCCCCTCCGCCGTAGTCCCCCTACTATGCAGCCTTGTAGAGAGCTTCTAGAGGATCGAGCACAAACAAGTGATCTTCACCAAATACATTGCGGAGGTGCAAGAGGCCTTTGTGGCCTACTTGCTTGACAAGTACCATGACGCCGGCCCACAGTTGCCCGCCTTTCCATCAGAGTTAGCAGCGTCCAAACTAGCACATATCACACCCAGACCAGCTGCCACTCCAGCCGCCCCAGCCAGCGAAGGGTCGCACATCCGCTCTAAGCGAAAAACCTTACCCACTCCCATCCAGCCGTACGAACTCATCTCCTCATCAGAGTCGGAGAAAGAGGATGAGACTACTGCCGCCTCCCCAGCAGTAAAGGAGGCAGCTGCCAAAGATACCGACGATTCAGACATGGAGATTTCTGACTCCTTCGATGATGAACCGGCCGAGGCAGCAAGGAAGAGGAAGCGGCTAGCCGCAGCAAACCGAGCCTCAGGGTGGAGGGTCTGAACCTAAGCCAGAAGAGCCATCCAAGAAACTCACCCCTAGCCGCATCCAGCCACTAAGTGGCACGAAGAAGTGCACAGCCGCCAAACCTTCTGCCACACGCCGCCTAGTCCTGCCCACCTCCTCAGAATCCTCCTCCGACGTAGCAGCAACAGAGGGGAAATCCCCTAGTCTATAGCACCTTTTCTTTTTTCGTTACTTTTTCTTTTTTATGTTTTCTTTTAATTTTCTTGTTCTTGTTCTTTTTCCTTTTTATGTTTTATTTCTTTGTTGTTTTTATTTTATAAGGCATTGAGGACAATGAAAACCTTGAGTTTGGGGGGGGAATAGTCCTCTTTGTTTTCTTTGTCTTTAGGTTTATTTAGTAGCATATAGGAACATATGTAAATTCTGCCCCAAACACTTAATAGAGTAGAAATTTTTAGCTTAAAACGTGTGCCTATTATAGTTAGCCGACTCCTTATATTCGCACCATACTTAAAATTTGACTTAACAATGGGATGAAGCATGAAAAATACTTGGAAAATTTTTCTTTTTGCCAATTATTCTTACAATGTCTGTTAAATGCTGAATTTTTGTTTGAGTTCTAAGTTTAATACTGCTTGCTTTACTTAATAAAAATTTCTAAATTGAATACAGGTTTACCGCCGCGAAAGTACAGGGCAGCATCATAAAGATGGTGAAAACCCTATAGGTTCCCGAAACAAGCTCTAGGAAGGATGTTTAATACCCTAGAGGTGCCCGAAACAGGCTCTAGGAAGGATCATGAGCAAGGATACTCTGCTGCTATTAAAGTCCAAGTATCTAAACCAAGTGACGGACAAATTAGCAAGAGTAAATGAAAGCCGTCACGGGATGACTCTATTCAAAGGGTTCAGAGTTTCGTAGAGTGCACCTATCTTAGCTTCAGACCCAGAGAATAGTTGTGATGAGCTAAAGCCCTTAAAGCCATGATCAGAGAAAAAGAAAAGAGGAAAAGAAGTGTTTAACTGTGCTGCCAATGCAACAACTCTTATCCTTTTTAGGAATTTAATTATTTTTAGCATTCTTTGTTAACTTAGTAATCTCAGCATGTTTAACATGGACACGAACCTGCACACACTGCACTGGCACTAAGAAAATTAAAATCTAAGTTATTTCATGCCATTCCCTATCACTAACATTAAATAGGTGACATGGCCTTGAGGTAAGAAATCAAGTTAAAGGCTACGTTTTTATTAATTTTGTGCAAAGGGCATGTTTACTAGTTAGGTTGCATTGCTTGAGGACAAGAAATAGTTCGAGTTTGAGGGTGTGTAGAGTGTCCACGAGTTCTATATTTTGTACACATTCCTGCCCTTATTATTGTTGTTCTTAAGCTCATTTAGGCATATTTAGGTAAATTGCATGCATAATAACAATATTTACTCTTTCGCCGTGCCTTTATTGAATATTTCATGTTTTGATAAGAAAAGATATTGTTTTAGGTTAGTTTTTATTTTAGGTGTTGTAGTTGGTAGCTGTGGAGAGGACTGGAGAGGAAAGGAAAGTTGGCAGCAAAAAGGAGCTGTACTAAAGCAGTTCCAAGTGCCGCCAAGGACGCCGCCGTAGCAGCACTGCCGCCGAGTGCTACCCAGGAAGGAGTTAAACCAACTTAGTCAAGATGGGTTGCGATTGAAAGAGGAAAATTCCATGAGACCAACGAGCCCAATCTTGCAATTTTCTAAAGCTTGTAGCGGCCTTTAGAACTGATCAAGCCTGATAAGTATGAGTATTTATCCTTACTTGCGGGAGAAGGCAACATCCGAAGAGTCCACATTCAAGTCAAAAAGGAGTCAGCATTTAATGTAAAGCTACTTTTAGGACTTCTACTTCAAAGAGGACTCAAACTTAGGCCATGAGTGCTATATATACCCAATGTATGCGAGGGTATAGGGGCATGCTTATTCTTAGATGCACAGATGAGGGGATATAGTGGAAGGGTAGATAGATAGACTAACGGTGGTGTTAGAGGTCGCAACCCAACTCTCCTAGGGTTTAGGTTTCTATATGTAACGTAGTTGTGAGAAACGGTTGTAATAGTTTAAGTGTGTTTTCAATGAAATATTCTCAAGTTTGCTTAATTCATGTTCTTCACTTCTTCAATTAGTTCCAAAAGTCCAGTTCATGAAATCCATTTGTCGGGCACGAAAGTGTAAGACTCACGAAAGAATTAAGTACGATCTCATTATGTCGAGGTGTTAACTAATTCGGCTTAGACATAAGTTCGAGTTTAAGCGGCTAAAAGGAGCAACCAAACGTTGACTGCCTGTGTTAGGTTTATGCTGAGATTGCTAGGTATTGCCTATGTCACGTGGTGATAGAATCCTTGCCTAGACATAGGAAGGATCACTTTAGAATTGCTCTGCAAAACTTGAAGTATCTGCCAGACTTGCCGCTAGGACGTATTTCCATTCCACTTGCTGAGACAGCGAAAGTTGCAAGCGCAGACACCCGTTGTGGCCGCGTGACAGGGTCGTAGCTGCCGTCCGCCATTACCCGCTGAGGCAGCAGATCGTGGTAGCTTAAAACACACTTAGGCTTTACAATGCAGTTTGCACACTACTGAACTACAATTACCTTACCTGATCTATCAACCTTATCTCTCCCTATCATCCCTATCATCACTATCTTTATCTTATTTGTGTCTTTATTTTTCCACATTCAGAAGTTTAATTGTGCAATTTACTAAATCCTTGTGCAGGAAAACATTCATAGGATACGTTCCAATCCCTGTGGGAGACGATATCTTTTATACTATAACTTGACAAGAGTGTGCACTTGCGCTCATAAAAAGAGAACACTTTGACGCTCTACAAGGATTCTAAGTCAATCTAAAGTCTTGCTAAGGTTGCCGCCCAGGCGTTTCATCTACCGCGGTGGGTAAAAGGTACTCAAGAATTTTCCTCAAACTAAGAATTCATTAGACTTTAAATAATGACATGTTACCTTAGAACCTAAATGCAAAACAAAACAGAAAAATAAAGACATAAAAAACTAGAAAATAAATGAAAAACAAATGAAAAAAAAAGAAAAAGAAAAAAAATAGAGGACTAATTTTCCCCCAAACTCGAGAGGAGCATTGTCCTCAATGCATGAGAAAAATAAATGAGTTAGTCATCACCTTGTATGATGAATTTCCTTCGAGCCATGTTTGCTTGTGTGGTTATCGAATGTGTGTATCTACTAGTCGAACCACGTGCAGTCATTACCTTGGAATCCATTGGCAGTTGTAGTTGCAGTTATTGTGGCGTCGATCAGGGTTTCCAAGGCGGGTGATGGCGGGTAACTATTTCAATAGGAAATATGGGGAACTAGGCTGCACTATAGGGAACATCCCTTGTGTATTGCATAAATCGGAGCCGCTGCCTTTTCATCTTATTGAGCCGGGCGGTAGTATTAGTACTGTCGTGCGGCGGGAGTTGGGCGGCAATATTAGTACTGCCGGGTGGCAAACTTTCATCGATGATGTTGCTCGATTGCTTCTGTCGAAATTCTCTGGAAGGCCGGTTGGTTGCTGATTGTGGCCATTAATAGGTTGTGAGACGGTTGAATTTTATTTGCAAGACGGAGAAAAAAACAAAATAAAATAATAAAATGTAGAAAGAAATAAAAAAAACTGAAAATTTAAAAATTCTAAGTTTATTAAAGCATAAAAAATGTGGAAGATAAAAAAATATGTTACTCTAGGAGTGCATTGGCATGCATCTCCTAAAGTAACTACTCCCTTGTCGATTTGAGATTAAGATGGTCGTTTCCGATACTTCTTGTAATCTACCCGTACCCTCCATCGAGTGATTATTCTCATGGTGGAGGAGTCCTTCTTCCTCGTTCCCTTGTAGTCCATGTGAACCTTCCTCCTTGTTTCTATTCCTGAAGGCATGAACATGTGATTAGGAAAAATTATATCACTATCTAACCATGTACTTACCTCATCTTTGTCGAAGTTCGTTATGGTGGAAAGTTGCTTTTGCTGTCGAGGCAGCTGTTGCGCCAACCAGTTGTTGCGACAGTCTTTTGTCATGATGCTATGCATGTCAAGAAAAAACTCAATTTTTGAAATAGCTTCATGACTCCCAACACCGTTTTCTTTATACCCCTTGAAGATCTCCATCAGTAGATATTTTGATGGCTTTAAATCTACTAGCATCAACTCCTCTTGATATATATAGTCCATAGTCGCCGAGGCTTTTGTCGAGGCGGGCGTCGTTGTCAAGGCTTCTGTCGATTCGGGCATCATTTTCAAGGCTTCATCAATTCCTTTGTCGGCCTCACTAGGTGTTTCTGTGGCATTGCTTTGTTCAGGTACTATCCTTTCACTGTTCAGTTCGTCTCTTGGGCAGGTTTCTAGGTAGCTGCCAAAACAACTGTCAATCTTGTTGGTCGGGCAGTGTTTTTCATCCTCTTGGCTTGGAGGTTCTAGTTGTTCCTCACACATGGGAGATCCTTCTTCGCATTGCTCTTTGTCCTCTTGTCCTGGGACATAAGTATCCCTTAGACTTAATTTTTGGGGGATCACTAGTTGCCGAGGCAGAAGTTTCTGAGACATCGTGTTCATGTTCATCTATGGCATTAATGAGGACTGAATAGCTCAGAAGTGCATCCATCTTAGCGATGTTGGCGTCTGTAGAGCGTCTAGGTGTTCTATATTTCTGAGCGCAAGTGCACACTCTTGTCAAGTTATAGTATAAAAGATATCATCTCCTACGGGATTGGAGCAGCTCCTATGAATGGCTTCCTGCACAAAGATTTAGTAAATGCGTAATTAAATCCCATGAAGTGTAAATATAAAAACACAAATAAAATAAAGATAGTGATGAGAGGAATGATAGGGAGAGATTTGGGCGATAGATTGGGTGAGACAAATGCAGCTCAGTAGCATGTGGATTGCATTGTATAGTCTGAGTATGTTTTGCGTTGTCATTAATTGCTGCCTCAGCGGGATGGCAGGCGGCAAACTACGACCCTATCACGAGGCCGCAGCAGGTCACTGCTACTGCAGGAGTGTACTGTCTCGGCAAGTGGAACGGAAATAAGTCCTGGCAGCAAGTCTGTCAGACACTCCAAAGTTCAGTGGGATAGTCGACAGTGATCCCTTCTATTTCTAGGTTAGGATGCTCGAACACTCACATGATGTAGGCAATACCTAGCAATCTCAGCGTCAACCTAACACAGGCAAGTTCATTCGATTGGTGATCCCTTTTTGCAACTGAAACTTGTGGAGTAGTGTGGAACCAAGTTAGCCACGCCTTTGCATGTTGTGACCGTGCTTAACCCTTTCGTGAGCCTTGCACTTTCGTGCCCGAAAAATGGATTTTCTCTTCAACTAACTGGTATAGACTAACTGAAACAACAAAGAGGATAGATTAAGCAAACTTTGGAATTTTATTGAAAACAACTCAAAACTATTACAACTGTTTCCCTCAAACTACTTTACATACACGCGCCTAAACCCTAAAAGAGTTGAGCTGCGACCCCCAACAACTCCAACCTATCTAACTACATCTCGTTGTGCGGCTGCTCAAGCTCGCATCCCCTCACCTTCGTCATGCCCTATACCCTTACATGCATTGGGTATATATAGGGCTCATGGCCTAAATTTGAGTCCTCCTTGAAGTAGGAATTCTAAAAGTAGATTACATTAAATATAGACTCCTTTATTACTTAAATATGGACTCTTTGGACGTTGCCTTCTTCTGCAAGTAAAGATAAGTGCTCCTACTTATCGATCTTGGATCAGCTATACCGGCCGCTAAAGGCTTCAGAAAATCGCAAGATTGGGCTTTTTGAACTTAGGAAATTGTCCTCTTTAAATCGCGACCCATCTTGGTTAAGTCGGTGTAACTCCTGCTCGGGCGGCACTTGGAAGAAATGCTGCTTCGGCAGCGTCCTTGGCGGCATATGGAACTGCTTCAGTACAGCTCCTTCTGTACCAGTTTTCATGTCATCTCCTCTCCTCTCTTTGCTACAACACCTAAAAATATATACTAAACTAAAATAGTAACTTTTCTCAACCAAACATAAAATATTCAATAAAAGCATGGTAAAAGAGAAGATATTGTTATAATGCATGCAATGCACCTAAATATGTCTAAATGAGCTTAAGAACATCAATAATAAGGGCATGAATGTGTACAAAATATAGAACTCGTGGATACTCTACACACCCCCAACTCGAACTATTGCTTGTCCTCAAGCAATGCAGCCTAGCTAGTAAATCTGCCCCTTGCACAAAATTAATAGAAACATTAGTTGTTAACTTGACTTCTTACCTCAAGGCCGTGGCACCGGTTTTTATTTTAGTGATAGGGAATGGCATGAAATAACTTAGCTTTTAATTTTCTTAATGCTAGTGCAGTGTGTGCAGGTCTGTGCTCATGCTAACCATGCTGAGATAATTAAGTTAACAAAGAATGCCTAAAATAATTAAATTACTAGAAAGGATACGAGTTGCTGCCTTGGTAGCATAGTTGGGCACTTTTGTTTTCTTTTTTTCTGATCATGGCTTTAAGGGCTTCAGCTCATCACGACTATTCTCCGGGTTTGAAACTAAGATAGGTGCACTCTACGAAACTCTGAACCCTTTGAATAGAGTCATCCCGTGAAGACTTTCATTCACTCTTGCTAATTTGTCCGTCACTTGGTTTAGATTCATGGACTTTTGATAGCAGCAGAGTGTCCTTGCTCATGAGCCTTCCTAGAGCCTGTTTTGGGCACCTCTAGGGTTTTTAATCTTTCTGCCTAGAGCCTGTTTCGGGCACCTCTAGATTTTTCATCATTTTTGTTATTCTGCCTTGTGCTGCCGTGGTAGCATACCTGTATTCAATCAAGGAATTTTTATTAAGGCAGGCAGTGTTAAACTCAAAACTCAAGCAAAAATTCAACATTTAACAGACAAGTGTAAAGATAATTGGCAGAAAGAAAAATTTTCTAAGTTTTTTTCATGCTTCTTCCCATAGTTAGATTTTAAATTTTTAGAATGGTGCGAATAAGTAGTCGGCTATTCTATCATAGGCACAAGTTTTAAGCTAAAGATTTCTATTTCATTAAGTGTTAAGGGGCAGAATTTACATATGCATTTAAATGCTACTAATTGAATCTAAAACAAAGAGGGCTAATTCCCCCCAAACTCAAGGTTAGCATTGTCCTCAATGCCTCTCCAAAGAAAATATTAAAAAATATAAAATATAAAAAGAAAAACTAAAAACAGAAAAAAAACATAAAAATTAAAAAAAAATGGTGCTATAGACTGAGGGAGTTCCCCTCTGTCGCTGGCGCGTAGCAGATGGTCTGTCAGTTGGGCTCTTTTTCTTGCTACGCGGCGGCTGGATTCGGCTAGGGGTGGGCTTCTTGGATGGTTTTTCAGCTCCTCCACCCTGGGGCTCTATTGTCGTCTGCTTTCTCTTTCTATCTGCCTCGTCTAGTTCGTCATCGAAGAAGTCTGAGATCTCCATGTCTGAGTCGCCTGTGTCTTTGGCAGTGGCCCCTTTTGCTACTGGGGATGCAGTTGTGGTTTCCTCCTCCTTCTCTGATTCGGATAAGAAGGTTAGTTCATATGGTTGGATAGGGGTTGGAGAGGTTCTTCTCTTGGGGCGACGGTGCGGCCCCTCGTTGTCGTCAGCGACAGGAGCAGCAGCTGGTCTTGGAGTGATCTGGATTGGCTTGGAAGCTGCTAACTCCGTGGGAAAGGTGGGCAACTGTGGGTCGGCGTCCTGATATTTGTCCAGCAAATAGGACACAAAGGCCTCTTGCACGTCCTCTACATATTTGGTGAAGATCAGCTGCTTGTGCTCTATCCTCTGGCAGCTTTCAACTAGGTTGCGCAGTAGAGGGATCACTTCGGAAGGGAGGGCAGCTTCGGTACTGCCCGCTGCGGCTGGAGTGGCAGCAGCTTAGGGTGGCGGTTGGGCGGTGGAAGGTGTGTCTGGCTCCGCGTTATGCATCATCTACTGGCATACCCTTCTTGTCCATCCTTCCTTGGCAGGAAGAATTTTGTCTTTGGGGTCTGGCGGCACGCGAAAATTGGCGCACATGCCCGTTATGAGTGCATGGAAGAAGAGAGGTCCCTTGGCGTTTGTTTTTTCTGCGTGGGCATAGACCTCCTTTATGATTACCTTGCCAACGTTGATCTGCCGCCCCATTATTATGCTGTAGATAAGGGCGAGCCTTGGCCTGTTTACTATCGATCCATGTGTGGAAGGCATCAGGCGGCGCTGGACAAAGTAACTACAAAGGGCTGCCTTCGGCAGCAAATCGCGGTGGTTGACTGACCCGTTGTTTTTGCATATTAGCCACTTGGTGTTTGGCTTGTAGATCTCCCTCTTGATTTTGTTGTAGTCAGCCACCGTTATGTAGGACTCCCATTCCTCGTGTGGATTGTCGTTGACTTCTATGCTGTAGAAGTTGTTGATCATGTCAGCAGTAAACTTGACACCTTCTCCGCGGACGTACACGAAAGGGCTTGCTGGTGTCGGTCTGTGGGCGTAGAACTCTCGTACATAGCTGCTATTAATTCGTTCTGGTTGTCATGCGAACTGGTCCCAGCCCATATTGTGTATCATTTCGAATAGAGAGGGTTCCAAGCCAAAATCCTCATCAGACTGGGTATATTGGAAACCCATCTCCTCCCAATTGTTGCCGCTTTCTAAAGTGTTTCTTATAGGTCTCCTCGACAGCAGGGTTCAAGAACCTTTTGAAAGGGGTTTTGGAGGTGGCAGCGGGTTGCTGTGATGAGGCCATATTTTATGGGAAGGTTGTGTTTCCTAAAGAAAGAAAAGAAAGAGCTTGAAAGAAAATAAAGCAAGGGAAATCTTGGAAGCAAAGATTGCATAAAGAATTCAAAGTAAAGGAGAAAGCAAAGTTAAGAACAGGGGGAGAATGGTTGGCTTTATATAGCTGTTTCTCTCCTCTGCCTTAGCGGGCACGCTGTAAACAGGCGACAATTATTGTGGCGTGAATAACGGGATTCTAGTCGTTACACAGATATCTGTTCCGCTCGCTGGGGCAAAATATAGCCGTTGCGGCTAGCCGTTATGAAGCCACTAGCTGTTATGCTTATCTGCCTTGGGCTGCCCTGGCCGCTAGTTGGGGCTCTTTGTTATTCTTTAATCTTTCTTGATCTTTCCTTCATTCCTAACCTGAAATAAATACAATAATTAAATAAAAATTAAATATAATCTTTAATGCTTAAAAATAAAGTAAAAATAAAATAAAATAATTTGGGTTATGTTGGGTTGCGCTTTTCCCACGCATAACCACTTCCTGAGGGTCTTTGTGTTTGGCTATTCTTCTGGGCATGTCCTTCCCCTCCTCAGGTGGATGTTGCAGCCAACCTTGCTGCCCTAGTGGGACATACACCAAGAAAACAAAGAGGCTTTCTTTTAGGTAAAAAGAGATTTAATGTACAAAAACTAAATAGGAGTGCAGAAATTCAAACGTAGTTGTTGTTGCCAATCCCCGGCAACGGCGCCAACAACTTGTAGAGCGTCTAGGTGTTCTCTATTTCTAAGCGCAAGTGCACACTCTTGTCAAGTTATAGTACAAAAGATATCGTCTCCCATAGGGATTGGAGCAACTCCTATGAATGGCTTCCTGCAAAAAGATTTAGTTTATGCGTAATTAAATCTCCTGATGTGGAAATATAAAAACACAAATAAAATAAAGATAATGATGAGAGGAATGATAGGGAGAGATTTGGGCGATAGATTGGGTGAGACAAATGCAGCTCAGTAGCATGTGGACTGCATTGTATAGTCTGAGCATGTTTTATGTTGCCATGAATTGCTACCTCGGCGGGATGGCAGGCGGTAAACTACGACCCTGTCACGCGGCCATAGCATGTCACTGCCACTGTAGGAGTGTACTGTATCGGCAGGTGGAACGGAAAGAAGTCCTGGCCGCAAGTCTGGCAGACACTCCGAAGTTCGGTGGGATAGTTGACAGTGATCCCTCCTATTTCTAGGTTAGGATGATCGAACAGTAATGTGATGTAGGCAATACATAGCAATCTCAGCGTCAACCTAACATAGGCAAGTTCATTCGATTGGTGATCCTTCTTAGCCGCTGAAACTTGTGAACGAGTGTAGAACCAAGTTAGTCACGCCTTTGCATGTTGTGACTGTGCTTAACCCTTTCGTGAGCCTTGCACTTTCGTGCCCGAAAAATGGATTTTATCTTCAACTGACTGGTGTAGACTAATTGAAAGAACAAAGAGCATAGATTAAGCAAACTTTGGAATTTTATTGAAAACAACTCAAAACTATTACAACTGTTTCCCTCAAACTACTTTACATACACTCGCCTAAACCCTAGGAGGGTTGGGCCGCGACCCCCAAAAACTCCAACATGTCTAACTACATCTCGTTGTGCGGCTGCTCAAGCTCACATCCCCTCACCCTCATCATGCCCCTATACCCTTACATACATTAGGTATATATAGGGCTCATGGCCTAAATTTGAGTCCTCCTTGAAGTAGGAGTTCTAAAAGTATATTACATTAAATACAAACTCCTTTATTACTTAAATATGGACTCTTTGGACGCTGCCTTCTTATGCAAGTAAAGATAAGTACTCCTACATATCGATCTTGGATCAGCTCTATCGGCCACTACAGACTTCAGAAAATCAGAAGACTGGGCTTATTAGGCTTAGGAAATTGCCCTCTTTAGATCACGACCCATCTTGGCTAAGTCGGTGTAACTCCTTCTCGGGCGGCACTTGGCCTCAATGCTACTTCGACATCGTCCTTGGTGGCATCTGGAACTGCTTCAGTACAGCTCCTTATGTTCCAGTTTTCCTGTCCTGTCCTATCCTCTCCTCTCTTTGCTACAGCATCTGAAAATATAAACTAAACTAAAACAGTAAATTTTCTCAACCAAACATAAAATATTCAATAAAAGCATGGTAAAACAGAAGATATTGTTATAATGCATGCAATGCACCTAAATTTGTCTAAATGAGCTTAAGAACAACAATAATAAGGGCAGGAATGTGTACAAAATATGGAACTCGTGGACACTCTACAACGTCCATAGTAGTTGACACTTTATGCGTGAGTGCGAGGAAAGTTTGAAGTGTGTCCTCCAAGGATTTTGATTGCTCTTTAAGATAACTATATTGCCAGGGCATGTCGATTTCTACAGCAAAATTGTTATGGTAAAAAAAGTTGAGATTCTTGATTATACCATGAAAAATCTTAATGTTGTGACAGCAACTATGGTAGCGGCATCTACTGTTCGTATTCAGACATCCACTCCCGAGTGGTTTTCTCGACATGTTTGCTGCAAAAAGATGAGGGCAACTTTCGAACGCATGATTATCTTCACAATAATCGCAAGAACTTTCCCACATATTGATGCCCTTGACTTGTAGTGCACCTGAAAATTCTTTTTTTTAATAATAAAAAAACTGAAATTATATGCAATAAAATAAGGGTGCAAGAAAATAAAGATGAATTTGTTGTTGCCAATCCCCGGCAACGGCGCCAAAAACTTGTAGAGCAATTAGGTGTTCTCTAAATATGAGCGCAAGTGCACACTCTTGTCAAGTTATAGTATAAAAGATATCGTCACCCACAAGGATTGGACAGCTAATTCGAATGTCAATTCCTGCACAGAAAATAAATGCACAATTTAATTTTAGTTTGTTTAAGACAAAAATAAATAAACACAAGTAAATAGTAGAAAAGATAAGGGTGATAGAATGGGTCAGGTTATGCTGCTTCGTAGTGTGAAACTACGTTGAATAGGTTAAGTTGTACTGCGCTGCCAGACCTTACTGCCTCGACGAAAGATAGCAGATTGATGATTCGACACTTTCGCTGCCTCGGCAGGTGGAACGGATGATTTGCTCAACGGCAAACTCGGTAGACCTTCAAGGCTCGACAGAACGCTTTGATAATGATTTAGCTTATGTCTAAGTCTGAATGTTGTTGATGCCCGCTGCAGATAATACCCATCGACGTGAATCTTGCAATGAACAACAACCTTTGGTTTGTCCTCTTTAGCCGCCTTAAACCCTAACCTATGTATAAGCTAGATTGATCAACATCTGGTATTGATGAGATCGTGCTTACTTCTTTCATGAGTTTGACTCTCTCGATGCCAAACAAATGGATTGCTCACAATCGATCTCTCGACTCAAATGAAAACAATGAAGAACATGAAATAAGCAAACCTTGAATTTATTGCAAAAACAAACTTAAACCTAAACCCTAGAGAATTTAGAACATAGTGGCGGCAAGAAAACACAAGAGAAACCTAGATTATGCTGACTATCCGATCTTTAAAATGCAAGGTATGATCGGGTATATATAGGGCATGGCCTAGGTTAAGTCCTCCTTGGAGTAGAAGTATTTTTTATGATAAAGTAGCTTTTGCATTGAATGCATCCTTTAATTTTGACTTCTTTGACTTGAATTTGGACTCCTCTTGTCGTTGCCTTGTGCCGCAAGCAAGCCTTGATCTTCTCCTTTAGCGGCTCTATCCGCTGTTTTCAGCATCAGTAAATTGAGTGGATAGGCTCAATGGACTCAGAAAATTATGCTCTATCAATCGCACTCCAATTCACCAATTCCTCAAGTTGCTGCCCAGGACGGCAGATATGGCGGCGGCAGGCGCTCGACAGCGTGTTTCTTTGAATTGAACTGCTTCAGTACAGTTCCTTGGTTTGCTGCCTCTGCATTAGCTCCTTAGATTTCTCCTCCTCCTGATCATTCTTCTTCCTTTCTGCCACGGAGGGTTCCGGCGGCACCCTGCTGTCGCGTCGGGTTCTGGCGGCACCTTGCTACCTCGGCGGGTTCCGGTGGGCAATTTTCCTGCATGCACCAAAATACATACCAAAAAAGAACCTTTTCTACAAAATACACTAAAATATATATTCAAGCTTAATGGTGATGGAAATTATGAGAATATGCATTAATGCCTAATTATGTAACTAAAATGTGCCTAAGTCTAACAATAATATGAGTAAAAAGGGTAAATAAAATAAGTCTTTTAGACACTTTACAGTTGTGGGCCTTGATTCAATGCCAAGCTTCTTGAACACCAGCATCAGCATCAAATTAATGTTAGCCCCTAGATCACACAGTGCCATACCCATGAATCTATTGCCAATAGTGCACGGGGTAGTGAAACTCCCTGGATCCTTCAATTTTGATGGCAATTAATTGAGTATCTTCGCTTTATATCCTTCAGTAAGAGCTATAGTCTCAAAATCTCCGAATTTTATTTTTTTGGACAAAACATCTTTCATAAATTTCACATAATTAGGTTGTAACCCCCTCGACCCAGCCTAGACGCCCGACCGAACCGAATGAGCTACAATGAGTTATCCGAAGAAAACTCGTGAAAAGATTATTCGAATTATATCCATTTTTCTTTTATCTTATCTAGATGCAATTTATTAATCTATGGTGTACATGCTAGCAGTGGTTCAAATCTCACTCCAATCGGATATCAATAAGGCATACAATTGCAATCACGAACATTAAGGAACCAAATTGCAAATCTAAAAAATTATAAGGACTTAGCCCAATTTTAATTTACCAATCCTTAATTAATCAAGTTACATACTTCCATTTCAAATTTCAGCTCTAAACGACCATTCGAACTCGTTTAATTGCATGCATAACAATCAAGGACCAAAACAGAAGAATCTAAAACCTTTATTAACCAAAATAACCATCTTAACTACCAAGTGTATAGGTACGACTCAAAGGTGTATAGGTACGTGGGGGCGTATCGATACAATCCCTAGGCGTATCGATAAGCGAGTTACAAAACATTTTTCCAGAATTCCAGTAGCTCAAAATTGTATCTATACATCAATATACCTCTACATGTATCGATACACCTAGCCAAAATACACTTACTTGTATCGATATACCTCTACATGCATCGATACACCTGGGCAAAATACACTTACCCGTATAGATACACCTCTACCCGTACCGATACACTTGAGCCTGAAATGCCTCAATTTGCTGGTTTTTCATGCTTTAAAAGTTTCAAACTAATACCAACATGACTTAAACATAAACACATACATATTAGAGACCAAACCATGCCAATCCAACACAAAATTATCATCAAGAAACAACATCATGCTATATAGGAAATCTAGAGGCATGCTTCCTAGAAAATAAACCATCCAAAACATTAGTCTCAAGCAAAACCAACATATAAAGGAAATATAAAACTTCAAAACAAAAATATAAACTTGCTCAAACAGGGAGTTTAACAACCACAATCCAATATTAACAATGAACCCTATTGCCTTTATTACTAAAAGTCTAGTTTAAAACCATACTTTCAAAGATTGAAGCCCTTGGATCCTTCTTGCTCAATTGCTACCTCCACTCCTTTAATTCTCTGCATTGATGGACAAAGAGAGCAAAATCACACTAGGCTTAGTGAGGAGTGCTCAAAACAAAACACCATCAATGTAATTAAAAACCAATTTCTCAAAACCATTGAAATCATTATTTCAATCCATTTGCAAAACATCGTGTCTTGAAAACCATACACTTAAACCTTTCCAAAACTAGTATACTAAATCATATGCATCATGTATAATAGTTAAATATCAAGGCCCATTGCTAAACCTCATTTTAAGCCTTCCCATACATAACAAAGCATATGCAAAGCTTAAAAAGTAACATTATAACCCATATTATACAACATAAACCATTACATAATACATCAACAATTATATTGGTTTACAAGTGATCATTAACCAAGTTCTATTTCCAAAATAGTTCATCGGATACACAGATTCAACAAGTGTTCACACAACACTTCAAGTCATCTTAACCGGAATAGCGATACAACCACAATCGCGGTACATTAACAACCGGGTTCAATTACAACCCATGAAGACACCAACCCCAATTATCGGGTAGAAGCTTAATCCACTAACGGAAGCTTATGGGACACCAACCCCTCGACCATTAGGGTACTTGGATGGAGTTATGGGACACCAACACCTCAACATCCAAGGTGACTTATTTATAGTACACTCAATAATATGGCAAACCAAGTATATCCGATAAAATTTTTAAGCCACATCACTTGCCAATAGAATTCATAATAATCACATACCTCACTGTTTTCATATACATCAACACAAAACCATTTTCTCAAAGCAACAACCATGCTTTAAACACAAGTTTTGTTGCGTGCAAAAGTGATGCGCAAATTGCATGCAAGTATACACAGTGCCAAGTTATAATAGTTAAGATATCGTCTCCACAGGGATTGTGACAACCTTTCGGAGTTCACATTTCTGCACAAGTAAAATAAAAACACAAATATTAGAGGTTGGTTTTGATTAAGACTAAGACTAAAGCAAGTAAAGTAAATTGAGATATTAGAGTGAGAGAATGGGTCGGTATTGGATGTTTCGTAGTGTGGAGAATTGATGTACTCTCGGCAAAGTTTTGCTGATCAACTTAACAACTTCAGTGACCGCCCAAAAGAATGCCTCGGTAGAGTTGTGTGAGATTGCTTGGGCAGTTAAGTGATGATTCAAGGTTCAGCAAGGCTCCCTTCTATGACTCCCTCTTCTGCCGAAGCTTGAAGTACTATTGGTGAACACGTCTTGGAGGATACCTACTGGCGTGAATCTAAGAGCAAACACCAACCGATTATGGATCCTCTTTTAGCCACTGAACTTCTTAACTTATCCCTAAGCCAAAGTAGCTTTACCCTATGGTTGGATAAAACCGTGTTTACTCGTTTCGTGAGTTCAACTCTCCCGATATTGAACAAATGTATTAAAGCCCTCTTCTCTCCTGATAAAGATTGCGACAATAAAGAACAAAGAGTAAACAAACCTTGAATTTTATTGCAAAATTGAAATCCTAAACAAATACAACAAGACTCTCACAACTACTACACAACCAACCCTTAGCCCTAGGGAAGGTTTAGAACATGGTTGGGGTAGACGGCACTAGGGTTTCGACAAGGAGTTTCTCTCTAATCTCAATTGTGTTCTCTTCTTCAATTCGATTACGTATATATAGGGGAGGAGCCTAGGCCTAAGTTAGTTTAGGGTAGGAATACTAGCTAGAATACAATTACAACTCATTAAAAGATCATTAAATCTTCCTAGATTCTCGTTTAACTTTTTCCAACTTGACTTTGACCATGGCTTTTCTTTGTCTGTTGAGCTCCAATACACGTGCAAGTGGTCTCCAAAAATCAGGCTTGATGAGCTCTTTCAATCGCATACCACTTTCAATTTTTCCACTCTTTCTTGAAGTGCTTCCTCGGCGGCAAGTAGTTGACTGCCTCGGCAGGAGTATGGACTGGTGTGCAAGGGCTAGCACAGCTCTACATTCTGATTCTTTCCTCCTCGATCGGCTATCCTGCTGCTCCAACAGCTTCCTCTTTCAGCTCCCAGCTTTCTCTTCATCTGCCCTCTTTACTGCCTCGGCAGCATATGCCTGGGCGGGTACCTACGCATAGGGAGAAAACGTACTTGAGCAGTATCATATATATAAAATCAACTAAATTCATCAAATAAGGCAGATTGTCTAATCTATACTATTTTGTGTATGTTACCTAATAAATGCAACCTAAACTACACTTAAGAACAACAATAATTGAGCTAAACTAGGGTATAAATATAGGACTTTTGCACACTTAACACATCCCCAAACTTGAACTATTGCTTGTCCTCAAGGAATTCAATCTAATAATAACATGCCAAAACTTAAAAGCGTATGCAAATTAAGTCGAGAAAGCATCTTGAGCAACCTTTACATACCTTGTAGATTTACGCCTATTTAGCAACCCTTTGAATGACAAGAGATTTACCCGGAACCAAACTATGTATCTTGTGAGTGTGTTTCCCTTGTGATAAGCATGATTCATCGGCTTCTAAGTAAACCTTCGATAAACACCTTAACTCCTTTGGGTTTCCCTCTAAGTTCTTTATCAATTTAACCACTAGTTGTCGGTAATAGGCTTTTCTAATGATTGCATTTTTTTCTCTAGAGCCAGTTTCGGGCACCTCTAGCTTATCCTAGAGCCAGTTTTGGGCACCTCTAGGACATCTTTGTTTTCTCTTTTTTTTCAAACTTCAAGTTCTACCCAAGTTTACTAGGTGAAATACCTAAGTTTCCTAGAAGTACTAAAATCAAACTAGTCACAAAGAGTGTTTTCTTTTAAGTTCAGACCATATTAGGATTCTAAGTTAACCTAAAGTCATACTAAGGTTGCCGCTTAGGCGGGCCATCTGCCGCGGCGGGTAAAGGATACTCAAGAATTTCTCTCAAACTAAGAGTTCATTAGGCTTTAAATAAAGTCATGTTACAATTAGAACCAAATTAAAACAGAAAAGAAGACTTAAAGACATAAAAAACTAGAAAATACAAGAAAAAGAAAATTAGAGGACTAATTCCCCCCCCCCAAACTCGAGAGAAGCATTGTCCTCAATGCATGCCTACATACACAAAATTTATGCATAGATTAGATAAAAATAAAAGAGAAGAAGGGGAGAGTAGCTTAAATTGGTTTGGATTCGGAGGAGCTATCGTCGTTTCCAATGATCACCCTCTTCCGTGCTGCCATCTTGAAGCGCTTGACCGCCCTCAGCGGCTGTTGGCGGGAAGGTAGAGTTGAGAGATTTTCTTGAAACAAAAATAAAGCAAAGATAAAATAGAAATATGTATCCTAATAATTAATGAAAAATAAACCTAATTCCTAAAGCATAAAATGAATAATAGTAATGAAAAAATTAGGCTTTGTTTGGAGTGCATTAGAATGCGTCTCCTAACATAACCACTTCCTGGTCTTTGGTGATGTGGGTTCCTGTATAGTGCTTTAGTCGCTGCCCATTCACTGTCAATTCATGGCCATCTTTGTTGGATTTTATTGTGACTGCACCATGGGGGAATGCTTTGGCCACCTCGAAGGGTCCAGACCATCTTGATTTTAACTTTCCTAGGAACATCATTAATTGGGAGTTGAAGAGTAAAACTTGCTGCCCATGCATGAACTGGCGCGGCAGCAACTTCCTGTCGTGCCATTTCTTGTTTTTCCTTGTATATCCTGGCATTGTTGTATACTACAGCTCTGAATTCTTCAATTTCATTGAGGTCCATGAGTCTTTTCTACCCGAATTTTTCCCAGTCTAAGTTTACCATCTTGATGACCCAGTATGCCTTGTGTTCAATCTCAATAGATAAATGGAAACTTTTTCCATATACTAACCTATAGGGTGACATGCCCAATGGGGTTTTGAAAGCAGTTCGGTATACCCATAATGCATCGTGGATCCGGAGGGACCAATCCTTCCTAGATTGGTTAACCACTTTTTCAAGAATGCTTTTCAGTTCCCTATTTAAGATTTCGGCCTGCCTGTTGGTTTGAGGATTGTATGTCGTGGCAAGCTTATGCGTGACACCATATTTAGCCAATGCCTTGGCGATCAGTTTGTTATCGAAGTGCTTCCCCTCGTCACTAATTATGGATCTGGGAATTCCAAACCTTGCAAAGATGTGTTTGTGGAGAAAGTTTAACACGGTCATGGAGTCATCCATTGATGTAGCTATGGCCTCCACCCACTTGAACACATAATCTACTGCCAGTAATATGTATAAGTTCCAACAAGATGATGGGAACAGGCCCATAAAATCGATTCCCCATACATCAAATAGTTTGACTTCCAGGATATTCTGTAACGGCATCTCGTTTCTCCTTGAGATATTATCTATTAATTGGCATCTATCGCACTGCTTGTAGTATGCCTGGGCATCCTTGTATAATGTTGGCCAGTAGAATCCTAATTGGAGAACCTTGGCGGTGGTTCTGGTTCCTCCAAAATGTCCTCCATATGGTGAGTTGTGGCAATGTTGGAGAATTTCATGTCGTTCTTCCTCTGGTATGCATCTAGAAATTACCTGGTCTGCACATTGTTTAAAAATGAGAGGTTCTTCCCAATAATAATTTTTTGCATCATTTTGGAACCTCTTTTTCCCTTAGTAATTCATGTCAGCATGAAAAATGCCACTAACGAGAAAATTTACGATGTCAGCGTACCAGGGTGTGGTGGAGTCTATCTTAGCTGCCAGGGAGTCTGTCGCGGTGGCTATGGCGTACGCTGCCTCGGCAGCTGTGAGGTCTACTGCTGCGGCGGCTAAGATTTGTTCATCTGGAAAATTCTCTTGGATTTCTGTCGCATCTGTAGGCCTCCCCTTTATTCGTGACAAATGATCATCCACCTGGTTCTCTATCCCATTCATGTCTTTAATTTCTATTTCAAACTCTTGTAGGAGTAGGATCCATCGTATCAGTTGTGGTTTTGCATCTTTCTTTGAGAATACTTATTTGATGGATGAGTAGTCTGTATGCACTATCACCTTTGCCCCCAAGGAGGTATGCTCGGAAGTTGTCAAAAGCAAAGACTCCTGCTAACAGTTTCTTTTCGGTGGTAGTGTAGTTCACTTAGGCTTCGTTGAGTGTCTTGCTGGTGTAGTATGTGACATGGAGGACTTTATTTTTCCTCTACCCAAGCACTGCCCCAACAGCGTGGTCACTGGCATCACACATTATTTTGAAGGGCATAGTCCAGTCCGGGGTAGTACAATGGGGGCTGCTACCAGTTTCTACTTTAATGTCTCAAATGCCTCAGTGCATTGATTATCAAAGTTGCAAGGCTTATCCTACTCAAGTAAAGAACACAATGGTTTAGTAATTTTTGAAAATTTTTCAATAAAACGTCGATAGAAACCAGCGTGTCCCAGAAAACTCCCGATCCCTTTAATGTTGGTTGGCGATGACAATTATTTGATAACATCGATATTTGCCATGTGACTTCAATGTCGCGGCGGGAAATTTTATGGCCCAGGACAATGCCCACGTCTACCATAAAATGTCATTTCCCCAGTTTAAGACCAGATTGGATTCTTCGCATCTTTCGAGTACTTTTTCCATGTTGTCGAGGCATATGTCGAAGCTATCCTCAAAGACTGAAAATCGTCCATGAAGATATCTAGGAAATCTTTCACCATGTTTGAGAAAATGGCCATCATACAACGTTGGAAGGTTGCTAGTGCGTTGCAGAGTCCGAACGGCATTCTTATAAAGGCATACGTTCCATATGGGCATGTAAAGGTGATTTTCTCTTGGTCCTCTAGGGCTATATCGATTTGGTTGTATCCTGAGTAACCATCAAGAAAACAATAGTAAGGTTTTCTAGCCAACCTATCTAACATTTGGTCTAAGAAAGGTAAGGGGAAGTGGTCCTTTCGAGTAGCTTTGTTTAGCTTTTGATAGTCCATACAAACCCTCCAACCGGTCATAGTCCTTGTTGGGATTAATTCGTTGTCTTCATTTTTAATGATTGTCATTCCTCCTTTCTTGGGCACGCATTGGACGGGGCTCACCCATTTGCTGTCGGATATGGTGTAAATGATTCCTGCATAGAGCCACTTTATTATTTCTTTTCTCACTAAATCTTTCATTGCCTAATTCAGCCGCCTTTGGGCATCAACTATCGGCTTATGATCATCCTCTAGGAGGATCTTATGCATGCATATTGTAGAGCTGATTCCCTTCAGGTCAGCTATTATCCATCCAATGGCTTGTTTATGCCACCCGAGCATCGTAACTAGCCGTTGTTCCTGTTCCTGCGTTAACTTAGAAGAGATGATTACGGGCAGAGTATCATTTTGTCCTAGAAAAACATATTTTAGTTGTTCCAGCAGGGGTTTCATTTCTAGTTTAGGTGGTTGTTCAATAGATGGCTTTTCGATGGTACTTTCCTTTGTTGTATACTTAAGGGGTTCGAAGTACTTACCTGGACGAGTACCAGTCCAGTTTACCTCTTCCATTGCGTCAAAGAAGTCGCCAAGCTAGCTGCCGAGGCAGTCTTCTGAAAAACTGCCTCAGCAGTGTTCATGATCTTTTCCCAGTCAGTGACTGTTGAGGCAGGGGGCATCTAATGCAAAAAGTAATTTCATTTTTGTCTAGATTAGTTGGCACTCTTCTTTGCTATCCGCTTTCTTGAGGTTTTTGAAGTAGATTGAGTTTTATGTGCTGGTCGTTTACCCTCATGGTTAGTTCTCCCTTCTCCACATCAATTAGCGTTTTGCTCGTGGCCATGAATGGTCTTCCTAGTATGATTGGTGCATTTTCATCTACTTTACAATCTAAAATGAGAAAGTCAACTGGAAAAATAAATTTATCTACTCTTACAAAGATGTCTACAATCTTTCCTTCCGGATGCACGTATGAGTGGTCGGCTAATTGGAGCATGACTGTGGTGGGTTGAGCATTTCCAATTCTCAGCTTCTCAAACACCGATTTGGGCATTAAGTTTATGCTTTCCTCGGGATCACATAAGGATTTCCCTTTGTAGTGGTTTCCAATAGCGCATGGAATGAGGAAGTTGTCTGGGTCTCTTAGTTTAGGTGGTGCCCGGTTTTGATACATTGCCATGCATCCTTCTGTCATGGATACTGTTTCGAATTCACCTATCCTTGCTCGCTTCGACACCATGTCCTTGAAAAACTTTGCATAATTTGACATTTTCTCTATGGCTTCGATGAAGGGTATGTTGATGTGTGCATGTTTGAGAATGTCAAGGAATTTCTTAAACTGGTACTCTTGCTTCTGTTGCTTCAGGCGTTGAGGGAATAGGGGAGGCGGCCGAATATTTTCAATACCCTCCTTGCATGGGAATCTGATTTGAAGGAGTGTGATATGTTCAGGTTTTTTTTGTTTTCTCTGTAGTCTTCTCTGTAATGTCGACAGGATTAGATGTCGGAAGAGTTGGTTCTAATTCTGCCGCGGCGGCTGGATTTGTCTCCTTTGATTTGTCGGTGTATGGTTCCTTGAGTTGTTTTCCACTCCTGGTTGTGATTGCCTTGCACTGCTCATGAGTGGATCTCCCTGCAACTTCAGTATTGCTGGGAAATAATCCACTTTTTCCAGTATTCAGTAGACGTGTAAACTGCCCTACCTGAAGTTCTAGCGATTTTAAAGTGGGCTCGTGATTTTTCATTCTCATCTCGGTCCTCCTGTCCATGAAAGTATTAGTTTTCTTAATAAATAAATCCATATTGGACATATAGGTACTTGTTTGAGTCGTGAAGGCACTTAGAGTCTGCTCCAAGGCATTGGGTGTTGCATGTTGCGGCGGTTGCTGCCGCGGCATCGTCTGCTGAAATCCTTGCGATTGATTTGTCTGAGCAGCTAAATTTAGAGTATTGTTGGGGTTACTCCATGAAAATTTATGGTGCCTCTTCCAACCAGAGTTGTAGGTGTTGGATGTAGGGTTGTTGTTTATGTTGAAGTTTCCTACAACGCAGCTAGTCTTTGTCCCTTGTTGGCACTCAGATGAGTCATGGTCTCCCCCACATTGGTCGAAAAAGGCTTCGATTGCTTTGACTTGTTGTGGATTGTTCTGCCACAGCATCGCTTCTACCATCTTCGTCAACCGATCGACTTGTGCTACGAGTGCATCTGATGTTCCTAGCTCGTTTGTTGTGGTCTGCTTTCTTATGTCGCCTTGGAAGGCATTAGGAAACTGATAGTCCTTTTTTCCATACTTTTCAGAATTTGAATTGCTCGGTGGGTTCATTGTTGAGTAATGTACCATTGGCAGAGGAATCCAGCATCATCCTTGTTGGTGTATTCACACCGTTGTAGAATATAGATACTAGTGTCCATTCTGGAAATCCGTGCGAGGGGCATTTATTCAACAATTCACAGTATCTCTCTCATGCCTCGTACATTGGTTCATCATCTGCATGTCGAAACGTAGTGATGTCAGTTCGCATTTTATTTTTCAAATTGACATGATTAAATCGGGCTAAGAAATCTCTACATAATTATGTCCAAGATTCAATGGACTCCGATGGTAGGCTGATAAAACCAAGTCTTTGCCTTATCCCTCAGTGAATAGGGAAATAATCTGAGACGCAGCACATCTGGATGAACTCCATGGATTTTGAAGGACTTGCAGCTGTCTATGAAAGACATCATGTGCTGGCGGGCAACTTTAGTGGCAGAACCTCCAAACTATCCAAGCATATTCAACATGTTGAACATGACGAGTTTGAGCTCGAAGTGGTCCGCTTCTATTTCAGGATCGATCACGCGAGAGTTCAGTCTTCTAAGATCTTCCTCCATGTAGTCTCTTACTAACCGTCGAGCAGCATGAGGTTGCCTGCCATTGCCCGCCGTGGCATTGTCGCCTGGGGTGGTGGTGGTAGGATCTGGATGTTTTCTAGATCAGCCATGGGTTCTTTGTTCATTTGTCTTAATCTACGTGCAGTACGTTCTGGCTTTGGATCGTATTCTCGCAAGGGTGATTTTTTGTTGACTCTGGTCATAAACCAAAGAAAACCAGGGGGTTAAATAGAAAATAAAACGTGCAGAAAAATAAAAACAAAAAGTTGTACGCCAATCCCCGGCAACGGCGCCAAAAACTTGTTGCGTGCAAAAGTGATGCGCAAATTGCGTGTAAGTATACACGGTGCCAAGTTATATTATTTAAGATATCGTCTCCACAAGAATTGTGACAACCTTTCGGAGTTCACTTTTCTGCACAAGTAAAATAAAAACACAAATATTAGGGGTTGGTTTTGATTAAGACTAAGACTAAAGCAAGTAAAGTACATTGAGATATTAGAGTGAGAGAATGGGCCGGTATTGGATGTTTCGTAGTGTGGAGAATTGATATATTGTCTCGACACAGTTTTGCTAATCAACTTAACAATTTCAGCCACCGCCCACAATAATGCCTCGACAGGTGCCCGCCTCGGCAGAGTTGTGTGAGATTGCCTTGGTAGTTAAGCGATGATTCAAGGTTCGGCAAGGGTCCCTTCTATGACTCCCTCTTCTCCCGAAGCTTGAAGTACTATTGGCGAACACGTCTTGGATGATACCTCCCGGCGTGAATCTAAGGGCAAACACCAACCGATTATGGATCATCTTTTAGCCGTTGAATATCTTAACTTATCCCTAAGCTGAAGTAGCTTTACCCTATGGTTGGCTAAAACTGTGTTTACTCGTTTCGTAAGTTCAACTCTCCCGATATTGAACAAATGGATTGAAGCCCTCTTCTCTCCCGATAAAGATTGCGACAATGAAGAACCAAGAGTAAACAAAACTTAAATTTTATTGCAAAATTGAAATTCTAAACGAATACAACAAAACTCTCACAACTACTATGCAACCAACCATTACCCCTAGGGAAGGTTTAGAACATGGTGGGGTAGACGACACTAGAGTTTTGACAAGAAGAAGTTTGTCTCTAATCTCAATTGTGTTCTCTCCTTCAAGTCGATTACATATATATAGGGGAGTAGCCTAGGCCTAAGTCGGTTTAGGGTAGGAATACTAGTTAAAATACAATTACAACTCATTAAAAGATCATTAAATCTTCCGAGATTCTCATTTGACTTTTTCCAACTTGACTTTGACCTTGGCTTTTCTTTGTCTGCTGGGCTCCAATGCACGTGCAAGTGGTCTCCAAAAATCAAGCTTGATGAGCTCTGTAAAGTGTACATAAGTTCTATATTTCATGCACATTCCATCTCATATTATTGTTGTTTTCAGTACATTTTAGGCATAATTAGGTTCATGCATTGCATTTTACAGTATTCTTTACTCTGCCATGCTTTGTATTGATTTTCTATCGTTTGGTAAGGAAAAGATATTGTTTTAGTTTAGTTTTAGTTTTAGGTATTAGAGACTGACAGAAGGAGAGAGAAACTATGGACATGATGCTGAGACATCAAACTAAGAAGTTATACTGATGCAGTTCCAGACAGAGACACCAATTGTCGAGTAGCTATCCCGCTCTACCTGCCGCCCAAGACAGCAAGCTGTGGAATTGGAGAAATGGAGTGCGATCTGAAGAGCAGAAAATCCTGATTCTATCGATGCTATTCGCTCAAATTTTCGATGACTATAGCAGCAGACAGAGCCGCCGAAGGAGGAACTCGAGCTTACTTGCGGAGCAAGGCAACGTGATAAAGTCCACATTCAACTCAAAGAAGTCAGCATTTATAGTTTCATTTAATGCAAAGTTACTTTAAAGACTTCTACTCCAAGAAGGACTAGACCTAGCTAATGCCTATATATACCCATTGTAATATTACTTCAAAACAACTTAAGTTTTCCCTTAGGCATAGTGTAGGTTTTCTTGCCGCCATTATGTTCTAAAATTCTCTTTGGGTTTGGGTTACTTGTAATTAGTGCGAGAACGGTTGTTTAGGATTTTAAGTTTGTTTTTGCAATAAAGATTCAAGGTTTGCTTATTCCATGTGCTTCATAGTTTTCAATTAAGGCGAAAGATTAGTTGATTACTATCCATTTGTTCGGTATCGAGAGTTTCGAACTCACGAAAGAAGTAAATATAATTTCATCTATAGACGGTGTGATCAATCTGGCCTAGACATAGGTTAGGGTTTAAGGCGCCTAAAAGAGGACGATTAAACATTGTTGTCTTTACACGATTCACGTCGCGACTAGTATTATCTGCAGTGGGCATCAATAGAAGTCTGACTTAGACATAAGCGGGATCACTTTCGAAGCGTTCTGCCGAGCCTTGTAGTTCTGTCGAGTTTTCCGCCGAGACACAAGTCCATTCCCCTGCTGAGGCAACGAGAGCATCTTAGCAGCTTAACTTCCATCCCCCACCAAGGCAGCAGAGTCTGGCAGCGCAAAACAACTTGTCCTATTCAACCCAGTTTCACACTAAGCAGCAACATAACCCTGCCCATTCTATCAATCTGAATTCTTCCCTTTTATTTACTTCTGTTTTTATTTACTTTTCTTCTCAAACAAAAAAACTTATTTGTGCATTTACTTTTCTTTGTGCAGGAAATACGAATCGATTCAAGCTGTCCAATCCATGTGGGAGACGATATCTTTTATACTATAACTTGACAGGAGTGTGCACTTGCGCTCATATTTATCGAACACTATAACACTCTTCAAGTTTTTGGTGCCATTGCCGGGGATTGGTAACAGCCAAATTCTTTCTTTAATTTTTGCACTTTATTTTATTTTTAGTTTTTATTTTTAATTGAAAAAGAGAAGACTTTTGTAGTTTCCTTTGCTAGTGCATGACCAGAGCAAGAGAGCTAAAAAAGGAACTCAGAACATCCCTAGGGAAAGGAAAAGAAAGAAAAGCAGAGGTAAACATGGAAAACGACAACCCTGCCAACAATGCCCAGAACGGCTAGGATGGGCAGCAAGAACTGCCGCCTAGAGAACAACAAGTTCCGCCTAGGCAGCCACAATACGTTCAAACTACCAGGGATTACTTGGAGCATGACCTCAGAGGGTTCGATCCGACAGTGACAGAACCTGAGATCGAGGCGGATCACTTTGAGCTGAAACCCATGATGTTCAATATGATCAACACATTGGGGCAATTTGGAGGGACTGCCTCGGAAGATGCTTGGCAGCACTTAAGAGGATTTCTGGATATATGCAGGGCATTCAAAATACACGGAGTCCACCAAGACGTGCGTAGGTTGAGGCTATTCCCCTATTCAGTGAGGGATAGGGCAAAGCAATGGTTAAACAACCAGCCAGTAGTGTCATTCAACACATGGACAGAGCTGTGCAAGGATTTTCTGAATCGTTTCAGACCATCCAATGTCATAGATAGATTGAGAAAGGAGATCACAGAATTCTGACAACGGTTGTAATATTACTTCAAAACAACTTAGGTTTTCCCTTAGGCATGGTTTAGGTTTTCTTGCCGCCATTGTGTTATAAAATTCTCTTTGGGTTTGGGTTATGTTGTAATTAGTGTGAGAATGGTTGTTTAGGATTTTAAGTTTGTTTTTGCAATAAAGCTTCAAGGTTTGCTTATTCCATGTGCTTCATAGTTTTCAATTAAGGCGAAAGATTAGTTGATTCATATCCATTTGTCCGGTATCGAGAGAGTCGAACTCACAAAATGAGTAAGTACGATTTCATATATAAACGGTGCGATCAATCCAGCCTAGACATTGGTTAGGGTTTAAGGTGGCTAAAAGAGGACGATTTAACATTGTTGTCTTTGCACGATTCACGCTGCGAATGGTATTATTTGCAGTGGGCATCAACAGAATTCTGACTTAGACATAAGCGGGATCACTTTTGAAGCGTTCTGTCGAGCCTTGTAGTTCTGCTGAGTTTGCCGCCGAGACATAAGTCCATTCTCCTGCCGAGGTAGCGAGAGCGTCTCAGCAGCCTATTTTTCATCCCCCACCGAGGCAACAGAGTCTGGCAGCACAAAATAACTTGTCATATTCAATGCAGTTTCACACTAAGCAGTAGCATAACCCTACCCATTCCATCAATATGAATTCTTCCCTTTTATTTACTTGTGTTTTTATTTACTTTTCTTCTCAAACAAATGAACTTATTTGTGCATTTACTTTTCTTTGTGCAGGAACTACAAATCGAGTCAAGCTGTCCAACAACTTTCACCTTCAGCTCCCAGCTTTCTCTTCATCTGCCCTCTTTGCTACCTCGTCGGCATCTTCCAGGGCGGGTACCTACGCACAGGGAGAAAATGTAACCCCCTCTACCCAGCCTGGCCAATAGACCGGACTGAACGGTTCACCCGGTGAGTATTGACGTAAACCGGGAAGGTTTACCTCAATAAATGACCTTTTTTCCTTTTTTTATCTTGTCTAGATGCAACTTAGGTTCCTATGTGTACGTACATGAGCAGCGGATAAAACATCAACACAATCGCCCATCGATTAAAGCCGATTAAGGTTTAGGGACTATTTTGTAAATTCTGATAAAGTACAAGGGTTGACATCAAATTCGGGTTCCAATCTTTAATTAGATTCATTACATGCTTCTCGGTGAAATATAAGCTCAAAACAACATCTAGAATCCATTCAATTGCATACAAGGCAATTATGGACCAAAACGCAAAAAACTGAAATTCAGAGCAATTCAAAAATATGTTCAACGGTCAAACATTTCGGAACAGAATGCCCCGTATCAGAACGGCCATTTCGAAACACAGCTGGCCGTTTCGATACGCGGGTTCATTTCAAAACTCCTCAAGACATGTTTCGGTACAATAGTTCAAAGAGGCAAAATGTTCAGAAACAGACCAATTGTTCCGAAACACCAAGGCCATTTCAAGCCACCGTTCCGAAATAGACAAGTGTGTTTCGAAACACCTAGGCTTGCATTGTTCTTGAAAGCTGGTTTAAGTCAACTTTTACCCTCCGAAACCATCCCGACACATGCCCTAACATATAAGCAACTTAAATACCCATCAAAGACAACTTATACAAAGCATAAGCAACAACATAGCATCATTCCCGAAAGAAATGGAACTAAAGGCATGCTTCTTAAAAGTTAAAATCACCAAAAGGCTAAAATCCAAATGCAAGCATAAAACAAAACTCAAAGGCCATTTACAAGTCCAAATATACATATCAAACTTGAACAAAACCAGAAAATATCAAACTAAAAAAATTCAAAGCATTGGACACCCCCATTGCCCTTATTACATTAGTTCAAGATCACAACATACTTTTAACAAATGTCTTGGAAGATACCCTTGAAGATGTTGCCTCCGAAGTCTAATTATCTGCATTGATGAACAAAGAGAGCATAAGCATACAAGCTTAGTGAGGATTGCTCAAAACCACATACATCATCAATGCTCAAAACCATTTTTCATTCTTTTGAAACCATTATGCCTTTCTTGCCAAAACATGCACTTTTTCATCAATCTTATTGCATTGAACATCATGCAACATGATTCATATAAATTCAGCAATTAAACCATTGCGACTCATATTCCAAGCTTTCCAAGCATAAACACATTTATGCTAAACTTAAACCAAAACATGCATCTTTCAAAATATACATTAACATCATTTTCCAAAATAATTCATTTCATTATATTGGCTCACAAGTGATAAAAAACAATCTTAAAAACATATATCAGATACACGGATTACCAAGGGTTGTCCCACACCCTTCATAAACTCTACCGGCATTTCAAGGTTCACAGACGAGAGCGACCCTCCATCGTTGTGACACCCGTGGTGGAGTATTTGGTACAATCACAACCCCTCAAAACCACTCATCGGTACATGTATAATCCACTAACAAGAAACGGGACACACACAAGGTTCACACCTGTGAGCTACCCTCAACCGTTGCAACCTTAAACAATCCTCAATCGTTAGGGTGCCTGAATGGAGTATTCGGTACAATCACAACCCCTCAACATCCAAGGGGACTTGTTTATAATGCACTAAATCCTATAACCGGCTTACTATATCCAATTTCATTTATAAAACACTTTATTCAACATTACTTGCCAATATAATCCATACCTCATGCATAACTCACTGTTTTTACAAAGCATTCACGATAAGCCATAAATCATTAAACCATGCTTCAAATCTCATGCATCAACACATGCATACAAGGATCACTTACCTAGTGCATCCTTAAACCACATGGCATCATAATACACATTTTATACATTCAAAACATGCTTTAAAACAGTAGGTTAATGCAAGTAAAATCAAGTGCAAAAATTGGTCCAAAACTAGCACAATCCGAGAGTAAAAATTCACTTTACTTACTTTCGAACTTAGTAAAGCATTTCAAGCTCTTACCAAGTTCCCAAAACCTTTTCTAAAAGGTTTCCTTGCTGGAAAACCAAGTTCCACTCACCAACTTGTAAAACCACGCTTGCCGACACAATTATCGATCGTCTGAAGCCTCCAAAACCACTTTGTTTGCTTCCGAAACAATATCCCCTATTTTCAACACACCAAAACAGAGGTTCAACGCATTAAAATGCATCCAAAACACCAGCACTCACAAGAAATCCCGCAGCCCTGCTCTAAAGCACCAAAACACCCATTCGAAACAACCGAAAACTCAATCGATTGACCTCTAACCTCAGCCCAGCCATTACCCAACTCATCCAACACACTTTAGGCATTAATCAACATCCTAAAACCATCATTATACCTCCAGCAACTCGAATACCTCAAGAACACCCCAAAAACTCACCCAAAAACACTTCAACAACCAAGGATCTCAAGGATTTCAAGATCTATATGATTAAGACTCCACTTCAACACCAAAAACCTTTCAAAACTCATTTAGAAACAATCTCAAACCAGCATTTTAAATCAAACTCCGAAAATCACATTAAAATCCATTTTCAATCAAGATTTCAAGAGTTTATCAATCTAACAACAAAACCTCAATCAAAATCAGTATTAAAGAGTCAAATATCTTTAGAATTTCATTAAAGAACCTAGATTAGAGGGTTAGCACGAAAATTACCTCCGATCCTTGCTTCTCCTCTAATTTGGCAAGATTTGCTTGAAGAAACTTGAAGGAAATGGAAGAAATCAATAAGGAAAAGAATAGAAATCAAAAGAGGAGTTGAGAGAAAACATTTTTTAGAAAATTGAGAGAAAATGGAAAGTTCTTGGCTGAAGTGAAAGAGAGAAATGAAAAGCTCGTCAAAAAATTTAACCGATTAACTAACTCTCCTTTAATCAATTAATTAAAACATTTTTAATTATTTAATAAATATTTAAAACACATGCCAAATTAGGGAAAATGAATAATTTTCAAGTAGCTCCCTAAAGATTCTAAGATTTTGACTCTTCTTGAAAAACTCATTTTTCCCAACTTTTAAATCTTTACATTTTGGCCACTGCCAAAATGTATACTTTCGAAAAAAACTCGTTTTGTAAAATTGTTTCAAGCAACCCCTAGAATATAATTTTTGAGGAATTTATGAATTTTTATCATATTTTTATCTCATCCCGAACCTTGATTTCCCTAAACCACCTTTTTAACAGATCGAACAACCGACATCGATTACACCGGCCCAACCTGATTCGTCAAAACATCTAAGCCCAAAATAGGGGCGTTACAACTCTCTCCCACTTAGGAAATTTTGTCCTCAAAATTTTACCTGAAGGAAAAGGATTCAGCAATTGCCTCAGCATATCCGCCTTGCCTTCCTATGTGGCCTCCTCAACTCCTCGGTGTCGCCACAACACCTTCACAAGCTCAATCGTCTTGCAACAAAGAACTTTGCTACTTGAATCCAGAATTCTCACCGGTTCCTCATCATAGGACAAATCCAGATTCAACTCAATTTCCTCAATCGGCATCACATACGAAGGATCTGATCTATATCTCCGCAACATAGATACATGAAACACATCATGGATATTTTCCAACTCATGAGGCAACCTCAACCGATAAGCCACAGGACTAACCCGCTCCACAACCTCATAAGGTCCAATAAATCTCAGACTAAGCTTTCCCTTACGTCCGAACCTCATCACCTTCTTCCAAGGCGATACCTTAAGGAACACGCGATCTCCAACCGCAAACTCAATCTTTTTATACTTTAAATCCGCGTAAGACTTCTGGTGATCTGATGCAGCCTTTAACCGCTCACATATGAGCTTTACCTTTTCAGTTGTTTCCTTGAGCATATCTGGCAAGCAAAGCAACTTTTGCTCCACCTCAGCCCAACAAAGAGGTGTTCTACACTTCCTCCCATACAAGGCCTAATATGGTGCCATCTGTATACTTTCCTGAAAGTTGTTATTATAAGCAAACTCAACCAACGGTAGATGCTTTTCCCAAGAACCTTGGAAATCAATCACACAACACTGCAACATATCCTTCAGCACCTGGATAACTCGTTCCGACTGCCCATGCGACTGAGGATGATATGATGTGCTGAAATTCCATCGCGTACCCAACACCTGATGTAAACATTCCCAAAACCTCGCTGTGAACCTCGGATCTCTATTCAACACTATGGACCTGGGCACACCGTGCAAACGCACAATCTCAGCAATATACAACTCTGCCAACTTATCCAACATAAACCACCTTTTTAACGGATCAAACAACTGACACCGGTTCCACCGGCCCAACCCGACTCGTCAAAACATCTAAGCCCAAAACCGGGGCATTACAGAAAACGCACTTGAGCAGTATCATATATATAAAATCAACTAAATTCATCAAATAAGGCAAATTGTCTAATCTATGCTATTTTGGGTATGTTACCTAATAAATGCAACCTAAACTACACTTAAGAACAACAATAATTGAGCTAAACTAGGGTATAAATATTGGACTTTTGCAAACTTAACATGTATAAAATACATACTTACATGGATCACTTACCACGTACATCCATCATCATTTCATGATTAAAAACAGTATATTTCATACTTTAAATCATGCATAAACAGTAGGTATCACAAAATCAAAACCAAGTGCATAAATCACTTCATAAAAGCACGACCGAGAGAGAAAATCCACTTATACTTACTTCCGAACTCGAACTAGCGTTTCAAGCTCAATCTAAGTTCCCAAAACAATCTAAGTTTCCCGACACGTGAAACTCCAATTCGACGACGAAAATTCAAGCATATGAAGCCTCCAAAGTTTTACCGATAGCTACGGAATCAACCTCCCCTATTTTAATAATACAAAAATAGAGGCACAATGCATCACAATTAAGGGTGGGCATTGTCGGGTACCCGGAAAACCGAGTACCCGGTTCATCCGGGTACCTCATTAAGCGACCCGTGTCCTGGCCAATTATATCCGGGTACCCGGGATTCGTGTACCCGTAAAATTCGAGTACCCGGGTAATCGGGTACCGGGTACCCGGTTCCTATTTTTTTATTTTTTTTAATTCTAAAATTTAAAAAAATCACATGTTAAACTCAAAAATACTTAAAAATTAAACTTAAAAGAATATAATACAAACATAGGAAAAAAATGTGGGGATTTAAACTTAATTTTAGAGTGAAAATATTAAGAAACATAAAATAAAAATATAATTTTTAATATAAAAAATATATATTAATTTTTATCGGGTCGGGTCGGGTACCCGGTAAGGAGAAACTTCCGGCCCGTGTCCCGGGAAATTTGCCGGGTCGGGTACCCGGCCCGGTCGGGTAATTTTTTTCGAAAATTACCTGACATTTGAGGTTCGGGTCGTCGTGTTTTCAGGCCGGGTCAATCAGGTCGGTTATTTTGCCCACCCCTAATCATAATGCATTCATTAACCCAGCAATAACAATTCTCAACATTGTCTTGCTAAATGCTACCAAACGCCCATCCTAAACAACCGAAACCAACCTCAAACTCAAGCTAAACAAAGCCCAGCCATAAACTCTCAAATCTAACAACTAATCAACATCAAATAACATCCAAAATTTATCCAATAACAACCTTATACCTCTAGCAAACATAAAACCACCACAACTCCCCAAAATCTCATCACATAAGTGAAACCCATGTTCAATTCAATTCAACGCAACTTACCCCAGACCCAGAGTAAGGTTTTTGGCTCGTCATTTCGAGAGTTCAGACTTCAGAAAGGGCATGATGTGATGTCGTCAATTGCTTTGAGAGAGCCAATCGAGGTAGCAAAGGTCCAGATGAATGAGATTTGAGAGAGGCTAGGGTTTGTAACTTAGGAAATTTTTCAAACAGAAACGCGAGTGGAGAAACAAATCTAAGGGTCGACTTTGGCTCTGGACTGAGTAATAATCGTTTGTGGCCCATTAATTTTTCAGATTTTTGGATAATCCAAAATAAGGAATTTTGTGATCCGTATTCGATCCGACTATCCGATTTTTTCAGATATCTGATCCATATTATCCAAAAATTAAAAAACAGATCAGGTATCCAATTTTTCGAATTAGATCATCAAAAAACGGATCGGGTTGTTCGGATCGGATTTTTTTGAACAACCCTAATCATAGTTAAACAACAAGTCTCATTGCTAAACCTCAAATTAAGCCTTCTCATGCATAACAAACCATATGCAAAGCTTAAAGAGTAACATGTATAACCCACATTATACAACATAAACCTTTACATGATACATCGAAAATTATATTGGCTTACAAGTGATCATTAACCAAGTTCTATTTCCAAAATAGTTCATCGGATACACGGATTCAACAAGTGTTCACACAACACTTCAAGACATCTCAATCGGAATAGCGATACAATCACAATCGCGGTACATTAACAACCACCAACCCCAATCATCGATTAGATGCTTAATCCACTAATGAAAGCTTATGGGACACGAACCCCTCGACCGTTAGGGTACTTGGATGGAGTTACGGGACATCAACCCCTCAACATCCAAGGTGACTTATGTATAGTAAACTCAATACTATGGCTGACCAAGTATATCCGATAACATTTTTAAACCACATCACTTGTCAATAGAATTTATTATAATCACCTACCTCATTGTTTTCATAAGCATCAACACAAAACCATTTTCTCAAAGCAACAACCATGCTTTAAACATAGGTATAAAATACATACTTACATGGATCACTTACCACGTGCAACCATCATCATTTCATGATTAAAAACAGTATATTTCATACTTTAAATAACGCATAAACAGTAGGTATCACGAAATCAAAACCAAGTGCATAAATCACTTCGTAAAAGCTCGACTGAGAGAAAATACACTTATACTTACTTCTAAACTTAGACTAGCGTTTCAAGCTCAATCTAAGCTCCCAAAACAATATTCAAACCTTTTTTAAAGATGTAGGTTTTGTTCTCACTCACCGACACGTGAAACTTCAATTCACCAACGAGAATTCAAGTGTCCGAAGCCTCCAAAGCTTCACCGATAGCTAAGGAATCAACCTCACCTATTTTAATCATACAAAAATAGAGTCACAACGCATCACAATGCATTCATTAACCCAGCAATAACAATTGTCAACATTGTCTTGCTAAATGCTACCAAATGCTCATCCGAAACAACTGAAACCAACCTCAAGCTAAAGCTAAACAAAGCCCAGCCATAAACTCTCAAATCTAACAACTAATCAACATCAAATAACATCCAAATTTTATCCAATAACAACCTTATACCTCTAGCAAACATAAAACCACCACAACACTTCAAAAATTCATCACTAGTAACCTAGATAATTAGAGATTCAACTAGTTTCCAGATTCCAATGTTAAAATCAACTTATTAACATTATAAAACACTATAATCATGTTCTAATCAGATCATGAACTCAACAAAACAGATCCAAAACAAATCTCAATAAGGTCCACCAATTAAATCTCAATTAAACAAAATTTCCACAATTAAATCATCAAAACCAATTAGAAAACATATATAAAGGATCATGAACTTGGGAATTTCAGTAAAGAACCATTCATTAAAGGAGAAAAATGAATCGCATCTTCAATGATTGAAATCCCTCTCAATTGGATGATTTTACTTCTCGGAAAGCAAAGTAAATTAATGAGATTTTGTAGAAACGAGTTAGAAAATCTATTAGGAATCTTTAATTTAAGAAAACAAGACTATTACCTCAAATCATTGCTTGAAAATAGATGTTTGACTGAATAGACTTCGAGAGAAAAGTTTGGAGAATAGAAAATCACGACAAATTGGTTTTTGTGAAAATAACTACCTTCCTTTAATAATTTCCTTTTAATCTTTTAATTAAAACATTAAAATCTAATCCAATAGAGAGAAAAATATGATAAAACATTTAGGTATATTAGCTCCTTAAGGATTCAAAGTTTTGACCCTTTTACAAAACAATCACTAAAATAGTTTTTCACTTTCGCGTTTCTGTCACTCGTCCCAAAATATCAAATTTCCAAAACTCATTTTCCAAAATTTATTTCACCAAAATCATTAACATATTAAATAAGGATTTTTAAGCATTTTTCTATATTTTTATCTCGCACAAAAATATTCAATCATTAATCTGACTTGAATCTCTAACCCGTTCCATCAGACCGTCTAATTAACCCATAAACCGCTAAGCCCAAAACTTGGGTGTTACAACTCTCTCCCACTTAGGAAATTTCATCCTCTAAATTTTGCCTGAAGGAAAAAGGTGTGGAAACTATTTCAACATGTCCGCCTTGCTTTCTCACGTGGCTTTCTCAACTCCTCGATGTCGCCACAACACCTTTACAAGTTCAATCGTCTTACCATGAAGAACTTTGCTACTAAAATCAAGAATCTCAATAGGTTAATCGTCATAAGATAAATCCAGTCGTAACTCAATATCCTCTATTGGCATAACATGCAACGAATCCGACCTATACCTCCGCAACATCGATACATGAAACACATCATGAATTTTCTCCAACTTAGGAGGCAACCTCAACCGATAAGCCATTGGACCAACACACTCCACAACCTCATATGGTAGAATAAACCTCGAAATAAGCTTACCCTTATGTCCAAACCTCAGCACCTTCTTCCAAGGCGATACTTTCTGTAACACCCCCTTCCCGGCCTGGTAGAGAACCGGGTCGGAGAGCGCTACCAAAAAACATGACGGAGATCGGAGACATAAATCTTAAACTTTTAATCAATATTTTAGTGTCAAATATGTAAATTTTATTACTAACTAAAAAGTCATTATAGCTTTAAAACCTTATACAAAACATAGACAACATTTACACAATAGTAGGGCCACAAGACTAGTATAATTACTTTAACTACTTTGCCACCATACTAGGAGTTAATAAGGACAAAACACATTACTCTTTACTTGTAGTGACTTGCCAATCTTCCAACTAATCCCGATCTCGATCCGTTATTTTCCTTAACCTGAAATGTTATGCAAATGAATGCATTAGACTTACATAGTCTAAGTGAGGTAGCCAATAACAATGAATGAGCATGTTATGCAATGCTGCATACTTCAATGGCATATTTAATGACATATTTCACATAAACAATCTATAAACATATTATAAGTGAAAGGCATGTTATCCAATCATAACAAAAGCAATATCAATAATCAATATTTCCCTTGGACCGATTCAACAGTATTTGGATACGCGAATTCCACCACATCACCAACAATAATGGTCGTGTCATAATCCCTCTGCCGCGCCAATTGACCAATACACAACACATCCCTCCGCCGCACCAATGGCCGAAGCCCAAAACCCGTACCAATGAGCTCATGAATTCTATGGCATGCCAATTGTATCCAATACTCTCGAATCCAAGGTTCGATACTTAATAGTTCAACAATGATATTTCAATAGCAAATTTTACACATCAATATCAATAACAGTAATTCAATAGCGGTAGACATATATCAAAGTTTCAATAGCAATGTGCAATAATCAATTTCTAATGCTCGATATGAAATACTTACTCATGCTTACCAACAAGGGTTTCAATAATGCTTTATGTAAATTCCCTTAATTCAATGGTTAGTAAAACAAACGAAATCAATAACGATGAATTCGAAAAGGCTCCTCGCCTACTTCCGAGACTCCGACTACACTCACACATCAGAACATAGAAACTAAGATCGGAATGACACCGTGTCACCCGAGACAAATGCATCTACACTCACCTCGATATTAGGGTTCCCTTATAACGTCACATTTTCCCTTGACTGACGGGCGTCCTTTATCGACTTCTTGAACTAGGTTAAATAGGAATCGGTTAGGACCAACAAGACAATATCGAATAAATATAAAATATTTATTAGACCCGATATCGAAACTTAAACCAACCAAGAATTTGAGCTTACCCCGACGTCGACATAGATTCGATGTTACTATATCGAAAATATCGGACCACCAATCTAATACCGAACCACTTGATTATCGTTTCTTGACTAACTCCTTATTCTCGGTATGTCTCTAACTTCATTTCCTAATTTTCCTTATGCTTTGGTTCGTCTACTTCCCCTATTTATACTTAGAATGAGCCGGCCCTTCATTGCTTCTCTATGTTCCACGAATCATGGAATCGTGGCAAATTTTGGGGAAATAATTCCCTTTGCTTGTGCCACGTATAGTGGCAATTGCCACATTAAATTTCTTTTGGCCGAATGGCCTTTGTGGTGGCCAATTCTTTTGGCTGCCACGTGTTCTTTCTTTAATAATAATAATAATAATAATAATAATAATAATAATAATAATAAAATATCATAAATTAACCAGAAAAATATTTATTGGTTCAGATAAAATCGAATAAATTATTCAATCGATATAAAATATTCGGTCACCGGAACTTAATTCCGACTAGACCGGTTTTTGGGATGTTACACTTTCAAAAACACACGGTCACAATAACATACTCAATCTCCCTATGCTTCAAATCCGCGTAGGATTTCTGGTGATCCGAGGCAGCTTTTAGACGATCACAAATAAGCTTCACTTTCTCATTTTTTTTTTCTTTTAAACACATCAGGCAAGGAAACATGCTTTTCCCCAACCTCAGCCCAACACAAAGGTGTACGACACCTCCTACCATACAAAGCCTCATATGGTGTCATATGTATACTAGCTTGGAACTATTATTATACGCAAACTCCACCAAAGGCAATTGTTTCTCCCATGTTCCTCGGAACTCAATGACACAACATCTCAACATATCTTCCAAGACCTGCATCACGCGTTCAGACTGACCATCCGACCGAGGATGATACGAAATGATGAAATTCAACCGTGTACCCAAAGTTTGATGTTGACACTCCCAAAACCTCGCTGTAAACCGTAGATCTCTATTCGAAACTATAGACTTGGGCACTCCGTGCAAACACTCAATCTCAGCGATATACAAATTCCCCAACTTATCCAAAGTATTCATCGTATGCACATGCACAAAATATGTACACTTCGTAAACCGATCAACAATCACCCAAATGGAATCCTTCTTAATTTTCGTTAACGGCATCCCAGACACAAAATCCATTGTGATTCTCTCCCATTTCAATTATAGTATCCTCAACGGTTGCAACAACCCGGAAGGAAACTGATGTTCAGCCTTAACACGCTGACACACCATGCACTTAGCAACAAAATCAGCCACATCTTTCTTTAGACCAATCAATAGTACTCTTCTTTCAAGCCTCGATACATCTTAGTACTACCGGGATGTATAGAAAAATGAATACTATGTGCCTCGGTCAAAATAGTGCGCCTCAATTCATTATCACTAGGCACTACTATCCGGTCTTTTAAACATTACACTCCATCATCATTAAAATGAAAATATGTCGGATTCTAATCCATAATATCCTTAACATGCGGCACCAACTCCTCATCATAAGGTTTTTTATCCTTTATCAACTGTGACAAAGATGGATTTACTTGTAACTAGGCCAAAAGACCACCATCATGTGTCACACTCAATAGTGCAAACATTGCTCTTAACTCCGCCGCAACCTTCCTACTCAAGGCATCGGCCACAACATTATCCTTACTCGGGTGATACTCAATCTTCAAATCGTAGTCCCTAAGCAGCTCCAACCATCTATGTTGCCTAAGATTCAAATCCTTTTATGTCATCAAATATTTCAAACTCTTGTGATTCATATACACAATGCACTTCTCACCATAAAGATAATGCCTCCAAATCTTTAAGGCAAACACAACTGCGGCAATCTCAAGATCATGGGTGAGATAATTGCGCTCGTGCACCTTCAATTGCCTAGATGCATAAGTCAAAACTTTTCCTTTTTGCATCAACAACCTAAACCAACGTATGATGGATCACTATACACCACAAACTCTCTACTCGACTCAAGTTGAATCAAGATAATAGCTTGCGTCAAAGCTTCCTTCAACTTCTCGAAAGCTCGTTTTCTATCCTCCGTCCACTCACAACGAACATTCTTTTGCAACAACTTGGTCAACAGAGCAGCAATCTGTGAAAAATCATCCACAAACCTACGATAGTAACCAACCAGCCCAAGAAAACTACAAACTTTCGAAACGTATTTGGGTGATTTCCAACCCATCACTGCCTCAATCTTATGTGGGTCAACCTGAATTCCTTCGACTGAGACAACGTGTCCGAGAAAAACAACTTCTCTAAGCCAAAACTCATATTTTCTCAACTTAAGGTACAAATGGTTACCCAAAAAAGCCTGAAGCACAATTCGAAAATGTCTTTCATGATCCTCCTCAGTACGAGAGTACACAAGGATAGCATCAATAAACACAACCACAAACTGATCCAAAAACTCGTGAAATACTCGATTAATCATATCCATGAATGCAACGGGTGCATTTTTCAAACCAAATGGCATTACCAAGAATTCATAATGCCCATACCTCGTACAAAAAGCAATCTTATGCACATCCACGTCCTTTACTTTCAACTGATAATACCCAGGCCTCAAATCAATCTTAAAAAACACTGAAGCACCTCGAAACTGATCGAACACATCATCAATCCTCGACAAAGGATACTTATTCTTGATTGTCAACTTGTTTAGTTGCCACTAATCGATGCACATTCGCATCTTGCCATCTTTCTTTTTCACAAACAACACCGGAGCACCCCAAGGCAAAATGTTAGGCCTAATAAACCCTCAATCAAGTAACTCCTGAAGTTGCATCTTCAACTTCTTCAACTCTTTCGGAGCCATACGATAGGGAGCAATAGACACCGGAGCTGTATTTCATAAAACTCAATGCCAAACTCAGCCTCTCTATCCGGCGGCAAACCAGTCAATTCCTCTAAAAAAACACTTGAAAACTCACATATCGTATGTATATTCTGAATACGCACTTCCTTCGATCCCAGATTCATAACATAGGCCAAGAAAGCCTCACAGCCCGATTCCATCAAACGACTCGCTTCTAGAGCTAAAACAACATTGGACAAGAATTTAACATTCTCACCCACGATTACCACTTCGTAACCATCAGCAAGTTTTAAGGTAACTCACTTGGTTTCAAAATCAACCAAAGCCCTATGTTCCAGCAATCAATCCATACCCAGGATTACATCAAAACCATGAAATGACAACTCCATCAAATCAACCGTCAAACACATGACCTTGGACAGTCAAAGGACATCTCCTATACAACCTTCTTGTAACAATCGTTTCACCAAAAGAACTAGTTACTCGCATTCCCACACTTAACACCTCAAACGGTATATCAAGCAAATGTCCATGCTCGCGCAAAATAATGAATACGTAGAATCAGAATCAATCAAAGATAACAATGACAAAGATTGCAAAGTGAATGTACCTGCAATCAAATTGGTATCATTGCGTCCCTCGCGATGTGCATACACCCTCGCAGGACCACCACCCTCAGGTTGAACCACCACTACAAGAGCCAAAGTCCTCTGACCATCCTCCATACGCTGGAAGTTACCATGACCGCGCCCATGGCCTCTCTGTGGTGCAACAACTTGTGCCCTAGCATGACCTCCACCAGCCAACAACGAACAATCACGTCTCAAATGGTCAGTCGATCCACAACTCCAACAAGAGTTAGTCGCAATAGCATCAGGAGCTTGTCCCTCGTAAACGAAACGCGGACAGTCTCACCTCAAACGCTCACGTGATCCGCACACCCAACAGGTGTTAAAAGTCAATCGGGTCTGAGCACCCTGACCCTGCGATCCACACCCAGCAATACCTCCACCTTACCTCGCATCAGAATGATACTTCTTGTCACGTTGCCTCTTATACTAACCACAATCATAGCTAGAGTCTGGAACTCTCTTACCATACCCAGAACCTCCCATACGAGAAGATAAACCCAAGTTTTTCTAATATCCTTCGCCCATGGAACCAACACTTCGAAATCAGTATAATTAGAAGCCAGCATGAAAGTCTTAACATATTGTACCAATCTGTAATGAAATCGATCACAGCGATGCCTCTCGTCCGGCGCTAACTCGAGAGCATACTGGCTCAACCGAACAAATTGTACCTCGTACTCAGCCACAGTCATACTGCCTTGCACAAGAGTCATAAACTCGCACTTCCTTTCATCCAAGTACCTAACTCCTAAATACTTCTTCTTAAAGGAAACTCGAAAGAAATCCCATGTCACATCATCGGGTTCCATGCTCGCGATCATAGTAGTCCAGTAGCTATACGCGTCTCCTTGCAACAAGGATACATCACAAACCAACTTACGGGAATCATTGCACCCCATTTGATCGAAAATTCAATTCGTGCTAGCCATCTACTCCTCGGATGCTACGGGTGCCAACCCTCGAAACTCAACTTCTCCAAGACTATGCAAACGCTCCAACAGCAAACTTGTTTGTCCAGCAGCAGGCTTCGGTACTTGCACTCAAGCAACAGTAGCTTGGAACACTCCAGTCATCGCCTAGACTAAAGGCGTCAAATCACCCAACACTTGCCCAGCTGGCGTAGGGGGTACTTGCTCCACATGCTCGGGTGGATTAGGTAGAGGAGGTGTCAAACCTCCAAGATTTATTTCATTCTCTTGATTTCCCTGTCCTCCGACAACAGCAATCGTACCAAATTGCAACTGTCTCCTCGGTCCCATCGTGCTAAAATATCTAAGGCATGATAATTTCAAAAAAAAACAAAACAATCAGGCCAGTTTCAAGCAAGGATCCAAGACTTCCATTATAAATCAAAACATTTCAGACTATAGTAATAAGGTAATGGTTTCCCCAAAAAAAACCCACATGGCATATCACAATCAACATATATATAACAATCATTGTGCATAACAATCAACATTCAATCAGTATCAACATTCCAATTTATCACAAACTTGGTTTAATCAATCAACAACAACAATAAACAATCACAAACTTACCTCCTAATTATCGCAAACCATGCTTTGATACCAACAAATGTAACCCTCTCGACCCAACCTAGAGGCCTGACCAAACTGAACGAGCTACATTGAGTTTGCTGAAGAAAACTGGTGAAAAGATTGTTTGAATTACATCCATTTTTTCATTTATGTTATCTAGATGCAATTTATCAATTTGTGGTGCACATGCTAGCAGCGGTTCAAGGCTCACTCTAATTAGACATCAATAGGGCATACAATTGCAATCACGAACATGAGGGACCAAATTACAAATCTGGAAAATTACAAGGACTTAGCCAAATTTTAAGTTACCAATCTTTAATTAATCAAGTTCCATACTTCCATTTCAAGTTTCAGCTCTAAACGACCATGCGAACTCATTTAATTGCATGCATAACAATCAGGGACCAAACCAGAAAAATTTAAAACCTTTATTAACCAAAATAGCCAACTAAACTATCAGGCATATAGGTACAGCTCCAAGATGTATAGGTACGCGGGGGAGTATCGATACAGTCCCTAGGCGTATCGATACGCGAGTTACAAACCATTTTTCCATAATTCCAGTAGCTCAAAACCGTATCAATACACCTCAACTCGTATCGATACACCTTGCCAAAATATACTTACATGTATTGATACACCTCTACCTGTATCGATACACTTGCCCAAAATACACTTACCCATATTGATACACTTCTACCTGTATCATTACACCTGGGCCTGAAATGCCCCAATTTGTTGGTTTTTCATGCTTTTAAGGTTTCAAACTAATACCATCATGCCTTAAACATAAACACAAATGTATTAGAGACCAAATCATGCCAATCCAACAAAAAATTATCATCAAGAAACAACATCATGCTTCAAAGGAAATCTAGAGGCATGCTTCTTAGAAAATAAACCATCCAACATCCAAAACATTAGTTCCAAGCAAAACTAACATATAAAGGCCATTTACTACTTCAAAACAACAATATAAACTTGCTCAAACAGGGAGTTTAACAAACACACTCCCAAATCAACAATGAACCTCATTGCCTTAATTACTAAAAGTCTAGTTTGAAACCATACTTTCAAAGAACGAAGCCCTTGGATCCTCCTTGCTCACTTGCTGCCTCCACTCCTTTAATTCTCTGCATTTATGGAAAAAGAGAGTGTAAGCACACTAGGCTTAGTGAGGAGTGCTCAAAACAAAACACCGTCAATGCAATTTAAAACCAATTTCGCAAAACCATTAAAATCATTATTTCAATCCAATTGCAAAACATCATGCCTTGAAAACCATGCACTTAAACGTTTCCAAAACCAGCATATTAAACTATATGCATCATGTATCATAGTTAGGGGTGTTCATTTCCGGATATCAGATCGGATCGGATCCGAAAAAATCAGATTTTCGGATTTTCAAATTTTCAGATCGACTAAATAGTGATCCGTATCCGATCCAAAAAAAACTAGATATCCAACTTTTTGGATATCGGATTTACAGATTTTTGGATCGGATATCCGATAAATTATTACACAGACAAGTAGAGACTTTGAGCAATTCAATGAACAAGAACCAAATCACATGTTGCCTACTGCCTAGTCTAATTTTTTAACTTCATAAATCTATATACATCTAATCTAAGTACAATCTAATAAGTGAAAAAGCTATTGAGTTAAGAAAATGGAATACTAAAATATTTGTCTCTAATGTATGAGTTAGAGGCTCAACCTGCACTACAATATCTTTAAATATGACTAAAATAAAAGAAAAAATAACAAGCAGTGAAAGATATAAGGCTCATCCAACTTGATAGATATAACACCAATACTATTATAAACTATAATCTAAAAAATTCAGCAAATATTAAAAGTGAAAACATTCATAAAAATCACTAGTGAGAAGAGTAAAACATGATGCATAACATTAGAAATCGTCCTTAATCCGTAATGTTTAACTTTTAAATCCATCAACTAAATTGAAACATTAATACTCATCTTAAAATGTTTTACTAAAATATAGTGCATAACAAACATACTAAAAAAGTCTCAACAACACAATAGAATAAATACTAAGATTACTTAGCACTCCAAAGTTTCAATGTTCAAACTTTAGAAACCATCTAAAGTATTAATTGTTTCATCAATTATGATTTTCATTTGCTCCAAAGTTAGTTCTTTCATGCCTACAAAACAACACTTGAAATAAAACAAAATAAGGTTAAAGTATACATTTATGTTTAAATATTAAATAAGCAACAAAAGAAATGATAAAAAATGCACTAACCATCCTCCAATTCTTCCAAGGCAAGCAAATTTTCTTCTACTATAAGAGGTGATCGAGAAGTGCGTAACCAATCTTGAGTACAAACAAGTGCTTCCACCATTTTTGGAGTCAATGAAGTACGAAAAGAATCAAGAATGCGACCCCGTACTAAAAGCCGACTCGAAAGCTACCGTAGAAATTGGTATGGCAAGCACATCTTTCTCCATCTTATGAAGAATTGGATATCTTTTTGCTTGATCTTTCCACCATTGTAGAGTTTCAAAAGATGAAACATGAGGTTCACAAGCATCTCCTAAATACTTTTCCAACTCACTTTTGTTGACACTAGTTAATGAATAACATGTATCCCTTTCATATTTTGAAGTCATGAGTTGTTGAAGGTCAATCTTACCCCCACTTTGAGTGAAAGTGGAGGAAGAGATAGAAGTAGATGAATAAGTAGCTTTTGTCTTTGAATGAGGCATTGAAGAAGCATATAAGTCAAATAAAGATTGCAAAACAACCTTAATCTTAAGGCATAAGAAAGTGGCTTTTGTTTAATCATATGAATCCCGCACAATCCAATCAACATAACTCAATTTGTGCCTAGGGTCAAGGATCACGCCCACAAACACTAAAACATTGATATTATCAACGTTCCCATAATATTTGTCGTACTTTGACATCATTTGGGCTACCATTTTCCTAACACCTTCATCTTCAGAACCTATGTTGTTAGAAATCATCAATCTAGTCCCGTAAATCTCATGTGCATGAGTATTGGAAGTCACATAAAGGGAACCAGATAACCTCAAAGTTGCATCATAGAAAACACTCAAGAAAGGTAAAAAAACTACCCACTCTCTTCCAATCATCTTCTTTGGGACCACCGCCAAACTTTCTAAGTTCCTTGAAACAAGAAGAGTCTTTCATGTATAAACTAGCAAATGCCTTTTTAAACTTAATAGCAGACTCAAGCATGAAAAAGGTCGAATTCCATCTTGTCTCAACATCCAAAGTAACAAGGCTTTTACTATCCTCTTTCTCTTCTTCTATGCAAGCCTTAAAGTTTTGAATCCTTGCGGGAGAAAGCCTAACAAACCTCACAAGAGCTCGAACTTTCATAATTAAAGCATCAAGTTCTTTCAAACCTTCTCTTACTATCAAATTCAAAATGTGAGATGCACATCTCATATGCAGATATTGACCCTCCAACAAACTAGACTCCAAAATATTAAGTCTTCTTCTCAAGTAATCAATTGCTAAATCATTTGAGCTAGCATTGTCTACTATCATTGTCATGATATTTTTCAAACCAAATTCATTCAAGCATTTTTCAACGACTCTACCAATAAGTTGTCCGGAATGACCAATAATTGGACATAAATTAATTATTTTCTTATGTAAATTCCAATCATCATCAATAAAATGAGCAGTTAAACACATATAACTTAAATTTTGACCAGATGTCCAAGTGTCTGTGGTTAGACAAATCCTAGACTGCAAGTTCCTAAAAGAAATTTTCAGCTCATTTTTTTGTTCAATGAATAGAGCATAACAATCTCTAGTAGCAGTACTACGAGAAGGGAGCTTAAAGAGCGGGTTTAAGGCCTTGCAAAATTCCTAAAAACCTTCACGTTCGACAAACATAAAAGGCAATTCATCCACAATGAGCATTATAGCAAGCTTTTTCCTATAGAAATCTTGGTCAAATTCCCACGACTTTGGAACATTAACTGTTTCAGCAACTCCATCCTCATTTACTAGTGTTTCAGTTTTAAAATCAATCAATTTTTGCCTCTTATCCAAATTTGGAGGATACTTTTTACACCTTTTAATGTGATTTGCTAAGGGAGTGGTACCATTTTTAGTTTCACAACCTATAAGTGTTTTGCAATACTTACAGTAAGCAAAAGCGGAATCCTCGGTATCTGAATAATGAGTCCACCACTTAGACTTTTTCTTCCTCTTCCTTGGAGTAGCATCTTTTGGAGATTTCTTCTCTTTTATCTTCTTTTTTAGTGTTTGACTTTTCTCCTCATCATGAAAATCATCTTCAGACTCATTCATCGTCAAATCAAAATCAGTATTTTCATTTTCATCACAAAACGTTGAAACGTTTTGCAAGAAAGCAACTCTAATATTAATTTCATCATGCAAATAATATATTAACTAGAATTATAGCATATAATTTAAATTGAAGTCAACCTAGAAGACACCCACAAACATAATTATTGTTAAAATGTAAATTGTATATATATTTTTTTTTTTCATTTCTCCCAAAAGACTTATAATCAGTATGTTGGGCACTTTCATGGCAATTGAACATCAACATACTGAGACTGATTAGCGGACTTTCAAATATCAAGTCGTTGAACATAGGAAACAACCAATTGGAAGGGTCAATAAATATAAAAGGTGGGATTGCATTTTTAATTCTATATTTTATCAATCAAATTAAATTTTGGATCAAATTTGTTTGTTTTCCAATTGTATGGTTTAAAGGTATTTTATATATCCACAGAACTAGAAGCTTTCCACAATTTTGGAGGAGTTAGATTTCAGCTACAATAAATTATACGATCTCGTGGCTCCTAAAGGTATCAAATAATAAAGATGATAATCCCTTTTCATCTTATTCAGAACATTTGAAATTTTCATTTGTTCACTGTTGCAGAGTTTAGAAATCTCAGAAAGCTTAAATCTGTAAATTTAGATGGAGTTTTCAGCGATGGAACTGTTTCATTACTATAAGTGGTTGAAGCTTTCCCATCAGTTCAGACCTTTTCTTTAAGTGACAATTACTTGAACAACACTATTTCTAGCCAAGGTAAGTGGGGATTTGAATTGACTACTTTTTAATCAAAACAACACCAATATATTTCTCTTATATATTTACCTTTTATTTTGGCTTCCATGCCTATTTTGCAAGTACTTATAATCAGTATGGGTTTCTAAACTTAAAATGGATTACTTTTGAAACAAACAAATTTTGACAGCAAAAATAAATTTAAAACAAATGTCAATTGAGGCATTGAAGGTCCAAAGGAATAATATTTGAGAGAGGAATGAACTTTAAAACAAATTTGAAAGTGAAACCCATGTTCAATTCAAAGGTTTCTTTAATCGAAAGAAACAAATGTACAAAAATATAAGGGGGTCATGCATAACAATCGAGAACAATGAATCAAACAATGGTGGAGCAGAGCATAGGAAAAAATATGAAAATTGATTTCAATAAGCTGATGAAAATTATATAAACTACTTGAAATTCTCTGTACAAAATTCAATGAATCAAACAAGTTATAAAAGTGGAGTCAAAACGGCATGGGAAAAAAGTAAACATGCTTACTATGTACAATATAAGTGAAACCCATGTTCAATTAAATTCAACGAAACTTACCCCAGACCCAGAGTAAGGTTTTTTGCTCGTCATTTCGAGAGTTCAGACTTCAGAAAGGGCATGATGCGATTTCGTCAATTGCTTCGAGAAAGCCAATCGAGGTAGCAAAGGTCCGAATGAATGAGATTGGAAAGAGGCTAGGGTTTGTAACTTGTATCCGAAATAAGGAATTTTGCGATCCGTATCCGATCTGATTATCCGATTTTTTTCGGATATCCGATCCATACTATCTGAAAATTAATCCTTTGGCTCTGGACTGAGTAATAATCGTTTGTGGCCCATTAATTTTTTGGAATTTCGAATAATCCAAAATAAGGAATTTTGCGATCCGTATCCGATTTGATTATCCAATTTTTTTTCCGGATATCCAATCCATATTATCCGAAAATTAAAAAATGGATCGGGTATCCAATTTTTCGGATCAGATCATCAAATAAACGGATCGGGTTGTTCGGATCCAAAATGAATCTCAATAAGTTCCACCAATTAAATTTCAATTAAACCAAATTTCCACAATTAAATCATCAAAACCAATTAGAAAACATATATAAAGGATCATGGACTTGGGAATTTCAGTAAAGAACCATTCATTAAAGGATAAAAATGAATCGCATCTTCAATGATTGAAATCCCTCTCAATTGGATGATTTTACATCTCGGAAAGCAAAGGAAATTAATGAGATTTTGTAGAAACAAGTTAGAAAATCTATTAGGAATCTTTAATTTAAGAAAACAAGACAACTACATCAAGTCTTTGTTGGAAAATAGATGTTTGGATGAAAAGACTTTGAGAGAAAAGTTTGGAGAATAGAAAATCACGTCAAATTGGTTTTTGTGAAAATAACTATCTTCCTTTAATTAATTCCTTTTAATCATTTAATTAAAACATTTAAAACTAATCCAATTGAGAGAAAAATATGATAAAACACTTAGGTATATTAGCTCCTTAAAGATTCAAAGTTTTGACCCTTTTATAAAATAGTCTCTAAAATAATTTTTCACTTTCGTGTTTTGGTCACTCGTCCCAGAATGTCAAATTTCCAAAACTCATTTTCCAAAATTGATTTCACCAAAATCATTGACTTATTAAATAAGGATTTTTAACCATTTTTCCATATTTCTATCTCGCATAAAAATATACAATCCCGAATCCGACTCAAATCTCTATCACGGTCCACTAGACTGTCTAATTAACCCATAAATCGCTAGGCCCAAAACCGGGGCGTTACATGGGCATCTACTCGAGTGCTTCCACTAATGGTATATTGATCTGCAATTGTTTTAACACTTCCAAGAAACACTTAAATTGATGATCCTACTTATGCTTCTGTAACCTTTGCGAAAAGGGTAGAGGTGGATAAACATATTTCGGTTCTACTGGATTTGCCAACGGTTTGCTGGCAACAGACTGTTGTCTTGCATTATTCTGCTCACTGGCATCAGTCTTCTTATTGACATTAGTCTGATGGCTGGCAATATTTCCATCCTCTTATTTGTTCTTCGGCTATTGTGGTACATCTACTGGTCTCTTCTCTTCTTTTTGATGATGAACTGGCTGGTTGATGGATGTCTCAGCCTCGCACTGCTTACCGCTCCAAAGAGTTACAGCTTTGGATTGTTCATTGTTCCTCGACCTAGCGTCTTCTGTGTCACTTGGCAAAGCTCCATAGGGTCTGTCGTTGAGTGCATTGTCAATATGCCCAATCTGGATCTCCAAGTTTTGTATCGAAGCTGCCAAACTTTGGATAGTGGCATCATTCCTCTCCATGTATTCTGTCAATGTCCCCTGGTTGTTCCTTTGCCCTACATGGAAATTATTTTGTGCCCGCTGCACAGCAATCTGATTGACTTTTGGCATGGCATTGTTCTAACGTTGGGCATTATATTGACGTTGGGAATTGTTGTTCTGATGTTGGGCATTGTATTGGTTGGATCCTTGATTTCCCCAAGCTAGGTTCTGGTGTTGCCTCCATCATGCATTATAAGTATTTGAGTTAGGATCAAAATAGTGATTTATGTTGCCAACATAATTTATCGACTCAGGGTTGGCGGGGCAATCATCCATATGGTGGCTCTCTCCACAAATGGTGCATAATGGTTCTAATGCCTTCGCTTCTTGAGGCTCATTGTTCTTTTGGAATGTTCTCACCATACTAGTGAGGTTAGAAATCTCATCATGGATGGATGTTAGTTCAACAACCTTCAATTTCCCACCGGTTTTATTTCCGGTACCTAACCTGGCAACGGGGTAGTCGAAATCATTAACTGAAATTCTTTCAAGGATACCCACAGCCTCCGTATAGTTCTTGCCAAGCAATGAACCGACTGCCGAAGCATCAACAATAGTCCTCATTTGTGCATTTAATCCGTTGTAGAAAGATTGTATTTGGGTCCAATTTGGAAATCCATGAATTAGACACCTTTTCAACATATCTTTAAATCTTTCCCAAGCATCATATAAGGTTTCATCCTCAGCCTGCCTGAATGTAATAATCTCACCACGTAGTTTGGTAGTGAGTGTTGGCGGCTGGAAACGCGTCAGAAACTTCTGGCATAAGTCATCCATTAGGTGACTGAACCAAGTGGCAAAGAATTGAGCCAAGTCTTAGCTCTATCACTTAAAGAAAAAAGTGAATAATTTCAGCTTTACAGTATCCTCTGATACTCTAGGATGCTGAAATAGTTGTCAAATCTCTATGAATTGCTTCAAGTGTTGCCTTTAGTCTCTGGTAAGTGCTCCATCAAATTGGCCTACATTCAAAAGAGTTCGAATCATTACCGCCTCAAGTTCAAAATTTGATACATTTACCTTGGCCCCAATCACTCTTGGCATCAGGTTATCAATGTTTGGTTTCGAGTGTTCTCGTATTTGTCTTTCTATGGCATGGTCTACTACGGGTGCGGCAGGATTCCCTCCATGTATAGGTGGATCGCCCTGATTTTGTGGGACACCCTCTACTCCCCCGTTACCATTTTGAGCCATCTCTCTGATTTTCCTTTTAAATGTGTGGTAGGTTCGTTCAATTTCAGGGTCAAATGGTTGATAGTTCGTAGGGCGGTTCCTGGTTATACACCAAACAAAATAGATAAGTAAAATAAAACAAAACAAAAACAATAAAACTTTGTTGCAATCCTCGGTAAGGGCGCTAAAAACTTGTTGGACTCGTGAGACAGCTTGGCAAAAGGGGTGAAAATGCGTTGGTAATGAATAAACAATGCCAAGAAAGAGTCTTTTGTGTGTCAGTATACACAGTCTTCCAAGTAATACAACAGTAAGCTGAGTTATCAATCCTACATGGATTGGTCAAGAGCTTAATTGATTACTCGTTTTACTTTTCAAAGATAAGTTTGTTTGTTTTGAAGTTGGTTTTGAAAGCAAGTTGAAAAGAAGGAAATAAAAAACAACAGCGTTGGCAATGAGAGTTTTAAAATGTTTGATGAGTGTTGGAAAGGGATGTCTGGTTTTCATGCTATTAGTATATGTCAGCTTTTAACAAACCATGTCTTGGCATTGTTTGCCGAGAAGATTCTAAAGTAGCATTACCTATTTCGGTGGCAATACGCTGAATTAACTATGCAAAAACTTTTATATCTCTATAAAACAGCTTTTTTCATAAATTAATTTGATTAAGTCCTAATCTTTTGCTCCTAATGAGTAGATTTCACTCCCGAAGTAAGTTCATCTACTTGAATATCTTCTCTTGAAGCATCTCGCCTTAGTATCTAGCATTTGTTCGTTGTTCCCTAAGTCGGTTAAGATATTAAGGTTCAATAAGCCAACAAAACTAGCTCTAGCTTGGCATCGTATTTGTGAAAACAGTTAAGATCATGCCAGATAGAAGAAACAATGTCATCGCATTTCCAATTATTAAGAGCTAAACATAGTAAATAGCGTTCAGCGCAACCATCCCTCACCAACTATTAAATTAGTTCATGGTGAGGGTTTCCAACTAAAAACCATAATCGTATATCAACATCATCGTCTTAAATAAAAATAAAAATAACTTAAACAAAGAGAATGGGTGAGAATGAGGTATCTTGATGCAGTCCTTCAAAATCCAGGCTCTCAGTCAAGCTTGGTCAAACCACGTCTCCTTGGTGCAACCTTCTAAATCTGATTGTCGATCCCCTCTAAAGTGTTTCCTTGAGTTCCTTTAATTTGGCAACGGGGATGACCTATGATAAGCTTTGAATTTAAATTTGAACGCTCGAGGATAAGGGATGTGCTAATCTTATCCCTCGTTTGAATCCTATGGATGACGTCATCATTGGTTCACCATCCACTCGACCTGGCATCAAACATCTCTTCTCTGCCAATCGGTGCTTCGGCAATTTTTGATCCTTCGCTGCCAACAGCTACCGGCATTCTCATCGTTCCCCTCATACGCTATTCTGCTATACTATACCTGCAATCATGAAAATAAACCACCCTTAATACGGGCATAGCCAGATTCAAAACTCCTTATGCAAATGCATGCAATTAAAAACTAAATGCATCTAAATGTGCTCAAAGACAAGCAAAGATATTGTAAAATAGGCATAAAAATCAGTACTTTTAAGGAGGTGTAAAGTGTCCACAAGTTCTATATTTCATACACATTCCATCTCATGTTATTGTTGTTTTTTAGTACATTTTAGGCATAATTATGATCATGCATTGCATTTTACAGTATTTTTTACTTTGCCATGTTTTTCTAGATTATCCTTTGTTTGGTAAAGAAGAAAATGTATTTTTTAGTGTACTTTTGGTTTTAGGTGCTAGAGGCTGATAGAGGGAAAGAGGAGCTGAGGATGTGATGCTGAGGCAGCGAACCAAGGAGTTGTACTGATGCAGTTCCCGACAGAGACAACAGCTGTCGCCGCCCACCGTGCCGCCCAAGACAATAGACTATGGAGTTGGAGAACCGGAGTGCAATTTGTAGAGCAGAAAATCATGATTCTATCGATGTTGTCTACTTAATTTTCCAACGTCTGTAGCAACGGACAAAGCCGCCGAAGGTGAATCTCGAGATTGCTTGCAGAAGAAGGCAACATGATAAAGTCCACATTCAACTCAAAGAAGTCAGAGTTTAAAGTCACATTTAATGCGGAAAGCTACTTTAAATACTTCTACTTCAAGAAAGACTAGACCTAGCTAATGCCTATATACCCATTGTAATTCTAATTCAAAAAAGCAGAGGTTTTCCTTAGGCATAGTTTAGGTTTTCTTGTCGCCGACATGTTCTAATTCTCTCCTTGGGTTTGGGTTATGTTGTAATTAGTTGTGAGAACGATTGTTTAGGATTTCAAGTTTGTTTTTGCAAATAAAATTATAAGGTTTACTTATTCCATGTTCTTCATAGTCTTCAATTAAGGCGAAAGATTAGTTGAATTCTATCCATTTGTTCGGTATCGAGAGAGTCGAACTCACGAAAGGAGTAAGTATGATTTCATCTATAGAAGGTGCGATCAATCCGGCCTAGACATAGGTTAAGGGTTTAAGGCGGCTAAAAGAGGATGAATTAACATTGCTATCTTTGAATGATTCATACCGCGACTGGTATTATCTACAGTGGGCATCAACAGAACTCTGACTTAGACATAAGCGAAATCACTTTCGAAGCGTTCTGGCGAGCCTTGTAGTTCTACCGAGTTTTCCGCCGAGAAACAGTTCCATTCCTCTGCCAAGGCAGCGAGAGGATCTCAGCAGTCCACATGCCATCCACCACCGAGGCAGCAGAGTCTGGCAGCGCAAAAACACTTGACCTATTGAACGCAGTTTCACACTGATCAGCAGCATAACCCTGCCCTTTCTATCAATCTAATCACTTATTTTTTAATTACTTGTGTTTTTATTTTACTTTTCTTCTCAACATCCACCTTACTTGTGCATTTACTTTTCTTGTGCAGGATCAATAATTCGAATCAAGTTGTTTAATCCCTATGTGAGACGATATCTTTTATACTATAACTTGAAAGGAGTGTGCACTTGTGCTCATAAATAGAGAACACCCAAACGCTCTACAGGAGGTAACATAACTTAAATAGATAATAAGATTGTAAGTGTTAACGCGGACATGTATCGACATGTCATTCTTTTATCAACTTCTAGCTAGACATAGTTTAGGAGTTTATACAAAAACTTTGTCGAGTAGATAAGTGTTGTTTCATCGCTATAGCATTCAGATAATATTTAGCATTGTACTTAGCAATAAACCCAGCTACCCATTCATATTAGCAACATTTGTGAGTCAACATCAGTCTGTTCTTCTTCAATAATCGCTTCAATTTACTTTTCTTCGCTACAACATTAGTTTATAGTTTTTATTACCATACCTTATCATTCATTATTCTTCTTGTACGATTACTTTTAGTTTATCACTCTTGCTCGGTGGATACGATACTCGATACTCATTTTTATATTAATTGTGCTACGGGTATACTTGCTCTAATTGCGCATACTATATTTCAAGCATCAACTAGCTTCAAGGAAGATGTCTCTAAAACGACAGTAATAGGTCATTCCCTAGCATAGGTCCTTTTCACCTTACCTTTGAAAACACCAACATGCTCTTTTTTCTTCCTGCCCCAAAGAAGATGTCACTCGAACGTTTGATTCCTACTCTGGATATGTTCCTCTAATTTCGACGAAGGTGGTGAAGTAGTCTCCGTTGAAAGCATTTCCTCCAATGATGCATGATATGTAGTCATTTCTAGCCTCCGTGAAGGCTCTGACGGATGAAAGGTTGTAGTCAACACTATAAAAGACAAATAATTCTATCATCCCGATCTCAAAAAAGAAGTTACACCTTCCCCGAACAATTTCACCTCCAACTCTCTAATGAAGAAGATGAATCGGACAAGGTGGGATACAATACCTACAAGAGAGGATGATCTTCTCGTCTATCCTCCAAGATAGGGGAGAAATAATTACTTGTAATCAGAATCGAGGAAACGTTGGATGTCCTAGTTGTATTCTCTGGACCACACTCACGAAAGTCACCCTCACAGACATTATCAACAACATCAACGCCACTCTTACCAACGTCACTCACATTTTTGCTAAGAGAATGCTTCAAATCTACCACATTATCTTTGGAACTATAGTCTTCACCCAACTCTCTAATGAGAGATACAGTCTTGGAGACATCAGAAGATGGTCTGTAATCCCTTGAAGGCTTATATTTTTTACTCTGATGGACATCTAAGGTCTCTGAGGATAGACACAATGAGACACCAAGATGTTCAGATCCTCAGTGGCTTTGCCCAGCAATATCTTGGCCAGTTCATATTTAGCTATGTAGGGCCAAACTGACCGATTGTCAGCCACATCTAGAGGAGATTCTTGCCAAGAAGGCATATCCCTTTGCTTTGGCCCATTGGGGGTTGTCTCCTCTGAGGCAATATTTAAAGGTATTTCGGAGCGTGGTTACTTCTGGAACATCCAACCAATCCACTTTTGATTGTACCTCAACCTCAGTTGCCTCTAATTTTTGACAACATGTTGATATAGGTCTTTTTCGTCTTGTCGGGTTTCATCCACTGTAGTGGGAAGTTAAAGCCCTAGGGAGCTTCCTATTCACCTTGATGTACTTGGTGCAGTTAGGCCCCAATTTCATCTTGCTAGTCCACCCTTTGATAAACTACTTGATGTAGACTCGTTTGCCCTACTTCAACGAGAAGTTGAATAGATTGTCACAGGTCTTTCGACCAACCTCGTTCAAGGTAAAGTGATTCTTTATAAAAGTGACAGATAGCTTCCACTTATTTTCTTCTCACACAAGGAAATAACCAATCAGAAGCTACCACGACTCAGTTGGTCCAAAGTAATCTTATACTCGCACAACACGTTAGCTATGAAAGGGTGCAAGGGAAGGTGGAACCCTGCCTCCTAGTAGTACAATGGCTGATAGAACCACGACCGACCCTCATCAGAAATATGGCAATCACTCACGCAGTATGTCTCATTTGGTATTTCGAAACTGAATTCATAATTCTTCCACAACATGCCACGACATCGCAACAACTCTTTCTCTTGATTCTGGTCGGTCTTAGCTTCGAACAAGTCCCAGCAACCAACTCAAAATGGTTTGCAGCGATCTTTTTCTCTAAGGTCTTACTTCCTTTCACCATTCTTTCCGGTGAGCCTACGAGAAGTGTTAAGAGAATAGCGGTTTACATAGTAATAAGAGAATAATTTGAGAGTTTGAAGTTGAATCGAAGTTAAAAAGTGCAATTGTCTTAACTCTAGAGAGTTTTTATAGCTGGATAATATGCCTCTCCAAAATGACTCTTTATTCGCATTTTGATTTGGCATTCATAACAGAGTGACACATACGCAAATAAAGCAACTGTACTCATCGCTCAAGTTGTAAAATGATGAGAATAAGTATCGTTTCCTCAGGGATTGGAGTGATAAACTCAAAGTGATTGCACCAAATAGATATAGATAATAAGTGGTGAAATGATAGTGGTTGTGAAGACTGTAAAATAAATGTTGCGGTAAAAGTAAATTGAACTGGTATTTAAGAGATCAACAAACAAAACTCCAATGAATACGATAATTCGGATGAAATGCATGTTGGGTTTATCACGAGAATCATATGGCCATCAATATGAAACACTTAACATAAAGCTGCAACTATGTTTCTCGGCAAAGCTACTACAATACCCCTTGGATACTCCTAGCTCGAGAGACTAGATAAAGGCATGCTAAAGCATCTCATTTCTTTCTCAACCCTAGCAAGCGTTTACCCATGAAACTATACTCTTTTTAGCCATTGAAACTCTACCGTATTCCTAGTGGTGAGTTAAGATCAAACTTCCTAGCAAAATCTCATTGTTCATTCAAGTTCTAAACCTATATCTTCTAATATTAGGCAACAAATAAGGCTAAAGCCTCTTCCGAGCACTCTTAAAATCCTAAACATAAAAAGGAATAACAACACAAATTGCATGAAAATGCTAAAACATTCATACTAATAAAATCATAATTATCTAAGATAAACTCAAGCCAAATAAAATCAGTTCATGGCTGGGCAAATAACATATATATCAAAGTATTCAAATAACATTTCAGTTAATAGGATGATTTACACAAAGGGAAATCTTAAACTAAGGAAGCTCTTGTGTTGTCTGCAAGCTTTGTTGTAGCTTTCCAGCCTCTTCTAAGTGCAAGGTTTTCTCCACAACTTCCTTGCACTTAACAATCGCTGCCTACCAAAGGTGGAAAAAGAAGAGTTATTTTTCTCTCCAATTTCGACTCCTCGAAAAAGTGCCTTCTTTTTCCATTATATAGGTGAGGCTTCTAGGGTTTGCAGCCCTCACACTTTTTGTCCTTTTGGATTTATTCCTTTTACGTGTAGAGTGTGACAGTCTTTTAAGTCTCCTTTTTGAGTGAGCGCACAAACACCTTTTTTCTCAAATTTGTCATTTAATTTGTCCTTTTGGATTTATTCCTTTTACGTGTAGAGTGTGACAGTCTTTTAAGTCTCCTTTTTGAGTGAGCGCACAAACACCTTTTTCTCGTACCACTGCATGGTATTTTCCTAACTAAGGGGGACAAGTGTCATACATGGTACCTCCACACTAGGAAATGACCTTTAGCACCTCCGTGATCGGACTCACGTGATCGGACAAGTGTCATACGAATATGGTGAAATCGGAGGACCACGCGGTCTTGGGAACATACACTATCAGATGCTACAACAACAACTCACGTGATCGGACTGCAGAGCCTGATACTTAGAAGTTGGGTCTATTTATACCAACTCGTCCATAGACTATCACTAGGCTTGACTCCGTCCAATCACCAATAGTATCAAGGGCTATAAATACTCATACAACCGAAGAGAGAAGACAAGTTGGACACATAGCACGGCCAGGGAAATAACACCCTTTCTCTTTTCTTATCCTCTCTTCTTCTCTCCAGCTCTGACCATCGTATTGACCGCAACTCTCCGCCCCAAATCTACAAGGGATGAACCGCCTAAAACCACCTCCACCCATATTGGTCCTCCTCTCTACCTTCGTTGTCTAATGTCTGATCATTTAGACATTAACAATTAAAAAAAAACTTTATACATATTTTATATTATAAGTTAAGAGCCTCAAATAATAAAATTGTACAAAGCCCCTTAATTTTTTAAATCGTACCTAAGTGTTAACATTAGGGATGTAAAAACAGGTAATCGGTCAGGTTTCAGGTCGGGTTCTGTCAGGTCGGGTAAAATCGGATACAGGTCATTTCAGGTAAAAAAAAAATTGACTCGACTCGGGTCGGGTGCGGGTCCATTTCAGGTCGGGTCCATTCCAGGTCGGGTCCATTTCAGGTCGGGTTAGAACGGGTCGGGTCCGAAGCAGATAATTGGCAGGTTAATTCGGGTACGGATACATTTCAGGTCGGGTCCATTTCAGTTCGGGTTCATTTCAGGTCGGGTTCGTTTCAGGTCGGGTTCATTTCAGGTCGGGTTCGTTTCAGGTCGGGTCTATTTCAGGTCGGGTTCATTTCAGGTCGGGTTCATTTCAGGTCGGGTGCATTTCAGGTCGGGTGCATTTCAGGTCGGGTAATTTTAGGTCGGGTAGCTTCAGGTCGGGTAATTCAGGTCGGGGTATTTTTGTGATTGAAATTCGTATTCAGTTTAAGTTCGGTCGTACAACCATATAAGTAGTTGATAGACTTTAGGTTGACCTTCGTCAATCGTCGTTAATTTTGAGTTAATTATTTAAAGTCATATCAAATTATAATTATAAAACATTAGAGTAATTAAAAAAGAATCAAAATGGGTCGATTTGGACAGAAAATGGGTCAATTTGGATTACAAATAAAATTTCAGAGATTATAATGAACATTAATATCAAATTAAAATTATAAAACATTAGACAAATTAAAAAAAACAAGGAAAATGGGTATTTTGGAATAAAAATAAAGTTTTAGGGACTATAATAAAAACAAAAATATCAAATTAAAAGTATAAAAATTAGAGTAATGAAAAAAAACAATAAGTATATGTCAATTTAGAATAAAAATAAAGTTTAGGGTTTAGGGTTTTGTGTTGAGCGTTCATGCATTAATATGTACACACGTATATAATTAATTACTTATATACAATATGGTTGGGTTTGTGGTTTAGGGTTTAGGGTTTAGGGTTTAGGGTTTGAGGTTTGAGATTCATGTATTAATATGTATACATGTACATACTTACATACATTAGGGGTTGTGTTGTAGTGTATGTAGGTTAGGGTTTAGGGTTAGGGTTTAGGGTTTAGGATTTAGGGTTTAGGGTTTGAGGTTTGAGATTAATGTGTACACATGTACATACTTACATACATTAGGGGTTGTGTTGTAGTGTATGTAGGTTAGGGTTTATGGTTAGGGTTTAGGGTTTAGGGTTTAGGGTTTAGGGTTTAGGTTTTGAGGTTTGAGAATAATGTGTACACATGTACATACTTACATACATTAGGAGTTGTGTTGTAGTGTATATAGCTTTAGGGTTTAGGGTTTAGGGTTTAGGGTTTGAGGTTTGAGATTCATGTATTAATATGTACATATGTACATACTTATATACATTAGGGTTTAGGGTTTAGGGTTTAGGGTTTAAAACCCTAGTGATAACCATATACCCTAAACCTTAAACCCTAAATTGAAACTCATAAAATCAAAACCCTAAGTCACTTGTTATCGTAACATTAAACCCTAAGCACTATACACTAGACCCTAAGCACTATACCCTAGACCCTAACACTAAACCCTAAACCTTACAAACTAATCACTCGAACTAACCTTAGTTCATTATACTAACATAAACCCTAAATGCATAAATACTTACATACTTTAGGGCTTAGGGTTTAGGGTAAGGATCTAAGGGTTTAGTGTTTAATCCTTATGGTTCAGGGTTTAGGGTTCAGGGTTTAGGGCTTAGGGTTAAGGTTCAAAACCCTAATGATAACCCTAAACCCTAAACCTTAAACACTAAATTGAAACTCATAAAATCAAAACCCTAAGTCACTTGTTATCGTGACATTAAACCCTAAGCACAATACACTAGACCCTAACACTAAACCATAAACATTAAAACTAAAGGGTCGAAGTACATTGCTTCATGAAACCCTAAACCCTAAATCAAAACCTACAAATATTAAAACTAAAAATTAATTACTAAAACCTAAAACCCTTCAACCCTAAACATTTAAATTAAAACCCTAATTAAAGATCATAAACCCTAAACCACATTAACATTAAACGAAAAACCCAAAACCCTTAATTTATACCCTAAAGTAACATATTAACCCTAAAAAAACTAAATAAAATATATTAGCCATAAACAAATCAGTAAACCCTTAATTTATACCCTAAATTAAAACCACAAACCCTAAATTAAAACCATAACCCTAAACTTTAAAAGTTAAAACTAAATTAAGGATGCAATTGAAAAATAATCAAAGATTTAAGCTCAATTTCAAAACAAAAAGGACGAAATTGAAAGAAATCAAAGAAGGAGTGCTTGCGGAGCAAAACCCGAAGAACCCGTTTCAAAGTGCGCGGATCCTCCGACCCGGCTCGAGCCCTATAAATACACCCTCACACCTCAGCCAAATTTGCTCCTTTCTCCCTTCTGTTATGCTGCCGAAATATCGTCTCAAATTCTCTCTCATCCACAAACACCAAAATCCCAGATTTTCCTCATTTCTTTCGATCAAAAGCTCGTGTTCTTCCCAAGTTCTTCCCTGTTCTTCCAAAATTTCCTCTCAGGTCTTCTATAAACACAAATTTCTTCCTTAAACCTGTTTTTCTTCGATCAAACCCCCTTCTTTTCTCAAGAACAACCTCGTGTTCTTCCATGTTCTTCCAAAATTTCCTCCCAGATCTTCTATAAACACAAATTTCTTCCTTAAACCTGTTTTTCTTCGATCAAACCCCCTTCTTTTCTCAAGAACAACCTCGTGTTCTTGAGAATTTCTATCTTCAATCCTTCTAAACCCAAAACCCAAAATCATTTCTGTTTTACCCTAAACCCTAATTTATTCTTAACCCTAACCCTAGATCTGAAACCCTAACCTCTACACCCTTAATCCCAAAACCCTAACCCTAAATCTGAAACCCTAACATCTAAACCCTAACCCTAAACATCTAATCCCCAAACCCTAACCTCTAATCCCAACATCCTTTCGTATTCTCATCTTACCTCTTCAGATTCTGAGATCTGTTCTTCTCTGTCTTTTCATTTTCCGAGAGCTGTTCTCTGCCTTTTCATTTTCCCAGATCTATTCGTGTAAGTTATATATTCTTTTTCTTCTATTTATTTTTTTGTTTGATTTTCAGATTCTTACTATTTTCCTTTTTTTCTCAGAATCGTTTCTGGCTTCTTTCTGTCTGTTCCTGTTGCGTGCCGGTCTGTTCATCAAGCTGGAAGGTTGTATATCTCCTTTTGCATGTTTCTTTCTGTTTGTTTATATGTATGATTATTTTCTGAGATCTGTTTGTTTATATGTATGATTGTTTTCTGAGATCTGTTTTTGGATGTTATATCAGTTTGCATGTTATCTGAGATCTGTTTATTGCATGTTATCTGAGATCTGTTTATTGCATGTTATCTGAGATCTGTTTATTACATGTTATCTGAGATCTGTTTATTGCATGTTATCTGAGATCTGTATCATGTATGTTTCTGTCAGTTTGTATTTATGCATGTCAGTTTCTATGATTTTATTTTTATGCATGTATTTATATGTATGGTCCGAGTCTGTTTATTGTATCATGTATGTTTTTATGCATGTTTCTGTTTGTTTATATGTATGATTGTTTTCTGAGATCTGTTTTTGGATGTTATATCAGTTTGCATGTTATCTGAGATCTTTTTATTGCATGTTATATCTGTTTTCTGCGTGTTATATCTTTATGCATGTATGCATATGTATGGTCCGAGTCTTTAGGGTTTCGTTGGTTTAACCTGAGTATATCGGCTGGACTACCTGACCTGCGGTGCTACTGGTGCCAAAGGGGGATTTTAAATTTTGTCCCTGTGGATAGGTGTAACAACGCCACGTACAAGGGTTAAACTGAAACCATTAGAAATTTTATTCTTTGTTTATGGATGTCTGTATATATGATTTTGTTTTTTTTTTATTTTTGGTTCTCTGATTTGCACTTTTTCAGTTTTGTGACAGCTATGAATTCATTCTCTTATGAGTTGGACTTTCTTGGAGAAAGAAATCTAAATGACCAAATTATATTGTCTCAAGGTAATTTATTAATCCTTGTTCATTATGATTTTTTTTAACTTATATTTTGTATATTTCTGACTCTTTTTTGTATGTTTTTACTAGAAGAGGGTGCAAATGATCAACTGTCTGAGACAGTTCGTACCTCCAAGAGAAAGTCTACAGCTTCAGCTGGAGGGGACATTGGGAGAAGAACATCCCCTGTTTGGGATCATTACACATTCATCAAGCTTCCAGAAGGGCTTTTTGCAGAATGTAAGTACTGCAAAAAGAAAAGGTATAAAGCTGACTCTTATATTGGTACTTCTAATCCGAAAAGACATACTGAAAAATGTGATGCTTATAAGGAGTTTCTTGCTACTAATCCAAATAGTAGTTCAGAAGCTGCTTTTGATCAGAAAAGATATTGTGAACTGTTTGCTGAAGCAATTCTTTGTCATGGTTATGCTTTGAGTGTTGTTGAGCATGATAAACTTAGGGTTTTGCATAATTATTTAAATCCTAATGTGAAAGATATTTCAAGGTACTCTATTACTAAGGCTTGCATGTTAAAGCATGAGATGCATAAGAAATTGCTTTTTGATTCAATGCAATCTGTTCTGAGTCGTATCTGTTTTACATGTGATGGTTGGTCTGCTTGCACTTCACGTTCTTACTTTGCACTAACTGCACATTATGTTGATAATAACTGGAAACTTCAGTCTAAGATTTTAAATTTTCGTCGTTTCCCCCCTCCCCATGATGGTGAGTCTATTTACAAGTTTGTTAAAAATATGTTAACTGAATGGGGTCTTGAGAAGAGAGCTTTTACAATGACTCTTGATAATGCTTCTGCAAATGAAAGAATGGTGAGGCGTCTGAAAGATGATTTGCATGCAATTTCTCCTCTGCCATGCAATGGTAAGTTTTTTCATATAAGGTGTGCTGCCCATATCCTGAACTTGATAGTTCAAAGGGGCTTGAAGGTAATCGACTCATCTGTTGTTAAATTGCGTGAGATTGTTAAATTTATAGATTCTTCTAATTCTAGACTTTGTTCCTTTGATTCTGCTATTAATGACTGTGGTTCTGATTTTTCTGGTAAGTTGGTCTTGGATGTTCCTACTCGATGGAACTCTACTTACCTGATGCTTCGTAGGGCACTAGAAGCTAAACATGCTATTAACTTGTTTGTTAATAGGGAAAATGGTTTGGATGTAATCTCTGATGTTGAGTGGGAAACTGCTCAATTAATTTGTGATTTCCTTGAGCCCTTCTTTGAAATTTCAACTCTGTTCTCAGGATCCAAGTATCCTACTGCTAATTTGTACTTGGCTAATGTTGTTGCCATTGAGAAACTTTTATGTGATGCTCACAATGATCCATGTAAGGGCATCTCTGCAATGGCTGGTCCTATGCTTGATTTGTATGAGAAATACTGGTCTGATCATTCAACTATTCTGTCTTTTGCTGTTTTACTTGATCCTCGGTATAAGTTACAACTTCTGAAGGAGTTGTATGGTGTCCTCTATGTTGAGGATGAGGTTGAAAGGAGGGTAAGTGTTGTTTATAATGAGTTTGTGAGTATGTATATTTATTATTCAAGATCTGCACGTACTTCTTCTAATAATTCTTCTGTCCAAAGTAACTCTACTCATTCTTCAAGTCTGTCAAGTTCTGGTCGCCCTAGGACCTTCAAAAAATCTAATCTCTTTCAGGTCAGTTTATCTTTTAGCTTCTGTTTTTATAGTTAATTTTTTTCATTTACAGTTTACTAATTTTTTTTTATTTAATGCAGAACTTTGATGCCAATTTGGCAGCTTCTAGGAGTGGTAAGTCCGATGTTGACTCCTACATTTCTTTGCCCCTTCTCCCTCGCACATCAGATGCTGAGTTCGATATTTTAGAGTATTGGAAAACACAATCTGTGTCTTTTCCAGTGCTTTCACTCATGGCTAGAGATGTGTTAGCCATTCCAATCACCTCTGTAGCTTCTGAATCCTCATTTAGTATGGGAGGTCGAATATTGAACAAGTTGAGGGCTAGGCTTTTGCCTAAAAATGTAGAAGTGTTTGTAACAACCAGAAATTGGTTGTATGGTTTTGAGCCTGAAGAAAGGGATGAAGAATTTCTTGCTGTTGGGAAGGATACCTCAGTCTCTGATGTGTCTGTTGAAGATCCACTTCAAGGTTAAGGTATAATCCTTTTTCTGTTTTTTCAATTCTTGTTTTATTTTTATATTCAGTTACTGACTTTGTTTTGTTTTGCAGGAAGCACTTCAATGTAGAAGTATCTGATGTGTATGTTGCATCTGATGTTAAGTGAGGTATAATCCTTCTTGTTAAGTGAGGTATAATCCTTCTCGTTAAGTGAGGTATAATCCTTGTTTCTGTTTCTTTAATTTGACTTAGTGTTTCTTGTTAAGTGAGGTATAATCCTTGTTTTTGTTTCTTTAATTTGACTTAGTGTTTTGTTTTGCATCTGATGTTGCATCTGATTCTGTTTTTTTCTTGCTTCTTAGCTGAATGTTGCTGTTGTTTGTGAGTTGGTGATGCTGTTTGCTGCTGCTGTTAATGGCTTGGTGTTGCTGTTGGTTACTGGTAGCTTGTTGTTCCTCTCTTATCTTAGTGTTGCCCATAATTATGTTGGTTTCTTACCAGTTACCCATAATTAGCTGTTGGTAGCATTTAGATGAGATAGCCCGATGAAGAATTATCTGGTAGCAAAGTGCTTTTAGCTTTGCTATAAGATCTGAGGGCTAATTTTATTACAAACTTGTATTTTGTGACATTCGGTTTGTAAAATTATAAGTGTAAATTTTTATCTTGTATTTTTTTACATTCTGTAATGATATTTTTTAAGTAATAAAGTATTGATAATCTGATATTCTAGTTATTTTTATTTTATATCTGTTAATTTATTTACTTAAGTGTATGAATTTTTTTTATATCTTAACTTAATTCTACATTTTGTAACTTAAGACAACAATTACTTAATTTGTTCTACTTATGTAAAATCATATACTTTTAATCTTATCCGTTTTGAACTGCAAAAGTTGTAGGATGACTTACAATTTTTATAACTTGAATATGTTAAGTATAAAATATTACATATTAAAGTTGTAGACTTTCAATTTTTTTATAATTTCTAAATTTACTTAGTCATTTTTCAATTATAAATGTTATACATAAGTGTTATAATTTCACTAAGTTTTACAATCTTAAAGAATCTGTTAACTAAGTATAAAAAATAAAATTGTAGACTTCTAAAATTTTAGACTTGTAAATTTTTGAACTACATATATATGTTATAACTTTAGTAAATTTTATGAACTACAAATAAGTTTACAATTGTTATTTAATTTTTTATAATTTGTAAATTTACAATTTTATTCAAGTTAATGAATAAACTTTAAAATTAAAAACAACTCTTCATTTAATTTTTTATTTTCATAAATTATCAATTATTTATTCTTTTTTCAAACTTTAGTACTTAATATATATATATATATATATATATGTATGCGCGCATATACATCACCTATATCAATATATGTAAGTGTATATGTATATACATTATATATGTATATGATATATGAACTTTTATAAATTTTTTAATTCATCATGTCATAGGTTTCGGGTTAATTTCATCTCAGGTCAAGAACAGGTCGGGTCACTTAACAGGTCGGGTTCAAAAGCAGGTCGGGTCCATTTCAGTCGGGTCCATTTCAGGTCGGGTCCATTTCAGGTCGGGTCCACTTTCAGGTCGGGTCCATTTCAGGTCGGGTCCATTTCAGGTCGGGTAAAATCGGATATCAGGTCAATTCAGTCGGGTAATTTCGGTTATTTGCCAGGTCGGCTTCGGGTTCGGGTTCTTTTCAGTCGGACGCAGGTCGGGTTTCAGGTCCAAATTAACAGGTCCAATTCGGGTTCGGGTCGTTTTCAGTCGGACGCAGATCGGGTTCGGTTGCTACAGTAACAGGTCAAATTCGGGTTCGGATCAACAACAGTCGGTTGCAGATCGGGTTCGGGTAAAAAAAAAATTGGGTCAAATCAAGTTCTGACTCGGGCAGGTTTCAGTCAGGTTACCAGGTTCTGACTTGTTTTTACATCCCTAGTTAACATCTCCGCTGGTAATTTATAGGGGACAAAGTTGATGTGTAGGGTCGGTCGTGGAAATGAACGATGCAAGGGCTAGGATTTCGCACTCAAGGCTAAACCAGCAAGCCCAGGCTTTGCCAAAAATCTCCTCTTCCTTTAACTGTTGGACTTGACGCATGAGAATGGAGGGCTCGTAAAAGAGCGATCCATTCTCCCCTAAGAATAGGTTAATTTCCCCGTGTGAGTGTTAACACAACATATCACCAACCCATCCATCCACATCATAGATCATCATTGCCTACAGGGTTGACAGATAAAAAAATATCAATTTATTATATTACTTTTTAATATTTTAATGTGATTATACGGTACTTGCTTTCTACTCACTTTTTTAGAAATGCACATACACCGTATAAATAAACTGTTCGAACCCAATTCTCTTAGGAAGTAAGGGTGTACATTTCAAATTTCGGATAGGCGAATTACAAATTTCGGAACTGTTTTTTTTAGACTGAATGTTCGGATATCCAAATATCCGATCTTATGATTTAATTTAAGTATTTTTTGAATTTGACAGTCTTTTCCATGAAAATTTTAGATTTTTTAATATAACAAGCAACAAATTATTACATATAAAATATTTTTATCCATAAAAATTTTAATTTTTCATATATAACTTCATATATAACTAGGAAAATATCGAATATAACAAGATTCATATACACAAAAAATTGAATTTTCAGATTTTCAGATATCCGATTCGAATGTGAAATAACTATCTGTATCCGATCAGAATTTTTTAGATATCCAATTCGAATTATCATTAAAATAACTATTTGTATCCGATCGGAATATTTTTATCCATAAAAATTTTAATTTTTCATATATAACTAGGAAAATATCGAATATAACAAGATTCATATACACAAAAAAATTGAATTTAATTATTACATATAAAATATTTGTATCCATAAAAATTTTAATTTTTCATATATAACTAGGAAAATATCAAATATAACAAGATTCATATACACAAAAAAATTGAATTTTTTAGATATCCAATTCGAATTATCATAAAAATAAAAATGGATCGGATATGAAAGTTTTTAGTTTGGATAAACGGATAAACGGATTGGATCATTTTTTCACACTCCTACTTGGCAGAAACCGAGTTAAGGTCAAACATTATGAGGGGAGAATTTATTACGCCTTTAAATTTAAAAATTACGAGAGACAAATGTTTTATTTTACAAATATTTAAGCTAAAAAGTACATAAAATTCTATCATACTAAATTCTTTTGTCGTTACTTTTACAGATAAAAACACTCTCTTTTCTAGTGAAACTACTCAACAAGTTTTATTATAATTTTGTTTTAAATGATTATTATTTTTAATTTTAAACATTGTGAGTGAAGAAAATATAATTTTTTATTTAATATTTCATTTAGCTTCGAAAGAATGTGAATGTGACAATTGAATATAGGGTCTTAAACTTCCTGATCAAATATTTATATTCCATATAATGAATCACCATGACATGTTATTTATATCCAACTTGTTAATGAACACAATCTAATCTGAAAATTATCAAATTACAACACACAAAACTTATTAATCCTTTAACATATACTATTGATTCTCAAAATAAAATATAGGGTAAAGTATACACGGTCACTGAACTTTGATAAAAAAAACAAAATGGTAACTAAATTTTAAAATTTCACAAAATTGCAATTAAACTTTATGTTTTATAACAAAATGGTAACTAGACGTTAAATCCGTTAAGCGGGTGTTATAAAATTTGGTATAATAACACATTTAGTTCTTTATATTTATACATTCAATCAATTTAGTCCTAATTCGAAACAATTCACTAAATTTAGCCATTGTTATTTATGCATTCTTTCAATTTGGTCCTTAAAGCAAAATTCCAAAGTGTGGTAACATGATAAATAATTAAAATTAAAATTTTATAGGAACTTGAAAACTCGACTCGACTCGAACCGAAATTTTTTTAAATAAAGTTTGAGTTGTAAAATATGACGCGTCAAATCGAATAACTCAAAAAATTTTGACTCGATTCAATCGAAGGCTCATCTTTATCTTAAGATATGACGCGTCAACTCGAAATATTCAAATATTTTAAATTATTTTTTCTTTTAAATTGAATATTTTTTAAATAGAATATTTTATATTTTCATATTTAAATCACATCGAATATTTAATAACTACTTTAAATATTCAATTTAATTTAAAAATATTCGATTTAAAAGAAAAAATTGATTTAAAATATTCAAATATTTAATAACTACTTTAAATATTCACATATTTTAAATCAATTTTTCTTGTAAATCGACTATTTTTAAATTAAATCGAATATTTAAAGTAGTAATTAAATATTCGATGTGATTTAAAAAATAATTTAAAATATTCGAATATTTCATGTTTGAATATTTTAAATCAATTTTTTTCTTTTAAATTGAATATTTTTAAATTAAATCGAATATTTAAAGTTGTTATTAAATAATCGATGTGATTTAAATATGAAGATATTAAATATTTTATTTTAAAAAATATTCAATTTAAAAGAAAAAAATTATTTAAAATATTCAAATATTTCGAGTTATTCGAGCTGACGCGTCATATCTTAAGATAGAGTTGAGTGTTCGATCGAGTCGAGTCAAAAAGTTTCGAGTTATTCGAGTTGACGCGCCATATTTTACAACTCAAACTTTATTTGAAATTTTTTTGATTCGAGTCGAATTTTCAAGTTCCTATAAAAATTTAATTGTAATTATTTATCATGTTACCATACTTTGGAATTTTGCTTTAAGGACCAAATTGAAAGAATGCGTAAATAAAGATGGCAAAATTTAGTGAATTGTTTCGAATTAGAACTAAATTGATTGAATGTATAAATATAAAGGACTAAATGTGTTATTATACTAAAATTTATAGCTGTCACTTAACGGGCTTTAACGTCTAGTTACCATTTTGTTATAAAACACAAAGTTTAATTATCATTTTGTGATTTTTGAAAGTTTGATTACCATTTTATTTTTTACCAAAGTTCAGTGATCGTCTATGTACTTTACTCTAAAATATATCTAATTTGTTTTAACGGTAAAAAAATCTCAATAACAAAATATATTTTTCTTCTAAAATTACTAAAATAATTATAATACAGCAATTTGATTACTTCTCCTATTTTTTATTGGATATGTTTATAAAAAAATATCATGGTAGAAACTTTTTGTTTTCACAAGCGCCTTAATTTTAGCGCTCATGGATTATTATCCTATACACGGGCGGTGAAAACTTTTTGTTTTCATAAGTGTCTTAATTTTAGGGTTTATGGTTTATTATCTCATACACAAAAGGTGGGAACTGTTTGTTTCCACAAATGTGGATGTGTTTAGAATTTTGGGTTTATGGTTAGAATTTAGGATTTAGGTTAATATGGCTAGAGATTTAAATTTTAACCCTAAACCTAAAATTTCATCAAAATCACTAAATTCAAAATTACTACGCTTAAATTTCTAAACTCTAAACTCTAAATAAAGTCCATAAACCCTAAAATTAAGGCGTTTGTGTAAACAAAATTTCCAAAAATGCTTGTGCATGAAACAATTATCTATTTTTTATTGGATATGTTTATAAAAAAAATCCGGAGAGATGTAGGTTGATTTTTAGGCAGGATATGGAGAGTGTGTAGGTTTAGGTTTGAACCAGCAGGCAAGTTTACCGTTCCCTAAAAGGACTAAATCCTATCTCTTTCTAACTTCTGCTGCTAAACACATCCTCAAGAACTGGCTTGTGCTGATGGCCTCGCTCTGGCATTCTGAGAGAACCACTAAAGAAAATCTCAACTGCCCATCTTCAGAAGACAACCAATGGCTCGAGCTAGGGTTAGGGTTTAGCATTGCACCAAAGAAACAACAAGACGAACCACACCATCAAAATAACCCTAGAATTGCCGTTCCGTTCCCAGTTTCAGCGTCGGCTGCTTCTTCACATCTCAAAGCCAAGCACAAGAAGCCACCCGGTTGTACTAGTAGCAGTAAAGGGTTGGAGCTAGGTTTAGGTCTAGGAATGAACCACGGAGAGGATGATCATTACGGTGACGGCGATGATAATGATGAGTACGATGATATGGCTTGGTGGTGGCCGTGCCATATGAATAATGCTTCTTCGGGTTGCTTGAACGACTGGGGAAGGCCGGTTCCCAATAATTCCCATGATTACTCCACGAGAACCAGACCCCACTCTGGCTTGTGGTTCACCCTACAGTCCTACACCAACCGGTGAGAGCTATTTTTTTCAATCTTACCATCATTAATACACACCGCACGCTCTCTCAATCAATACATCATTAACCTCTCTTTTTATTCTCTTTTATCCATTTTAATACATTTTCTCAGATTTTTCAGTACTGTACTACCAATTTCCATTGCCTTCACATCCCCTACACACATTAATTCCCTTTATTTAGGTAGTGAGTAGTTTTTTTCTGTTGCGCTCCCAATTTGTTAGAGTTTTATCTTAATTAATTCGGATCCACTAGCGTAGTACACTAGAATTTTGTGGGTAAATCACCCAATGAAAATTTTTTCTATATATAAAATTTTGAGTTTGAAATATGCTTAAACAATACTAAATTGTTTATCATTTGGACCAACCATTTTGATAGCTAGTGAGTTGGTATCTAGACGCAAATAACACATATTTTTTGAGTAATGCCATGGACAGAAATAGAAAGAAAACAATCCTTGAACAATTCCATGATGATTCCATTGATATTTGTTTTTGTTAATAATTGTGAATATAGAACAAGTAGGTAGGGTTTGTAATGTTGTTGTCATTACCTAATTAATACCTATTGTACCATATGGCAGGAACGGGGAAGCGCTGCCTCAAATACCAAAGGCGTACATTAGAGTGAAGTAAGTGGGGTGCATTTTAGCATTACATATATATAGTTGATCGTATCAGTGTCGTGTGTGTGTGTTTTTCTCTTTTTTGCCTATCTTTCAACTAGCTAATGATGGTGTTCAGGAAAAAAAATCTGACGTTGCTTTTCCTTTTGGGTTTTTGTTTTCTTTCTTCATTCTTTTTATTAAAAAAATATCAAATGGAAACAAATATAAGGGACGAGAACGTGACGGTTTTCATGGTTAAAAAGTACCTGGTTAGAAAGCTTGGTCTCCCCAACGAAGCTGAGGTAATTAATCAATACATCTTTGTTATTTATTTATTGCTGAATTTTCTAATAGGAGTATTATTTTGTTCCGACAACAATCGAAAAGAAATGAACATGGCATGACATGCATGAAAATGATTGATGTTTGGTTGAAGTGACAAAGCTTTTTTTGTTTTGTTTTCCATTTCTCTATATACGTGGGTCATGTTTGAAGCAGGTAATAATGTAGTATATGGTAATAATAGCAAATCACATGGCAGATTATTAACTCTTTTGCCTTTTGGATTTCCATCAGTCAGGGTTTTTGCGTATGTATAGATATAGGCCTTTCGATTTCCTCATCAACGCACTCCTCTATTTCTGACACACCACTTTGATCGTTTCATCAACGCACTCCTCTATTTCTGACACACCACTTTGATCGTTTCTTCGTGTTCTAATCATTTTTAAACTCCAACTCGTTAAAAATATTTAATTTCACACAACACAGTAAAAAATCATTGCCCTCTAATTATTTCTCTATCTATCCTTTCGGTTAAAAAAAATACTTAAAAATTAAATTAAAAACCTTAACCTTAAATTTTAAATTTTAAACCTTACACCTTACACTCAAAAATACACTTTACCCTAAATTTTTTATATTCTAACCCTAACCCTAAACTTTAAACCCTAAACCTCTAATTTTATTTTAAAAGCATAAATGAAGGCATGATTAGAAGGTAGACGATTTCCAACCACACATAAGATACCCAAAGTTATGTTTGTTTGTATATCTCAAGAGGGAAGAAACGATGATGAGATTTTAGGGATTGTATATCTTTTTCCATCCCTTCCATCTTATTCTATTGCATGCATATTAAATATATAAAAAATAACGTATATATATAAAGAATATACTATTTATTCACTGACAATTGAAAAAAAAAATTCTACAAACATGTTTGATTTCACTCTAAAAGCTATCATTTAAATTTTTAACTCTAAGTTCTAAACCCTGAGTTCCCACCATAAAATTTAAATTATAAATCCTACTGCCTAAACACATAAACTCTACCCTATACTAACCCGTAAACACTATATAATATTCATGTACATGCAAAATAAGACGGGGAAATAGGGTTTTGTTTCGAACATTCTGTAATGGATAGATTGTGATGCATGGCAGGTAGAGATATCGTGCATGGGGCAGAGATTGTCGCAGACACAGACATTAAAGCAAGTAAGGGATTGTGTGTGGTTGCCGAGCTTCCTTGAATCTGAGTCCTTCCACAATTACTCACTTCAAAGTAATTGTGTAAATAATCATTTGATGCCTTTATACTACGGAAGGGAATGTGCTTTCAACTAATAAAATATTGTCACCACCCGCAAGCAATCTAGCTCTGTGACAATATGCACACTTTTGTATATAGATGTCTCTAATATGTGTCACCTTCCTCACATGTATATATTGATTTAGTTCAATATTCACTTTTTTAATTAATTTTCTGTCGTGCATGGATGAACATGCATGTTTAAGTTTTTTTTTTTTGATTATCTTGTTGAAGTATAATGTGAATCACGTGATAATTAGTAGGGTTAGAGAATAAATCAAGAAATTTAAAACCGGTAGGAAGTAAGAGGAGAGGTGTTATAAAGATAGTGGGCTGTCTTGAACTGGGTAGCAAAAGCCCAGCAATAGACTGGGATAACAGGAGGTTCCTATAAAAATAGTGGACGGTAAAAGAAGTGCACAAAGGAGTTTGGAACAAAAAACAATATACTTGATAAGTATAATTACTAGTTGCTTCCATAGACATTCTATAGTACGTGAAGAATGGATTTTTTTGACTCTAATAGTAATTTTTATATTAGTTCTAATCGGGATTAGTTTGCCACGTATGAAGTCGTGTGTACAAGTATTTTATTAGGGAATAATTTTTTTTGTAAGGTCGTAGATATTGGCACAATCAAAATTAAAATGTTCGATGGAATTGTTCAAACACTTGGTAATGTGAGACATGTTCTAGAATTGAAAAGAAAATTGATTTTGCTAAGTGCACTGGATTCAAAAGGGTATATATTGTAACGACCCGAATTTCGAAATTTGTGGGTCGGTTTAACCCGAAATATGGGCTTTGCATTCGGGCCGGGAGTTCGGGCTTTTGGATGCTCATGAGAGCCTTTATGGGCTTGTTTTTTTTGCTTTTTGGGCTTGAGTCTTGGGTTTGGTCTTGAGATGGGAAGATGAAGGATATGTAAAGAGGTAATTTACGTCACTTTTGAAGAAGGGAGATGAGGCTTTTAATTTCCTCTGCAGAAAAAGGGATGGTGATATCACCATTGTTCCCCCTTGTCTTCTTCCCTTAGTCATCCCCCATTTCTCAACTCCCACACTCAAGCAAAGGTTAAAACTTTATAGTTTTGAGTTGAATTTTTGAATTTCGAGTCAAGGGTGTTGGAATCTATATTCAAGGATCTATATTTTGAGGTAAGAATCATCAAGTTTGGTGAAAGGTAAGTTTTTTGGTGAGGGTTAAAGAAGAAGAACATGAATGAGGGTGTTGACTCCATTTCTTATTGTATAATCATGCCTTTAGTTTCGTTTAATCTCCCAACAATGTTGTAACTCATCTTACAACATTTTCTTGTAGTTAAAGAAGTGAGAAATTCTTTCAAGGAGCTTGGGAAGAAGAAAGCTCTAGGGCTTGACTTAGGACTTCTTTTCTAGTGTTATCATCAAGGTTAGTACACTACTAACTCCTATGTCTTCATGCGCATCATAAATTAGATTGCTTGTTGCTTGGTTTGATGTTTTAGTTGTTTGAGTGCTTGAGACCCCTTTAATGGTTAAATTTGAATTTGGTGTTAAAAATGTGTAAAATGGTAGGAAACCACTTAAACTACCTTTTATAACTTGTAGGTTCAATTTGGGGTTTATCCATGGGAGTTTGGGGTGTTGGGGATGATTTATGAGCTTCAGAATTTGAATTATAGGCTTGTGTACCGATACGAGATGAACTTGTATCGGTACCCACTGTATTGAGTGAGGAACTCAAGCGAAATTTGAAGGGCGTATCGGTACCCCCTGCTTTACTCAAAATTCCTGTAGCGAAAAAGTGTACCGGTACGATTGGGGGTGTATCAGTACCGATGGGGTATCGGTACACGGCCCCTGTTTACCGGTACGAGGTGTTTGGTTAAACCCTTCGGCAAGTGAGTCGAGTATCAGTACGAATAAGGTGAGTATCGGTACCCAGAGAGGCGTATCGATAATCTTAAGTGGGTATTGGTTCCAATTGGGCAATATGTCTAGAAATTACTTTCTGTGTTTGGGGGGGCTGATAATTCAAAGGTTATGTCCCGATGGGGTTCTGATGTGATAAAACAAATGGTAAAATTAAGAAACTGGATTTTAACCCTCATTCATGAGCATTATGTATAATAACTTGGGAAGACCTTGGGTGACTTGTAATAATAGCAACCATAGGAAATCCTTGGTGGATCGAGTAATGTCGTGGCTTTGCTATGTGCTGAAATGGAAATATAGATAGTGAGTCACCTTTGATTGATAGGGTTCGGATACCCTGCGAGAGTGTTGCAACACCATGGTAAGTGGCTTGAATGAGTGATTCGATGCTATGTGACTCCGGACCTCATTTGTTGATACTCGATGAGAGATTTTGAGTATGAGTGCTTGATTCGAGACTATGTGGTACCAGGTCTCACCCCGAGTTAATGATCCCGAGGCTACGTGACACCAAGACTCATTCCAAATTTGCATGAAGCATGGTTGAGTGGAAGTGTATTCACTTAGCTTCGTTAGCTTAGCGTTCAAAATCATTGTTTCTGTTCCTAGGTCTGTAGGTTGATCGTTGATTCAGAGGAGCACCATCGAAAGTAGGATTTTAGCATCGACTTTGTTAGAGTACAATTCTTAGATGTAATGGCATATGTATTCGTATGACCTTTTGTTTTATTTTGTAACTCTCATTTTGGATTTATGTTGTATAAGTCAAATGTTTTAAATACTTGTTTTAACTTGGAGCTCATATTTGTTTTAAAATACGTATTTTGATTTAACTATTTTTGAACTCAACGGATTTTATGGAAATGGATATGATTTGGGCTAAAGTAGGTGGAAATTTTATGGTAATGGGTTGGGCTTGAGGCCCAAATGTAACATCCGGGTAGAGGGTGTTACATTTAGTGGTATCAGAGCCTAGGTTCAGCCAGTTCTAGGAAATCCTCGGGGTATTCTAGAGTGGTAAATAGGTTTCTAGCGAGTACATGCTCATAAATCGAAGTCGTACTTGGTTTAAGCTAAAATTTGATGATGTAACCTTGTTTCTTTACCTGGTACAAAAAGTCTATCATGTCTAGAGAAATGTATGGCCGCGATGAGAGTTGGGGTTCTCACGAGGAGGATTATGATGACGAGTATGTGTCTGACAGTAAGGAGGATTCTGGGGACAAGAGGGGAAGGGTTGAGTATTTCACCCACTTGCACCGTGCCGTTCATCGTATTGTGAGGTCCATCCTTATGCCCTCAGCTACTCCCTATGAGACACCGGTAGAGAGGCTTTATCGGTATGTGGCAAATGACTTCCTTAGCTCGGGGCAAGATGGTCCGATTTAAGAAGATCAATGGTTGCGAGATATGCAATGGATTTTGAGACAAATGGGTTTGGGATCGGAGGACAAGTTGGCTTGTGTCACTTCTCTACTGAAGAGGAATGCACGAGCATGGTGGAAGACCGTAGAGTTGGGATGGCGTCCCAACTAACCCACTTGGGAGGACTTCCTTGAGGAGTTCCAACATAAGTACAATTGTGAAGCCCACATTGACAGTTTAAGAGATCGGCTCACTCATCTGGTGCAAGGAAATTGATCGGTGTTTGAGTACGAGCAAAGTTTCTATAGTTGAGCAGGTTTGCCCCTAAGTTGGTTGCGATCGAGAAGTTGAGATGTAAGATGTTCAGACGTGGACTAAGGAGATCCAAATGTATCTGACTGTTGATCCACCGACAACATTTTCTGAGTTGGCCACGAGTGCTAAGGCACTATATCAAGGATGGGGTACACAGCTAGGTCAGTCTAGTGGGCAAGGGGGTTCGAGTGGGAGGACCCAGAAATTCTCTGGTAACAACACCCAATCATTTTCGAGGAGGAACCGAGGTTATGGAGGATCTAGTAGAGGAGCGGCAAGCCAGAGTGCAAGGTTTGATCACCGATCAGAGTCGGTTAACCATGGGAGGTCTTTGTCATTGGCATTTGTAACACCCCAAAATTTCCCATAAATAAAAAAACCTAAATTTTTAATTCCCTAATTTAGTAACCCTAGAATTTGGGAATACCTGATTCAAAACTTAATTTGAATTTAAGGATCAATTGGGCTTAAACCATATTTTAGTGAACTTATTGTGATAAATCAAGTTTTGGTGGGCTATTATGAAAAACGAGTTAACCTAGGAACCCATATGTTCCAATTTACCCAAAGTTATAGGTTGTATAACCCTAATGTTATGTTAAGCCGTTTGTGAAGTTTCCATTTGCTGCAGCCGCTATTCCCCATCTCCCTCACCTCTCTCGATATCTCCCTCATTCGAATATCATACCCTTTCACCTTTCGAAATCATTTTTTATGCTTTTTGTTTCAATCGAACTTTGGTGTGTTTCTAGCATTGCACAACTATAACCTTTATTTCCTCCTTCATCTCGTGGGTAAACCCCATCACCTAGTTTTACTAATTGTAAATTATTTTATACGTAGTAATTTTTAGGGAATTTGGATATGAGATCTGATGTAGTTTATATGTGTTTTAGACGAAATCGACTTTGAGAAAGACGAACTACCACCTCCTTCACATGTTCGAACTAACAATGCACATACCACAAGGACTACGCGTGGGTATTATTTTAGACTAGTATTAGTGTTTAGTTTGGTGGCATAGTGTTAGATTTTGATGTTGAGATCTGATGTTGTTTATATATGTATTTTAGACTACGCGTGGGGAATTTAGATATGAGATCTGATGTTGTTTATATATGTATTTTAGACGACATAGACTTTGAGGAAGACAAACTATCACCTCCTTCGCATGTTCGATCTAACCGTGGACATACCACAAGGACTACGCGTGAGTATTCTTTTATACTAGTATTAGTGTTCAGTTTGGTGGCATGGTGTTAAATTTTGATGTAGAATTTTATATCATATGTTTCGATTCAGCTAGATCCGAACGTGAGAGAATTTTATACCACAAGTACTCATTCTTACTAATTTTGAATCCATATCAAACAAGCTCAAGTCTAAAACTCTTACGTGGTGGCATAGTAAACTATCTAGAAAAGACAATAATCTTAGAATTAGAGTTGGTACTTGAAGTCTCTATTAAAATCATATCTTTAATTCTTTAAAATAATAAATTTATCAGAAAATTCTATTTTACCCAAAAATATTTAATATGCATGCAAAAATCATTTTCAACTTAAAATTTTATATGAGCCTCACAGTCCGAGGGTTTGAACTTAGCTTTGATACTAATAAATGTAATCTCCTACACCCGACCTAGAAGAAAAGGCCGAATTTAGGAAGTCACCGTTGAAAACTTTTCACTCAAGTAATAGATTTTATGTTTAAGTAATTCATAAAACAAAATAATTATTAAATAATAATAATTACGGTGAAATACCACAATTGTTTACAAATCCCAAACATTATAAAAAATATATTCTGATCATTTAATAAAATATTTAAAATAAAATCTATAATTACATGCTAAAACATAATCTCAAAAATAAAAGTTTCATAGTCTGAAATACATAAAAGTACCATAAAAACATAAATTAAAATAACTAGGTAGTCTAAAATAAATTTCATACCGATGGTTAAATATCCGAGAAAAATATAAGATGCTCTAAGTACCGAGTTGCCTATGTCTCTGAGATATTTGTAAGAGAAAATTATGGGGGAGTAAGCTAAAGAGCTTTATGTGTCTCTAAAGTGCAAGAAAAGTCATAATCATAAAACATAGGGCCAGTTTAGCACATCTTTTGAAAAATGCTTTTAAAAGTATTGTTGGAAAGTGATTTTAAAAGTTCTTTTGAAAAGTTTTGAAAAGTTGTTTTGACATTGCTGTCAAAAGATGCTTTTGAAAAGATAAAATGTTAATTTTAGACATTATATTGTAAAGTAAATATAAAAGAACGTAGTTGATGTTTAAATTTGTTATCATAAAATTTATTAATATTATTATATATGAAAAAATCAACTTAAATAATAAAAATATAAAAACCAGGACAATTTATTAGTAATTTTTTATACATAAAATATAAAATTTAAATATTTCTAAATAATTAATATAAAATTTTGAATTAAATATAAAAATTTACCCACTAAAGTCTAAACTTGTTATGAATATTTATCTATGTGGATGTCTATCATGATTAGAACTTTATCTAAGAAGTTTGATTTATTTATTATTAAAAATATTATCTCTATTAATTAGAGTTTAATGTATTATGTACTTCTTATGCCTATAAATAGATGATTCATTGAAGGCATTATATACACAAGTCTATATTTGAGAATAATACAAATCTCCCTCTTTCTCTCATCTCTTTGTTCTTCTTGTTCTTATTCTTGTTCTTCTTTATTTTATTCACAACACGTTATCAGCACGAGACTCTAATCAACTGAGGTCTTCATCGTTATAATTCAAAAGAAGTTACCGGGAAGAATTCGATTATAGAATAAATCAAAGATAAGTTTTTTTTCTCCTTATTTTTTTAGTTACCGATTGTCTTTCTCTTTATATTTTAACTTTGTTTTAATTTTTGAAAATTTTGGAAGTATGTTTGATTTTATTCGAACATTGGAAAGAGATAAATTTGTGGCTTCTCACAAACCAAAAGACGAATAGACAGAGACGAAGAGGTTGCGTTTGGTGTAAATTACGTGTGTTTTCTCTTGTTCCTAAAAGGGTTAATTAGCGGAAAAAGTCGATAATGTCGCGCTGTTTTCCTTACCTTCCTCCTCGGCTTTTAAAGCAGGGAACGATGGAATCGATTAAGGTTTGTTGAGCGAAAGTATTTGTGGGTTTTCATTTTTGGTACTCAACTGCTTATGCTTTTCATACTTAATTATTATTATTTGTGTTTGTATATTTGTAAATTCATGAAGTTTGATGATGGTGCATGTAAAGCCTGTTCGATTTACTGACTATACTTTGTAATCATGAATAACAAAGTTATGTACGTAGAACTATGGTAGTCTTTCATATAAATTCATTAAAATACGTACTCTAGGTTTAAGGTTTTTTTTTAGTAACAAAGATCTGTACATTAATGAAACACCTTTGTTGGTTTAGTTTTTTTTTTAAAGAGAGAATTATGACATAGATCCTCTGATTTCTAATATATTCAATTCAGCCCATACATATAGATCTTATTATTATGGTTTCATATATGTTTATTTTTTACACAATGGTTAAACTTTGTATTAAGGTCAATATGTGTTTATAATATTTTATTTGATGATATTGATATTTTAACCATGTATTGAGTTTTACATGTATTTAAATGACTTGGAAAGAGACACGACATTATGAGAAGATGTTTTGGTCATTTGCTACGTCTCCATTTTCCTCGAGAGGAAAACTAATATCGGTAAATTCTGATTTTATTTTTATTCTTTAAATTATGATTTTAATGTGCGATAAATCATGGTGAATTTCAATCTATAAAAAGATTGTTATAAAGTCTATATTTGCTCGAAAGCAATTTTTCTTCTTTGTCGAAAAACTCGACCATAGACTTCTCCCAATTTCAAGTTACGAAAATTCTTCTTGATCCAAAAAGTTTTATGGGAGGCATTCCTTGAAGTGAATGCAAGCATGATGTTTATTCCATGCAATTATCAATGATGGAGCATTCCCTGAAGTGAATGCAAGCATGATGTTTATTCCATGCGATTATTGGATCTGTTTCATTCCCTAAAGTGAATGCAAACATGGTAAATCATTATTCAATTAGAGACATAATTTCGATATAATCCAAGTATAATTGGCTGGACATCCCGTTCTGCGAGGCTACTGGTCTCAAAGGAGGGTTTTAAAGGACCTTGTGGACAGGTTTAACAATGCCGCGTACGAGGATTAAATCTTTGTTCTCCGTGATAAGGATATGTGAAAAAGGTTTTAAAGGCCCACTGGCTCTACTCCATTCCCTGAAGTGAATGTGAGATTATATTATGGAAGAAATAAAAAATCACATTAAAAGTTGTGGTCGTGGTCGAGACTATGAATATACACATGAAAAATATAGTCGTTTTAAGAATACTTCTACCCGTTGGTAGCAAAGTTATAAGGATGACAAGAGTGATAAAGATCATTCTAAGGAAGTGAAATCCTTTTACCAATGTGATGTTATAAACCATTGGTTTCGTACTTGTCAAACGCTAAAGTATTATGGACTTTATCCATAATCATGAATGATAAATGAAATAAAATATAAACAAAATTTGTTTATGGCGAAAATAATTATGGCGTTATTGGTCTAACTCAATTGGATATTGTTAATTTTCTCATAACCCTTGAAGGGAATAATTTACCATTTATTTTATTTCCATTATAAACTCTAACAGGAATAATTGGTTTTTTTTTTATTTTTTTATTTTTTTATGTTAATTCGTTTTATTTATTATTTATTTATGTTAGTTTGCTTTATGTTTATTTATTTCACATATTATTTATTTACGATTTATGTTAATTTATTATTTGAAGAATATGATTACTTCCGGAATAAAATATACAATGAATTGTGGCTATTTATGCCTAGAATTGTGGCTATTTATGTCTAGCAGATAATGCAAGTACTCATATTGTACTTAAGCATAAGAAATATTTTTCCCATTTAAATGCAAGGGAAAATATGAGTAGTATTTCTCAAAGTACTAAAATATCAATACTTCGGAAGAGCACTTGAAAGTTTATCTCTGATAGATAATCGACTTGATATGATGTGCTATATTTTATATTTTTCATTCCTCGAAGTGAATGATACAAAGTACATATTTTCATTACCTGAAGTAAATGAAACAAAGCACATTTTGAAAGGTGCACAATTATGCATTTCTCGATTAAAGTGCAAGGGAATAATGTGAGTACTATATCCGGAAGTACTAATATCACAAAAGGCTCTGGTTGAGCAAATATGTTATTGTCAAATGGAACTTTATTCTATATTCACAGTGCGTTATACTCATCAAAGTCATAAAGAGAGCAATATGAGTTCGCAAAATATCCCCTTGGAAATTATAGATAACATATGTTATCAATTGGCATTTGAAATAAACCAATATGGATATAAGTTCTGGTAGCCAAAAAGTCAGTTGAAAGCTCTAGGAGAGCTATATATTGCTACCAAAAGATAATTTCAATTGGAAGCTCCGAAAGAGCTAAATATATTCCTATTTAAAGGAACAATTTTGATGGTCGTACTAGACATGTACGAGTAAGATTGAATTACATGTTATGGTAAACAAGAAGTTTACAAATTCAGAGATATATACACACATATATATAGTTGGCATGATCAGTTAGACCATCCTGATCAATAATGGTGCAGAAATTATTGAAATTTATATGCACATGTATTAAAAGAACCTGTAGTTCTTGTGGTGCTTATTCTCAAAAGAATGGATTAAATTCCACTTATTAAAGAACGTGAAGTTCTTGTGTTGCTTAAAGGAATTGATTAAATTTCACTTACTAAAAGAACATGAAGTTCTTGTGTTGTTTGTTCTCAAAGGATATAGATGATCCCACTTACCAAAAGAATTAGAACTTAAAGTTCTTGTACTGAAGTTAAGACTGTATGTCTTGCATATCTGAACGAAATATGGGCCCATATATCCACAAATGTGGAAAGTTTTATATGATTTTAGTAGATGCATCTACATTGTTTTATCGACTTACAACCAAAAGTTTGTGAGATTGATTCTAAAAAGATTCAGATTATACAGTTAGACTATTCGTCTTGAAAAGCTAGTGGGTTTATATTTTAGGCTATATCGATTGTTACAAAGCCTATTGATTATGAAAAATACGGTTTAGCAAAATTTCAATTGGATGCCTCCTATTTAATAGCTAAACTATGAGAACAAAAGAGTTATAATTTATATGTTGTTTCCATATAGCAACACTTATACGCATCAAGCCAACGAGTTATAATAAACTCCCCGTTATGATTGGTTTTTGGTCAGAAACCATACATTTCCCATTTTATGATTCTTGAATGTGCAATATGAATTGCTCCACCACAACGCACAAAATGGGTAAATAAAAAGGGTTGAGAATATGTATTGGGTAAGAGTCTCCTTTTATGTTTAAATTCTTAAACATTAATTGGAGAATCATTTATGACATAATTTTTCTCAACATCAAGGGGAGATAATAGTCAGCTGGATAGAGAAAAATGAATTATCATTATCTAGATCCTCGTATATGAACTAGAAGTTCATAAGATAATTCATGTTATTACATGTCAACTGCCAGACATATTTACTGACCCAATGAGAGTAATTAAGTCTCATATACCAGCTGAAATGCTCTAAGTTTAAAGTACATGTTAGAGCGAGAGAATGTAAATCATGCCTGAAGCATGATAGTTGAAATGGTTCCAATGATCAAAATTCTCGTAAATAGAAAGTAATATGAGATGGTCATATATTGGAGGCGGGTGCTCCTGAAGAGATCCAAGACATAACAAATAATAAAACTCTATAAGAGTTTCAGGTACCTGAAATAAAGATTGAAATCTTGAAGAGATCTCGATGAGTTATGTCATTACGAGAATGGAACCAGAGAATTAGAAAGTTGTCGACAACGATTTTACAAACAATTTTACATAAAATACTTCTATAGAAGTAAAGAAAGAAATAGAGGATCTTGTATAAAATCTATCCAGAAGTATAGATATTGAATTAGCCAATGTTGAAAGACTCTTTGAACTTCTAAAATAGAAGTATTTGGATTAGCAGTCCAAACACCTAAAGGTGTAATGCAAGTGAGACACAAATAAGTAGTCGTAAATACGACTTGAACTATGATTTATGAAAAGTTTTAATTACTTCATGGTGGATGCAATTACTTTGGCAGTTTTGAAAATTTTACATGCGTCTAATTATTTGTGGATCCATATTTATCTTTGAAGGATCTAAAATGCTATAAGCATTTGGAAATTTCTGAGGAAATTTATTTAGACATGTCTCATGAATATTTTGGCGCATTTGGTATAATCGCCTTAGTGAATACTATTTGAGAAAATACCGTAAGAATGATTAGATTTCCTTATGTATTTTATAAAGGAGTTTGGATCAAGATCCATTATGATAATTTTAAAACTCCTAAAGAGCTTCAAATTGGAAACTCGTGAAGTACTTTCAATACAAGTACTTGAATCTTGACATCAAGTTTATCTCGACCTAAAGATCGAGCATTTTTATATATTTCTTTTGTCTATGAATAGACATAAGCTGAAAGAATCTTAAAGAAGATTCAATATAAATAAAGCATATCTATTGAGTATCCCAATAGTTGTAAGATTGTTGGATGTGAATAAAGATAATTATATCTTTTCTTGGTTTTGAAGCACCATATATTAGTTGGTCAAGCAATATCCATAGATATACAAATATCATTACATTTAGATTTTCAAACATTCGTTGATGCCTTCTCAAATGTCGTAGAAATAATTATTATGCACGAGGCAAGCCAAAAATATGTTTGGCTAAGATCATTGACCTAACATATCCAAAAGATATGTGGATTTACTTTTACAAGATATGGTAAAAGCTACATTGTGTGAAGATAATGTAAGATGTATATCTCAGTTTGAAAGTGGATACATCATGGAACATATTACTCCAAAATTTCATCCCTCGCGATCTTTAGAAAAACAATATTCAAGATTGAATTATGAAGATTCAAAGATCTTCTGTGATGTTTTCATGAGGGGGAGTAAATACGCGTTGCACTCTTTTCCCCTTAACCAAGGTTTTGTCCCAACAATGGGTTTTCCTGGTAAGGTTTTTAATGAGGCAACATGTTATGCGTATTAAAGATGTGTGTACTCTTTTTCCTTCACTAATGAATTTTTTTCCCACTGGGTTTTTATCTTAGTAAGGTTTTAACGAGGCACATTATCTTCATAGACATCCAAGGGGGAGTGTTATGAATATTTATCTATGTGGATGTCTATCATGATTAGAACTTTATCTAAGAAGTTTGATTTATTTATTATTAAAAATATTATCTCTATTAATTAGAGTTTAATGTATTATGTACTTCTTGTGCCTATAAATAGATGATTCATTGAAGGCATTATATACACAAGTCTATATTTGAGAATAATACAAATCTCCCTCTTTCTCTCATCTCTTTGTTCTTCTTGTTCTTATTCTTGTTCTTCTTTATTTTATTCACAACAAAACTATATTTTTATATTATTGTAATATAAATAATATTAGTTTAATATAATAATTATTATCATATTTAATATTATTTTAATATATTAGTGTTAATAATTGGTAAAAATAACTTCACAACTAAAAGTGACTTTCCACCCCAAAAGCTAGAAATCATAGCTTTTGAGGTTGAGTGGAAAATCATTTTTTTAAGTGATTTTTCACAAAAAATTTGAAATTGTTTGGCATTGCTTATGGGTGAAAAGTAACGTTTTTTTAAGCAAAAGCTCTTTTTTAAGCTATGCCAAAGGGGCCCATAGTATGATTTTTTTTTAAAACCCTGTAAACCATAGCACATAAATCACAAGCGTAATGCAGTGCACCCAACTACAACCGCCAAGAGAAAATTTCCCCAGAACTCCTCACTACAACCGCTAATCTGAAGTGGAATTCATCCCAAAGGGAGAAACCATTGAACTTTCCCGAAAAAATTTCAACCCATGCTCATACACATATGATGTTTAAAACTCAAATTCATAAACACAGTTCTAAAATTCAGTGTTCCATAAACATACTTCATAAACCATAGTCTATAAATCTATAAATCATAGTTTCGTAAATTCGATATTTTACAAAATAAATGTTCCATAAATCATAATTAAAACACATTATGAAATTATATGCATATGATGTCAACCATACAAGTCATAATATATATAAATAATCACATAAGGGGTAAAACACCAACACATAGAAAAATAACATATAATTTATTTATAGCAGCGAAAGAAACACACCTTAGCAAAAAAAAAAAACTCAACTTACTCAATGGTGTAATTTTATATGATCAAAAGTATTGGATCCAACTATATCAAAATCTTCCTATTAACCATGCGGCAATATAAGGGGTGGGGGCACACAAGGGAAGAGTGACACATGGGCAAAGAGCTGGTGGAGTAAAGGACCGAGCTTGGGGGCTGAAGCGACAAGAAACGAGTGAGGGGTAGGGGTGTTAAAAAAAATCCGATCTGATTGATTCGATCCGATTATCCGTTGATTCGATCCAAAATTTTAAATATTCAATCCATTTTTTATTTTTCGGATAATTCTGATCGGATATTCGAAAATTTCGGATCGGATACAGATAGTAATTTTACATTCGGATCGGATATCCGATATCCGAAAATTCAATTTTTTATAGGTATAAATCTTGTTATATTTGATATTTTTACTTATTATATATGAAATATTGAAATTTCCATGGATACAAATATTGTTATATTCAATAATTTATTGATTTTTATATTCAAAAACCTAAAATTTTCATAGATAGATCCATTAAATTAAAAAAATAATCAAATAAATTTATAAATTTCAGATACTCGGATATTCGAGTATCCTATCCGAAAATTTGAATATTCGAATATCCGATTTTTTCGAATCAAATACGAATCTCTATTTAGGTGATCTAAATTTTTCAGATATCTAAATTTTCGGATCAAATCGAATCCGATATCCGAAAATGAACACCCTTGGGGAGGGGTGCAAAGCAATGGAAATTGATGATGGGATTTTAGCAAATCGACAAGGATTGTTGGTGGCGCTAATACGCTGAAGAGAAAGTGGGGTATTTAAACTTCAAAAGATATTAGCTAAATTAAATGTGCAACCCTCACTTCTAAAGGATTTATGGTCTTGGCCCCAAAATTCTCAAAGTTACAATTATACCCCCAAAAAGTTTACAAGTTGAACAATTTTAGGCCAAAATAAATCAAATAATCATATTTTAGTTGCTGAATTTTCAAAAATGTCCATGACATTTTAGGAATTACAAACTAATCCATTTTTTTAAAATTACTACTTTGTCCTTGAAATTAAAGTTTCTCATAATTTTTCACAAGAAATTTCAAAATTAAAGAAAGAATCGAATGTTTGCATAATTCATGATTTAGTCTATAATTTTTAATAAAATGATTCAAAATCCCAAAAGTTAGGGTTTCAATAATTGAGAATTCTAAAATTAGAGTTTTTAATTTGGGGCTAAAATTTGGGGTGTTACAACTCTACCTCTCTTAAAAGAAATTTCATCCTCAAAATTTTCAAACTTAGCGATAGGTGTAACACCCCAAAAAAATTGTGCCCAAATTGTAAATGTAACCCTCTAAACCCGACCCAAGGTTTATGGGCCGGATTTAAGAAGTCGGGTTGAAAACGTGTCCCTCAAGTAAGATGAATATTAGGTTTTGAAAATTAAATACTTAAATTATTTGTCAAAACGGTGTCTTTTCACATTAAATTCTTTTTTTTCAAAACGCGGTCGTATAGAAGAAAACAACATAAAACAAAACATCAAAATAACCGGTTAAAATTCTTATGCATGCTAAAACAATTGAAAAATCCCAAAACAAAATATAAGTATCCGATTTACATAAAGTTCCCAAATAGTAAAATAACTAATATAAAACTGAAGTAAATCTGAAAATCTAAAACGTCCATACTGAAAACTAAAATAAATCTGCTAAACTGTGGTCCTCCAAGAACCGAAAGCCTATGTCTGAGAATCTGAAATAGAAGATAAGGGGGAGTCAGCTATTAAGCTCAGTGTGTCTCTAAAGTGCAGACAATCACAAACTCAGTTCCACAACAATAAATTTTCACAAAAATATTTAAAAGACACAAATAAGTTTAAACACGATTTTAAGAAATCACAATGCAATGCACCCATACTCTATAGTCACCAAAAAAGAGAAGGTTCCCCAGAACCTCTCGCTACATAGTCACCAACACAAGTGGTATAACCACTAACTTCCTCCGTACAATCCCAACCCATGATAACACAGTAAAGATATATCACAGTTTTCACAGTCTCAACACAGTCCGATAATAAATCCGAGATTCTCAGTTCATTTATTTTAAATCACAGTCCGAAAATAATATGCACAGAAAACATAGTGTAAAATCATAGAACATCTGAAAATCATTCAAGTGGGAAATTTCAGTCACAAAAATAAAGTATGTAGCACAGAAAGAGAACACACATAAAAATTCATTTATTTATAGCACCGGAAGAAACACACCTTTAGCGGCAATAGCTCTAACGACGAACAGAGGGAGGTTGCGAATTCGATGTAAGGTGATGACAACATCAATTCGAGAAGAATTTATAAAACATGGAAATAACTAAGAGCGATAACACTTTAAAACTTAAGGCTTAGGTTTATTTTTGTACGTAATAACTATGACTATATATAGAGAGAGTTGAGAGTTAGTAATCTAAACAAATTAGGTTTATAATAATAATAATAATAATAATAATAATAATAATAATAATAATAATAATAATAATAATAATAATAATAATAAAAAAGAGAAATTTAAGTTGAAAAAGGTAATTCAACCGTGAGAATAAAGAAAGAGAATTAGAATTCAAATTCAAATTGAAATTAAAAATATTATATATATATATTATATATATATTAAACAAAAAAAGAAGACGGTAGGAAAGATGAAACTAAAGTTTATTAAAATTCAAATTGATGAGAGAGTAAATCACAAGGGAAGACATTGAATTAAATGGGGGTTTTCAAACTAGCACCTAGACTTTTCATGATTTACAAATTAACCCTAAATTTCTATATTAATAATCATAAATCTTGATTTTTCTCAACTTAACCCTCAAACTCAAATAGGGTTTTTTAATAAAATTCTCAAATTATTAGAGTTTCAAGAATTAGAAATTTCAAAATTAGGGATTTTGCGATTTTAGGGTTTACAATTTGAGCGTAATTTTTGGGGTGTTACAACTTTGGGGTGTTACAGTAAACCCCATATTCGCAAAATTCCTAATTTAAAACTCTACTTTAAAAATCCTTAATTCTTAAAACCCTAATGATTTGAGAATTTATTTAAAAGCCCTAATTTTAATCCCTCAATTTATGAAACCCTAACATTTGAGTATTTTTATTTAAAAACGTTTGTTCCAAAAATCAAAAATTGAGATTAGTTTATAAAATTAATCACTTTTGAGGACTAATTCATATTTTTTTGAAAGCTCAGAAATTATTTGATAATTTTCTAAAAACTTTAAGGAGTTGTTGTGAGATTAACATTTTAAATTCTAATTGAATTCTAATTCCCTTACCAACGGTAGAATTTAATCCTTTTATATTAGTTTATATTCTTATTTATCTTTCTAGTTATTTTATAAACCTCTATTATTATTATTATTATTATTATTATTATTATTATTATTATTATTATTATATGTTATATATATCCATTATTTTCACATGTTAGCCTGGTTTCGACTTTTCCTATTCTCTAGCCATCATAATCATTAGACAATGTTGTGATTAACCGTCGCGGTTCTTGGTGAACCAATACCATTCAGTCGTTACTCTAAACCCCCGACCATACGAACTGCATACCTCTATCATGTTTGAGCACGGTTTCCGTTTTGATACAACCAGAATCAATATTTTTGATCGTGAGAAACGCGTTATTCAGTGGATTGAGTTTGTTTCGACTAAGGTGTGTTTCTTTTGGTGTTGTAAATAAATAATTTTTATATGTGTTCTCTTTCCGTGCTACATACTTTATTTTTGTGATTGTGATTTTACACTTGAATGATTTTCGACAGTGTTATGATTTTACATTATATTTTTCGTGCATATTATTTTCAGACTGTGAATAAAATTTTGATTTAAAATAAATGAGTTGCGAATCCCGAATTTATTATTGGACTGTGTTGAGACTATAAAAACTGCGATATTTTTTTTATTGTGTTATCATGGGTTGGATTGTACGGAGGAAGTTCACTGGTTTATACCACTTGCGTTGGTGACTATATAACGAGAGGTTCTGGGGAACATATTCTTTTTTGTGACTATGCAGTATAGGTGCATTGCATTACATTGTGATTTCATAAAACCGTGCTTAAATGTGCTTTGTATCTTTTAAATATTTTTGTGAAAATTATTGTTGCGAAACCGAGTTTGTGATCTCTTGCACTTTAGAGACACACTGGGCTCAATAGCTTACTCCCCATAGTTTTCTCTTACAGATAGATACATTGGAGTCTAGGCGACTTGGTACTCAGAGGATCTCTTTATTTTATCGAATCAATTTTATCTTTAGTATGTACATACTTTACTTTTGGGAATATTTTATTATTATTATTATTTTGGGATTTTGATGTAATTTCAGATTTGGGGCTTATTATTTTTACCCTGCATTTTCAGACTTTAAATTTGAAAGTTTAATTTAAGTTATAAGATTATTATTTTAACGTTTGAGTTTTATAAATATCGAGACACTTTATATTATTATCAGGAATAATTTATTTTATGTTATTTTAATATATTATAATTCGAATTAGTTTCTTGAGGATTAAGTTTTTAATTGTGACTTCCTAAATTCGACTATTTATTTTAGGTCGGGTTTAAGGGTGTAACACTCGTGTTTAATAATAATGAAAAAAAAGGAGAAAAAAGAAAATGAATGAAAGTAAGGGTTGGGAGGCACGAAACCACGGCCTCACCCCTCACCACGCAATGTGCAGGCCACTAAGCCAAGGGCTCACATCTGATCTAACCTCATCCCTTTAACTTTTAGGGTAAACTACACAGATGACCACTGAACTATGAGTTTGGTGTCAAAATGACCACTATATTATTTTTTGCCGCAAATGCACCACACAACTATTTAAATGGTTCCATTTTAGCCACACACCGTTAAAAAATGAAAAAGTTAACGGAACTATTAAAAAATTGGTATAATTACACATTTGGTCCTCTATATTTATACAATATATCAATTTAGTCATAATTTTAATCTAATAAAATAAATTAATTATTCAATAAGATGGTGAGAGTGTCACCACCTTATTGGGGGATTTTAATTATTTTTATTTAACTAAATTACTTAATTTCCCCCCTCCAATCACGTGGTGACACGTGTCACCTTGATTGAAGTAGGAAAAATGAAAACCAAAGAACTACCCTTGGTAGGAATTGAACCTAAGACTTTGGGGCTGTAGAGTGTGCGAGTTTGCCACTAAGCCAAACATATACTTATGATATATAATACTAATAACAATATATGTGTTATACATATGGAGAAAAAAAACAAGCAGATGTATAATTCTGAGATCCAAATGTATGCATCAAACTTGGTGATTCATTTTTCTTTTTCCATTGCAGAGGTGTATAGATAATGATCTTATCTTTTGTTTCTTAGATAATAATCTCGAATTTCGGAATCGAAATACGATGTGAATCGAGATGATTGAATTGAATTGAGTTTTTTTTCCCTTCAGGGAGTTCCTGTAGTATGTAATGGATTGAAGCTCATTCCAAAGACTCAATTATCAAAGACAAACAAGTTGTCTACTCGATCTAGCTGCTTTAGGACACCAGTTTCATGCTCTCTTGTAAGAACCTTGTATTGTGTTCTTTTTCTTATTACAACTTTATTTAAAGCTCATTGTCTTTATACATACTGGTTTTTCGACTAGGCTGATCCTGAGACATTAAAAATTGTCCAAAACACCATTGCTAAGCAATTGTCAGTTGATGTTAACACAGTGACTCCTAAAACCAAGTTTGCTGATCTGGGTCCGAATTCCATTGGCACAGTACGTTACGTCGAAGATTCTTCAAATCCTTGGATGTTATATAATTAATACTCTATCAGAAAACTCGCCTGATCGACCATGTTTCGAATTGGATTCATTTCAGGTGGAGATTATGATGGCGTTGGAGGAACAATTCAGAGTTTCAGTCGGAGAAGGCGGAGCTGAGAACATTGCAACCGTCCAAGACGCTGCAGAATTGATCGGGAAAGTGAATGATGCTGCATAGGCCACTTTAGTTGAGTTATAAACGCCACCATACATAAAACCATAAATTACAGTGATCAATTTTTCTTTTTCCTACAAGGTGTGGCATTTTTTTATTTCCTTTTTTCTTTAACCAAGAGGGCAATTTTTGTAACTTTGTTCTTTTCAGTTTCATGCAAGCAAGAACAAGAATAATATAGCCATTGAATAAAATATGCATGAATAAATTTGAGCTTTGTTTTTAGATATGTAACTTACTGCTTCTTCCTGTGAGAATCCGGTTAAAATCCGGCTGAAAATTCGAGATCATTATCTAAGCAACAAAAGATAAGATTTTGTTCACCAAGTTCATTATCTATACACCTCTGCAATGGAAAAAGGAAAATGAATCACCAAGTTTGATGCATACTTTTGGATCTCAGAATTATATGTCTGCTTGTTTTTTCTTTCTCCATATGTATAAGACATATATTATTATTAGTATTGCATATCACAAGTATATGTTTGGCTCAGTGGCAAAGTTGCACACCTTACACCCCTAAGGTCCCAGGTTTAATTCCTACCAAGGGCAATTTCTTGATTTTAATTTTTCCTACTCCAATCATGGTGACACGTGTCACCACGTGATTGGAGGGGAGAAATTAATTAATTTAGTTAAATAAAAATAATTAAAATCCCCCAATAAGGTGGTGACACGTGTCACCATCTTATTGAATAATTAATTTTTTATTAGATTAAAATTATGACTAAATTGATATATTGTATAAATATAGAGGACCAAATGTGTAATTATACCAATTTTTTTAACAGTTCCGTTACCTTTTTCGTTTTTTTAATGGCGTGTGGCTAAAATGGAACCATTTAAATAGTTGTGTGGTGCATTTGCGGCAAAACAATAATATAGTGGTCATTTTGATACCAAACCCATAGTTCAGTGGTCATCTGTGTAGTTTACCCTAACTTTTATGGTTAAAGAAATTAAATCAGTTGAACTAATTAATAATGTCTTCCCATTCACCAACCCCATTGAATTTCTCTCGAGACCCGGTTCCCTTTCTTCCTCCCTTCACGATAGTGAGCTCTCACCTGCCCTAAAACTCTGGACGTTCGCAACACCGACCACCGTCGGCCCGTGGCCATCACCGCCGGCACCGGGAGAAACGCCACCTCATCCCGAGCCTGTCCCCGCCCTCTACTCGCTCGACCGTTGCTCTGATCATCGTGAATTGAGAGTCAAAGGTTCGACGAACCTAGGGTTTTCCGCTTCGGATATTCGAGTTTTCCGACCGTCTCCGTCGCCCTATCGTCACACGGTTGTCAGATCTGAGCCCCCTGTGTTGAGCCGAGCAAAAGCCCTCTGATTGTTTGTGGTTTCGATGCTGGGAGAAGCCTCGTCGGAGCTTCGTGCTTTTTCGGCGTAATCTCAATATTTCAGGTAATTTCCGGCAGAATTCTAGCTTGTTTCGTGTAGCTAAGGTTTGGGTTGAGTCGTCGTGTTGATAAGCCCTCTTTTTCTGGTAGAATTGATACAAAAATGGCCTCCAGCGACTGTTCCGATGACCGTTTGACGGTTTGCATCTTTAGGTAAGTGAACCGGTTTAAGCTATGGTCTGAACCGGCCCAACCTGGTCTGAACCGACCAACTCGGTATGAGCCCAAGTCGAACCGAGCTCAAAACTCGACCCGTTGACCCAGCCTGTCTGCCCGATCTGAAAACCCGAACTGAGTCAACCCGAGTTAGCCTGAGTTAACTCGCCCGAGTCAGTCGAGTCAACTCGTCCGAGTCAGCTGAGTCAACTCGTCCGAGTCAGCCGAGTCAACTCGTCCGAGTCAGCCGAGTCAACTCGTCCGAGTCAGCCGAGTTAACTCGTCCGATTCAGCCGAGTCAACTCGTCCGAGTCAGCCCGAGTCAACTCAATTGACCCTTACCAGTTGACTGCTGATGTCAGCGTTGACTTTGACCGTTGACCAAAAAGTCAACTTTTATGAAAACTCTCGTATTCTCTACGAGGTGCCATTCACTAACAATGCAATCACAATGCAATAAACAAATCAGGCTCAGCAAGGTAAGCAATCCAAGTACTCAAGCTCATTTCCAATTAAAAACAACATCATCTCATTAGCTTTGATTTGGCAATGGGTCCCTCTATCATGCTTCACCATAGCATACACCACAATTGTAACATACTTACAATTCACACAACATGCTTTCATTCAACAAGCATACAAAGCATACATACATTAATCACCCACATAATCATTCCCAATTACCCGAGAACTCAGCTCTGATACCACCAAATGTAACCCCCTTAACCCGGCCTAGACGATTGACCCGAATTAAGAAGTTTACACGGGGAAAACCAAAGTCAACCCGAAAGTCAACCTTGATTAACGACCCTTTTTTTTCTTTTTAATCTTTTCTAAATGCACATTAACCCTGGATATGTTCATACAATCGGCATACTCAAAGATCAGCGCATTCGGAAAACATTTAGGGACTTAATTGCACAACATACAAGTTTAGGGACCAAAATGTAAATTCTGGAAATTATAAGGACTTAACCAACTTTTGAGTTACCATTATGAAATTAGTCATGTTTCATGCTTCTCTGCCAAATTTCAACTCAAACGGACATCTCAAACTCATTCAATTGCATACACAAAGTTCAGGACAAAAACGCAAAGGTTTCAAAACATATAACCGTCAATTTCAGTGCCCAACGGTCGGGTGTTTCGGAACAGGGATGATCCGTTCCGAAACGCGGGACCGTTCCGAAACCCGTTGCGCAACATGGCCTGGCAGTGGCAAAACTGTTCCGGAACGGCTCTGCCCGTTACGAAACGCCTAGGCCATTTCAGGCCCTCTGTTCCGAAACGGCAGCACCTGTTCCGAAACAGGCTGCCCAGATTGCAAAATTTTAGCTGGTTTAAAACACAATTGACCCATCAAACATGCTCCAAAGGCAACCAAATTATATCAGCAAGACATTACATGCATAAGGAACATAATGACATCAACAATTCACAAACATGACATCAAACAAGGAAAACCCCAATTCTATAGGCATGCATCCTATATTGAAAACCATTCAAACACCAAATCACCAAACAATCCTCTTAAAGGCCATTTACAAGTTCCAACAATATCAAAAGCATAAAACCAACTTAAGGAGTCCAAAACATCTCCCAAAACAACAACATAGGTTCCCCATTGCCAAATGCCAAAAGCTAATAGTGTAAAGAAACTTTCATCATACATGAGCTTAGTTTTTCACTTGGATTCTTGACCCCCTTGCTTCCCTTAAGCACTTCAATGCTCTGCATTATTGGTTTAAGAAAAGAGAGAGCGTAAGCACATAGCTTAGTGAGGAATGCTCATTTAAAACAACACAATAATGCATTTATAAACACCTTTATAACCTTAGTTCAAAACAACCTTTATCCATGCACAAAAGCATTTAAAACAAGCATACATGCTTCAAATTATTAACATGTCATATTGGCCACAAGTGATAATCATAATCTTTCCATTTCACAATACAATCAACATAAGATCCACACATGGACTTTTAACCACCATTGTGATCTTACAATTCACAAGGACCACACATGGACTTTTAACCACCATTGTGTCCTTAGCAAAAGAATCACCCATGGACTTTTAACCACCATGGTGTTCTTACAATACACAAGGTCCACACAAGGACTTTTAACCACCTTGTGACCTTAACACAAGAATCACCCATGGACTTTTAACCACCATGGTGTTCTTAAAATACACAAGGCTCACACAAGGACTTTTAACCACCTTTGTGACCTTAACACAAGAATCACCCATGGACTTTTAACCACCATGGTGTTCTTAAAATACACAAGGCTCACACAAGGACTTTTAACCACCTTTGTGACCTTAACACAAGAATCAATCATGGACTTTTAACCACCATGTTGTTCTTAACACAAGAACCACCTATGGACTTTTAACCACCATAGTGTTCTTAACCTTTCTCGAAACATCACTTGCCAATATGCATCATTTAACAACAATAATCCACTGTTTTAAAGCATTTAACAAAGCCATTAATCATCATGCATCCTTATGCAACAAAACCACATTTTATCAAATGTTCAAAACAAGGATCTCTTACCTTGAGCATCCTTCAACACATGGCTTATAAAACCAGCAAATAAACATGCTAAAGTATGCTTTCAAAACAGAATTAAAACATGCAAACAATCACATTGCACTCAACCAACTCATGGTTCATCAACAAGAGAGTTTTTCCGAAAACTTACTCTTGAGCTTAGCAAAGTTGTTTAGACTTAAACTAAGCTCCCAAACCTTCAAAACATTGGTTTCAAAGCTGAAAACCAAAATCCACTCACCGATTCCGTTTCGCCACTTGCCGAAACACCAATCAAGCTTCCGGATCAACACCACAAGGATCCGAAGATGTCTCCCCTGTTTTAAACACATCAAAACAGTAGATTAATGCACCATCATGCATTAATATCCTCAACCAAGACATCTAAACTCGCTGCTCACATCAACACTCACATTTCGGCTACCAAATACAACCGAAATCACATCCAAACATCTCCACAACACTACCCAGCCAAGATCCATCAATTCCAAACATTCATAAACCTCAATTAACATCCAAAATGGATCTCATCACGTCCTTATACCTCCAGCTATAGCAGAACATCAAGATCACTCCAAAAACCACCAAAAACTTAAACAAAACTTAGGAAAATCAACCTATTCGGGATTGCATTGATTAAACCTCAATTTCTCATCAATTATACATCCATTTTACATCAAAAACATATCTCAAAACAATGCCCAATTAGATCATACGAATTTCATCAAAATTAAAGCAAATCTTGCATTTTAAAGCCAAGATCAAGAACTCAATTGCAAAACCTTTAATAAAACATAATTCAAGGATTGAGAACTTGGGAATTTCAGTAAAGAACTGAGAATTTAGAGGAGAAGGACGTTCATACCTCTAAACTTGAGTTTCTCCCTTTTTGGAACCAAGATTCTTGAAAATCCAATAAGCAAATGCTAAGGTTTTGTTGTAGAAATGATTAGAGATCAAAAGGAAGTTGAAATCTCATCTTTGAATGTCAAAATCAGAGGGAAATTTGCTGGAGAAAAGTTGAGAGAAAAGAAAATGGAAAATTTGAGAAAGTTAGTTAAAATGACAAAATATCTTCTTCCCTCCCTTTTTACCTTAATTAAAACCATTAATAAAATTGATTAATATTCAGAAAAATCTGGAGAAACTCTTTTGGGTAAATAGCTCCTTAAAGATTCAAAGTTTCAATCTTTTTTAAAACAGTCACCCAGTTTTCAAAAATTACATTTTGGTCACTAACCCAAAATGTCACTCTTCTAAACCTCATTTTGTAAAATTGATTTCACCTTTCTCTTATATACAATAAAAGAGAATTTTAAGACATTTTTCCATATTTTTAATGCAACCCGAACTAGGCTTTCCTAAATTCACCCTTTTATATTCGAACCGCAACCCGACCGGTCCGGTCCAAACCCAAAACTTCTAAGCCCAAAATTGGGGTGTTACATGTTGAGTGTGTAAAAGTCCTATAATTTACCCCCCATTTAACCCATATTTCTGCTGCATTCAAGCATAATTCATTGCATTTAGGTTAGATTTCAATTATACATCACAAATATATCAATTGGCACAGTTTCTACTGAAATTGGTTGTTTTTGCAGGTAGCTGCTGTAGCAGATGGAGGACAGTAGAGAAGCAGACGCTGGGCAGTGAAGAAGTAGAGCTGGAACTGGATGAGCAGACGTGAAGAACGATGCTACCATGGCCGCTGCCGTGGCAGCCAAGGACGACAACGATAGTGATGGGAAGAATTGAAGTGGGCCTCGACAGAAAGAGAAAATTAAGCCCATCTGTCGTGGATCACCCTTATATTTTTCCAAGCCCTAGATCAGAATGAAGGCCAAGCCCAAGGTTCAAGGAAGAAACTCCAAGCAAGAAGGAAGGACGAATTAAAGACTTATGCTCTAAAGATTTAGTCTTTAATAGAGTTGTACTTTAATTTAAAGTTGTATTCTTGCCATATTAGAAAACTTGAACCCAAGGCCTATATAAAGGCATGTAATTCGACCTAGGAGAGGACATCACCATTCTCTAGCCTTCTTCCCAAAACCCTAGCCGTTTTCCCTTCCTCAACATGTTCTAAACTTCCCCTAGGGCTAAGGGTTGCTTTGTAAAGTAGTTGCAAGGATTGCATTTGTTTTAGGAATTTTTCTTTTCAATAAAATTACTTCAAGTTTGCTTATTCTGGTTTTCAACATCTTGCAAGAGTATCGGGAGAGCATTGTGAGATTATCTATTTACTTAATATTGGGAGAGTTAAGTATACGAAAGGAATAAGTACGGGTTCTCCAGTTTATGGTTGAACTATCTCGGACCTAGGGATAGGACGAGGTTAAGTGGCTAAGGAAGAATTCAAAAACATCGGTGTTCATCCTTCGATTCACGCCGGGAGGTATCATCAAAGACGTGTTCATCGACAGACTTGGACCTAGGGATATGCCAAGGCACAACAGGGATTCTTGCCAAGCTTGAAGTACAGAGTTGAGTAATCGTGCCGCGATAACCAACAGACCTCTGCCGCGACAGGTGCTGCCGCAGCAGGCGCAACGACAGAACAAAGTTTCCTAGACTTTGCAACACCTACACTACTGAGCAATTCAATACCGGCCTATTCTCTCTATCTTGATTTCACTACTCTTTATTTTCAGTATTCTTTATATTTTCGTGACAAACATTTAAACTCTTTATTTTCCTCTCTCGTGCAGTAATTCAAGGTGAAGCTATTAGCCCAGTCCCTGTGGAGACGATATCCGATACTTCCGTATCACCTTACTACTTGCGTCTTGTACACTTGCACTACATTGCGATAGACACTTTTACGCGCAACATCTATGGTAAGAGCAACTTATTCTTCGTGTGTATTCGAGGTTATGGATCGAGTTCAAATGCATTACACATGTCCGATTACTTGGGAAAACACCATTTGAATACTTGCTCGATTTCTCGTTGTATGTTCAGTGGTTGCTTGTCGAAGACGAGCTTTTGTTATACAATGTAGTCAGTTCTGAGAAGTGAGTGCTTGTGGTGTACTGATCCGGTTAAATAATAAACCTTGTGCGGTGGGTTGCAATTAGTTCAAGGGGACTCGGAAACCTGATAAGTAACCAGAACTTCTGAACTCCATACGCCACTACTTTTATCCGATAGTCTAATTACCAAATTACCCCTGAAGGTCAGAATGACCTAAATGCCCTCATAAAATTAAATGATTGGATCACTCTTCATACTTCTGAAATCTCAATGTTCTCGATGTGTCAAGTTCCGAATGTTGGTTTGAGATGTTAGTACCGAGTTCCCTCGCCTAGGGACCTCGTCCTGAAATCAATCCAAAAAAATTTGTCAAATGTCATCTTTCTGATATCTATCAAGTACCCTTGAGAAATGAATTGGGTCATAAAGCGCGTACCATGTATCTGTAAACACTCTCTGTCCTAAACCAAGATCATCTGCTTAAAAATTAAAAGTATGACACTATTATTCGAAAAGAAAGCAATTCTCTGATTTCTGTCCTCTGATATGAAAATATATTTGATATATGACATTGAATACGAATTAATAATAACAATAATAAAATAAATTTGACATCTGTCTTCGGGTATAAAAAATAGATATCATATCTATTTTTTGTAATATTGTCTTCTGAATATAAACTGAAATCATCTGGGTATATTATCTAGATATGAATGAAGATTTGTAGGCTCAGCGCTGGTAAGTCCTTCTGGACCTAAGCTCCTATGCCCAATGGGCCTAGGGTAAGTCTTTCTGGACTTAAGGCATTCCCTTAGGTAGGCTCCTACGCCTCAGGCCTAGGGTAAGGCCTTTTGTATGCAGTTCAAGGGGAATTGCATTTTGGGAGTTCGGTTGGAGGGTAGTTAGTAAATTAATAAAATTTTCTGACATCTTCTGAAACATACCCTACTAAAGTAATGTATCAGAGTTGAACTATCAATAAACTTACAATTCCCGCTTAATAAACCACTCTGAACTCCTTGATTCAACTTTTGGAATTTGAATCTCTTCTGAACCTCTGGCTTTAGATTCATCTCCTAGGATTCAGATGATCAATAAAGAACAACTATATTACTTTCTGAAGCTCATGTTGTTTTACCATCAAATCGTAAATCGAGCTTATCGTTGCGCAGTTCTTCACGATAGTGTAAAGCTTGCCACATACCTTGTGCTCTTAGCATCTCTTGGTAGTTTGTATTACTGAGCTTTCCGAAGCTCACATTGTTTTACCATCACAGGTTAGAAGATCGACTATGTCGCAGCTGTCAACGTCGGTATAAGAGTTTCTTCAGCTTGCTTGTGAAGTATGGTATATGTAATTAGGGGGCATGTATGCCACGTTTTGATTTATATTCGAGTATGAAATTTGCATTAACAATTTTTATCACATGTTAGTTTCATTGTTTGAATGTTTTCTAAAATTGTGTTTTAATTCAAAACATGATTTACGATTTTAAATGGTTTAACAATTTGTTTATTTGAAATTTTATCGTGGGTCGCTCCGATGACCCTAATGTGACTTCCAAGGATCCGTATTAACGCATAGGCGGGTCTAGGGGGTTACATTTAGTGGTATCGGAGCTTAGAGTTGCGTCGTTCTGGGTAGATCGGCCGATCGTCCGTCTTAGAGTGTCTGGTCTGTGCATGCCCTTAACATAACCGTACTCCTCTAAGCCGAAACTCCGATGTCGAATCCTTTCTTTTGAATTAAGTGAATCTAAGCTTTCTGCCTTTCATAGATCGATCTGTACTACCAGGAAATGTCTATATTGTTCATCTGTGTTTTGGAATAAATTAATAGACTTGAATCCAGATAAAAAAAATGAGGTGGTTAATGCATGTGAAATTGAAGATATGAATCAGATTGAGATTAAATGTTTACTCATGTGAGGTAACCGATATAAGATTACATGTAAGGTTATTTGGAGATCATGATTATGTTTTAGAATATTCTGATGGGATTTAAGAAAAGTCTTACGAATTTAAAAGAATTGTGTCCATGATATTGGTGAAAGTATATATTTCAGGGTGACTGTCGTACACGAAGGGAGCAATCATCAGAATGTTGTGCTGAAAGTAAGTGTTATTCATTGAAAACCCTGGTTATGTTCGATCGGCTTGAAGAAAGACCTCTTATATAAAATGTGGCATGGCGTATCATTATATCATCCTTGACTAAAATTTGGTGTTATATCCTGATTCTAGAAGGCCCTGCCGCCTTGAGTACTCGTCTGTATTTCAGGTACCGTTTCTCTTCCGTAAATTGATATTCAACCTAGTAGAATGATTAAGATTATAGAGAAGATACTTCAGGGTTGTAAGATTGACTTCTGTGATAGTTGGGAAGATTTTGACCCATGGCTGAGACCATTTTAATAACAATTATGAGACCAATGTTTGTTTGACTTCGTAAGTTCTGTATGGATTCATATTTTGTGTTCTGATTGGTTGCTCTGAGATGTATGATGGGATAACCTTGGGTCCTACGATAGTCCGTGTGACTAAAGACACTACAAGATTTATCCGTGATCATTTGAGCCTCAAGAAACAATGATATTATGATGGATAAGTTTGAGTACAAGAATGGATGAAATAATAGTTTTTACTTCTTCCCGACTCTGGTAAATTTCGAGGACGAAATTTTCTTTAGGGGTGGAGAGTTTTAACACTCGTGTTTAATAATAATGAAAAAAAGGAGAAGAAAAGAAAATGAATGAAAGTGAGGGTGGGGAGGCTCGAAACCACGACCTCACCCCTCACCACGCAATGTGCAGGCCACTAAGCCAAGGGCTCACATCTGATCTAACCTCATCCCTTTAACTTTTATGGTTAATGAAATTAAATCATTTGAACCAATTAATAATGTCTGCCCATTCACCAACCCCATTGAATTTCTCTCGAGACCCGATTCCCTTTCTTCCTCCCTTCACGATAGTGAGCTCTCACTTGCCCTAAAACTCTAGCCGTTCGCAACACCGACCACCGCCGGCCCGTGGCCGTCACTGCCAGCACCGAGAGAAACGTCACCTCATTCTGAGCATATCCCCACCCTCCACTCGCGCGACCGTTGTTCCGATCGTCGTGAATTGAGAGTCAAAGGTTCGACGAACCTAGGGTTTTCCGCTTCAGATATTCGAGTTTTCCGGCCGTCTCTGTCGCCCTATCCTCACACGGTTGTCAGATCTGAGCCCCTTGTGTTGAGCTGAGCAAAAGCCCTTTGATTGTTCCTGGTTTCGATGCCGGGAGAAGCCTCGTCGGAGCTTCGTGATTTTCCGGCGTAATCTTAATATTTTAGGTAATTTCCGGCAGAATTTTGACTTGTTTCGTGTAGCTAAGGTTTGGGTTGAGTCGTCGTGTTGATAAGACCTCTTTTTCTGGCAGAATTGATACAAAAATGGCCTCCGGTGACCGTTCCGATGACTGTCCGATGATTTGCACCTCTAGGTAAGTGAACCGGTTTAAGCTATGGCCTGAACCGACCAACTCGGTCTGAGCCCAATTCAAACCGAGCTCAAAACCCGACCCGTTAACCCAGGCTGTCTGCCCGATCTGAAAACCCGAACTGAGTCAACCTGAGTTAACTCGCCCGAGTTAGCCGAGTCAACTCATCCAAGTCAGCCAAGTCAACTCGTCTTAGTCAACCCGAGTCAACTCAGTTGACCCTTACCAGTTGACTGCTGATGTCAGCGTTGACCTCCTGACGTCAGCGTTGACTCTAACCCCGTTGACCATTGACCTACTGACGTCAGCGTTGACTTTGACCGTTGACCAAAAAGTCAACTTTTATGAAAACTCTCGTTTTATGTTTTTTGACGTCCAAAGTCAGTTTGAAGCTCGTTTTCCAAAATTCAGACCCGAAAGCCTCTAAATCTGACCTTGAACCCGAACTTGAATATGTATTTAATTATCTAGTTAAAAGCTTTATGGATAAGGTCTGATCTTGGAATTTGTGTAATTGAAGGTAATCACAATTTCTTGAATACGAGATGTTAAGGGATGTCAAATTCGGGTTCAAGAGAGTTCGAATATCGTTCGAGAGTCGACTGTTATAGCAAGGATTCAAGGTAATACATTACTACCTTCTGCATGCTTCCAAAACTTGTTGGTATTCAATTAATGCTTGCTCGACCATGTTTGAGCATGTGATTAATTCTGCTGCTGTCAATCAATTAAGAAATAAGAATATTAATGGCCAAGACAAATATTTGAATAAGAGGTTTGATATATCGAAAGGACTTCCGAGTTCAGTAAATGATTAATAAAAACGGTTGTTCTCTAAGTCTAATTATTTTAGCTGATGAATTATGAAAATGCCATCGATGTATAAAATGACTAAAATACCCATATTACTGAAAATGGTCTGAGAATCTACACTAAATCTGGTAAAACAACTGAACCTTTTGAAAATCTTGGAGTTTGCTTGGGAAGTTATAGTAGCGAGGTTTCACCTTTGAGACTGTAGTTTGCTTAGATTCTTTTGAGATTGAATAATCTCTGATGACATTTGCGAGAAAATAATTGTATGTTTGGATTAGTCAAAGTTGTGTAAATTGCTGAATTGATTGAAATAACCGAAATGTTTGGAAATACGAATAAGGCTGAATCGATCGGAATATCCATAATGACTAAAAAGGAATAATCTATCCTCGGCAAAAATTGTCCAATTGATTAAAATGATGGATTTACCCTCGAGAACTTTAATGAATGAATAGTTGGAAAAACCGAAAGGTCCAGAATAATTGAAATACCGTCGGACATCGAAGTGACTGTAATACCTCTAAGACTTGGATTGAGGAATATCAATAAAGTCAAGAAAATGCAATAGCCATGAAAATGGTAATACACGACCCTTGTGGTTGGTCGTACCGGGAACCAATCGTGATGTTGGAAGAATACTATATGAAGGCATGTTCAAGTTATTTGGAGAAGGTACCTAAGTCTATGGTAAGAGCAACATGTTCTTCATGTGTATTCGTGGTTATGGATCGAGTTCAAATGCATTACACATGTCCGATTACTTCGGAAAACACCACTTGAATACTTGCTCGATTTCTCGTTGTATGTTCAGTGGTTGCTTGGCGAAGACGAGTTTTTGTTATACAATGTAATCAGTTTTGAGAAGTGAGTGCTTGTGGTGTACTGATCCGGTTAAATAATAAACCTTGTGCGGTGGGTTGCGATTAGTTCAAAGGGACTCGGAAACCTGATAAGTAACCAGAACTTCTGAACTCCATACGTCATTGCTTTTATCTGATAGTCTAATTACCAAATTACCCCTGAAGTTCGGAATGACCCAAATGCCCTCATAAAATTAAATGACTGGATCACTCTCGATACTTCTGAAATCTCAATGTTCTCGATGTCTCAAGTTCCGAATGTTGGTTTGAGCTGTTAGTATCGAGCTCCCTCGCCCAGGGACCTCGTCCTGAAATCAATCCAAAAAAATTTGTCAAATGTCATATTTTTTATATCTATCAAGTACCCTTGAGAAATTAATTGGGTCATAAAGCGCGTACCATGTATCTGTAAAAACACTCTCTGTCTTAAACCAAGATCATCGGCTTAAAAATTAAAAGTATGGCACTGTTATTCGAAAAGAAAGCAATTCTCTGATTTCTGTCCTCTGATATGAAAATATATTTGATATATGACATTGAATACGAAATAATAATAAAAATAAATAAATTTGACATTTGTCTTCTGGTATAAAAAATAGATCTGATATCTATTTTCTGTAATATTGTCTTATGAATATAAACTAAAATCATTTGGGGTATATTATCTTGATATGAATGAAGATCTGTAGGCTCAGCGCTGGTAAGTCCTTCTGGACCTAAGCTTCTACGCCCAATGGGCCTAGGGTAAGTCTTTCTGGACCTAAGGAATTACCTTAGGTAGGCTCCTACGCCTCAGGCCTAGGGTAAGACCTTCTGTATGCAGTTCAATGGGAATTGCATTTTGGGAATCAATAAAATTTTCTGACATCTTCTGAAACATACCCTACTGAAGTAATGTATCAAAGTTGAACTCTCAGTAAACCTACAATTCGCTCTTAATAAACCACTCTGAACTCCTTGATTCAACTTTTGGAATTTGAATCTCTTCTGAACCTCTGGCTTTAGATTCATCTCCTAGGATTCAGATGATCAATAAAGAACAACTATATTACTTTCTGAAGCTCACGTTGTTTTACCATCAAATTGTAAATCGAGCTTAGCGTTGCGCAGTTCTTCACGGTAGTGTAAAGCTTGCTACATACTGTGTGCTTTTAGCATCTCTTGGTAGTTTGTATTACTGAGCTTTCTGAAGCTCACGTTGTTTTACCATCACAGGTTAGAAGATCGACTATGTCGCAGCTGTCAACGTCGGTATAAGAGTTTCTTCGGCTTGCTTGCGGAGTATGGTATCTGTAATTAGGGGGCATGTATGTCACGTTTTGACTTATATTCGAGTATGAAACTTGTATTAACAATTTTTATCACATGTTAGTTTCATTGTATGAATGTTTTCTGAAATTGTGTTTTAATTCAAAACTTGATTTACGATTTTAACTAGTTTAACAATTTGTTTATTTGAAATTTTAACATGGGTCGCTCCGGTGACCCTAATGTGACTTCCTAGGATCCGTATTAACGCATAGGCGGGTCTAGGGGGTTACAAAGGGAGTTACATTTATTGGTATCAAAGCTAAGTTCAACCCTCGGACTTTGAGGTCACATAAAATTTTAAGCCGAATATGATTTTTGCATGTATATTAAATATTTTTGGGTAAAATGGGATTTTTGATAAATTTATTATTTTAAAGAATTAAAGATATGATTTGAATAAAACTCTTGGTACCAACTCTAATTCTAGAATTTTCCCTTTTGTAGATAGATTAATATGTCACTTTGTAGGAGCTCTAAATTAGCGACCGATCGTGATCATACTCGTTCCTATGAATTTGAGATCAAAGTCTATCATAAAACTTTGTGTTGTCATTCGTAACCTAATCCGAAAAGTCATTCAAGTTTCTACTTAAATATTCATGCTTTTGGGAATCTGTTGTTAGGCATGAAAATTTCGAGGACGAAATTTCTTTTAAGGGTGTGAGAGTTATAACACCAAAAAAAATTTGCGCCCAAATTGTAAACCCTAAATTCGCAAAATCCCTAATTTAAAACTCTACTTTTAAAATCCTTAATTCTTAAAACTCTAATGATTTGAAAATTTAATTAAAACCCCTAATTTTAATCTCTCAATTTATGATACCCTAACATTTGAGTATTTTTATTAAAAACGTTTTTTTTCCAAAAATCAAAAATTGAGACCAGTTTATAAAATAAATCACTTTTGAGGACTAATTCATATTTTTTTTGAAAGCTCGGAAACTATTTGATAATTTTCTAAGAACTTTAAGGAGTTGCTGTGAGATTAACATTTTAAATTCTAATTGAATTCTAATTCCCTTACCCACAGTGGAATTTAATCCTTTTATATTAGTTTATTTTCTTATTTATCTTTCTAGTTATTTTATAAACCTCTATAGGGGCGTTTGGTTCGCAGAAAAGATTATTACCAGGGAGAATAATCTTTTCCGGAATCACATACCCACGTTTGGTTCAAGAGCATTCCCTCCCAGGGGTAATGAAATATTTCCAACAGTAGCTATTTTTGGGTCTTTTCCCGGGAATGTCATTCCCTCCCTTTTCTTAGGTATTAGACAATTCCCTCTCTTTTGGACAAGAATACCCCTAAAAATATAGTTATTTTAAAATGATCTTTCCTTTTTTGTATATAATTACACAAGTATAAATCTATTTTATTTTTTAGTGATTTAGGGTTTTAATACTTATTATAAAATAATATGTTGCATATAAAATAAAAATATATCAAAATTTTATTTTATTTCGATTTTTTAATATACGTGTTTGATTCAAATTTTATTATTAGTATGTGTTTTATTACATCTATTATTTAGGATCAATTTTCATAAAAAGGTTTTTATATTATATTTTTTTATATTTTTTATGAACTTTTATGTATATATTTTGACTTTAATCTTAAAACTTCAGTTGGTTAAAAAAAATTATATTTCAAGGACAATTTGGTAAAACATGCATTTTTCTTATCTTATATTCCTTCAACCAAACAATGTAATTTTACATTCCCGCCAAACAAATCAAACAAGGTAATACAACATTCCGGGTAATATGTTAAGTAATGTAACATTCCGGTAATCTCATTCCCAAAGGTAATCTTACATTCCGTGAACCAAACGACCCCTATTAGTATTATATATCGGTTATATATATATATATATATATATCCATTATTTTCACATGTTAACCTGGTTTCGGCTTTTCCTATTCCCTAGCCATCAGAATCATTAGACAATGTTGTGATTAACCATAGCAGTTCTTGGTGAACCAACGCCATTCAATCGTTACTCTAAACCCCTGACCATACAAACCGCATACCTCTGCCATGTTTGAGCACGGTTTCGGTTTTGATACAACTAGACTCAATATTTTTGATTGTGAGAAACACGTTATTCAGTAGGTTGAGTTTTTATCGACTAAGATGTGTTTCTTCCGGTATTATAAATAAATGATTTTTATGTGTGTTCTCTTTCCATGCTACATACTTTATTTTGTGATTGTGATTTTATACTTGAATGATTTTCGACAGTGTTATGATTTTACATTATGTTTTTCGTGCATATTATTTTCAGATTGTGAATAAAAGTTTGATTTAAAATATATGAGTTGTGGATCCCAGATTTATGATCGGAATGTGTTGAGACTGTGAAAACTGCGATATCTTTTTACTGTGCTATCATGGGTTGGGATGTACGGAGGAAGTTCAGTGGTTTATACCACTTGCGTTGGCTACTATGTAGCGAGAGGTTCTGGGGAACCTACTCTTTTGGTGACTATGCAGTATGGGTGCATTGAATTGTGATTTCATAAAACCGTGTTTAAATGTGCTTTGTGTCTTTTAAATATTTTTGTGAAAATTATTGTTGTGAAGCTGAGTTTGTGATTGCTTGCACTTTAAAGACACATTGGGCTCAATAGCTTACTCCCCCAAAGTTTTCTCTTACAGATACCTTGGACTCTAGGCGACTTGGTACACGGAGGATCTATTTATTTTATCGAATCTATTTTATCTTCAGTATGAACATACTTTATTTTTGGGAATATTTTATTATTAATATTATTTTGGGATTTTGATGTAATTTCAGATTTGGGGCTTATTATTTTTACCATGCATTTTTATACTTTAAATTTGAAAGTTTTATTTAAGTTATAAGATTATTATTTTAACGTTTGAATTTTCTAAATATTGAGACACTTTATATTATTATCAAAAATAATTTATTTTACACTATTTTAATATATTATAATTTGAATTAGTTTCTTGAGTGATAAGTTTTCAATTGTGACTTTTTAAATTCGGCCATTTCTTATAGGCTGGGTTTAAGGGGTTACAACAGGTCTTCAAAAATATGAATAATTAGATAAAAACTTCTTAGATTATTTATGATCGAGTATGGATGATAGAAGAGGATTTGTAAATACACTTTTGATATGAGATTCACAAGGGCAAGTATGGTCACGATCGTACGCTCGGTTAACTCAATTCTAGGTCCTGATCAGAGTAGAATAGGTTATGGAAAATTCTTTGTCTGAAGTAGTAGTCACTAACTGACTAATAAGTATTCATTCTTACTAATTCTGAATCCATATCAAACAAACTCAAGTCTAAAATTCTTACGAGTTGGCATAGTAAACTATCTAGAAAAGACAATAATCTTAGAATTATAGTTGGTACTTGAAGTCTTTATTCAAATCATATCTTTAATTCTTTAAAATAATAAATTTATCATAAAATCTCATTTTGCCCAAAATTATTTAATATGCATGCAAAAATCATTTTCAGCTTAAAATTTTATGAGTCTAACATTCCGAGGGTTTGAACTTAACTCTTATACCAATAAATGTAACCCCTAAAATTGGCCTTGAAGAAAAGGCCGAATTTAGGAAGTCGGCGTTGAAAACTTTTTCCTCAAGTAATAGATTTTAGGTTTTAATAATTCATAAAATAAAATAATTATTAAATAATAATAATTACCGTAAAATACCACAATTGTTTACAAAACCCAAACGTTATAAAAAAATATTTCGTTCATTCAATAAAATATTTAAAATAAAATCTATAATTACATGCTAAAACATAATCCCCAAAATATAAAGTTTCATAGTAAAAAATACATAAAAGTACCAAAAACATAAATTTAAAATAATCTGGTAGTCTAAAACAAAGTTCATACTGATGGTTAATTATCCGAGAAAAATATGAGATGCTTCAAGTACCGAATTGCCTATGTCTCTGAGATATCTGTCAGAGAAAACTATGGGGGGTAAGCTAAAGAGCTTAGTGTCTCTCTAAAGTGAAAGAAAAGCCATAATCATAAAACATAATATTATTTTCTTAAAATCCTTTAAAAAATAACACATAAATCACAAGCACAATGCAATGCACCCAACTACAACCACCAAGAGAAAAGTTCCCTAGAACTCCTCACTACAACCAACAATCCGAAGTGGAATTTAGCCCGAAGGGTGAAATCACTAAACTTCCCCAAATAAATCCCAACCTATGCTCATACACATATGATGTTTAAACCTCAAACTCATAAACACAATTCAATAAATCCAATATTCCATAAACATACTTCATAAACCATAGTATATAAATCTGTAAATCATAGTTCTATAATATGATATTTCATAAAACAAATGTTCCATAAATCATAATTGAAATACATTCTGAAATCATATGTGCATGATGTCAATCATATAAGCCATAATACATATAAATAATTACATAAGGGGTAAAACACCAACACAGAAAAATAACATATAATTTATTTATAGCAACGGAAGAAACGCACCTTAGCCAAAACAACTCAACCTACTGAATGATGTGATTTTTCATGATCAAAAGTATTGGATCCAACTATATCATAATCTTCCTATTAACCATGTGGCAATATAAGGGGTGGGGGCACACAAGGGCAAAGTGATTCATGGGCAAAGAGTTGGTGGAGTACAGGTCCGAGCTTGGGGGCTGAATGGACAAGGAACGAGTGAGGGGAAATTAATGATCGGATTTTAGGAAATGACAATGGTTGTTGGTGGCGCTAATACGCTGAAGAGAAAGTGATGTATTTAAACTTTAAAGAGATTAGCTAAATTAAATGTGCAACCATCACTTCTAAGTTCTAAAGGGTTTATGGTCTTGGCCCCAAAATTCTCAAAGTTACAATTACACCCCCATAAAGTTTACAAGTTGAACAATTTTAGGCCAAAATAAATCAAATTATCATATTTTAGTTGCTGAATTTCAAAAATGCCCATGACATTTTAGGAATTACAAACTAAACCAAAAACTTTTTTAAAATTACTAATTTGTCCTTGAAATTCAAGTTCCTCATAATTTTGTCATAAGGAATTTCAAAATTAAAGAACGAATCAAATGTTTCCATAATTGACGATTTAGTCTATAATTTTTAATAAAATGATTCAAAATCCCAATAGTTAGGGTTTTAATATTGGGAATTCTAAAATTAAGGTTTTTAATTTTGGTTAAAATTTGGGGTGTTACACTATGGAACTTTATATTTTTTAGATTATGTTTCATCGTGTATTTACAAACTTTATTTCAGATATTTTATTAAATGATCGGATTATATTTATAAAGTTTGAGTTTTGTAAAAAATTGTGGTATTTTACAATATTTATTGTTATTTAATAATTAATTTATTTTATAAATTATTTAAACCTAAAATCTATTACTTGAGAGAAAACTTTTCAATAGTGACTTCCTAAACTCGGTCGTTTCTTCTAAGCCGGGTTTAGGGGGTTATATGGGGATAAATTTTGGGGGCTCAACAAGGAATACAAGTGCACCCGTGTGTAACCAGTGTGGACACCGACACCGGGGAGAGTGTTGGGGAACATCTAGAGTTTGCTATAGTTGTGGTGCACGAGACCGCTTTTTGAGGGATTGTTCGGAAGCTGCTGACACTACTCTAGTTCAGCCTCAAAGGACCTCTTATCCAACTTAGAGGGTCGAGGCTTTCTAAGGAAGGAGCGAGCCATACGTCGGGACATTAGGGTTCGGATACCTTCCAATCTACCGCTAGAGGAGGCAGTATACAATCAAGGCTTAGGAGGACTGTAAGGCTACCGACGTCATCTCAAGTACATTTTCAGTTCTTATTTTTTCATTATTAGACCCGGGATCTACCCATTCCTACATTCATAGTGGGATATTTCATCACTAGGGCATTCTGACCGAGGATCTTGAGGTTGGGGTGCGTGTGACCAGTCCCTTAGGGTACGATGGCTTGGTAGATAAGGTTTATTAGAGATGCCCAAGAGAGGTTTAGGGTTCAATGTTCCCTTTGAATTTGATGGTGTTTCTCCTTTAAGAGTTTGATGTCATTCTAGGAATGGATCGGTTGTTTGAGCATGATGCAAGTTTGGGTTGTAGGGCAAAGAGCCTTAAGCTTCGAGGTTTGGACGAGTCCAAGTTTATTGTGAAAGGCGAGATGAGCCATTTTCTTCCTACTATAGTATCGGCCTTGGCATCACAAAGATTGATTCAACGAGGTTTTGACGCCTTCTTGGCTCATATGGTTGATACTAGAGTTGTGAGTCTGATGCTCGAGAACCTTCAACTTTTAGAGAGTTCGTCGATGTGTTTGGAAGGAGTTACCCATATTACCTCCTGATCGTGAGCTAGAGTTTCGGATTGAGGTGACGCCATGTACGATACCAGTGTCCATCACACCGTATCGCATGGCACCGACAGAATTAAAAGACATAAAGAATCAGATTCAAGTGTTGTTGGAAAGAGAATTCATAAGAACAACCATTTCACCTTGGGGTGCACCAGTCTTGTTTTTCAAGAAGAATGATGGTTCAATGAGGATGTGTATTGACTACCAACAGCTCAACAAGGTAACGATGAAGAACCGTTACCCTCTTTTAAGGATTGATGACCTTTTTGACCACGCGAGAGGAGCATGTGTGTTTTCAAAGATCGACTTGAGGCTGATGTTAAGTGTGTAAAAGTACTATATTTTCTACCCTTTTTACTCATATTATTGTTAGACTTAGGCTCATTTTAGTTGAATTCATAGGCATTCATGCATAGTTTTCTAGTTTCTTTGATTCATGAGCTTGGTATTACATTTTATTGGTTTTTCATGGAAAAGTCGCTGTTTTGGTGCTTTATTTTGTGTAGGTTAGGATTTCCGTGGAAAAGTACAAATTGCCAAGGCAATTCAGAAGAATAAGGAAGGACTTGCCGAACCAGTTTCCGTGGCAATTAGGGATAAATCTGCCCAGTTTTGGAAAAAATTCGAAATTCAATGGATAATTCTCCAAAATCTAAATTTACAAGCAGAATTTGATAGAGATAAAGACTCCAATTTGTGAGGAGATCTTGGAGATAAAGATGGAAGATATTAATTATCTTTTATCCAATTAAATCAAGTCTAATCCTATCCAAATTGAAAGAGTTTGATAGGATAGAAATCCTAATTCCATGGAACTCCAACGCAAATCAACTCCTCTTATCAATAAACAAAAAATCGAATCATCTCTTTAAATAGAGATCAACCTGCGACAAGAAAGAGAGGAAATGGGGGAATCGGAGAAAGAGAGCATATCCCAAGGCATCATCTTCTTCTTTATTTTTACTTTATGCGATCCATGGCTGGGAATTTTTCCTTTGTATATCTTTCGAACCCAGCCATGAATTGATATAAATTTGCTAGGGTTATTTTGGGTTTGTGGTTTTGATAAACGATTAGATTTGTTTAGGTTTTTGAGTTGCAATTTAAATTCAAATTTTATTCATTCTTGGTTCTTAATTTAATTACGAGTGAATTGGGAGAGGATCTCGTGAAGTCATCCATTTATCTAATATTGGGAGAGTTAGATTTAAGAAACGAATGAACATTGTCTTTATTCAATCAATCGATGGTGAAGACTAAACCGACTTAGGAATAATTTGCGGATTTCAACGGCTAAGAGGAGCGTAAGATTGGTTATTGTTCACCCGTGGTTAACGTAAGGATGTATCACCAATGCATTCACAAATTACTAGTGTTTCGAGTTAGGGATAACGAGAAGCCATTGAAGAACGCTTCGCCGAACTTTGAAGGAAGTCGACCAATTGCCCAGGCAATCGCACCATTCCCAGTTGCCCAGGAAATTAAGATTGCCCATGCAATTCAACTAGTTCTATTTCCCAAGACAATTGTGTTGCTTCAGCAACCAATTACCAAGACGGTCCATTCAATAATTACACCACGACTCACGATAACCCGGCCTACTCTCTTCAATTGATTACTCTTTTCTTTCTATTTACTAGTTTATTTTACTTATTATTCACCACCTTCAATATTATTTCTTTTACAGTGTAATAACTTAAGCAAAGTGGCCCAAACCAACCCCTGTGGAGACGATACTTGATACTTATCACTTTATTACTTGTGCCGTGTACACTTGCACCGTTTGCGTAGCACTCAAAACACGCAACAAGTTTTTGGCGTCGTTGTCGGGGATTGGCAATTGGTGTTAGTTGTTTTTGTTATTGCATTTTCCTTATTATTTTTACTAACTTTTCTTTTTGTTTGTTTTAAAAAAATTAGATAAGCTACAAGTTAAGGGACATCAACATGTGGGGAAGTAAAAGTCGATCCATTCGAGAGTTGATGTTGGAAGATAGGAAACAATCCAATCAAGAATTTCTTACATTCGCCGATGATTACCTATACCAACTGAGAAAAGCCCAAGGAACCTACACCGTGAAAAACTCTTCACTTGTTGTGGAGAGCATCATGCGTTTGAAGATTGCCCTCACAATTCTGATGCATATGGCTACAAGGAGGACCAAAGATGGAACCAATGGCAAAATTCTTCACGTCCTTGTCAAGAGCGTTCAAATTCCCTAGAGGAAACATTTCAAGCTTTCATGGCCAGATGTGACAAATCAATTGAGGAGATTTGAGAACTATCAAAGTCCATGGATGTGCTCTTGGGGGATTTAGACGATCGATTGAGGAAATCCACATATACCATGGATAACATGCCCCAACAATCAATTCCTAAGGATATTGAAATCCCAAGGCAAGATGAGAAGGAGCAATGCAAAAAGAGATCCCTAATGTGTGAGGACCAACTAAAACCTCCAAGTCGAGAGCCTGCAAATGAAAAAGACAGCACAACACCTGATAAGCATATGCAACGAATTGCCACGACAATGATTGAGAAGCCTGAACAGAGCAATGATACGACAACACTCAGTGAGGAAAAGAAGAGTAATGCTACAACAAATTCTGAGGAATCTAATGCCCAAAATGTTACAACGTTGATGCTAAAGAAGGAATCTGGAGATTACTCTCATCCACCTTTGCCACGACAATTGCATGATCACATACGAGATCAATGAGATGAAAAATCCTTTGCAAATGGAGTATGAGCAGGTGATGGTTGAACCTTTTGAATTCTTTAAAAACTCACCTCATCCTTTGCAGGTATTTCTAAAGGAACTGATATTGGTAGATTTGAAGCCATCAAAATCTCTACTGATGGAGATGTTTGGGGGGCCTAAAGAAAATGGTGTTTGGATTCATGAAGCTTTTCAGAAAATTGGTCATTCCCTTGACTTATATCGAATTTTGGCAGAAGATTGCCACGACAATTGGCTAGCACAATAATTGCCACGACAATGAAGGCTACACCCAACCATGATGGAAGCCGATGAGAGTGAGGTAATTAAATGGTTGGGTGTTGATATAATTTTTCCTATTAATATATTTGTGCCTTCAGGAACAATAGCAAGGTGGAGGGTATACATGGACTACAAGGGAACATGAAAGAAAGACACCTCCATCATGGTAATGCAAATGGGAGTAGTTGCGAGCACATTGGCTCAACTCTTTTGGGCAATATTTTCACCCGATGGAGGGTACGAGTGGACTATAAGAAGTATCGAAAATGACCCTCCTCAAGCTTTCTCAGATATGCAGTAACCTTAGAAGATGTATGAAAATGCTCATTCTAAGAAATTTTAATTTTTCGTTTTTAATTTTTGGACCTTTATTTTATTTTCGGTTATTTTTGGATTTGTTTCATTTTTCTTTATTTATTTTCTTAAATTTTAGGAGATATTTTATTTCATTTATCTTCTTTATCTTTAGTTTCTAGGTTTTCTTTGTTTTCTTTTCTTTTCCACATCAAGAGTTAAAACCAGCGTGGCCAAAAATCTCAAAACCATGTCTAAGCCAAATTCTTCACGAGAAGTAGTACCATCTTTCAATATGCACTGCCAGCTTTACGCTACCAACCACCACGAGTCAGAAAGAGAACCAATCAAATGGCTCGAAGGAAACTAGTCATTCGAGGTGACGACCTCTTCGACTAACTCATTAGCATTCCATTTTATTTTTTTAAAACTTTGTGTAATTGCATGCATTAAGGACATTGCTTCTCTCGAGTTTTGAGGGGTCTTGTTTATTTTGTTAGATTGTTGCATTAGTTGCACTCATATCATATAGTTTGCATTTGTTGCTTTGCCTTATCTTCTATTGGATTAAACTGTCTAGACCTTTTGAATATCTGATGATGAGGTTTTGCCACTGCACTTAATTGATAAAATCCTTCAATCTAGGATTTGCATAGAAAGCACTTAGAATTTTACTATAATGCTGAATTTTATTTTGACACTATTATGACTTGTCGATTGTAAGAGACCTAGTGAACTTAGGTTGCTTAAAAAATGGGTAATAATTGAACTTAAAAACTTGAGCTAGAGGTGCCTATTCGGCACTAGCCTCAACTAAAATTGGATAAAAGATAATTTCTTGCTAGAGGTGCTCGAAACCGTCTCTAGTTATCACACATTAGAAATCACTAAAGGTGCCCAAAATTGGCTCTAGTTGATTAACATTGAAATGAGAAATTGCTTACTTTGCTAGAAGTGTCCGAAATTGGCTCTAGTAAACTTAAAAAAAAACCTAGTGATTAAATTGACAAAACCTATTGTTCACATTAGACCCTAGTAGTCGACTTGTACACAACTCCACACACACATGGTCACTAGCATTATAGTCCGATTTCCTGTAATTTCTGTGCTATCCAACAATTGAACATATCTTGTGCCTTAGTTCTAAGGATTGAAGTCAGGTTCAAATCATGTTTTTGATGGTAGAAACCTTGGCAGGTAATTATTAGTTTTGAATTGCTTGAGGACAAGCAATAGTTCGAGTTTGGGGGTGTGTTAAGTGTGTAAAAGTACTATATTTTCTACCATTTTTACTCGTATTATTGTTAGACTTAGGCTCATTTTAGTTGCATTCATAGGCATTCATGTATAAGTTTCCTAGTTCCTTTGATTCATAAGCTTGGTATTACATTTTGTTGGTTTTTCGTGGAAAAGTTGTTGCTTTGGTGCTTTATTTTGTGCAGGTTAGGATTTTCGTGGCAAAGTGCAAATTGTCGAGGCAATTCAGGAGAATAAGGAAGGACTTGCCGAACGAGTTACCGTGGCAATTCGGGATAAATCTGCCCAATTTTGGATAAATTCAAAATTCAAGGGATAACTCTCTAAAATCCGAATTTACAAGCAGAATTTGATATAGATAAAGATTCCAATTTGTGAGGAGATCTTGGAGATAAAGATGGAAGATATTAATTATCTTTTATATAATTAAATCAAGTCTAATCCTATCCAAATTGAAAGAGTTTGATCGGATAGAAATCCTAATTCCATGGAACTGCAATGCAAATCAACTTCTCTTATCAACAAATAACAAATCGAATCATCTCTTTAAATAGAGATCAACCTGCAACAAGAAATAGAGGAGAGGGGGGAATCAGAGAAAGATAGCATATTGCAAGGCATCACCTTCTTCTTTATTTTTACTTTATACGATCCATGGCTGGGAATTTTTCTTTTGTATATCTTTCGAACCCAACCATGAATTGATGTAAATTGGCTAGGGTTATTTTGGGTTTGTGGTTTTGATAAACAATTAGATTTGTTTAGATTTTTTAGTTGCAATTTAAATTCAAAGTTTGTTCCTTCTTGGTTCTTAAATTAATTACGATTGAATTGGGAGAGGATCTCGTGAAGTCATCCATTTATCTAATATTGGGAGAGTTAGATTCAAGAAATGAATGAACATGGTCTTTATTCATTCAATCGATGATGAAGACTAATCCGACTTAGGAATAAGTTGTGGATTTCAACGGCTAAGAGGAGCGTAAGATTGGTTATTGTTCACCCATGGTTAACGCAGGGATGTATCACCAACGCATGCACAAATGACTAGTTTTTCGAGTTATGGATAACGAGAAGCCATTGAATAATGCTTCGCTGAATCTTGAAGGAAGTCGACCAATTTCCCAAGCAATCGCACGATTCCCAGTCGCCCAGACAAATATGATTGCCCAAGAAATTCAACTGGTTCTATTTCCCAAGACAATTGTGTTTCTTCAGCAACCAATTACCAAGACGGTCCATTCAATCGTCACACCACGACTCACGATAACCTGACCTACTCTCTTCTATAGATTACTCTTTTCTTTCTATTTACTAGTTTATTTTACTTATTATTCATCATCTTCAATATCATTTCTTTTACTGTGTAATAACTTAAGAAAAGTGGCCCAAACCAATCCCTGTAGAGATGATACTCGATAGTTATCACTTTATTACTTGCGACGTGTACACTTGCACCGTTTGTGCAACACTCAAAACACGTAACAACAAAGCTATTACCTGTTAAAGGTGGTGGAGGAGGATGTTCAGAAAATTGCTCTCAGGACATTGTACGACCATTACGAGTTTTTGGTAATGCCTTTTGGGCTTACTAACGCATCTGCATCTTTTATGGATTTGATGAACCAAATTTTTCAGCCCTATATAGATCAGTTCATGGTGGTCTTCATTGATGATATCTTGGTTTACTCGTGCTCGGATTTCGAGGATGACTATTACCTTCGTGTAGTCCTTTAGACCTTGAGAGAAAGATAGCTTTACGCCAAATTTAGTAAGTATGAATTTTAGCTTTTTGAGGTGGCGTTTTTGGATCACATTGTTGCAGCGGATGGGATCCGTGTTGACCCTCAAAAGATTCAAGATTTTGTGGAATAGAAACCACCTAGGAATATCTCAGAGGTCCGTAGTTTCCTATAACTTGCCGAATATTAGTGTCATTTCGTCAAGGGCTTCTCTATCATAGTGGTACCTATGAAAAAGTTGTTACAGAAAGGAGTTATGTTTGAATGGAACAAGAAAATACAACAAAATATTTGATCAGTTGAAGGCTTATTTAACGGAAGCCCCAATTTTGTCGAAACTCGAACGGGGAAAAATTATGTTGTCTACGGTGATGCTTCGTTGAATGGGCTTGGTTGTGTTCTCATGCAAGATGGTAAAGTGGTTGCTTACGCCTTAAGACAACTTAAGCCTCATGAAAGAAATTACCCTGCGCATAATATAGAGCTTGCGGCAGTCATCTTTGCATTGAAGATTTAGAGGTACTACCTGTGCGGAGTGAAGTGCTACATCTATACCGATCATAAGAGTCCTAAGTACCTCATCACCCTAAAAGAGTTGAATTTGAGGCAAAGAAGATGGATTGAGCTGTTAAAGGATTATGATTTCATCATAGAGTATCACCACGGTAAAGCTAATGTTGTGGTTGATGCTTTGAGTCGAAAGTCTATGTCAGACTTGAGGTCGATGTTTGATTGTTTGAGGATGACTGAGCATGGCGGTGTGCTAGGCGAGCTTCGTGTGGAACCTACCCTATTGCAAGAGATCAAGAGGAAGCAAGTGTTGGACAAGGACCTTGTGGCAAAGATAGAGATGATTTAGCGGGGCGAGAGATCCAGTTTTGAGGTATGAGATGTTCGGATCTTAGTCCATTTTCTATGCATTCAGGGAGCAATAAGATGTATTAGGACCTTTGTTCCTTCAATTGGTGGCCAAGTATGAAAAGGGATGTGTTAGAGTTCGTTACCAAATACTTAGCTTGTCAGCAAGTTAAGATTGAACACCATGTTTCTTCGGGCTTGTTGCAGCCCTTGCAGATTTCATAATGGAAGTGGGATCGAGTGACCATGGATTTTGTAACGGGTTTGCCATTAACCCAAAGGAAGTATGATGTCATATCAGTGATAGTGTATCGTTTGAACAAGTCTGCTCATTTCTTGCCTGTGCGTATGGATTTTACGCTTGAAAATTTGGCACGATTGTACATCCAAGAGATAGTGAGGTTGCATGGGGTGCCATCGTCGATCATTTTAGGTAGATCCTCGGTTCACAGAGAGGTTGTGGAAGAAGATTCATGAAGCCTTAGATGTTGTTGTCACTAAATTTTCACCTTAATTTTAAATAATCTGGAAAAAAATAAAAAAAAATCATTTTTCCCTTAAAATAATAAAATGCCCGCCCTTTTCTAAATTAAATAAAAAAGCAACAAAAAAAACCCCTTCTTTAAAAACCCATTCTTGAAACCCATTTCAAAAGAAAAAAAACAAACAAAGCCCATTTTGAAAAAAGAGAAAATGTGATAAAAAGAAAAAATAAAATAAATAGTAATGGTAGTAATAAATGTAGGCAAAAGGGAAATAAAATAAAGACCAAAAAAATAATAAATGTGATAAAAAAAACAGCAAAAAATAGCAAGAAAACAACAAAAAAGCAGAAAAAAGAAAGAAAGAAAATGATTAAAAAGGAAAAGGGGGGAACCAGTGCGCGTCACACGCCAGCGCGTGAGCCACACGCCCGCGGGCTGGTTCCCAAGCAAACCCTCGCGCCGAGTGTTCAAGGAGGTCGGTCGGCGTCTACCAGCCATAGCTGTCGTCGCCGTTGGTACCGGCCGGTCCGCCTTGCCGCCGCCAATCTAATGCCACCAAACCCGCTCACCGCCGCCGCCTGTGCTCGCTGGAGTCTGCAAAAAACCAAGACAATATGTCAAACCCTAAGCTCGAATCAAGTGGAAAATTCAACTTCGATATTGGACCAAATTGGATGAGGATTGAGGGGTTTTACCGAGAATCAAGTTCTTGGTCTGATTTTGGCTCTAATTTGGGGATCAAACGCGGAAATATGCTTGATTTGCAAGCTCAAGTTGAGTATAAAACCCCCTCATCTCCATTGTTGAACATACCATTTTCAAGAAAACACACTTGAAAAAAAAGCAAATAGGCTTAAGAAAAAATCTGAAAAATTCTCTAATTTTTTTTCAAGAGTTGCTGGAAATTTTGAGTTGAAGTTCGAGTTAGGAAGCAATTTTCTGGAGGCAATTAGGAGCATTTTAAGAAGTCCGGATTCGAGTTCTTCGTTCGTCGTTTTGGTAAAATTTCTATCTTTCCTTTCAATTTTTGTGGATTTTTTCATTCTTGTTCTTGGTTGAATTTTTGTGTTTGTGTTTTTGTTTTTTTTTTGTGGATTTTAGGTTGTGTTCTTGAGGTCGGAAATTTTTTTCACGATTCCAATAACGTTTTCGTTTTAAATATCCGTTTTAATTTTGGTTTGATCTTTAATAAAAATTTGCATGCTTAAAAATGTTGTTAGGATTGTTTTGATCTTTAGAAATGTATAAAGGAATTTTTAAAAGTTTTTATATTTAAATGCATGAATAAAATGAGTTAATGTGGTTTAATTGAAAAAACTCAAAGTTAGGGAATTAATTAGGAAAAACAATAATGCATGGGTGGAAATAATAAAGGGGCTTGATTTAAAAAATATAAATTTTTTATTAAATTTAGTTTTAATAATAAATGGGTTAAATAATTTTAAAAAGAAAAAATAAATAAGATGTTTTTTTTAGAAAAAAAGTAAATAATAAAGTTTGTTTTTTTTAAAAGGGTCATTAAAAATAAAACAAGAATTCAAAGAATTTTCAGAAGAAATAATAAAAAGAGAAAAAAAAACTCAAAAGAAAAATAAATTATTTGCTTGTCTTTTTTTTAGAAATAAGTGAAAACTTAAGATTAGGGACTAAAGTTTAGATAGAGACTTGTTTTGTTGAAAAATATTATTCAGGAAAAAATAAAATACACTTAAGCATATTTTTTTTGAAAGGTAATGTGGCCTCGTTAAAAACCCCCCACTAAGCCTAATTGGGGGAAAAGAGTGCCAAGAAATTTTATTTAACAGAAATATAATAAGGATCCAGGATACACACACCAATACAAGATTTCGAACATACCAGCCAACGTCAACATTGCTACCCTATACCCGATTTGGCAAGCTCGTCTGCCATAATGTTATAATGCCTGGGAATTTTCTTTACCACTACTCCTAGTATGAGGAAATTCTGTTTCAACTCATTGACCAAACTCGATGCCATAACCGGTGGCTTCAGATCCCCTCGTAACCATTCCACCGCTGTTTCACAGTCGCTTTCGATAATGAGTCGAAACTTATCCCTCCATTTCGACGAGAAAAACCAAGAGAATCCTTCCTGAATAGCCATCAATTCCGCCATAGCTGGAGGGAGAGCTCCACAAGCCTTCGCGAACTGCCACAACACCTCCCTTCACTGTTCCTTAAAACGCCTCCGATGCCCCCCTTGTCGTTTCTTCTAGAGACAGTGCCATCCGCGTTGAGTTTCACCCAACCCAACGGAGGAGGGGACCAAGTGACTGACGGGGCCGACTTTACCTCACTCAAGTTAGGATCTGTTGCCAGGAACATATCCGCTAAAATTGCTTCTAACGGTATGGGGCAGTGCTTGAACCTACCTTTTAACCAGCAGGCCACTCGGTAACAGAGAGTCTGTTCCAATTGCAGCGAATCGAGTTTCTGATCCTTGAAAACGATTCCATTCCTACCAAGCCACAGCGTCCAGATTACAGCGAAAGGCAGCATCCTCCATAATATCATGTGCTTTGCCGGAGCAGCCCCATTCCATGCTTCGATAAACGTTACCAGACTGGCGTGTAAGACTCCGCTGAAACCTGCCTTCCTTACCAAGCTTGACCATATATTCCAACTTATAGGACAGGTGAAGAAAAGATGATCGACTCCCTCGATTTCAGACTGACAGAACGGACATGAGATGTCGGAGATTGAAGCAGCGCCTCTCTTCATTAGCTCAGCTTTCACCGGAATCCTTTTTTTCATTACCAACCAGGTGAATAGCTCCACTTTCAGTGGAGCATGTCCCGTCCAGATAAATTTTTTCCAGAACTGGTTGTCAGGAATAGAATCATATATCATACTCTTCAGACTTTTTACCGAAAACGAACCATCACTAACACCCCCCCATTTCACCCAATCAGTTCCCAGCGTGGTTGATCGGAAGTCCTTCAAGCAGTTCATCAACTCCTCCCATTGAGTGAGTTCCCAAACGAATAAAGACCTCCGTAGGGGGATGTTCCAAACCCAACTCACCCCCTCCTTCCTTCCAAAGTTAGCGATCACCCCTTCCTTTATGGACGATAAAGCATGGATCCTAGGAAATCTGCTCTTTAACGATGAGTTGTCGAGCCAAATATCATCCCAAAATGCTATGGCATTGCCGTCTCCCACCTGCAAATGAAGATTTGATTGCAAACATATGCTAAACCCATCCTCCCTTAGGTAGGATTTTAACACCCCATTCCAAATCCACGAAGAACGTCTGGATGTTTTGGACTTAGGAAGAAGGCTTCCTTCGCCATTATAAGCTTTCGAGTTAATAACTCTTCTCCACAGTTTTCCAGATTCATTCCCATACCTCCAACACCATTTGCCTAGAAGCGCATTGTTCGTAATTCTTAAGTCTGGAATCCCAAGACCACCAATTTCTCTTGGCCGACACAGCTCGCTCCATTTGAACCAATGTATTTTAGATTTTTCGGCTGTCCCGCCCCACAAAAAATTAGCCATTAATCTGTTCAATTTGGATTCCACGCTCACAGGTAATTTAAATAGGGACATGAAGAATACCGGTAGACTAGATAAAATCGATTTGAGCAAGACTAGTCTGCCACCCATCGAAAGGAACTTCATCTTCCAACCATCCAAATAATTATCGACCTTTCTCACCACTGGATCCCACAAGGATTCGGAATTTCTTTGGGCACCTAAAGGAAGGCCAAGATAGCTAGTGGGAAAGGAGTCAACTCGGCAACCAATGTTGTTCGCCCAACTCGCGATCACCTCCCCGGCAATTCCAATACCATATACCTTACTTTTGGATAGATTCAGTTTTAACCCCGAAGAGATTTTGAATACTCTCAATATGCGTTTCACATTTTGTACCTGTCCGAGAGAAGCTCTTCAAAAGATGAGTAAGTCATCTGCGAATTGCAGATGCGAGACTCTTACTTGTTCACTCCCTCTCCCCACCGAGAAGGCGGAGAATAACCTCGCGGCTACAGCTTTCTTAATCATAAGGTTTAACGCCTCTCCTACTAAATTAAAAAGTAGCGGGGAGAGGGAGCAACCTTGTCTCAACCCGCGGGAGATACTGAAAGATTCCGACGGAGACCCATTCACTAATACTGAAATCTGAGCTGTAGAAATGCACCGAGTAATCCACTCACACCAAGTTTGGTTAAACCCACGTTTCTTCAAAACCAGTAACAAAAAGGACCAGTTGACTGTATCGTAGGCTTTATGGAAGTCGATTTTAAAGGCCACTCCTTCTTTTTTCTCCTTGACCATAGAATCAATAATTTCGTTAGCGATTAAAGAGCAGTCCAGAAGATGTCGGCCAGCTAAAAATGAAAATTGCGATTCACCAATTACGGAACCCAGAACATCCTTCAACCTTCTCGTAAGTACCTTTGACAGGATCTTATAGACTCCACTAACCAGACTTATGGGGCGAAATTCATCCAAAGAGACAGGATTTTGGATTTTGGGAATTAAAGTAATGTAAGAATGATTTATACCCGCCTCCCAATCTAAACCTGCGTGAAAATCACTGAAACAGCGCATGATATCCTCTTTCAACAGCGGCCAAAATTTCTTGAAAAAAGCCAAATTCATGCCATCGGGACCAGGCGCTTTGTTCCCATCCGCGGAGGAGATTACCGACCACACCTCTTCTTCGGTGAAAACCCGAACTAAAACTTCTGCCTATACCGTAGATATCCGATTGAACTCTAGGTTGAAATCTTCAATGTCAATTGCGTGTTTCTTGTTGTAAAGATCAGAAAAATGGTCCCTGACAGCTTGTTTGATACGTTTCGGATCCTTGATGAGTTCCTCGCCCACTCTCAACGAATTAATAGAGTTAATTTTCCTCCCTGTCGAGGCAGTTAGGTGGAAAAAACGTGTGTTTTTGTCGCCCTCGTTAAACCACTGTAGGCGAGATTTCTGCAGCCACTGGCTCTCCTCGCGTCGATACACTTCCCATAACTGGCACCTTAACTGCATTAGGTTCTGCCAAACTGACTGATCACCACGCCCCGCTTGGATCTCCAGTTCCAAACTGGTGATATCACGTTCCAGTTCACCTGTAGACTTTCCAGGTTTTGCTGATTTTTTCTCTACCCATTTCTTCAAAGCAAACTTGGAGATTCTTAACAGACCTCCAATCCCCATGCTCGGATGTTTTATTTTTGATCTCCCTACTGCCTTGGTTGCACATTCTTCAAATCCAGATTCGACAAACCAAAAATTCGCTATTCTAAAGGGTTTCGGCCCCCAATCAGTATCATCTTCGCATAGGCACACCGCACAGTGATCAGACAAGGATTTCTCTAGTACTTTCTGTAGCACATTTGGAAAGGATAACAGGAAATCTGCCGAAGTCAGAAATCTATCCAATCTTACAAACGTCGGATGTTCCCTGTTGTTACACCCAGTGAAACGACCACCATGGAGGGGGAGATCCATTAATTCAACAACAGACACAAACTCTCTGAATTTTTCCATCAGTGGTTTGTTTAGGGACAAACCCATTTTCTCCTCCGGGTTCAGAAATAAATTCCAATCTCCTCCTGCGCACCAGGGAATGCTCCAACCACTCACAAAGTTCATTAGCTCATTGAGAAAAGCTACTTTTTCGGAATCGACGGATGGCCCATATATGTTGAGCAGACCACATTTAAAATTATTGATCGAAAAGGTGCCGATTAGAGCGATGTACCTGGGATTCAAAATCACCTTATCCGCCGTAAAAACCTCAGTGTTCCATAAACTAATCAGTCCCCCTGAAGACCCCACTGCCGGTGAAAAAGCCACTTCCAAATCGACATTGCACCTCAATTTCCTGCCTATATTCCCACTATGTTCTTCCATCTTCGACTCTTGCAAAAAAATAATCTCCGCCTTCGATTTTCGAATCATGTTCCTCACCGCCCGCATCTTCTCCTTCCTCCTAAGCCCTCTGATATTCCAAGTTAATATTGATAGACCCATAAATAATTTCTATTACCATTGGGGTGAACACGTTTAACAGCCACTCCTAGAGACCCTCTCCAATTCGCAAATTTTGTTCAACACCGCCGTCTTTCCTCCCTTAAACGAAAATTCCAGAACTCTACTTACCCCCCAAACAGCTTCCGCTTCCAACTTGTCCAAAGAAATATTATCGTCTGAGTATGAAAGATGAGACTTACCTCCAAAATTGGGGATAGACCCAACCACCGCTTCTCTGGCCTTTTGTCTCAAGTTTCTTCTGAATTTGGCGTTGTAAAAACCCCCATCTTTATTAGCCAATTTTCTGCCCATCGAGTGTGAACTATCGGATGGGATGTTCGTTGCGTAACTGTCCTGAACAACCGACCCAACACTCCTATTAATCGGTTGTAGTTCTTCAGAAGAATCAGGAATTACCTGATTTAAATCCAGGATATGGGCCGTCGTCTGTTGGAGAGAATCTTGGCCCACTTGCAGATTGGGATCAATATTTAAGACCCGCATAGAGCTATGTTCTACTTCAAACTGACCAGGCCCAGGGCCAGCCGGCCCCAAACCAGCCGCAATGTTCACTCCAATAAAAGCTGGAGCCACCTGATGATCTCTGAGGATATCTGCATTTATATCTGAAGAATTTGACACGTAACCTGCATTTATATCCACCTCTGAATCCCCAACATTCTTACCTTGGGACTGGGCAAAAAGGCCGACAGATGTGCCGTCCTCTTCCCTAGGAGTAGGAGATGAAACGACAATTTCCTCATCGGGGCTGTTCGGATTCAGGCCGCCCTCATCTTCGCCGGAAGAGTCAACGTGGATGTGATTATCGTCCCTAGCTTTTCCATCTTCATCTTCTTCCCTTACTCCGTGATTTTCCGGCCACACATCAGCATAATTGGTACCGTCTGTCGGTAGGCTGTATTCCGATGTTTCCAAATCGAAAAACCCTGTCCTGACCTCGATACGAAAATCGACTCCCTTTGCCGACACTCTAAAGCTCTCCGGAATGTTTAGGCGGCTAGCTACCCTAATCGTAACGTAGGCCATGTCAATTCTTTCTTTTGAAGAGGTACACTCTTCCACCTGGATAAATACACCCCATCTGCTGCAGATTTTCCTGAAAAAGTCCCCGTTCCAACAATGTAGAGGAACACCGCTCATGCGAATCATTGCAAAGTGAAAAGGAAATCCATCAACCAGTAATGGTGCTAAATGATTAAACAAAAACCCAATCTCGCCTCTCTTGCATTCCCAATTACGAGTCATTTCTTCTTCTGATTGGAATCGGATAATCACTGAATTGTAGTCCTCGCACCACATTTGGACCTTTGCCTTTATGCCTTCAAAGTCCAGTGCCTGTTGAACAATACCAATCTCAAAGGAACTCTTTAACATCCCCACCATACAACATTTTAGCCATTCATAATTCTCACTGGGGATATTCATCTCGGAAAAATCGCCATCAAAGAGACCGATCTTCAGACCATCCCTGACCTCCTGTTCCTCACCACTCTGGTTGCTAACATTGGAAACGTTCCTGAGAAGAGCTTCTTTAAAAGAAGCCCCCTTTGCATTAGTGTCTTTGGAACTGTCCTTCGTATAGCCCGTATTCTGATGACTCCTATTTCTCTTTGACCCATCCGGTTTAAAAGTTTTGTTTCTTGTAGTATTACCCCTCCATCCACCGACACCTCCCTCTTTCGGATACTTTGCTTCCGATACTCTTACCACCATCCTATCAATGATTGTGTTATCCATTTTTTCAATTATCTTGTCCATCTCCCGTTTACTAGTCGTAGTTACAAAAGCAAAAGTTGACTTCCTGTAGCTTGCTCTATGATTCACCACCGGTATGAAGACTCTCAGGATTCTTCCATAGAGACCAAACAACTCTTTTAAAGCTCCTCTAGAGACCCTCTTGCTCAGATTATTGACGAACAATGTCCATCCTCTCTCCTGCTGCTTCCCTCCATGTGGCGATCTGTGTTGATCCACCCTTTCTCTCCGCCGGGCTTCCCACCTCTTCTGATGCCTCTGCTGCTGCCAACCCTCCGCTTCCATGTTCAGACTAAACATAAATATATAATTTGAACATTTTTTATATAAAAAAACATATGCATATATATTGAGTCATTCGAATGTTGAACTCAATCCCTTGCGACACGAACTACTTGAAAGGAGAAAAATAGAAGAGGGGCACTTAAGCATATTTAAACTTTAAATTAGGAATAAAGACTTAGACGTTTTTAGGATTTTTAAATAATCGAACTTTGAGAAAAAAAATGTTCAACGCACTAAATTTCCATGTTGTTTGAAAAAGTGAAAATAATTTAATGAGGTGTCTTATCAAACGGGAATGACGGGTTAGCGCCAGAAATGTTGGCGGTGATTAAAGTTCATCTCTCGGGCGATAAGGTCATTAAAATAGACTAATATTCATTAAACAGACAAATAAAGTCGAACCTTTTTGAACTTGCAAATTCTAGTTTTGAAAACGATTTTAAAACCAATTAGGTGCCAATTTTGGGCGTCGTGGAGGTGCTAACCCTTCCCCACGCGTAACCAACCTCTGAACCTATTTTCTGATTTTTGCAGACCAAAACCGTTGTTTTATTAAAACAAAATGTTTTATTAAAATAACCCTATTTTAAAGTGATCCAATCACACTTTTGAAAAAGATTGGTGGCGACTCCGTGTTTTTTTATTTTTCCAAAAAGTCGGAGCCTCCTTAAAAGGTGGTTGCGATAGCTTGGCGAATCCGCTGGGGATGTGTTTTTTGTTTTTTTAATAAAAAGAAAAGAGGGCCAGGCCACAAATTGGTTTAAAATGATTTTCAAAAAAATGTTTTTTTAAATGGAATTTGCAAGTTCACAAGAGGTTTAATTTATTTGTCCGTTTAAATGAATATAATTTTATTTTACACATCTAAGATTTAATTCCAAGCTCTATTCCCGAGCTTTGTCCCGTTCGTTTAAGTGGAGGGAAATACGCTTTGCTCATGTAAGAATATTGATTCTTCGTATGAGCCTAGCAAGTACCTCCGGGACTCATTCCCTTGTCTTCGTAAGGATATTGATTCTTCGAGAAGGCATCGGTGGTGAGTCCTCCTGAGTTGAACTCGATTCGTTTGAAGCCTGTAATGGGTGAGAATCGAGGGCCTTGCTACCTTTAGTAGGGGACTACAATGACAGCTCGGGTACCCTTTAGAACCAAACCAAGTTTGAGAATCTAGAGCCTACCCCTAATAGAGTCATGCGGAAAGCCTAGGGTGTTGAGTCGCATGAATAATCCGTGTAGACATGTCCTGAAATGTTGGAATGTCGACCCTTAATTATTATGCATCTTTTAGGTTTTATTTCTTTTTTTATTTTAAAAGATTGCTAACCTTTTTGTGTGTGAGTTTTGTTTTGTTTTTGTATCATATTTATTTATTACTAATCTTTTTGTGTGTGAGTTTTGTTTTGTTTTTGTAGCATATTTATTTATTGCTAACCTTTTTGTGTGTGAGTCTTGTTTTGTTTTTGTAGCATATTTATTACTAACCTTTTGTGTTTGAGTTTTGTTTTGTTTTTGTGACATATTTATTTTTTTGCATGCATCCCATATCTGAGGAGGTCAATTTTAAAGCATGTTGCTCAACTAGAGAAAGCTTCTACCATGGATGGAAGGTACCTAAATGAGGAAGACAACGCACAAACAATGAGAATTTGTCAAATGGTCATGCGGAGGAAACGTCGAAGTATGCTCGCATCAGCAGAGTACCAGAAGTCGCAAGAGCAATAGGACCACTTCGACAGTCCAACCAAACATAATTTGAAAAATGATCTTTGGTCTACTCGACTTAGGAGCAATGTCAAGAGGACCCAGAAGCGAGATGAGTTCGATAAGGGCATAACATCCTAAATTGAAGATGTGGTAAAGCCTGCAGCGTCAGGAAGCTACATTTCTTCGCCCCACGTCAGATCGACAAGATGGGACCAAGGCTTCAAAGGTTGATCAAAGAAATGAGTGCTCAGATTGAGACGCACTCGTAGGACCTTCGTCATCCAATGGAAGCTTCATCTAGAGCAACACCTTAATAGAATTGATGACCTTTCGCCTGCATTCATGCATTTGCACTGTTTTGCTTGCTTTGCTATTTGTTTTTGTGAATTCGTTTGTGCATACATACATTTGCTTCCTTGCATTTGTTTGTTTGTTTGCATTAAATAATGTCTTGATCATTGCATTCATATACGTATAATAAAAAAATAATTTTGGGAAATTTCATTCAAGTAGTAAAGATCCCGTGCAAACACGACTCGAGCCATGAACACTAAAGAAAGATTGACAACTTTGGAAGCAAATCAGAATAGGATCCATGATAAGCTTGAGAAAATGGAAAATGATCTGAAGAAAGAGATTGAGATATCACACCGGAAAACAGTCTGCCAAATCGCAGCCATGTTTGGGTTCAAAGACCCAGAAGCGAGAGAAGACACCAACACTTTCCCGGGGATGGCTTTCATACAAAAGGAAGTGGCTTCACCTAAAGTCAAGATCTCACCCCGTTTTATAGAATCTTCTGCCCGTACTGGATTAAAGGACAATACCGATGAGGTTCGCAGCCATGAGGTGCCTGACCTCGATAAAGAAACCGACAAGGTCGAAAAGAAATGGGAAGACCGCTACAAGAAGCTAGTGAGAATGATTAAATCTTATCAAGAAGGAAACATTTATGGTAGCATGGACACTAGAGATTTGATTCTAGTATCTAACTTAGTGGCTCCTCCAAAGTTCAAGGCCCCTGACTTTGAAAGGTATAATGGAACAACATGCCCATTAGCACACTTGACTATGTACTGCCATAAAATGTCACCACATTTAGGAAACGAGAAGTTGTTGATCCATTGTTTCCAAGACAGTCTATCTGGGTCTGCTATCCGATGGTATGCTCAACTGAGTCAAGTCAACATACGCACTTGGAGAGATCTGTCGAAAGCTTTCCTCAAATAGTACGAGAATGTCACAAACATGGCCCCAAGCATGATCGTACTACAGAATATGGAACAAAAGCCCACTGAGAGCTTCCGCCAGTATGCCCAGAGATAGAGAGATGTGGCAGCCCAAGTTCAACCTCCACTGTCGGAAAATGAGGTTACTTTAATGTTCGTAGAGACTCTAAATGGTCCTTTCTATGACTACATGTTAAATCACGCCACCAAAGGTTTTGCAAAAATGGTCATGAATGAAGAGTTGATATTGGCAGCCATCATAAGTGGAAGACTTGAGAAAGAAGAAGATGGTGAAGGCGTTTAAAGTTTCGTCACGAAGTCGATGGAGGCAAGATTGGTCGGGATTCGTGCTTTCATGGAATAATGCTTAAACAATACGAGTATGTAACAGACATGGCCCCAAGCATGATCGTACTACAGAATATGGAACAAAATCCCAATGAGAGCTTCCGCCAGTATGCCCAAAGATGGCGAGATGTGGTAGCCCAAGTTCAACCTCCACTGTCGAAAAATGAGGTTACTCTAATGTTCGTGGAGACTCTAAATGGTCCTTTCTATGACTACATGTTAAGTCACACCACCGAAGGTTTTGCAGACATGGTCATGAATGGAGAGTTGATATTGGCAGCCATCAGAAGTGGAAAACTCGAGAAAGAAGAAGATGGAGAAGGCGTTTAGATTTTCGTCACGAAGTCGATGGAGGGAAGATTGGCCAAGATTCGTGCTTTCATGGAATAATGCTTAATTTTCTCTAGACAGTTGGGATCATGCTTAGAACCAACCCTTTTGCTTTTTCCCGCGAGCATTAGGGATCTTTTGTAAGGGCTGCTATGATGATTTACTTGTTTAAAGATGCATTTTTTCTCAAGTGGCAAACATTTCTCATTTTTGTTTCATCCATTTCATTTATTTTCATTTTTCATTCATTTCTTTCAAGCATACATCTTCTTTGCAGAGTTCCTATTATTGATTGTATGAATGATTCTTGAATCTAATCCCTAGATAGGGGGAAAATGTGTGTTCAGGATTAATGGGGAAATCCCATGTACTGATTATGAGTGTATTTTCTTCTTAGACATTGCTGTTAGGGTCTTTGAATAAAGTGATAACTCTAAAACATCTACCAACTGAAGACTGCTTTTCTTCGACGGTATTTGTGCGTGAAATGACATTTGGCATTCCTTCATTTCCCTTCACGAATAAGAAAAATCCATTTGTTGTCCCCTTTTGAGCCTGATATTATTTTTCTTGTGATTTAACCCTAACCAAGGATCACTCCCCACACCGAGGGCATAGAAAATGAAAAGTTGTTTGAAAGAGACATGTTAGATTAAGTTGAATGTCCTAAACTATAAATGAAAAGGACATAAAAAGGAAAAATGAAAAAAGAAGAAAAAGAGAAGAGAAAAGAAGAAAAATAAATGAAGAAAAAGAAAGTTGAAGAGTGAAGGAAAAATTGAAACAAATCCTTCAAACGAGACGTTTGTAAAAAGGAAATGAGCTCTAGGGTGAAAACCCAAAATGGGCAGTCTAGAGTGATCCAAAGAATAAAAGAAGAAGAACAGAGATTTCATCAGGAAAAGTTGATCCTTGGTTTAATCACCCTTAAAATATGAATTTGAGCCTATATATCCTTTCTTTGGAAACCTGAGCCTAGCCTACATTACAAGCCTTAAAAGACCATTTGGATCACACATGAATATTTGAGAAAAGGAGTTCGTCTTCAGAACACATTCTGCCTAATTGAGTTAACCTTTCTTCAGGGACCTTGAGCTTCTAATGTTTGATCGAGACTAGAAAAGTGGGAAATTTTAAATTTGGGGAGTGTGTGAGTAAAAGTGAGCCACCAAAAGTGGGGCACTAACCAGTTGATGGATTCTTGAATCATTCATGCTTTGAATTTTGGGGCATCTAACTTTGCCCTATTCTTGTGTTTGCCATGACTATTTTCTTAAGATCCCCATTTTTAGCCTTTTCTTGCGTTTGTTATGACTTTTTTCTTTGAACTATCATTTTTAGCCTTTCCTTGCATCTTACAAGTAGGCTGACATAAATTAATGAAAAACAAAAGATTTCTTGGTATTGGTCTCAATTGTAGGAGAACATGGATGAATGTTTTCATCACTTCAGAAAATAATTGAACCTCAACTTGAATGGGGGCATCGCCTTGCATGAGAAGGTAAAAAGAAAAAAGAAGCACAAGCGTTGAAGAGTTTGAAGTAAGTCGTGTTGTCCATATATAAGATGCAGAAGCTCAAAAGCATGAAAAGGGGTAGAATTGCACTTAAGAAGCAAACTATGCCATCAGATTAGGGTAGTCTACAGGCCCTCAGTAGTAATAGGCATGAGAAGAGATTAAAGCTCCAACATCATTCGAAGATATTCAAGGTGGAAATAAGCTTTCACATGCAAGCAATTCAAGATGTCCTGCAGGGGCAAGAATTTGAGGATTCACAAGAAGCATTCAAGATGCTTAATTAGGGGCATATGAAGACTTGAAGCTTTCAAGACCACACCAGGAAGCCTTTCACTCAATATTAATGTATCAACTACAATAATAGTAGAGCTTGAGACATTTTCTTACGAAGGTCGAATGTTTCCGATGAAGCAAAGACATATGAAAAATGGGAATGACGAATCAATGACAATTGAAGGAGTCCGTCCTTCGAACCAAGAGTACATGATCACTAGATTAAGTGAGAAAAGACCAGATGTTTTCCATGAGTCGAAAAAAATACAAAGAAAAAGTACAAATGCTTATTTGGATTTAAGCGAGTAAACATGTGGAAAAATAAATTTTGAGAAAAAGAATTCAAAAAGCAAAAGAAATGAGACATGCATTCATGTTTTAGGCATCCCTAGGGGCATGCACATCATAATTGCATTCAAAAATTGCATTTTTCAGGTACACGAAGGACCTTTCAGCAAAAGAACCAGCCTACCCGTTCGGGAATTTGGAGAATGGAGTCTGCTTATTCATCCAAGCGTAAGGTGGATGAAACCCTTTTTGGAATCTGCTTATCTATTCGAGCACAAGGAGAATAGAATCCGCTTATTCATCCAAGCATAAGGAGGATGAAATTTTTCAGAAGATTGCTTATTCATCCAAGCATAAGGAGGATGAAATTTTTAAGAAGATTCGCTCATCCATTCAGGCGTAAGGAGAATGAAGTTCGCTTATTCATCCAAGCACAAGGAGGATGAAATTTTTTAGAAGATTCGCTTATCCTTTCAGGTGTAAGGAGAATGGAGTTCGCTTATTCATCCAAACATAAGGAGGATGAAATTTTTCCAGAAAATTCGTCTATCCGTTCAGGAGTAAGGAGAATGGAGTTCGCTTATTCATCCAAGCATAAGGAGGATGGAGTTTTTTAGAAGATTCACCTAGCCATTCAGGTGTAAGGAAAATGGAGTTTGCTTATTCATCCAGGCATAAGGAGGATGAAGTTTTTCAGAAGATATGCTTATCTAATCGAGCGCAAGGAGAATAGAACCCACTTATTCATCCAAGCATAAGGAGGAGGAATTTTTTTAGAAGATTCCCTTATCCGTTCAGGCGTAAGGAGAATGAAATTCTCTTATTCATCCAAGCATAAGGAGGATGAAATTTTTCAGAAGATTCACCTATCCGTTTGGAAGGAAAGAGAATGTTTGCTTATTCATCCAAGCATAAGAATGATGAATTCTTTTGAAGCGTGTTTGGTTATTCATCCAAGCATAAGGAGGATGAAGTTTTTCAGATGAATTTGCCTGTTTGAGTATCTGGGAGAATAGAACCCAACTTAACAATTCGGGCATTTGAGAGAATAGATGTAACACCCCAAGTTTAGGGCTAGGAGATATCAGATTAGTTAAACCGAGTCGGGTTAAATTTAAATTGGAGAAAACTATTTTTTCACACCTAAAGTGTTTTAAAAGATTAAAGGGCAAAATGAGAACTTTTAATAAAAAGGAATAAAAAAGGGTTTTTTTTTCAAAAGCCATCATCTTCTCCAACTTGTTTTCACGTTCAAAAACCTCTCCAAACCCCTTTTTATTATTCCATTACCCCAAGCTCTCAATCCAAGTGATTTCTTCAAGGTAAATGGCTCCTTAACTTAGTTTCATCTTCCTTGAGTCTTAAATGCTAAGATTTTTGCAAAACTCATAGATTAAACTTATTTTGATTTTTAAAGTTTGGTTTGAAATGAAAGGAGGTTTATGGGTTTATTGTTTGGGTTGGTTATGTCTGAGTTTGGGTGTGTTTTAACTTTGTTTTATCACAAAAATTAACATAAAAATGGTGGGTTATTATAGGAAACCTGAAATGGGTATTGTGGGTGATTTTGGGAGTTGAAAATCTTAAGTTTTTGGATGGGTTTTGGGTCTAAATGACAGCTGAAGGTTTGATAGCTTTGGATTGATGTTTTGGAATGCTAAAAGGTAGATTTTTTATGGTAAATTCATTGGGTATGGCTGCAAGTAGTTTGGAACTGAAATTGTAATGTTTCAGGTCAAATTTGGGCTTGAATCGATGTGTGTTGTTGTAAGATTGTTGAGTTCCAGGTTTTTGCTGTGTTTGTGAGTGTATTTGTGTTCTAATGTTCGATTTTGGGTTTCTCAAAATAGAGGAATTGAATTCGGGCTTTGTTGATGGAAATCTGGGTAGTTCGGAGGCTTGATTCGTCATCTTGGACATCGTTTGTGTGTTGGCTGGTGAGTGGATCGATTTTAAAAGCCTTAACGTGGTTAAGGGAATGTTTTGGGAGTTTGTATTGAGCTTGAAAAGCCAATCCAAGCTCAAGAATAAGTTTTAAAGGTTTTATGCAATTAATCCGTGTTTTATGATTCTTGAATGCAATGTGAACATGTCATGTTGGTAATGTGTTAATTTGCATTGTTATACATGTTGAGACTTATGACTTGTGTTTATATTTGCATTGTGAGTACATGCTTTGCATGGAAGTTTGGACTTGGTAAGTGGTTCAAGCATCGGTAATGCTTGTGGCTGTGATTGAGTATATTGACACGTGTTGAGTTGTTACCGGATATAATTGATCGATCAATAGGATTAGAGTGCACTCGAGGTAAATTTCACGCGTGGCCTTAGTGATGTTAGATTCCACTAAGGAGGAGTACGGTGATGTGAGATTCCACCGGAAGTTATGTTTTTACTAGACGGGTGAGTACGGTGATGTGAGATTCCACCGGAAGTGTCTAGTGGGTTTGAGAAACTATCCGCATATCCGAGTAAAAATGATGAAAGTTAATATACCCATGATGCTTTAATTCTCACGTTAAACATGTTGTTGATTCTTTCTATTATGCTTATGCATTGTTGTTTACATTGCTTGCGTTATGAGAATGAGCATGCGGTAAGCCTAGGGCTTGTGGTTGCATTCAGTAAATGCACGTGAAGGTAAATGCATGTTGTTATGTGTTCAAGCATGTGGAAATGATTTTGGTTTTCAAGAAAACTAATGTTTTAAAACTGCATTGTTGTAGCTACCGTTTTGAGCACCGCTCACTAAGCTTAAACGATTACGCTCTCTTTTCCAACAATGCATGCCCTTAGACTTTCGGAGCAGCTCGGGGAACAAGGGAGAATCCGAGGGAGTTGGGTTTGCTCATGTATGGTTTAGACTTCAATAATTAGTATTAAGCAATGGGATAGGACCTTTATGTTTGAAGTGTTGCTTTATGCTTTTGTTTAGCTTTTAGCCATGTTGGTGAATGTTATGTATACATGTCTCCTTTTAAAATCTTTTCTTGTTGGATGTTGCATCATTAAGTGTTTAAATTGCTTTATATGTTTATCCATGGATGCCTTGAGTCATATGCATGATTATATGTTGCTTAAATGGTTGTTAATGTCTCTTGTGTGGAGTCTCTTGTGTTTTTAACAGCCAAAACCAGTCTTGCAGGGCAGGGCGTATCGATACGCTCAAGGGCGGTATCGATACGGTCCCTTGTTTTGGGCAAGGTGTACCGGTACGCGGGGGCGTATCGATACGTAAAATGCTCTTTAGAAATCTGAGAAATTGACGAGATTTTGGCGTATCGGTACGGGTCCTGAGAGTATCGGTACGGTCTTCGTAGTTGACCAAGGAAAGTTGACCGTTGAGGGCGTATCGATACTCTCCTTGTTGGTATCGATACGGTTTCCCTAGGGTTGACTTGAGGTGTTGACCAAGTCCAGGCGTATCGATACGGTCCTCTAGCGTACCGATACGACCTGTTGTAAAAATTAAAAAGAGTTATCTTAATTGCTTGTTTTGTATCCATGTGTGTTTTCCGCTGCGTGTTCCTTCACATAGGACGTAATTAATGCATCTAGACAAGATAACTTTAAAAGAAATTTTCAAGGGTTGCTAATCAGAGTGGAGCCTTAACGGGTTTCACTTCGATTTTCCCCGTGTAACCCGTTCGATGCGGTCTGGAGGCTAGGCCGGGTTGAGGGGGTTACAATAGAACCCAGCATAGCTATTCGAGCGTAAGGAGAATATAATTAGCCTATCTGTTTGAGCATGGAGCCCATCTTAACAATTTGGGGCATTTGGGAGAATAGAACCTAGCTCAGCTATTCGAGCATAAGGAGAATAGAATCACCATATCCCTTCAGGCGTTTGGAGAATGGAATTCGCTCATCTATTCGGGCAAAAGGAGAATAGAACCAGCCTATCCGTTCGGGCATTTGGAGAATAGAATCCGCTCATCTATTCGGGCGTCTGGAGAATAGAACAAGCCCATCCGTTCGGGCATTTGGAGAATTGAGCCAATTTGGAAAATCAGTGAAAATTAGTGCCTTTTGGTATTTGATTTATTTTTGTTGCACAGAGATAAGAAAAGAGGGGCAATTGTTGCCACTAAATTTTCACCTCAATTTTAAATAATTCAGAAAAAATAAAAAAATCCTTTCCCCTTAAAATAATAAAAGGCTCACCCTTTTTTAAAATTAAATAAAAAAAAGTAACAAAAAAACCCTTCTTTAAAAACCCATACTTGAAGCCCATTTCAAAAGAAAAAAACAAACAAAGCCCATTTTGAAAAAAGAGAAAATGTGATAAAAAGAAAAAATAAAATAAATAGTAATGGTAGTAATAAATGTAGGAAAAAGAGAAATAAAATAAAGACCAAAAAAATAATAAATGTGATAAAAACAACAAAAAATAGTAAGAAAACAACAAAAAAAAGCAGAAAAAAAGAAAGAAAGTGATTAAAAAAAGGAGGCTGGTTCCCCAGCAAACCCTCGTGCCGAGTGTTCAAGGAGGCCGATCGGCGTCTACCGGCCACGGCTGCCGTCGACGTTGGTATCGGTCGGTCCGCCTCGCCGTCGCCGATCTAATGCCACCAACCCCGCTCACCGCCGCCGCTTTTCTACAAAAAATTGAGACAATAGGTCAAACCCTAGGCTCGAATCAAGGGGAAAATTCAACTTTGATATTGGACCAAATCAGATGAGGATTGAGGGGTTTTACCGAGAATCAAGTTCTTGGTCTGATTTTGGCTCCAATTTGGGGATTAAACGCGAAAATATGCTTGATTTGCAAGCTCAAGTTGAGTTGAAGTTCGAGTTTCTCAAAATTTTGAGTTGAAGTTCGAGTTTGGAAGCAATTTTCTGGAGGCAATTAGGAGCATTTCAAGAAGTGCGGATTCGAGTTCTTCGTTCATCAATTCGGTAAAATTTCTATCTTTCCTTTCCATTTTTATTTTGATTTTTTCAAGCTTGTTCTTGGTTGAATTTTTGTGTTTGTGTTTTTTTTCTGTGGATTTTAGGTTGTGTTCTTGAGGTCGAAAAATCGTTTCACGATTCCGGTAACGTTTTCATTTTAAATTTCCGTTTTAATTTTGGTTTGATCTTTAAAAAAAATTTGCATGCTTAAAAATGTTGTTAGGATTGTTTTGATCTTTAGAAATGTAGAAAGGAATTTTTAAAAGTTTTTATATTTAAATGCATGAATAAAATGAGTTAATGTGGTTTAATTGAAAAAACTCAAAGTTAGGGAATTAATTAGGAAAAACAATAATGCATGGGTGGAAATAATAAAGGGGCTTGATTTAAAAAATATAAAAAGATTTTTTATGAAATTTAATTTTAATAATAAATGAGTTAAATGGTTTTAAAAAGAAAAAACAAATAAGATGTTTTTTTAGAGAAAAAAAAGTAAATAATAAAGTTTGTTTTTTTAAAAAGGGTCATTAAAAAGAAAATAAGAATTAAAAGAATTTTCAGAAGAAATAATAAAAAGAGAAAAAAAACTCAAAAAAAAAACAAATTGTTTGCTTGTCTTTTTTTAGAAATAAGTGAAAACTTAGGATTAGGGACTAAAGCTTAGATAGAGACTTGTTTTGTTGAAAAAAATTCTTCACGAAAAAATAAAATACACTTAAGCATATTTAAACTTTAAATTAGGAATAAATACTTAGACGTTTTTTAGGATTTTTAAATAATCGAACTTAGAGAGAGAAAAATAAAATACTCAATGCACTAAATTTCCATGTTGTTTGAAAAAGTGAAAATAATTTAATGCGGTGTCTTATCAAACGAGAATGACGGGTTAGCGCCAGAAATGTTGGCGGTGATTAAAGTTCATCTCTCGGGCGATAAGGCCGTTAAAATAGACTAATATTCATTAAACAGACAAATAAAGTCGAATCTTTTTGAACTTGCAAATTCCAGTTTTGAAAACGATTTTAAAACCAATTAGGTACCAATTTTGGGCGTCGTAGGGGTGCTAACCCTTTCTTACGCGTAACCAACCCCCGAACCTGTTTTTTGATTTTTGCAGACCAAAACCGTTGTTTTATTAAAATAAAACGTTTTATTAAAATAACCCTTTTTAAAGTGATCCAATCACACTTTTCAAAAATATTGGCGGCGACTCCGTGTTTTTTTAAATTTTTCCAAAAAGTCAGAGCCTCCCTAAAAGGTGGTTGCGACAGACGCGAGATTGCATTTCAGCACTGCTTTTCATCCTCAGACCAATGGTCAGTTCGAGCGAGTTATTTAGATTTTTGAGGACATGCTTCGTTGTTGCATCATTGACTTTGAAAGAAGTTGGGAAGAGCACCTTCCGTTGGTTGAATTTTCTCATAACAACATCCTCCAGTCAAGTATCAAGATGGCTCCTTTTGAAGCCTTTTATAGGCGCAAGTGTAGGACACCGCTCTATTGGACCGAGCTCAACGAGAGGAAGATTGTGGGATCGGAATTGATTAGGCAAATCGAGGAGAAGGTATAGATCGCCAAAGAGAGGTTGCAAGCAGCTTTTGATCGCCAAAAAGCTTATGCAGATCAACAACGCAAACACATTGAGTATGAGTTTGGTGACAAGGTGTTTCTCAAGGTGTCACTGTAGAAAAGAGTTGTCTGTTTTGGGTGTAAGGGCAAGTTGAGCCTAAATTTCATTGGACAGTATGAGATTCTTGAGAGAATTAGACTCGTGGCTTATCGGTTAGCCTTGCCCCCGGAGATGTCATGCATCCATAATGTTTTCCATGTTTCTATGTTGACGCGTTACCACTCTGACCCATCACATGTTATCCGCTTGAAGAGATTGAGCTCAACACCGACTTGACCTATAAAGAAGATCCGATAAGAGTTTTGGATATGGGAGTCAAAGAACTACGCAAAAAGTGTATACCCTTAGTTAAGATGTTATGGAGGAACCACGAAGTCGAGGAGGCTACATGGGAGACCGAGGAGGATATGAGGTTGCTCTATACGTATATGTTTTTGTCAGGTAAATTTCGAGGAAAAAATTTTCTTTAAGGAGGAGCGAGTTGTAACGACCTAAATTTCAGAATTCATGGATTGGTTTAACACAAAAACATGGGGTTTGCATTTGAGCCGGTAGTTTGAGCTTTTGGATGCTCCTGAGAGGCTCTATGGGCTTGTATTTTTTCTTTTGGGCTTGAGTCTTGGGTTTTGGTATTGAGATGGGAAGATGAAGGATGGGTAAAGAGGTAATTCAACACACTTTTGAAGAATGGAGATGAGGCTTTTAATTTCCTCTACAGAAAATGGGATGGTGATATCACCATTGTTCCCCCTTGCCTTCTTCCCTTAGCCATCCCACATTTCCCAACTCCCACACTCAAACAAATGTTGAAACTTTGTACTTTTAAGTTGGATTTTTAGATTTCGAGTCAAGGGTGTTGGAATCTACATTCAAGGATCTACATTTTGAGATAAGAATCATCAAGTTTGATGGAAGATGAGTTTTTGGTAGGGGTTTATTTATGGGAGTTTGGGGGTGTTGGGGATTATTTACAAGCTTCAGAATTCAAATTCTAGGCTTGTGTACCGATACGGGATGAATCGGTATTGATACCCAGTGTATTGAATGACGAACTCAAGCGAAATTTGAAAGGCGTATCAGTACGGGCTTAGGTCGTATCGGTACCCCCTGCTTTACTCAAAATTCTAGTAGTGAAAAAACGTATCGGTATGCTTGAGGCGTATCAATACCGATGAGGTATCGATACACGACCCCCGTGTACCCGTACATGGTGTTTGGTTAAACCCTTCAGCATGTGAGTCGAGTATCGGTATGCATAGGGTGGTTATCGGTACCCAGAGAGGCGTATCTATACTCTTGAGTGGGTATCGGTACCCATTAGACAATCTGCCTAAAAATTACGTTTTGTGTTAAAGTGGCTGATAATTCGAGGGCTATGGCCCGATGAGGTTCTAATGTGATAATATGAATGGTAAAACTAAGAAACCAGGATTTTAACCCTCATACATGAGAATAATGTATAATAACTTGGTAAGACCTTGGGTGACTTGTTGTAATAGCAACCATAGGAGATTCTTGGTCGATCGAGTAATGATGTTTGTTGTATGGTAGTCGTGTCTTTGCTATTTGTTGAAATGGACGCCTAGATAGTGAGTCACCTTTGATTGATAAGATTCGGATACCCAGCGAGAGTGTTGCAACACCATGGTAAGTGGCTTGAATGAGTGAGCCGATGCTATGTGACTCCGGACCTCATTTTTTGATACTCGATGAGAGATTCTGAGTATGGGTGCTTGATCTGAGGCTATGTGGTACCAGGCCTCACCCCGAGTGTATGATCTCGAGGCTACGTGACACCAGGACTCACTCTAGGTTTGTGGTTGTACATATGATGCTTTGTGAGTATATGTACTTGCTGAATGTTATGTGTTTAGGCGGTTATAGTAGCGCCATTATATTATATGCCATGATATCATATCTTGTCGCATGCTCTTGTTTATGATTTGCATGAAGCATGGTTGAGTGGAAGTGTATCCATTGAGCTTTGTTAACTTAGCGTTCGAAATCGTTGTTTCCGTTCGCAGGTCAGTAGGTTGATCGTTGCTTTAGAGGAGCATCATAGGAAGTAGGATTTTAGTATCGACTTTGTCAAAGTACAATTCTTAGATGTAATAGGCTATGTATTCGTAGGACCCTATGTTTTATTTTCTATATCTCTTTTTGGATTTATGTTGTATAATTCGAATATTCTAAATACTTGTTTTAACTTGGAGCTCTTGTTTAAATATTTTAAAATACTTATGTTGATTAACTATATTTGAACTCAATGAATTTTATGGAAATGGATGTGATTTGAGCTAAACTAAGTGAAAATTTTATGGTAACAGGTTGAGCTTGATGCCCAAATATGATATCCAAGTCTAGGGTGTTACATATATATACTCAAGTGATGGTGGCAATATGAAAATATACAAAGACTCTTTCGTTGTGATAAAAGGGCAGAAAAAAGCTCACAAATTTTATGTTTTACAGGGTTCAACAAATTTAGATGATGTAATTGTTATTTTCACAACATCCTGCTTAAATAAAAATGAAAAGTGGATTTCGAGTTTAAACAAAATAAACGTGGGCATGACGATTTTGGAGAACATAAAAGAGATTAGTTTTGTGAGCATAGCAGATTTGAGAAAAAAATTCAATTTACCACAATGATTAATAAATTAAAGAATTATTTCTCCACAATATTCTACTGTCGAGAATAGATATAAAAAAGAAAGTAGAGCTCTGCAAAGATATAATGAGGGCATTAAAAGTGCTTAAAGTTAAAATTGACATTAATGATCGGCATAGTGTTGTGAGTGATATTTCTCATGATGATACAATTGAGGCTAAAGTTTTATGATAATACGAAGATCGAGTCACTTTGTACATCTAAACTGTAGCATAGCTTATATTTGGTTGACATCCATTGTTTAAGAATACCCTAACTTGACATATTAATGAGAATGTTACATTACTTTGTTTGGTTTGTTTGACAAAAATGTAAAATTGCAGTGTTTGATTGATAGATTATAAGATTATCAGAATGCATATTTTACAAAATTATTCTTGTGATATATATTTTTTAAATAGTTAAACTTCCAATACTAAAGTGAAAATATTTGCATGAAAATTCATAGTAAATATATTTTTTTTATTATTTTTAATTTATATAATTTTATTTTATAAAGTTCTTACACAAATAATTGAATATAGTTTTTGATGTTATAGTACAATATTATATATTTGTGATTTATTATAATTATATATTTGAAAAATATAGAAAAAAATCATAAGCTTCTATAATAATCATCACTTTCGCTACTAAATCAAATATACTAATAACTAACTACAAATATTATATTTATATGTTTTATTACTCAATTTACATTATTTTTAAAATTAAAAGTCATTCTTTAAAATTTAAAATTTCAAACAAAATCTGTAATGTGATTTAAAATTGAATAATACAGATTTTTACCCTATAAATAAAAAAAACATTATTATTTAGAGAAGAAATAAAATTAATTTTTTTAATATTTATTATTATTTTTTAATGATGAGTGTGGTTTATATATTTTATTATGTAACAATTTAGGTTGGATAAGGAATTGTTTTAACATATCAAAAACAAAATAAAATTGTTGGAGAAATAGAAAATAATGATTTATTTGAATACAAAACATTATTTTAAGGGTATTTTAGTTCAAAGTGATGGGAATTGTCTAATACCTAAGAATAGGGTGTGAATGACATTCTCGCTATTTTGAGGAAAAGAATGCACTATTGGGAATGTAGTATTACCCCTTTAAAGAATTCTCCTAAACCAAACATGAATATGTGATTCTGAAAAAAAATTATTCCCTTTAATAATAGTCTTTTTTGCGAACCAAACGCCCCCTAAGAAGTTTTGTGGAAGAGGTGGAGAACTATTTTTCATGGTGAAGAATTTGTTTCTCGTTATGTTTAGAATTTTTGTTGAATTTTGAAATTTTTCTCTTGGACTCCTTGCGCTTCTAGAATTCTTGTCATTGTGAAGATTGTTAAAGTTTGTTTCCCGAATTCAATTAAAATTTTGTTTAAAGCGAGTATCTTATTTTTATTATATTTCATTTATTTTACATTTATTATACAAGTTTCATTTGTATTCAAGTAACTATCCATATAAATAAATATTAGACATTAGGGTTACACATCAATTTAATTCTCTTTATTTTGACATTAGTGAAATTTATCCTCTTATACATGTGGTTTTTTCCGAATGAATTTTTAACATAAAATTTTAGTATTTTTTTATTGTGCGATCGTATATTTATTGTTATCTTATAAGACAATAAAACTACAATAAAATCGAATTTAATTATGAATTAAATTTTGTGTCAATATGTAGTAAAAAAGATTTCATTTAGGTGTTTTCATAAATGCAACCTATATTCACTTTAACTCAGAAAACATTTTGTTGTTTATACAAATAATAATTGTTAGTTTTATTGAATATTGAGAAAAAACAATAAAGTTATAAGAAAAGTCTACAAAATTAAAGTAGACTAATCACATTAATAGGTCATTTCTCGTAAAACTATTAAAGTGCACAAATTAACCACTAAAACATAAAATAAAACTATACAAGAAAAGGGTAACCTACCCAAACAACTCTAAAACTTGATATACAAAAATCATTATCGTCGGTGAAAGATAAAAGGGCAAAGTTTACAAATGGTTACTGAACTTTATTAAAAAAATAAAACGGTAACCAAACTTTCAAATGTTACAAAATGACAATTAAATTTTATGTTTTGTAACAAAATAGTAACTCGGCCGTTAAGTACTTAACGTGGCTGTTATAAAACTTTGTATAATAGCACATTTAATCCTCTATATTTACACATTCAATCAATTTAGTCTTAATTCAAAAAAATCACTAAATTTAACTCTCGTTATTTACATATTCTTTCAATTTGGTCCTTAAAGCAAAATTGCAAAGTTGTTCATTATTACCTTCCTTGTCAGATATGCGTAAACTTGGTGAGCATGGTGTGATTATACGGGAGCTTGATCACTCTGACTCAGTTGTTAGGAAAATTTCTGCATCTAAGGAAAGCAAGTCAAAATAATCCATACGTTCAGAAGCAGGTAAGTCATCTTCTAATTGACATATGAGCGATGTAAGTTCTACATCAACTAACATTGCAAATCTGTACGTTTCTTAGGTTCTGGAACTTGGGGCATTGGCAACAGTACTTATGAAAATGGTGAATTCCAGCTCCGCAGATGAAGCCACTAAAGCAAAGCCTTGATCCGAAATAATGTGGCTGGTCAGCAATTGTTCTTTGCAGAGGCTGGAGACAAGATGCTTCAGGTGATCTAAGATGAAATTTAGCATTTTCCCTTGTTTTATGCACCCCTGGAAATTGCAATTGACAACTATTTCCCTCTGTAGGACATATTGAGCAATCCCAACGTGGATATTAGGTTACGCATGAAGGCTGTGTTTCTGGTTGGAGATCTGGCCGAGTGCCAGTTAGAAAATATAGATAAAGCTGAAATGTTGTTTTTCAGCAATCGTTTATTCTTGAAGTCTGTGGTTGATCTCACTCCATCAAGTGACCTTGATCTCCAGGAGAAGGTAGCTCGTTTGCCTCGTTTTCATGTTTTGTGGCCTACACACATGAACATTTACTGATGTGATGATGGGTATTTCTTTTCATTGATTTTTGACACATCTTCCTTTGAGTTTACAGGCGCTTATCGCAATTAAGAGTCTCTTGCAATTGAAAACAACAGAAGCAATGGTTTTCGAGGAGTTTTGCAGATTGGGTGAAGCTTTGGAGAGGACGAATAAGCAACTGGAGGATTTGATGTTGGAGGATGATGATCGCAGAGAATACGTCACAGACGTTGAAAGCCCCCACAAGGAAGTGGAACAACTTAAAGAATTTTACTTTAAGGACCAAATTGAAAGAATGTATAAATAATGAAGATTACATTTAATAATTTTTTTAATTAGGACTAAATTAATTGAATGTGTAAATATAGAGGATTAAATGTGCTATTATATACAGTTTTATAACAGCCACGTTAAGTCGGCCAAGTTACAATTTTGTTACAAAACATAAAGTTTAATTGTCATTTTGTAACATTTGAAAGTTTAGTTACCGTTTTGTTTTTTTAGTGACAATTTGTGAACTTTACCCAAGATAAAAACTATCAACACTAAAATGAAAATGCATATAACAAGGACATAACGTTGAAAAAACTAGTTTTACCACTACTCAACCACGAACTATCTTTAGTGATTACAAACGCCTATCATACTAGAGAATCAGTCTGATAGTCCAAACCAAAGGTAGATCAACAATATAATCAAATACCGCCAATTGTAGATGCGATGTCAAATCCAACTCTAAAAAAGGAGATTAGCATGTTACAAGAGAAGAGAAAAACGTGCTATAAGAGCAAAGAAAACTTGTTATACGAGCATAAAAAACATCCACCATTTTTCATTAAAAAATAAAACGGTAAACTACTTTATTAACCACCATACTATTGAAAAAGTTGCGATTTGACCACAATACTTTTTTTCGAAGCAATTAAACCACCAAACTATTTAAATGGTATCAACGTGACCACCGACCTTTAAAATGACAAAAAAGTTGACGAGACTGTTAAATAAAATTGGTATAATTACACATTAGGTCCCCTATATTTAAAAAATCTATCAATTTGGTCCTAATTTTAATCTACCCCTCTAATCAGGTGATGACACGTGTCACTAGGTCAAACACATTTTTGTAATATAAATTACAACATTTAATATATGTTTTAAATACTTGTTAATGCCCGAAAAAATAAAAACAAGGAAAATAGCCTTGGGTGGATTTGAACCAGTGCCCTTGGAGTAAAAGTAAAGTGTGTTTGTCACTAAGTCAAGCAAATTTTTAGGATATTAGGTACAACATTTAATATATATATGTCTTAAATAATTGTTAATGCCCGGAAAAATAAAAGGAAAGAAAATGTGGTTTTAGGAAAATCGAACATAAAATATTTAACCTAATATAATTTTGATTTATTTAATTGAGTTAAATATTCACTACAAAAAAATGTACATATACCGACGCCTGGGTATACCGACGGACATAATGCGTCACTATAGATACTATATACCAACGGAAATTAATATTGTCGGTAAAAGTCCTAATGTATACCGACGGATACATAATTTGTAGGTATAGATGTAGTATATACCGACGGTAACTAAAAATACGTCGGTATAGATGTAATATATACCGACGATTGATTTGGACCGTCGGTATAGGTGAACCATAATCCGACGAATTTTTGTGTTTGTTGGTATAGGTGTAGTTTATACCGACGGTTTATTGGGACTGTCGGTATAGGTTAACCTGTCCGTCGGTATAGGTAAACTTGTGTGACGATATAGGTTAAATATATACCAACGGTATTTCCAGCCGTCGGTATAGGCAAGTTAATTTTTTTTGGGGTTTTATTTTATTTTTTTATTAATTTAATAAAACTCATCGATTAATTTACCCAAATCAAACCTTCACCCAAACTCATCGATATTTCCAGCCGTCGCCTCCCAATCATCTCTGTCGGCTGTAGATCGTTTCAATTGATCGCCGGCGATATTCTGCTGCATCCTCCATGCAATTTGCTGGTCTCAGTCGGTGTAGGTCAGTTTCTCTATATCTCTCTATCTGCAATTTGCTGGTCTCTATCTATTTGGGCGAAATTGTTGTTTTACCCTAAACCAAAGGATGAAGGCACAACCTCGACCTGTTCAAGTAGACGAAAACCAAGTGAATTTCGATGTGTTCCTATGTCAAAACATCTTAAAAACCTGTAACTGGAAATGAGAAATTCATACGCTAACTGGACAAAATTAGAAATTCGGATGCGATAGTAAAAATGCTCCACTCGATGGTTGATTGGTTGATTTTTTGCATTTGCATTTGCATTTAGAGGATGAGTAATTTCCTGTGAGGGTTTTCATATTATTTGAACCTGGACATATGTTGTCTCACATCGCAGAAGACAAGACACAACACTGTCTTGTACAAGAGATGAAAAGCAAGCAATTCTCAAAATTCTTTACATTCTCTTATATCAACAACAACAATGTCTATGTATTTTCTTTTAACGTATTTTGTAGATTGTGGGATTTTATTTGTTGAACTATGTCATTCTTATCCGACTATTTTGCCTTATTACTCTTCAATTTAGAATTTGTCAAGGTTTTATTATTATAAAAATCAATACAAATTGGAATGAGTTTGTTACAAGATTTTGAGTCCTGACATTAGTAGTTGTTGGTTGCTTCAATTTTGTGTTAGAGTCGCCAATTTAGCTCCTTTTCTTCCCCCAACAGTTCTTGATGGTATTTTAATTTGGTTTTGAGCAGATGGGTCCTCCACAAGGTCTTTTATAGAGTACTTGATTAGTTTGTTCTTTGTATTTTATATCTGAAATGAATTCTTATGTTTATGTATGAACAGGGAACAAACTTGTTAAGTTGGAGCGTGAGAAGGGGATTGTTATCCGGTTTATGATTGTCCATAGGTAAAATTGGTTTTCAATACATAAATATGACACAACTTTGGTTTGAAATTCAATTCTTTTAATTACTATGAAGATTTAGGCAACAGTCCTTGGATTTGACTAGGTGTGAAATTTGAACTGACATATGCATATATCTTCATTATTTTTGTGCTCCAGTGCAACATCCAACAACATTTTAGACAGAGCAATTGATTCAGAGGATGCTGAGCATAAGGACTTCCTTAGACTGGTTAGACAAGATGTAAAACCTATGTTTGATTTTGATATAACTAGATCTTTAAGGATCAAATTGAAGAACTTAAAATTGTTTGTACAAATCCCTTAATAAGTTTTTGAAACTCCAAAGACTTTAAACTGATTTATTAGAACTCAAACTCAAATATTTTCTAAGTGTTCCAAGGCAAAAATATTGAAAAACGTCAACCAGTATCGATACCCATCAAGGAGTATCGATACCTTTTTAGCAAAGTTTGCCACTGCCGGAACACGTATCGATACGGCAAACCCTAGTATCGATACGCTATGAAATCAGTATCGATACGGATCAACCAGTATCGATACCATTTTATAATTATTAATTTAAAAGTCGGTTTAAAAATATAACCGTTGAGATTTTTAAACGGTCACTAAACCAGTATCGATACCCCTAACCCTAGTATCGATACCACTTTTGACAGTGAGCTATGTCGAGAAAAAGGTATCGATACGGCTTGTGCCGTTTCGATACCCAGTACCGATACTCCAGAAGGCGTATCGATACCCCTTTATTATTTGTACACAACGGCTATTTTTTTGAGACAGGTATCGATACCCCACTAACGAGTACCGATACTCATAGCTGGAAAAGTGCAAGAAAGTGGTAAAAAAGCATGCCAACGGCTATAATTTTAAAGCCAACACTCACAACGGTTGGAAATCATCAAGAGGCTATAAAAAGACCCCAAGAAGCTCCAGCAACACAACATTGAACTACAAGAACATATCAAAACTTCAAATCCAAGCATTTGTGCAAAAATCCTACTTTGTCTAGAAACCCAAATTGTATTCTTCATTCTTATTTTGTTCAATTGGGTTGAGTGCTTATCATTGGGCTATTATTTGTATTGAGAGATATCTCTTTAGCCACAAAACTTCTTTGTTTATTTGTGTGAGGATTGGGTTAATTTTTTGGGTAGAAAAATTAACCGAAATTGTAAAGGTTGCCTCCTTGTCCTAGAAAAAGGGGACGAGCAATTTAGTGGAAATTGTTGCAAATCCTTGGTGAGACTAAGGTAGTGGATGTAGAGTTCGGTTGGTGAACTTGAACCACTCTAAATTCCCGTGTCAATATTTTTAAGTTGCAATTTCCGTTACAACATCGTTAAAATTCCAATTCACCCCCCCTCTTGGTTATTATTATTCGTGTGATCCACTCAACAATTGGCATCAGAGCTTAACTCTTTGAGGATTAACAACCACAAGAGGAGATCCTTGGAAGAAGTGTGATCATCATCAAAATATCAAGAGATGGCTTCAACCTCCGCTTCCGGCATGTACAACTCACAATCCACCACAAAGCCTTCTTTCTTCAATGGTGAGAACTACTCCTTTTGGAAAAATAAAATGCGTCTATTCATTAAATCAAGTGACTATCTTGTGTGGGATGTCATTGAGGATGGACCATATATTCCATTGAAGCAAGATGTTGATGGCAAGATGGTGCTTAAAAGAAGAACGGAAATGAGTGAAGAGGAAAGGAAAAAGATCCAAGTAAATGATAAAGCTCTTCACATGCTATTTTGTGCTTTCGGTCCGGACATCTACTCAAAGGTCTCATCAATTGAAAGTGCCAAAGAAGTGTGGGACACTCTTGAAACCACCTATGAAGGCACCAACGATGTCAAAGAAACTAAGATTGGAATTCTCAATCTTAGTTATGAAAATTTCAAAATGGAATTTGATGAGACGGTGTCAAAGATGTTTGATCGATTCTCCACAATTGTAAATGGTCTAAAGGGCTATGGAGAAGTTATACCGGAAGACAAGCTTGTTCGAAAGCTACTCTATTCACTTCCCGAATCTTGGGATGGGAAGAGAACCGCAATCATCGAAGCAAAGAACTTAAAAACTCTAAAACTTGATGAACTTGTAGGCTCTCTTCTTACTCACGAGATCATGAAGCAAGGAAGGGAAGATGAGAAAAAGAAAGAAGAAAAAAGAATGGAGAAGCTTGAAGGGGAGAAAAAGAAGAAAATGGGAATAGCTCTCAAGGCTAAAACTTCCCAACTTGATGAAAGTTCATCTAGTGATGAGGATGAGCTCGAAGAATTGGCTATGATAGCCAAACGATTCTCACGCCTTATGAGGTCCAACCGAGGAAGAAAAATCCAAAGGAAGATGGACTTTAAAAGCAAGAACAAAGAAGAAGGAAGGGATCCAATCACTTGCTTCGAGTGCAAACAACCCGGCCACATACGTTCGGAGTGCCCTCAACTCAAGAAGAAGGGCTTTGAGAAGAGGAAAAAGCTCAAAGCCAAGCTTGCTACTTGGAGTGATGAGGAGTCATCGGAGGATGACGAACAAGAAGTGGCGAACCTTTGCCTCATGGCACTTGAGGAAGATTCCTCCTTGGTAACCTCTAACTCATCTACTTTAGATTTTTCATATGAAGAATTAAATGATGCTTATGATGAGTTACAAGAGGTATATGATGAATTAGTTGAGAAGTATAAGGAGTCGGTTATTAGGAATAGAAAAATTATCCTAGAATTAAATGAGAAAAATGACTCACTTACTCAAACTAATTCTAAATTTGAGAAAAAGATATTAGGATTAAAAGATGAACTTAAATTTTTTCAAGATGAAAATGTTGATCTTAATAATCTTTTATCTCAAAATAAATGTGAACACCAAAAGGTGTTGAGTGAGCTAAATGAGCTCAAAAAGTCTTTAAAAAATATTGGTAGTGTCAAACATAAAGTAGGAGAATCCTCTAGAGCACACCAACCCAAGAAAAAGACTAACTACTACAAACAAGGTAACTATCCTAGACATAGTAAAGTTAAAAGAATTAGAAATGTATGGGTTCCTAAGGAACTTGTTAAATCTAATGATATTATTGCTATGTCACCTTGGATTCCTAAGGGAACCAAAGTTTTAGGAACTAACACACATGGACCCAAAATGATTTGGGTACCAAAAACAAAAGTTTAAATATCTTTGTTTGTAGGGGGAGCATTGCTACAAGGCCAAAGCACAAAGTCAAAACTCATGGTACCTTGATAGTGGATGCTCGAGACACATGACCGGAGACAAGAGTCGACTCATGGATCTAAAGCCAAAAAGTGGAGGAGTAGTAACATTTGGTGACAACTCCAAAGGCCACATTGAAGGTATTGGCTCCATAGGTAATCACTCTACTATTCTCATTGAAAATGTTTTATATGTCAATGGTCTTAAACATAATTTATTGAGCATAAGTCAACTATGTGATAAAGGTTTTAATGTTTTGTTTGATAAAACCGGTTGTAAAATCGTAGACATTAAAACTAATAATATTATGCTCATAGGTCATCGCATAGGGAATATATACATGGTGCATCTAGATGACATTCATACATCTCATGCATGCTTAGTTGCTCAAAATGAAAATGATGCATGGTTGTGGCATAGGAAGCTAGGACATGCTAGCACAAGTGTTTTAGAAAAACTAGTCTCTCTAAACCTAGTTAAAGGTTTACCCAAGATAAAATTTTCGAACGATAAAATTTGTGATGCATGCTCAAAGGGTAAACAACATAGATCTTCTTTTAAATCCATTAATGACATTTCTACTAGTAGATGTTTACAACTAATCCACATGGATTTATTTGGGCCAATTAGGACTATGAGCTTGGGTGGCAAATCATATGCTTTTGTACTAGTTGATGATTTTTCTAGATTCACTTGGGTTCTCTTTTTAAGTACTAAGGATGAGGCTTTGGAAAAATTCATCACATTTTCAAAATTAATTCAAAATGATCTTGAACTTAAAATTTCACATATTAGAAGTGATCATGGAACCGAATTTCAAAATTTAGGATTTGAAGATTTTTTAAATGAAAATGGTATTAGCCATAATTTTTCAGCTCCTCGAACTCCTCAACAAAATGGGGTAGTTGAGAGGAAAAATAGAACTTTACAAGAAATGGCTAGAACTATGCTTTGTGAAAATAATTTACCAAAATATTTTTGGGCGGAAGCCACAAACACAGCTTGTTATATTATAAATCGAGTAACTATTAGGCCAATTTTAAAGAAAACACCTTATGAGATTATAAAATCTAAAAAGCCTAATATTAGCTACTTCCACCCTTTTGGATGCAAATGTTTTGTTTTAAATAATGGAAAAGATAATTTAGGTAAATTTGATGCAAAAAGTGATGAAGCAATTTTTATAGGTTACTCTTTAACCTCTAAAGCCTATCGAGTATTTAACAAAAGAACTTTAGTAGTAGAAGAATCTATTCATGTTATATTCGATGATAATCCCCTTCCTAGGAAGGATTCTTGTGATGATGATAATGTAGGAATCATAAATACCTTTGATGGAGGTCAAACTTCAAAGAAGGATGAGATTCAACCAAAAGAAGAAGACACACAAGATCCACCTCTTGAAGCCTTGAAGGACTTGGCTATTGAGGAAAAGGAAGTTAGCTATCCAAGGGAGTTGAACTATGTCAAAGATGGTGAAATCTTGGGTGATCCATCCAAGGGGGTAACCACTCGTTCTTCTCTTAGATTAATAAATCATATTGCATTTATCTCATGCATAGAGCCTAAAAATATCAAAGAAACATTGAAAGATGTTTTTTGGATTATGGCTATGCAAGAAGAGTTAAATCAATTTGAGAGAAGTAATGTTTGGACATTAGTTGATAGGCCTAGTAATCAATCTACAATAGGAACTAAATGGGTCTTTAGGAACAAACTAGATGAGAGTGGTAACATTGTGAGAAATAAAGCTAGACTTGTAGCACAAGGTTACACTCAAGAAGAGGGAATAGATTTTGATGAAACCTATGCACCCGTAGCTAGAATGGAAGCCATTAGGATGTTGCTTGCATATGCATGTTATCATAATTTCAAGCTTTTTCAAATGGATGTTAAAAGCGCATTTTAAATGGTTTTATAAATGAGGAAGTGTATGTAGAACAACCACCGGGTTTTGAAGACTCAAAATTTCCAAATCGTGTTTTCAAACTAACTAAAGCTCTCTATGGTTTAAAACAAGCTCCTAGAGCTTGGTATGAACGACTTTCAAATTTTTTGAATGAAAAAGGATTTGAAAAAGGTAAGGTGGACACTACACTTTTTATAAAAATGTATAAAAATGACATTTTAGTAGTTCAAATTTATGTTGATGATATTATTTTGGTTCTACTAATGAATGTCATTGTCAAGAATTTGCTAAGTTAATGCAAGGTGAATTTGAGATGAGCATGATGGGGGAGCTCTCATTCTTTTTGGGACTCCAAATCAAACAAAAGAAGGATGGCACCTTCATAAATCAAGCAAAGTACATAAAGGATATGCTCAACAAGTTTGGCTTGGAGAATACAAAGCCTCAAGCCACTCCTATGAGCTCATCTACAAAGCTTGACAAAGATGAAGGAGGTAAGTGTGTTGACTCTAAGCTTTATCGCTCTATGATTGGATCATTGCTTTACCTTACCGCAAGTAGACCGGATATCTTGTTTAGTGTTTGCTTGTGTGCTAGGTTTCAAGCTAGTCCTAGAGAGTCTCACCTTATAGCCGTTAAGAGAATCTTTAGATACCTTAGAGACACTCCTTGTTTAGGTCTTTGGTATCCTAGAGTCTCTACCTTCAACCTTCATGCTTACTCGGATGCGGATTATGGGGGTTGCAAAATCGATAGGAAAAGTACTTCGGGAACTTGTCAATTCCTAGGTAGTATGCTCATATCTTGGTTCTCTAAGAAACAAAATAGTGTAGCTTTATCTACCACCGAAGCCGAGTACATATCCTTAGGGAGTTGTTGTGCTCAAGTCCTTTGGATGAAGCAACAGCTCTTAGATTATGGTGTAAAAATAGAAACCATACCCCTTAAATGTGATAATACAAGTGCAATATGTTTAACGAAAAATCCCATCCAACACTCTAGAACCAAACATATAGAAATAAGGCATCATTTCATTAGAGATCATGTCCTTAAGAAAGATGTGGCTATAGAGTATGTAGACACCTTAAATCAATTAGCGGACATTTTCACAAAACCATTAGATAAAGAGCGTTTTTGGTCCCTTAGGAGAGAGTTGGGTCTAACTAGCCTATCTTGACCTTTAGGACCTCTTTTTAGAATTAAATGTGCTTGATTTTGTGAAATTACCATGTTTATGTGTTTAGTCTCCCAATTTCTTCCATGCATATAGTTAGGGGGAGTATGTTTCTGTTAAAATATGCTTAGATCTGTTCATTCATCATTTGCATACTTTTAAGAGATGTTAAGTTCATGTCTTTGGTTATTTTTAACCAAATAGGCAAAATTCTGGGCATAAGGTATCGATACTGCCCAATGGGTATCGATACTTGTTCTTCATTTCAATTTCCCAGAATTTCTCATCGCTTCACGCGTATCGATACCGCCTCATGCGTATCGATACCCTCTTCCAACGGTCAAATTTGTGGAAAGACAATTCTATCCCCGTATCGATACCCACTAAGGAGTATCGATACCCTTTCGCGCTGATGGCATTAAATAGGCTTTTAATGAGATCTAATTTTACCAAAATTAAAACTCTTTAATATCCTATTAACCCTAAACGTTTTTGGCTATATAAAGGTCTCTTCTCCTTCATATTCTTCACCAAAAATCAAAAGAAACCCTTGAATCAAAGCTTTTTGCTCTCTCTCAAAATTCTCTCTTCAAAGTTTCTATCATCTATGGCACCAAAAGAGCATTCAAGAAACGTCAAAGAGTTCTTCTTGCCGGAGACTCTTCGACTCCCGGATCGGTTGCTCGTCCAGATTATGCTACAATCTACAACCAATCCTTTGAGCATTCCGAGGGTCTTCCTTATTTCTGCCAATTTGAAAATTACAAAATTCGTGCGGAGAGGATCGTATCCATCCCCTTCCTCGATTCCGAGCGCTTCAAGTTTGAATATCTTCCACTTATTCGTCTTTGGAAGTTCATGGATTTTCTCACTATTCTGGGTATTTATTATCGGCTTTTGGTTTTGATTTTCTTTTCTAATGCTAAATGCATTTATCGTAATGGAGAAGTCGTTGTCATCCGATCTTATCTTATGGGGAAGCAAATTGTTCTTGATGTCAAGTCTATTTGTGAGGTTTTTAAATTAGAGGATAAAGGTGAAGATAATGAGAATGCCTTAGGGCATGTTCTTAGCGGTTCCGTGACCATTCTCAATGCTCATGATCGAATCCTACATTTGATGGTATCATGGTGGTTTCGTCCCTCCGGAGGCAAATATTCTACCATCCGTCTATTGGATGATTTTTGGATTCGTAGCTTCCGTCAACGACAACGCCCAAATCTTGCTCGTATCATGTTCAATGAGATTGCTTATCATGTTCAACAACGTGAAACTCCTCTCATCACATCCTTTATCTATGGTACGGCCTTAAGCTATTACTTTACTCAAAAGGATATTGATTGTTCGTTTGATCTTGCATCTACTCTTACCGATCCTATCGACGAACATTCTCTTGCTCGAAGCAAATTCCATTATTTTAATGGAAATTGGTTGCGTCTTACCGAGCTTCCACCCGAGGCCGCCGCCGTCTTAGAACAACAAGCTCCTCCACCTCCTCAAGCTCCTCAAGTTCCTCAACCCAATATGGATAATCTCATGACCTATCTAAATGAACAATTCACCGGGTTGAATACTCGTCTTACCTCTATAGAAACTACATTTGATACGAGGATGACGGGTATGGAGAATCGCCTTACATCTCTCGAGAGCGGGCAAAATTCCTCGAATATTTCCATTGCCGCTTTCCATGATGAATGGCGCAATAGCATGAGGAACAATGACCCTTTGGGAGATGAAGATGAAGATGATGAAGACGATGAAGATAATGCCTAGACATCTATCCTTGCATATCATTGCATATCATCTAGAATTTTTTTTGCACCTATGTTTTATGTTCTTAGGATTAAGTTTATTATTAAGATTAATACCTATGCTTTGATTTTTTAGGATTTATGTTTGCTTATGTTTTGGATTTCCCGTTTTATGATATAATAAGATTATGTTGCTTATCTTTATACTCTTGATATTTGATGCACATTATGCTCTCACAATTTTTTTTGATCTAACAAAAAGGGGGAGAAGAATAGCTCACAAACTTCAAAAAAAATTTGGTTTTGGTTTTATCAAGCTTACATCAAGGGGGAGTTAAGAATTTTGACTTTAAGAAATATTTTTGATCTTAACTCAATTGAAATATCAAGCTTATATTAAGGGGGAGTTAATTTTCAAAAGTTGTCAAAAATTTTAAGTTTTGGTTTTGTTATATCAAAAAGGGGGAGATTGTAAAACCTATGTTTGATTTTGATATAACTAGATCTTTAAGGATCAAATTGAAGAACTTAAAATTGTTTGTACAAATCCCTTAATAAGTTTTTGAAACTCCAAAGACTTTAAACTGATTTATTAGAACTCAAACTCAAATATTTTCTAAGTGTTCCAAGGCAAAAATATTGAAAAACGTCAACCAGTATCGATACCCATCAAGGAGTATCGATACCTTTTTAGCAAAGTTTGCCACTGCCGGAACACGTATCGATACGGCAAACCCTAGTATCGATACGCTATGAAATCAGTATCGATACGGATCAACCAGTATCGATACCATTTTATAATTATTAATTTAAAAGTCGGTTTAAAAATATAACCGTTGAGATTTTTAAACGGTCACTAAACCAGTATCGATACCCCTAACCCTAGTATCGATACCACTTTTGACAGTGAGCTATGTCGAGAAAAAGGTATCGATACGGCTTGTGCCGTTTCGATACCCAGTACCGATACTCCAGAAGGCGTATCGATACCCCTTTATTATTTGTACACAACGGCTATTTTTTTGAGACAGGTATTGATACCCCACTAACGAGTACCGATACTCATAGCTGGAAAAGTGCAAGAAAGTGGTAAAAAAGCATGCCAACGGCTATAATTTTAAAGCCAACACTCACAACGGTTGGAAATCATCAAGAGGCTATAAAAAGACCCCAAGAAGCTCCAGCAACACAACATTGAACTACAAGAACATATCAAAACTTCAAATCCAAGCATTTGTGCAAAAATCCTACTTTGTCTAGAAACCCAAATTGTATTCTTCATTCTTATTTTGTTCAATTGGGTTGAGTGCTTATCATTGGGCTATTATTTGTATTGAGAGATATCTCTTTAGCCACAAAACTTCTTTGTTTATTTGTGTGAGGATTGGGTTAATTTTTTGGGTAGAAAAATTAACCGAAATTGTAAAGGTTGCCTCCTTGTCCTAGAAAAAGGGGACGAGCAATTTAGTGGAAATTGTTGCAAATCCTTGGTGAGACTAAGGTAGTGGATGTAGAGTTCGGTTGGTGAACTTGAACCACTCTAAATTCCCGTGTCAATATTTTTAAGTTGCAATTTCCGTTACAACATCGTTAAAATTCCAATTCACCCCCCCTCTTGGTTATTATTATTCGTGTGATCCACTCAACACAAGAGTTCCCACGATAATGTCGAAAACTCTTATAAGACAGTATGGCATTTCTTGCCAATAACTTGTTTAAATTTTCTAATACAGGAGCATGTTGAAGGATATCATGAATTGTCTGCAAAAACAAAAACTTACTTTTCTACCGCAGTCACTAAATGGGATGCTGATTTCTACGTCAAGGTGGACGATGATGTCCATGTTAATCTTGGTAGGTTTGTCGTCTCTAATCTTAGGAATATTTAGCACCCAAAAGAATGCTGAAGAAGTCTTGGATTGTCTCGTTAGTGAATTTCTTGTGTATGTTTTCCCATAGGTAAGCTAGCTGCAACTCTTGGCCGTCACCGTTACAAGCCCGGGGTCTATATAGGGTGCATGAAATCCGGACCGGTTCTTTCTAAAAAGTAAATATCCTGCTATTTTTTTCGTCATTGATAATATGACTCTCCAACTTGCTTTGCTCCCTTCTGCAAATTGTGTTATATAACTTTTCCTTGAAATCTTTTATGTTCATTAGATATGTCAAGTACCGTGAACTAGAGTACTGGAAATTTGGAGAAGTGGGGAACAAATACTTTCAACACGCAACCGGGCAGATATATGCAATTTCAAAGGATCTTGCAGACTACATTGCCATAAATCAGTGAGATTCTCGATTTTTGTCTGAAAGTTACCTCTTATTGGTTTGCCATTAAACCTCCCAAGACCATTTAAATGCCACGATCATCACATAATTTTATTGAAAATCTGTTACATATATATATATATATATTTGTGTTAACTTTATAATTTTTTTATATGTTAGCCGTATAACACTCAGCCATATAGCCTAAGCTGGCTGCTTGCTTAGCTCCCTTCACTTTCGACCACATAGGTTATACTATACCTACTCCAATATTAACGTGCAGATAATGCAGTTTGCAGTATAAAATAAAATAAATTTCTTAAAAAGATCTTAAAGTGATTGTGCTCCTCAGTCCATGGAATCCTATTCCTAGCTTGTAATGAAATTTTATTTTTGTGTTTGTGTGATAGTGGTGTTTTGGTGGGGGTGGAAATCTTGTTGTGGAAATGTAATCTTTCCATACTTGAACAAATATTTGTTTTGGCAGTTGTATTGGTTAATGTTTATGCTTTAAATTTTGATTCTTGAAACAAAATGATTGAACTTTTATGTATGTGTGTGCTTTCTTTTGATTGGTCAAACATCTATTATAATACTATTATAATCCTACTATTTGTTCTTGCAGTCCTTAATTTCCGATGCTGATACTAGAGTAAAGGAGCTGAGACAGTCAATTGACAGACTTAAGGCTGAAAGTGAGAAGTTGGAGGTAAAATTTTCCCCATTTGACAGTCAATTAATAATTATTATGATTTGTTCAATTATATGTTAGTTTGAGAATTCAAAGATGAAAATGATTATGTTAGTTTGAGAATTGAGAGTGACTTGTCAAGAAAAAAAATGATGTTACGAGGATCTTTCTTCAATTGTATGATTTGATCTCCCTTTGATTATGGTAAAGCTCTTCCTTTTCACCTCAATTTCACCATCTTCTTTCTTTATTGATAGGTGGATTTTGGTCTGCTGCTTTAAAACCATAACAATTATTACTAATCCTTTGTGTTTTGCAAATAATGAACATGTCGTTTTCCTTTAGTTTTTGTTCTGTTTTGTTGTTGTGACATTATGTTCCACGCTTTAATGTAACATTTGCAGCTCTTTTCAGCTAAAAGGGTATCATAAATGAAAACTAATGCCATGAATAGGATTATTACAGACATTGTAGTTGTTGTAAGAACTCTGTCCTTGAAGAATAATGTTCAATTTCTTTTTGTGATAATTGGTTTTATTTTTTTTATAGTTCAGAAAAAAAGTATGTGAGTTGCAGAATGAAGACTTTTTGGCTGGTTTTAATAATGGACCATCATAATGTGTTACAAAGATGTCTGTTTCTGAGTCCAATTCACTGGACAAACCGTCGGTACAGATAAAGGCTATACTGACGGACAAACTGTCGGTACAGATAAAGGCTATACTGACGGATAAACCGTCGGTACAGATAAAGGCTATACTGACGGACAAACCGTCGGTACAGATAAAGGCTATACTGACGGACAAACCGTCGGTACAGATAAAGGCTATACTGACGGACAAACCGTCGGTACAGATAAAGGCTATACCGACGGACAAACCGTTGGTAAAAGCCGTAATATATACCAACGGACAATATTCCGTCGGAATATATCCCCTAATTTTTCGGGGTAGTCCATACCTATACCGACGGTTTTGTCCGTCAGTATAAGGTCAGTACATCTATACCAACGGTTTTGTCCGTCGGAATAAATGTATACCGACAAGCGTATTATCGACGGTACGTTGTCTGTCGGAATTTCCTTTTTGTCCGTCGGTAAAAGGGCTTAGACCCTATACTGACGGATTTTTGATGTTTTACTGACGGATTTTTGTGCGTCGGTATATGTCCTTTTTTTGTAGTGATATTTAACTCAATATAATTTTGATTTATTTAAGACATATATTTTTCCGGAAAAATAAAAGGAAAGAAAATGTGGTTTAAATATTGGGTTAAATCAAACATAAAATATTTAACCTAATTATATAAATCAAAATTATATTCGGTTAAATATTTTATGTTCGATTTTCTTAAAACCATATTTTCTTTCTTTTTATTTTTCTAGGCATTAACAACTATTTAAGACATATATTAAATGTTTTGCCTCATATCCTAAAAATATGATTGGCCTAGTGGCAAGCAAACTTCACTTTTAATTCATGGGCATTGGTTCTAATCCACCCAAGGTCGTTTTCTTTTGTTGAGATTTAGGGGGCTCGATTCCTTCAACCGTTCTTACTCGCCAAGTGTGGAGAAGTTGGATAATTTGGGTGTAATTGTGGGAAGGAAAAGATAGACAATTTACACAAGGATTTATAGTGGTTCAACCTTCTAACCAAGGTCTACATCCACTACCTTAGCTTCCCACTAAGGATTTCCAAACAAATTCACTAAGAATTTCGTCCTCTTTTCTCGGATTAGGAGAAAATCGTTACAACGATCAAGCTTTCTACCCAAAGCTTAATCAAACACTCTCTTACAAGAGAAAGACTTAGCAAACTAGAAATCCCTCTAATAGGTATGAGTTTGCAATATTAAGCACTCACCCAAAACCTAAACACTTGAGCAAATTTAACAATGTTAAGCTCACAAGTGTTGTCTAAGCAAGAAATATACAATTTAAGCTCTAGACAAATTTTGACATCATAATGTTGTAACAATTGAAGCATTAACCATTACAAGATGCTTGGAGGTCCCTCTTATACTCCTTGATGAGTTTGTAGTCGTTACTAGCCGTTGGGATTGAATTGGAGCCGTTGGAGCCTTTATTTCCCACCATAAATGCAGTTTTGCAGCTTGGCGTATCGATACCCTTCAAACCGTATCGATACGGTCCCCATAAGGAATTAACTGTTAGGCTTATTCAGCTGATGCGTATCGATAGGCTTACCTAGCGTATCGGTACGGTCCTGCAAATTAAACGATCGTTGGGAAAAATGACCGTTGGGGTAGTTAGGCGTATCGGTACGCGATACACCCGTATCGGTACGCGACTAGCCGTTAGGCTATTTCAAAACACACTGTATCGATACGGCTAAGCGTATCGGTACGGGTTTTGGCTACTGGAAAATTCATGTAGTTGAAACCCTAAGGCGTATCGGTACGGGCACTTGAAAAGCTTGGTTTTGACTACTTTAAATGTATTTTAAATCATTCTCAAGCCTTGTAAAACCCTTAAACATATTTTCAAGTTGTTTTTGACTAAAAACATATTTTAAATTCTTTTCAATTTAGTCCAAAACATTTTTCAAATATTATATCAAAACACTTAGTTCTACAATCTCCCCCTTTTTGATATAATAAAACTAACTTGAAAAATTGTTTGGGATTCTCTCCCCCTTTGTATTTAAAAAATTGAATAAGAGACTTAAAATTTAAATTTGATTAAGGCTCCCCTTATTCTCTTGAAAAACTTGAAAAATCAATTTTTCAAACCATGTCTCCCCCTTTTTGTTATATCAAAAAGAATTTAAAACGACATTGAGCTCAAAATAACTTAGGAGGTAAAAAGAAAATTTGACACACTAAAATTTTGGTTTAAAAATTGGTTCCCCCTTACTCAAATCATCATAAGAATGTTAGTTCAACATATATGATTATCTAGTTGACATAAATGAAAATAAATCAAATAAGAACAAAAACAACTAGATTTTACCACACATGAACCCAAGGGAGGATGCGAAGCCTTCTTTCTTCAAGTGTTCTTCCTTTGTGTGCATAGAGCTCCCCCTCAATTTTTGACTTGTTGATCACTCTCCATCACACCTAGCAAAAGACAATCAAGTAATTTTTTGTATCCAAATTGCTTTGGATCCATAGACATTAGTAGCACAAAATTTAGTCCCCTTAGGAATCTATTTTTCAATTTCATCCTTTTTAGTTGAAGTGGTTAGTCCTTTTGGGACCCAAACACTTCTAAAACATTTACCATTCACAAATCTAGGGGCACTAGATTGTCTTACATAAAGATTTGATTTTCCAAAACTATTTTTCTTTTCAAGTTCATTGGAAATCAAATCTTTTTTCTTTTTGAACTTTAAGAAGCAAATTTTGTATATCAAAACATTTTTGTTCAAAATCTTTCAATTTTGCTTCAAGTTCAAGATTTGTTTTGGAAAGCAAATCATTTTCAGTTTTTATTTTTGAAATCAACTTTTTGTTCTTGGAAAATGATGCCTTGAATTCCAAAAGCAAATCATCATAGGCATCTTGTAACTCATCAAATGTATATGAATTTGAAATAGATGAGTTAGAAGTTACCTCCCCCTCATTGAGGGCCATCAAGCATAGGTGGGCTACTTCATCATCGGTGGAGTCTTAATCGCTCCATGTGGCCACATATGCTTGTTTTGAAGATGATCCCTTCTTTTTGGATTTGTGGGAGTCCTTCATCTTCTTCCTCAATTCATGCTTGGATTTGTCTATTTCGCTCTTCATGGACCGGGTGAATTTGTTGAAGAGATAGGTCGTCTCTTCATCTTCACTTTCCTCCTCACTTGAATCTACATGATGGCATGTGGAGGATTTGAGTGCAACGACACTTTAGTTAATGCCTAGCTCCATGATCTTCTTCTTCTCCATCGCTCTAATCTCTTCCTTCTTCTTCTCCTCTTCTTTGTTTTTCTTCATTATTTGGTGAGTGAGAAGTGACCCCATGAGTTCATCAAGCTTCAAGGTTTTGAGATTCTTGGCTTCGATGATGGCGGTCTTCTTTGAGTCCCATGACTCGGGAAGGGAGTAGATGAGCTTTCGGACAAGCTTTTCTTCCGGGATGGCTTCTCCATAACCTTTGAGTCCATTTGTGATAATGGAGAACCTATCAAACATCTTCTCGATGTTCTCTTCCGGGTCCATCTTAAAGTTCTCATACTCTAAGGTGAGGAGCCCGATCTTGGTCTCCTTTACTTCATTTGTCCCTTCGTATGTGACTTCAAGCTTGTCCCATACCTCCTTGGCACTCTCACAAGAAGACATCTTCTCATAGATGGTTGGGCCAAAAGCACAAAATAGGATGTGCAAGGCTTTGCAATTTAGCTCCATCTTCTTGCGATCTTCGGCACTCCATTCTGCTTTGCTTCGTTGAGGCACGAACGGACCATCTTCAACTATGTCCCATAGCTTGTAGTCTCTTGACTTCATGAAGAATTTCATCTTTGTCTTCTAATGGGCATAGTGATTTCCGTCGAAGAAGGGCGGTTTGTCGATTGATTGTGCCATTGAGCCGGTTGAGTAAAGTGTTGATCGAGCTTGCCGGATCTTCTCAATAGGATGTTAATCCTCTTCGATTGAGCCAAGTTCTGACACCAATTGTTGAGATTTAAGGGGCTCGATTCCTTCAACCGTTCTTACTCGCCAAGTGTGGAGAAGTTGGATAATTTGGGTGTAATTGTGGGAAGGAAAAGATAGACAATTTACACAAGGATTTATAGTGGTTCAACCTTCTAACCAAGGTCTACATCCACTACCTTAGCTTCCCACTAAGGATATCCAAACAAATTCACTAAGAATTTCGTCCTCTTTTCTCGGATTAGGAGAAAACCGTTACAACGACCAAGCTTTCTACCCAAAGCTTAATCAAACACTCTCTTACAAGAGAAAGACTTAGCAAACTAGAAATCCCTCTAATAGGTATGAGTTTGCAATACTAAGCACTCACCCAAAACCTAAACACTTGAGCAAATTTAACAATGTTAAGCTCACAAGTGTTGTCTAAGCAAGAAATATACAATTTAAGCTCTAGAAAAATTTTGACATCATAATGTTGTAACAATTGAAGCATTAACCATTACAAGATGCTTGGAGGTCCCTTTTATACTCTTTGATGAGTTTGTAGCCGTTACTAGCCGTTGGGATTGAATTGGAGCCGTTGGAGCCTTTATTTCCCACCATAAATGCAGTTTTGCAGCTTGGCGTATCGATACCCTTCAAACCGTATCGATACGGTCCCCATAAGGAATTAGTCGTTAGGCTTCTTCAGCTGATGCGTATCGATACGCTTACCTAGCGTATCGGTACGGTCCTGCAAATTAAACGACCGTTGGGAAAAATGACCGTTGGGGTAGTTAGGCGTATCGGTACGCGATACACCCGTATCGGTATGCGACTAGCCGTTGGGTTATTTCAAAACACATCGTATCGATACGGCTAAGCGTATCGGTACGGGTTTTGGCTACTGGAAAATTCATGTAGTTGAAACCCTAAGGCGTATCGATACGGGCACTTGAAAAGCTTGGTTTTGACTACTTTAAATGTATTTTAAATCATTCCAAAGCCTTGTAAAACCCTTAAACATATTTTCAAGTTGTTTTTGACTAAAAACATATTTTAAATTCTTTTCAATTTAGTCCAAAACATTTTTCAAATATTATATCAAAACACTTAGTTCTACATCTTTGTTTCCATTTTTTCAGGCATTAACAAGTATTTAAAACATATATTAAATGTTATAACTTATAACTTAAAAATGTGCTTGGCTAAATGGCAAGCACAATTAACCATCACCCTTAAGTATAAGTTTGTAGGTTCAATTCTTGGTAGTGGCATTATCATTGCTTCCTTTGTTTCCTTCTCTAATAAGGTGGTTACAACCTAATTAAATAATTAATTTATTTTATTAGATTAAAATTAGGATTAAATTGATAAATTTTTTTAAATATAGGGACCAAATGTGTAATTATACCAATTTTATTTAACAGCCCCGTCAACTTTTTTGTTATTTGTAACGGCTGGTGGTCGCATTGATACTATTTAAATAGTTTGGTGGTTTACTTGCTTCGGAAAAAATGACGTGGTTAAATCGTAACTTTTCCAATAGTATGTTGATCAATGAATTAGTTTATCCAAAATAAAAACTTATTAAACCAAATAAAAAACTCAAATATACAAAAATAAAAACTAACAAGATGAAAAGAAAAAAAAAGAAAAATGGAAGAGAGCACAATAATAATTACAATAAAACCTCTATAAATTAATACTCTTTAAATTAATAAATTCTTTTAAATAATAAATTTCTCCGGTTCCGACTTGGGCCAATGTAAAAAATCATCAAATTCGATAAGATAATAATATAATAATTTTTTGGAGATCCCCTTTATAAATATAAAGGTCTCATCAAAACTATAAATTAATAATTCATAAATATTACAATTATGTTGTGAATAAAATAAAGAAGAACAAGAATAAGAATAAGAAGAACAAAGAGATGAGAGAAAGAGGGAGATTTGTATTATTCTCAAAATATAGAATTGTGTACAATGCCTTCAATGAATCATCTATTTATAGGCATAAGAAGTACATAATACATTAAACTCTAATTAATAGAGATAATATTCCTAATAATAAATAAATCAAACTCCTTAGATAAAGTTCTAATCATGATAGACATCCACATAGATAAATATTCATAACACTCCCCCTTGGATGTCAATGAAGATAATGTGCCTCGTTAAAACCTTACTAAGATAAAAACCTAGTGGGAAAAAAATTCATTCGTGAAGGAAAAAGAGTACACACATCTTTAATACGCATAACATGTTGCCTCATTAAAAACCTTACCATGAAAACACATTGGGACAAAACCTCAGTTAAGGGAAAAGAGTGCAACGCGTATTTACTCCCCCTCATAAAAATATCACATAAGATATTTGAATCTTCATAATTCAATCTTGAATATAATCTTCAAATGTTGAAATAGAGTATACACTAGTGGATAAATCTTCCAAATTATTGCTTGAAATGATTCATCAAATACTATTATTCTGAAGATCATGAGGGACGAAACTTTAAAGATATATGTTTCATTTTATCACATTTGATGTATCCACCTTGAGATATAAATTCTGCATTATCTTTACATAAAATAGCTTGCATCTTATCTTGTGAAAGTAATTCACATATCTTCTGGATATGTTTAGCCAAACACATATTTCGGCTTTGCCTCATGCATAGCAATTATTTAAAGGCAATGGTCACGTAGCACTTAGATAGTATTTCTGGACCAGCTAAGATACGATGCTTCCAGATCAATTAATGTATATATGGTGCTTTTAGACCAAGAATATCATCACCTTTTTCTCGAGGGCGGAATGGATCTTTGTTTACATTAAGAGACCTAGCAACCAAATAGTGGTAAACAAATATGCATTATACATGTAAAGTCTCTTTAAACATTTTTATGTGTATGCCGATTGCTGCACAAGGATTCCATTGTTAAGGAAATCTCATCATGAGTCTCAATGAATCGCCAACATACAGAATAAAAACAAAGACAAATCCAAAGTTAAACATCTTAATAAAATGCTCTAGAAATTAAATCATTCTTATTGCCTTCCGCTAATAAGTATTCAATGGGGCGATTATACCAAATCTGCCCAAAATGTTTTAATCCATAAAAGATATATTCAATATAATTGAATAATGTTCTCGAGAACTTGAATTAACTGCTTCTGGCAGTCTAAATCCTTCTAGAAGCTTCATGTAAATGTTGTTATCAAGAGGCTTATACAAATAAGATGTAACAACATCCATTAGGCAGAAACTGAGTTATTTCATTTATTGTCAGACTATCTAAAAGTAACTGCATCCACCGTCGAGGAATATATTTTCCTCATAATCAATTTCATGTCTTTGTGAGAATCTTTGCAACCAAACGAGCTTATATCTCGTGATTTCTCCTTTTGATTTCTCTTTCTCACAAAGGCTCATTAATATCCACGAGCTTTACACATTTCAATATACGGGCTATAGGCCCAAATAATTCTCTTTTCGAAAGAGATCTTAGTTTCGCCTCAATTGCCTCTTTCCATATTGGCCAATCATTTCTTTGTTTACATTGTCCAATTGACAATGATTCGTGATCCACATCATCAAAATAAAATCTCTAGTGCTATATTGCATGCAAATGTATTATCGACGTCGATTTGATTTCAGTTCCACTTATTACCAGACATGACATAATCTATTGAGATCTCTTTATTATCAGGTACCTGAGTCATGTTAATGTCTCTATTGGAGACATTTTAATCTCTTCTTGAGATTTTCATAATTTATTGATTCCTCGATCAGACCATCATAACTATAGCTCCCTTCCTTTTTTTTCCGAGGATTTTTATCTTTGGAACCTACTTGTCTACCACGCTACAGGCGTAAGTTAGACTCATTAGCAACTAGAGTTTGTCCTTCCGGGACATCAAATTTAAACGGAGCATTCATAGCTGGTATATGTGACTTAGTCACTCTATTAGGGTCAGCAAAATCATCTGAAAATTGATTTGCTACATGAATTATCCTTTGAACTTATAGTTCACATTGTTGAGTACGTGGATCAAACTAAGATAATGATAATTCATTCCAATTTATTTCTTTTTCCAGCTATTTTATTTTCTCCCCCTAATGTTGGGAAAACCGACTCATTAAAATGACAATCGGCGAATCGAGCTGTAAATAAATTCCCTATCAGAAGCTCAAGATATTTAATTATCAAGGGAAATTTGAATCTGACATATATTCCCAACCTCCTTTGAGAACTCATCTTTGTGCGTTGTGGCGGAGGAATCAGAACATATACCGCACAAAAAAATCTAAGATGAGAAATATTTGGTTTTAACCAAAAACCATTTGTAATGGGGAGAACTTATGATAATTTGTTGGCTTGATGCGAATTAGTGATACTACATGTAGAATGACATGTCACCAACATTATCAAGACCGATTGTCTTTATAAGGTAATCTGGAAAATGTGCTCATAATTTTATCAACTGAGCAAATAGCCTAGCAAACACCAAGTTACGAGTTGATAACAAGGATACATATGACCATCTATTCGATGCATCGATTAAAATCGTAAAATATCTAGATGGACTGTAAGAAATGTGTATGGGCCCACATATATCACCTTGTATCCGTTCTAGAAATTAATAGATTCACAATCTATCTTAGTTGATGATGATTGAATAATCAATTTGCTTTGATAGCAAGTATCACATGAAAAACATTGCCCTGAAGAAAATTTTAGTTCTTCAATAATGACCACATGAAAGTGTCAACAAATTTTTACATCATAATTGAACTGGGATGGCCTAACCGGTCATGCCAAATAATAAAGTTATCAGTAAACTTCTAATTTACAATAGCATAAGCTTTAATTTGTACTAATTCTTGTGTAGTACAATATGAATGACAATGCATATTTTTTTCTTTCAAGATTTTATTATTGCCTTGAGTTATACTCGTAAGATTGAGATAGTCAGCACTCATCGACTAATATTCTCAATATATTTTTGCAAATATCTTTAAAATTCAATAAGTCTCTTTGCGTCTTTGACGAGTATATTGCACTGTGAAAATGGAATAGAGTTCCATTTGGCAATAACATATTTGCTCAGTCGAAGCCTTCTGTGATATTAGTACTTCCGGATATAATACTCACATTATTCCCTTGCATTTTAAATGGGAAAATATGCATAGTTATGCACCTTTCAAAATGTGCTTTGTTTCATTCACTTCAGGGAATGAAAAATATTAAATATAGCACATCATATCAAATTGGTTATCTATCAAAGATAGACCCTCAAGAACTTATTGCTCTTACGAAGCATTGATATTTTAGTACTTTGGGAAATAGTACTCATATTTTTTCCTTGCATTTAAATGGGAAAATATTTCTTACGCTTAAGTATAATATGAGTACTTGCATTGTCTGCTAGACATAAATAGCCACAACTCATTGTATATTTTATTCCGAAAGTAATCACATTCTTCAAAGAATAAATTAACATAAAGCATAAATAAATAATATGTAAAACAAGTTAATATAAAGTAAATTAACATAAATAAATAATAAAATTAACATAAAAACAAAATAAATAAAAGATCAATTATTCCCTTTAGAGGTTATAAGGGAAATAAAATAAATGGCAAATTATTCCCTTCAAGGGTTATGAAGAAATTAATAATATCCAATTGAGTTGGACTAACAACGCCATAATTATTTTTGCCATAAACAAAAACTTGTTTATATTTTCTTTCATTTATCATTCATGCTTATGGATAAAGTCCATAATACTTTGGCGTTTGACAAGTACGAGACCAATGGTTTGTACCATCGTATTGATAACATAAAAATTTTGATGACATCTATCATTCTTGTCGTCCTTATAATCCCACTTTCGGTGGATATAAACATTCTCAAAAGGATCATCATATCCATGTCTATTTTTTATGGCCTCAATCGCGACCACAATTGCTAATGTGGTATTTATTTATTTTTTCGCTATAAAAATATCACATTCACTTCAGGGAATGTAGCGGAGGCCAATAGGTCTTTAAAACCTCATCAATGATACTCTTGCACATAATTGAGTTTTATTCACTAACTATATAGTGAATTATCATGTTTGCATTCACATCAACGAATGAAACAAATCCAATAATCGCATTGTACAAACACCATGCTTGCATTCACTTCAAGGAATGACATAAGTCCAATAATCGCATGGAATAAACATCATGCTTGCATTCACTTCAAGGAATGACATAAGTCCAATAACCGCACGGAATAAACATCATGCTTGCATTCACTTCAGGGAATGCCTCCCATAAAATTTTTCGATCAAGACGATTTTCGTAACTTGAACTTGGGAGAAGTCTATTGTCGAATTTTTCGACACAAAAATAATATTGCTTTCAAGCAAATATAGACTTTATAACAATCTTTTTATAGATTAAAATTCACCATGATTTATCACACTTTAAAATCACAGTTTAAGGGGAAAATAGATTTTACCGATAATGATTTTCCTTTCGAGAACGATGGAGACATATAAAATGAACGAGGCAGCTTCTCATAATCCCTTTATATCACGTCTCTTTCCAAGTCATTTAAATACATGTAAAACTCAAAATAAGATTAAAAATATTAGCTTTCACCAATAGAATAACGAAAATAAAAATTGATCTCAATATAAACATATTGAAGAAATGTACCTATTTTGATTTTATCTTAATTCAAGCCATACCAAAATACATTAACCAATTTATAAACCTCTTATGTGGATGTACGCACATCACCTTAAAGCGGTGTTAAAGAACAATGCTAGACCAATGACATCAAAAAGGTTGAACGTTGTTTGATCAAATTCACATCAAAATGGAAAGCACCATAACCAAGTGCATTGATACTCGAGATTGAATCGTCACCTATCCAAGTACATTCCCTGAAGGTTTCGCTGAAGGTTAAATATATAAACTTGGTCCAATAAACATCATATAATATTAGATCGAAATAATAATTAAATAATATATTAAAACATACCAACCTTAATTTGTGAGTGATTAGTCAATCACTATATCTATATGTAAATAAGTAAAACATACCAGACTTTCCAAGCTAAGTTGAATATATTGAATATATAGTACAAGTGATCGCCAATATCAAATTGAAATCTTTTTGAGAATCACCAACAAGAACCAGGGTAATTGGGCGAGATTCCATGGTTCGCTCAAGCCTTCAAAACATGTTACCATACTTTTTTAAAAATAAAGAACAAGTTAAAATATCAAGATAAAAACAATCAATAACAAAAATGTGGGAGAAAAAAAAACTTATCTTCGGTTCAACGTAGAATCAAATTTGTTTCGGCAACTACTTTGGGATTCAAACAAAGAGCACCAAAATCTTTCGAGCAAACTCGTGCTGATAACGTGTTGTGAATAAAATAAAGAAGAACAAGAATAAGAATAAGAAGAACAAAGAGATGAGAGAAAGAGGGAGATTTGTATTATTCTCAAAATATAGAATTGTGTACAATGCCTTCAATGAATCATCTATTTATAGGCATAAGAAGTACATAATACATTAAACTCTAATTAATAGAGATAATATTCCTAATAATAAATAAATCAAACTCCTTAGATAAAGTTCTAATCATGATGGACATCCACATAGATAAATATTCATAACAAATTACTACTTTGGTAACTTGCTAAAATATGAATCTATTGTAATCTGTTTCTTTTTAAAATTTAAATCTAATTCAATTTCATCTCTAACTTTTCTTTTCATATTGAGATTTATATAGTAATTTTGTTTCCATATTGAGATTTATATAATAATTTTGTTCACTTATCATGCATGAATATATTTAATTAGTTACATTAAATTAGTACATAGTTTTCTAACTTATTATTTGATTAATTACAATGAACTTAATAGATACATGAAAATATTCAATTAGTTTCAATGAATTCATAAATTCATGAATACAATATTAAATTGAAACAATGAATTATTAAGTACATGCATAATGCATTAGTCTAGTCAAATATAAATAATTTGATACATGAATATATTTAATAACATATACATGAATCTACTTATTTTTAATTAATTAGAATATTATGTACAATTTACAATTTATTTGCACACAATATCTTTATCAAAGTTATATTTGCTGAATTGAGAAATTTTTTTAATTAATAAATTATTAATTTATCGATATATTGATATCTCTTTAAATTAATAAAATTTCATAGTTCTAAAAGTATTAATGTATAGAGATTTAACTGTATAATTATGTGTAGCAAGTGCTCGACTAAAAATCAACGTCACCGTCCTGAATCACTAAAAAAACTCAAAAGAAAAACCTAAACTGCTAACCCTAATGTAATATCTTATTTGTTCTTTGGCATATTTAATTAAACTAATTATTTTAGTAACAACATTTTGGCTTTTATTTAAAAAATACAATTGATATAATATCTATAATATTAAGATCTCTTCCCACTTATAAATTTAAAAATATTGAACATTTAAACGCGATTAATTCACATCTTTTTGTATGTTCGACAACTATTTATCATTTACTAACTACCAAATTAACCGAGTAACAATTCTCTACGACGTTGGTAAAAAAAAGAGTATCTAAAGAAAAATTAATTTTTACTAACGTACCTTTTTTGTAGGGAGATTTTACTAATTTTATGATATACTTTCTAACAAATTGGTTTCTTTATGTTTAAACTTTTTAATTAGATGTTTGAAAAAATATTTAATAAAAATCAAGCTGTAATTTCATTAAAAGTTTAGTTTTTTTTGTTTATTTTTTCATTTACATACGTAAACACCCTAGACCCGGATGTCACATTTGGGCCTTAAGCTCAAACCCTTACCATAAAATTTCTCAACTTGGCTTAGCCCAAATAAAATATTTTTCAAAAACATTTAAATCCAACAGTTGAAAATATAGACAAATGACTAAATCGTTACAAAGGAGTTCCAATTTAATTTAAAACGCTTAAACATACAACTTGATCAATACAATTCCAAAATAAGAATTACAAACTTGACCACGTAAGGTACAATGAATACACATGCCACTAAATATAAGTGTTGTACTCTCGTCATCATCGCTTGTTGAAATCTCGTACTGATAATGTTCCTTGATCCCGCGATCCAACGATCAACCTACGCAGGAAAACAACGATTCCAAGCGTCGAGCTTACAAAGTTCAGTGGTACACATCTATTCTACTATACTCCATGCTAATCATAAACATAAACATGCAAGCTAGTACGAGCAATGAGGAAAGATAAATAAACACGTGACGCTACCACTAGTCACCTAAACACATGCTAACACCATAACAATCATCATACATGGCTCACAAGGCCCAACCATACCCGAGATCTCATCAAATCATCTAGGAAAAAGCATACATATCAACAACAACAACAACAACAACAACTCTGGAGTGAGGCTCGGGTCACACAACATCGGGAACGTACACTCTATAGGTGAGGCCAGGTCACATAGCATCTGAAAAATAGTTTTGGACTAAATTGAAAATATTTCAAAAATGCTTTTAAGACCAAACAACTTGAAAAATTATGTTTGAGGATGTTTAAAAAGGTTTTGGTAATGTTTCAAACGTTTTTAAGTAGCCAAACCAGTGTCTTTAAGGTACTCGTTTCGATACAGGGCCAATATGTATCGATACGATTTAAAACTGTCAAAATGCGTACCGAAACATGGCTTGCTCGTTTCGATACGGTGTAGTACTGTTTCGAAACACCCTTTTTGTATTTCGATACGGCTAACGGTTAAAACCTCCCCAACGGTTATATTTTCCCAACGGTCTTTTAAATGCAGCTCAACTGTCACTCGTACCAAAACCGTTTGTAATCGTTTCGATACAGCTCAATACCGTTTCGATACGGCCAGAGGCGTTTCGATACGGCTTGCTACATCAACCTTCAACGGCTAGTTCTGAAAAAAGTCATTCCGATACGGGCTCGTGTGTTCCGATACGGACAGCTCCAGAACAACATTTAATAAGGAAAATAAAGGCTCAAACGGCTCCAAATCAATCCCAACGGTCCTCAACGGCTACAAACTCAATTGGGAGTATAAAAGAGACCTCAGAGCATCAAGGGAAGACTAATGCTTTAATTGGCAACAACTATATGATGTCAAATTATCTTTAGGGCTTAAATTGTTCATTCATTGTAGAGACATCACTTGTGAGCCTAAATTGTCAAATTTGTTCAAGTGTTTAGGTTTGAGTGAGTGCTTTAGTGTGCAAACATCAACATTGTAAGAGGATTTTAGTTTTCTTATCTTTAACTCTTGTAGAGAGGGTTTGATCAAGCTTTGGGCTAGAAAGCTTTGACCGTTGTAAGGGTTTACTCCTAATCCTAGAAAAGGGGAGTGGGAAGCTAAGGTAGTGGATGTATGTGCTTGTTAGAAGGCTGAACCAGTCTAAATTATTGTGTCTTTTTATCTTTTAGCTTTCACGCCTCAATCACCCAATAATCAAACTTCTCCACCACTTGGCTATCCATAACGGTTGAAGGAAATCGAGCCTATGAAGCCTAACAAAATGGTCGTCTTTCTTTAACTATGTAAACAATATAGCCATGTGTCCGCAATTGCTGAAAATCAAATTTACAAATCAGAGTTCTTATATCAACTGTGAGTGGGAATGTCCTCTGCTAGGTACGCTGAAGTTCAACACAGACGAAGTTGTAATAGGAGGTTTTGGCATAGCTGGTATTGGGGGTTTATTGAGAAATTCTGAAAATAGATCATTGATGGTCTTTACGAAATTAATGGGTGAAGTTGATGCCTCATCGGTAGATAGATTAGCTAAGTCGGGAATTGGCAGATCTACACCCTATTTGTGGATAGTCCATCTTCAATAGTGCTACTCCTTCACGAGTTTAATGCATTTTCATGACAACAGAATTTTGATGCCTATGTACTTAGTGTGCTGGATATTGAGTGCTCTCTGTTAATGGGTTATAGACTATTGTGAGCTTTGTTGGTAGTTTCAGATGATGTTCTGTGATCGCAAAAGTTGCTCATCAAGCGGATTGTTACTCGAGGGTGCCATGTACGATCGGTGGGATCTATGTGTCCGTTTGATTGGTGTAACGGGAAAATAATCACCATGTATCATATTGTTCATGGTGTGTTTGTAAGGACTTTATTCCATTAGCAAGGCGCACTCTTTTTCTTTTATTTAAGTTTAGGGAAATTTTTTAATAAAGTCCTTGCTAATGACTATTCTAACCCTTTTAATTAATTTCCAATTTAAAAAAAAACATAATTCTTCTAAGATAAACATCATCCAATTTTCTACTGTAAAATTTCTTTAAATTAATATAGTTACAAGGATTGAAATGGAGGGGTCCATATTTTGTCGGCACCCAAATTAACATGCATGAATTAATAATATTTAATAGGCTTTACTTAGGAAAGCGGTATCCAATGGAGTCCAGTTGGGAAGAAGGTGTGGGATGTCTACTGTCTAGATCCACAGCCTCTAATATCTCGGCGTTATGAGAGATCCCATTCCCACTCATCCCCATACCCAATTCCAGGATTTTCATAATTCAAACAATAAAATAATGCAATTCACACTTGAGGCAGTGATTGGATTCAAGCTGCACTTGTCTCTTTCGCCACCCCCATCACACTCCCCCCCCCCCCCCCCCCCCATTATTATATTACGAGGTTTTTAAAATATATGAGTATTTTAAAGTACAAGATTTTTAAGTTAATTGACTTGACGATTCTTGTTTGAAATTACGACCTTTTATAACTATATACAAATTTTGTATATTTTTTTCATATGTGCTATATATCGAGCAAAATTAAACAACTCGACTCAAATTTAAAAATTATTTATTATTAAAAAATTTAAATCATTCAAATTTTTATTTTATAAGCCAAACTTTATTTAAAATTATGAGTTATTTAAAATTTAATTTTTTTTAAGTCAAGTAAGTGAGTCAAAGTTACCTATATAGTAAAAAGAGAAAAAGGGAATCCAAATCATTAACTCTCTCCTCCACGTGCTCTCAGTTCTCAGTCTCTCTATCTCTTCAAAATATATATGTATGGGAGTAGGAGCCTCTTGTTCATTAGAGATTTGAATCTCTTTCTCTCCCACTGAATCACGATACCGGTATTGTAGTAACCATTCGTAAACAAAAACACTAGCCTTTTCAATTTCCCCATCAAATCAACTACTAATATTTTGTCTCTGTTTCTGATTCCTCACTTGTGAGGTGAAATGGAGAGATATGAGGTGGTCAAAGATTTGGGAGCCGGGAACTTTGGGGTTGCTCGACTCCTCAGACACAAGGAGACCAAGGAGCTCGTTGCTATGAAATATATCGAGAGAGGTCACAAGGTTTGTTTCTTTCATTTCTCCATCATTTATGCCATGTAAGATGCAAAACCGGATTGGTTCAAAGCTTAATTGTGTGGGTGGGGTTTTTTTGGTTTGCAGATAGACGAGAATGTGGCCAGAGAGATTATCAATCACAGATCTCTTAGACACCCTAATATAATCCGGTTCAAGGAGGCAAGTCTCATCTCTTGCTTCATTTTTTTCTTAACTTGTTGTGCTTCTATTTTTGATGGGGTATGAATGCTTTAGGTGGTTTTGACGCCAACCCATTTAGCAATTGTGATGGAGTATGCTGCTGGCGGCGAGCTCTTTGAACGGATTTGCAGTGCTGGTAGATTCAGTGAAGATGAGGTCCTTTTTGTTTCTGTTATTGTCCTATTTTACTCTATTTATTCACAAATTTATTTTAGTGCTTAATTGTTGTATTTCTTCTCTATATCTTCAGGCTAGATATTTCTTTCAGCAGTTGATCTCAGGTGTCAATTACTGTCACTCTATGGTAATTTAAGCTCCAAAAGTCAGACCATGGTGTTTCTTTGTGCATGGAAAATGCAAGAACTAAATCTATATTTATTTCCTTGTTTGCAGCAAATATGCCATAGAGATTTGAAGTTAGAAAATACTCTTTTAGATGGAAGTCCTGCACCACGCTTGAAGATCTGCGATTTCGGTTACTCTAAGGTTTGGGAATAGCTAAATCTAGTCTATGCTACTTGTAAGTTGCTTTATGATTTTCTGATCATTGATTTGTTTTTCTAACACTTGTTGTAGTCATCTCTCTTGCATTCAAGACCCAAATCAACAGTTGGAACTCCAGCATATATAGCACCAGAAGTTCTTTCGCGACGAGAGTATGATGGAAAGGTATTATTCCAACTGTTTAAAACAAAAGGAATCACCACTTTGAAATAAATCCAGATCTCCAGCTGAGAATTTTATAATTTATTGAACAATCTAATGACATGACTTGGATCTGGTCTGCCACTTTTGACTTTGATGCCTAACCTGTAACCACAAAGAGCTAGTCTGAAGATTTTGAAATCCATAAAATGATTAAGCAATATTGCTTCCACTTATATTGCAAAGTCACCAAGTTTATGAATAACCTAACTTCAAGTGCTCTATTATTTTGTACTTCAAGGAACTTTGGTTATTCAAAGTAGTCCACCCCTGGCCCTTCCAACGTTTTCCATTAATTTGTTGTATTTATTCTATATTTCAAATTCTAATAAAATCATATTAGCAACATATAAAAAGTATTGTTGACCTTAAGTCATGTCTTTTCTTGTGTAGTTGGCAGATGTATGGTCCTGTGGAGTTACCCTTTATGTAATGCTAGTGGGAGCATACCCTTTTGAAGATCAACAGGACCCTAGGAATTTTCGGAAAACAATTCAGGTAAATACAAGTCTGCATCTTCTTCGTGTTTTTTTCATTATTAATGAAGATAATTGCCATTCCTTATGATAGTATTTTTCCTTGTTATCATTTTTGGGCAGAAAATAATGGCTGTTCAGTACAAAATTCCAGACTATGTTCATATTTCTCAAGATTGCAGGAACCTACTCTCTCGCATATTTGTTGCACATCCATCCAGGGTATGTATCATTTTAAGTTAATTGGTCAAGCACTGCAATTGCACCACATCCATGCTTTTGCTATATGCTAACCGACTTTGTCTAAAACCTTACAAGCATCTAGCAGACAATATCGGTAAGTTAGTAGCCCTCTCATTTCTAATCCTTGATTGACGAAAACTTTTATTTCTGATGGGAGAAGAAAGGGAAAAAAAGAAACCTACTGCATGGTATTGGAATAACTAGAACTCTTGGAGGAAGAATAGATTGCTAAAGTTATATGTTGGAATTGTCACCTAAATGCCAAACTTTCAAAATGTTTTCCTGTCGGCATCTTTTGATCTATTTCGTTCTTTTAACCTTGCTCAATTGTCTACCATATTAAGCATTGTGATGCACATGCAATATCTTGTTATAATTATTAGCACAGCAACCCAACTTCAAGACAATTGGTTTAGGTAGAAAATATAATTGATATGCAGCTGATGATCTTCTAGTTGCATAAAAATGATGTTGGCTTTATTCGTTTTATTACTTGTGATCGCAATATCCTGTTTTTCACCTCTGTTATATTACTAAATATTGAAGGTATTTGTGATGCTGACTGAATGCTTTATTAGCAGTAGTAGCATCATAGCAGCCTGGATTTGTGATGCTGATTGCATGTTTAATGGATCTGATATTTGGAGGTTCATTTATTGAAATTTCAGATGTTAACTCTTTGCCTTTTCCTTTTTCTTTCAGAGGATCACTCTTAAGGAAATAAAAAACCATCCTTGGTTTTTGAAGAACTTGCCGAGAGAGCTAACGGACACAGCACAAGCCGCTTATTACCGAAGCGATAACCCTACATTCTCTCTTCAAAGTGTGGATGAGATAATGAAAATTGTGGAAGAGGCGAGAAGCCCACCACCAGCATCGGTGGCTGTCAAGGGCTTTGGTTGGGGCCAAGACGAGGATGAAGAGGAAGACATCGATGATGAAGTGAAAGAAGATGATGAAGAAGATGAATACGATAAGCGGGTCAAGGAAGTTCATGCAAGTGGAGAATTTCAAATCCAGTAAGCAATGCAATCTTCATCCAACTGTTGTGATAATAGTCTTGCCTTTATGGCTTTAAGATCGTTCAATAGCCAATAACTGTTGTTTCATTGCTAAAGATATCGATGTTCTGATCTATAGGACCTAAAACATTAGCACTAAACTATGGATTGCAGGTGAATGAGAATTGAAATCGTACTGTTATTTGAAAAATTCGAAGGGTAGGCCGTAAAAATCGAAGTGGTGTCTCTGTAGGATTTTACCCTAGTTTGTTGTATGTTTTGGAATGAAGCGTCGGATTGCTAATCCATTGTGTTAGTTGTTTGTAGCAAGGGTTCAAATCTATATGTGTTTCGGTTTTTGTCTATGGAATAGATCAAATACTAATGTCATTTCTAAATAGAGTTTTGAATGCTAGAGTTGTCTTGTGTCCAAGTGAAACTACTTGAATACCGGAAGAAGAAAACAAGGCATGGCATGAGTGGGAATAGCTGGAGCAATCAATTTAACGTTTGGTATTATATATTAGATTTTATAGTACTATATTTTTCTAAGTTAGAATCTAAGATGTTCAAGTCTTGGTAATATTCAATTAAATAAAATTAGTAAATAACAGAGAATAGGAGGTATGGTTGCTTAATGCTTAGAGTACAGGGGAAAAAGATAAACCTCAGTGTTCCCATATTGCTTCATATGCAAGTTAACCAAGAGGTTCAGCTCGGAACAACATGAAAATATATTGCTCAGGTTCATTATTTTGAGTTTTAAGCATTTTGAACTTTGTGCTTTCGATGGGCCTTTTAACTGCTAGTTTCAAGAACAATGTGATGAAAGGGTAGTTATGCGGTAAGGCGGTTAATATGCGGCTAATATACGGTGTAACCGGATAGAAATGTGACTGGTTAAAGATAATAAAATCGGTAAAAAATACCTATTTTGTTGATCCGAATATCAATATATTCGGTAGCGCCTAATTTGTTGATAATTTTGAGCTATGGGGCCTCGGAAATTCCCACGATAACAAAATCGGTAAAATTACCTATTTTGTTATCTGAATATCAATATATTCGGTAGCGCTTAATTTGTTGTTAATTTCGAAAGTATCCATACTTTTTAAAAGTTTATCGATACTTTTTAAACAACAATGTAACTGCGGTTGGAAAAAAATGTCGAAAAAATTGTATAAAGTGTTACAAAAGTATATGTTTTTTCGATACTTTTTTAAATTCAATACAAAAAACTGTGCACAAAGTATCGATATTTTCGATACTTTTTAAAATTCAATACAATGTAACAGCTAATTTGACAAAGAATCGGTAAAATACAAGCAAATTTGACATAACCGGTTACATTACTTAAACATATAATGTAACCGGTTAATCGTTACCGGATATTTTGTTTGGTTTCGATACTTTTTTAAGAACGTGTGCAAAAGAATCGGTACAATAGAAAAAATTAAACATAACCTGTTACATTATTAATACATATAATGTAACCGGTAAATCTTTACCGGATATCTTGTTTGGTTTCGATTCTTTTTTAAGAACGTGTGCAAAAGAATCGGTACAATTTAAAAAAGTATCGAAACCTGGGGAATTGTATCGATTAAATATAGCATAATGATATAACCGGTTAAAAAGTATCTACTCTAATACAAACCTTTGTATTGCTTGCATTTACAGAAAACCTAAGAGAGTATTTGAAATCGACCCGAGTTTGGTTGCTGCGAAATACAAGGGAGGCGTTCTTGCAGTCGTGTTGTATCAGAATCGAAAGGAAAAATTTTGGGTTTGGGGACTTTGAAGTAAAAGGTATGTTGTCGAAACCCTAGTTTTTTGGTAATGTAGTATTGGGTAGTTGGGGATAATATTTTGGGTTTAGTGATTTTGAAGTAAAATCGGAATTCGGATCGATTATAAGTCGAAATTGTAATTATATTTAGGAAATAAATATCGGTACTTTGTTCTGAGAACTTATCGGTAGAAATTAATATTGTCGGTAGAAAATGAATATCGATACTTTTTTCAGAGAACTGAAGCGAGATAGGTGCTAAGGATCATGAAGATGTTGTTCGTGAAGATGAGACTGAAATGGTTGAAATGGAGCCGGAGAGTATCGAAAGTGGGGAAAATCTAAAGCAACCAAATGGTGGATATATGTACTTCTAGTAAGTAGCAATGTCAAATAGTTGTTCTGTAAATTGTAATTGGATGAAAGTATTTAAGAACATTTAAACTTTCCTATCATGACAGTATGAAAGAAGTGCAGAGGATGAAGGATTGTGGTTCTTACACTGTCGGTTCGGTATGTAAATTGAATTTATAGTGAATATATTGTAGGTTTAATATTTTGATTGTTGAAGGTTTATGCATAATTTTCAGGTGAAAGACATTGTGGTGAAGAAATGGAACACAATGAGTAAAACTGAGAAGCAACCATTTAACACGTTGTCCACAAATGATAGAGAAAAATATCCGGCCAAGAAGAAAGTAGAAGGAAACATTGTGAAGAAGGTATTCGTTAAACTTGTAAATATGTTGATAAATGATATATAAAAACTCTAACATTATATGTAAATAATATAGGAAGTGTCGACAAGGTGTAGCATAAAACGAGTGCACCACATAATAGAGGAGTCGAAAGCGAAGGATAAAACAAATGTGTTGAAAGAAATGGGGTTTGGATCTCTTATTGAGATGAAGGACCGACCAATTCGAAGGGAATTGTGTCGCTTGTTGATGGGAGATTTTGATTTGCACAAGTGTGATGTTCGATACGGCAAATATTTATTTCATTTTGGTGTCCGATGTGTTGAAGCCGTATTGGGGCTACAAAATAAAGGGCAGAGTGTGGATGAAGTTATTAAGAGGGAGGATTGAAAAATACTTGTGAAGAAGTATGGCCTAAAGTCCAAGGTGACATTTGCTACACTTGAGGACGATATAAAAAGCGGCAAGTATGAGGGGGATGATCTGAAGGCCCGGGTACTATTGTACATTGTCGGAGTATTCATTTGTCCAACGGGTGATACATCCTCGAGCAAATAAAGTATGAAGTTGATTTGCGACTCCGGGTTGAAAGGTGAATTAAATTGGGCCTCATATGTCAGTGACAAATTAATTGATGCAATAAAGAGTTTTTAAAAGGCCAAAAACCCCACATACCTCAAAGGATGCATAGCTGTCTTAGAGGTAAATGAGTTGAATCTTGGTGTTAGTTTAGAAAACTTTGTAAATAGTTATTATAGAAAATGATAAAGTTTATTATAAATGCAGGTTGCATTGTTTGATTTTTGGTCAGATTGCCGACCTTCCAAAAAATCAGAGTCGCACGCATCACTACATGGGGCAAGGAAGAAGTTGCTCGAGTTATGGCAAAGTTAAAGTTGAAATTACCGAAAAAGAAAGTAAGGGTAATTTAAGTATTTATAGATTAGTAAGGACTTAAAAAAGAAAGATGCTCTAATAATGTTGTTTATTTGTGAAGGTTGGCGAGGAGGAAGAGGAGAAAGTAGAAGATAAGGTGAAACAGAATGAAGAGGGAAGTAAATATGACATATTGATGGCTGGGTTGGCGGAGGTGAAAAAAGTCGTTTCTGATTGTTTGCAAAGACAATCCAGAATCGAACATGCGATTAAGAGTTTAAAGGGGGAAGTAGGGGAAAATGTTGATGGTGTTGTGAAAGAAGTGGTGGAATTGAGGGGTGAGTTGAATGGGGTGATTGGAATGATAGAAAAAAAATGGATGAGGGGATAAATTTAAGTTCTGAAAAAAAAGAGGAGTTATGTTGAGGAAAAATATGATGAACTTAAAAAAAATGATGAAGAAAATTTAGAAGAATTGAGTAAGAGGGAAGAAAATATAAGAGAAATCCACCATGAAGATATGAGGACACCGGATCATGCAATAGATGTAGATCTCGATTCAGGGTGTCCTGCACCAAAGAAGAAGAAGAATAAAAAGGTAAAATGAATAATACAAATGACATCCATTTTGATTATTGTGTTGTGGCTAATATCTATTGATATATCGTAGGCTGCAAAGGTCAAAATACCAAGTGGAATTGGTTCAATGGAGGGTGCAATGTGTGATTATGTATGGAATAGTGAGTTGTTAGAAGATACGTAAGTAATATATATTGCTTTGCGAGTGATATTTAAATATTTTTGGGAAAAAATTAATACAAAAAATTGCTTGTATAGAGATGTTATCCTAGATTTCGGAAGCGAACACGGCACAGTAGGCGACCTTTGCTCGTTAAAACCTGGGGAATGGCTTTACAGATCGATTATTGATTTGAGAGGCTGGTTGTTGGGTTACAACTCGATGAAGAATAGTTCAGGGAACCGAAAGATTTGCTATTTACCAGCCATTTTTGTGGTAAGTTACATTTATACACATTTTCGTGTCAAATTTGTTCATGGCTGGTCAATTAATAGAGATTTTTTTTAAAATGCAGAAAGCGTTGATAATGGACGGTCAAAATGTGCCGAATCTTATAAGCTTTTTTTCTAAAACATTGATCGACCATAATAAATTGACCGATTGTGACATGGTAAGATATTGTTGCGTACATGTTGTTCAGTAATTAAATAATAACAATAAATGTTCTAATATCTTGTGTGACATTTATTGTAGATCTTCTTGCCAATAAACGATGAGAATAATCATTGGTGTCTCTTGGTGTTGGATATGGTTGATCGTGTAGCATCGTTTCTGTTGAGTTGATCGAACACTTGCAAATGGCCAAGAGGGGGTGAATTGGCAATTAAAATTTTGGTGAAGAGAAAGATTGAAAATAAAAATGACACAAGGGGTTATAGTGGTTCAAGTTCTCCAAATGAACTCTACATCCACTACCTTAGTTCCCACTAAGGATTTTCAAACAATTCACTACTTGAATTCGTCCCCTTTTCTTGGATGAGGAGGAAACCTTACAATTTCGATTAAGCTTTCTACCCAAAGCTTAATCCACTCAAATACAAAGAAAGATTTTGGTAAACTCAAATGTTTCCTCTCAAAGGATAATTGTCTACCCAATTACAATTTCAACAACCCCAAACTCACAATACAAATTGACAATTTGAAACACACTAGGGTTGGGTACAAAAATTTGACTTTGAATAGCTCAAGGGTTTGGATTTTTGCTTTGATGATGCTTGAATGTTTTATTGTTGTTGCTGACCTTCAAAGGGCTTCATTTTATACCTCCTCTATTAATTCTAGCCGTTTGGGTGGTTGGGAACATAAATGGAGCCGTTGGAACCTTCTCTTACCACCATAAATGCACTTCTGCAGCTATCCGTATCGGTACACGGGGAGCCGTATCGATACCTGTCTCAGAAAAGAAAGAGCCATTGTGTGTAATAAATAAGGGGTATCGATACGCACGTAAGCGTACCGGTACGGGGTATCGAAACGAGGGTTTACCGTATCGATACCTTTTTCTCAACTTAGCTCACTGTCGATTTCCATATCGGTACGAGGGTTTGGCGTATCGATACGGGTCAACGACCAATTTAAAATTTGGTTACCAACCAACTGACACCAACGGTCAAAATATTTAAACCGACTTGAATTTAAAATCCATTAAGTCCGTATCGATACTGATGAAGTCGTATCGGTACGCCATTCAAACTCTTTAGACTTTTTACGAAGGGGCGTATCGATACAGGTAAAGAGCGTATCGATACGTGTTCCTCCAGTAGCCAACTTTGTTAAAAAGGTATCGATACGGATGGAAGCATATCGATACACCTGGACGTTTTTCAATTGTTTGGCTTTGGAACACTTAGAAAATATTTTGAGTTTGAGTTTTTCAAATCAGTTTTAAAGAGTTGGTAATTTAAAACTTATTAAGGGACTTATAAAACAATTTTAAGTTTTTCAAATTGATCCTTAAAGATTTAATTATATCAAAATCAAACATAGGTTTTACAATCTCCCCCTTTTTGATATAACAAAACTAAAACTTAAAATTTTTGACACTTTGAAAAAAAAACTTTACAAAGTTAACTCCCCCTTAATATAAGCTTGGTAACTTTTGAGTTGAAATCAAAATTTTTGAAGTGTTGTGAGCTAGTTTCTCTCCCCCTTTTTTGTTGAGTTGTGTGGTGCTCGATTCGTTCAACCGATTATGCTCACCAAGTGGAGGAGAGGTGGATTTTTGGGTGGAAGGGTTAAGGAAGCTAAAAAGAATAAGACACAATGATTTTAGAGTGGTTCGGTCTTCTAACAAGCACCTACATCCACTACCTTAGCTCCCCACTAAGGATTTCACAATCAATCCACTAATTGATTCGTCCCCTTTTCTAGGCTTAGGAGGAAACCCTTACAACCAATCAAGCTTTCTACCCAAAGCCTTGATTGAAACCCTCTTTACAAGAGATAAACAAAGCAAACTTGTAATCCTCTAATAGGAGTTTGTTTGTACAATTTTGCACTCACCCAAACCTAAAACACTTGAGCAAATTTGACAATTTTGGCTCACTAGTGTTTGTCTATACAAGAATTGACAATTTAAGTGCTAAGACAATTTCTTGATCATTTGACGTTTTACAATATGAGCATTAGCCTTCTCTTGATGCTTGGAGGTCCCTTTTATACTCCCAAATGAGTTTGTAGCCGTTACTAGCCGTTGGGGATGAATTGGAGCCGTTGAGGACTTTATTTCCCTTCATAAATGATGTTCTGCAGCTAACGGTATCAATACACGTGGAACGGTATCGATACGACCTTCATAGGAACTAGCCGTTGGGCTTTTGCCTGCATAGGCGTATCGATACGCTTGAGGGCGTATCGGTACCCTTTGACATTTAAATGGCCGTTGGGAAATAGCCGTTGGGGTAGTTAAACTGGGATCGGTACGCTGACGTGGCGTATCGAAATGACCCCCTCCGTATCGATACACTAAACCCTCGTATCGATACGGGTTTTGACAGTGGCCAAACCAGGGCAAAATGGTATCGATACTGGTACAACGGTATCGATACTGGTACTTTGAAATCACGAGTTTGGCTATTAAAAACATGAAAATTCTTTGTCAAAAACCTCTTAAAATACCTCAAACATAATTTCAAGTTGTTTGGACTTAAAAACAAGTTTTAAATTCTTTTCAAATTAGTCCAAAACATTTTTCAATTATTATATCAAAACATTAGTTCTACAATCTCCCCCTTTTTGATATAATAAAACTAACTTGAAAAATTGTTTGGGATTCTCCCCCTCTAACTTTTAAAAATTTGAATAAGAGATTAAAGATATGAAATCAAATTAAGCTCCCCCTTATTCATTTGAAAATTCAATTTTTCAAACCATTTCTCCCCCTTTTTGTTATATCAAAAAGAATTTAAAAGACATTTAAGTTCAAGATAACATAGGAGGCAAAAACATTTTGACACACTTAAAAATTTTTGGTTTAAAATTGGCTCCCCCTTACTCAAAGCATCATAGAAATTGTTAGTCCATCATATATGATCATCTAGTTGAATGAAATAAAAATAAAACAAAAGAAATCAAAAACAACTAGAATTTTACCACACTTGAACTCAAGGTAGGATGTGAAGCCTTCCTTCTTCAAGTGTTCTTCCTTGTGTGCATGGAGCTCCCCCTCAATGTTTGACTTGTTGAACATCTCCATCACACCTAGCAAAAGACAATCAAGTAACTTTTGGTATCCAAATTGCTTTGGATCCATGAACGTTAGTAGCACAAATTTTTGACCCCTTTGGAATCAATTTTTCAATGTCATCCTTTTTAATTGAAGTGGTTAGTCCTTTTGGGACCCAAACACTTCTAAAACATTTACCATTTTTAAATCTAGGGGCACTAGATTGTCTAACATAAAAATTTGATTTTCCAAAATTATTTTTCTTTTCAAGCTCTTTGGAAATCAAATCTTTTTCTTCTTGAACATTTTGAAGCAATTTTTGTAAATCAAAACATTTTAATTCAAACTCTTCAAGTTTTGCTTCAAGTTCAAGTTTGGTTTTAGAAAGCAAATCATTTTGAATTTTTAACTTTGAAACCAATTTTTTGTTTTTCAAAATGTGGCTTTTAAAATCTAAAACCAAATCATCATAGGCATCTTGTAATTCATCAAATGAATAAGAACATGAAGTAGATGAATTAGAAGTTACCCTTGAATCTTCTTCGATGGCCATAAGGCAAAGGTTGGCTTGTTCATCGTCGGTGGAGTCTTCATCACTCCAAGTAGCCAAATGTGCCTTCTTCTTATGGCTTGAAGTGCTTGCCCTCTCCTTTCTCTTGGGTTCTCGTTCAAGCTCTCTCAAGGCTTTCTTCATGAACGGGGCACACTTCTTGAAGAGATGAACTATCTCTTCTTCTTCATCCTCCTCTTCACTTGAGTAGACATGATTGCAAGTGGAGGATTTGAGAGCCATGGCACTAGCATTGATGCCAAGCCCTTTGATTTTCTTCTCTCCCATAGCTCTAATTTCTTCCCTTTTCTTCTCATCCTCTTTATTCTTCTTCATGATTTGATGAGTAAGGAGTGACCCCATGAGTTCATCAAGCTTCAAAGTCTTCAAATTTTTGGCTTCGATGATGGCGGTCCTCTTTGAGTCCCAAGACTCGGGAAGTGAGTAGATGAGCTTTCGAACAAGCTTTTCTTCCGGAATGGGTTCTCCATACCCTTTGAGACCATTGGTGATGGTGGAGAATCTATCGAACATTTTCTCAATGTTCTCTTCCGGATCCATTTTGAAGTTCTCATACTCCAAGGTTAGGAGCCCAATCTTGGTCTCCTTGACTTCATCGGTCCCCTCGTATGTGACTTCAAGCTTGTCCCATACCTCCTTGGCACTCTCACAAGAAGACATCTTCTCATAGATAGATGGGCCAAAAGCACAAAACAAGATGTGCAAGGCCTTGCAATTTAGCTCCATCTTCTTGCGATCGTCGGCACTCCACTCTGCTTTGCTTCGTTGAGGCACGAACGAACCATCTTCAACTATGTCCCATAGCTTGTAATCTCTAGACTTGATGAAGAACTTCATCTTTATCTTCCAATGGGCATAGAATGTTCCGTCGAAGAAAGGCGGTTTGTCTATGGATTGCGCCATTTGAGCCGGTTGATGAAAATGTGATCGAGCTTGCCGGATCTTCTCAATAGGATGTGAATCCTCTTCGATTGAGCCAAGCTCTGATACCAATTGTTGAGTTGTGTGGTGCTCGATTCGTTCAACCGATTATGCTCACCAAGTGGAGGAGAGGTGGATTTTTTGGGTGGAAGGGTTAAGGAAGCTAAAAAGAATAAGACACAATAATTTTAGAGTGGTTCGGTCTTCTAACAAGCACCTACATCCACTACCTTAGCTCCCCACTAAGGATTTCACAATCAATCCACTAATTGATTCGTCCCCTTTTCTAGGCTTAGGAGGAAACCCTTACAACCAATCAAGCTTTCTACCCAAAGCCTTGATTGAAACCCTCTTTACAAGAGATAAACAAAGCAAACTTGTAATCCTCTAACAGGAGTTTGTTTGCACAATTTTGCACTCACCCAAACCTAAAACACTTGAGCAAATTTGACAATTTTGGCTCACTAGTGTTTGTCTATACAAGAATTGACAATTTAAGTGCTAAGACAATTTCTTGATCATTTGATGTTTTACAATATGAGCATTAGCCTTCTCTTGATGCTTGGAGGTCCCTTTTATACTCCCAAATGAGTTTGTAGCCGTTACTAGCCATTGGGGATGAATTGGAGCCGTTGAGGACTTTATTTCCCTTCATAAATGCTGTTCTGCAGCTAACGGTATCGATACACGTGGAACGGTATCGATACGACCTTCATAGGAACTAGCCGTTGGGCTTTTGCCTGCATAGGCGTATCGATACGCTTGAGGGCGTATCGATACCCTTTGACATTTAAATGGCCGTTGGGAAATAGCCGTTGGGGTAGTTAAACTGGGATCGGTACGCTGACGTGGCGTATCGAAACGACCCCCTACGTATTGATACACTAAACCCTCGTATCGATACGGGTTTTGACAGTGGCCAAACCAGGGCAAAATGGTATCGATACTGGTATAACGGTATCGATACTGGTACTTTGAAATCACGAGTTTGGCTATTAAAAACATGAAAATTCTTTGTCAAAAACCTCTTAAAATACCTCAAACATAATTTCAAGTTGTTTGGACTTAAAAACAAGTTTTAAATTCTTTTCAAATTAGTCCAAAACATTTTTCAATTATTATATCAAAACATTAGTTCTACATTTTTGTTAGATCAAAAATATTGAGACAATGTATAAGTGCATAAACATAGGCAAAGGTATAAATAAGCAACATTAATATTATTAATCATAGCATCCAACTTAAAAATCCAAACAAAAACAGAAAATCAAAGCATAGGTTTAAAAATAAAGCAAACTTAGTCCTAAGAACATAAATCAAAGATGCATAAAATAGAAAATCCTAAATGATATGCATGAGATGCAAGAAGAAACGTCTAGGCATCATCTTCGTTGTCTTCATCATCTTCATCATCAACTCTCATTGGATCATTGTCCCTCATGCTATTGCGCCACTCATCATGGAAAGCGGAGATGGAAATATTCAAAGAATTATGACCGCTTTCAAGAGATGTGAGGCGATTCTCCATGCTCGTCATCCTTGTATCAAAAGTTGTTTCAAGGGCGGTAAGACGATTTCCCATGTCCGTGCGCAACCCGGTAAATTGCTCATTGAGGAATGTCATGAGAGCATCCATAGAGGGTTGAAGAGCTTGAGGAGCTTGAGGAGCTTGATCTCCTTGAGGTTCTTCAAATACGGTTGCGGCCTCGGGTGGTAGCTCGGAAAGACGTAACCAATTTCCATTAAAATAATGAAACTTACCCCGTGCAAGAGATCGCTCATCAATGGGATCGGTAAGGGGAGTTGGGAAGTCAAAAGAACAATCAATATCCTTTTTCATAAAGAAATAACTTAAGGCCGTACCATATGTAAAGGAGGTGACGAGAGAGGTTTGATGATGTTGCACAAGATAGACGATTTCCCCGAACATGATTCGAGCAAGATTTGGGCGCTTTCGCTCACGGAAGCAACGGATCCAAAAGTCATCCACTTGACGGATGGTAGAATATTTTCCTCCGGAGGGACGAAACCACCAAGACACCATCAAATGGAGGATCCGATCTTGAGCATTTAGGGCGGTCATGGAGCCACTAAGAACATGCCCCAAAGCATCCTCATCATCAAGGCCTTCATCCTCTAATTTAAAGACTTCACAAATAGATTTGACATCAAGGATGAATTTCTTTCCCATGAGATAAGAGCTAATGGCGACAACTTCCCCATTGCGAGAAACACATTTGGCATTAGTGTAGAAAATCAAAACCAAAAGACGATAATAAAAACCGGGAATAGATAAAAAATCCATGAAATTCCAACGTCGAAGTAAAGGAAGATATTCAAATTTGAAACGCTCCGAGTTGAGAAAGGGAATGGATATTACCCTTTCAGCACGAATCTTGTAATTCTCGAATTGACGAAAATATGCTAGACCCGCGGGACCTTCAAAGGATTGTTCATAGATGGAAGTGTAGTTCGGACGTGCAACTGCTCCAAGAGTGGATGATTCACCGGTTAGAGAAACCCTTGATCGATTCCTCGATTCCTTTGGTGCCATGATCTAAAAGAGAAATCATGCATAAAGATTTCTTCAAATTTTGGTTAAGAACCAAGAAAAAAAATTAAAAGGATTTTTAAAAAAAAATTGGAAGAACAAAAGTTTTGTTAAGAAAAATATGAATCATAAAAACAAAAACAAAACAAAAACAAAAAAATTGAAAAGGAAGAAGAAAGAAAATTTTACCTTGATAGAAACTTGAGAGATTGAAGAAAATTTTAGCACAATTGTGATGAGAAGGAGCTTAAAGCTTTGCTTGATTGAAAAACTCTTTTAGATTTTGAGTTGTGGTGTGAAAATATGAGGGAGGAAGAGCCTTTTTATAGGCAAAAACGGCTAGGGTTTTTAGGGTTTGAAGAATTTTAGTTTTGGTAAAAGTTAAAGACTTTAAATGCCAAATTAAAAGCTGTCTGCGCAATCGAGTATCGATACGCCTGAGGGTGTATCGATACGGGGTAGAAACGTCATTTCCTTAAAAATGCCCGTTGGAGAATCGTATCGAAACGAATGAGGTCCGTATCGAAACGATTTGAAGCTCGTATCGATACGGGTTTAATCGTATCGATACACGTTTAAGCAAAATGAATTCTGGGAAACTGAATGAAGAACACATATCGATACGCGTAGATCTGTATCGATACTCTATGCCCAGAAATGCATCTTTAGTCCTAAAGAAAAACCATAGGCTCGATTTTAGCATCTCCTAAAGGTATGCAAATGATGAATGAACAGTTCTAAGCATATTTTAATAGAAGCATACTCCCCCTAACTATAGGCATGGACATTTTCAAGAGTTACAACACATAAACATGCAATTTCACAAAATCAAGCATTTTTAAGCATAAAGAGGTCCTAAAAGGTCAAGATAGGCTAGCTAGACCTAACTCTCTCCTAAGGGACCAAAAACGCTCTTTATCTAAAGGTTTTGTAAATATATCCGCTAATTCGTTCAAGGTATCAACATATTCAATAACAACATCATTTTTTAAAACATGATCTCTAATAAAATGATGTCGAATTTCTATGTGTTTAGTTCTAGAGTGTTGGATGGGATTCTTAGTAAGACAAATGGCACTTGTGTTGTCACACTTAAGGGGTATGGTTTCTACTTCAACATCATAATCTAAGAGTTGTTGCTTCATCCAAAGGACTTGAGCACAACAACTTCCTAAGGATATGTACTCCGCTTCGGTGGTAGATAAGGCTACGCTATTTTGTTTCTTAGAGAACCAAGATACGAGCATACTACCTAAGAATTGACATGTCCTGGAAGTACTTTTCCTATCTATCTTACATCCCCCATAATCCGCATCCGAATAAGCATGAAGGCTAAAGGAAGAATCTTTAGGATACCAAAGTCCTAAAGTAGGTGTGTCTCTAAGGTATCTAAAAATTCTCTTAATGGCAACTAGGTGTGATTCTCTAGGACTAGCTTGAAACCTAGCACACAAGCAAACACTAAACATGATATCCGGTCTACTTGCGGTAAGGTAAAGCAAAGAACCTATCATGGATCTATAGAGCTTAGAATCAACACACTTACCTCCTTCATCTTTGTCAAGCTTTATGGAAGAACTCATAGGAGTGGCTTGAGGCTTTGCATTCTCCAAGCCAAACTTTTTGAGCATATCATTCACGTACTTAGCTTGATTTATGAAGGTGCCATCTTTCCTTTGTTTGATTTGGAGTCCCAAAAAGAATAAGAGCTCCCCCATCATGCTCATCTCGAACTCACCTTGCATTAGCTTAGAAAATTCTTTACAATAACACTCATTAGTAGAACCAAAAATGATATCATCAACATAAATTTGAACTACTAAGATGTCATTGTTATATCTTTTTATGAAGAGTGTTGTATCCACCTTTCCTTTTTCAAAACCCTTTTCAATTAAGAAATTTGAAAGTCTCTCATACCAAGCTCTAGGAGCTTGTTTTAAACCATAGAGAGCTTTTGTTAGTTTAAACACATGGTTTGGAAATTTTGAATCCTCAAAACCCGGTGGTTGTTCAACATACACCTCTTCATTTATAAAACCATTTAAAAAGGCACTTTTTACATCCATTTGAAAAAGCTTGAAATTATGATAACATGCAAATGCAAGCAACATCCTAATGGCTTCCATCCTAGCTACGGGTGCATAAGTCTCATCAAAATCAATTCCCTCTTCTTGTGTATAGCCTTGAGCAACAAGCCTAGCCTTGTTTCTCACTATATTACCACTTTCATCTAATTTATTCCTAAAAACCCATTTTGTTCCTATAGTAGATTGATCATTAGGCCTTTCAACTATTGTCCAAACTTTACTCCTCTCAAATTGATTTAATTCCTCTTGCATGGCCAAAATCCAAAAATCATCTTTTAAAGCTTCTTTAATATTTTTAGGCTCAATGCATGAAAGAAATGCAACATGATTCATTAATTTGAGAGAGGATCTAGTAGTTACCCCCTTGGATGGATCACCCAAGATTTCACCACCTTTGACATAGTTTAACTCCCTTGGGTAAGACACCTCCCTTTCCTCAAGAGCCAAGTCCTTCAAGGCTTCAAGAGGTGGATCTTGTGAATCCTCATCTTTGGTTGGAATCTCATCCACCTTTGACGTTTGTCCTCCATCAATGGCATCAATGATTCCTACATCATCATCATCACAAGATTCCTTCCTCGAAAGGAGGTTATCATCGAAAACAACATGTATTGACTCTTCAACAACTAGAGTTCTTTTATTAAATACACGATAGGCTTTAGAGTTTAAAGAATACCCTAAGAAAATAGCTTCATCACTTTTAGCATCAAATTTACCTAAGCTTTCTTTACCATTATTCAAAACAAAACACTTGCAACCAAAAGGATGAAAATAGCTAATGTTAGGCTTCTTAGATTTTAAAATCTCATAAGGTGTTTTCTTCAAAACCGGCCTAATCATTACTCGATTTATAATATAGCAAGCGGTATTTGTGGCTTCTGCCCAAAAATATTTAGGTAAATTATTTTCGCAAAGCATGGTTCTAGCCATTTCTTCTAAAGTTCGATTTTTCCTTTCAACTACCCCATTTTGTTGAGGAGTGCGAGGTGCGGAAAAATTGTGGCTAATCCCATTTTCATTTAAAAACTCATTGAAACCTAGATTTTGAAATTCGGTTCCATGATCACTTCTAATGTGAGAAATCTTAAGTTCAAGATCATTTTGAGTTATTTTAGAAAATGTGATGAATTTTTCTAAAGCCTCATCCTTTGTACTTAAGAATAGAACCCAAGTATACCTAGAGTAGTCATCTACAAGCACAAAAGCATATGATTTTCCACCCAAGCTCATTGTTCTAATAGGCCCAAAAAGATCCATATGAATTAATTGTAAACATCTACTAGTAGAGACATCATTTATGGATTTAAAAGAACTTCTATGTTGTTTACCCTTTGAACATGCATCACAAATTTTATCATTTGAAAATTTAAGTTTGGGTAAACCTCTAACTAGATTAAGGGAAATTAATTTTTCTAAGACACTCATGCTAGCATGTGTAACACCCTATAATAAAGAGTAGATGCTTAAGAGAAGCAAGTAAAAAAAAAGGAAGTGAGGGTTGTGGGAACCGAACCCACAACCTCAAGGGGTTTAAACAAATGCCCAGCCAATTGAGCTATTGAAGCTCTTGGTTGTAAGTTACCATTTTTAAATTTTATTTAGATCCTAAAAATAATATAATAATAAATAAATAAAAGTATCCTACCTACCCCCATAATGGTATTAATTGAGTCCATCAGCCCCAAGAAAGGGACTAGACTCTTCTACACAGAGACCCATCGTCTTCCCTAACCCCCCAAACTTCGGCCGCCGTCCGTTCACCACCGCCACGCCGTTTCTTGCACCGCCACCGTCAGAGTGACCGCCGCCCCCTTCCCGATCGAACCACGACCGCCACTCACCATAATCCCCCACCGTGCGCCGTTGAGAGCAGTCAAAAGGTTCGACTAAAACCAAATCACGCATCACCTCTGTTGTTCGACGTTTCCGGCGTCGGTCGACGTCGGTTCGCCGCGCCAGCACCGCCAAGAAGCTAACTGCGCGGAGACGAACAAAACCCAGTCGTCAAAGGGTTCGTCTGCCGTCTTTCAAGCCGTCATCGGAGCCTCGTCGTCCTTGCGCCGTTTAACCCCGATTTGGTAAGTTGGTAAGTGGTTCAACTTATTTTTTTAAGGTGTTTTAGGGTCGTAAATGGATTTTTGGCGCTCATTTTGTGTTTTAGGGTGTTTTCCGGCTTATTTCAGATTGTTTAGGGCCGCACGTGGGCCCCACGCGCCGTCCAAGGCGATTTCCGGCCGCCCTTGACTGTGGCTGTGGAACCGACCGAATCAGACCTGGTCTGGCCTTGAACCGAGCTGCCCGAACCGATTCAAGCCCAGTGGTTGACCCGACCTGACCCGTTGACCGACCCGACCCGACCCGTTGGCCGACCCGTTGACCGACCCGACCCAGTGAGTCAACTCGTCCGAGTCAACTCAGTGCGTCAACTCGACCGAGTCAACCCAGTGAGTCAACTCACCGAGTCAGCCTTGGACCAGTGACGTCAGCATGATGTCAGCGTTGACTTTGACCGCTGACATCAGCGTTGACTTTGACCGAAAAGTCAACTTTTTCTGAAAAGTCCTATTTTATGTTTTTCGACGTCCTGAGTCCGATTTTGAAGCCCGTTTCATGAAATTCTAACCCGAAAGCCTCCGAATTGGACCTTGAACTCGAGTCCACTTATGTATTTTAATAATTAATTATGAGTAAGGTGATTAAGGACTGAAATTGGAATTTGCACGATTAAAGGTATTCAAGGTTCCTTGTATTCGGGATGTTGAGGACGTCGCATTCGGGTTCGAGAATGATCGAACGGAGTATCATGGTCAACCGATATAGCAAGTATTAAAGGTAATACACTACTACCTCTTGTATGCTTTATGAGCATGTTGGTATTTGTTAATGCATGCATAAAAATGATGATAAGTACTGTTAATTCTGCTCAAGTCAAACCGAATATGGAAACGAGTATGATATTCTAGATAAGATTGCAATGCTCGAATAAGAAGATCAATAAATCAGAAGAATTTGGAGTTCAATAAGTAGTTAATAAGACAATTAATCTCCAAATCCGGCTATTAGTGTCAAATGATCAATGTTAAAAATATTTGGATATAAAATTACGAAAATGCCTTAAAGTATGAGAATGACTAAAATATCCTTGGAATTGGAAGAGATCCAGAAATCTACAATGGATATGGTAAAACAACTCGATTCGTCTGGAAACCTCGATCTACTTGTAAAGTTATGGAAAACAAGAATTAAACCTTCGAGATTGTAAGGTGTTAGGTTTCTTGAATTTGGAATAAATCTCCGAATGTAAATTTACGGGAAACTATCCATGCCTCCGAATTAATCAAGCGACTCAGAATATTGAATTGATTGAAATGGCTAAAAGTATTGGAAATACTATTATGGTTAAAATTAATTGGAATGATCGTATTGACAAAAGGGATGAAATATTCTCGGACATCGAGGTTTGCAATTAACTGGAAGGATGGATAAACCCTTGAGTTCTGAAATGAATGAAGTGGTTGGAGGTACCGAAATTTCTAGAATGGCTGAGACACCCACGAATATTTAAATAATTGAAATATTATAAATTGTTCAATCGACGGAAATGATGGATATCCCGAGTTTCAGAATGACTGAAATACCCCTTGACTGAAATAAGTAAATTTACCTTTGATGAAATTCTAGAAATGCTAATAAAGTTGAAAATGACTGAAATGCCCTCAAGGGTTGAAGCATGACTTACGTACGTCAAACACTCTTGATATTAATATAAGGGTGGAAGTCTTCCCGCATAGAGTATTAGTTCGACTATTCCGTGGCAAGTCTTGTGGTGAAATATGAAAGCAACCGTTCAGATATACGATACAGTTGAATGCATCAGAAGGGTTGGTTAGTACTACAAAGTTTGAATATGTTAGTTCGAATGGTTTTGGAGGCTCGATAAACTTCTGGAAATCTTAATTACTGTAAATCATAAATTCCTCATGATCGAGCTAAGTTACAAAATCACCCCTGATATTAAATGAACAAAACGCCCTCGTTGGCCAAAGTAATCAAAATAGCCCCGAACGTATCTGATATAGTGAAAGGTCTTGACGTAGAAATCTCTGAATGCCTGGTTGGATACCTGATGAACAAGTATAATTTCTGAGCTACCGTTTACGCCTTGTTGGTATAAATTACCAAAATGCTCGTGTATGATAAAATGATCATAATGCCCTAGTAGGCTTAAATGGCTAAATCACTCATGATATGCCTAAACTCTCAAGACCTTGATGTATCATCTCCTGACTATCTGGTTTGAACCGTTAGTACAAACCTCTCTTTTAATAGGGGCCTTGTTTCAAAGATCCGTTCAGTTGACAAAAGTTTAATGTGTTCTCTTCCGTAAATGTCAAATATCTCTAAGGAATAAATTGTTCCACCTAGTGTGTTCCATGTGTGCCACACGACTGTTTTGCATACTGTTTTACATGTTATGATACCGATCACGTGCACTTGATTGACATATTTGGACTCACATGACATGTTTTATAATTAAGCATGACCGTACTATATTTCTGATATATGCATATGCACCCGATATGGAAAACAAGCTACATGGATAATGTGTTACTAAAAAAATAAAAAATAAAAATAAATACAGTTATTGATTAATGAACTAATGATGATCTGATTCACTGGGTAATTGGGACATGATACGAAGTTACCTACGGCTCAGCCCTGATCCAGTTGGTAAGTCCGCCCGTTTTCGGATCCTAGGCTTCGGCCAGGTCCGCCCGTTTTCGGTTCCTATGCTTCGGCAAGGGCCGCCCGTATTCTAAGGTATATCCTTAGGATGGTACCTATGCCCAATGGGCTCGGGTTAATGCCTGTACATGATACCGCACTGGGGGAAACTAAATATTGGAGTATGGTTGGAGGGTAAATAAAGAATTAAAATGAATTTTACTGCTACCTGAAACAAATGTATTTGAAATAAAAAGGTTTACTGCATTATTATATTTCATGCATTAATGATGCACCGTTGGAACACACTAGGCACCAAACTCTTTTATTCCTACCTCGTATGTTACCAGCCTATATAATTATCGTCTAATTCTCGATGTATGAATAAAGAGCAAGTATCGTTATTCTCGAGTATGATGCTACCTCGAAATAGTAGAACAGAAATAGAGACTGTTACTACGTGGAACATCCTGAAAATGTTATGCCTATCATATATCTGCATGAGCTTATAGCATCTTTTGGTAGTTTTGTATTACTGAGCTTTTCCAAGCTCACGTTGTTTTTTACCATCGCAGGTTAAAGGGATATATCATGGTATAACGTTTGACATCAGTGTTCGGAGTTCTCTCGGCATTGCTTTTGGAGTACGATACTGTATAGTTAGTGGGCATGTATGTCATGTATTGTTCTATGATAGTATTTGTAAAGCATTTTCTAAAGTTTTTATTATGTGTTTAAATGACATCCCGAAATGATATTTTAAAACAGAAGTTGGTTTTACAGTTTAATAAGTGTTTTGAGAAAGAAAAAAAAAGTTTCTACGTATATTTTTACTGTGGGTCGCTCTTGTGACCCTAATGTGTCTTCCTAGGATCCGTTGTAACGCATAGGCGGGTCTAGGGGGTTACAGCATGTCCTAATTTTCTATGCCAAAGCCATGAGTCATGTTCATCATGTGCAACTAAGCATGTATGTGATGAATGAATGTCTTCTAGATGCACCATGTAAATGTTCCCTATGCGATGACCAATGAGCATTAGTTGATTGGTTTTAATGTTTACAATTTTGCAACCACTTTTATCAAATATAACATTAAAACCCTTGTCACACAATTGACTAAGACTCAACAAATTATGCTTAAGACCGTTGACATACAAAACATTTTCAATGAAAATAGAAGAGTGATTACCAATGGAGCCTATTCCTTCAATGTGGCCTTTGGAGTTATCACCAAACGTTACCACTCCACCACCTTTAGGCTTTAGTTCCACAAATCGACTCTTGTCACCGGTCATGTGTCTTGAGCATCCACTATCAAGGTACCAAGAATTTTTGCTTGAAGCTTTAGCCTTGTAGCAATGCTCCCCCTACAAACAAAGAAATTAGGCCTTGATTTTTGGTGCCCAAATCATTTTGGGTCCATGAGTGTTAGCCTTCAACATTTTGGTTCCCTTAGGAATCCAAGAAGCAATAGCATTCATATCATTAGAAATAATGAGTTCCTTAGGAACCCAAACACTCCTAACTCTTTGACCTCTAGATTGCTTATTAAAATTTCTTTGTTTAGGTATAAAAGGTTTTCTTTTTACATATTGAGATTTAAATTGATTTTCTTTTTCAAAATTATTTTTCCCAATAGCAATAGATGTTTTAAGATTATCCACTTCCTTTGTGTGATAATCTTGAAAATCGGAAAGAAGTTTTTCAAGTTCAAGATTTTTTGTTTTAAGATCATTTGAAAGATTTACTAAAAACAAAACCTTCTTTTCCAATTCGGAGTTAGCTTTAGAAAATGTCTCATTTTGATTTTTTAAATCGAAAGTGATTTTCTTGTTTTTCAAAATGGATTCTTTGTATTTTCCTACTAACTCATCATACACTTCTTGCAATTCATCATAAGCATCTTGAAGTTCATCAATAGTAAAATCGAAATTGGATAAGTTAGAGTTTACCTTAGGTTCATCATCAATGGCCATGAGACATAGATTGGCCACTTCCTCCTCTTCCTCGGATGACTCATCGTCACTCCAAGTAGCTATTTGTGCTTTGAGCTTGTTCTTCTTCCCAAAGCTTTTCTTTTTCAATTGAGGACACTCGGAACGGATGTGACCCGGTTTCTTGCATTCATAACAAGTAATTTGGTCCTTCTCCTCTTCCTTGCTTTTACTCTTGAAGTCTCTCTTTCTAATGAATTTTCTTCCACGATTTGACTTCATGAACCGAGTAAAACGTTTGGCCAACATAGCCATCTCCTCATCTTCATCCTCACTAGAATCGCTTTCTTGATGTGTAGCTTTTAGATCGATTCCCACTTTCTTCTTCTCAACTTCCTTCTTCTCCACTATCTTCTTCTCTTGTTCTCTTCCCTTCCTCATAATCTCATGTGTGAGTAGAGATCCAACAAGAGCATCAAGCTTGAGAGTCTTCAAATCTCTAGCTTCAATAATGGCCGTTCTCTTGCCATCCCATGACTCCGGAAGAGAGTACAACAACTTTCTCACTAGCTTGTCTTCGAGAATGATCTCGCCGAAACCCTTCAAACCGTTGACAATGACCGAGAACCGATCAAACATCTTGGAGACACTCTCTTCGGGATCCATCTTGAAGTTCTCATAGCTTAGATTGAGTAGCCCAATATTTGTCTCCTTGACATCACTAGTTCCCTCATATGTTGTCTCGAGGGTGTCTCAAACCTCCTTGGCATTTTCGATTGAAGACACCTTGGAGTAGATATCCGGACCAAGTGCACAAAATATCACACGTAGAGCTTTGTCATTCACTTGCATCCTTCTTCTCTCATCATTCGTCATTTCGGCTTTGACTTTTGGGACAAGTCTTTCTCCATCTCTCTTCATGGGAATGTATGGACCTTCTTCAACCACATCCCACACCATGTAGTCGGTAGACTTGATGAAAAGCCTCATTATATTCTTCCAATAAGGATAGTTATCCCCATTGAAGAATGGTGGCTTGGTGGTGGATTGGGACTCATAGTTGGAGGTAGATGCCATTGCTTGACTTGTTGTTGATCAAACTCTCCTAGAACCGACTCAAGAGGGTTGTAATCCTTCCAATAAGTGTATCTCTGATACCAATTGTTAAGTTGATCGAACACTTGCAAATGGCCAAGAGGGGGGGTGAATTGGAAATTAAAATTTTGGTGAAGAGAAAGATTGAAAATAAAAATGACACAAGGGGTTATAGTGGTTCAAGTTCTCCAAATGAACTCTACATCCACTACCTTAGTTCCCACTAAGGATTTTCAAACAATTCACTACTTGAATTCGTCCCCTTTTCTTGGATGAGGAGGAAACCTTACAATTTCGATTAAGCTTTCTACCCAAAGCTTAATCCACTCAAATATAAAGAAAGATTTTGGTAAACTCAAATGTTTCCTCTCAAAGGATAATTGTCTACCCAATTACAATTTCAACAACCCCAAACTCACAATACAAATTGACAATTTGAAACACACTAGGGTTGGGTACAAAAATTTGACTTTGAATAGCTCAAGGGTTTGGATTTTTGCTTTGATGATGCTTGAATGTTTTATTGTTGTTGCTGACCTTCAAAAGGCTTCATTTTATACCTCCTCTATTAATTCTAGCCGTTTGGGTGGTTGGGAACATAAATGGAGCCGTTGGAACCTTCTCTTACCACCATAAATGCACTTCTGCAGCTATCCGTATCGGTACACGGGGAGCTATATCGATACCTATCTCAGAAAAGAAAGAGTCGTTGTGTGTAATAAATAAGGGGTATCGATACGCACGTAAGCGTATCGGTACGGGGTATCGAAACGAGGGTTTACCGTATCGATACCTTTTTCTCAACTTAGCTCACTGTCGATTTCCGTATCGGTACGAGGGTTTGGCGTATCGATACGGGTCAACGACCAATTTAAAATTTGGTTACCAACCAACTGACACCAACGGTCAAAATATTTAAACAGACTTGAATTTAAAATCCATTAAGTCCGTATCGATACGGATGAAGTCGTATCGGTACGCCATTCAAACTCTTTAGACTTTTTACAAATGGGCGTATCGATACAGGTAAAGAGCGTATCGATACATGTTCCTCCAGTAGCCAACTTTGTTAAAAAGGTATCGATACGGATGGAAGCGTATCGATACAACTGGACGTTTTTCAATAGTTTGGCTTTGGAACACTTAGAAAATATTTTGAGTTTGAGTTTTTCAAATCAGTTTTAAAGAGTTGGTAATTTAAAACTTATTAAGGGACTTATAAAAAAATTTAAGTTTTTCAAATTGATCCTTAAAGATTTAATTATATCAAAATCAAACATAGGTTTTACAGTTTCTTGATAGTCTACATAACTCTTTCCGACACAGGACTAGAGTGGAACAAAGCAAGAAAACAGTATGTGTCGATACATTTTGTAATTTATAATGCATAATTTCTTCGTAATCTAATTTAATAATTTTTTTGACGCAGCTGGAATGTTTACATAAATTTAATGAGGACGAGACCTTTGTTGACCAATTTGGGAAGATTAAGGTCCCAGTGACGGAATTAGAATTCGTGGTCCGTAAGACGATGGTGCAAACGAATGGGTATGAAATTTGAGTATTTAATAAGTCAAAAATTTATTGTGCTTATCTAACTATTTGACATTTTCCGGCATTATAACAGATATGATTGCGGAATGTATGTGGTCATGTGGATGGAAGCTATTTTTGATGGGAGGTCAACGGATGATTTGGTGAGTGGTCTGAAAAGGACTTTTTAAAAAAAAATTGGTACTGACATTGAGTCCTAATTTGAATGTAGGTTGTTGGGAAATATGATCGTCCGAGAGTTTTAAACGATCTCATAAATCACAAATGTAATAAAAGGAGAGCTAAGTTCACAACTGCTTGCCTGGAACGTATGAAAAAATAATTCCTTCTGAAAGCAAATATATGTACATTATGTTACCATATTTTTCCCACTATGTAATTGTTTATCATAGTTACTTTGTTGTAAATTATGTTAACATAATAGCTTCTTTGAAAAAATGTAACAAATTTTTTTGTTTGTTATGAAACTTATTCAGCATAAAGTTTCGATACTTTAATAACGCTATACTAAACGCTATAAAAACTAATTATGGAGACTTTACTAACGCTATAAAAAACAATTTAAACAAAACATCGATACTTTTCAAATTAATTCTTGCCATAGTTTACTGGAATTATCGATACTTTCTGAAACAGAAGGAATTACATAGCTTATTGGAATGAAAGTGTCGATACTTTAATGCAGCTATGAGTACAATTATCGATACTTTTAAACGAAATATATGTATCCGGATAAAAAAATCTCGAAAAAAATCGATACTTTATTTCCTTTATGATAAAATTATCGATACTTTCTGAAACAGAAGGAATTACATAGCTTACTGGAATGAAAGTGTCGATACTTTTCTGCCGCTATGAGTACAAATATCGATACTTTTAAACGAAATATATGTATCCGGTTAAAAAAAATATCCCAAAAAAATCGATACTTTTTTCCCTATATGATAAAATTATCGATACTTTTTGAAACAGAAGGATTGACATAGCTTACTGTAAAGAAAGTTTCGATCCTTTTTGACGCTATGATTAAAAGTATCGATAAAATTAAACAAAATCAATGTTTCCGGTTGCGTCTTTACCGTTTTCATTACTGACTACATCAATGTTACCGGTACACTTGTCAATGTTTCCGGTAGCGATCTGAATCTGAAATTTAGGCGGGATTTCTATTTAACCCAGCCCTAAACTTAAATCCTCCATTTCCTAATTTTATCGATACTATTGCAGAGATCTCTTCAACTCCAACGACGATTAGCGCAGTTCAGAGAAATTGCACCGTTCAACCTGGGTATAAAATCAACACCGACGAGGACGATTACTACGATCAGATTTACAGGTTAGTAAAAGAGACTGATTTTGCGTACTTTAGGGTTAGGGTTTTGCACGATTTTGGAGTAACCGTTCCTTTTCTGCATATAACAGTTGTAATGGCACCCAAAAAAGTGGCACCCAAACGTAAGAGAGGTAGTGCTTCCAAGATAAAGTCATCTTCTAATGCAAGGTCTGATGCTCAAGTAAGTTCTTCTGAAGCAAATATGTCTTTTGAAACGCAAAACTTTAGAAGCGAGGAAGAGAATGTGAAATATGATAGCAATTTCAAAACAAGGAAGATTCGTCCAGAACGTGTTATTGACATGGACTTCTTCTTCGATGAGAAAAACAAATTTGGGTTTAAACAAACTTTTACAGATTGAGGCTGGCTTGAACTGCTTGGTGTAGAACCAAAATATTACCCCAATCTTGTTAGAGTTTTCTACAGTAATGCAACATTAGACCTCCAGCCTAGTACTGCAAAAATATTAGGAATTACGACTTATGTCTTGAGTAAGGAGATATATATAGATCCGTTCTCTATTGCTGCTGGTATAGGAGTGAAGAATATAGGAGATTCCGATGAACATGTTTTAGATCCTACCATTAAACGTGTGGATCGGAATAGTCCCATTAACCTTGGTGTGGAGGGCAGATTGTTCCACCTTCTTGTCACTTGGTTTCTTCGGCCTTCCGGTGGGAAATTTTCACAAATTCGAGATAATGATTACTGGTGGTTGTCTAAGTATGAATCAAAAACCGCTCCAAACATAGCAAAACTGATATATGAGACAATTCTAAATATAGTGAAAAAGGGTGCTTCCATTACAACCTCACTACCATATGGATGCATAATTACCCATATATTGAGGAAGGAAGGAGTGCAATTCAATCTTGACTACCCTCTTCGACTATCCCGGAAGATCGACATGTGTTCATTGACAAAAGCGAGATACGATTTTATTGAAAATGTCGGTTGGGTAAACAAATCTGTCATTGGAGCAGAACAAGACAACGACCAAGTGGACAACGTTGAAGCAGAAGACTAGGAGCGGATGGAAGAAGATGAGCTCGAAGGGGTGATTACGATGAAGTCGGTTATGGCTTACATGGTTCATTTCCGCGAGCATATGGATGCTAGTTTTGGCGAGATTAATGACCAAATCGTCCAAATGCGAGCAGATATTTCGTCACTTCGTTCTGACTTCTCCAACTTCCGTAATCAATGCCTTCAAAGAAAATACAAACCAATTGGTAAAATAACCCTTTAAATTTACTATTGACATGCGGTTAATTGACTATTGACATGCTTATAACAGAAGTGGAGAATCCAGTGGTGCCTGAAGAGGAGAATACAGAAGTGGAGAATCCAGTGGTGCATGCAGAGGAGAATGATGAAGAGGTAGACAGTTCAGATGATGATGAGAGTGAAGACCCCAACAGATATATCATTTCTCTAACACAGAACAAAAAACTTGTCATTTTTTATGTCAACGGAGTCCTTGCATATTATACAAAACAAACTCCCAGAGGTAATTAAATGTCTTCAAATTTGTTTACGGGTGTGTTAAGCTATAAAGAAAAAAATTATGTTGAATTTATTTTCATGTTGTAGATGTTATAATAAGGCCAGGTGTACAAGAATTTATGCATTTTTGTTTAGAGAACTTTGTTGTTGGCATATGGTCATCGAAGTTGAGGTACGCACCGTTATGATTAAAATTGTTAACATTTTCATATTGCTCTTAACGAATTTGATGTTTATCGTGGTAATTGTTCACGATTGCAGGCATAACATTGATCTTGATCTTAACAAGCTAACTGTAGAATATGAACAATATATATTCATCTGGGTAAGATGCTTCTTATTTGCGTTCGATAATTGAATTTGTTATGATTCTTACAAATTGGTGTTTCACAATTTACTATAAAGAGGATCAAGCAAAGTGCAAACAGGAAGAGGAATTCACATTCTGCAAAGATTTGCATGACGTTTGGAATGAGTTTCCTCAATTCAACCCGGACAATACACTGTTGGTGGATGATTCTACCAAAAAAATGAAATATAATCCAGTGAGTTATATTTTTTTCCATGCAATTTATTTTTAAGGTAATAGGCTATTATTTTGTTAATTGATGTTTTCTTTATAGCAATACAGTTACATATGTCCGCATCCCTATAACCATTCATCTTGCAACGACAATGCGTTAGGTATGAAAGTTACATATGTGACTTATTCCATTGGTTTATTAATATATTGAACAGGTTGACAGTATGCTAATTTGGCTTATTTTTATATATCCACAGAAAAGGGCGGAAGCATCCGAGAATATTTCGAAAAGTTGGCGAAGGAGCATAATGTTCGCGAATTTGTTAAAAATAACCCTTTACAATTTTGAATTTTATTTCATTTCTATATGTAACAATCTTGAATTATATATTGTTGTATGTCGGATACATACCATATAGTTACAATGTCTGTTGATCGGTACTTGCTGTATTCCAAATGTCCATGTTGCCCTGAGACATAAAGGAGTGATTGATATTATAATTAACCATAAACAATTGAAGACATAATTGTAGAATAGATATAGTAACTCACATTAGAATCCTCATCTACGCGGTCGTAGGACCATTCCGTATCGTTATCAAAAAATTCAGACGAGGTAGGTTGTGTAAACGAATCCAGACCCAGCTTTAATTTAGGACACGTTAATTTGTTATGTCCCTCAATCTTGCAGAAAGAGCATAGCCTACTTTTCTTCTGGACCATCTTCTTCTGGACTACTTTTCGCTTTCCTAGTCTTCGTTTAGGGTCGCCAACGCGAACCCCATTATCAACATTGCATCGTTTGCTTGAATCTTTCAAACCGAACGAGTGTTCAAATTCGGCAGTTAGTCTTTTCATCTCATCTCTTGCGGTTATGAAAGATGCATCTGTCTTTGATGCAATGTAGCAAAAACGACTTGACGTTGCACGTAGGGCAGTGAACCGTGCCATTTGCATAACTTCAGATGCTACATTGAAGTCAAGGAAACTTGGTGCAGCAGCCTTCGCATCCTTAGTCCATCGACTTAGAATCAAAGACTTTGGAATACATGTGTAATCCAAGTGCTTCAAAACATGTAGTTGATGGCAACATGGAATTCTTACAGTCTCAAATCTCCTACACGAGCATGTGACGCTTTCCGAGACAACATCAAAAGATACGTCAAATCTAATGTTCGTTTCCTTGTACTTTGACAGAACAAAATGTTGACATTCATCTGATAAGGACTGAATTTGTTCGTCAATCCGGTACAAGGTCTCCTCTTGCAGTTCGTCTTGGAAGAGCCGAAATGATGCTCGCGTATAAATTTCACCAGCATGGCTTTCTAGGTCTGTCAGTTTAGTGATATGGAAGGGCGTTGTCTACGAACTTAAGAAATCTGCTTGCAACTCGTTGATACGCATTTTACCAATAGCTTGTTCAATTGTACGAACAACGTCTACATATGTCTTCTTCTTTATCAGGGCACGTCCGAGTGCAGCATTCAAGGATTCGCTTCTTTGTGTGGATCGCAAATTCGTAAAGAAATGACCCGTTTGATATGCTTGAGCCCATAAGTTCTGAGTATTTCCCTTCTCAATCACCCATGGATGCTTTCCGACATTGAATTCGGAAATCATTGCAGACCATTCAATATCAAATTCGCTTGTTGTCCACCACGAACTCATACATCTATTAAATGTTGTGCTAAATTTGCTGTCACCAATGTTAGCTTGTACATTGTGAGATAGATGCCACGAACATAATTTGTGCTTAGCATAAGGGAAAACACATTTGATAGCCCTCTGCATTGCCATATCCCCATCTGTCACAACTGAAAGAGGCGATTTATTCATCATGGCTTGTAAAAAATTTCGCAGCACCCACTCGAATGATTAAGTCGTTTCGTCAGCTATGATCGCAGTAGCAAATACTATTGTGCTATGGTGATGATTGACACCGACAATAGGCATAATTGGTCTTGCATAGTAATTACCTTTGTAAGTTGTGTCGAACGCAATAACATCACCGAAGCAAGTGTAATCTGATCTCGATGTTGAATCAGACCAAATAAGATGCTGCAATGCCCTTGATTCATCTGTGGAGTATGTCATAAAAAACCCCAGATCATCTTCTTTCTTGTAATCAAAGTAAGCAATGAGTGCATTCACATCCCCATTGACAAGCTCCTTTGCTTTACCTCTATCAAGTGCGTTGTATAGATCTTTACTAGTAAATCCAACATTATGAAAGCCCCCTGCCTGATTCATGAAATAATTCATTACCTTTGATGTCCCAACACTAACATCTTTCAACGTTGTTGCCTCAGCCACATCAGCCTCACTCACACCTCTATTTGAACGCATAAATGGTGTCATAAGAGGTGTGCACAAGGCATGATTATGTTCGTCGAAAGACTTACTTAGAACCCACTGATCATTTGTTTTTGTTGTTGTGACAACGATTTTGGCCTTGCATCCTGTTCGTGTGACTGGCGTATGAGCACGTTGACGATTAACAGTTTCGACTTTCGATGACCGAAACCCTTCTTTTGAACAACAAAATTCTTGTGTCTTCACATTCCCTTCGCCATCCAGCCGTGTTGTTCCTCGACGTGCACTAAAACCATGTTTCATTGTGTATTCCTTGTAAAAATTCCAAGCTTCCTCACGTGAAGAAAAGAGCAGACCTACCAACCGTTCCGAATCATCAACGGTCAACTTTTCATCTTGCAAATTCCCACTAGCATTAACATCGTTGGATGGAGTATCTTCCATTTTGGTAAACACGATCAGTTGAAGTGGTCCAAACTTTGCCTGGACAAGATTTGTGTGTTGCTTTCATTTTCATGTAGTAAAATCGGTAGGTGGTGGTGGTTGATGGTGATTGAAAGCAGTAACAACATTTATTTCTTCCTTCCTACAAAGTTAGTTGTACAATAAATTGTAGTATATTATCGATACTTTCTTCCCATTATTATAAAAATATCGGTACTTTCAGAAAAAAAGGATTCTCATAGCTTACTGGAATTAAAGTTTCGATACATTTTCCCCCTTTCTGAAAAAGTATCGATCCTATTGTAAAAATCCATGATACGTTAGCAAATCTGCTCGAAAATATCGATACTTTCTGTCCGTTACGATACAAAATATCGATACTTTCAGAAACAAAGGATTCTCATAGCTTACTGGAAATAAAGTTTCGATACATTTTTCCCCCTTTCTGAAAAAGTATCGATCCTGTTGTAAAATTCCATGATACGTTAGCAAATCTGCTCGAAAATATCGATACGTTCTGTCCGTTACGATAAAAAATATCGATACTTTCAGAAACAAAGGATTCTCATAGCTTACTAGAATTAAAGTTTCAATACATTTTTCCCCCTTTTTGAAAAAGTATCGATCCAATTGTAAAAATCCATGATACGTTAGCAAATCTGCTCGAAAATATCGATACTTTCTGTCCGTTACGATAAAAAATATCGATACTTTCAGAAACAAAGGATTCTCATAGCTTACTGGAATTAAAGTTTCGATACATTTTTCCCCATTTCTGAAAAAGTATCGATCTTGTTGTAAAATTCCATGATACGTTAGCAAATCTGCTCGAAAATTTCGATACTTTCTGTCTCTGTGAAAACAATTATCGATACTTTTTATTCACAAATGGATTCCCATTGCATACTGGAACAAAAGTTTCGATACGATTTAGACACTATTAATAAAAACCCGATACTTTTGAAAGAAAATCAATGTTTTCGGTACGAATTTCGCTCGAAAATATCAATACTTTTACAAAAATATCGATAATTAACAAAAACTAAAGGATTCCCATAGCTTACTGGAAACAAAATTATCGATACATTTTCCCAGGTTTGAATGTATTTATCGATACGTTTGCAAAAACATTAATGTTTTCGGTAATTTTTTAATGTTTTCATTATTCATTACATCAATGTATCCGGTTTATTGTTACCGTTTTCATTATTCACTACATCAACTTTGCATTGCAGTGTTATGTCTTTTCACTTGTATCACATGCACCGTTTACCGCTCATCCTGTATAAAGCTGAAACCCTTAATCCCCGGAACGAATCTGATTCTTCCTTTTCAGTTTCGTGTCTTTTCACTTGTATCACATGCACCGTTCATGACCTTCATTTATTGGGTAGTTCTCCTAGTTCTCTTCATTTATTTCTATAACCCCGGAAACGAGGAGTCGAACGAATCTTATTCTGCCTTTTCAGTTTCGTGTCTTTTCAATTGTATCACATGCACCGTTCATGTTCATGTACCTTCTCTTCATTTATTTCTATATCCTCGAAAACGAGGAGACGAACGAATCTCTGAATCTGCCTTTTCAGTTTCATGCCTTATCACTTTCCCTCCCACTTTCCCTCCCAAACGGAAATTGCCTATAAATTAACAACTCCTTTATTTACTCTTCACAACATCTTCAAATTAATTTACTCAACCCTTCGTTTACTTCTATAATCAGTTCTCCTTCACCATCTTCTATTATACAATGAGTTCCAGCAGAAGTTCTGGTAAAAATCCTCAGCCTTTGGCAAAGAGGAAGATTAATTTCGAGACGTCATCAAACATCGATGATGATTTCTATATTGATTCTGATTCTGATAATGAGGAGGAACAACTAAGTCATGAGTCAATGAAAACCAGCAAATGGTTCAACAAGTTCTTCCAGTCCTTCGATCGAATGAACTCTATCAACGACCCTTCTACTCAATGGCTATGTCCAGCATGCCAAGGAGGTCTTGGTGCCTCTCACAAGTTTCGTGGCCTTCAGTCCCTAGTCACACATGCAAAAACCAAAGGAGGACCAAAGCTGAAACTTCATCGCCACCTTGGTCAGCTGTTGGAGGAGGAATTGCGTAGAAGGGGTACTTCGGCTACTCCTCAAGGTCAAGCTTTAGGCCAATGGAGTGGTTTGAGAGATGATGTTGTTATTGTCTCCCCCCCCCCCCGCCTTCAAGCAACCAGGAAGCTGATCACCAAATACTCTGGCCACCCATGGTGATGATAATGAACACAAGGCTTCATAAAGATTGAGATGGGAATGTAGTTATATAACTTCTGAATTATGTTTTCATTAATATTATAATACTTACTTAACTTCTTATTTCTTTAATTTTCTGCTTCAGTGGATTGGTATGAAAAACCAACAACTTCTCAACTATTTCAGTTCCTATGGTACTGTTGCCAATGCTCGCCATTCATACGGTCCAGAAGGCCATCGTGGGATGGGCCTTCTGATTTTTTAGAGCACGGCAAGAGGTTATCTAGATGCTCAGCGTCTGCATACCCAGTTTGCTGCCCAAGGTTTCGATAGAGATGCTTGGCAACGTTGTCAGGGATTAATGTATGGTTCATCCAGCCAGCGCCAACTATATGGTTATATGGCTGAAAAAGAATACATACACATCTTCAACCGCAATCTCCAAAGTTTTCTCTATCATTTTCTTCTATTATTAATAACAAGATACACTTTTGCTCATACTTATGCAAAAAAAATTTGTTCATTAGGCAACCAAAAGGTCAAGTTTGAGATGCGACCATATGCACAGATGGTTGGACATCAACCTGGAGCTAAAACAAGTGCCATGGGTGGCAGGGGGACTTGAAGGGAGGAGGCTCATTGTTTTACTTTCATTTTTTTATTTACTTTAGTAATTTGTAATTGACGCACTGGGACTTCATTTTTTTAATGATCATTTTTCTTCATCCTTATATATTATTAAACTTTTCATTGGGAACTCTTTTTTTCATAAATATAATTGATATAAACGATTTAATAGAAGTACCCATACTTTTTCGAAAGTATCCATACTTCTAATAAAAGTAACGAAACATTTAATATAAGTATCCATACTTTTCCTGCAAGTACCCATACTTTTTAACGAAAGTATTCATACTTCTAATAAAAGTGTCGACACTTTTAATATAAGTATCCATATGTTTTATTTAAGTATCCATACTATCGAGCCACAATTGAAACAGTTCCAATGTTTTTATTAAAATATCGATATTATTGTTTAAAGTATCGATTCTTATTGGCTACCTATTACGTTACCCTAATACCGGTTTGTTTAAATGTTTAATATTAATGTAAACGATCAAATAATAATAATTTAGGCGCTACCGAATATGTTGATATGAGTATCAACAAAATCGGTAATTTTACCGGTTTTGTTATCGTGGGAATTTCCAAGGCCCCATCAGCTCGAAATTAACAACAAATTAGGCGCTACCGAATATATTGATATTCGGATCAACAAAATAGGTAATTTTACCGATTTTGTTATCGTGGGAATTTCCAAGGCCACATCAGCTCAAAATTAACAAAAAATTAGGCGCTACCGAATATATTGATATTCAGATAACAAAATAGGTAATTTTACCGATTTTGTTATCGTGGGAATTTCCAAGGGCCCATCAGCTCAAATTTATCAACAATTTAGGCGCTACCGAATATATTGATATTCGGATCAACAAAATAGGTAATTTTACCGATTTTGTTATGTTTGACCGATAACTTAAATTTGCCGGTTACCATTTTTTTTCTTTTTTTTCATGTTTTTTACCGGATACATTATCTCATATCAACATATCCAGTAGCACTTTACCGGATACATTATTTATCATATAATATTTCCGGTAACACCGTTTCTTAACCGTATATTAGACGGCCGCATACTATAATTCTCCGATGAAACAAGGAACAAAAGCATGTGAAGGACAAAATACCTGACATGGTAAAACTCGGTCGAAATTTGATGTGGCAGTTAAAGAGTAAAAAAATTGAAGTAGAAGAGCTCGGTGGAAATGCAAATGGAGCGTGACTGAAGTGGGATAAAATTCGTCTGCCTCTTTTCGGTGCCCCTACATATGCCCCAACACTAAAAAACACTACAAAATTAAATTCTAAGCTCTAACCCTAAATTCTAAATCCTAAACCTTGCACCCTATACTCTAAAAAATACACCATACCCTAAATTCCCTAAACCCTAACCACAACCCCTAACATAAAACCCTAAACCTTGAAGTTAATTTTGAGCGTGGGGCATATGTAGGGGCACCGAAAAGAGGTAGAAGATTTTCATCCGACTGAAGTGTTGGGAGCGTAGAATAGACGCCATATGGATTTAAAAGACAAAATATTATTATATATCAAAATACAAGTGCATTTAATTTTATAGTATACTTGTCAATAATCTCTAAAGTAATAGGTTAGAAGTCTTCAGTGTTAACCAAAAACATTAATATTCAACTTAAGATTGCCAACTAAAGCTGCACGGATAAGTTAGTTAGATTTTAATCATGTGACAATATACTTCGATAGAATAAAAAACACTATGCCATATGTAAAAGACATTAGTTCGTTGTGAAAATGTTGTGTAATTAGAGTTTAAAGAATGTAGTCAAAACAAGGTCCTTCGAGCTGGTGCTCAAACTCGTAACCTCTAGAAATAACAACGGTTCCTTAACTATTAAAGCAAGTTGATTCATGCCAATTAGTTCATATTTGATTATTATGAAATGATCATGATAGTTACATTGCATTTAGATCTCTTCTGGGGATGTTAGGAAGCATTTTGAAGTAAAAACAACCCAGCAAAATACTGCATTTTTTTATTATGGTGTCAATATTGTTCTTATATTATCAATATTGTGTCGATATTTATAATATATAATAAATTATGCTAATTAAGTTCGCTAGGTCAATTAAATATTTTAAAAATATATATTTAAAATAAATTGGTTAATTGATTGAGTCGATTGAATTTAGTTCGATTTGATTATGTCGATTTAGAGAATAAAATTTGATATATTTTAATAGATTGTATTTGGCTAACTCAGATTGATTAAAAAAGCCGACTGAATCGATCCTAAATACGATTAGTCTCCATTAAGTTTACCAAAAAAATATCGGCTTAAGGATGTCTTAAGCCCATGAACTTATAAGAAAAATTAATTGCCCCCCTAAACTTATTTTGCATCAATTGAGTCCTTGTATTCAAGAAATTGAATCAATTAAGAAATCAAACCGATAACTAAATTTGACCATTAAATTTTAATATTTTTTCTAATATTATTATCACGTGAAACACTATTGTTTTTCGGCATGACATTTATAACTTTTTTTAATTTTTTTAATAATTATTAAATTTTTAAATAAAATAAAAATTTCTAAAAATATTAGGACGTGAGACATAATATCGGTTAATAAAAAAGGCTTAATATTCAAATAGTTACCTAGACTATTTTTTTGTTCTAAATAGGTGTTTAAAGTTTCGTTTCGGTTCCACAGAAGTTTATGTTTCCTCAGGGTCAGATTCTTCAATTATTGCATGAAGATTTTGGTAGCTAGATTTACAGTTTTTTTTTGTCGAGTATATCCCGGTTTATTTCTGTAAGTATTATCATAGATACTCTTTTCCTCCATCTAGGTTAGGGAAGTTTTTAACGAGGCCTATGGTGATACTCTTTTTTCCCATTTATAAAAAAATTGTTTCGGTTATATTTAGGTGTTTAACTATTTAAAACATTTTTTATTTCTTTTTAAATTTAATTTATTGTTAACTGAATTTAAAAAACTTCTAAATTTCTCAAAACTCACAAAATGACCCCAAATTTGAAATCATTAACTTCCCCAATTGATTTCGCCGCTGATGGTCATGTTGTCGCCTACCATATCCGCCATCAAACCACCACGACCATCCTCCCAATCATCCATCGTCGATAACTGACGATAGGCGTGTCGATCGGCTTCCTTATGTTGAAGGAAGCCAAACTCGCGAAAATGAAGCCAGTCACCACACTTATCGTCGGTTACTGATGATGGGTGATTGAGAGAAATAGTCGTGGTGGTCTGGCGGCGGTAGTGGTGATCTTCGGCGAGGCAGTCAACGATGACAATTTAGAAATTTTAGGTTTTGAGTTAGGGATTTGAGACTATTTTGTAAATATTTAAAATTATTATTATTATTATTTAAAAAATTGAATTTTATTTAGAAATTAATTAAAAAAATTAAAAATTAAAATGTGTCATGTGTCACATTTTAATTAGCTACCGATTTTTTAATAGCCAAACATCTAAAATAATCGAAATAAAACTTTAAGCACATATTTAGAAGGAAAATAGTTTAGGCACCAAAAGTGAGCCAAATGTATAATTTGGTCACATATTTGTGTTAGGCTTGTAGCACTCTCTAATCGAACATCGAAACCGTCAATGATGGTTGTAAATGTTTGGTAGTTGAATTGGCTAAAATCGAAATAAAAGTAGACAAGAGACACAATGATTTTAGAGTGGTTCGACCTTCTAACAAGCACCTACATCCACTATCTTAGCACACCACTAAGGATTTCCCCAATTCACTCAACAATGAATTCGTCCCCTTTTATCGGTTTAGGAGAAAACCGTTACAACCCTATCTTTTGGACTTAGCTAAGATAGAATCAACTCTAGTTTTTCTCTCAAGGCTAAATTAGAACCCCTCCTTTTACAAGGAATTTGTTTGGTAAATTTAATACCTCACAAGGTGGGTGTTTACACAAGTTTAAGCTCACACGAGAACAAAAGATTTACAATTAAGCTCTCTCTAAAGACTATGTACAAGGGAATAGTAAAATAAAGATTTAGACTCTAATTCTCTTGACTATATTACTTGGATGTTGTCTCTCACATTCTTCAAGTGTTCCAACCTTCAATTTATTGTCTCAATTGAGTTTGTGGTCGTTACTAGCCGTTGGAGACTTTATTTCTCTCATTAAATGCAGTTCTGTAGTTGTTCGTTTTGAAACACTCGACCCCGTTTCGGAACGCCCTTCTTCAGAACTAGCCGTTGGAGGCTGAAAAAGTTAGGCTGGTTTCGATACCAGCAAGGTGGTTTCGATACCACTAGCCCTGCATCTGGGTTTTGCTGACTGCAAATGGTGGTATCGATACGGATCAAGGTGTATCGATATGGGCCTTATAAAAATGATATTTTGGCCATTTAAAAAGCGTTTTAGACATGTTAAAAACCTATGAAACAATTTCAAACATATTTTCAAGTTGTTTGGACTTTAAATAAGTTTTCAAAATATTCAAACAAGTCCAAAAACATTTTTCAATTATTATATCAAAACATTAGTTCTTCAATCTCCCCTCTTTGATATAATAAAACCAACTTAAAAAAAATGTTTGGGATTCTCCCCCTTCAAGTTTAAAAATGTGAATAAGAGATGAAAAAAATGAAAAGTAAGTAAAACTCTCCCTTATTCATTTGAAAATATAATTTTTTTCAAACCAAACTCTCCCCTTTTTGTTATATCAAAAAGAATTTAAATGACTTTAAGTTCAAAATAACTTAGGAAGTTAAAAAAATTGACACAAATAAGAATTTTGGTTTTAAAATGGCTCCCCTTACTCATTGTATCATATTAGGCTTAACAAATAATCCAAGACACCTACAAAAGACGTTCACTTGATTTTTGGTATCCAAATTGCTTTGGATCCATTTACGTTAGTCACAATGTTTTTAGTTCCCTTAGGAACCCATACTTGTCTAATCCTATAAGATTTTCTCTTCCTAATAGGACAAGTATGTAAGGAATGACCATAATAATGGCAATTTGAGCATTTTGCCATTATGAGACAAGATGAATTATTAAAAATGATTTCTTTTTCTTTTGTTAAGTTTTCAAGCTTAACTTTCAAATCAAGATTTTCTTTTTCTAAAACATCTTTACTTGTTTTTGAAAACTCTAAATTGTTTTTCAAAATTTCATTTTGGTTTTCAAAATTCAATTTTGTTTTAAAAAAAATCATTTTCAAACTCAAGTTTAAAATCATTTTCTTAAATTTGGAATTCATGGTCTCAAATTCCAAAAATAATTCATCGAAAGCATCTTGCAACTCATCGAAAGAGTAAGAATTACGCTCACTTGAGTTAGAAGATACCTTAGGCTCATCGAGAGCCAAAACACCATCCACCTTTGGATTGGAGAGAAAGTTTGCACATGATTGATAATCATCTTTCTTTTCTCCCTTCTTGTTGCCATAAAGCTTCTCAAATTTCTCCCATAATTTTTTGGCACTTTTGCATGTGGAGATCCTTTTGGAAATTTCTTCGTTAAGGCCACAATAGAGAATATGCATCGCCTTGGTGTTTAACTTTGTCTTCATCTCGTTGACACTCCTTTTGCTTTTTCTTCTTTTCCGGAGCTTCCAAGTACCCATCTTCAATGATGTCCCAAACCTCATACTCTTGAGACTTGATGAAGAATTTCATGATATTTGCCCATTAGAAGTATGTTTCTCCTTTAAAGAGCGGAGGACACGAGATAGAGTGGCCTTCTTCAAATCTTGCCATTTTCTTGAACGGTGGACTACGAGCGATGGATCTTTACTCCCAAATGTTAGTCCTTCGATTGAGACGAGGCTCTGATATCAATTGTTGGGCTTGTAGCACGCTCGAATCGAACACCGAAACCGTCAAGGAGGGTTGTAAATGTTTGATGGTTGAATTGGCTAAAATCGAAATAAAGGTAGACTAGAGACACAATAATTTTAGAGTGGTTCGGGCTTCTAACAAGCACCTACATCCATTACCTTAGCACACCACTAAGGATTTCCCCAATTCACTCAACAATGAATTCGTCCCCTTTTACCGATTTAGGAGGAAACCATTACAACCCTATCTTTTGGATTTTGCTAAGATAGAACCAACTCTAGTTTTTCTCTCAATGCTAAACTAGAACCTCTCCTTTTACAAGGGATTTGTTTGGTAAACTTAATACCTCACAAGGTGGGTGTTTACACAAGTTTAAGCTCACACGAGAACAAATGATTTACAATTAAGCTCTCTCTAAAGACTATGTACAAGAGAATAGTAAAATAAAGATTTATACTCTAATTATCTTGACCATATTGCTTGGATGTTGTCTCTCACATTCTTCAAGTGTTCCAACCTTCAATTTATAGTCCCAATTGAGTTTGTGGTCGTTACTAGCCGTTGGGGATGTTTTGGAGCCGTTGGAGACTTTATTTCCCTCATTAAATGCAGTTCTGTAGTTGTTCATTTCGAAACACTCAACCCCGTTTCAGAACGCCCTTCTTCAGAACTAGCCGTTGAAGGTTGAAAAAGTTAGGCTGGTTTCGATACCAACAAAGTGGTTTCGAAACCACTAGCCCTGCATCTGGGTTTTGCTTACTGGAAATGGTGATATCGATACGGATCGATACGAGCCTTATAAAAATGATATTTTGTCCATTTAAAAAGCGTTTTAGACATGTTAAAAACCTATGAAATCATTTTAAACATATTTTCAAGTTGTTTGGACTTTAAATAAGTTTTCAAAATATTCAAACAAGTCCAAAAATATTTTTCAATTATTATATCAAAACATTAGTTCTTCAGTCTCCCATTTTTGATATAATAAAATCAACTTGAAAAATTGTTTGGGATTCTCCCTCTTCAAGTTTAAAAATGTGAATAAGAGATGAAAAATTAAAAACTAAATAAAGCTCTGATACCAATTATTGGGTTCTTTAATTTGGCTATTAAGCCATAAGAATTATTAGATTTAATAGTCAACTTGATCATATAAGTGAATGGATGAAATTTTAAATTACAATAACTCTAGGGTGTGGAAATTGAATATTTTCCAAAGTTCAGCAAAAATATATAAATTCAATAAAATCCAAATCAACTAAGAACCGGGTTTATCTCTAGCGGATTTCAAATTTGTATCAATTTCACCCCCACTTCTTTTTTTATATCACCGGCTAGTCCCTGTTATTGTTAGACTCGAGAATGTTCGTTTCCCTTATTTTCTTTCTAAGCTAGGTTTTTGTCCAATCTAAAAAGGATCCGCTTATTCACAGCGACCCATGGCGAACCGTACGGACCCGGCCGCCAAGAGCATAAGGGGAACGAACCCCCAAAACCTTGTAGAGAAGATTGTACGGTCGAAGATCTACCAGAATACCTACTGGAAGGAGCAGTGTTTCGGGCTGACGGCGGAGACGCTGGTTGACAAGGCAATGGAGCTGGACCACATCGGCGGAACCTACGGCGGCAATCGAAAGCCCACTCCCTTCATGTGCCTCGTCATGAAAATGCTCCAAATCCAACCCGAAAAGGATATAGTAGTTGAATTCATCAAAAACGACGATTACAAGTTAGTTTCTAAAAAACGTTCTATTTTCTTTTTTCCCCTTTTGCTTGTTTCAATTTCACTAAATATTATGGGGAAATTAATTTCAGATATGTAAGAGTTCTGGGAGCTTTTTACTTGCGTCTCACGGGGATCGATACCGACATTTATCGTTATTTAGAGCCTTTGTACAACGATTATCGGAAAGTAAGGCGAAAATCACCTGATGGAAGTAAGTTCTTTCTTTTTCTGTACTTATTTTCCCTTAATTTTTCTTTTCAATTTTATTCTGTATCAATTGCTTAAATGGGTTTATTGATTGGTGTCATTTTGGGTGATCTTTAATGTATCAGATTTCATCTTGACTCATGTTGATGAGGTGATTGATGAACTTCTCACTACAGATTATTCTTGTGATATTGCTCTACCGCGTATTAAGAAAAGGTAAGGTTTACTTTTTCTTTCTCATGGCTAGTTTTTTTTTATCTCTTTGGTTATTTGATTAACATTATCGAATTCGAATCTCTATGCTATGGCAATTGTATATGTTAAGAGAGCTTAGTGGCCATATTTGTGTTTATAATATGTCACTCTCTTTGAAGATTAAGTTTGTTATGTATGTTTCAACAGGTGGACTCTTGAATCGCTCGGTGCACTGGATGCACGAAAAAGTGTGCTGGAAGATGATTTCGAGGAAGAGGAAGAGAAAGATGAGAACGAGCAAGATGGTTTAGAAGAGGAGGTGGCTCATGAAAAGGTTTTGTAGAGTAGTATTATTTTCATTGATAGATGATGTAGCTTCACTCTTCTGATACTCTACTATCTTTTTAGCAGGATTATTACCGAGGGAGAAGCCCTGCAAGAGAACGAGAAAGGGATTATAGACGTGACAGTCATAGACACAGGTACCTTCCCTCAAGTGTTTTTGCTTGTACATATTTGTTTTCCAGAACTTTTGAGGATAAAACAATAAAAGAATATGAGATCGTTAGAGCTTTTCTCAAGATGATGAACAAACAACTAACTGTGCACGTACTTGGGCTGATAAAACATAATGGGAGCCTTAGTGTTTGTTCCAGGAATGAACATTAACATGCACCTACTTGGGGCTACTTTGGATAGCATCATTTCAGTTGTAAACTGCTTTTTCCCGGTTATCGTTTTGCAGCCTTTTAGCTTTGTAAACAGCAGACAGGCAAACTTGCTCTGCTTACTTTAACCATTTTACCACATCAAAAAAAAGAAAAATTGGGTCGTGAGCGGAAGCTGTTGGATGAATATGGTTCCTATTTGCGTAGGCATAATTGTTCCAATGTTGTGTTTCCCCTATGGCATTTAAAGCCATAGATGGGTTGAAAAGCTTCCTATACAAAATTTTATGTGGTCTTGCCAGGTTTCTCTGCACTGACAGTGTGCAGCGAGAAGTATGATAGATCACACAATTTAGCATTAATTTGGCTTGCATTTACACTGTCATATTTTAGTTTATGAATGATGTTTATTGCATTTTGTAAGGTAACATTAAGAGACTTGGAACAATTTTTTAAAGGTTATCTCGTGACATACTTGACACTTTTGAATCTCGGATGGTTGGTCACTTCTGATTGTAATCTTTAATGAAGCTTTGTACAACTTGCATCAAATGTTCAAGTTATGATGGGTTCATACAATTTTTTCTTTGACACATTTGTTATCGATTTGTCTTTGCAAGCCTCAATTTGAAATTGAAAACACTAAAATATGTATAATGTTGTTTCTTTCCCTTTCCACAGGGATCGGGATTATGACAGAGATAGAGACTATGATAGAGAAAGGGGACGTGGCCGTGACAGGGATAGAGATAGGGACAGGGATAGGGATAGGGATAGGGATCGATATCGTCTGAGAGAGGAAAAGGAGTATGGCTATGAGAGGGATCGAGATAGAGAGAGGGAAGGTAGGGAGCGTGATAGGCGAGACAGGGATCGTGGCAGACGAAGGAGCCATTCAAGGAGTCGTAGTAGGAGTAGGGACCGGAAGAGACATGCTCGCAGCAGCATGAGTCCTAGAAGGCGTGAAGCAGAGGATGGCAATCCTCCAGAAGAGTCGAAGAAGAAGAAGGGAAAGAAGGAAAAGAAGGATGATGGAACGGACCACCCAGATCCAGAGATTGCGGAAGCCAACAGGATTCGAGCATCCCTTGGTATGAAACCATTGAAACTGTAAGCATGGTAGATTTTATATTGTATGCACATTGGTGTTATTATCTTGGTATCCAGTACAAAGGTATGCGGTATTCAGAATCAGATGATACAACCATCTTTTTGATGTGCTTGTCGCGTTTAGTTCATCACTTTTTCATTTTGGTATTTTATTTTGAATAACTTTTTATATACAAGTTGTGTAAATAGAATTTACACAATCTTTCCTATTTTAATCATTTTATAACTTTCATTTTCAGTTATGTCTATATATATATCTAATTTCCAATGTTAATTGACATTAATTTTCAATAATCTCATGTCCCAACCGTTCGTAACACCAAATAACGACTTTACATTTAAACCAAACACATGCCTTTCTCAATGCTTCATAATAAAAGGAGGGTTAGTAAAACTCAATTTACTTGAAAAGAATTGAGAAAATAATATTTTTAAAAATTAAAATTAAAGTGTTATTCAAGTCTTATTTTATAATTTAAGTTTTATTAAAATTTAGTTGTCTAATAGTAACTTTTTGTAAAAAAAAAAAATCATCAAATTTTGATTTGTTTATACTTCCATCAATGTTTTTTTATTAATTTTTTTAAAAAAAAAATATTATAAATATATTATATAATTTACTAAATAATAAAACAAATTTTATTCACACTTGTGAAATATATATGTATAACATATATGATTATTAAAAGTTTGGAACAAAAAAACTATTGTCGGAAAGGTGAATTAGACTATTTTGTTGGTGTTACACCAAGAAATGTGTATGCAATATAGATGATATTGGATTTACTAACAAAATTTTTTGGAGGTATTGTTAGAAAGGTGAAGTAGCCTCCATTTTGTTGGTGTAACACTAACAAGTAACAAGACCGCTCCTCCTCTGAACCCGGTGCGAGTTGGGTACCAAGGGGGCACACCGGCAGTCCCAGTTTGGCTAAACACCACACTAGTTGGCATCCGAAGCGGTCATGCTAGCATTGTGAAGAATAAATGGGCAGTGAACTCAGCTTCATGGCCGTATATGCTTTTGCCAACGTGGTTCACTGCTGGGTGATTTGGGGTTACAACTTGCAAGATATCCTTGGGCCATAAGCTCTTGCTCTGGTTCTGATTTTAATCTGTATTAGTTGAATATTTGTCAAATTAAATCTCGTTTCATGGAGTCTTGTTGTTTCACTGGCAAGTCTTGGCCTATTTGGTGGTTATGTTATTCGCTTTTCTCCTATAAATATTCGAATGTTACAAAATTGTACATTTTAGTGCATCGAATAAAACTTTGAAGTCTAAAAGAAAAGGTCTATCATGATTTCGTATAATGGTTATGGCCTCATACAAAAACCAACCAGACTGAGGAGCTTGCCATATAATTCCCTCTGCTACTCCAATGGGACTCACAGGTCTAACTCCACAACAATTGGTCTAATATTTTGCCCAACTAAACCATATTTCACTGCCAATGCATAGAATATTTTCTCTTGTTTTATTTACTACAAAAAAAAAATTGCACTGTTAATCCAACTCAACGTCTTTTCTCCTGAAAATAAAAGCTGAACATTTTAAACAGTCTTGAACAGTTGACAAATCATTTGAGAAAATATTACAACATACACAATAGGAAATGTGACCAATACAAGCGCCCCTAACCTCCCAATTCCTTTGATCTGCTGAACTTGAAAGCTTTTCCTTGTGTTGGATCAAAGTTTTATTGATAAAAAAGATAAAGTAACTTAGCTTATCTCAATTACACCTCGGCTCACAATTCTTCCCTGGTTAAGATCCTCAAATGCTTTATTTCCTTCTTCAAATGTGTATTTCTGAGAAACAGCACTGTTCAGATTGAAGATTCCTGTTTCAGCTAGCTTAACCAACTTTGGCAGATCCTGCCTTGCCCTCGCTCCGTACGAACCAATCACTTTCACCTGCTCCAACCCATTACTGAATAAGTGCCAACCATGGTTATATCTAAGGAGTTTTGTTAGCGACAGTCCTCGAGACACTCTTTAAAGTTAGTTAAAGTGTGCTACTATTTATACTAGTAATTTTATATTGAATGCAATGATTAATTTTATTCATGACTATGTTTTTTAATGCATCAAATGGAGTTATAAATTTTACGTAACGTAGTAATTTTAAAAAGTTCTCTAAAGTCATTGTTCACTACCGAAATTGAAAAATGAAATCCAGGAAACATAAAATTTAACTGTTCAAACCAAAACTACTGATCTTCAATCACGTTAGTTTATCTTATTTCTGCAAAAGTGCAACATTGTACATGGTGCATATGATGTAAAGCAAATAGACACAACCAATAATTGAAAATATCAATCAAAATTTGGCATAACCTCAATGATCTAAATCTAATGTACCAAAATTATAAAAAGAACGCCAATCCAGCCTCCTAATAACTGAAATAGCATCACTCACTAGAACTAATAAAACCCCCTAATTTAAAGGATGAATTGAACCAAACTGAGCATGAAATTATAATTAAAACCTTAAGAGAAGGAAACAGAACATAAAAGTTGACGACATATTTGTGCCAATATAGCACCAATGGCACGTGGAAATGTAGCTAGACATGGCAAAATGCATAGACTGGGAGCCTAGCACATTTGAATTATATTAGAGCTCAAACTTTCAGATTCTTGGCTATGGAGATTGAATTCTGATAGTTTTAGATTTGGATAAATCCAATTACGGGTCGTATCGAGCTCAGGTCATGCCGAGTTCAAATAACTTTCCATTTCAGGTTGTTGACTTTTTGAGTCAATTCAGTTAGCCGGGTTCTGTTCTGGGAAAGTTTGAGCAGGTTTTCAGGTTCGGTTAGACTTTGCCACTTCTAGTAATTCTTTTCGTTTCCTTCAGTTGGAGTTCTAATACTGTGCATTGATTTGGCTGAAAAATCGGCATTTGAATAGGACATTTAAGAGTTTTCCCAGCTATGACTTGTCTGTTATATTGGGGTTTGTTGTGTTTAGGTTATGGTATGCAGCTAGGATATGGTTTTCGGATAAACCAAGTATGGTGACTTGCAAGTATTTGAAGAGTGGTTGATAAATGCACTTTAAGAGGAAAAAAGGAAAATCTGCTTCGTGTGGCTTTTTGGTTTTACCGGGTGGCTACGGTAGCAGAAGGGCCATGTGAAGTACTAGGCATCAGATATGTCAGATGAGGGTTTTGAAGAGTTATGCATTGATTTATAGCCCTAGTGTTGTTTTTTAGGAAGATTAAGGTAGAGGGATTTCAGAGATTCTAGAGGGATATCTAATTGCTTCTGACATTAGCTTGAAGGAAGACCCGAATTACATGTGGGATGCAAAAATTCTACACATGTTGGATTGGAAGGATGGTTGCATCCACCTTCTTTGTACTTTTATAGATTTATAGACTAGTAGATCATCTATAGATTGCAGCTATAGATTATACAGGTTTCGAGCAATAATTCAGAAAAGTAACTAAATATTGAATATGTAGCCAGTAATTATAATTAATTAGTGAGTCCAGAGAAGTTGGGTTAACTTGAGAGCTGTAAATGAACTCATGTGAGAGGTAAAAGATGTTTTACCTTTCGACGAACAAGACGATTGATGTCCACCTCACCTACAGCACCAGCTTTTGCAAGTCCTATCATCACTGCTTTTCCACCATCTCTTACACTTTGTAAACACTGCAAAAACGTTTGAGGTTTCCCCAAGGCCTCCACAGCAATGTCAACACCTAATCCTCCAGTAATTTCCTACTCAAAACAAGCAATAAATGCCTTTAAGTAAAAATATTTAAAAATAAAAACAACATTAAAAAGCTAATTTAGAATCAACTAATTTCAAACAAGCACTTTCAAAATAGTCAAAACACTCCACAAAAGATCCTCTGATTTCACTATATTTTATTTCAAAATCTAAACCTCAATAGTCATGTCTCAAATCTCAATATCCTACATAAACAAAACTAAATGAAATGCTAAACCCCAAACCACGCCTCAAATCTCAGTATCTCACATTGTCATAACCTACATCATACCCTTTAAAAAAGAGCATAAAATTAAGCTCACAAAAACTAAAGCTGACAAGTAAACATATTGAAGTTTGAAGCCTGTGTTCGTTTTTTTTCTTCTTTCTGTTCTTGATACAAATGAATAAATTCAAAAAGGTGAGGCAATTTGAACAATGTACCTAACACTCCCAAGTGTACACCTAAGCAAAACTAGATTGTTTTTGGTTATTGCTTTTGCTACTGGGTTTCTCGTGGAAGCCAAGAAAAGCATTTAGATGCAAAGCAAATGATAATTTTTTTTTCATCAATCAAAATTTCAGATAGCTTTTTGGAACAAACTATTTGGATGTATTACATTTACTGCATTTTAAATCAATTTATGGTTTTGCTTTACACAATTTACTTTTGACTTTTAGCAACCTTTTATGAATAACAAAAACAATTAGCAAAGGCCACAGCCAAATTGATCCCATATTCTAAATTTCTTGATAAAATTTCCATCCAAATCTTGGATATCCCCAATCGAGATCACATGTAAGTGTATTAAGATTTAAAAAAAAAACGTGCATACTGAAGGTGTGTTCAGAGTGATATTAAAATGCAATGTTATTTCAGCTACCACAAGTCAGTATCTATATGCTAAAGAACCATGGACCTTGTACATACTTTAACCCGTTCAACCGCATCTTCTTCTATTGCATTTACTGTATGAGTGGCACCCAAAGTCTTAGCTTTCTGTAGTTTATCCTTCTGAATATCCACAGCAATAACTTCAGAGGCACCGAATGCCCTTGCTATCTGCAAACAACTGAAGCAAAGTTCTTGTCATTTATACGTCAGTTTTTTTCCCAATCTGTCAAAGTTCATAATGAAAAGTTACTGTAAAAAATACCAAAAAATGCACTTAGATTCAAAGTTGGGAGCTTAGATTAAAAACATTAACTTTTACCCTTACAATTGTTGGGGCTTGCAGATATTGAAGACAAATGAACGAAACATATTTAAGTTGGTTTAGACACGCAATTACAAAAATGTGGAAATGCCCTTATGAGTTATGAGAACATGTTTAAGAGGCAAGGATGACCAAAGAAGTCAAGTCCTCAGACTATAAAAGAAATGACCTCGTTTTCACTGAGCTTACTGTCGGACATTTCTGTGAACATTGTACAGTGGCACAACATGAAAGAGAACTGCATATCTTGAAAAAGGCCTAGTTCATAGTTTTCATTAGTGATACTAACATCATACCAACAGGTGATATTAAACTCCATCAGAATTCACAGGGTAGGTTCATTGGTAAAACCCTAAAATTAAGGAACCCTGGAATCAACAAATAAACTAAATCCAAATCAAAATGTAGAGCAAACAATGCATATAACAAAAAAGGGAAGACAAACAACTAAACTATTTTGGGCTTATTAGTTTTGAACATTATATGGCTTAAACGGTCATTATTGGTTAATGTTTGTTATGTTACTGTGGTCTGGATGCTGCTTGTTCAGGTTTAGAACATTTGCCTGGACTGACACTTGAAGATTCCATTTTTTCTTAGTTTCTTCAAATTTCAGCAACCGACCGAGTCACAATATTAACAGTTGGTCTATCATTTATGCTTTTCTTTAGGACTCCTAGGTGCCTTTTACCCATTGTACATTAAGGACAAATACACAGGCTTTTTTCAAATTGACAAGTCAAACCAATTATCTTGTTTCAGAATCACTTTAATATGCAAGTACCTTGAACCAACCCCTCCAATTCCAATCACAGCAACAGAATCCCCAGGACAGACCTCAGCTGCATGCCTCATGGCACCATAAGCAGTAAATACAGCACATCCTAAAATTGCAGACTCGGTGTATGGCAATGATTTTGGCAAAACACACAAACCATGCGCCGGAATGACACAGTATTCAGCAAGGCCTCCCATGCTATACATGTATACAGGTTTTCCTACACAAATAGCAAAACTTCATTTATCCAACAATGATGCCAACACTATGCAGATAAAGTTACATCAAAAGGGTAAACAGATGTTTAAGATGATTGACACACAGCGGTTAGAAGGGCATTTGAGATGCACACAAACAAACATAAAGGTAGTCATGCTTTCATATAAAGAAAGAAGCATCATCATCATCATAATAGAGTAAATTTAATAGAAAAAGTACCACTGTTGCGGAGGAAAAGCCGTGTTTCACCATCATAAAGTGTCCCCTTCGCTCGATTATAGGCAAAGAAATCTTCACATAAATCATCATGGCCCTATCTCCCAGAAATAATAAAATGATAAGAAGTTAGCAGTCATGATACCAGAATTAAAATTCAAGCATAGCATCTCAAAGCACGGTACCTTAGAACAGAAGGAACAGTTACCACAAGGCATTATAAAAGCTCCTACCACTTGAGCTCCAATTGGATATCTGAGAACAACACCAAAATGAATATTAAAAGTCAAGGTGGCTTCCAATCTCTATCATCTCCACCAAAATCAACTGTAACAGGTAAATATGAATGAATGAAAAAGAAAGTAACCAACTTTTCAGTGATTTTGCGGTCGGTGAGAGGCCCATGTTCAACAACTTCCCCAGTAATCTCGTGGCCAATAACACAAGGACTAGAAAACGGAATTTCGCCTTTTATAACATGAAGATCAGAGTGGCAAACTCCACAGGCTGCAACAAAAAGGACCCAAACTGAGAAACGAAAACCCAATGGAATTCGACCCATTTCAAATCTTGGGGTTTTCTTTCTTTTGAAATAAAACCATAAAAAAGGAAGAAACCATACCCTTGGTTTTGATGAGAATTTCTCCAGCTTTGGGACGAGGCATGTGGAATTCTTCAATGGTGAGGGGTCTATCGGGTTCCCAGAAGACGGTCCCCCGCATATACCCACCGGAGCTGACATGATAAGCAGCCGAAGATGACGGTAGACTGCTGCTCTCTACCTTGTTGGGGCTGTTATCAACGTGATTCGTAAACAAACGAGAGGATAACAATGAGAGGGAACGATTTGTGGAGTTTGAGGAAAGCAGCTTCCTGGAGATGGCAATCCGAGATATAATTGATGAAAAGCCCATTTTTTTGCAGATTTAGTGGCGAAGCGGAGTGGAAGTTGACAATCGGCGAGCAGCGGAGTGGGACAGTGGATGGGACTTTTTAGTTTTTAGTACCGTTCTAAGTTCTTGATCTTGACCCTGCTTAATAAAAGAGTTTTAGAGATGTACTAATTGGTGTTTAAGAATGTCTATTTTTGTTTGAATTCGAATTTTAATAAGAGAATATAATATTTTATTTGATAAAAAAAAATAATAGTTTTACACGCCAAAGCCGCCATTTGGATAATTATCACCACCACGTCGATTTCCGTTTTTAATGAAAATTTAACCCCACAAGTTGTATTTTAATAGTAGAGGGTTTGTCTAAAAGAAAACCCATTAATATAAGGTTAATATGAGACCATTTATTTTAAACTTTTGGATTTAAATGATTTAATAAAAATTGTTTAATTTAATTTTAAAAAAGAAGAGTTATCCGGTGAACCGATTAGAATAAAAATGGAGTAAAAAAAGCTAAATGGCGAAGGTGAGCGGAAAAACATAAGTCATTTTATTGTCTGAAAACTTGGAAACAAGAAGAAGTGGTTGAGGAAGAAAAAAAGGATTTAGGGTAGTTTTTGAGAAGGTTCGAAAGAAGAAGAAGCGAGAAAACACAATCCTTGTGTGTTTTATTCGGTGAAAAAATGGAAGCATCGAAAGAAGAAGCGATGACGGAAGAACAAAGAGGATTTTGGGTAGTTTTTTAGAAGGATATTTTGAAAGAAGCAAGATATAAGAACGGTATTCGAAGGTAAGATTTTTGTTCGTATAATTTTTAAAAGTGTGAAATTATGGCTTGTTTTTATTGAGATATTTAAAAATTCGGTGAAGTGTTATGGGTAATGAAAGTTACATTTTGGCTGTAAATGAAGTAGAAAATTAAACATGGTGCTATATTCTTAAGCTTGTAACTTAATTGAATAGTTGATGGAGTTTTGCAAATGTTAATATTGCTCACAAATAGATTTTAGTCTCTCCGCTTACGGTTTCGACTGTGATTTTTACTGCCAGGAAAGAAAGGGAAAAAATTTCTTGTTACTCTATGATCACTGCCAGGGAAGTTGTAAGTGATTTTTGAAAATATGAAAATATTAAATTTTTTGGAGTTTTATCAAGTGTTAGTTTTGGTTAAAGGTAGATAAGAAACTTTTGTAAATTTGATATATTAGTTAATGTTTTGCACATGTTCTAAGTGATGAAGTAGGACGAGAATAGACTGTTTATTATGCTTTACTTATGTTCTTGAGTTTAGTCAACATGAAAAAAAGTTGTACACACATTTTCCTGAATTTTGAATATGTATATATAAGTATATATGTGAATTAGGATTGTTTTGAGCTTCTAGTAAATTGTATGGACTGTTTGAACATGTATATGTTAGTATATATGTTTATATAAGACCCCTCTCTAACTTATGAAATATGTCTTAGTATTTAAAAAAGGCAAAATGACAAAAGATGCCCCCAACGTTTGCATGTTTTGTCATTTGGCCCCCTATTCTTTCTTTTGGTCCAAATATGCCCCCAACGTTTCATTCGTAGTCCAAATATGTCCCCTACGTTTCAATTTGGTCCAAATATGCCCCCGTTAGATGGAAACTGTTAGTCAACTGACGTTCAACAGCTGATGCTGACTGGACTTACCACGTATTAAGATCTGCTGATGCCACGTCAAATTTTTTTTATAAGCTGTTGACCGTCAGTTGATTGACATATTACATCCAACAGGGGCATATTTGGACTATGAATGAAACATTGGGGCATATTTAGACCAAAAGAAAGAATATGGGGCCAAATGACAAAACAAGCAAACGTTGGGGGCATATTTGGACCAAAAAAAGAATAGGGGGCTAAATAAAAAAATATGCAAACGTTGGGGGCATCATTTGTCATTTTGCCTTTAAAAAACCAGTAATGAGTTATGTTTATATTATGTGAATTAAGATCTTAGAGTGTTTACTTGTTATGAAATAAACATGTAAGTTTATATAAGCTTAGTTTGAATAATAGTAGAATGTATGATGTTTGAACAAACTTTACGTATTTGTTAAAATACTTTTATGTTTTAGTTGAATGGTTACATAGTAGATCACACATATTGTTGTTATGATAAAATCAACATAACAACGATGAAATAAGTATAATTTTGAATGTGTTGGGATCATGTGGATATTTGTTATTTGAATTGATGCATAATTGTGGGTTTAGTATATCGACGTGTCTGGATAATTTAGGTGATCACCCTATTGCTTAGATTTGATTTAATTTTAAGCTTGTGATTCATATGGATTGTCACATTCTCTCTTATTTTGTTTGTGTTTTCATCATTGTTTACTGGTTGTTGGTTCTTGTTTGGTTGTAATTTTTTTTAATGAAGTAATTATCCTTTTGTATTCTTGATTCATTTCATCTTTCCTTCATTTATTATTTGATTTACATGAATTGTTTATTGTTTGTTTGGAAGTTGTTAGGAACAATTGTCTTTAATTGATTGAAGTAGTAAGTAAATTAAATTTGTTTTGGTGTATTACTATATAATGTTGAGCATTTAGCCAATTAATAAAAGTTAATGTCACGTTTATTTTAGATATAAATATTTGGTAATGGATGCACCTATCAAATGCGACATAGTCGGGGTAAATGATGACATAGTTGAGGACGATGAGGCACATAAACCATTGTGTGCATATTTTAACTTATAGTAAGTTAAAGCTTAATCAATAGAGCATTCTTAAAAGTGTTTTGGTTAGCGATATGTATTGTATACTCATAACTTTTTAATGATGTATTTACAGTATAAGTGAATGTAAAGGTCTAAAAGGAAGAAGGAAGAAAATGACCAATATGGTAAGTGAGAAATTTGAAATGCTATTATGTGTTCTATATTGTCTTGTAAAGTGTACTTATTAAAAAAATTAACAATATTTGGGGGAGTGATACAAGCGAGAAAAGCATTAGGATTGAAACGGGCAAAAAAGTCTAAAGTGAAAAAGAAGCCCTACTTTAATATGCAAGTGGAACAGAAGAAGGCCTATATGAAATGGATAGCAAAAGAGAAAGTGAAGACGAAAGTTAACAAAGTAAGTGTTGCTTGTTTGTAGTGTACTATAAATGATACGCAAATATGGTGCAAGTATACACGTCGAACGAGTAATAAAGTCAGTGAGTGAGTATCGTCTCCACAGGGATTGGAGGTATTCACGGTTTGCTGTAACAATATTGATTGAAATTTTTGCAGATGACAATGATATAGTAAAAGAGATGGTGTAAAATAATGTTGTAGCAAAACAATGCAAAGAAAGATGAGATAAAACAATATGATGAACAGGTCCCCCCCTTTCGTATGCAAAACTCACTACGGAATGACTGGCTGGGAATGATGGACAACCTAACCTAAGCCTCTTAACGATACTAAGGCTCTTCAACTATCTTCTATGCTAGGCGGGATTTGCTAAAAGTGTTCCTAAACTATCTCTAGCCAGGAAGCTGGGAGTTAGAAATGCTACAGCAATACCTCTCGGCGTAAACTCTTAACACTCCCCTACCCTTCACGAACTATCCTTTTTAGCCCTTGAAACCTATCACTTATCTCTAAGGTAGGTTAGAGTCTGCCTCTCGATAGCCACTCCATTGCTTATGGGGGTTCTAAGGCTAGCTCTCTCGATCACTAACATCAACAAACACTTAAAGAACGGCCAACTCTCGAGGGCTCTTACAACTTTAAGGAAATAAAACGCATAAGCAAAGCATAGAACATGATAAACACTGAAAAAGCTATAGCATGCATTAAAAAGTACTTAAAATAAAATCATCCATTAAACCCAAGCCACCTAAAACAGTTCGTGGTTGGGCAATATCATCCAACGTATCATTGCGATAACATCACCAAAGATAAAGATATGAAAAGGAATTGCTAAAGTGACAGAAAGAAAGGTGAACTCCCTCTCCGCCATGGACTGCCTGACTGTCTTAGGCCCACCGCCTCTCTCGAGGCCGGCGAGTCCACTCATTGGAGCTTCAACGATGGAGGACACCATGTGGAGAAGATGAAGATGAATGCTTCTCTCTCCTTGCAACTTTCTTTCTTAGCCCTCTTTCGCCTCTCTCTCGCACACTTTTCCAAGCTTCTCCCCCTCTTTATATAATGGAGGCTTCTAGGGTTTTGTGCCCTAAAGATTCCTTGATAATCTTAAGGAATATCCATCGACAAGCTCTACCATGAGGGGACAAGGAGGACAGTCTACAGGTGGGTACCAGTTGCTGCACATGTTAGGTTGTCCTTTTCTGCATATTCACGTGCTTCTGCAGCTCACGTGCTTTTCATGTGTTGGCCGATATCCACTTCCACTATGCTATGGAAATTCCCGGCGCCAGCTTTCTCTTTTGACTCATTTCCTGCGCATCATCAAACCCAAAACCAACCTTCCGAGCAGTACCCCTCAACATGGACTAATAACCAGCAAAGATAAAGATGCACCCAGAAGAAGAAAATGCAGTCTAAATGCTATGGCATGGGCTCAAGAACAGGTAAATGCTATAGTAAAAAGGTATGAAAACAAGGATATTCATGCAGTTATCACACCCCCAAACTTAAGCTATTGCTTGTCCTCAAGCAATGAGTAGACCAGAACAAAAGAAATACTATGGCAAAGATTTACCCTAGAGAATTGCTATGGCAAGATCTCAGTCCTCAGAAATGACATAGGCAGTTAAAATATAAACAACTAGAAGTGAGATCCTTAAGAACATTCTATAGGACTGAGCTGTGTGCATGTGTGCGTGGCTGCCTTCCTCCTATACTTAAGCTAGCAAGACAAATTTTCAAGGAAGCTCCATAGTTATACCCTAACCATGTTCTCTAGCTCTTTTCTACTTTTTAGACTCCCAAAGATATAGGTTTTCTGCTACGAAGGGTGTCAGCTCATCACACCTACCGTCCTTAGCTCTAGATGAGTAGGGAGCAAACCTCTCACCCTCGAGCTAGTAGGTAGAGTCATCCCGTGACAACTTTCATTCACTCATATGTTGTAGCAAAACTTTATTTATTTATTTATTTATTTATTATTATTATTATTATTATTATTATTATTATTTATTTTATGCTATAGCAAAGCGGAGTGTCCTTCTACAGATATGTCGTAGCATTTATTCATTTGTTTTAGCACATGGACGTCTATTTTTTTCTTAAGTTCTCTAGAGTTTACATATCAGAGTTTACTAGGTTTCTTCCTGAAAAATTTTTCTAACGAACTTACATATAGAAAGATAGCAGCTGTGTAAATTTTTTTTACAACTAGATCCTAAGGTCAGTTCTACAAATCTCAACTAATTGTGTTGTTTCTAAACTAATTCAAGCCTTTAAGATTTCGTCCTTAGACATCATAGATATATTCATAGGCTGTCTCTAGACTAAACAGAATGCCATAGTAAAAATTTTGTTCTTTCCTACTATGCATATGCTAAAGCAAAATACTAACTATAAACACCAACACCCTCAAACTTAAGGGATGCAGTGTCCTCAATGCATGAGCTAATCTATACTATATGCAATGAAAAATGAGGAAAAAATAAAATAAATGAAAAGAAAGAAAGAAAGTTACCTCATGGGTGCGGAGGCTATGTGGTGCTGCTGGTATTGTCGATGGAAGTTTCAGACGAGTAGTAGTGGGGATCCGCGACATCGTCCACACTCTCGGAGGAGACTGGCTGAGCACTAGGTGAATATCGGACACGACCAGCGGTATGTTTGATGCGTGTCTTTGGTCTGGATGTTGTAGCATCCTTTGTTTGTGCTGGTGTCGGCTCAGGCGTAGGTGCTGGGGTTGTCTCCTTTTGAGGGGGGTCCTCATGATCACTCGGTACAAGGCCCGACTTAGGAAGTGGGTTATTCGATCTTGACGGTGCAGGGTTGGTTGCCTTCCTGCTGCGTTTTCTTTTCTTGGTCGGGGTGGGCGTAGGGGCGGTTTCTTCGACAGAAGGTGGAACCAAGGGAGTTTCTTTTTCTGGTTGGACAGTAGGAGTCACATGCGTCTTCTTTCTTGTGGTCTTCTTCTTAGCAGGGGGTGGTACTGAGCTAGGGTCAACTTCGCTTTGACTGGGAGGCACTGGCTTGTTGTGGCAGTGGTGGGTGCTTGCAATGACTCTAGGGGAAATAGAGGGAATGACACTTTCTGGTCCGGGAGGAGTTTGTTGAAGCAAGGTGCTATAGCACCATCACGATGGTGGGCATACTTGAAGTACTCCCGATGATGTGCCTTCATCAGGTTGAGCTCAGCGCTCAATTCTTTTGTAGTGGCCACCAATGCAGATACCCTTGCTGCAACAAAACTTTTAGCACCCTCTCCACCGTCTGCTGAGGGACATCCTCGTTGAATCCTCTGAGCTCAGTGACTAGGGCTAGTGTGAGACCTATTTTTCCTGAAATTTTTGCATCCACAAGATCGTCTACAAAGACGTCATTTCTCTTACACAGGACAATTATCAGGTTAGGAAACACTAGAGGACTACGAGGCCTTTTCAAACAAGCATAAACTTCATCCACAATAATTTTTCCTATATCAATATGCCTACCATGCAATATAGAGTGGAGAAGAAATAACCTCGAGATATGGACAGTGGCAATGTGCAGTATGGGCATAATCTTGTGTCGTACAAAGTGATTCCATACCTTAGCCTCTGGCTTGAGGCGGCCTCTCTCTACTGATCTGCTGATGTCAAGCAGTGTTCCTTCAAAACAAATGCCCTCTAACACCTCGTGCTATGTTTGCGCGTCCATAGTCATCCCAAATGTGGTGTGATGGTCCACAGTTTGCTTTAACCCGTAGTACTTGTTGAATGCTGCAGCAGTGAACTTGATCTGCTCGCCTCGCACATGGACAGTGGACTGAGTAGGACTTGTGAGATAGGCGTAGAACTCCTTTACCAGTAAAGTGTAGATTTCCTCAGGGTGAGCAGCGAATGATTTTCATTGATGCCTGCCAATGATGTGCATGATTGCTTGGTCGAACTGGTCCTCCCCCTCCTTAGGGTATTTGAACCCTAACTCCGGAAGGACGTTTCTATCTTTTAGTTTCTTCCACTGTTCCTTTGTTGCGTCATCAATAAACTTATTAATTTCCAGGACTGGGGGTTTCTTAGGGCATTCGGAAGTTTTAGGAGCATTCTTGCAACGAGCCATGGAGGTTTTTGTGAAAGTAGGGAGGAGTGAATATGTGAAGGGAAAGTGATGAAGGCTTTTTGGTGTTTTGGGTGAAATAGAAAAGATGAAAGGGAAGAAGAAAAGGTTGAGTGTTGAAGAAGATGAAGAAGTTGAAGGGACTGGTGATGATAAGAAATTGTGGGAAGTTATAAAAGGTGTGGGGAAACAGACGAATTAAATGGAAGAGGGGAGTGATGGGAACGTGTGTCAGCTTTAAGGGAGAGAGAAAATGCTGGGAGTTAATGTGATTGGTGACGACTGGAGAGAGAATAAGTAGGTTTTTGTGGCTAGGGTTTTACCACATTAATTGGGTGAATATTTTCTCTCACTTTTTGTTTTTTCTCTTTTTTTAGTTCATCATCCCTTACTTTTTGGATAAAACCTCTCATTTTTCTCTTTTTTTGTACTCCCTAAAGTAGATAAAAACAAAACTCCATGTCCTTTGCCTTTTTGCTACCAACCCTGTAGACGGACATGCTCTCCTGCCTCTGTACCTGGCATGGTACTATGAAAGAGAAAGCTTGTACGAAGGTCACGTGAAAAGATAAGAAAATAAAGACAAAGATAGCATAAAAACTAAACTAAAAAGAAAAGCATTATTTATAAACACGCTATAGCATAAAGGATAGAGTTTAGAGAGGCAAACTTTCAAGGATCTTGTAGATCCAGATGTGACTTGTCTTTGAGGATAGGGGATCCACTGTACACCTTCGGGCGTTGGCCATTGACTTTGAAGACTTCACCATCGTCCATCTTCTTGATATCAACCGCGCCTGAGGGTACACCTTGTGTATGATGAATGGTCCTGACCACCTTGATTTTAGCTTTCCAGGGAAAAGCTTTAGCCTGGAATTGTAGAGAAGCACTTGTTGACCTTCTGAGAAATGCCTTGGCAAAATATGTTTGTCATGCCACTTCTTGGTTTTCTCTTTGTAAATGCGGGCATTCTTATATGCTTGGGCTCTAAATTCTTCCAGCTCATTAAGCTCTAGCAACCTTCTTTCACCAGCTAGTTGGGCATCCATGTTGAGTTTCTTGATTGCCCAATAAGCCTTATGCTCAAGCTCAACGAGTAGATGCCATTCCTTGCCAAACACGAGCTTGAAGGGTGACATGCCCAAAGGCGTCTTGAAGGATGTTCTATACGCCCATAGTGCTTCATCCAACTTGGGGGACCAGTCTTTTCTCTTAGGGTTGACCACCTTCTCCAAGATTTGCTTGATTTTACGGTTGGAAACTTTAGCTTGTCCGTTCGTCTGCGGATGATATGCTGTAGCAATCTTGTGCCTGACTCCATATCGGTGTAATGCTTTAGCAATAAGCTTGTTGTCAAAGTGAGTTCCTTCATCACTGATGATGGCTCGGGGTGCTCCAAACCTCGTGAAGATGTTCTTGTGAAGGAACTTCATGACCGTCTTGGAGTCGTTCCTCGGGGTGGCAACAACCTCCACCCATTTTGACACGTAGTCGACTGCTAGCAAAATATATAGATCTCCATATGATGCAGGAAACGAGCCCATGAAGTCAATTCCCCACACGTCAAAGATTTCAACCTCCAGAATATTTTGCAGTGGCATTTCCTTTCGCCTGGAGATGTTCCCCGTTCTTTGGCATCTATCACAAGTCTTGTAGAACTCGTGTGCATCCTTGAAAAGTGTAAGCCAATAGAATCCTTCTTGAAGAATTTTTGCAGCAGTTCTAGCACCACCAAAATGCCATCCACACGATGATGGATGACAATGGTACTGAATGCTATGGTATTCTTTCTCTGGAACACATCTCTTTATGATCTGATCAGGATATTTCTTGAACAAGTAGGGTTCATCCCAATAGTAGAATCTTGCATCATGTCTGAATTTCTTGAGTCCCTTGCTAGATAAATCAGGAGGCAAAATACCACTAACAAGATAATTAACAATATCAGCATACCACATAATTGTTGTAGCAGACAACAGTTTTTCATCAGGGAATTCCTCCTTAATTTCAGATTCACTACCTTGTGCGATAGCATTTTCTAGCCTAGATAGATGATCAGCTACCTGGTTCTCACATCCTTTCCTATCTCTAACTTCTAAATCAAATTCCTGTAGCAAGAGTATCCATCTAATAAGTCTAGGCTTAGCATCCTTTTTAGTCACTAAGTACTTAATGGCTAAATGATCGGTATGAACTATTACCTTAGTGCCTATCAAGTATGACCTAAACTTATCAAAGGCAAATACTACAACAAATAATTCTTTCTCACTAGTGGTGTAATTGATTTGTGCATCATTCAAAGTGCGACTAGCATAATAAATAACATGAAAGAGTTTACCTCGGCGTTGTCCAAGTGTTGCACCGATGGCGTAGTCACTTACATCACACATTAGCTCAAATGGCTCGTTCCAATCAGGTGGAATGACAACCAGTGCTGAGATAAGCTTCTCTTTCAGTTCTTGAAATACGCTATGACAATCATTGTCAAACACAAATGGTTGATTTTGTTGTAGCAAATCGCGTAGCGGCTTTGAGATCTTCGAAAAGTCCTTGATGAATCTCTGATAGAAGCCAGTATGTCCTAGGAAGCTTCTTACTCCCTTGACAGTAGTAGGGGGAGGTAGTTTTTCAATGACCTCGACCTTTGCTTTGTCAACTTCTATCTCTTGCTTCGAGATCTTATGACCTAAGATCGTTCCTTCCGTTACCATGAAATGTCATTTTTTCCAATTGAGCACCAAGTCAGCTTCCTCACACCTCTTTAGAACCTTGGCGAGATTGCACAAGCATGTGTCGAAGTCATCTCCGGAGACCGAGAAGTCATCCATGAAAATTTCTAAGATATCCTCGACCATGTCTGAAAAAATAGCCATCATACATCTTTGAAAAGTTGCTGGGGCATTGCAGAGACCAAAGGGCATTCTCCGGAAAGCGTAAGTTCCATAAGGGCATGTGAAAGTCGTCTTCTCTTGGTCTTTGGGTGCTATAGCAATCTGATTGTACCCAGAATACCCATTGAGGAAGCAGTAGGATGCATTGCCCGCTAGTCGATCTAACATCTGATCAATGAATAGGATGGGTAAATGGTCCTTCTTGGTTGCCTTGTTGAGCTTCCTATAGTCCATGCAAATCCTCCACCCCTTGACGGTTCTAGTAGGCAATAGCTCATTCTCCTCGTTGCTTACCACGGTCACACCTCCCTTTTTTCGGTACACATTGCACCGGGCTGACCCATGAGCTATTAGATATCGGGTAGATTACTCCAGCATCAAGCCACTTGATTATCTCTTTCATCACCACATTCTTCATGATTGGGTTTAATCTTCTCTGGGGCTCAACAGAATTGTTGTGACAATCATCAAGCAAAATTTTGTGCATACATATAGCAGGGCTTATACCCTTCAAATCAGCCATAGTCCACCCTAGCGCATTTTTATGCTGTAACAACATATTTACTAAACTAGTTTCTTGCTTAGGTGTGAGACTAGATGAGATTATCACAGGCAAAGTTTCATTGCTCCCTAAGTAAACATATTTAAGATGTGATGGCAAAGGTTTCAGTTCTAAAATAGGTGCATGCTCAAGGGAAAACTTAGGAGGTATAAATTCTGAAAAATCAAGAGGTTCAAAGTGCGTACCTGGTCTAGCATCGAGTCGACTAGACTGCTTCAGTTCCCTTGAGAGTTCTTCTAGGTCTGAATCATCATCTTTTCAGAGTGCTTCAAACTCTTCTATTTGCATTTCATTGCTACAGCAAAACTCATCAATCACATTCTGTGCTGTAGCATCTATATATTGGCATACTCCCAGATCGTCTGCATACTTGAGGGTGTCATGAATATTGATCGTGACCGTCTGATCAACCACTCGCATCGTGAATTCACCCTTCTCACAATCGATTAAAGCTCGCCCGATGGCTAAAAATGGCCTTCCCAAGATAATGGGTGTGTTGCTGTCAGCTTCACAGTCGAGGATTAAGAAGTCGACTGGAAAAATAAATCGGTCCACTTTTACCATGACATCTTCAATTCTTCCTTCTGGGCGAACATGAGAGTGATCTGCTAGCTGTAGCACAACCTTGGTAGGTTGTGCTTCTTGTATTCCCAGTTTTAGAAAAATTGACTTAGGCATCAAGTTAACACTTGATCCTAAATCGCAAAGTGCTCTTCCAACAAACTTATCGCCAATAGAGCATGGGATAGCAAAGCTACATGGTTCTTTCCTCTTAGGTGGCAGCTTGCTCCACATAGAATAGCATTCTTCTGCTATAGTGACAGTTTCTTGCTTCTCGATCTTTCTCTTTTTTGTAACTATATCCTTAAGCAACTTGGCATATGTTGGCATCTGATCAATGGCCTCCAAAAATGGGACATTGATATGTAATTTGTCCAGGATATCCACGAATTTCTAGAATTGAAGGTCTTCTTTCTGCTTCTTGAGTCGTTGAGGAAAAAGAGTTCGGGGTCTAACTTCATTTATCTGGACTGGTGGAGTTGCATCTTTTGCTGTAGCAAAAGTAGGCTCCTCCTCCGATGTTTCTTTTGCTATGACTTCCTCCTCATCCTTCTCTTCAACTAGAGGATCTTGTGAGTTATCTTCTCCGTGAGGCAAGTTGGGCTGAGATTCCTCCTTCTCTTTTCCCTCAAACTTGTCTTCCTTGCTAATTTCCTTTCCACTCCTTAATGTGAGTGCGATGCATTGCTCCTTGCTATGGTGCTTAGTTGCTTCAGTGTCACTAGGTAGATTTCCTTGAGGTCGCGCATTCAAGGTTTGAGCTATCTGGCCAACTTGTGTTTCTAAGGCTCTGAGAGAAGAACTATGGCTTTGCAATAAGGCTCCTTGATTCTTAATGTTTGCCGCATGATCCTGTAGCAAAACTTTCGTGGTTCCCATGAAATCTTTTGTCATAGCCATAAATTCTTTGAATGTGGTCTCCAGCGAACTGTTTGATGAAGATGTTGCTCCCATGTGACCTTGCCATGGTATCATCTGATTAGAAGGTGGTGCTCCGATCAGATTTTGCTGTGGCGCTGGCTGTGCAAAATTGTTGTGCCCTTGATTACCCTAACTGAAATTCGGATGATGACGCCATCCTAGGTTGTAGGTATTAGAGTATGGATTGTTGTTGCAGTTATAATTCCCCATATAGTTGACTGACTCTTGATTGTCAGGGCATTCACTCAAATGGTGATTGCTATCGCATCTAAGACATGAGGTTGCGGACTTCACTTCCTTGACTTCGTTGGAACGTTGAAGATTCTTTAGCATATTGGTGATAGCAGCTAACTGGGTGGCTACCGAGTTATCAACTTCACTCTCTCGAACTACTTGGGTTCTCCTCCCTGTTCCAAGCCTTGTGGTCGGAAACTAGTATTCATTGTTGGCTACCCTATCAAGAATGTCGAATGCTTCCTCCGGTGATTTGTCTAACAAGGTCCCATTTGCTGAAGCATCTAACATCATCCTTGTAGGAGCATTTACTTCATTATAGAACATAACCACTTGGGTCCAATCATGAAAACCATGATTTGTGCACTTCCTCAATAATCCCTTGAATCAATCCCAACACTCGTACATGGATTCGTCATCAGCTTGACAAAAAGAAGCAATATCATTTCTCAACTGAGTGTTTCTATTGGGTGGATTATACCGTAGCAGAAAACTTTTGCATAGATCTGTCCAAGTCTCCTTTGATCCAGCTGGCACTCCACTTAGCCACGCTCTAGCACGATCACGTAAAGAATATGGAAACAATTTAAGCTTTAGCACATCCTCATGCACTCCTTGATGTCTAAACGAGTCACAAACTTCCAAGAAAGCACGGATATTTTGTCTTGCATCTTCGTGAGGCATACCTCCAAATTGACCAATAGTGTTTAACATGTTGAACATAACATGTTTAAGCTCGAACTGGGCTGCCTGAATTTCTCGAGCTACTATTCCGGGATAGAGATCGTCCAAGATAGGAGTCAAATGATCTCTAATGGCTCGAGGTCGAGCCGTTTCTCCCTGGCCATTTGCCATAGCATCTCCGTTACCTTGAGGCTGTGGTACCTCTTCGTTCATGTTTCTGGTCTCTTCTCTTCGAACACATCTCTTAAGTCGCAAGAAATGCTAGATTTCAGAAATAGGTGATTGCAGGGGTCCTCTAGGTCGTCTTCTGGTCATGCACTAGCAGGGCACCTGAAAAGAAAAATGAAAAATCCTAGATAAATATGTACAAAAACAAAAAGAACAAGCGATATGAACAAAAACCGTAAACAACCAATTGCCAATCCCCGACAACGGCGCCAAAAACTTGTTGCTTGCGTGTAGTGTACTATGAATGATACGCAAATATGGTGCAAGTGTACACGTCGAACGAGTAATAAATTGAGCGAGTGAGTATCGTCTCCACAGGGATTTGAGGTATTCACGGTTTGCTGTAACAATATTGATTGAACTTTTTGCAGATGACAATGCTATAGTAAAAGAGATGGTGTAAAATAATGTTGTAGCAAAATAGTGCAAAGAAAGATGAGATAACAATATGATGAACATGTCCCCTTTTGTATGCGAAACTCATTACGGAATGACTGGCTGGGAATGATGGACAAACTAACCTAAGCCTCTTAACGATACTAAGGCTCTTAAGCTATCTTCTATGCTTGGAGAGATTTGCTAAAAGTGTTCCTAAACTATCTCTAGCCAGGAAGATGGGAGTCAGAAATGCTACAGCAATACCTCTCGGCGTAAACTCTTAACAGTCCCCTACCCTTCACAAACTATCCTTTTTAGCCCTTGAAACCTATCACTTATCTCTAAGGTAGGTTAGAGTCTGCCTCTCGACAACCACTCTATTGCTTATGGGGGTTCTAAGGCTAGCTCTCTCGATTACTAACCTCAACAAACACTTAAAGAACGACCAACTCTCGATTGCTCTTACAACTTTAAGGAAATAAAACGCATAAGCAAAGTATAGAACATGATAAACACTGGAAAAGCTATATCATGCATTAAAAAGTACTTAAAATAAAATCATCCATCAAACCCAAGCCACCTAAAACAGTTCGTGGCTGGGCAATATCATCCAACGTATCATTGCGATAACATCTCCAAAGATAAAGATATGAAAAGGAATTGCTAAAGCGACAAAAAGAAAGGAGAACTCATTCTCCGCCATGGACTGCCCGACTGTCTTAGGCCCACCGCCTCTCTCGAGGCTGGAGAGGTCACTCCTTGGAGCTTCAACAATGGAGGACACCAAGTGGAGAAGATGAAGATTAATGCTTCTCTCTCCTTGCAACTTTCTCTCTTAGCTCTCTTCCGCCTCTCTCTCGCACACTTTTCCAAGATTTTCTCCTCTTTATACAGTGGAGGCTTCTAGGGTTTTGTGCCCTAAAGATTCCTTGATAATCCCAAGGAATATCCACCGACAAGCTCTGCCACGAGGGGACAAGGAGGACAGTCTGCAGGTGGGTACCGGTTGCTGCACATGTTAGGTTGTCCTTTTCTGCATATTCACGTGCTTCTGGAGCTCACGTGCTTCTCACGTGTTGGTCGATATCCACTTCCACTATGCTATGGCAATTCCCGACGCCAGCTTTCTCTCTTGACTCCTTTCCTGCGCATCATCAAACCCAAAACCAACCTTCCGAGCAGTACCCCTCAACATGGACTAATAACCAGCAAAGATAAAGATGCACCCAAAAGAAGAAAATGCAGCCTAAATGCAGTCTAAATGCTATGGTATGGGCTCAAGAACAGGTAAATGCTATAGCAAAAATATATGAAAACAAGGATATTCATGCAGTTATCAGTAAGCGTAAGTGTATTTTTGTAGTTAGAGAAAGTGTTTAGTATTAAAAAACTTTGGTACATAAAACATTTATGCATCTCATTGAAGTAATTATTGTTATATTATATGTCGTAGGAGATGAAATCAAGATGTAGCATGAAGAAGGTGCTTATATTGTTTAAAGAGATGCACAGAAGGAAGATTGACGATGTTGTTGGGGAATTAGGCTTTAGCCCTTTGCTTGGAATGAAAAGTAGAGCAATTCATCATGAGCTGTGTCGCGAGTTAGTAGTAAAATTTGATTTGGAGAGGTCAATGATGGAATATAATGGACACAAAATTACATTAATAATAGAAGATGTCGAGGTTGTATTGGGGTTAAAGATTGAAGGTGTTAACGTTGAAGACGTACTGCGGGGGAGATACTTAGTGGTCACTTTGAGGGGGAGATACTTAGTGGTCACTTTGAGGGGGGTGAATTGAAGGCTCAAGTCTCATTGTACATTGTTGGTGTTTTCTTATGTCCAAACGCGAACATCGTGGCTTCCTTAGAACATATGAAGTTACCGTGTTCAGCTGAGTTGAAGGGAAAACTAAATTGGAGTAAATTTGCATATGAAAGATTGATTGATGTGCTACGCAATTTTAAAGATCGTGCATGTAAGTCTTTGACGGATACATTGCTATCTTAGAGGTAATCTTTTTTTAAAAGGATGTTTCATTGAAGTAGAACGTAATTTATGTAAGTTTTGTTATGATAATAATATTGTAAGTAATATGACATGTAGGTGAGGTTCTTTGATTATTGGAATGGAATTCCGAGCCAGAGCTATGCTGCTGTTGTCCGTGTTGGTCGTATGCATACTTGGGAGAAGAAGGAAGTAGGCAAGATTGTTTCCCGCTATAAAAGTTAGAGTAAGTAGGTTATTAACTTTTGTATTTTATATTGGAAAGGAACGACATTAAATGAATTAATGACTAATTTTTGCATGAACTTGGGTTGGATGATGATGATTGCGGTGAAGGGGAAGATGGTGGCAGGAGGACTGGTTCTAATGATATTATTATGGAGGTGCTGGAGAAGGTAATTTCAGAACTTATTAAAATCAAATGGACTCTCCAAGCTGGTGAAAAGAAACAAAATAAAATTGAAGAGACTTTAGAGACACTTAAGAAGGATTCAAAGAACGTGGTTGAGCAGGTTTCGGGTTTGGCTGCAAACATGATGTACATGAAGAAATGTTTGCATAAAATTGATGCTAAATTTTGCATTGGTCTTGAGGAAGATGAAACAATGGTACATAATTAGGTTTTCATGTAATAAAATATATATGTACATAGTTTGTTACCCTTGGTTGGGATACTTTTTGTTTTGGTGATCTCATGTAATGATTTCGGTACGTACCGTTTTTCTTACAAATTGTGTAAACAATTACGTACAACATGTAATAAATTAAGTACATACTTAATTGCCCATAATTTTATAACAAATTAGGTTCTCATGTAATAAAATATGTATGTACATGGTTTGTTACCCTTGGTTGGGGTACTTTTGGTTTTGGTGATCTCATGTAATGATTTCGATATGTATCGTTTTCCTTACAAATTCTATAACAAATTACGTACAACGTGTAAGAAATTAAGTACATACTTAATTTCTCATACTTTTTTGTAACAAATTAGGTTTTCATGTAACAAACTATGTATATACATAATTTCTTACCCTTGGTTGAGGTACTTTTGGTTTTGGTGATCTCATGTAATGATTTTGGTACATACCGTTTTTCTTACAAATTGTGTAACAAATTACGTACAACGTTTAATAAATTGCGTAAATACTCAATTTCTCATACATTTTGTAACAAATTAGGTTTTTATGTAATAAACTATATATTTACACAATTTCTTACCCTTGATTGAGGTACTTTTAGTTTTGGTGATCTCATGTAATAATTTCGGTACGTACTGTTTTCCTTACAAATTGTGTAACAAATAACGTACAATGTGTAATAAATTAAGTACATACTCGATTTCTCATACTTTTTGTAACAAATTAGGCTTTCATGTAATAAAATATGTATGTATATAGTTTGTTACCCTTGGTTGGGGTACTTTTGGTTTTGGTGATCTCATGTAATGATTTCGGTACTGTTGAACTTTATGTGCTCGATTTCCTTCAACCATTCTAGCTAGCCAAGTGTGGAGAAGATTGGATATTTGGGTGATTTTGTGGGAGGAGAAAATAGACAATAGATACAAGGATTTATAGTGGTTTGGCCTTATAACAAGCACCTACATCCACTACCTTAGCTCCACACTAAGGAATTCAACCAAATTCACTAAGAATTTCGTCCCCTTTTCTCGGATTAGGAGGAAACCATTACAACGATCAAGCTTTCTACCCAAATCTTGATCAAGCACTCTCTCACAAGAGAAATTCAAAGCAAACTTGAAATCCCTCTAATAGGTTTTTGTTTGCACAATTTAGCCCTCACCCAAAACCTAAACACTTGAGCAAATTTGAGAATGTTTAGCTCACTACTGTTGTCTATACAAGAAATGTACAATAAAGCTCTAAAGACAATTTGACATCATAATGTTGTTGACAATTGAAGCATTAACCATCTCTTGGTGATTGGAGGTCCCTTTTATACTCCTAATTGAGTTTGTAGTCGTTGAGGACCGTTGGGGTTGAATTAGAGCCACTGGAGCCTTTATTTCCCTACCATAAATGTAGTTCTACAGCTTGGCATACTGATACCCTTGAAATCATATCGATACGGTCCCGATAAAGAAATAACCGTTGAGTGCCTGCAGCTGGTGCGTATCGATACGCCTAGTAAGCGTATCGGTACGGTCCTGCAATTTAAAAAACCGTTGGGAAAATAACTTTTAGGGGTAGTTGGGCATATCGGTACGCGATACAACCGTATCGGTACGCGAACTAGCCGTTGGGCTATTTTAAACCACACCGTATCGATACGGCTAAGCATATCGGTACGGGTTTTGGCTAATGGAAAAACACTGTAGTTAAAACCCTAAAGGGTATCGATACGGTGCCCTACAATATCGATACGGTTACACTTAAAACATGGTTTTGACTACTTTAAATACACTTTAAATCATTCCAAAGCCTTGCAAAACCCTTAAACACATTTTTAAGTTGTTTTTGACTAAAAACATATTTTAAATTCTTTTCAATTTAGTCCAAAACATTTTTCAATTATTATATCAAAACACTTAGTTCTACAATCTCCCCCTTTTGATATATTAAAACCAACTTGAAAAATTGTTTGAGATTCTCTCCCCTTTGTATTTTAAAAATTTGAATAAGAGATTTAAAATTTGAATGAGATAAAAGCTCCCCCTTATTCTCTTGAAAAACTTGAAAAATCAATTTTTCAAACCATTTATCCCCCATTTCGTTATATCAAAAAGAATTTAAAAAGACATTAGGCTCAAAAATAACTTAGGAGGTTTAAAAAATTTGACACAATTAAAATTTTTTGGTTTTAAAATTGGCTCCCCCTTACTCAAAGCATCAAACAATGTTAGTCCCAACAATATGATAATCTAGTTGAAATAAAAATAAATCAAATTAAACAAATAAAACAACTAGATTTTACCACACTTGAATCTCAAGGGAAGATGTGAAGCCTTCCTTCTTCAAGTGTTTTCCTTGTGTGCATGGAGCTCCCCCTCAAATTTGGACTTGTTGATCACTCTCCATCACGCCTAAACATGACAATCAAGTAATTTTTGGTATCCAAATTACTTTGGATCCATAGACGTTAGTTGCACATAGTTTAGTCCCCTTAAGAATCCATTTTTCAATTTCATCCCTTTTTGTTGAATTGATTAGTTCTTTTGGAACCCAAACACTTCTAAAACATTTTCCATTTAACAATCTAGGGGCACTAGATTGTCTTTGATAAAAAATTGATTTTCCAAAACTATTTTTCTTTTCAAGCTCTTTGGAAATCAAATCGTTTTCTTTCTTAAGATCATCAATCTCATTTTGATGATCTTTTTCAATCGTTTGAAGCAAATTTTGTAAGTCTAAAACTTTAAGCTCAAAATCTTTGATTTTTTCTTCAAACTCTAAATTGGTTTTAGAAAGCAAATCATTTTCGGTTTTTAACTTTGAACTCTATTTCTTGTTTTTCGAAAATGAAGCCTTGAATTCAAAAACCAATTCATCATAGGCTTCTTGTAACTCGTCAAAAGAATATGAATTTGAACTAGATGAGTTAGAATTTACCTCCCCCTCATTGAGGGCCATGAAGCATAAGTGGGCTACCTCATCATCGGTGGAGTCTTCATCACTCCATGTCGCCACATATGCTTTCTTTGAAGATAATCCCTTTTTGTTGGACTTGTGGGATTCCTTCATCTTCTTCTTCGATTCATTCTTGGATTTATCCATCTCGCTCTTCATGAAATGAGTGAATTTCTTGAAGAGATAGGCCATCTCTTCATCTCCGCTTTCCTCCCCACATAGTTCTACATAATGGCATGCGGAGGAATTGAGAGCAACGACACTCGCGTTGATGCCTAGCTCCATGATCTTCTTCTTCCTCATCTTTCTTATCTCTTCCTTCTTCTTCTCTTCTTCTTTGTCTTTCTTCATGATTTGGTGAGTGAGAAGTGACCCCATGAGTTCATCAAGCTTCAAGGTCTTGAGATTTTTTGCTTCGATGATGACAATATTTTTCGAATCCCATGACTCGGGAAGGTAGTAGATAAGCTTTTAGACAAGCTTTTCTTTCGGACTGACTTCTCTATAGCATTTTAGTCCATTGGTGATGGTGGAGAATCGATGAAACATCTTCTCAATGTCCTCTTCCAGGTCCATCTTGAAGTTCTCATACTCGTGGTTGAGGAGGCCGATCTTGGTATCCTTTACTTCGTTTGTTCCCTCGTATGTGACTTCAAGCTTGTCACATAATTCCTTGGCACTCTCACAATTATGACATTTTATCATAGATGTTGAGGCTAAGTGCACAAAAGATGAAGTGTAAAGCCTTGCAATTTAGTTCCATCTTCTTGCGTTCGACGGTACTCCAATCTGCCTTGCCTTTTTTTGGTACGAACGAGTCATCCTCAATAATGTCCCAAAGCTTGTAGTCTTTGGATTTGACAAAGAACATCATTCTCGTCTTCCAATAAGCATAGTTGGTCTGTCGAAGAAAGGTGGCTTGTCGATGGATTGCGCCATTGAACTGGTTGTTTGAAATGTTGTTCAAGCTTGCCGGATCACTTCAATAGTATGTTAATCCTCTTCAATTGAGCCAAACTCTGATACCAATTGTTGAACTTTATGTGCTCGATTTCCTTCAACCGTTCTAGCTAGCCAAGTGTGGAGAAGATTGGATATTTGGGTGATTTTGTGGAAGGAGAAAAATAGACAATAGACACAAGGATTTATAGTGGTTCGGCCTTCTAACAAGCACCTATATCCACTACCTTAGCTCCCCACTAAGGATTTCAACCAAATTCACTAAGAATTTCGTCCCCTTTTCTTGGATTAGGAGGAAACCGTTACAACGATCAAGCTTTCTACCCAAAGCTTGATCAAGCACTCACTCACAAGAGAAATTCAAAGAAATAACCGATAAAGAAATCGTATCGGATTATGAGGAAACTATTACAACATTCTACAACTTGGCGTATCGATACCCTTGAAATTGTATCGATACGACCCCGATAAAGAAATAGCCGTTGAGTGCATGCATCTGGTGCATATCGATACGCCTAGTAAGCATATCGGTACGGTCCTACAATTTAAAAGATCGTTGGGAAAATAACCGTTAGGGGTAGTTGGGCGTATCGATACACGATACAACTGTATCAGTATGCGAACTAGCCGTTGGGCTATTTTAAACCACACCGTATCAAAACGGCTAAGCGTATCGGTACGGGTTTTGGCTACTGGAAAAACACTGTAGTTAAAACCCTAAAGGGTATCAATACGGTGCCCTACAGTATCGATACGGTTACACTTAAAACGTGGTTTTGACTACTTTAAATGTACTTTAAATCATTCCAAAGCCTTGCAAAACCCTTAAACACATTTTTAAGTTGTTTTTGACTAAAAACTTATTTTAAATTCTTTTCAATTTAGTCCAAAACATTTTTCAATTATTATATCAAAACACTTAGTTCTACAGGTACATACCATTTTTCTTACAAATTTTGTAAATAATTACGTACAACTGTAATAAATTAAGTACATACTTAATTTCTCATGCTTTTTTGTAACAAATTAGGTTTTCATGTAATAAAATATGTATGTACATAGTTTGTTACCCTTGGTTGGGTACTTTTGGTTTTGGTGATCTCATGTAATGATTTCGATACGTACCGTTTTCCTTACGAATTGTGTAACAAATTACGTACAACGTTTAATAAATTACGTACATACTCAATTTCTTATACTTTTTGTAATAAATTAGGTTTTTATGTAATAAACTATGTATGTACATAGTTTCTTACCCTTGTTTGAGGTACTTTTGGTTTTGGTGATCTCATGTAATGATTTCGGTGTTTTTCTTACAAATTGTGTAATAAATTACTTACAACGTTTAATAAATTATGTACATACTCAATTTCTCATACATTTTGTAACAAATTAGGTTTTTATGTAATAAACTATGTATGTACATAATTTCTTACCCTTGTTTGAGGTACTTTTGGTTTTGGTGATCTCATGTAATGATTTTGGTACATACCGCTTTCCTTACAAATTGTGTAACAAATAACGTAGAACGTGTAACAAATTAAGTACATACTCATTTTCTTATACTTTTTGTAAAAAAATTAGGTTTTCATGTAATAAAATATGTATGTACATAGTTTGTTACCCTTGGTTGGGGTACTTTTGGTTTTGGTGATCTTATTAATGATTTCGGTACGTACCGTTTTTCTTACAAATTGTGTAAACAATTACGTACAACGTGTAATAAATTAAGTATATACTTAATTTCTCATTCTTTTTGTAACAAATTAGGTTTTCATGTAACAAAATATGTATGTACATAGTTTGTTACCCTTGGTTGGGGTACTTTTGGTTTTGGTGATCTCATATAATGATTTTGGTACGTACCGTTTTCCTTACAAATTCTGTAACAAAATACGTACATCATGTAATAAATTAACTACATACTTAATTTAGCATACTTTTTGTAACAAATTAGGTTTTCATGTAACAAACTATGTATGTACATAGTTTTTTACCCTTGGTTGAGGTACTTTTGGTTTTGGTGATTTCATGTAATGATTTCGGTACATACCATTTTCCTTACAAATTGTGTAACAAATCACGTACAAGCTGTGATAAATTAGGCACATGTCGTTTTTATTATAATAGTTGTAAGAAACTATGTACTATCTATAATAATCTCGGTACATATATATATTCTTTGTTGTAATGTTTTATGTATATACCGTTTTTATTACACTTCTATAATCAATTATGTACAAACCTCAGAATAAATTATGTACAAACTTATAACATGAAGAACCAGTCATCCTTAAATTAAAGGTTTCACCCTAAAATCTCGGAAATTTTACAAAATATTGTTTTGGATTATTAATTGTACTCTTATATATATATATATATATATATATATATATATATATATATATATATATATATATATATATCTTATAACACATTAAATGCTATGGAAAAAGAAATAAAAATGGCTGAGAGGTGACTAGAGGTGGGAATCGGTCGCTTCAGGGACGGTTTTGCATTCCAAACTCCGTCTTCAATACTTGTGGGTACAGTTTTGGGTAATTCCTATTGCATGCTTCGGTGAATTTTTCGTCTCCATCTCCATAGCCATCGGATCCCCACATTTTTCGAGGAATCCTCATCCTTAACGGTTAAACAAAATTTACTATTTTACTAACCAAAATATATTGTCGATTTCATTTTACATGTCATATACCCCGTGAAGCTCGATATCCTCAACCGATTTGTTTGTCAAGTGGTGGAGAAGTGATTTCTTGGCTGATGGTGGTGGAAGCAAAAAGATAGAAAATTTTGACATAAGATTTAGAGTGGGTTGGCTTTCTAACCAAAGCCTACACCGCTACCTTAGCTTCCCCACTAAAGATTTCAACCAATTCACTAAGAATTCATCCCCTTTTCAAGGCTTGGGAGACAACTATTGGGTTTTATGATGCTCGATTTCCTTCAACCGATGTGTTTGCCAAGTTCGGAAAAGATTGGATTTTTGGGTGTTAAAGTGGAAGCTAAAAGATTGGAATTGGACACAAGGATTTATAGTGGTTCGACCTTCTAACAAGCACCTACATCCACTACCTTAGCTCCCCACTAAGGATTTCAACCAAATTCACTAAGAATTTCGTCCCCTTTTCTAGGTTTAGGAGGTAACCTTTACAACCCTCAAAGCTTTCTACCCAAAGCTTGAGTAAACCCTCTTTACAAGAGAAATTCTAAGCAAACTTGAAATCCCTCTAATAGGTGTTTGTTTGCACTATTTAGCTCTCACCCAAAACCTAAACACTTGAGCAAATTTAACAATGTTTAGCTCACTAGTGTTGTATATACAAGAAAATGGACAATTAAGTTCAAAGACAAAATCTTAATCATAGTGTTGTTGACAATTGAAGCATTAGTCTTCTCTTGATGCTTGGAGATCCCTTTTATACTCCTAATTGTGTTTGTAGCTGTTACTAGCCGTTGTATTGGTACTCAAGGAGTCGTATCGATACGCCCTTCTTCATAACTAGCTGTTGGGCTCTTGCCAGCCTATGCGTATCGATACGCTAGGAAGTGTATCGATACAGTCTGCACTTTAAAAGACTGTTGGGAAATAGCCGTTGGGGGTTGTTAAATTAGGGATCGATACGCTTAAAAGGCGTATCGGTACGATCCCTATCCGTATCGATACGAGCAAGCCTATATCGGTACGGGTTTTGGCAGAATCAAATCTTGAGTAAAAAGGTATCGATACGGGGTATATCGTATCGGTACAGTAGTGCTGAAAAGCCAGGTTTGACTACTTAAAAGCATTCCAAACTTTGCCAAAAACCTTTTTAATTACCTCAAAACTATATTCAAGTTGTTTGAACTTAAGGACATGTTTTAAATTCTTTTCAAATTTGTCCAAAACCTTTTTCAATTATTATATCAAAACATTTAGTTCTTCAATCTCCCCCTTTTTGATATAATAAAACCAACTTGAAAATTTGTTTGGGATTCTCCCCCTTTAAGTTTAAAATTTTGAATAAGAGATGAAATATAGAAAAGTAATTAAAGCTCCCCCTTATGCATTTGAAAAACACAAATTTTCAAACCAATTCTCCCCCTTTTTGTTATATCAAAAAGAATTCAAAAGTCATTAAGTTCAAAATAACATAGGAGTTTAAAGAAAATTTGACAAAAAGTAAAATTTCTGGTTTTAAAATTGGCTCCCCCTTACTCAAAGCATCAAACAATGTTAGTCCAACACATGATAATCTAGTTGAATTAAAAGAAAAATAAATCAAATTAAACAAATAAAAACAACTAGATTTTACCAAGACTTGAACTTCAAGGGAGGATGTGAAGTCTTCCTTTTTCAAGTGTTCTTCCTTGTGTGCATGGAGCTCCCCCTTATTGATTGGAATTGTTGAACACCTCCATCACACCTAATCAAGACAATCATACAAATTTTGGTATCCAAATTGCTTTGGATCCATAAACGTTAGTTGCGCAAAATTTAGTCCCCTTAGGAATCCATTTTTCAATTTCATCCTTTTTATGTGAAGTGATTAGTTCTTTTGGAACCCAAACACTTCTAAAACATTTTTCATTTAAAAATCTAGGGGCACTAGATTGTCTTTGGTAAATTTTTGATTTTCCAAAATCATTTTTCTTTTCTAGTTCCTTGGAAATCAAAATCTTTTCTTTCTTAAGATCATCAACTTCTTTTTGATGATCTTTTTCCATTGTTTGAAGCAAGTTTTGTAAACTAGAAACTTGTTGCTCAAAATCCTTTAATTTTGCTTCAAAATCAAAATTGGTTTTCAAAAGCAAATCATTTTCATTTTTCAACTTTGAAATCAATTTTTTGTTTTTTGAAAAAGAAGCATTGAATTCGAAAACCAATTCATCACAGGCTTCTTGTAACCCATCAAAAGTATAAGAATTTGAAATAGATGAGTTAGAAGTTACCTCCCCCTCATTGAGGGCCATCAAGCATAGGTGGGCTACCTCATCATCGGTGGAGTCTTCATCACTCCATGTGGCCACATATGCTTTCTTTGAAGATGAGCCCTTCTTGTTGGACTTGTGGGATTCCTTCATCTTCTTCTTTGATTCATGATAAGATCTTTCCATTTCTTTCTTCATGAATCGGGTGAATTTCTTGAAGAGATAGGCCATCTCTTCGTCTTCACTTTCCTCCTCACTTGATTCAACATTTCGGCATTTGGAGGATTTAAGAGCAACGACATTCTCGTTGATGCCTAGCTCTCTGACTTTCTTCTCCCTCATCTTCTTATCTCTTTCTTTTTCTTCTCCTCTTCTCTTCCTTTCTTCATGATTTCGTGTGTGAGGAGAGATCCCATGAGTTCATCGAGTGTTGAGTGCATAAATGTTCTATATTTTAACCCTCATTCACCCATATTATTAAAGCACTCAAGCATGTTTAGTTGCATTTTAGGATAGATTTTGCATAAACATCACAAATGGAAAATATTGCACAGATACTGCTAATTTTGGTCTATACTTGCAGATATCTGTCGTGGCAGCATCTAGGGCAACATAGGAACAGAAGATAACAGCAGAGCTGGAGTGAAGGATTGCAGGAAATAGCCTATTTCAACACTGCCGTGACATCTGCCGTGGCAGAAGAGGCGACATTGAAGACTATGGTGATGGAAAATGCGAAGTGGAGTTCGATCGATAGAGCATTTAAAGCCTGATTTTTGTGGACCACTTGCATAATTGTCGGAGCCCAGAATCACAAGGAAGGTCTTGCCCAAAGTTTGAGGAAAAAGTCAAAGCAAGAAGATAGGGCGAATTAAAAGACATCTACTCATATATTTAGTTTTTAATAGAGTTCTACTTTAATTCAAACTAGTATTCTTGGCCATTAAGAAAACTCAAGTCCAAGGCCTATATATATGATTGTAATTCGACAATGCAAAGGATGTCTAGCTCCTAGCCGTCTTCCCCCAAAACCCTAGTCGTTTTTCTCTCTCCATCATGTTCTAAACTTCCCCTAGGGCTAAGGGTTGATCTTGTAAGGTAGTTGTAAGGATTGTACTGTTTCTTAGGATTTTTTCTGTTCAATTAATAAAAGCTTCAAGTTTATTTTCTCTGGTTTCAACATCTCATAAGAGTTTCGGGAGAGCATTGTGAGGTTATTCATTTACTTAATATCGGGAGAGTTAAGTATACGAAAGGAGTAAATACGAGTTTTCCAGTTTATGGTTAAACCATCTTGGCCTAGGGATAGGTACAAGGTTAAGTGGCTAAAGAAGAATTCACAAACATCGGTGTTCATCCTTTGATTCACGCCGGGAGGTATCATCCAAGACTTGTTCATCGACAGAACTTGGGCCTAGGGATATGACAAGTCACAATAGGGATTCTTGCCAAACTTGAAGTACAGAGTTGTTGGCCGCTGTCGTGACAACAACAGACTGCTGCCGCAATAGGTGCTGCCGTGACAGGCACAACGACAGAAGCAACAAAAGTTCCTTTTAACAGTACAATACCTGCACTACTGAGCAAATCAATACCAGCCTATTCTCTCAATCTGATTTACTCGTTTACTTTAGTTTATCTTCAAGTCTTCCAAGATTACTTTATTAAAATTATTTCTTTTATTGTGCAGAGATTTAAGGATAGAAGTATTTCCAGACCCTATGGAGACGATATCCGATACTTCGTATCACTTTATTACTTGCGACATGTATACATGCACCCAACTGCGATAGACTCTTTTACGCGCAACAAGTTTTTGGCGCCGTTACTGGGGACTGGCAACATACCTTTACCTTTAATTACTGCACCTTTTTATTTTTGTTTTTATTTCTTTTCTGTTTTTATTTGTTTTATTTCCCTTTGCTTTTCACAAGGTTCTCCTATTGCTTATGCGCAGATCGAGACGTGGTAAAGAACCTTAATACGAATTAGATCCAGAAATCGATCGGACGTACCATCTTAGGAACCAAGCCTGACTCTTGATAGAAAGAAACAGCTATCTTAAGGAAAGACTTGAAGCAATGCTGAACGAAAGACAACGCAATGGGGTAGATAACAACAACAACAACAACCCCATGGTTGATATTGATCCTCTTATTGATGCCCAAAACTATCAGCAACCTTCTACTGCCCCAGCAGCTCGACAGACTTGCCGAGATTACATGGACAACGATCATGTTGAACTGCAAACTACACTACCAGATGTGGAAGCTGAACACTTTGAACTTAAACATGTGATGTTTAGTATGATAAATTCAGCTGGACAATTTGGTGGTTCTGCTACAGAGGATGCACGTGAACATCTGAAAACCTTCCAAGAGACCTGTGGATCATTTAGACAACCAGGAATAAGCCCGGAAGTACTGAGACTATGATTATTTCCTCATTCATTGAGGGATAGAGCGAAAACCTGATGGAACAAGTTAACGCCGGGTTCAATAAGAATTTGGGCGGATCTCTGTCGTGAATTTCTTTCTCGTTTTAATCATTCTCTGTTAACTGAAAGATTGCGTAACGAGATTGCTACTTTTCAACAGGAAGATGACTAACCAATGCATGAGGCGTGGGACCGCTTTACAACTCTCTTACGAAACTGCCCGATGCATGGATTCCCTATATAGAATCAGGTTTTCAAATTCTATAATGCTACCAATGCACACACTCGGATGAGGATAGACTCAGCAGAGAACGTCTTGTTACTAGACAAGGAACCATAATATGCAATGTTGGTGTTGAAAAAGTTAGCAAATAACGATGAAAAGTTCCCCATAGCTCGAAGAGGAGGAAGGTGAGGAGCATCTGTCAAGGAGTACGAATCTGACAATTTGGTAAAAACACAGTTAGCATACATCAACAAGGTGGTTGAAAACCTGCAGCGAAAAGAATCTAAGGTTGTATTTTCTGCCGAGGAGGTGTGTGAAAATTGTAGTGGAAACCATAGTACAGAAGAATGCCTCATACAACTGGAAGAGGGAATGTATGTTGGAAATTACAACAAGAACAGAAGCTATGACTCCAACAACTACAACCTAAATTGGAGGAAGGACCCCAAATTTTCCTGGAGTAACCCAAACAATGCATTGAATCCTCCAGTCCAGAATAACCAGAACCAAGGAGGTCCCAGAATTCTGTCACAATAGCAACCACAACAGCAGCCACAACAGCAGCCGGCAACCACCACAAGCATACTGGAACAGACCCTAGCAACCTTCATGTCTCAAACTGGAGCATATATGGCCAACATGGATCATTTTGTCAAGAAAACTGAAACCTTCATGGACAAGACAGAGATGAGAATGACAAACAATGAAGATACCTTAAAATCTCTAGAGACACAAATGGGTAAGGTTTCACAGTTCATCAACACAAGGCAGAATGGAGGATTCCCTAGTGATACTGAAGTCACTAGAAAACCCATACACGAGCAGTGTAAGGCCATTACAATGAGAAGTGGGAAACAACTACAAGGGCCGATAATGAAAGAAACATCTAGTAAGGAAACGACCCTACAGACACCTGCCGAGAACACTGTCCCGGCAGAAAGGAAGCAACCTGTTGCCATCACTCCTTCCATGATAGCAGAAGAAGTAGAGGAGGCGACAGAAGAAGCTGAAGATTGTGAGCCTCCTCAGATCCAATTCCCATGTGAAGGATGCCTCGAAGACTGTCGTCTTCCACCCCCTTTTCCACAGCGGTTACAAAAACAGAAACAGGAGTACCAGCTTAAAAAGATCTATGATGTTTTTAAGCAAGTACACATCAACATTCCATTGTTGGAGGCCATTAAGCAGATGTCTGGTTATGCAAAATTCCTGAAAGATGCAATGTCCGGGAAATCCAGACTAGGGGAGTTTGAAACTGTAATGATGACTGAAGGATACATGTCAATCCTTCATAAGCGTCCATCCCCAAAGAAGAAGGATCCTGGAAGTTTCATCATACCATGCATAATTGGTGATAAGTTTGTGGGTAAGGCACTTTGTGATATTGGTGCTAGTATTAATCTAATGCCCAAATATTTTTTTCAGAAGCTAGGTATTGGACAAGCAAGACCCACAACAGTCATGCTGCAACTGGCAGACCGCTCTTACGTACAGCCGGAAGGAAAGATTGAAGATATTTTGGTAAGAGTGGATAAATTTATATTTCCTGTTGACTTTCTTGTTTTAGACTGTGAAGCAGATGAGAATGCACCGATCATCCTAGGGCGACCCTTCATAGCCACAGGTAGAACAGTGATCGATATAGAGAAAGGAGAAATGACTATGAGAGTCAATGACCAACAGATAAAGCTCAATGTTCTCCAAGCCATAAAATAAGCTGATGTAGAGGAAGAATGTAAGGCAATATCAGAAGTAATTGTAGACCAACCCTGTATCAGAACAAGTTGTCACGACAGACAATTTGGTCATTGTCACCACAGTCACCTAGAAGACTGCCACGACAACGTTGACAACAGTAACTCCTCAGACAATAATACATCTGATACTGAAGGTCCTGAGGAGGTAAATTAGATAGGCACGCGTCCAGGTAAGTTCTTTGAACCATTGAACTATACCTCTAATGAACATGTGATTCAAAAGCCTTCCATGGATCAGCCATCTGCCTTAGATCTAAAACCCCTGCCATGGCAGCTTAAATACGTTTTTCTTGGTCTTAATGATACGTTGCCTGTGATCATCTATTCTAAGTTGATGTAGGAACAGTAACAGCAGCTGATCAGGATGCTACAGCAGCATAAGAAGGCGATTGGATGGACTATTGCCGACATCCAAGGCATCAGTTTGGCAATTTTTATGCATAAGATCCTCTTGGAGGATGACCATAAGCCAACGATTGATGCCCGGAGAAGACTAAACGAAGCTATGCGAGAGGTGGTACGAAAAGAGATTATCAAGTGGCTTGATGCTGGAATTATCTACGCCATCTCGGATAGCAAGTGGGTGAGCCCTGTGCAATGCGTACCCAAGAAGGGAGGCATAACTGTGGTAACCAACAAGGACAACGAGCTAATCCCAACCAGGACTATGACCGGTTGGAGGGTTTGTATGGACTACCAGAAGCTTAATAAAGCTACCCGGAAGGACCACTTCCCCTTACCCTTTTATTGATCAAATGTTAGATAGATTAGCGGGAAAGCCTTATTATTGTTTCCTTGATGGTTACTCGGGTTACAATCAAATTGCAATTGCACCGGAGTACCAGGAAAAGACAACCTTCACATGCCCATACAGAACATACGCCTTTCGAAGAATGCCATTTGGATTATGTAATGCACCAACAACTCTTCAGCGGTGTATGATGGCAATATTCTCGGATATGGTGGAAGATTTCCTAGAGATCTTCATAGATGACTTTTCTGTTTTTGGAGACAGTTTCAACGATTGCCTAGGCAATTTGAAGAAGGTGCTTGAAAGATGTGAGGAGGCAAACCTTGTATTAAACTGGGAGAAATGCCATTTTATGGTAGAGGAGGGCATAGTGCTAGGACACAAGGTCTCCTGCCGCGGTATAGAAGTGGACAGAGCAAAAATCGAAGTTATCGAAAAACTGCCGCCACCCACCACAGTCAAGGGCATTAGAAGTTTCTTGGGACACACAGGGTTTTATCGTAGATTTATTGCTAATTTTTTCTAAAATCACTAAACCCTTGTGTCTCTTGTTGGAAGAGAATAGAGCCTTTGACTTCAATACTGAATGTACTGAAGCATTCAAGATGCTGAAGAAGAAGCTGGTAACAACCCCAATAGTGCAGTCACCAGACTGGAGTTTACCGTTCGAGATAATGTGTGACGCTAGTGACTATGCTGTCGGGGCAGCACTAGGGCAGAGGAAGGAGAAACTCTTCTACGTTATATACTATACCATCAAGACCTTAAATGATGCCCAAATAAACTACACCACAACAGAAAAGGAGTTGTTAGCGGTGGTGTTCGCCTTTGACAAGTTCAGACCATATATACTTAGAACAAAAGTGGTGGTCCATACGGATCATTCAGCACTAAAATATATGTTCACCAAGAAGGACGCAAAACCACGATTGATACGTTGGATTCTACTGTTGCAAGAATTCGATATAGATATCAAGGACAAACAGGGGACAGAAAACCAAGTAGCTGATCACTTGTCAAGATTGGAGATGGGAAAGGATCAAGACAAAAACAAAGTTAACATACATGAGACTTTCCCAGACGAGCAGTTATTCACTGACACCAGCAATGCCGCGACAGCCATGGCGACAGGTAAACTTTCTGAAATCCCTTGGTATGCTGACATAGTAAATTACCTTGTAAGTGGTTTATTACCTCCTGAACTTAACTACCAAGCAAGGAAGAGGTTCCAAAATGATGCAAAACATTATTATTGGGACGAACCTCTTCTATTTAAGCATTGTGCAGATCAGACCATCAGGAGATGCATACCACAGGAAGAACAAGAAGAAGTGCTTCACCACTGCCATGCTGCTCCTTATGGAGGACACTTTGGAGGAAACAAAACTGCTGCCAAAGTTATGCAATCTGGTTTCTTTTGGCCTGCGCTTTTCAAGGATGCACAAGCCATTTACAAGCGTTGTGACAAGTGCGAAAGGACTGGAAACATCTCTAGAAGGCATGAGATGCCCCTGCAGAACATTCTCGAAGTCGAAATTTTCGATGTTTGGGGAATCGACTTCATGGGACCATTCCCAGCTTCTTGTGGGAATCTGTACATATTGTTGGCAGTAGACTACATGTCCAAGTGGGTAGAAGCTATCGCCACACAAAAGAATGATGCCAAGACCGTGCAAAGATTTCTCCACAAACATATCTTCACAAGGTTTGGCATCCCAAGGGCGATCATTAGTGATGAGGGTAGGCACTTTGACAACAGGGTAATTTCTAGTGCGTTGAAGAAGTATGGAGTTAAGCACAGGATCGCGACAACATATCACCCTCAAACCAATGGGCAGGTTGAAATCTCAAACAGAGAAGTAAAGAACATCCTCGAAAAGATGGTTAAACCAAATAGAAAGGACTGGTCTCTTCACCTGAATGATGCATTATGGGCCTACAGAACTGCATTTAAGACACCATTGGGAATGTCACCCTACCGCCTCATCAATGGAAAAACCTGCCACCTACATGTCGAGATAGAATAAAAAGCATACTGGGCTACCAAGACAGTTAACATGGACTGGGACAAAGCAGGGCAGAAAAGGCTACTGGACTTAAATGAAATTGAAGAAATCCGAGACATGGCCTACGACAATGCCAGAATTTATAAAGACAAAACAAAGAAGTGGCACGACAGAAAACTGCTGCCACGACAGTTCACCCCAGGGCAGAAGGTGTTGTTGTTCAACTCTAGGTTAAAGCTCTTCCCAGGAAAGCTAAAGTCTAGGTGGTATGGACCCTTCCAAGTAGTCCAGGTTTTTCCTCATGGTGTCGTCACAATAAGATCAATCAAGGACGGGCACCAATTCAAAGTCAATGGACAAAGGCTAAAGCACTATCAGGGGACTGAATCCCCAAGAGAGCAATAAGTAGTTACTTTAGGAGATGCCCCTCAAGGCATCCCTAATTTAACTTAGATTTATTTTATTTTTATTTTTTTTATTGCTTTAGGAAATAAGAATTTAATATTTGTTTATTTTAGTTTTTAGGAAAATAAAAGAAGCAGCGTAAAGAGAAGGAATGAACCAGCCCACCACACTCACAACAACCCAAGAAGCCCAATAGTAACAAGGCTGTCGTGACAGCCGGTCACCAGCTGTCACGGCAGACGCGCAAATACAGCCTGTCACCAAGCTATCGCGACAGACACGGAAACGCGTTACAGACGCGCAACAGACACGAAAACGCATAACAGACGCGTCAGGAAACCGCGTGACAGCTGGCTCCGTTTTTCACGCCACCCGTTACGGCTTCAACAGGCAGAACCTCGTTCTATATAAACCACCACCTTCATTTCATTTTCACCTCATTCTCTTCTCTCTACTTTGTTTCTGAGCATTTTAGCTTTTCAAGTATTTTCTTTCATTTCCACATTTTCCTTACAATGACGACGAGATCGACCAGAAGATGTATTGCCTCCACATCTGCCGCGGTAGTCTCCACTCCTAGCCACAGCAAAATTCATAGAAGGTTCGCCTCGATAGATTCAAAGAAAAGATATTATGAATCTTTTCAGAAACGGGAAATGTGGGAGGAAAGAGGCTTTACCTACACAAAGAAGACATGAGATCTAGGGCTTGAAGGGTTCATTGCCAAACGGATCATTGCATTAAAGTGGCAGATGTTCGTGGCACAACCCAAGGAGATGAATGTTACGCTTTTCCGCGAATTTTATGATGCCATCACATCCAAGGATGCCACGATAGTCACTATTAGGGGTAAGGAAATCTCTTTCGAGCCAGCCTACATTAATACTCTATATGGCATATATGTGGGCAGGAAAGAGGATGCACACAACAGGTTTATCAGCAATCTGTTGCCGGCAGACTATGACGACATCATGGCAGACCTGACTAAAGAGGGCACCGACTGGAACAAATATCCAAAACATAGATGGACGGTGCGAAGAACCCAACTCACACATACTGCCAAACTGTGGAACCACTTTGTGAAAAAGCGTCTCATGCCAAAGTCTCACAACACAACAGTGGACCTATAGAGGCTTGCCCTTGTACACTCCATCATTAATGAACGACAGATCAACGTAGGTAAATACATCCTCGATGGCATCCATGAGTGTGCATTAAGAGGAACGGCCCCCCTCTTCTTCCCCTACTTAATCACATCCCTCTGCCGAGCCAACAATGTGCATGAAATTGATGGAGACGTGAAGATCCAGGGCAAGTGGTGGACGCAGCAGAACATCTACAGCTTGATGGAACTGAAGGCAGCCACCCCAATGGCGTATGTTGATCCCTATGCCACGATAGAACCAACGACAAAACCAGATTCCACAGAACCTGTCACGGTAGAGCCCGAGAAGACAGAACCTGCACAACCAGAAGCCACCTCCTCGAACCAAATAATTCAACTACTGAAAAAGATGGAGGCACGACAGCTGGGATTCATGGGGTACATGAGGGACTTCACAACTGCAACGGTAAACTTTATTAAGGTTGAGCTTAATTATCCAAACGTGCAGTTTCCCTCTTTTCCAGAAACCCTTCTTTCTGCCCCAACACCTGCTGCCAGCCCCAAGACGCCCACACCGACAGCTGCCTCTGCTTCACCAACTGCCACGGCCGGAGACGGCGACAGACGGTCTGCCACTCCTCGAGGAACCAAACGAAATGAGCCACTGACAGAAATAGACCCAAAATATTTCGAAGGTTTCTCCTCCTCCTCAGTCTGGCAAGATGACTCCGACTTCGTGTCCTCTATCGTCCGAGAGATAGTAAAGGACTTCCCTCCGATGAAGAAGAAAAAGCTTGACATTGATGTTGAGGGACCCTGCCGTGACAGAGCAGGCGGCAGCCACAGCAGCAGCAGTGACAGTGAGCTCGAGGTCCTGGACAAGGCACCAAAAATTTCACCCACCAGAGTCCAGCCACCTCGAGAGGCAAAGAAGAAGGTAGTCTCACCCTCTCCAACTCCAAAGCCAGCCTCTGCCATAAAAACAACTGTCCGACAATAGCTCTGCATCGACAGCAGCAGTGATGACAGCTCTTCAACTTAAGTTTTTTTTTACTTTTCTGTCGTCTGTGTTTTATTTTCTATTTTGTGATGTTTTTATTTTTCTATTTTGTGTCATGCATTAAGGACAATGCAACCCTCGAGTCTGGGGGTAGGCATTCCTCTTAATTATCATTAATGAACTTATTTTATTTTGTGTCACTTTTGTGTCTAAATAATAATAATAATAATAATAATAATAATAATAATAATAATAATAATAATAATAATATTTGGCTTAAGTCTTTGAACTACTCTTACCTGCCGCGGCATTCTCTGTCGTGACAGTGTCTTTAGAGTGTTTTAGGAAGTATTTAGAGCCTCGCTATAGTTCTGAACTCTTAAAAAAACACCTTGTAACTTATATGATGTTAAGACTCTGTTAGCAAACTTAGAATAGAAAGCTTAGCTACTTGAGTTAGAAAGAAAACTTAGAATTAGTTTACTACTAGAGGTGCCTAACACTGGCTCTAGGACATTAAACTAGAAGTACTCCTAGAGGTGCCTAACACTGGCTCTAGGAAATTAAACTAGAGGTGCCCAAAAACCGGCTCTAGTAATAAAATAGAAAAACTTTAGAAATCAAGTTAGAGGTGCCCGAAATTGGCTCTAGTTAAGAATTATTTTTGAAGTAAAAATCAAGTAAGTTAAGTAACTATTCTGGTTGCTAAAGAGTCTAAGCACATATTTGTTCACAAAACCTGCACACACTTACACAAGAATTATAGCATTGCTCCGGATAAGTCTTTAAACATTCGAAAAGGTACTGATCTAGATGGTGAATGTGTTGTAGGTAATAGTTGTTCACTGAGTTAAGCCAAAACCAAAAAGTTTCATCCTTAGTTAGGTTGCATTTGCTTGAGGACAAGCAATAACTTGAGTTTGGGGGTGTGTTGAGTGCATAAATGTTCTATATTTTAACCCTCATTCACCCATATTATTGAAGCACTCAAGCATGTTTAGTTGCATTTTAGGATAGATTTTGCATAAACATCACAAATGGAAAATATTGCACAGATACTGCTGATTTTGGTCTATTCTTGCAGATATCTGTCGTGGCAGCATCCAGGGAAGCAGAGGAACAGAAGATAACAGCAGAGCTGGAGTGAAGGATTGCGGGAGACAACCTATTTCAACACTATCGTGACATCTGTCGTGGCACAAGAGGCGACGGTGAAGACTATGATGATGGAAAATACGAAGTGGAGTTCGATCGATAGAGCATTTAAAGCCTGATTTTTGTGGACCACTTGCATAACTGTCGGAGCCCAGAAGCACAAGGAAGGCCTTGCCCAAAGTTTGAGGAAAAAGTCAAAGCAAGAAGATAGGGCGAATTAAAAGACATCTACTCAGAGATTTAGTCTTTAATAGATTTGTACTTTAATTCAAACTAGTATTCTTGGCCATTAAGAAAACTCAAGTCCAAGGCCTATATATGTGATTGTAATTCGACAAGGCAAAGGATATCTAGCTTCTAGACATCTTCCCCCAAAACCCTAGTCGTTTTTCTCTCTCCATCATGTTCTAAACTTCCCCTAGGGCTAAGGGTTGATCTTGTAAGGTAGTTGTAAGGATTGTAATGTTTCTTAGGATTTTTTATGTTCAATTAATAAAAGCTTCAAGTTTATTTACTCTGGTTTCAACATCTCATAAGAGTTTCAGGAGAGCATTGTGAGGTTATTCATTTACTTAATATCGGGAGAGTTAAGTATACGAAAGGAGTAAATATGAGTTTTCCAGCTTATGGTTAAACCATCTTGGCCTAGGGATAGGTACAAGGTTAAGTGGCTAAAGAAGAATTCACAAACATCGTTGTCCATCCTTTGATTTACGGCGGGAGGTATCATCCAAGACGTGTTCATCGATAGAACTTGGGCCTAGGGATAGGACAAGTCACAACAGGGATTCTTGCCAAACTTGAAGTATAGAGTTGTTGGCTGCTGCCGTGACAACAATAGACTGCTGTCGCGACAGGTGCTGCCGCGACAGGCGCAACGACAGAAGCAACAGAAGTTCCTTTTAACAGTGCAATACCTGCACTACTGAGAAAATCAATATCAGCCTATTCTCTCAATCTGATTTCCTCGTTTACTTTAGTTTATCTTCAAGTCTTCCAAGATTACTTTATTAAAATTATTTCTTTTCTTGTGCAGAGATTGAAGGATAGAAGTATTTCCAATCCCTCTAGAGACGATATCCGATAATTCGTATCACTTTATTACTTGCGACGTGTATACTTGCACCCAATTGCAATAGACTCTTTTACACGCAACATCGAGCTTTAAGGATTTGAGATCTTTAGCTTCGATGATGGTCGTCTTCTTTGAGTCCCAAGACTCGTGAAGAGAGTAGATGAGTTTGCGGACAAGTTTGTCTTCCGGAATGATTTCTCTATATCCTTTGAGTCCATTGGTGATGGAGAAGAATCTATCGAACATCTTCGTGATGCCCTCATCCGGTTCCATCTTGAAGTTCTCATACTCGAGGTTGAGGAGTCCGATTTTGGTCTCCTTTACTTCATTGGTTCCTTCGTATGTGACTTCAAGCTTGTCACATACCTACTTGGCATCTTCACAAGAAGATATCTTCTTGTAGATGTTGGGACTCAATGCACAAAAGATGATGTGCAAGGCTTTGCAATTGAGCTCCAACTTCTTGCGATCATCCGCGCTCCAATCGCCTTCCTTCGTTGTGGCACGAACGAACCGTCTTCTACTATGTCCCAAAGCTTGTAGTCCTTGGACTTTATGAAATACATCATTCTTGTCTTCCAATGGGCATAATGTGTTTCGTCGAAAAATGGTGGCTTGTCGATGGATTGCGCCATTTGATTGATTGGTTGATGTGTTGTATCGAGCTTCCCGGATCACCTCAATAGGATGTTAATCCTCTTCGATTGAGCCAAGCTCTGATACCAATTGTTGGGTTTTATGATGCTCGATTTCCTTCAACCGATGTGTTTGCCAAGTTCAGAGAAGATTGAATTTTTGGGTGTTAAAGTGGAAGCTAAAAGATTGGAATTGGACACAAGGATTTATAGTGGTTCGTCCTTCTAACAAGCACCTACATCCACTACCTTAGCTCCCCACTAAGGATTTCAACCAAATTCACTAAGAATTTCGTCCCCTTTTCTAGGCTTAGGAGGTAACCTTTACAACCCTCAAATCTTTCTACCCAAAGCTTGAGTAAACCCTCTTTACAAGAGAAATTCTAAGCAAACTTGAAATCCCTCTAATAGGTGTTTGTTTGCACTATTTAGCTCTCACCCAAAACCTAAACACTTGAGCAAATTTAACAATGTTTAGCTCACTAGTGTTGTTTATACAAGAAAATGGACAATTAAGCTCTAAGACAAAATCTTAATCATAGTGTTGTTGACAATTGAAGCATTAGCCTTCTCTTGATGCTTGGATATCCCTTTTATACTCCTAATTGAGTTTGTAGTTGTTACTAGCCGTTAGAGTTGAATTGGAGCCGTTGGAGATTTTATTTCTCGTCATAAATGTAGTTATGCAGCCTTCTGTATCGGTACTCGAGGAGGCGTATCGATACGCCCTTCTTCAGAACTAGCCATTGGGCTCTTGCCAGCCTGTGCGTATCAATCGCTAGGAGGCGTATCAGTATGGTCTTCACTTTAAAAGACCGTTGGGGGTTGTTAAAATAGGGATCGGTACGCTTAAAAGGCGTATCGGTATGATCCCTATCCATATCCATACAGATAAGCCTGTATCGGTACGAGTTTTGGCAGAATCAAATCTTGAGTAAAAAGGTATCGATACGGGGTATACCGTATCGGTACGGTAGTGCTGAAAAGCCAGGTTTGACTACTTTAAAGCATTCCAAACTTTGCCAAAAACCTTTTTAAATACCTCAAACTTATTTTCAAGTTGTTTGGACTTAAGGACATGTTTCAAATTTTTTTCAATTTTGTCCAAAACATTTTTCAATTATTATATCAAAACACTCAGTTCTTCAACAACCTTTACAACCTAGACTTATTACCCAAGTCTAGCATCTAAAGTTTCTACCCAAAGTTTTGGGAACACTCTTTACAAGAGTAAATTCAAAGCAAACTAAAATTCCTCTACAAAGGTATGTGTTTGCACTCTAAAGCTCTCGCCCAATCCTAATACACTCGAGCATACATTGACAATTAAGCTCACAGGTATCTGTCTATACAAAAGTATGAAACTTGAGCACTAAGACATTTCTTAATCAATAGATTGTTGACTTGAGGATCATTAGTTGTTCCAAGTGCTCAAAGGGTCTTTATATCTTCTCAAATGTGATTCTAGCCGTTGGTTACCGTTGGGGATGAATTGGAGCTGTTGGTAGCTTTATTTCCTGCAATAAATGCAGTTATGGGCAGTAGGGTATCGGTACGCCCTTCTTGGAAACTAATCGTTGAGTTCTGAACTGCCTTCAGGTATCGGTATGCTACATAGCGTATCGGTATGACCTGTTAGGGAAAATAGCCATTGGGGAATTCAAAACATAGGGTATCGGTACGCATCAAGGTGTATCGACACGACCCTCTTCGTATCGGTACGACTTAGCCTGTACCGATACGGGTTTTGGCTACTAGAAAAATATTGTAGCTGAAACCCTAAAAGGCATCGATACGGTTGAGACCGTATCGGTACGGTACTGAAGAAAACTCAGGTTTATCTATTTGAAAACGTGATTAAGCCTTTCTAAAGCCTTATAAAAACCATCAAACATATTTTCAAGTTGTTTGGACTTAAAACCATTTCTAAAATATTTTCAATTTAGTCCAAAACTATTTTTCAATTATTATATCAAAACAAAAATCCTAACATACTTAATATACTTAAACATATGGTTGAAGGGGAGCAAGGTTTTTGTGTAAAATGAACGATAGAACTAGAGAGATAAATAGATTATATAATTAACAAAAATGGTAAATTACTAGAGAGGTCACCCAAACTTAATAAGGTTTAAACAAAAGGCACAAATATATTGATAATAAGATAGGTAGGTATACATGTAAATAAGAGTTAATTTTATATGTTTTAAATTTTTTTGTAAAATATCAGGGATCCTTGTGGATATTTTTTGGGATCCCCACAGTTATTTATACGGTTACGGTTCGGTTATCCCCACGGTTTGGATATAGCAATCTCCGTTCCCATCCCCATTTGAGCTTCGGTGATAAAACTTTTGTAAAACCAAAATTGATTTTGATATAACAAATAACTTTAGGGATTTAATTGCAAAAATAATAATTTTTTTAAGTATTTCAAAAACTCACTTATTGACAAGCCTTTTTGAACCTAGTACTCTTTAAAGTCAAAACATATTAAAAGGGTTCAAATTCTCTAAGTCTTTTCAAGTGTTTTCAAGCCAAACTTCAACAAAATGCCCAGGCGTATCGATACCCTATAGCGTATCGATACGAATTTTCAACACTGGAATTTTAATCGACCATAGCGTATCGATACGGTTTAACCTCGTATCGATACGATATTCATCTGGGTAAGACTTAAGCTATAGCGTATCGATACTCATCGAGACAGTATCGATACGGTTTTTCAAAGAAAATTGTTTTAAAGATATAGCGTACCGATAGGGTATGTCATCGTATCGATACGATATGCTGACCATTGCAAAATCTTCACATTTATTATTCGAACGTTGGCTTGTCAGTTATTGGAATCCTAAATTTTAAATGGTCGTTGGACCGTATCGATACGCAAAAGGGAGCGTACCGATACGCTTTTTATCAAAACACAAATAAGGATTCCAGTGAGCAAAAACGGTATCGATACGGCATTTTGTATCGATACTCCCCTTATGATCGTACTGATACGCCCTTCCCGTGTATCGATACGCCTGGTTTTTCAGTCACAACGTTTCTTTCTTCTTTGAGACAGGTACCGATACTGTCACGAAAGGTATCGATACGGTATGCAGTTGAGGAGCATTTATTGCGGGAAAATGCAGCCCAACGGCTAGATTAATGACCTCAACCACCCAAACGGCTAGAAATCAATGCAAGAGTATAAAAACAAGCCTCCAAAGCTACAACAATTATTATTGAACCTTCAAGCAACGTTAAAGCATTTATTCTAAACCCTTGTGCCTTTAGAGTCAAATTCTTGTACCCAACTCATTTGGAATTTTTTATTGTAAATCTTTTTAGAGTTTGGAGAGTGTTTATGTGTAATTGAGTAAACGATTAGCCTTTGAGAGGTGCATACAAAGTTTGCCTATCTTTTTTTTTGTAAAGAGTGATTTGGGTCAATCCTTGGGTAGAGAGATTGACCTATTTGTAAGGTTTCCTCTTAAGTCGAGAAAAGGGGACGAATTCAAGTTAGTGAATTGTTGAAATCCTCAGTAAGGTGCTGAGGTAGTGGATGTAAAGCTTGTTTGAAGCTTGAACCACTATAAAATCGCATTGTCTTCATTTTTAAATTATCCATTTGCACCCTTCAATTTTTATTCCACCAATTCACCCAATCTTGGTGTTTAGCCATCATTTGATCAACTCAACAACTTTCTTTGTCTCTGTCCCCGTGGGTGAAGGTTTCGGTTATTGCCCATCCCCGTCGGTTAAGATCCCCACGGTTTTCAGATATTTCTCACGCAATTCCCACCCCTAGAGTGACTCAAACTTAGATAACTTTAGATGTGTAAAAGCACACAAACTTATGAATTTTATATTTTTAAATTGAATCAAATATTTTTTTTCTTTTTTACATTTATTTTCATAATTTCATATATATAATATTGAACCTAGTTCTTTAATTTTATTAATAAGTTTTACTTTTTTATTGAATATCATAATTCAATGATTATATATTAACTATATTAAAAGATTCTTTAAATGATTTCTTTTTCACATTTTTATTGAATTTTTAATATAATATATATATATATATATAAAAGCATTGAATTAAGATATTTAATAAAAATTAAAATTATTAAGGAAATTAAAGAACTCGATTCAATATAAATATGAAATTATTAAAATAAATTTGAAATGAAAAAAATATTCGATTTAATATAAAAATAAAAAATAAAAGTAAATTATAATTTTTCAAAGCTCAATTTTCTTCCCTCGCATTTTTTCATTGTACCAAGTAAAATTATTTTCCTTTGGATTTTTCATTCTTTCAACCCATCACACGAATAAAAAAAATATTTTCATTCTTCCATCACTTTAATTTTACATATTTCTAATTTTCTTTTCTCTACCAAACAAATTAATTTTAAAAATTTTATTCCAAACATAATCCAATATTCCATTAACCAAATTATTTTACTTGCTACAAATGATTGTCGTTTAACCCCTCTTTAAAAGCATGTGAAGGAAATGGGCAGTTATGCTATAAGGCGGTTAATATACGGCTAATATACAGCGTGACCGGTTAAAGATAACAAAATCGATAAAATTACTTATTTTGTTGATAAGAGTATCAACATATTAGGTAGCGCCTATTTTGTTGATACTTTTGAGTAAATTTCTTATTTTGTTGATACTTTCGAAAGTATCTATACTTTTTTAAAAGTATTGATACTTTTTTAAAAGTAATGTAACCGGTTGAAAAAAGTATCGAAAAAATCGATACTTTGTGCACAGTATTTTGTAAAAGGTGTCAATACTTTTCAAAGCAATTTGATTGACATAGTATTCTGGACACAATGTACCGATACTTTTGTAACTAGTTATACAATTTTATCGATACAAATGGCTCGAAAGTATCGATTCTGTTTCCACAGTACTAATAAAAAGTATCTATCCTTTAGAAGCAAATTTGACATAACCGGTAAAAAAAGGCCAAACCAGTTACATTATTAATACATATAATGTAACCGGTAAATCGTTACTAGATTGTTTGTTTGGTGTCGATACTTTTGTAAGAACATGTACAAAAGAATCGGTACAATAGAAACAAATTTGACATAACCGGTTAAAAAAAGGCCAAACCGGGTACATTATTAATACATATAATGTAACCGGTAAATCGTTACCGGATTGTTTGTTTGGTGTCGATACTTTGTAAGAACATGTATAAAAGAATCGGTACAATAGAAGCAAATTTGACATAACCGGTAAAAAAAAGGCCAAACCGGTTACATTATTAATACATATAATGTAACCGGTAAATCGTTACCGGATTGTTTGTTTGGTGTCGATACTTTTGTAAGAACATGTACAAAAGAATCGGTACAATAGAAGCAAATTTGACATAACCGGTAAAAAAAGGCTAAACCGGTTACATTATTAATACATATAATATAACCGGTAAATCGTTACCGGATTGTTTGTTTGGTGTCGATACTTTTGTAAGAACATGTACAAAAGAATCGGTACATTAGTAATTTAAAAGGATTTTGAAATAGAAAAGGGGTCGAAAGAAATGACATAATTCAAAAAAGTATCGACACTTGGGGAATTGTATCGATTAAATATAATTAATATAACCGGTTAAAAAGTATCTACTCTAATACAAGGATTGCATTGCATTTACACAAAACGCTCTTAGTATTTGAAATCAAACTGATTTTGGTTGCTGCGAAATAGAAGAGAGGCGTTTTTGAAGTCGTGGTGTGTCAGAATCGAAAGGAAAAGTATGTTGTCGAAACCCTAGTTTTTTAGTAATGTAGTATTTGGAAATTGGGGTTAGGGTTTTGGGTTTAGGGATTTTGAAGTAAAGAAGGATTTCGGATCGATTATAGGTCGAAATTGTAATTATAGGTAGAAAATAAATATCAGTACTTTGTTCAGAGAACTTATAGGTAGAAATTGATATTGTCGGTAGAAAATGAATATCGATACTTTGTTCAGAGAACGCAAGCGGTTACTATAAGATTAGTTATTTTTCGATTTGTAAATTGGATAAAATGTATATATATATCCACCCATTGGATTTAATTTAATTTTGAATGTTGAAAAGGTTGTCAATGGATCTTAGAAATGTTCGTGAAGATGACATTGAAATGGAGCCGGAGAGTATCGAAACTGATGAAAATCGAAAGCAACCAATGGGTCGATATATGTACTTCTAGTAAGTATCAATGTATTTGTGTACTTGTTCTTGAAATGGTAATTGGATTAAAGTATTTAAGAACATTTAAACTTTCCTATCATGACAGTATGAATGAAGTGCAAAGGATGAAGGAATGTGGTATTTACAAAAGCGGTTCGGTATGTAAACTGAATTTATAATGAGTATTATGTAGCTTTAATATTTTGATTAAGAAACGTTTATGCATAAGTTTCAGGTGATAAAAGAGGTGGTGAAGAAATGGCACTCGATGGGTGATACTAAGAAGGAACCATTTATGAAATTGTCCAAAAAGGCGAGAGCAAAATATTCAGCTTCGAGGAAAGCACGTGAAAACATTGAAAAGAAGGTATTTGTTAAGCTTGTAAATACTGTGATAAATGATATATAAAAACTCTAACATTATCAGTAAATAATTTAGGAAATGTCGACATGGTGTAGCATAAAACGAGTTCACCACATAATAGAACACTTGAAAGAGAAGGATAAAGCCAAAGTGTTGAAAGAAATGGGGTTTGGATCTCTGATTGGATTGAAGGACCGACCAATTCAGAGGGAATTGTGTCGGTTGTTGATGGGAGAATTTGATTTGGAAAAGTGTGAAGTTCGCTACGGTAAATATTCTTTTCATTTTGGTGTCCGATGTGTTGAAGCCGTATTGGGGCTAAAAAATAAAGACAAGAGTGTGCAAGAAGTAAACAAGAGGGAGTACTGGAAAAAAACTTGTGAACAAGTATGGCTTAAAGTCCAAGGTGACATATGCTGCACTCGAGGACGATATTAAAAGCGGCAAGTATGATGGGGATCATCTGAAGGCTCGGGTACTATTGTACCTTGTCGGAGTATTTCTTTGTCCAACGGGTGATACATCCTCGAGCAAGAAATATATGAAGTTGGTTTGCGACGAAGGGTTGAAAGGTGAATTAAATTGGGCTGAATTTGTCAATGAGAAATTATTTGATGCAATCAAGAGCTTTCAGAAGGCCAAAAACCCCACATACCTCAAAGGGTGCATAGCTGTCTTAGAGGTAAATGAGTTGAAGGATGTGCTGGTTTAGAAAACTTTGTAAGTATAGTTATTATAGAAAATGATAAAGTTTATTATAAATGCAGGTTGCATTGTTTGATTTTTGGTCTGATTCTTCAAGTGTATCGACCTTCCAAAGAACCGGAGTGGCACACATCATTGCATGGGGCAAGGAAGAAGTCGTCCGAGTGATGGTAAAGTTAAAGTTGGAAAGACCGAAAAAGAAAGTAAGGGTAATAAAAGTATTTATATATTAGTAAAGACTTAAAAAGATGTTCTAATATTGTAATTTATTTTTGAAGGTTATTGGCAAGGAGAAAGAGGAGGAAGAGGATAAGGTAGAATAGAAGGTGAAACAGAAGGAAGAAGGGGAAAGTAAATATGACATTTTGATGTCTGAGTTGGCGGAGCTGAAAAAAGCCATTTCTGATTGTTTACAAAGATAATTCAGAATCGAAGAGGTAGTTGAGAGCATTAAGGGGGAAGTAGGAGAAAAGGTTGATAGAGTAGTGAAAGAAGTTGTGGAATTGATAGGTGAGTTGAAGGGGGTGATTGGAGTGGTAGAAAAAAATGGACGAGGGGGAAATTTTAAGTTCTGAAATGAAACAAATGAGGAGTTATGTTGAGCAAAAATATGATGAACTTAAAAAATATGATGAAGAAAATGTAGAAGAATTGAGTATGAGGAAGGAAAATATTGATCATTCTGATCCAGATATGAAGACATCGGATAATGTCATAGATGCATATATGGATTCATAATGTTGTGCACCAAAGAAGAAGCAGAAGGTAAAATGAATAAAAGAAATTGACATCCATTTTGATTATCGTGTTGTGGCTAATATCTATAATCAATATCGTAGGTTGAAAAGGTCAAAATACCAAAAGAATTTGGTTCAATGGAGGCTGCAATGTGTGAGTATGTATGGAATAGTAGGTTAGAAGATAGGTAAGTAATATATATTGCTTTGTGAGTGATATTTAAATATTTATGTGAAAAAATTAATCCAAAAAATTGCTTGTACAGGGATGTTGTCATAGATTTTGGAAACTAACTTGCCACAGTAGGCGACGTTGCGACGTTAAAACCTAGTAAATAGGTTATTGGTCAGGTTATTGATTTGGTCGACTGGTTGTTGGCTGACGATTCGATGAAGAAGAGATCAGGGAACCGGAAGATTTGCTATATTCCATACAACTTTGTGGTAAGTTAAATTTATACAAGTTGAAAAGTTGTATTATGGCTGGTCAATTAATAGTGATTGTTTTTTGAAATGCAGTCATCGGTGTTAAAGTACAATCCAGATGTGGATGGAGTTGTAAGCTTTTGGAGTAACATAATGTTAGACTATAATAAAATGAACGATTGTGACACGATAAGATATTTTTGCGTAAATGTTGTTTTGTATTTAATTAATTACAATAAATGTTCTAATTTCTTGTCTTGGGTGTGACATTTATTGTAGATCTTCTTTGCAATAAAAGATAGCATGAGTCATTGGTACCTCTTGGTGTTCGATATGGTTGAGCGTGTAGCAACGGTTCTTGATAGTCTATATCCATCTCACCGGCATAAGACAAGAGTGCAAAATTACATGCAATTGGTATGTGTCGATAAATTTTGTAATTTATAATGCATAATTTCTTCGTAATCTAATTTAATAATTTTTTGACGCAGATGAGATGTTTAAATAAATATAATAAGGACGCTGGGTTTGTTGATGCATTTGGGAAGATGAAGATCCCAGTGATGGATTTAAAATTAGTGGACCGTAAGACGAAGGAGCAAATGAACGGGTATAAAATTTGAGTATTTAATAAATCAAATATTTATCATGGATAACTATTTGACATTTGCGGCAATCAATTGTTATAACAGAGATGATTGCAGAATTTATGTGATTATGTGGATGGAAGCGATTGTTGATGGGAGGTCAACAGATGATTTGGTAAGTGGTCTGAAAAGGACTTTTAAAATAAAATTTGAGTACTCTTACATTGAATGATGTGGTAACAAAATGTTCTAATGTGAATGTAGGTTGTTGGAGAATGAGATCGTATGAGAATTTTAAACGATCTCATAAATCACGAAGGTAATAAAAGGAGAGATGAGTTGACAAATGGTTACCTGAAACATATGAAAAAGTAATTCTTATGAAACTAAATTCCATAATTGTTATGAAACGATCTCATAATTGTTGAATTAACATAATTTTGTATATACTTATTTATCACAGTTAGGTTGTTGTAAATTATATTAACATAATTTTATATGTACTTACTTAGCAAATATTTTGTTAGATGTTATGAAACTATAAATGCCATTTGCATACTGGGAACAAAGTATAAATGTTATGAAACTATAAATGTTAGCATCAAATTATCGATACTTTTGAAAAAAATGGATTGACATAGCTTACTGAAAACAGAGTGTCGATACTTTTGTCCCGCTATAAAAACAAATTATCGATACTTTTTTAAAAATCAATGTTTCCGGTTGCAATTTACCTCGAAAATATCGATTCTTTCTTCCCACTATGATAAAAATTATCGATACTTTTGAAAAAAAATGGATTGCCATAGCTTACTGGAAAAACAAAGTGTTGATACTTTTGTCCCACTATGAATAAAATTATCGATACTTTTGAAAAAAATCAATGTTTCCGGTTGCCAGTTTGCTTGAAAATATCGATACTTTCTTCCCTCTATGAACAAAATTATCGATACTTTAAAAAAAGGATTGTCATAGCTTACTGGAAACAAAGTGTCGATACTTTCTTCTCGCTATGAACAAAATTATTGATACTTTTGAAAAAAAGGATTGCCATAGCTTATTGGAAACAAAGTGTCGATACTTTTTTCCCGCTATGATTAAAAGTATCGATACTTTTGAAAAAAATCAATGTTTTCGGTTGCCAGTTTGCTCGAAAATATCGATACTTTCTTCCCGCTATGAACAAAATTATCGATACTTTTTAAAAAAATTGTCATAGCTTACTGGAAACAAAGTGTCGATACTTTTTTCCCGCTAGGATTAAAATTATCGATACTTTTGAAAAAAATCAATGTTTCCGGTTGCAATTTTGCTCGAAAATATCAATACTTTCTTCCCGCTATGAACAAAATTATCGATACTTTTGAAAAAAAAAGGATTTCTATAGCTTACTGGAAACAAAGTGTCGATATTTTTTCCCGCTATGAATAAAAATATCGATACTTTTGAAAAAAATCAATGTTTCTGGTTGCAGTGTTACCGTTTTCATTATTGACTACATCAATGTTACCGATATACTTGTCAAAGTATTAGGTAGCGCTCTGACTTTGAAATTTAGGCGTGATTTCTCTTTAACCCATCCCTAAACTTAAATCCTTCTTTTCCTAATTTTATCGATACGATACCAGAGATCTCTTCCACTCCAACGATTACCACCGTTCAGAGAAATTGCATCGTTCAAGCTGCTTATAAAATCCACTCCGACGATTACTGCGATCAGATTTGCAGGTAATTTAATGGTATTTTTCCGTAATTTAAGATTAGGGATTTGAACGTTTTGTGAGTAATTGTTCTTCTTTTGGATATAATAGTTCTTCTTAAGCAAAAAAATGGCGCCCAAACATCCGAGACGTAGTTCTTCTTAGTTAAAGTCTTCTTCTTCTAATTCAAGGTCTGCTGCTCAAGTAAGTTCTTCTCAAGCAAGTAATTCGTTTGATACACAAAACTTTAGAAGCAATGAAGAGAAACTGAAATATGATCGCATTTTCAAAACAAGAAAGATTCGTCCAAAACGTGTTATTGACATAGACTTCTTCTTCGATGATTCCCGCGTATAAATTTCAGCAGCATGGCTTTTTAGGTCAATCAGTTTAGTGATCTGGAAGGGCTTTGTCTGGGAACTTAAGTAATCCGCTTTCAACTCATTGATACGCATTTTACTAATACCTTGTTCAATTGCACGAACAACGTATGCATACGTCTTCTTCTTTTTCAGTGCAACTGCGAGTGAAGCATTCAAGGACTCGCACCTTTGTGTAGAGTGAATATTCGCAAAAAAATGACCGGTTAGATATGCTTGAGCCCATAAGTTCCGAGTATTTCCCTTCTCAATCACCCATGGATGCTTTTCGACATTAAATTCTGAAATCATTGCAGACCATTAAATATCAAATTTTTCTGTTGTCCACCAGGAACCCATACATCTAGAAAATATTGTGCTAAATTTGCTGTCACCAATGTTTGCTTGTGCATTGCGAGAAAGATGCCAAGAACATAATCTGTGCTTAGCAAAAAGGATAACACATTTGATAGCCCTCTGCATTGCCCTATCTCCGTCGGTCACAACTGAAAGAGGCAATTTATTCATCATGGCTTGTAAAAGATTACGCAGCACCCACTCGAATGATTGAGTCGTTTCGTCAGCGATGATTGCAGTAGCAAATACTATTGTGCTATGGTGATGATTGACACCGACAATAGGCATAATTGGCCGTCCATACAAATTACCTTTGTACGTTGTATCGAACGCAATTACATCACCGAAGCAAGTGTAATATGATCTCGATGTTGAATCAGCCCAAATAAGATTATGCAATGCCCCTGATTCATCTATTGAGTATGTCATAAAAAACCCCGGATTATTTTTTTTCTTATAATCAAAGTAAGCAATTAGTGCATTCACATCCCCATTGACGGTTTCCTTTGCTTTACCTCTTTCAAGTGCATTGTAGAGGTCTTTACTTGTAAATCCAACATTCTGATAACCCCTGCCTGATTTATGAAATAATTCATTACTTGTGATGTCCCAACACTAACATCTTTCAATGATGTTGCCTCATCCACATCAGCCTCACTCGCAGCTTTATTTGAACGCATAAATGGTGTCATAACAGGTGTGCACAATGTATGATTATGTTCTTGAAAAGACTTACTTAGAACCCACTGATCATTTGTATTTGTTGTTGTGACCACGATTTTAACCTTGCATCATGTTCTTGTGACTGGCATATGAGCACGTTGACGATAAACAATATAGACTTTGGATGATCGAAACCCTTCTTTTGAACAACAAAATTCTTGTGTCTTCACATTTTCTTCCGTATCCAGCCGTGTTGTTCCTCGGCGTGCACTAAAACCATGTTTCCTTGTAAAAATCACAAGTTTCCTCACGTGAAGAAAAGAGCTGACCGAGCAGCCGTTCCGACTCATCAACGGTAAATATTTCATGCCCCTCCCCGCTTGAATGAACATCGTTGGATGGAGTATCGTCCATTTGGTAAACACCATCGGTGGAAGTGGTCCAAACATGAGTTATGTGTTGCTTTGAATTTCATTAGGTGGTGATGGTTGATGTCTGGCTACAACATTTATTTCTTAGGACAAAGTTAGTTGTGCAATAAATTATAGTAAAATATCGACACTATTAAAGTAAATACCGATACTTTTAATATAAGTATCCATACTTTTAATATAAGTACCTATACTTTTAATTTATGTATCCATACTTTTAATTTAAGTATCGAAACTTTTTATAGAAGTACCCATACTTTTATAAAAACAATGTAACCGGTGTTGCTTTCAATTTCATTAAGTGGTGGTGGTTGATGTCTGGCTACAACTTTTATTTCTTAGGACAAAGTTAGTTGTGCAATAAATTATAGTAAAATATCGATATTATTAAAGTAAATACTGATACTTTTAATATAAGTATCCATATTTTTAATATAAGTACCCATACTTTTAATTTACGTATCCATACTTTTAATTTAAGTATCGAAACTTTTTATGGAACCGTTTGTAACATGGCTAGAGAGTATCGATACTTTTAATATAAGTATGGATACTTTCGAGCCACATTTCAACTAGTTACAATGTTTTTAATAAATTATCGATACTTGTGTAATAGAGTATCGATACTTATTCGCTACCTATTACGTTACACTAGTAACCGGTTTGTATAAAGTTATAATATTAATGTAAACGATAAAATGTATACAAATTAGGCGCTACCGAATATGTTGATACTCTTATCAACAAAATAAGTAATTTTACCGATTTTGTTATCGTGAGATTTTCCAAGGCCCCATCAGCTAAACTTTAATAACAAATTAGGCGCTACCGAATATGTTGATACTCTTATCAACAAAATAAGTAATTTTACCGATTTTGTTATCGTGGGATTTCCAAGGCCCCATCAGCTTAAACTTTAATAACATAATAGACGCTACTTAATATGTTGATACTCGTATCAACAAAATAAGTAATTTTACCTATTTTGTTATCTTTGTGTCGATACCTACCGATAACTTAAGTTTGTCGGTTACTAATTTTTTTTAATATTTCTTCATGTTTTCTACCAGATATATTATATTATGTCAACATATCCGGCAGCGTTTTACCAAATTTATTGTTTGTCTTATAATATTTTTTGTAACGTCGTTTCTTAGCAGTATATTAATTCGTCTTTTCTTAGAATTTCCTGAAGGAAATTGAAAACGGAAACCAAAAAAGAAGAAAATTTGCAAACGAAATCCATCTTTTATTCATTCAGTAGGAGTCGAGTGAAGGCGCAAAGAGGCGGAGTAGTCGACTCGCCGCTCACTCATTTACTGCAAGACGGCGGCGGTGGTTTAGGGTTTTAGCAGACGAGAAAAGAGAAAAAAAGAAGTTAGGTATGGTGAAACTCACGGCCGACTTGATATGGAAGTGTCCTCACTTCTTCAATCCCCTTAAAGAGCGAGAATTGGATCTTCGAGGTTCTGCTTCTCCTTTCTTCCGCTCCAACCCTAACCCTAATAGTAATGTTCTCAAGCTTCCCTTTCTCTAGAACTTAATCTCTTTTCCATTTTCCCGTTTCAGGTAATAAAATTGCTGTAATAGAGAACGTGGGTGCTACCGAGGTTTGCATTGCTTTGCCTGTGGCCACTTCTAGCGCATTCATTGCCTTTTGATTTACTTGTGGGGTTTTTTTGGTTACATTTGTTCATTTTGATAGGACCAATTTGATACAATAGATTTGTCTGATAATGAGATAGTGAAGCTGGACAACTTCCCTTATCTTAAACGCTTGGGTACCTTACTTATAAACAACAACCGAGTAACGCGTATCAATCCCAATATCGGAGGTAAGCTTTGAACCAACACTTGGATTTCCTGGTACTGTAGCATGTGGCCTTTTCCTTTTTAAATGGTGTTGGGTGGAATACTCTTATGAAGTTCACATTTCGCTTGTCCCGCAGAGTTCTTGCCTAAATTACATACGTTGGTTCTCACGAATAATCGGCTGGTGAACTTAGTGGAGATTGACCCTCTTGCATCACTTCCTAAGTTGCAGTTCCTTAGCCTGTTGGATAACAATATTACAAAAAAACCTAATTATAGGTTATATGTGATTCACAAACTCAAATCACTTCGTGTTCTGGATTTCAAGAAAGTGAAGGCTAAGGTGATTGGATATGCTACACTATTACTTTGTCTTTTTAAACAATTTTTTACTTGTTTTGTTATGCATTTTCTGTTGTCTATCATGTTCAGATATGTGAAAATTGCTGTGGTTAATTGTGAAACTTCTGGCTACATACCTGTATTCATTCTTTCTGACAGAAATTGCCTAATTGAGCCTTTAGCTTTGTAAATTTAAACATATTTTACATTGTTTTATTATATGTGCATATTTTTGCAGCAGCGAGTGTAGGTTCATGAAGTGCTGTTCTTTTTTACTGATTGGGAGTTATATTGTCGATGGAACACCATTAGATGTTAGAATGATATTTTAGTTAACTGCATTAGATATTAGAATGGTTTGTCTCCATAGGTGCACTCATGACTAGGAAAATATATCTTAAATTCGGCTTTTTGTTGAAAATAAAAATTCTCTTTTAGCCGAATGCCTTTTTTATTTAAACCTAATGATTTAATATTGCTCATCTTTAACTTATTCTACACAGAAATGCTTTGCTGTAGGATTGAATTGTCAATTTGATGTTGCTTAAGCAATTTTCTGCATCTTTGGGTAGGTGGGGAAGAAAGCGAGTGGGTCTAAATGTTCTAGTTTTCCGTAGTTTATATCCTCATGTAAGTGTAACTTTTCATGTGGATTAATTTCTCATAATTATGCTTCGTTTCTCTTAGGAGAGACTAGAAGCTGAAAATCTCTTTGCATCTAAAGAAGTTGAAGAGGAAATAAAGAAGGAATCTACAAAGACAGTTGCACCAAAAGAGGTTCCAAATGTTTCAGAAATTGCAGAGGAAGAACAAACGCCAAAAGTGGTTGCCCCCACACCTGAGCAAATTATAGCTATCAAGGTATTGCCTTTTCTTCGTAATGCTAGTTTGAAACTTAGATAATAATATAATGTTGATAGTTTTTAGTTTTTGTATCGATTATTTTTCTTGGTGTGTTTGACTTATGCATACTTTATTAGGGACTTGCTATAACCCATTTTCTCTTTGTTCTCTCCTCCACACCATCATTTGCCACCTGTATTGCCCCTTTGCTTTGCTCCACGGCCCATCCACTCTTCCTTCACCTCATCATCTCCTTTGCTCCATCTGTAAATAATCATATATATAAGTGGCAAGGCTCCCACAACAGAAATTGTAATAACAACAATCAAAGCTGTCCGTTTCTTCTCTTTAGGCGGTATCCCACCAACAGTCCGTATGAAGTTAAAGAAAATAGATGTATAAGGAGCAGAAAAAAGAAAATAAGCGCATGAAGCATATGTTGCATAAAAATTTGCAATTGTTAAGTTATATTACTTGAGCAACATTAATACCTGAAATGGATGGGCCATGAGTACTGTCTTGTGTGCCAGAAGTCTCCTTACCAGCCCAAAATATGTGAATTTCAAGAAGAAATAGGAAATGGTTTATAGCAGGGATTAAATTGGTATGATATTAAATGTTGAAAGCTAAATTTTTGGAATTAGGATCAAATCATAATGTGTACAGGTTAAGGACTGAATTTGTTATTATGCCAATGTTATTAACTGCAAGGTCAGCTTTCCATAAAAAATTAACGGCCGGTGATCATTTTGTAACTTTGATAACTCGAGTGACCAATTTGTAACATTTTATACTCGGGTGACCCAACTAAAAAGTACCCTATAGTTGAGGGCCATCAATCAGTCATTAAAGGGTCAAAACTAAAAAGTTGTACTAAAATACCCCAGAATGTCTTGGAAAACTTGTTAGGCAGTTTGAAGCCTATAACAGGCTTAGTTGGGAAATGGGAATTGAATTTTCATGTTTTAAGCTACCAAAAGTCATTAAGAGTGAATTTGGATTAAGAGATCTTTGAAGATTGCAGGTTTTGTTCCCTTGTTTGGTTTGCTGAGAAATATAAAAAATTCAGTATCCTTGTATTCTTTATTGTCCCAAGTATAACCTGTTTTATTGTTCAGCTTCTTACCTCCCTAAGGAGTTGAGCATGAAAATGTAAAAGCAGCCCTATTATGCCATAGAAATGAATGACGAAAGACTTAACCTTGTATTTGAAATCCCATTTAACATGATTACTTTACAAAGAGTGAGGTCAGTTTATGAAACTAATATGAATTAGAAAATTATTAAACTGAATCATGTTTGAGAAATATGCTGGAAGCTTAGGTTATACCAGGCAAGGCTATGCGAGAAAACAGAAGTATGTGAAGTTTTCCTCTTATGACCAAATGTAATTGTATGTGGTTCTATAAATTGCATATTATAATCTTGAGTCTCGGAGCTACAGAGGGAAAATGAAAGGATGTAACTCTAGGAGAAAGCAGAGGGTAAGTTATCCCTTGTGTTATTGCTTAGGAAGGAAGTGTTAAAGGGAAGAAAGGCTCATCTATTTACCTTGTCTGGGTAATGGGTGGAAATGAAAGCATTATCATTTATTTTTCCATGATATAGGCCAAAATGTTATTAACATAAGAATAAATTTGTCTTTACCATCTAAAAGTTTTAGCAACGGTGAGAAGGGTTTTAAAAATATGATGGTTTTCAATGTGTCATGCACACCCTTCAATTCCCTTCCATAAAATTGAATGTTCTACAAACACGGGAGAGATTCCACTACCCCCTCTCTTCCCTTTTCCTTTCCTCCTTTACTTCTAAGCAAACATAGGATCAGGTAATCTTCCTTACTTCAAAGCAATTCATGGAAAGCTTCATAGTGATGCTTAAGGCCTAATTGCATTTTTTTCATTGAGGGTTTTATAATTTTCTTGTGTTTTATTTGTATTAGCAAAGATTTGGAAGGGTTTTAAAAAGTTGCCAATTTAATTACACAAACTCTTCAGTACTCTTTACCTATCTTTTCTATTGCTAGTAGATTGTATCAGTTTCAGACTCAGTCATGCTCTTAATGGTGGTTGGTGAATGTGACTGCTGATTTGTATGCATGAACATGTAAAATTACCTTGTTAATAGACACCGTGAAGTGTGAACATGTTTTATTCACGCTCTTTAGTTTCCATGTTACTTATATTTATGGTCTAAGTCAAAAAGGACAGCCCCAAAAGTGTTGAGCAAGAAGATGCCTAATGAGTTATTGCCTAAGAGAAACACTTCAAGTAGACACACCCTCTGGCAGTCAATGTGAGCTTAAGTATTTTACATATATTTTAAGAATATGGCTTGTGGCACCCACCCTCTCTCGCAAACCCATCTAACCAGCAACATTAATAGGAAGGAAACATACATGTCCAGTAAGGATGCATCTAAATGAGGGGGTACTTTTTGGAATGGTTGAGCACTCATGTTTAAAATGCAAAATTATTTTCCTTGTGCACTACTTTTTAATTTGTCTAAACTCTAAAGCTTGCATTTTTTGTTTTATTTGTGGCTTGAACTGCACAAATGGTCATTGTTCACATGTCATATTTGTAAATGACTTGTACATCTTTTGTAGTGCATCCTTACGGCCAAATTCTGATCTTGTTTAGATTTATTTGATATGCAGGCTGCCATTGTGAATTCTCAGACTTTGGAAGAGGTTGCAAGACTTGAAAAGGTGGTTGCTTAATTGCACGAGTGGCTTTTAAAGACAACTGTCATTTAGATTTTGTTTTTCTTAATTTTAACTTGTACATTCTGGATGTTTCTTTGGTTGAGCAGGCATTAAAGACAGGTCAGCTTCCTGCAGATTTGAAAATTCCCGGTTTTGATTCTGATGTTGCTAAAGGGGGAGATGAAAAAAAGGATTCTGATACTCAGAATGAGTCCACCGTTGAAGCTGATAATATGGATGAAGAAAAGAATGAAGAAGCTGCACCCATGGAAGAGGTATGTCGATATTTTTATGAGTCTGAATTGTATTTGTGCTCAAATTAGAGTTTTTTTATATAGATAATTTAAATTGTTTTTAATTAATATTATTAGTTTATTTGCTGGTCATGTTCTATTTTTCATTTTTGGCCGTTTATTTCTTCAGGTATAGGGGGATGTAGATTGTTAGATTCAACAGCAGCTGCATTCTTGAATGGTTGGATATTCTGGAGTATTTAAGGATTTTGGTTAGTCCCTGAGCTTTATTGGGTTTGAATTATAGCTCATCATTTCCTGTTCTAATGAATATGGTTTTGACAATAGATGTCAACGCATGCATCTGCTTGAGGTATAACTTTGGAATTATTATGTGGATCTTTTTTTTATAGATTTGGTGGAAAGTTATTTGATTTGGAGCAAATCACTCGAAACTCAAGTGCACACATCGATTTAAACTACAAACTCCAATCTTATATTTGATTTGAAATTAATATCTCAAGGTCCAAAATAACAATTTGACAAAAAAGAAAAGAAATCATGATCTTGTCACGATGGAAGAGAAATCTGGAGAATTGGGGTATCAGATTGAGATTGGTTGGTGTAAAAATGAGGATTAATTCAAAATAAGGAAACGGCATGGATTGGAAATGAAGCAAAAGCCCAAGAAGGACTCAATAGCTCGTCCTTTAATACAGCTTGTGGAACACGTATTCTGCGACTTGGAGGAATCATCCTGTTAGCATGAAGAACGGATAGCTTGACACTTGTCAATAATAATTTTAATGTTCCATTTTATGCTTGAATTAATAAATAAAAAAACCCTTTTTTTAAACCTTATTCTTTTGCTTCTGAAATCCTCGTTCTTTATCTTCATTTTTCGTGTTTTTCATTTAGAGTTGTGACAATATGATATCAAGAGCCTGGTTACTGATACCTTGTAAAACTGAGAAAATCAAAAAAGAAAGTCAAATAGCTGGTAATGTGGATTTGGCAGCAATGCAAACACATATGACAAACATACATAACAGACTTCAAAAGTGGGATGATGAGAAAGAGACTCTAAAATGGTGGGACAAACAGAAAGGTGATTGGGACAAAACGTATAGTGGCTTATAAGATAGACTGAATAAACTCATAGAAGTACTCAGCAGAAAAGTTGATGAGCTCAGTCCTGACCGTGCTACATTGCTTCCACCTGGTCCTTTCAGTTGGTGGTTTGATCCAGCGTTATGGAGCGGGATTGGTTTGGATCGCACTGCGGGAATTTGTCCATAGGCGTGGCTTAGATTTGTCAACGTCGCCACGAATCGTTCCCTGCCGGAGTTTTGGTTCGAACAATGACGTCGCTGATAGAGGGTAGGAGAGGCATGAGTTTCGAGGGTCCTTTATTTTCGGAAATTCACACTGGTCTTCAAGGGGCGCTGAAGGTTCTGCGATACGTCCAAGCTGCTGAAAAATTTCTCAGGTGTGGCTATCTCGCCGCCGGAGAGGGAGGGGCAGTTTGGTCTTTCTCCCAGTTTTCCTTTCGGGCGAAACTGGTTTTGGTTCCAAGGCATACGTCTTTCCCGTTTTAGTTCTTACATCCTGGGAAAAGGTTTAGTAATCCTTTCTAAAGTCAACTTTTCCATGTGGTTTTTGGTTACACGGGGCCCACCTGTCACATCTCTTTGGCAAACTTTGGAAGAGGAAAATCTTAAAAGCAATGTTGAAAACCTTCCCTTCCCAGTGTACATCCCAGTTTTCTTTGATCCCGGACCCATATTTATATCGCGCTCTACCTTTTTAGTTTATTGGGGCTTTAGTTTGAACCCTTCCTTGGATGCGCAGATTTTTGCGGATGAGAGTTATCCGCAAACCGAATGATCGTCTGGGGTTTCGCTACTTTCCGGGGAACGCCGGGAGGATAGCGGGAGTCTCATTTCCTTCCCCTTGGATCTTATTGTTGGTGCTTGTGTCAAATGATCCAAGAAACCTTATGATTTTGTCATCTTTGAAGTCCCCTTTCTGGCTCGGTGTTTATTTCCGTTGGTTTTTCGCTTTCATCTTCTTCAACTACGAATGAAAGGCAGTGTTCGATGCTGATTTTCTTACCCTGGTTAGGTCAATCTCTTCGTATGGTCTTTCGACCACAGCAGCCCAGTTGACAAGGCCCTTGTCCCCCGACAGGGGAGCCTGCCTTCGGATGGAGCTCTCACTCGGATGCCGCGATCGAGCCTCAAGACCGACTCCAAGATTGACAAGGGTTTATGTGTTGGTTTTATTTTCCTTTCTCTGGTTAGGGATATCCCTAGGTTATTGGAACACCCTTGTTTGCTTTTGGTCTGCGTGCCATGTCTCTGGCTTTGCTTGTTCTTGTTTTTCGCCGGATATTCTGTTGCTCAGGGGCTATTCCTGCTGTGTTTTAACCCTTACTGTTTTCTCGGGTTGCATGCTCCTGCAAGCCTTTTGGCTGTTGTATGTGGGATTTGTGTTGTGGCTTTGTACTGTCTCTTTTTTTAATGCATTTTCTCGTCTTTTTGATAAAAAAAGCCTAATGAACTTGGATTACTGTACCAAAAGCCCAACCACTCCACTTTTTACACCCTTACCAGTTACCACCAATCAAACTGGATTTGGGGAAGAGATTAAAGAAGAACCCACCTGTTTGAGTCAAATACCAGTTGACCAACTTCGGAAGCAGTAAGGGAATGAGTATCAGTCTTAGAGTTGAATTACCAATCTTTGATGGAACTAATTTTAGGGGATGAGTTAAGAAATGCCAGAAATATTTTGCTCTATTTAAAATACCTGAAGAACAGAAAATGATTATGGCCACTATGCATATGGTGGGAAAAACTGAATCCTCTGTTATAGATTTTGTGATCGAACATATACTGATGTTATGGAAGAGTTTAAGATGCTAGTGCATAAATCTTCTGTGAAAGAATACCATGATAAATTTGAGGAGCTAAAACCTTACTTGTTAAAGCAGAATTCTCACTTGGATGAAAATTACTTTATGACTAACTTTATCAGTGGGTTGAAAGAAGAATTGAAGCATAGGGTGAAGGCTCATCATCCTAGTTCCTTGACTGAAGCCTGTAGACAAGCAAAACTTCATGAGCTTTCTCTTGAGATTGAAACCATAAAATTCAAGCCTAAAACGAACACTTATCCTAACTAGAACTACCCAAAAAAACATGGACTTCCTAAAACATTGCACCAAAAAACCACCACCCAAAATACCTTTAAACAATCACTACTAAAGTATACGAGATCCCATAACATGTGCTTTAAATGTGGGGAAAATTTTTCTCTTCCTGGACACCAATGCAAAGTTAAACAACTCAATTCTATGAAAGAGAAAGAAAAGCCAACTGAATTGAAAGAAGAAATAGAATATAGAGCAGTTCTGGAAGAATGCATGGAAAAGAGAACTGAAGAAGAACCAAAAATCTCCATTGATACACTCGCTGGTAGTGTTGGACATGGCACTTTGAGAATCCAAGGAACTATCAAGGGCATACCTCTAAACATTTTGGTGGATAAAGGTAGTACCCACAGTTTTATCAATCCAGGATGGGCCAAAGAAGGCACTAAAGTAATTTCCACCAACCCTCTTGTGATTACAATAGAAAATGGAAAAAACTGTATAACACTGCTAAATCAAGACAATTACAGTGGAAAATGCAAGGTTACCAATTTGAGAATGATTTTAGAGTGTTACTTATGAGGGGCAATGACATGGCTCTATCAGTTTAGATTTTAACCAAGTGATATTAAGTTTTCAGAGAGATGAAGATAAGATAGTTTTGAATGGAGGAATAAAACAGTCCAGCTTTAAGATGATAATTGGGGAAAAACTTCAGAAAATGGTGGAGAAAGATGCAGAGTGCATGGGAGAAATTTACTTATTAAGCTCTGAAGAAGAAATTACAGGAGTAAGGGCTGAGTTGGAGCATATACTAGAAGAGTATGCAGATGTATTCAAAACCCCTCAAGGGATGTCACCACAAAAATCGCATGACCATGCCATAACATTGAAAGAGGGCACTCAACCTGTAAATTTGAGACCTTATAGGTTTCCACACCACCAAAAGACACATGCGAAAAAAATAGATATATGAAATGTTAGCAGCTTCTATCATCAGAACCAGTAAAATCTCTTTTGCTTCTCCTTGTTTGCTGGTTAAAAAGAAGGATGTCATATGAAGATTATGTGTTAATTACAAATTCCATGACTTTTAAAAATAATTTTTTTATCTCTGTTGTAGAAGACTTGTTAGATGAATTGACAGGGGCCAAGTTTTTCTCCAAGATTGATCTTAGTTCTGGTTATTGGCAAATAAGAGTTAAGGAAGAAGATGTCTATAAAAATGCTTTCAGGACACATCAGGGTCACTTTGAGTTCAAAGTCATGCCCTTTGGACTGACAAATGCTCCAACAACCTTCCAAGTCCTTATGAATGAGATGTTTGAACCATATTTGAGAAGGTTTGTACTAATTTTTTGTGATGACATACTTGTTTATAGTAAAGATATATACACACATTGTCATCACTTGAAGCCAGTTCTACAAATCTTGATAGCTAATAGTTTGTTTGCCAAAAGAAACAAGTGCTTCTTTGGACAAGAACAAGTGGAATACTTGGGGCACTCTATTTCTTCTCAAGGAGTTGCCACTGATCAGTCTAAAATTGAAGAAATTAAGACATAGCCTTTTTCAAAGACACTAAAATCTTTAATGGGATTCTTGGGACTCACTAGTTACTACAGGAGATTTATTGAGAATTATGAAAGCATCTGTAGGCCTTTAACCAATATGATAAAAAGGATAATTTTAGTTGGAGTCAATAAGCAAAACTAACTTTTAAAGAATTGAAGGATATGTATGGCACCAGTGTTAGCCCTACTAGATTTTAGCAAGAAATTTTTTAGAGATAGATGCAAGTGCAAGGGGAGTGGGAGCTGTTTTGTCACAAGATGGTAGACCCATTGCATATTTGAGCAAAACTCTGAGTCCTAGGCATACAGATTTGTCACTGTATGAAAGAGAGTACATAACCATTCTCATGGATGTTACTAAATGGAGACACTATTTGGAGGGTGACCAATTCGTTATTAAAACTGACCATGAAGCACTCAAGCCTCTTTTAGAAAAAAAAACTGTTTACAATAATACATAAAAAAGGGCTCACAAAACTTCTAGGTTTGGACTATGTCATTCAATACAAAAAGGGCAAGCATAATGTTGTTGCTGATGCCTTATCAAGACAGGACCCTTCCTTATTCCAGATGACTTTCACTACAATAGTTCCTTTCTGGGTTACAGAAGTTGAAAAAAGTTACATAGGTGATGATTTTGCAAAGGAAGAGATCACCTCCTTGTCAGTCCAAAACACTACAAATCAAGACTGGTCTTTTATCAAGGTATTCTCAGATACAAGAAAAGGGTCTATATTGGCACAACAAGTTCTTTGAGGCAGCAAATTTTGTTTCAACTACATGACTCCCCTTTTGGAGGGCATTTTGGCGTACACGCTACATACCATAGAATGAAACTCTATTTCTACTGGGCAGGGATGAAATCTCAGGTTAAGGCATATATCCAACAGTGTGATACTTGCCAGCGTATCAAGGATGAAGATTTGCCTAAGCCTGGATTGTTGCAGCCCCTATCAATTTCTACACAGGCTCGAGAGACAATTTCTATGGACTTTGTTGAGGGTCTCCCCTTATCCACTAGATTTAATTGCATACTGGTGGTAGTGGATAAGTACACAAAGTATGGAAACTTTTCCCTCTTTCTCGTCCCTTCACTACTAGTAACATTGCTAAGATCTACCTAGACCAGATTTACAAACTCCATGGCACTCTTAAAATTTCCATTTCTGATCGAGATAGAGTATTTACTAGCATCTTTTGGAAGGAATTGGTAAAGAAACTGGGTATTACTCCTCATTTCAGCACAACCTACCACCCAAAGACTGATGGTCAGATGATAAGTCATTAATTTGCATATTTTTCATGTATTAAATTGTTAGGCTTGATTGGCTCGATTTCCTTCAACCGATTTAGCTAGCCAAGTGGTGGAGAAGTTGAATTTTGGGTGATTTTGTGGGAGGTGAAAATTGGACAATGGACACAAGGATTTATAGTGGTTCGACCTTCTAACAAGCACCTACATCCACTACCTTAGCTTCCCACTAAGGATTTCACCAAATTCACTCTTGAATTTCTTCCCCTTTTCTAGGCTAAGGAGGCAACCTTTACACACTCAAAGCTTTCTAACCTAAAGCTTGGGTAAACCCTCTTTACAAGAGAAATTTGAGCAAACTTGAAATCCCTCACTAGGTAGATAGTTTGCACTCTTAAGCTCACTCACCCAATCCTAAACACTTGAACAAATTTGACAATTTTGGCTCACAAGTGTTGTCTATACTAGAAATATACAATTTAAGCTCTAAGACAATTTCTTCATCATAATGTTGTTGACAATTGAAGCATTAGTCTTTTCTTGATTTTTGGAGGTCCCTTTTATACTCCCAATTGAATTTGTAGCCGTTAAGGACCGTTGGGATTAAATTAGAGCCATTGGAGACTTTATTTCCCACCATAAATGCAATTCTGGTGATATCTGTTTCGATACACGCGTAGCTGTATCGAAACGCCCTTCTTCAGAACTAGCCGTTGGAGTCTGATGCAGTGTGCCATATTGAAACACTTTGGGCCGTATCGGAACGCCCGTATCGAAACGCCTAGTGTCATATCGAAAAGCCTGCAATTCAAAATATCGTTGGGAAATAGACGTTGGGGGTTTTAGCCGTTGGGATGTATGCCACGTAGGCGTATCGAAACACCAAAGGGTGTTTCAAAACCACACCTATCTGTATCAAAACAAGTAAGCCCTGTATCGAAACGAGTTTTGGTAGTTTCAAAACGTATCGATACAAATTATGCATGTATCGAAACGAGTGCATTAAAAGCAATGTTTTGGCTACTTAAAAACGTTTCAAACTTAAACATCCTCAAACTTATTTTCAAGTTGTTTTTGACTTAGAGAATATTTAAAATTCTTTTCAATTAAGTCTAAAACATTTTTCAATTATTATATAAAAACATATATTTCTACAATCTCTCTCTTTTTGATATTATAAAACCAACTTGAAAAATTGTTTGAGATTCTCCCCCTTAGTATTTTAAAATTTTGAATAAGAGATTTAAAAAATTGAATGAAATTAAAGTTTCCCCTTATTCTTTTGGAAAATCAATTTTTCAAACCATTTCTCCCCTTTTTTATATCAAAAAGAATTTAAAAGATATTAAGCTCAAAATAACATAGGAGGTTAATTTTTTTGACACAATTAAAAACTTTTGGTTTTAAAATTTGCCCCCTTACTTAAAGCATCAAATATTGTTAGTCCAACAATATGATAATCTAGTTGTAAAGAAAAATAGTTTTCAAGTGTTCGTCCTTATGTGTATGGAGCTCCCCCTCAAATTTGGACTTGTTGATCACTCTCCATCACACCTAAACATAAGACAATCAAGTAATTTTTGGTATCCAAATTGCCTTGGATCCATAGACGTTAGTGGCACAAAATTTAGTCCCCTTGGGAATCCATTTTTCAATTTCATCCTTTTTAGTTGAAGTGATTAGTCTTTTTGGGACCCGAACATTTCTAAAACATTTTCCATTTACAAATCTAGGGGGACTAGATTGTCTAACATAAAAGTTTGATTTTCCAAAACTATTTTTCTTTTCAAGCTCATTGGAAATCAAATCTTTTTCCTCTTAAACTTTATTAAGAAAATTTTGTAAATCAACACATTTTTCCTCAAACTTATTGAGTTTTGCTTCGAGTTTAATTTTGGTTTTAAAAATTAAATCATTTTGAATTTTCAAATTTGAAACAACTTTCTTGTTTTTCAAAATGTGATTTTTAAACTTTAAAACCAAATCATCATAGGCATCTTGTAATTCATCAAAAGAATATGAACATGAGGTAAATGAATTAGAAGTTACCCTTGAATCTTCTTCGATGACCATAAGGCAAAGATTGGCTTGTTCATTGTCGGTGGAGTCTTCATCACTCAAAGTAGCCACATATACCTTCTTCTTATGGCTTGAAGAGCTTGCCTTCTCTTTCTTCCTCGATTCATGCTTGGATTCATTCATTTTGCTCTTCATGAATCGGGCAAATTTCTCAAAGAGATAAGCCATCTCTTCTTCTTCACTTTCCTTCTCACTTGATTCAACATGGTTGCACTTGGAGGACTTGAGAGCAATGACATTAGTGTTGATGCCAAGATCCATGATTTCCTTCTTCCTCATCTTCTTTATCTCTTCCTTCTTCTTCTCCTCTTCTTTTCCTTTCTTTATAATTTCATGATTGAGAAGAGATCCCATGAGTTCATCAAGCTTTAAAGTCTTGAGATTCTTGGCTTCGATGATGGCGGTCTTCTTGGAGTCCCATTACTTGGGAAGAGTATAGAGAAGCTTTCGGACAAGCTTATCTTCCGGAATGATTTCTTCATAGCCTTTGAGCTCATTTGTGATGGTGGAGAATCTATCAAACATCTTCGTGATGTCTTCATTCAGTTCCATCTTGAAGTTCGCATACTTAAGGTTGAGAAACCGATCTTGGTCTCCTTTACTTTGTTGGTTCCTTCGTATGTGACTTCAAGCTTGTCCCATACTTCCTTGGCATCTTCGCAAGAGGACATCTTCTCATAGATATTGGGGCTAAATGAACAAAAGGGGATGTGCAAAGCCTTGCAATTAAGCTCCATCTTCTTGCGATTAGGGATGTAAAAATAGGTCAACAGTTGGGTTTCAGGTCGGGCTCTGTCAGGTCGGGTCAAATCGGTTACAGGTCATTTCAGGTCTTTTTTTGTTTTGACTCAATTCTGTTCGGGTTCTGGTTTATTTCGAGTCGGGTTCATTTCAGGTCGGGTTCATTTCAGGCCGGGTTCAATTCAGGTCGGGTTCATTTCGGGTCGGATTCATTTCAGGTCGGTTGATTTTAGTTCGGGCCAAAACGGTTAATTGACGGGTTAATTTCGGTTCGGGTTGATTTCAGGTCTGTTTCGTTTCAGGTCGGGTTCATTTCAGGTCGAGTTCATTTCAGTTCGGGTAATTTCAAGTCAGTTTCCTTTTAGGTCAGGTTCATTCGGGTTTAGGGTTTATTGTGTAGGGATTAGGATTTAACATACATAATATTAATACATTATACGTACATACATATAGGAATTATGGTTTAGTGTTTTGGGTTTAGGGTTTATAGTTTAGGGTTTGGGGTAGGGGTAGGGTTTAGGGTTTATACTTTGGTATATATGTACATATATACTTACGTACATTATACATATGTTTATATGGTTTAGGGATTAAGGTTTACTGTTCATAAATTAACACATACATACTTACATGTATTATATATATAAACATATAAGGATTATGGTTTTTATTTTTAGGGTTTAAGGTTTAGGGTTAAGGGTTTAGTGTTTCACGTTCCTATATACATATATACATTATACATACATAACACAAAAAGGAATTAGGGGTAAGGTTTAGGGTTCATACATTGATACATGCATGCTTTCAATCATTATACATATATACAAACATATATGGATTAGGGGTTAGGGTTTAAGGTTTAAGGTTTAGAGTTTATAAATTGATACATATATACTTATATGCATTATATATATATATATGGATTAGAGTTTTTATTTTTAGGGTTTAAGGTTTAGGTTTCATAAATTGATACATACATACTTACATACATTATATATATACACATATTTGGATTAGGGTTTTTATTTTTAGGGTTTAAGGTTCATAAATTGATACATACATCTATACATACATACTTACATGCATTATATATACACATATATACATATATGGATTATAGTTTTTATTTTTATGGTTTATGGTTTAGGGTTTAGGGTTCATACATTGATACATACATCTATACATACATACATACTTACATGCATTATATTCATACATACATACATACATACATATATGGATTAGTGTTTTTATTTTTAGGGTTTAGGGTTCATAAATTGATATATACATTTATACATACATACTTATATGCATTATATATATATATGGATTAGGGTTTTTATTTTTAAGGTTTAGTGTTTAGGGTTTATGGTTTATGGTTCATAAATTGATACATAAATCTATACATACATACTTACATGCATTATATATATACATACATATATGTATTAGGGTTTTAATTTTTAGGGTTTAGGGTTTAGTGTTCATAAATTGATACATACATATATACATACGCACTTACATGCATTATATCTATACATATACGGATTAGGGTTTTTATTTTTAGGGTTTAGGGTTTAGAGTTTAGGGTTTATACATGCATAAATACATTTTACATACGTATATAGTATACCAATATTATATATATATATATATATTCTAAAATGAAACCCTAATAAAAAATAAAACCTAAACCTATAACCCTAATTCGAAACACTAAACTAAAACAAAACCCTAAAACCATAAAAAGAAACCCTAAACACTAGACCCGTAAAAAGAAACTCTACACCCTAAACTCGTAACATGAAACCCCAAAATAAAGTCAATAAAAAGTAAATCCCTAATCCATAAGCACTAAACCCTAAAGGTAAGCTTGGTTCACTAATAATGAAACCTAAACCCTAAACCCTAATTCAAAACACTAAAGTAAAACAAAAATCCTAAACCTATAAAAATAAACCATAAACCCTAAACACATAAAAATAAAACCCAAAATAAAAGCAATTAAAAGTAAACCCCTAAACCCTAACAATAAACCCTAGACACTAAATCCTAAAGGTAAGCTTAGTTCACTAATAATAAAACATAAACCCTAAACCTTAATTCAAAACATTAAACTAAAACAAAACCCTAAACTAATAAAAAGAAACCCTAAACCCTAACAATAAACCCTAGAGGTAAGCTTAGTTCACTAATAATGAAACCTAAACCCTAATTCAAAACACTAAACTAAAACCTTAAACCCTAGATTATAAATCCTAAACCCTAGATTAAAACCTTAAACCCTAAAAATGAAACCCTAAATCAAAACCTAAAACTTTAAATCTAAAAACTAAATCAATAAATTAAACCCTAAACCCTAAAAATAAAACATTTAAATTTAAACATTGAAAAGGAAAACCCTAAATTATAACCCCAAACCCTAAACCTTAAAACTAGAATAATAACCGAATTGAAAATAAAACAAAATTGTCAACTCAATTTCACAGAAAAAATGACCAAAATGAAAGAAATTAAACTACGAGTGCTTGCGGAGCAAGACCCGTATTAAAAGGCGCGGCCCGTATAATAACGCATGAATCTTTTGACCCGGAATAATGGTTATAAATAGACCCTCACCCCTCAGTTTTCACCATTCATCTCTTACCGTTACTTTGCCAAAATACTCTCTCGTTTTCTCTCTCCTCTAAAAACACGAAATTCTCAGAAAATTCTCATCTCTTCGACCAAACTCTTGGTTTTTAACCAAGTTCTTCCTTGTTCATCCACTTTCCACTCTCCAGATCCTATACAAACACCTTAGTCCACCAAAAATCTGTTTGTTCTCGATCAAAACCTTTTTTTCACAAGAACAGCCTTGTGTTCTTACACTTCCATCTTTTCAATCCTTCAAACCATAAACCCCAATTAAATTCTATTTTACCCTAAACCTTGAACCATTCCAAACCCTAAAACCATAAACCATAAACCCTAAACACTAAACCCTTATCGACAAACCCTAAACTCTTATCCCTAAACTCTAAACCCTAAACCTTAATCCATGATCCACAGACACTAAACCCTAGTATACAAACCCTAATCCCTAATTCCCAAATCTCTTCGTATTCTCCACTAACCTCTTCAGATCCTCTGACCCTTCTCATTCCACTGTCCAGACTGTTCGTATTCTTCATCTCTCTTTCGGTAAGTTCATCACATCTCTTTCTTTTTTCTTTAATCATTTAGTTGTTTAATATGTCTTTTACTAACTGTGTTCTCTTTTGATCTCAAAATCGTTTCTGGGTTTTGCAAGAGTGTTCTTCCACTTCCGCGTGTGGGTTTAGGGTATATGTTCTTCCTCTGAACCTTATTTGTATAAATGTTTCTGTGTTTTGCATGTTTCTGTGTTTTATATATATACTTGCATGTTTCTGTTTTGTTATTATTTGTATATATCTGTTAATATTTCTGTTGCAAGTATGGTTTCTGTTTCTGTGTTTTATATATATGCTTGCATGTTTCTGTTTAGTTATTATTTGTATATATCTGTTAATATTTTTGTTGCAAGTATGGTTTCTGTTTCTGTGTTTTATATATATGCTTGCATGTTTCTGTTTTGTTATTATTTTTATATATCTGTTAATATTTCTGTTGCAAGTATGGTTTCTGTTTCTGTGTTTTGCATGTTTCTTTTGCAAATTCTGTTTCTGTTTGTATGTATGCTTTGTGTTGCATGTGGGTTAATCCGAGTATAAAAGGATGGAAACTCGTCCTGCGATACTACTGGTGTCAAAGGAGGTTCTTTTTTTAAAGGACCTTGGGGGCTGGTGTAACAACACCATGTATGAGGATTAATCCTTTCTCTATTTTGTTGCTATATATGTTTTTTGTTTTGTTCTGTTTCTGTTGCATGTATGGTTTTTGTTTGTATGTATGCTTTGTGTTGCATGTGGGTTAATCAGAGTATAAAAGGCTGGAAACCCGTCCTGCGATGCTACTGGTGTCAAAGGAGGTTTTTTTAAAGGACCTTGGGGCTGGTGTAACAACGCCATGTATGAGGATTAATCCATTCTCTATTTTGTTGCTATATATGTTTTTGTTTTGTTGCGTATTCTTTTCTGTATATAAGTTGTCTAACAATAAAGCTCAGTGTTTTTATTTCAGCATTTAACTTAGCCATGGATTCTGCTTCTTTTGAGATGAACTATCCTGGTGAAACTGGTATGTTCCATTCCTTTTTTTCTTTAGTCTTTACTATGTTTGTATTTGTTTAGTAACTAACTCATGGTTTGTTTATTTGAAGGGGAAGCAAATGATCAAGTGTCTGAAGTAGCTCTTTCCTCTAAGAGGAGGGCTACAATGAACATTGGGAGAAGAACTTCTCCTGTTTGGGATCAATATACCTTCATTAAGAAGGCTGATGGTGTCATTGCGCAATGTAAGTATTACAAAACTGCTAGCTATAAAGCTGATTCTTATGTTGGTACTTCTACACCTAAAAGACATATTGATAAATGCCAAGCTTATAAAGATTTTCTTGCTAAAAATGCAAATAGTAGTACTGGAAATTCTTTAGATCAGAAAAATATTTTGAATTGTTTGCTGAAGTTATTCTCTGTCATGGTTATGCTTTAAGTGTTGTTGAGCATGATAAACTTAGGGTTTTGCATCAGTATTTGAATCCTAATGTTAAGCATATTTCTAGGTATACTATTACTAAGCATTGCATGCTAAATGATGACCAACATAAAAAATTGCTTATTGATTATATGAATTATATTATTAGTCGTGTCTGTTTTACATGTGATGGATGGTCTGCTTGCACTTCACGTTCATATTTTACTTTGACTGCTAATTATGTTAATAATAACTAGAAACTTCAGTCTAGAATATTTAATTTTAGAAGTTTTCCCCTTCCCCATGATGGTGAGTCTATTTATAAGTTTGTGAAAAAAATGATATGTGAGTGGGGTCTTGAGAAAAAAGCCTTTACCATTACTGTTGATAATGCTTCTACAAATGAGAAAATGGTGAAGAAGCTTAAGGATGATTTGCATGCAATTTCTCCCCTTCCATGCAATGGTAAGTACTTTCATGTAAGGTGTGATGCCCATATTTTGAACTTGATTGTTCAAAAAGGTTTAAAGGTAATTGACTCTTCTGTAATTAAATTGCGTGAAATAGTTAAGTTTATTGATTCTTCTGATGCTACACTTTGTAGCTTTGAGTCTGCTGTTAAAGATTGTGGTTATGTTTTTCTGGTAAATTAATATTAGATGTCCCTACTAGATGGAATTCTACTTACTTAATGCTTCGTAGGGCCATTGATGCTAAAGTAGCCATAAATTTGTTTGTTAATAGGGAAAATGATTTAGATTTAATTGGTGATGATGAGTGAGAAACTGATCAATTAATCTGTGATTTCCTTGAGCCTTTTTTTGAAATAACTGTACTGTTTTCTGGTTCTAAGTATCCCACTTCTAACCTCTATTTGGCTAATGTTGTTGCCATTGAGAAGCTGTTGTATTATGCTCACAATGATCCTTGTGAGGGCATTTCTGCAATGGCAGGACCTATGCTTGAATTGTATGAGAAATATTGGTCTGATCACTCGACCATTTTATCTTTTGCTGTTTTGCTTGACCCTCGATATAAATTACAACTTCTGAAGGAGTTGTATGTCGTCCCATATGTTGAGGATGAGGTTGAAAGGAGGGTAAGTATTGTTTACAATGAATTTGTCAATATGTATATATATATTATTCAAAATATGTTCTCTGCTCTTCTTCTTCTTCATTTGTTCGAAGTAACTCATCTCAAAGTATATCCGAGTCCATCCAGTTGGCCTCGAACATTTAAGAAGTCTAATCTTTTTCAGGTTAGTGTTTATTTTTTTTTTAAATTCCAGTTTCCTTTTTCTTATACTTTTCTTTTCTTTTTCAATTATAGTTACTGACTTTTTTTAATGCTAGAAATTTGATGCTAATTTTGCTGCTTCAAGGAGTGAGAAATCAGATGTTGACTCTTATATTAATTTGCCCCTTCTCCCTCGTGCTGATGATTCAAACTTTGATATTTTGGAGTATTGGAAAGCACAATATGTTTCTTTCCCTGTACCTTCAATCATGGCTAGAAATGTTTTAGCCATTCCCATCACTTCAGTTGCTTCCGAATCCTCATTTAGCATGGGTGGTCGGATTTTAAATAAGTTGAGGGCTAAACTCTTGCCTAAAAATGTTGAGATATTTGTGACAACTCGTAATTGGTTGTATGGGTTTGAGCCTGAGGAAGAGGATGAAGAATATCTTTCTGTTCTGAAAGATTCTGCAGTTGATGAAGATCCAATTCTAGAGTAAGTTTTTAACTTATTTTTTCCTGATTTGTTTTGAAGTCATGTTCTGATTATTTGTTCTTTTGTAGGGAACCTTAAAAACAAGGAAGCACTTGAATGATTAGGGATGTTTCTGATTTGTTAAAAGCTAGGGATGTTTTGGTAAGTTTTCTAATTAGTTCATATTTTGGGTAAGTTCTCTACTTAGTATTCTTTAAGTGATTTTTCTTCACTGGTCTTGTATGTTCTTTTTTAACATGTTCTGTGTTTTGTACGTATATATTCAATGTATATGTATGGTTTCTGTTTGCATAATCTTGTATGTATGTTATGTATGGTTTCTGTTTGCATAATCTGGTTTCTGTGTATATATATTCTGTTATACATTCAATGATCAGTTCTGGTATAGATTCCATATGCATCTGTTCTTGTATGGATTCTGTTCTTGTTTGGTTTTAGTTATATATGCTTCTGTTCTTGTATGGTTTCAGTTGTTTGGTTTTTGTTCTATATGTTTCTGTTCTGTTAGTGTTTCTATATGCTTTTATTCTTGTATGGTTTTTTTTCTTGTTTAGTTTGCTGTTCTATATGCTTCTATTCTGTCTTTGTTTGGTTTCTGTTCTATATGCTTCTGTTCTATCTTTGTTTGGTTTCTGTTCTATATGCTTCTGTTCTTTTAATGTTTCTAATGATATTTAATTGCTTGTTGTAGTCTGTTGTTGGTTGCTGGTTGCCCTTGTTTTAATTATGTTGGTGTCTTAGCTTTGTAAGTTAAGTTGCCCATAATTAAAGCTTGATGGTAGCATTTCATCTCCTTAAGAGCTCGATGACGATATTTCTGGTAGCAAAGTATAGCTTTTATGTTTGTAAAACTTTGTTATAAGATCTGAGAGCTTAAAGTTTAGGGTTCTATAAGTTTAAAGTTTCAGTTTGTAAAAATTGAAAATTTTAGATTATTGAGTTTGTAAGTTTGTAAGTTTAAACTTCTACATTATTGAATAAAAGTTTGTAAGTTTAAACTTCTATATTATTGAATATGAGTTTGCCTTATTCTATCCAAAGTTTTTGTACTTTAAATTTGCCTTATTCTGTTTTTGACTTCAATAAAAATTTGTTAGTTTAAATTTGTAAGTTTGCCTTATTCTATCCAAAGTTAAACACAAACATTATCGCTAAGTTAATTAAGTTAATTAACAGTTTGGATTTGCCTTGTTTTAATTTGCATTAAACACACAAACCTATTAACCTAAATATTCAATAGTTTTGATAAAGTTATTTAAGTTTTTATATATTCAATGTGTTAAGTATAAAGACTTAATCAAATTAACTTAATTAAGTTATTTAAGTTATTTATGTTTTTATAAAGTTATTTAATTTAAGTTAATTAAGTGTGTTAAGTTATTTAAGTTAATTTAAGTTTTTATAAAGTTATTTAAGTTAATTAAGTGTGTTAAGTTAATTAAGTATAAAGATTTTCATTTAATTTATCTTTCAAGTTATCTTAAAATTAAAGTTAAGTTAATTAAAAAGACAATTTAATTTAATAATGTTTATTCATTCAACTTAAAATGAATGCATGATAATTAAAGTTATTTTTAATCTTAAGTTAAGTTAATATTATTTATTATTAACTTAGCATTAATTTATTCATATTATTTATTATTAACTTAAAAGATTATTTTTATTATTTTTAATTAATGTTATCTTTTAATTAAAGATAATTTATTACCACTTGATATTTATTTATTCAATTTATCTTTTAATTAAAGTTAAGTTAGTTAATTTATTAATACTTGGTATTATTACTAAATATAAAAAATTACTTACTCCCTCCGTCCCATTAATTTTGTCCCTTATTGACTTTTTAAAAGTCAAAATTTTTAAACTTTGACCATGATTATTTTTAATATTTTAAACAATTAAATTTTATAAAATAGATATTTTAAAACTACTTGATTAAAAGTTTATAAAATATATTTTTTTATATTTTTTTCAATAATAAATTTTATATAATAATAGGTCAAAGTTTAAAAAATTTGACCCCAAAAAAATCAATAATGGACAAAATTAATGGGACGGAGGGAGTATTATTTTTAATTGATTTTAAAATTTTAAATTCATTAAATATAACTTCTTCAAATGTTAGATAATTATCATTATCAGCAAATTAAATAACAATATCAGTTCAGGTCAATATCAGTTCATGTCAATATCAGTTCAGGTCAATATCAGTTCATGTCAATATCAGTTCAGGTCAATATCAGTTCAGGTAAAGAACAATTTAGGTCAATATCAGTTCAGGTCAAGAACAAGTCGGGTTCAAAACAGGTCGGGTCCAAACAGGTCGGGTTAAATCGGTTATTTGGCAGGTTAGTCTCGGGTTCGGGTTCGTTTCGGTCTGGTGCAGGTCGAGTTCGGTTACTATAGTAACAGGTCGAATTCGGGTTCGGTTTCGTTTTGGTCGGGTGCAGGTCGGGTTCGATTACTACAGTAACATGTCAAATTCGAGTTTGAGTTCGTTTCGGTCGAGTGCAGGTCGGGTTCGGGTCATTGAGTTCTCGGGTCAAACCAGGTTCTAACTCGATCGGGTTTCAGGTAGGTTACCAAGTCGGGTCAGTTTTTCACATCCCTACTTGCGATCATCCGCATTCCATTTCGCCTTTACTTTTTGTGGCACATAAGGACCTTCTTCAACAATATCCCAAAGCTTGTAGTCTTTGGATTTGATGAAGAACTTCATTCTAATCTTCTAATGAGCGTAGTTGGTCCCGTCGAAGAATGGTGGCTTGTCGATGGATTACGCCATTTGACCGGTTGATTGAATTCTTGTATCGAGCTTCCCGGATCACCTCAATAGGGTGTTAATCCCCTTCGATTGAGCCTCGCTCTGATACCAATTGTTAAGCTTGATAGGCTCAATTTCCTTCAACCTATTTAGCTAAGTTCTACCTTGACTAGAGTTCAATTTATATTGAATTCTTCCTTACTTCAATTGCTTTCTTCAATTCAAACACAAACTCACCCTTTACTTAAATCGATTTTGTAACACCCGGGTTTAGGGGTTAGGTGAAAATAATATTTTAATATTATTTTGGGCTCGGTTTTATACTCTAAATAATATTTCGAGTTGTTTTCAAAATTAATCAATTTGGGTTAATCACGTTTTAAGATTAAACCACATTCAACCATGAATTTACCTCCCTTGTAAATGCCCCATTTCATTAAGGGCAAACAAGTCTTTTGAGCTTCAAAAATTATCACATGTCAAATAAACACCCACCCTTCTCATCTTCTTCCCTTCACTCTTTCAAGAAAACCATCCGGGTAAAGCAAATGTAGTAGCCGATGCCTTGAGTAGAAAAGTGGTCGTTGAGTTGAGAGCTATGTTTGCTAGGTTGAGTGTGTCCGATGATGGTGGTCTGATCACCGAGTTACAAGTGAAGCCTTATTTGATTCAGTTGATTAGAGAGAAGCAGTTGCAAGATGTAAGCCTAGTTCCCCATGTTCAAGACATAGCCGAAGGAAGACCGACTGAGTATAGTTTCAGTGGTGAGAGTTTGTTGTGCTTTAGAGATAGAATTGTTGTACCGGAAGATGTTGAGCTGAGACGTCAGATTTTGAGTGAAGCACATTCGAGTCCCTTTTCTATGCATCCGGGTAGTACCAAGATGTACCGAGATTTGAAGAATGATTACTTCTGGGTTGGTTTGAAAAGAGATGTAGCCGAATATGTGAGCCATTGCATGGTTTTTCAGAGAGTGAAGGCGGAACATCAGGTTCCTTCAGGTTTGCTACAGCCTTTGAAGATTCCAGAATGGAAATGGGAGAGGATCACCATGGATTTTGTATCGGGGTTGCCTTTGTCTCCTTCGAAGAAGAATTCAGTTTGGGTGATTGTTGACAGGTTCACCAAGTGTGCTCACTTCTTAGCAGTGAACACTACGGATTCCTTAGACAAGTTGGCAAACTTGTACATTCGTGAGATTGTGAGACTTTATGGAGTTCCGAAGTCTATAGTTTCAGATAGGGATCCTAGATTTACTTCGAGGTTCTGGAGTTGTTTACATAGTGCTTTGGGTAGTCGTCTGCATTTCAGCACATCTTATCATCCGCAGTCCGATGGGCAGTCAGAGCGAGTGATACAGATTCTAGAGGATATGCTTCGTTGTTGTGTGATTGACTTTCAGGGTTCATGGGAGAAACATTTACCGTTAGTTGAGTTTGCTTACAACAACAGTTACCAGTCTAGTATACAGATGGCACCTTATGAGGCTTTGTATGGAAGACGGTGTAGGACTCCGATTTGTTGGGCTGAGACAGGTCAGAGGTTGTTACCTATGCCGGACTTGCTTAAGGGAACTACCGATAAAGTGAAGTTGATATGTGACCGCTTGAAAGCAGCTTCCGATCGACAGAAGTCTTATGCAGATTTGAAGAGGAAAGAGGTTGAGTACTCAGTGGGTGAGAAAGTGTTTCTGAAGGTATCTCCGTGGAAGAAAGTAATGAGATTTGGCCGGAAGGGCAAGTTGAGTCCGAGGTTCATTGGCCCGTATGAGATAGTTGAGCGGATTGGGCCTGTAGCTTATCGGTTGAGGTTACCTTCTGAGTTAGAAAAGATCCATGATGTCTTTCATGTGTCTATGCTTAGGAGATATAGATCGGATCCTTCTCATGTGATGCCCGTTGAGGAAATAGAGTTGAATCCGGATTTGTCTTATAATGAAGAGCCCGTTGAGATACTTGCTTCTGATAGCAAGGTGTTGCGTGGCAAGACCATAGAGTTGGTCAAGGTGTTGTGGAGACATAGAGGTGTGGAAGAGGCCACGTGGGAGAGAAAAGCAGATATGGTTGAGCAGTTTCCGTATCTGTTTCCACCAGGTAATTTCGGGGACGAAATTTCCTTAAGTGGGGGAGAGTTGTAACACCCGGGTTTAGGGGTTAGGTGAAAATAATATTTTAATATTATTTTGGGCTCGGTTTTATACTCTAAATAATATTTCGAGTTGTTTTCAAAATTAATCAATTTGGGTTAATCACGTTTTAAGATTAAACCACATTCAACCATGAATTTACCTCCCTTGTAAATGCCCCATTTCATTAAGGGCAAACAAGTCTTTTGAGCTTCAAAAATTATCACATGTCAAATAAACACCCACCCTTCTCATCTTCTTCCCTTCACTCTTTCAAGAAAACCACCGTTACCTTCTTCTCTCCTTGGAGATTCACTGTTCCATCACCTCCCTTCACCGTTTCAACTCCGTTTTGAAAGGTAAGAGTATTTTTGACTTCCCCTCATCCTCCCCTTCATGAAAGTACTCTTCTTTTTCATTCTCATGGAGTTTTTAGAAATGGAGGTTTTGAATGTTTTGAATTAAAAATGAGATTTTTATGTTGAGAAATGAAGTATTTTGATTTGTTATGCTTAGTTATGGTATATAGAAGCCAGAGGGTATATCATATGTGAATTTCAAATGGTTTTAATCAATTTTCGGAATTTGGCTTTAAAGGGGTTTTTGGGAGGTTTTAAAGTGTATTTTGGGGCTGTTTAATGTTGGTTCTCGAGGGCTGATGTTAGTATTATATATGAGGGCTGCTTTGGGTGTGTTTGATGGTTATTTAGATGCTTGAATTGGAAGATATTGGTGGGCTTTAAGGGCAGCTCGGAAATCCTGTTTTTGGTCTAATTTTGGGTGTTGAATGCTTGGAAATGGTAATCCGGGTTAATTTCGATGACAAGATATTGATTGTGGATGTTTTGTTTGTGTTTGGGATTGATTAGAGTCAAGTTTGGGCATCGGTGAAGCATCGGAAGAGAATCCGGGAAATTGAAGAAGAGTCGCTTGCTTGGTCTTTGAGCTTGGAAGCTTAGGTGAGTGGTTAATTGTTTTAAACGGTTTTAAATTGGTTGGTTCGAGTATATGGACTAGGTTGGGCTTGGTAGACCCACCTAGAGTTAGGATTAGGGTGGTAGCCTAATCCTAAACTTGATCTAGAGCCTTTGGTTGAACTCATTATATGGTTGTGTATGTCTCGTATGAATTGTGGTATGAATGTCTATGTATATTGCTTTATACATGTGAAATGAGATTTGAACTTGTGATGCTTGAGACATGCATGATGATGGTTGTTGGTGAATACGTGCTAAGCACAAGGTTGTTGAAATGAGTAATGTGAAGCGAGTAAATATTGGCACTAGTAAACTTAAATACAAATGATCGATCATTAGGATGTTAGTGTGTACACATGAGTCAAAGTCGCGCGTGGCCTTGGTGGCGTTGAGTCACCAAGGAGGAGTACAGGTACGCCCGGAAATGGTATTTAAATATGGTCGGTGATGAGTGGAATCCCATCGACGGGGCGTGAGGATGAGTGGAATCCCCTTCGCGAGACCGGTGATGAGTGTAATCCCACCGTCAGGTAATGGTTTTGTTGTTGGATGTGAGTCCAACGGTTATCCGTGTATTTGAGTCTTAACTAGGTGCCAATGTTGATTGATATGTGTATCAATGTGTTGAGATATATGAGCTGATTGGATGTTTAAATGTGATTACATGTATGGTAGTGTTGAGCTCATGGTTATGGCATATATGTGATATGTTGTTCATGCATTTTATCTTGTGGACCCTTGTCATGATTGTGGTTACCTTGGCTAGATCGTGCTCGGACCCTGCAATGTTGAGGTTTGTTTTTAGAGCTTACCCTCACTAAGCATCATTGCTTACGCTCTCTTTGTTCAACATTGCAGATCCTTAGTTCGTGGGTTGCTCGGGCAAGCGGAGGGCCTCCAAGTGTGGTTTTGGCTTGATTTCATCAAGTATGGATTTCAATGTTAAACGTGTAATAGTTTAAGCAATGGGATGTGCAATGCTTTGTGGTTGTTGTTGGTTGCTAGGAGCATGTTTAGACTCCTTAATATCTTGCTTTTGTATGGATGCGTTGCTATGTTGTATGCTTAATGTGTGATGGTATGTTTTAGAATGTGTAGGTTGCCTTGTGTATGTGTGCAAGCCTTTCATGATGTCTTGTCCCTTTTAAGGTCTTTTGTGTTCTTATGCATGTCAATATTGCATGAATTGCTCCTTAACTAGAATGCTATGTATGAGTGTTTTAGTCTATGTATGATTGACTCCCTTGACTTAATTATGTATGCTTACATGTTTGTATATGCTTAGGTGAGTCGAAAATTGCATCTAGAGTCGTGTTTGAGGTCGTTTAGCTAACATTTGTGGTTTTACAGTGCAGGGCGTATCGATACGCCTAAGGGCCGTATCGATACGGCCTTGCTCTGAGAACACAAGTTTGGCTGGGCGTATCGATGCGTGGGGTGTATCGATACGGTCCCAACTCTCTGGAATCCTGTGGAGTTGTGGAGTGTATGGCGTATCGATACGGTGTCCAAGCGTATCGATACGGTTCAACCTAGTTGACCAAGTGGTGTTGACCGAGAAGGGCGTATCGATACGCTCGAGGGCTGTATCGATACGGTCTTCTTATGTTGACCATAGGGTGTTGACCTTGGTCGAGGCGTATCGATACCCTCTGAAGGCGTATCGATACGTCCTGTTTAAAAGAGGAAATTGTGTCGTTTTAATGTGCTGTTTTGGTTGGTCGACGCTATGATGTTTGTGTTTTCCGCTGACGTGTTTCACATAGGGCTTAATAAGGCAATTAGACAAGATTAGTTAATAAAAAAAATGGGTTGCTAACCGAGGGGGAACCTCAACGGGTTTCGCTTCGGTTTTCCCCGTGTGGCCCACTCGAACCGGTTATCCGACCAGACCGGGACGAGGGGGTTACACTTGTTGGTATCAGAGCCTAAGGTTACCGAGACCTTGGGCAGGTAAGTGAGGTAAGTTTAAGCTTTTGCTTGATATGCGCGGTGTTTGCTTGCTTGTAAGAATGGTTGCCTGTTTGGCGAGCATGTTGCTTGTTTTATTCAAAGCATGTGTGTGTGAGTCTCATTGCTACTATTACATTGAAAAATGGTTTTGTTTTAGTGAGGGAACGTACTTGAACACTTGGAAGCCTTGCCTTGCTAACCCAACTGTATGTTTTATTGTTGTGGTTGTAGTTAATTTTCGTGAAAGCAATGTCTAGACCGAGAGGTAGACCGAGGGTGGTTCGTCAGGAACCACGGGTTGCGGCTCCTGTTGAGCCGGCTGTTGGTGTGGAGGCTCATCTGGAAGGGCCGGTGGCTGCGGGAGTTGGCGCTCCACCACCACCTCCACCACCACCTCCTCCACCACCTGGAGCTGGAGGTGAAGATGGAGTCGGAGGAGATGGACCTCAAGGTGGCCAAGGTGGCCAAGGTCCAGCTGGAATTGACATGACACTGCTAGTACAAGCGATAGCGGGAGCGTTTCAGGCCGCAGTTGCGGGAGCTCAGGCTGCAGCTCAGCCTAGGTGTGATGATGCTAGTCTCCCTTTGGAGAGGCTCCGTTGTCTGGGAGCCGAGGAGTTTAGAGGATCTACACCGGAGAGATCGGAGTTATGGTTGGAGAGGACAGTTCGTATCTTTGCTCAGATGGGTTGTGCGGGCGCACGTAGATTGGGTTGTGTGATCTCATTGCTTCAGGGTGATGCCTACACCTGGTGGGTCACCATTACAGCCGGGGTTCCAGAGACAGAGATTGATTGGGAATTCTTTGAGTTTGCCTTCCGGAAGAGGTACTTGGGACCGAGGTACCTAGATGAGAAGAAGAGAGAGTTCATGGCTCTCACTCAGGGAGATGCTTCAGTGACTGATTATGAGATTCGTTTCGTTCGTCTGAGTCAGTATGCTCCAGAGTTAGTACCCACTGAGAGGGCTCGATGTGATCGTTTCAGATACGGACTTCATGAGGAAGTCAAGAGGTATACCTTGGCTTCTGATTATTCTGACTTTGATGTCTTGGTTGCTAGAGCCAAGGACATTGAGCATAGCTTGGGGCTGACCAAGCGTTCTGGGGGATCTAGTTCTGGTAAGAGGCACAACAACTTTGATGGTAGAGATGCTAAGAGGCACAGAGGTGGCGGACATCAGTTTGATCAGAGACGTGGCAGTGGCCACCATGGTAGAGGCCATCAGGGCCATAGAGGAGGAGGGCGTTTGCCCGAGTGTGCACAGTGTGGGAGGCAGCACACTGGAGAGTGCTGGGGTAACTTCCATGCTTGTTGGAACTGTGGATCGAGGGATCACTTTAGGAGGGACTGTCCACGTCAGGCAGCTCAGGCACCGAACATTGCTCAGGCTCCTGCGAGAGGTAACGATTTTCAGAGAGGCCGTGGGCGCGGTCGTGGCTACTTCCAGCCTAGGGCTGATGCACCTAGGGGAGATGCTCAGAGGAACCTTGCTCATGTTGTGGCTGTGCAGCCAGAGGCGGGAGGACCAGTGAGAGTTTATGCTCAGAGAGAGGCCGGGAACGACACCGATGTGATAGCAGGTAATTTCGAGTTACAGTCTATGTCTTTGCTTTCTTTGGTTGATTCGGGTTCTACGCATTCCTACATTCTGAGTGAGCATGCACAGAAGTTAGATATTCCTGTAGAGATCTTAGATGTAGGTATGCATGTTACTAGTTCCTTTGGTGAGACAGTTGTGGTTAGACGTATGTATAGGAGGTGTCCGCTGAAGATTCAGGGTCATGTGTTCTCAGTTGATATGATGGAACTTCCCTTTTATGGTTTTGACATTATACTGGGTATGGACTGGTTGGTCGAGCATCGGGCTAGTGTGGATTTTGAGGCAAAGAGAATTTCTTTGAAGCTTTCTGATGACTACGAGGTAGTGGTAGTGGGCGAGAACATTAAGTTCTTGTCTAATGTGGTGTCAGCTTTAGAGGCTCATAGATTGATGGACTCTGGATGTGGGGCCTATTTAGCTTATGTTATGAATCCGGATATGAGTGAAGCTAGACCGAAGGATATCAGAACAGTGTGTGACTTTCCAGATGTGTTTCCTGAAGAGTTGCCGGGTTTGCCTCCTGACAGAGATGTTGAGTTTGTGATTGAGACAGTTTCAGGGTCTAACCCAGTTTCGATAGCTCCGTATCGTATGGCTCCAAAGGAGTTGAAAGAATTGAAGAGTCAGTTGCAAGAATTATTAGACCGTGGTTTCATTAGGCCTAGTAGTTCTCCGTGGGGTGCTCCAGTGTTATTTGTGAAAAAGAAAGATGGTAGTATGCGCATGTGCATTGACTATAGGCAGCTGAATCAGTTGACTATGAAGAACAAATATCCGTTGCCTCGTATAGATGATTTGTTTGATCAGTTGAGAGGTGCTTCAGTGTTCTCGAAGATAGATCTGAGATCTGGGTACTATCAGTTGAAGGTGAAAGAGTGTGATGTTCCAAAGACAGCTTTTAGGACTAGATATGGTCACTATGAGTTTCTTGTGATGCCATTTGGGCTCACGAATGCACCAGCAGCCTTCATGGACATGATGAACAGAATTTTCAGAGACTATCTAGACCGGTTTGTGGTTGTCTTCATTGATGATATACTTGTGTACTCGAAGATAGAAGAAGAGCATGATGAGCACTTGAGATTTGTTTTACAGAGATTGTTGAGCAATCAGTTGTATGCGAAGCTTAGTAAATGTGAGTTCTGGATTCGAGAGGTTGTATTTCTTGGCCACGTTGTTTCAGCCGAGGGTATCCGTGTTGATCCGTCGAAGATTGAGGCTATTGTTGAGTGGAAACAACCTAAGTCCGTGACCGAGATTAGGAGTTTCCTAGGATTAGCCGGTTACTATAGGAGGTTTGTTGATGGCTTCTCTAGAGTAGCTGCTCCCTTGACTAAATTGTTGCAAAAGGGAGTTAAGTTTGAATGGTCAGATGCAAGACAGAAAGCTTTTGAGAAATTGAAAGAAGCTTTGACGAATGCTCCAGTGTTAGTGCAACCTGTTTCAGGTAAGGAGTTTGTGATCTACAGTGATGCTTCCTACATAGGCTTAGGATGCGTTTTGATGCAAGATAGAAGAGTTGTTGCTTATGCTTCGAGACAGTTGAAGGTTCATGAGAAGAACTATCCTACTCATGATATAGAACTAGCCGCAGTTGTTTTTGCATTGAAGATTTGGCGACACTATTTGTATGGTGAGAAGTGTATAGTTTACACCGATCACAAGAGCTTGAAGTACTTGATGACAAAGAAAGAGTTGAATTTGAGACAGAGAAGATGGCTAGAGCTGTTGAAAGATTATGATTTGACCATTGAATACCATCCGGGTAAAGCAAATGTAGTAGCCGATGCCTTGAGTAGAAAAGTGGCCGTTGAGTTGAGAGCTATGTTTGCTAGGTTGAGTGTGTCCGATGATGGTGGTCTGATCACCGAGTTACAAGTGAAGCCTTCTTTGATTCAGTTGATTAGAGAGAAGCAGTTGCAAGATGTAAGCCTAGTTCCCCATGTTCAAGACATAGCCGAAGGAAGACCGACTGAGTATAGTTTCAGTGGTGAGAGTTTGTTGTGCTTTAGAGATAGAATTGTTGTACCGGAAGATGTTGAGCTGAGACGTCAGATTTTGAGTGAAGCACATTCGAGTCCCTTTTCTATGCATCCGGGTAGTACCAAGATGTACCGAGATTTGAAGAATGATTACTTCTGGGTTGGTTTGAAAAGAGATGTAGCCGAATATGTGAGCCATTGCATGGTTTGTCAGAGAGTGAAGGCGGAACATCAGGTTCCTTCAGGTTTGCTACAGCCTTTGAAGATTCCGGAATGGAAATGGGAGAGGATCACCATGGATTTTGTATCGGGGTTGCCTTTGTCTCCTTCGAAGAAGAATTCAGTTTGGGTGATTGTTGACAGGTTCACCAAGTGTGCTCACTTCTTAGCAGTGAACACTACGGATTCCTTAGACAAGTTGGCAAACTTGTACATTCGTGAGATTGTGAGACTTCATGGAGTTCCGAAGTCTATAGTTTCAGATAGGGATCCTAGATTTACTTCGAGGTTCTGGAGTTGTTTACATAGTGCTTTGGGTAGTCGTCTGCATTTCAGCACATCTTATCATCCGCAGTCCGATGGGCAGTCAGAGTGAGTGATACAGATTCTAGAGGATATGCTTCGTTGTTGTGTGATTGACTTTCAGGGTTCATGGGAGAAACATTTACCGTTAGTTGAGTTTGCTTACAACAACAGTTACCAGTCTAGTATACAGATGGCACCTTATGAGGCTTTGTATGGAAGACGGTGTAGGACTCCGATTTGTTGGGCTGAGACAGGTCAGAGGTTGTTACCTATGCCGGACTTGCTTAAGGGAACTACCGATAAAGTGAAGTTGATATGTGACCGCTTGAAAGCAGCTTCCGATCGACAGAAGTCTTATGCAGATTTGAAGAGGAAAGAGGTTGAGTACTCAGTGGGTGAGAAAGTGTTTCTGAAGGTATCTCCGTGGAAGAAAGTAATGAGATTTGGCCAGAAGGGCAAGTTGAGTCCGAGGTTCATTGGCCCGTATGAGATAGTTGAGCGGATTGGGCCTGTAGCTTATCGGTTGAGGTTACCTTCTGAGTTAGAAAAGATCCATGATGTCTTTCATGTGTCTATGCTTAGGAGATATAGATCGGATCCTTCTCATGTGATGCCCGTTGAGGAAATAGAGTTGAATCCGGATTTGTCTTATAATGAAGAGCCCGTTGAGATACTTGCTTCTGATAGCAAGGTGTTGCGTGGCAAGACCATAGAGTTGGTCAAGGTGTTGTGGAGACATAGAGGTGTGGAAGAGGCCACGTGGGAGAGAAAAGCAGATATGGTTGAGCAGTTTCCGTATCTGTTTCCACCAGGTAATTTCGGGGACGAAATTTCCTTAATTGGGGGAGAGTTGTAACACCCGGGTTTAGGGGTTAGGTGAAAATAATATTTTAATATTATTTTGGGCTCGGTTTTATACTCTAAATAATATTTCGAGTTGTTTTCAAAATTAATCAATTTGGGTTAATCACGTTTTAAGATTAAACCACATTCAACCATGAATTTACCTCCCTTGTAAATGCCCCATTTCATTAAGGGCAAACAAGTCTTTTGAGCTTCAAAAATTATCACATGTCAAATAAACACCCACCCTTCTCATCTTCTTCCCTTCACTCTTTCAAGAAAACCACCGTTACCTTCTTCTCTCCTTGGAGATTCACTGTTCCATCACCTCCCTTCACCGTTTCAACTCCGTTTTGAAAGGTAAGAGTATTTTTGACTTCCCCTCATCCTCCCCTTCATGAAAGTACTCTTCTTTTTCATTCTCATGGAGTTTTTAGAAATGGAGGTTTTGAATGTTTTGAATTAAAAATGAGATTTTTATGTTGAGAAATGAAGTATTTTGATTTGTTATGCTTAGTTATGGTATATAGAAGCCAGAGGGTATATCATATGTGAATTTCAAATGGTTTTAATCAATTTTCGGAATTTGGCTTTAAAGGGGTTTTTGGGAGGTTTTAAAGTGTATTTTGGGGCTGTTTAATGTTGGTTCTCGAGGGCTGATGTTAGTATTATATATGAGGGCTGCTTTGGGTGTGTTTGATGGTTATTTAGATGCTTGAATTGGAAGATATTGGTGGGCTTTAAGGGCAGCTCGGAAATCCTGTTTTTGGTCTAATTTTGGGTGTTGAATGCTTGGAAATGGTAATCCGGGTTAATTTCGATGACAAGATATTGATTGTGGATGTTTTGTTTGTGTTTGGGATTGATTAGAGTCAAGTTTGGGCATCGGTGAAGCATCGGAAGAGAATCCGGGAAATTGAAGAAGAGTCGCTTGCTTGGTCTTTGAGCTTGGAAGCTTAGGTGAGTGGTTAATTGTTTTAAACGGTTTTAAATTGGTTGGTTCGAGTATATGGACTAGGTTGGGCTTGGTAGACCCACCTAGAGTTAGGATTAGGGTGGTAGCCTAATCCTAAACTTGATCTAGAGCCTTTGGTTGAACTCATTATATGGTTGTGTATGTCTCGTATGAATTGTGGTATGAATGTCTATGTATATTGCTTTATACATGTGAAATGAGATTTGAACTTGTGATGCTTGAGACATGCATGATGATGGTTGTTGGTGAATACGTGCTAAGCACAAGGTTGTTGAAATGAGTAATGTGAAGCGAGTAAATATTGGCACTAGTAAACTTAAATACAAATGATCGATCATTAGGATGTTAGTGTGTACACATGAGTCAAAGTCGCGCGTGGCCTTGGTGGCGTTGAGTCACCAAGGAGGAGTACGGGTACGCCCGGAAATGGTATTTAAATATAGTCGGTGATGAGTGGAATCCCATCGACGGGGCGTGAGGATGAGTGGAATCCCCTCCGCGAGACCGGTGATGAGTGTAATCCCACCGTCAGGTAATGGTTGTGTTGTTGGATGTGAGTCCAACGGTTATCCGTGTATTTGAGTCTTAACTAGGTGCCAATGTTGATTGATATGTGTATCAATGTGTTGAGATATATGAGCTGATTGGATGTTTAAATGTGATTACATGTATGGTAGTGTTGAGCTCATGGTTATGGCATATATGTGATATGTTGTTCATGCATTTTATCTTGTGGACCCTTGTCATGATTGTGGTTACCTTGGCTAGATCGTGCTCGGACCCTGCAATGTTGAGGTTTGTTTTTAGAGCTTACCCTCACTAAGCATCATTGCTTACGCTCTCTTTGTTCAACATTGCAGATCCTTAGTTCGTGGGTTGCTCGGGCAAGCGGAGGGCCTCCAAGTGTGGTTTTGGCTTGATTTCATCAAGTATGGATTTCAATGTTAAACGTGTAATAGTTTAAGCAATGGGATGTGCAATGCTTTGTGGTTGTTGTTGGTTGCTAGGAGCATGTTTAGACTCCTTAATATCTTGCTTTTGTATGGATGCGTTGCTATGTTGTATGCTTAATGTGTGATGGTATGTTTTAGAATGTGTAGGTTGCCTTGTGTATGTGTGCAAGCCTTTCATGATGTCTTGTCCCTTTTAAGGTCCTTTGTGTTCTTATGCATGTCAATATTGCATGAATTGCTCCTTAACTAGAATGCTATGTATGAGTGTTTTAGTCTATGTATGATTGACTCCCTTGACTTAATTATGTATGCTTACATGTTTGTATATGCTTAGGTGAGTCGAAAATTGCATCTAGAGTCGTGTTTGAGGTCGTTTAGCTAACATTTGTGGTTTTACAGTGCAGGGCGTATCGATACGCCTAAGGGCCGTATCGATACGGCCTTGCTCTGAGAACACAAGTTTGGCTGGGCGTATCGATGCGTGGGGTGTATCGATACGGTCTCAACTCTCTGGAATCCTGTGGAGTTGTGGAGTGTATGGCGTATCGATACGGTGTCCAAGCGTATCGATACGGTTCAACCTAGTTGACCAAGTGGTGTTGACCGAGAAGGGCGTATCGATACGCTCGAGGGCTGTATCGATACGGTCTTCTTATGTTGACCATAGGGTGTTGACCTTGGTCGAGGCGTATCGATACCCTCTGAAGGCGTATCGATACGTCCTGTTTAAAAGAGGAAATTGTGTCGTTTTAATGTGCTGTTTTGGTTGGTCGACGCTATGATGTTTGTGTTTTCCGCTGACGTGTTTCACATAGGGCTTAATAAGGCAATTAGACAAGATTAGTTAATAAAAAAAAAATGGGTTGCTAACCGAGGGGGAACCTCAACAGATTTCGCTTCGGTTTTCCCCGTGTGGCCCACTCGAACCGGTTATCCGACCAGACCGGGACGAGGGGGTTACAGATTTACTTGTGAATTTAATTTCTTAACCGCTCTCTGTGGGATCGACCCTACTTGTCGCTACTACAAATCTAAAGAACAAGTAGGTATTATTTTTGACGAATTTGCCACCCATTAAAATTGACGCCATTGTCGGGGAGTGGTGTCAAGAAGCTAAGTTCACTTTTCTTTAGTTTATTTTCTTTTTCTTTTTCTTTTCTACTTTTATGCTTCGTTCTTCTTGTGTAGATAAAAATATTGTGTTCGATCTTGAAATCAAGAAGACGACGCAATGGCTGAGAAAACTTTACGCGAGCTGGTCCTACCAGATATTGAGCAACGATCTTTTTACATCGATTACCAAGATCTATAGGTACCATTCGAACTCAAGTCTAGATTAATTCATATTCTTCCAACTTTTAGAGGACTTGAGAACGAGAACCCATACAAACACTTGGAAGAATTCCATGTGGCATGCTCGAGCATGAAACCCATAAAACTCATACATTAACTTAAATCAATCATCTTTGTTATCATTTTAATACCGTTTCTAAATTTTACTAATCTCCATTATAAGCCATATAAAACTGCATTAGTTTAGCCTTTTTAGAACTGCGTTTTCATTGATTCACAAACTACATTCATTTAGCATATTGAAGACTCCACAAATCTGCATTATTATACTTATTTTACTGCATAGCATATAAACTGTATTACTACATTTAAATAACACAACACTTCATATTAATCTATACTGCATAGTGATTTCATTTATTACAAATCAGTACAAACTTTCAATTACACAAAACTGCACTTAATATTATTAAAATTGTACTGTTTTTCTGCACATGTAAAAATTGTTTTTCTGCATATTCAATTCTATTTTACTGCACTGCCCATTCACTAAAATCTGCCTATCTATTTTTTTTCCCTTTATTACAACATCCATCAATAAACTCAAAAGCATGATAGACTTTTTAATAACAAGATAGATTCCTTTCAAAGACATATCCAAGCCAATTATTCGCAAACATTAATCCAATCATCAATCATTGTCCAAAGCTGGAAAATCAACATTCACCCACCATGCATATTAAGACCTTATTTACACTTTTACAACTCAAACTTGAATACTCGTAATCATCACCACAAGACCTATCAAACATCTTATATACACTTTTAAACATAATGCCACCATTCTGGGAGTTTGAAAAATAAAGAATAGTCTTTACACTAAGACTTTGTTATTTGACTTGCAACCTCCTACCACGATCGAGTCAAGTAAACCAATTTAATCATGAAAATGCATAAGAAAGAATTCATTAGGCTTATATAGCCTAAGTGAGGTAGTGACATTAAAATAACAAAGCTAAAATGCCAATGATAATGAATGAAAAACTCAAATCATTCAAGCACAAATTATCCATTAATTCTTACGATTTAATCTTAATCTTATCAAGACTTTATTTATTATAGGCTTATTGGAGTTTGTATTCTTATAGAAATCTTATTAAACCTTATCGTAGTATTTACCAGGCCTTATCATAAGACTTATCAAAGTTTTCAAAATTCTTTTTAAATCTTATAAGAGAGCTTATCAAAACTTATTGAAGCTCATAGCAAAGCTTATCTGAGTTTCCTTTTTAAAACTTAGTATCTGAGTTCGTAACTTAGTATTAGATTTGGACATGAATAGTATTGACATGAGGTTGACCATATTGGTCCAAGTTACACATAGCAATGGCTAGTATCGGAAACATAACAATCTTAACTTCTCAACTATCCAACCAAACTGTCGCTAATCTCCGTATCATTTCCCTCGTTACCTACTACTGTCGCCAAAATATCACATATAAATGGGGCATCCCCTGAGCCGTAGCTCATGGACCGCAGTCCCTTAAATATATACCTCTGTACCATGCCAAATTGTCCAAGGTCTTCCATTACTCACGCAACTTACGTATCTTATGCTTAAAATTAGGAAAGTGTCTTATGTTACAAGCAATCTTACTTGGTTTTTTACTTAGCGTCTTTTAGAAAAAGATAGCTTTTAGCTCCTTAGAGCATGAATTCTTATAAACTTTAAGTTAGTCATTTTGGGGTTTGGTTTTGGGTTTGCCGATGCCTGACGACGGGTTGTGGTGGCCAATGTGGCGAAACCCCTCCTGTATCTGGGTTTGGCAGAGGTTTATGGGTTTTGTGTTCATGTGTTCTTGATGAACACCAAGAACACAAGTTGTGTTCTTGTGTTTTTTCCAGTTTTGATCTGAAAGTTGGGAGTAAAAAGGGGTGAATGTGTTTTTAGGTTCAAAGCATTTGAAGGATGGTTTTTGATCGCTTTTTTTAAGACCATGAAGAAAAGGAAATATGTTTATGGAATTTGGGTTTTATGGCTATTTTTAAAATTGATCTATTTGCTCATTTAAAGACCTCAACCCTATTTTAATCACCGCCGCAGTCCTTGGAATTTTTCAAAATCTTTTAATTTTGTCCTTATTTCGTTATTTTGGTCCGATATCGGTGGCATAATTCCCTTTTTGGTCCTTGTTCCTTCATTTCCTTGAATTCTAGTTCATATATTTAATTATTTATTCGATTTATTGCTCATATTTTATGCCTTTTATGTTTATATTTGTTTGATTTGTTGCTATATATAGGGATATGATCTAGTTACACAGTGTAAAACTCTTTAAGTTTTACATGTTTTTTGGATTGTTGGATGAGTGAAACGGATGGATGAGATTAACAGTAGAATATGTGAAGATTATCACTTGGGGAAAAAAGTAAGGAGTTAATCTCAGCCATCCGTTTCCCCTATCCAACGATCCAAAAACGTGTAAAACTCAAAGAGTTTTACACTGTGTAAGTTGATCCTAACCATATATATATATATATATATATATATATATATATATATATATATATATGCGCTCTATTTTTTATCATATTTTAATGTTCATGCATACATATATCTTTTGGAATTTAGATCTAGTCTTCAAGATTTCAGTATCCTAATGTGAGTGTCATCTCGAGTCTTCGGGCGTCATCTCCTGTGGGTACTGTAAATTGCAAGGTTTTATATATTCAAATAATATGGTCATGCATATATGTATTTGGGGATTAATATTTAAATTAAACCGAATTTTAATTTTTCTGGAAAAATACGATTCGAACCTTTAGGTACAAATTTTGGGCATGGTAGGGGTGTGAACCGTTCCTCACATGTAACCGACTTCCGAACTCAAATATTTTATTTTCTCTAATTATTTTGGTGTCCGGTCTACCTTATCCAAGTGAATGGTGGCTTCTCTCAAATTTTATGTTAAAACTCGTATTTTTTAGAAATTCTCCAAAATCATAAATTTTCAATAAAAAGAGGGAAACTCAATTTTAATTAATTAGTTGCTACAAAGTGTTAAAAAATTGATCCTCTAATAACAATATTTGTAAAAAATTGGACCCTTATAATAAATATTAGAGAAAATAAATTTTAAGACTAAACTTCAAATAATAAATATTAAAAAATAGACCCTAATATCGAATATTGAAAAATGAGCCCTAGGCGGGCGCCCTGCTTATCCATGCCTAGGAACGACCCTGATGAGGTTCCTACATATTCGTGCCTTTTCTTCGACTGTCTATTATCGTCCTGATTGTCATTTTTACGATGTTCAAGGTTGTACATACAAGAGCTACCATTTGACTCGTAAGTCATTAAATGTTCATTCGTCGTTGATTGGGGAATCATGGTGAAAGCGATGCATGAGAGCATTGTTTTTGGAATTTTATTGTCATTGATTCATTTTGGAGGAAAGTTATCCAAGCTTACAACAATTGTTGATGGTGAAAGTGAGACGTTGGTGGTTGTCGACGTTTTAGGTGGTTCACCCTCTCTGGTGTGGGATGGTAAGTCGTGGTCGGTGGTGGGTAAGGTCGATGAAGATAAAGAGAAGGGAATGGTTTTTTTTTTGCTTAACCCTAGTACGAAGATTGACTTATTTTACTTGGGCCAGAAGTTGGTCTTACCTTATGGGTATTTTAAGTGGCATCTGACGGACTTGTCAGGTTTATGGCTTGTATGATATAATGAATACGACTGAATAGCCTTGGTGGATCAGACTGAGTCGACGTCTGCCTTATCGGGGGTGTCATGCCCTTTTGGTGAAGTTACTCTGGAAGGCCTTGGTATTTCCCACTTTAGAGTATTTTCTTACTAGTGTTTTCTTTGAATTTGGTCAAGGGGTGCTAACGAAGATCTGTCAGTCGGGTGACTCAGTATGTGGAAACATAATGTGTGGGAGAAATATCATACTAAATCCCATCAATCGAATCATTTTTTGAGAAATATGAGACATCTAAGTCATACAAGTAAAAATATCTATTCATTGATAAGAAAAAGAAAAAAACGTGAGCGGTGATTGGATTGACGATAAATAGAATCTTGGGTCACAAAAAATGATTCAATTCAGATAAAGAAAGAGAATTTTTGGTCCAGTTCTCCTCCCTAACGATTGAAAAAAGGATTGATCAAATTATATTAAGTCTGACTCATAATGATCATTTATCAAAGAATAACTCTGGTTATCGAAAGATTGAACAATAGGGATCAGTTTACTTATGATACTTAGTTGACATTCATAAAAACTATCTAAAGAATTATAAGTTCAATACATATTTTTTAGCGAAAAGGGAGATATCCTTACTCATTATCGGATAATCTCTTATTCACAAACTTCATGTGGAGTTAATAGTTTTCATTTTTTGTCTCATGAAAAACCCTTTTCGCTCGCTTAGCCCTAACTCCCTCTAGGGGTATTTTAGTGATATGTTCTATGGGAACCGAACGATTTTATTTGGTCAAATACCTAGCGACAAACTCATTGTTGGAGAATATACTACTACAAAACGAAGCGTTAGCACTGACTGAAAAATAATGAAATAGATAACCAAATAATCGATCAATTGTGTTGTGGTATTAACCACTCCCTTAGAAGCGAATTCTCCCTGATGTGTGTAATTGCTACAATGGACAAAAAAACCCCTGAGGTTAGCACGGCTCTTCAAATTTCGTACACCTGAAAGATGGAGTGGACTCTGGTGGTACTACTCTTCTCTCAAAACTCATAATTAGAACTCAAAAAGTCATAGAAACACTAATAAGAAGGATGGTGTTTCAAAGCAAATATTTACTTGGGATATGTCAAATGAGAAGACTTGCCCACTATTTATAAGCTAAATAGTGAGAGCAAAAATGTCAATTTATTTAATAGCATTAAAATGCCATTTGAACCGAAATTAAACAAAATTAAAAATGCTTTAATTCTGAGCATTAACAACATTCTCCCATTTATGCAAAAGAATTCTTTCGTAAAAATGAGAGCTTTGCAGTTTAAAACACGAGAAGAGCAATAGCGAGATTAGTTGCTTAAGCACTAGTGAACATATTTGGAACTAGTACATAGTGATGATGAGTAATTCTTCTCTTAGATAAGTGAATGAACTTTCTAAGATTAGGGTGAACTCATAACATACAACTAACCCCTTCATCCACCGAAATTCTCGACGTGTCTACAAAGTATATATACAAATGTATATATATATATATATATATATATATATATATATATATATATATATATATATAGTCATATTTCCTCAAGATTCTAGTAAGTGTACTAGAGACACAGCCCAATGTTTTTCATAGAAGGTGGCTATTCCTTCTCACTTACATAGGTTATTTCATCAGGTTTATCTCAACATAAACCATCCGAAACTGAGCTATGAATTAATTAAGAGCTTTTACAACAACTCAACCTCACAAAAACAAGGTGAATTTCTTCAAGTTCATATTAAATGAACCACCCAAACTCTGGGATAAGAAATCATTAAGAATAAATACTCAACCTCTTTAACTGGTGAATTCAATAAGTCATTCTCAAACAGGATCACCCAAAACTCTTGGGATTGAATTCATTAAGAGTTTAAGAAAGCCCATCCTTTCTAGCGGCAAGTTCATCTAGTCCTTTGCGATAGGACCACTCACTCAACACTGGGTTATGAACTTATTGAGAGTAGATATTCATTTAGAATCGGTAAATTCATCAAGTCTTTCTCATTAAGACCACCCAAAACTTGGGTTATGAATTTATTAAAAGCAATAAAGCTCACTCTATGCATGCACATTATTCGTCATGGGGATAGGTAGATAGAAATGTACACTATGAGTCTTTCCATGGTTTCATTTGACCACATTGAATTTAGATAATTAAGTTGGGTATCCACCATGAATTCCTCAACCTATTGGCTTTAGACCCATCCCCCTCGACGAATCTAGAACCTACTTCTAACTTTAATCTTTGGCAAGCGGATCAACTAGGTTCCTCACTGACTTTAATCATAATTTTAAGACACCCCACATTTTTATCATTTTTAGGATAGAAATAAATTCATAAGTGTCTTTGGACAACGTGTAAACAAATTTCTCTTACACATATACTCAATCATACTAGAGTAAAGTTTGGTATGAGTTTAACCATAAAACTACGTTTTAACAAACTCAAATATTGTTTATACGTGATTATATTCCCAAACTTTTGAGAAGTTACTAATCATTAAGATTAGTATGCATAGTCTCAAGTGATTATGAAAGTTCTCTTATCCCATTCATAGAGAATTTCAACTTTTTCCTAATTCAAGAAATTAGGAATATTATGCAAATATTTACGATGAGTTTCAACTTTTCCTAACAACATGAAAATTATCCCAACTTTGTTACAAGAGATTTCAACACAACTCCTAAGATAAACTATTTCTTTTCTTTCCTCTACTTAGGAATAGAATTCAAAGAGATTTTAAAGCTACAAGCAATCTTTTAGTAGCACTAATGTTTATCATATTCTCATTCATATTATTCAACATATTAGCCCTAAAGAGACCATGACATATTTTCTTTACTATGACTAAATTTAGTATTCTACTCAACCAAATTAATCTCAACTCTTTTAACTTCTACACTAAGTTTAAAGAGATCTTATTTGTCATAGTATTTTTTTTTATAAAAGTGAGCACATTAAAGAACAATGCACCAGGTAGGTTACCATGAAAGAGAGGCGGTGCACTAGGCACGCTTAAATATCAAGTCTTTCATAAAACCAATCCTAGACATGCATTTTCATAGTGTTTTTCGATAAGTCATTTATGAATTTTATCTTTCTTTAATTAAGGCCTCTTAAAGAATTATTCTTGATACTTACTTACAATAGTATCTTATGAAGCATTCACATTTTGGGCTCACTACTACCTTAATCTTAGTCTTAATCCTTATACTAGTGGTTTTATCTCCGTCCATAACATATCCACTAAGTTTTAAAGACTAACTTAAAGGTTCATTTAAACTAATTCATGTATTATTGTAAGCATGAATTAATAAGTAACAAGTCTAAATAGTCCGACCTTATGGATAGAACCGTAATTTTCAAGTAGACTTGTTCGTTCTCACCATGCTTGTAAAATCAATCTCTTTATCATCATCTTTGATCATATTGTCTTCAAATTCTATCTAGTCAATCATAAATCTGAACCAATTCTAGAATTAGAGAAAAAAGCACAAGATTAGTCTTTGAAAAATGATTTACTATAACAGCTCAAGAAACCATGAATTGTATTTAATGCCCTAAGTTACAAATTTCTTTTCAAAAATTAAAGCCCGTGCATTAGATTTTAATCAAACGTTTTCATTATTCATGGTTCTTCACTAATCTCATAAGTCATAACAGCTATAAATAATTACAAATAAACATTTTCATAATTATTATGACCACCGCTCTATTGTGCAATCCTTAATGGTTATAAATAAACAATTAACCATCATGTCTCAAGCACAAACGTTCATTGTTTAACAAGCTCTTACGCATAATCCTTAACAAATTATGGTTTTATGATCATGCACAAAACATTTAATGGGAGAGTTAAAAGGTTTGCTTTAAATCTTCTTTATGCACAAACCCACTAAATGTCATTTAGAACATGTCATTAAGATTCTATAAACGTTTTCTTTAAAGTAAACGTTAAAATGCATAAAAGCTTAATAATAATTTAATGCTCGTTATTCCTTCAATCTTTTCGTAAAAGAATTTAAAATTATGACCGTTCAAGAAGTCTGTGTCACTGAAATCGGTCGTGATCACCATGTGAATATCAACGTTGCTCTCAAGATTAGAATGAACTCCAGTTATCAGGCACTTTGCTAATATTTTTTCATGTTTGTACAACAGTGTAAGAGTTCACTTCTAAATTGTTGGAGAATATACTGCTGCGGAACCAGGCGTTAACACTGACTGAAAAATAATGAAATAGATAAGCAAAGAATTGATTAAACACTGCTTTAGAAGTGAATTCGCCCCAATGTGTGTAATCGCTACAATGGACGAACAGCTCATGAGGTTAGCACGGCTCTCTAAATTTCGTACACTCAAAAGATGGAGTGGACTCTGGAGGTACTACTCTTCTCTCAAAAAGTCATAAAAACACTAATAAGAAGGATAGTGTTTCAAAGCATATATTTGCTTGGAATATCTCAAATGAGAAGACTTGCCCACTATTTATAAGCTAAATAGTGAGGGTAAAAACGTCAATTTATTTAATAGTATTAAAATGCTATTTAAACTAAAATTAAACAAAAATTAAAAATGCTTTTGATGAAAGTGACGATATGAATCGTGACTTCGATACGGAATTGGTGCTTTTAACTATGATGGATGCATTAATTATGGAAATGATATAAAAAATAAATTGATTTTATATCACCTTTCAATTCGAATTAGTAAAAATAAGTGTCCTTGTATAATATTAATTCCACACATTCATGATCTGAATGTGAACGAGGGAAATAATAGCTGAGAACGTAAGAAAATATATTGGATATAACACGCTATTTGTTTTTGGAAACACAATGTATTTGTTAGTCGGGTAGGATTTGGTGGCCCCATTACTGGGGCTTAAAGCTTTCGTAGGAGCAGATTCGGCCTTCTCTTGCAGCCTACAAATTCGTTTGGAACTATCTCCTCCTGAGCCTAATTTTTTTGAACGAATCCTGAGCCCAATTCAGACAAGCCTACAACATGGGGAAATGGACCAAGTTAAAGTTGGATGCTCCTTCGTTGCAATTGCACCAACGGGCCCCACCAACAAATCACTATAGTATTTAAAAATAGGGTAAGTTACATTGAAGACAACGCAATTATTATTGAAGTTAACATGTCACTAAATTTTATGAAATCTTACGATTGGGTCACTCGATTAAAGTTCAGTTACTATCGGATCACTCAATTAATGTTCAGTTACGACCGAGTTTCTCCTCCATTAAAATACAAACGAATATCTAACAAGGCTTTGTATAATGATATTTTTAATTTTTGAAATTTATATATTTTATCAATTTAGTCATAATTTAAAATAATTCAATAAATTTAATCTTTTATACTTTAAATATATATCAATTCAATCATTCTTCATCTCCCAAATTGTTTTTTCTTCATCATTCCTACTTAGGTACCTTTGGTAACATGAGTTATATAAAATTAGATATTTTCAATTAATTATAAACATGTATATTTTTCTATTATTATTATTATTATTATTATAAATTTGTTTATTAGATTAATTAATGATTCTAAATGAAGTATTCTACTGTTAAAGAGTGTATACACGCGATTTTGATGAAGAAAATTGACTAAATTGATATATATATATATATATATATATATATATACTTTAAATTGATAGAATATATAAGTTTTGATATTAAAATTATCATTATACCAAGTCTTATTAGATATCTGTTTGTATTTTAACGGAAAAATAATTTGAGTGATTCAATTATAAATTTTGAATAATAAATCATTCATTTGTAACTTCACTAATAATTAAGTGACCTTTAATATAGTTTACCCTTAAAAATATAGGGCACACTTACTGATTATTATTGAGTTCGCATCAACGTTATTTCAGCAGAAGACCGCACATTGGGATGGACTGTCATTTCATGCGATCTGAAGGCTCCAAATTCCAACTCCTTAGATCAAATATCATTACTCATCGCAATGTTCCGAGGAGAGAGATTCTCCATCTGATGGCCACGCGTCTTCCCACGTTGCTTGATTCAAATGGGGATTCGGATCATCATCTATAAACGAAGGGTACTCGTCGTGGCTGAAAATTTTCTCCCCTTAGAGAACCAAAATATATTCTATACGAATAATAACTCAAGATCTACACATGTCAAATTATTAAGAACAAAGATTATATTTACGGAAGTATACCTAGATTTATTAATGAAAATTCTTTCAGAGTATTTGATCTAAGGTGAATCCAGAAAATAAAAGTAAAAAGTTAAGGGGCCGAAAAAAAAAAACCTTATTAAAACCCTTGTCGTCTGCATGCTTTCTCTGGGCTTGAATCTTACGAATGCAAAGGTTCATTTGGTTGATCAGAAAGGGCAACTCCCTTTGCTTTTGACATTTCCATTGTATATTTTTCTAGTTTCACGTTTGTCCTCGCCGTATTCCTCTGATCCGATCTGCTGCAATATGCTTTTATTTTGGCTGCTGTGTTTATGACGTAAGCTTTTTTTTTTTGTTATATGCATATCTGTCTTACGGTCCATGTTCAAGGTACGAGGCTACCCTTGTTAACATTGTCATCTTCAAGGTTTGAACTTACATCTTCTCTTTAAGAGTGCAATATACCTTATCAATGCACCCAACACTTGTTGATTATGATGTAAGCTTCTTTGGTTTGGCCTAATGTAAACTTTTATTTTTCTAATTTATCGATATATTATTGGCACTCTTTTTTTTTTGTTTGTTTGGGTTGAGCTTTGCTTTATCCTGGTTGCGGAGATATTTTTTAAGGGTAATTATACTATGAAAATGTACTTTAGATTTATGGTTTAAAAATTTAATTTAAGATTTATGATTTATAGTTCAGATGTCGAGAATTTAAGGGTTATGGTTAAAATTTAGAGTTTATAAGTTGAAACTTAAATTTCTAACATATTATTCTAAAATCTCAACCCTAACATCTAAACCATAAAGCCCAAATTCTAATGGCAACTTCTAATGCACTATTTTAAAATTAAAAGAATCCTATATTTTATTGTTTAAAAAATTTATTCCCTACACTATTTTTATTAAAAATTTGGTTTTTCTCTTAACTTCTATTAAATTTTATTGTTAATTACTACTTTACCACTACAAAGATAAAATAGGTTGAATGATCAAAAAATACTCGTATGATTGCATTTTGTATAGGTTTGAGGGTGGCTTCATACAATTTTATCCAAAATAGTAGGCAATAAAAGATTGCGAGCTGAGAAAGAAAAAGATTCGACGATTGATTAATTGTTCGATTTCACTTGAGATGCGCCGCCTCTAGCTAGTAAAGATCTTAGTTGTTGTTGTTGTTGAGTGGCCTTCAATCCAAATTGTCCTTGTAAGTTGATTCCCCAGCTCTTAAATAAGTGGTACAAATTTTAATGTATAAAACCTGCAACTATATTGAGGAGTAAGGACATGGCTTCTATGACAGTGAGGTCATTCAACCATTTGGGCTTGCTTTGATGATGGGTAGGCTTGCCCTTCTGTGGGCTTCTTTTCATCGAAACAAGTCTAAGTCTTCATTTGTAGGATTTTTTTGATGATTTATGTAGGCTTGTCATTCTTAACGTTTTATTTTTAAAAGGTAATGTTTCTTCTTCTCAATAAAAAAATTATATAACTCTTGAGTCCCCTACATTTAGCATTTTAAAACAACTTGAAATAGAGAATAAGGAGTAAAATTAAAGCATATGGCAAACTTTTAAATTTTAAATAGTACAATAAGTTTTAACATATTAAAAATGGAAAAAATTAATAACGCCTGGAAATAGCACATAATAAATAGAAGCAATTAATGAATGTAGATAATTAAGAAATTATTGAGCTTAGATACCAAGGAACAGTCCCAGTAAAAAAAAATAAGGTTATTTTCTATAGCATACTGGAGTACCAACATCTTTATTTGTACAATGTGCATGGGTTTTTTTTTTTTTTTTGACTTCAAAAGGATTAAATATCACCACGGGACCACATTATCTTTATTATTTCTATTTATGCCTCTATTTCAATTTGCCAATAATTTTTTTGTTCTTTCAATTTTTAAGGTTTCGCTTTGACTAATCTAGATCGACCCACGTCGTACACCTGACTTTGGTAGGTGAATCTCACGTGGATTTTTTTTGCATACACAACACCTCGAACTCGAGACCTGCTTAAGCGATGCCAAGCTGCTTACCACTTGGACCAACCCCGTTGGTCAATTTGTCGATAATTTTAAGAATATATAATTTGAATTTTTATACACATTTATTATAAATTCTATATTTTCAATAATTTCTATAATTTTATTTTGATGATTTTACAAACTTTTAGTTTTTTAATAATTTTATGGTCTTTATAGTTTTTAAATATTTTTATGAATTTTTTAAAAATATTCTATAATTTCCAAATCTAAAAAAAATCCTTATATAATAATACAAAATTAATTAACATCTAATCGAGAAATAACATCTAATTAAATTTCTCATACGTCATTGTTTTTCACGTCAATTATCGCATCATATTCCAAGTCATCATTTAACATACCGTTAACTCGTTAAGAGCATTGTCGAAAAATATATCAAACGAGTACAATTCATAATTCAAAGAATTTAATAGAAATGTTTATAATTTTAGAGTTGGTATCGCGATCCGACGATCAAAAGAGTGTGTGCGAGGGCAGCGATCGGCAGCGAAGGCGGTAGCGATTTGATTTGGCTTAAGAAAATTTAGCGATTTGTGCACTATTTTGCAAAAAATGATTTTGTTTGGATTTTATGAAAAATTAAAATTTTTAGGTTTTTTCTTAAAAAATTAAAAAATTTTAAATTAATGTCACGTGTCAAGCATTGATTGGTTAACAATTTTCATTTAATCATCATCATAATCATCATCATCGTTATTATTATTATTATTATTATTATTATTATTATTATTATTATTATTATTATTATTATTATACCAAATTGGCCTTCAACGAAAAATAAAAAAAACAAATTAAGCTCTTATAAAAAAAATTTACTCAATTGAGTTCTCGAAATTTAAATTGCGCTTAATTAAGTCCTCAAAATTCAAATTGCGATCGATTTAAGGCCAATTTGATGGTGACACGTGGCACACTCTGAACGTGCCACATCATCAAACCCGTAAATATCATTTAATTTTTTTTAAAAAATACTTAAAATTATTAAATAATATATTTAAAATAAAAAAATATTTAAAGTTATAAAAAATTTAAAAAATATATAAAAAATTATTTAAAATTCAAGAAAAATCTAAATATATTAAATGTGTAAAACATTAAAATTAGGTATAAAATTATAAAAAAATATTTTTTTACATAAAACCAAAAAATATAAAAAATTGTAATAATTATTAAAAATTTATATATATTTATAATGAAATAATATTTAAAATTGTATATTTTTTAAAAATATTTTTAATTATAAAACCCCAAAGTTTTAAATTTTTTCAAATTACCCAAAATTTAAATCCTTAACCCTAAACCCTAACCCTACATTTACAAATTCTCAAATCAATTTAAATTTGCCATACTACATTCCCAAGACCTAACCTTACATTCCCCAAATCCCAAAATTCTCAAAAATTTTAAAATGCCCAATTTTTGAATCAGTTCTAATGTTTGATTTAGACATTTATGGGTTTTTTTTAAAAGAAAGAAATGACACTTTGAGTTTTTTTTTTAGAATAAAATATTATTTTATGTTTTTTACAAGAAATAATGGAAAATAAGAAAAAACATTAAATTAATTTTATATTTTATATTTTTATGTTTTTTTAATAATTTTGTTGATTTTTTAAATTAATCTTGATGACATGGTACATTTAGAGCGTGCAACGTGTCCTTCTATCTTTGACCGTTAGAGGACATTGACGTCAACGCGGTCAACATAATAGAAGGGCTAAATTGGGTGCAATTTGAATTTTGAAGGCTAAATTGGATAAAAAAATTCATAAGGGCTAAATTAAATTTTTGATTTTTCGTTGATGGTCAATTTAACCTTTAAGCCTTATTATTATTGTTATTATTATTATTATTATTATTATTATTATTATTATTATTATGGTAAAATTTAGAAGACTTCGTAATATGGCTTAGTAAAAGACCTTATTAGAAGTTGATCCATGATAATTTTTTTAATATAGAATATTTGAAGAAGTTAATTTTAAATGTATTATCGATATTCAAATCAATTGCTACTAATATTTTAGTAATACTTAAAAAAAAGTATATTTAGCTTTTTTTTTGCCAAATTATCAATGAAATTATCGATTCGTCTAACATGATGAGACGTATTAATGTTGTGAATGAAGAAAATTAGATTGAGAGAGTCATCCTCGTTTTGAGCCTATGCAAAACTCGATCCGAATTAGTAGGTTAACCAGTCAGATACCGGTGATTAAATAAAAAAAATTAAAAACAGCTGAAACAATTGAAAAAACAACAACAACACCTCTTTTTTAATTGAAATTCAACTTTAGTAGCTAATTAATACATCTTCAAATGAGGGTCAAAAAATGGGAAAGGAGATGTCCCCATCATCATGAGTAATGTAATGCGGTGAGAACTTTAGAGAGAGAGAGAGAGAGGGGGGCTTGAAATTTTAGATCTGACCCCATACCATTTACTACCCCTTTGGCCTTGGTTAATTGTGAGGACCCAAAAAATCCTTCAAAATCTCGATTTTGGCCACACACATATGGGACAACTTTTGGGTTGCCCTATGAATAAAGTAAATCAAACCCTACATAGTGAAGTAATGGTAGTGAACTAAACTTGGGTTTTAAATTCCTCAGTTCAATGTTACTTGAGCATATACTCTGACTCCCCTCCCCATTAATTTTGGGATACCTTCCTTCTCTTCCCATCTCTTCATTTACAAGCTCAAAGTTTCTTCAACAATAAGCTTTTATTCTTTGTTTGATCATTTAATTTCACTATATTGTATACCCAATGGGGAGATCACCTTGCTGTGACAAAGTGGGGTTGAAGAAAGGACCATGGACACCGGAAGAAGACCAGAAGCTCTTAGCTTACATTGAAGAACATGGCCATGGAAGCTGGCGTGCTTTGCCTGCTAAAGCTGGTGACTAAACCCTAGCTCTTATAGTTTTCTTGGTTACTTATGGTAGTACTAAAAGGCTACTTCCATTCTCAAATTTTGGTTCTTTTTACTTCTTTGTTTTAGGTCTTCAACGATGCGGGAAGAGCTGCAGGCTTAGATGGACTAATTATCTCAGACCTGATATTAAGAGAGGAAAGTTTAGTCTGCAAGAAGAACAAACCATCATTCAGCTCCATGCCCTTTTAGGGAACAGGTCCAAAAATCTTCAACACCCACAGTTTTGTCTGTTTCTCAAATTTCCGACCTAGTTTTCTATATTTGGTTCTGAAAATTAAGCTCGAAATCTTCTTGCATTCAGTTGTATATATGTTTATATATAATGGCTGCACTTAAGCCACTTACTCAGACGTTGAACTGCTGCCTATCACCTACGAAAACCTTTTTTTTTAATTATCTTCGTTAAAATCGACTAGAGAAATTTCCTGTCATTTTCTTGTGTATGTGATCGGTGGTTTGGTTTGGTTTGTTTGGAAGTTGATGTTTTTTAGGTTTTGTGTTTTAGGTGGTCTGCTATAGCGACTCACTTGCCAAAGAGAACAGATAATGAGATAAAGAACTACTGGAACACTCATCTTAAGAAGAGGCTAGCCAAAATGGGGATCGATCCCATCACTCACAAGCCCAAATCCGATGCTTTACTCTCCGGTACCGATTCTCATCAGTCCAAGAATGCAGCAAACCTTAGTCATATGGCTCAGTGGGAAAGTGCTAGGCTTGAAGCCGAAGCTAGATTGGTTCGAGAATCAAAGCTACGTTCGTTTCAACACCGCCTCACTCATCCAGCAACAACAGCCTTTGCTTCTTCATCTTCAGCTTCGGCTGCTCAGCTTGTGAATAAGACAGCTTGGAATAGTGTTAACAATGGATTCGGTGACCTCGAGTCACCTAAATCTACACTCACTTCCTCGGAAAACGGGATCGGACCGAGCTCGATGCTGATGACGGAGTTTGCCGGCACAGCATCGGCTTCATCCGAGACCGGAATCATCAAACAAGAAGGTGAACAAGAATGGAAAGGCCTTGGGGGAAGTTCAACAAATTTGGCAATGGAAGATGGATTCATTAACCTCCTTCTCAACGATTCCTCCGACCCCAGTTTATCAGACAGTGGCAAAGAATCCGATGGAAACAGTGCAGACAACAAGAACTACTGGAACAGCATCCTTGATTTGGTGAATTCTTCCCCGTCGGATTCACCGATGTTCTGAAACAATCAATGCTTCATCGGCTTCAGTCAAAAGAGGCCATTAATTATATCTCAAAAACATTGCAAAAATGCCATCAGATGATATACTTTTCCCGACTTCAATTCACTTCTTCAGAAACATGAAAATGTACACCGGTAGCTACTGTTAAAAGTTGATAGGGTTTTAACATGTGTTTGAGTTCAATTCAACTTTTTTATTTTCATCTTTGTATCTCAAGCTGATCATCATCAACAATGGAGGGTGTTGTAGGAAATAATCAAATGGAAGATATATTCAACATTATTTTACCTTCAAAATTCATTTCCTTTGTGTTATTTTAGACTATATATAGAGAGAGACACAAATAAATAAATAAAGAGATGTATTTATGATAGACTTTATTGCTAGTAGTTTCAGGTCACATCATAACATTAAATATAATAACATTATATAGAAGTAATTCCTCAATTTACTCATCAAAACTTAGTTGCAAATCCAGTGTTATTATTTTTCCTTTACAACTTTATATTATTTTTGCGTGTTATAATTGCATTAAGAGTATTACAGAGATAAATTTTCATAAAGTATGCATTTAGACCATTCTGGGAATTTAGCAAAGATGCAAACATTGGGATTGCAGTGGTGAGAAGGTGGCAGGAGTTGAAGAGAATGAGGCAAAGATCAAATAACATAATTTTTTTCCCTTCTCTTTTTGATCAAAAGATAACTTCCATTACTTAAAAGGGACAAACATACAAAGAAAGCGGTTCACCCTTAGCAACATAACCGGGAACAACCAAGGGTAACCGTCGAACAGAACAAAAGAAAGCAGGCAGGAGAAACAAAGCATAACAGCTCGAAAACTTAAAAAACATACGAAACATAACTGGAGGTCTCGTGCCAGAAACGTCAAAACCCATGCACTGGGTGCAAAGATAGCCAAAACCAACGTCGATATCGAAGGTTCCAATGGCAATAGCAAAAGCCGGCTGGAATAATTACTTAAGCCAGAAAATAACATCCTCGTCTCTGACGGCGGGTACCTCACCGGAGCAGCGCCTGAGAGCTCTATCCAGAGGCAGGCTTCTGGTCTGCAGAGACCGGTCCTTATCAAGGCACTAGCTTCAGTAAACCACCAATAGAAACAGCTGAATGTAGGCAAGCCTAAAACCAACCTGTGCTTAAACATGACCCGAAGTTCATCCGAAGAACACATAAAAAACAAAGAAAACTGGCCCCTCCAAGACAAAAAGATAAACAAAAAGGCGAGAACACGAGACCCGAGCTGATCAACCAAAGAAAGAGAACATAACAGACGTAACATAAATGGGGAATAGAAGCCCCCTGGGTCCCATCCAAATCTGCACACAGACAGCTCCCAATATTCAAGTTCAGACCTAGTCCCAATGACCTTCCATAAACCAAGATAAGCCGATTCCCACATCCCACTACAGCAGGGGTAGATAAGCTTAAAGAGGAAAAAAGTCACCCTGCAACTTGAACAAGGGGAAAAAAGTAACTGCAGATGTGAAAGGACTACAGTGCCCATGATATCAACCTTCCCCTTGAGCAATCCGGTTGTCAAGACATCTCCGGCGTCCCAATTCTCCTGCCGGAGACGACCTTCCCACCCTATCAACCAAATGCGTCGGGGGTTACCGCCCGGATCCCATTTAAACCGAATAATCATCGAACGCCATGAACCGCGTAAACTCCAAAGCTCAGCTTCATCTAGAAAACCATAATCCACAGGATAAAAAATTGGGGGGAGACTGAAAAACAACACATGGGTCCCACTAAATTTGACTCCCAACTTTTTTAAACAGAAAATATCCAGTGAAAGATCAAACACATTTGAAGAAGTTACGGAAAATTTTCCAAGGCTCTCTTCCCAGAGCATAAGATCTGTCTCCACATAAAAGTCTAAGACTGCTAACCCTTGAGACAAATACCTCCTGTAGGCTGGACCACCAAGCTTGAAATCTGTGCCGAAACACCAAACCGGGGAAGAGACAAAAACATAAATCAAATAACTCTTATAGACCTGGCTTGGATTGAACCGAGGAGTGAAAAAAACAATCCCACCAAATCCGGATTCGTACAGCTGCATCAGAGATACATCAAAGCAGATCCAGCGCAAGAAGTCAGCAAATACTAAAAAAGTAAAGGCTTTAGACATTATGGAAAAGGACGAAAATGCCCCTATCATATTGCCCTTCTCGATCGGCCATTTGCCGGGAACGCCCTGAGCTGAAACTGGGTGATTTCCGGCCGGTAACCCAACCTCGTTCCAGAATCCGAGAGGCCATCCGCTCGGTGGCAGCAAAGCGGTCTTCGCGGAGTCAAAACCGGCAGCCCAACCTATTTTCCAGACGAGGCTACCAAACCAAACCCCGTCGTCCTCAAGATCTTCGGCCGACAAAATACACTTGAAGTTGCCAGTAGTGTCACCGAGGTCGATGGCTTCTAGAAGGATGCTAAGAACACTCTCCAAATGCTCACAGAAACAGTCGGGGCACCACTTAGCATCATTCACGCGTTGAGAGTTGAGACAGCGGCAAGGGGAAGATGGCTTCATCACCGACGTTCGAAGACCCAGGCATCGGGGGCCTAGCTCCGTTGGACAGCGGCGCCGTACCAGGCACCAACTTGCGAGACACCCCCCTTTCCCTGTCTTCGTTGCCTTTGCTCCATGAGCAAACCACCAGTCTTTCTCGTCTTCCAGAGCCGGCTATCCGGTGACCTTTCGACGAGAGAAGCCTCCCGCCACCGAGGCCAAGCAACACACACCTGGATAAGAAGATCGCAGTAAAAACAGAGGCTCAGGGCTAAGGGTTGGAGAAGAGAAGTGAGGGCGCGTGAAAGCGCGTTCCATTTGAATAATACAATTCAAAACTTGTGTCGATTTGTAGGATAATTTTTTTTCCCTTCTCTATTTCTATTCAACATAAAAAAAAATTAGGTTTAGAATTTAAGACTAAAGTGTAGGGTATATTGTATAAGGTTTAATTTTTAGTAGGGACGTTCATTTTTGGATATCGGATCGGATCCGATCTAAAAATTTTGATATCCGAAATTTTGGATCGGTAAAATAGCGATCCGTATACGATCCAAAAAAACCAGATATTCGGATATTTAGATATCGGTACTCAGATCAGATATTCGGATATCCGGTTATCTGGTTATCCTAATATATAATTTGATTTAAGTATTTTTTTCGAATTTGACGGTCGTATCTATAGAAATTTTGGATTTTCGAATACAAAATTAGCAAATTGTCAAATATAACAAGATTAACATCTATGAAAGTTTTTATTTTTTTCGAATTTACGGATATAACAAACATTAAATTACTAAACATAACAAGATTTATATCTATAAAAATTTAAATTTTCGGTTATTTCAGATTTTCGGACATCCGAAACTTGATATATTGTGACACGTATCCGATCCGGAAAATAAAAAATTAGATCGGATATCCGATCCGAAAATAAAAATCGGATCAGATATTCGTATTTTCAGATCATATCAACAGATAATCGGATCAGATCGATCGAAACAGATATTTTTAAACGCCCTTAAATTTTAAGGTTTAAAATTTAAAAATTAAAATTAAAACTTTAAATTTAACTTTTTAATATTAAGACATTAATAGAGGCACTAAAAATTGTACATAAGAAGAAAGGCTTTGCATGTAAGTCGTAAGGAAAGCAAGTCATGTGGGGGCATCATTCAAAGCCACCATTTATTATTTTCAAACCCTTCAACAGAGCCTAATTAAGCTTATCAAGATATCAAACCACTTACAAAATTGACTTATTTAGGTTTGTAATTAACACATCATTAATATATGATTTTATTTAATGATAATGAATGACATCTCATTAATTTTTTTAAATCATAAATACAAATAATTATTTAATATATTGATAGTCGTTTTCTCACAAGTAGAGTTAAGAAACCCTTATGTATTCTTAATTAATGTTTTAAAAATAAATAAAATATATAACTATTAATTAATTTCACTTGTGAAATAAAAAAAATTCACTGCATTGTATCAAATATCTATCCTAAAATTATTGTTAAAAGTTTCTTTATACATGAAAAATGTTCATATATGTTTATCTTCATACAAATAAGGTTAAATTCTTCTATTACTCACTGTACTATGTGCAATTTGTGGACTTAGTCCATGTACTCTAATTTGGTCATTTCTAATTTATGTACTTTTCAATTTTAAATGTCTGAAAAATAATAATTGTTAAATTTGTTAAGTCAATTTTTTTATTAGTCTCCATATTATATGCATGTTGTAGATTTAATTATTATTCGTTGATTTGTTCATTTTAAATCTTGCAATTTAGACGCATTGTCTATGTTCTTTTTCTAATCATGATTATAATTTTAAAATCTGAAAAGTAAAAATATCAAAAAAAATTTAAATAAAATATATGTACTAAATTTACAATTTACGCATAGTACAAATATCATAATAAAAAAATTGACCGACAATTAATCTTAAACCTTTTGTGCGAGGACTTGTGATATTTCTTACTATAATAAAACAATTTGAGCTACAATTAATCTTTAGAACGTTCGTGTTAGGACTTATGATTGTTAACGTATCAATCAAGTATATCATATACGTAAATTAATTAGCCTATAAATTAGCCATAGCTTTTGTATTTAGATTTATTCTCCTTGATTGTATTTCCTATTTTGGCTAGGCTGCTCTCTCTCTCTCTCTCTCTCTCTCTCTCTCTCTCTATATATATATATATATATATATATATATATATATATATTACATTTTAAATTATATCATGGGTCATTTCTGTCACGTCATCCATGGAACCAACCAATAGAAATAATTCATCTCATTATTTTTTCCATGTTATATTTTTACCAAGTGAATCTTCACTCATATTTATTATAAATGATGAGTCTACCACGTGCGACGAACATTGATGAACACTATTAACGATGAACACCGATGAACACCATTAATTTTTTTTTTAAATTTTAAAAATCTAAAGGACTAAAATTATAATTAAAATTATATCTTAAAAAATTAAAAATCAAATTTAATAGTTACTTTATAATATTTTTAATAGGTTAGAATCAAGTATACCCAATTCTCCTAAACCCTAACAAAATCAATCTCTTAAGAAAATCGGACTATCTGGTTATCTATCTCCTGCACTCGCAGATCTCTCCTCAATTCATCATGTTAACCTTGAAAACAACTTGTTTCGTGGAACATTACCTTCCGAGCTCTTCCATTCTACTCGGCTGAAGAGCTTGGTACTTTCAGGTAATTCGTTATATGGACCTCTGCCAACCGAAGTCGGAAACCTCAAGAACCTACAGATGTTGGATCTTTCGCGGAATTCGTTCAAAGGCACTATACCTTCATCTTTAGTACAATGCAAGGAATTAACTACACTTGTTCTGAGTTAAAACTATTTCATTGGCTCACTGCCTATGGGGCTTGGGAATAGTTTGGTTAACCTTGAGAAGCTCAATCTTTCTTACAACAGATTCGGCCGTTCAATCCCCGGTGACATAGGAAACTTGTCGAATTTGCACGGAACTCTCTATCTATCTCACAATTTCTTCACGGGCGAGATTCCAGCTAGCCTAGGAAGCCTCCCTGAGCTAGTGTATATAGATCTCAGTTTCAATAATCTTACCGGTTCGATACCGCAATATGGTGCTTTAGGAAATGCAAGGCCAACAGCTTTCATAGGAAACCCTTTGCTTTGTGGATCACCATTGAAAGTTTCATGCCAATCAGGCGGTTCCAATGCAAATTCTCAATCATTATTTCGTAATCCATTGCAGAGTTCTGGCGAAAACTCGATAAAAAGTGGGAAAGGCGGTCATTCGAGCTCGTACCGGGTGATTAAAACCGTTGCATTTGTAATGGTAGGAGTCTGCTTCATTGGATTCTTGTTCTCTTATTGGTACAAGAAGGCCTCTGTCTGCAACGGAGTTCGGAAAGTGACCGGCTATCGTCTAGAAGAGAAACTGATGATTGGGAGGGACATACTCTTCTTTGCGAAAAAAAGATAATGACACTCTATCTGAAAACATGGAGCAGTCCAACTTTGTTCCATTAGACACCGAGGTCGACTTCGATCTTGAACAACTTCTTAAAGCATATGCTTTTCTTCTGGGAAAGAGTTCAACCGGGATTCTGTATAAAGTGGTGCTCAACAACGGACTAGCCGTGGCGGTGAGAAGACTTGGAGACGGAGGTGGACAAAGACTCAAGGAGTTTCAAACTGAAGTCGAAGCAATCGGGAAAATCAAGCATCCAAACATAGTTAATCTTCGAGCTTATTGTTGTTCGGATGATGTGAAACTGCTCATATATGATTACATAAGCAATGGAGATCTTACTGCAGCAATAGATTTTAAAAAAACTGATTTTTATTTTGTAAGAGATTGATTTTGGTAGGGTTTAGGAGAGTTGAGTATATTTGATTCTAACTTATTAAACAAATATTATAAAGTAACTATTAAATTTTATTTTTATTTTTTAGGAGATAATTTTAATTATAATTTTAGTCCTTTAGATTTTTAAATTTTTTAAAAAAATTAATGGTGTTCATCAATGTTCGTCGCCCGTTGTAGAATTTTCCTTACTATAAATCTATTTTAAAAACAATTTTTACCAAGTGAAGATTCACTTGATAAAAACATGACATGGAAAAATAATGAAATGAGTGATTTTTATTGGTTGGTCTCATAGATGACATGCAGGAATGACCCATGATATAATTTTTCCTTGTACAGAAACACACAATCTTAATATAATAGCAATTTCCTTTCTTGGCATCAGAGCCTTGCTCCTAAATTTTTTTCTCCTGATTCTGTTATTTTCTCTATTTATGGTTTATGCTCTGGGTTCCTTAATATGGACAAATCTGAAATTTCTCGGCCTATCGGTACTGTTTTGGATGGCTCTGATTACACTCTTTGGTCTCAACGCATGAAAAGTTCTCTGTTTAGGCGCAAACTCTGGCGTATTATTACTGGTGATATTGTCAAACCAGTCCACAATACTGATGAAAATGATCCTTAATATGTTGCACGTCTTGAGGATTGGGATAGCAAAAATCACTAGATAATTACTTGGTTTTGTAACACCTCTATTACATCCATTTATATTTAGTTTACTAAGTTTGATACTGCAAATGAGGTATGATATTTCTTGTCTAATCGATACAAAACTTCTATTTGAAGAAACTCATCTCGGTTTAATCAAGTATATTCCATCAGAAGTTGCTCTTGCCATCACTCAGTCACACTTACCATCTGGCTTATCCTTTTGTAAAAACTGTAGTAACACTGGGCATATTTTTCCTAATTGTCCTACTATTGAATGTAGATATTGTCATGGGCAGGGTCATATTTTGGAAAATTGTCCAACTCGACCACCTCGTCCGAAGGGAGCTTTGACAAAGCCTAGGTCTTTCTTTAAGCATGGTTATTCCTCCATTGTTGTTGCTGTTTCCTCTAATGAGTCCTCTTCCTCTACTCTCACTGTTAGTGTAGAACTAGTGTTTTGATATAATAATTGAAAAATGTTTTGGACTAATTTGAAAAGAATTTAAAACTTAGTTTTAAGTCCAAACAACTTGAATTTATGTTTGAGGGATTTTAAGAGGTTTTTGGCAAAACTTTTCATGCATTTATATAGCCAAACTTAAGTTTTCAAGCTACCCGTACCGATACGGTCCAACTCGTATCGATACCTTTTTGCCCCAGTTTGGTCACTACCAAAACCCGTATCGAAACAGGCTTGGCCGTTTCGATACGGATCGGGATCGTTTTCGATACGCATGGTAAGCGTACTGATCCCCTTTCAACCACCCCAACGGCTATTTCCCAATGGTCATTTAAAAGTGAAACCGTACCGATACGCCCTCAAGCGTATCGATACGCCTAGGCTGGCAAGAGCCCAACGGCTAGTTTCTGATGAAGGCCGTACCGATACGGGTCCAAGCGTATCGATACGGAAGGCTACAGAACATCATTTATGAAGGGAAATAAAGTCCTCAACGGCTTCAAATCATCCCCAACGACTAGTAATGGCTATAAACTCATCAAGGAGTATAAAAGGGACCTCCAAGCATTAAGTAAAGGCTAATGCTCATATTGTCAATCAACAAATGATCAAAAAGTGTCTTTGTACTTAAATTGTCAATTCTTGTATAGACAAACACTAGTGAGCCAAAATTGTCAAATTTGCTCAAGTGTTTTAGGTTTTGGGTGAGTGCTTAATTGTGCAAACAAACACCTATTAGACGGTTTTAAGTTTGCTTTCTTTGTCTCTTTGTAAGAGAGGGTTTTAATCAAGGCTTTGGGTAGAAAGCTTGATTGTGTATAAGGGTTACCTCCTAAGCCTAGAAAAGGGGAAGAACAATTAGTGGAATTGTTTGGAAATCCTTTGTGGGGAGCTAAGGTAGTGGATGTAGACCTTGGTTAGAAGGTTGAACCACTATAAATCATTGTGTCTATTTACATTCTAGCTTCCACAACCCTTCCACCCAAAAATCCACCTCTCCACCACTTGGTGAGCAAGAACGGTTGAACGAATCGAGCCCCACACAACTCAACAATTGGTATCAGAGCTTGGCTCAATTGAGAAGGATTCACATCCTATTGAGAAGATCCGGCAAACTCGATCATTATTTCATCAACCGGCTCAAATGGCACAATCAATCGACAAACCACCTTTCTTTGACGGAACCCACTATGCCCATTGGAAGACAAAGATGAAGTTCTTCATCAAATCTAGAGATTACAAGCTATGGGATATAGTTGAAGATGGTCCGTTCGTGCCTCAAAGAAGCAAAGCGGAATGGAGTGCCGACGATCGCAAGAAGATGGAGCTTAATTGCAAAGCCTTGCACATCTTGTTTTGTTCTTTTGGCCCAACCATCTATGAGAAGATGTCTTCTTGTGAGAGTGCCAAGGAGGTATGGGACAAGCTTGAAGTCACATACGAGGGAACCGATGAAGTCAAGGAGACCAAGATTGGGCTCCTAACCTTAGAGTATGAGAACTTCAAAATGGATCCGAAAGAGAACATCGAGAAGATGTTTGATAGGTTCTCCACTATCACAAATGGTCTCAAAGGCTATGGAGAAGCCATCCCGGAGGAAAAGCTTGTTCGAAAGCTCATCTACTCACTTCTCGAGTCTTGGGACTCAAAAAGGACCGCCATCATCGAAGCCAAAAATTTGAAGACTTTGAAGCTTGATAAACTCATGGGGTCACTCCTTACTCATCAAATCATGAAGAAGAACAAAGAGGATGAGAAGAAGATGGAAGAAATTAGAGCTATGGGAGAGAAGAAAATCAAAGGGCTAGGCATCAATGCTAGTGCCATGGCTCTCAAGTCCTCCACTTGCCATTATGTCTACACAAGTGAAGAGGAGGATGAAGATGAAGAGATAGTTCATCTCTTCAAGAAGTGTGCCCCGTTCATGAATAAAGCCTTGAGAGAGCTTGAACGAGAACCCAAGAGAAAGGAGAGGGTAAGCACTTCAAGCCATAAGAAGAAGGCGCATGTGGCTACTTGGAGTGATGAGGACTCCACCGACGATGAACAAGCCAACCTTTGCCTTATGGCCATCGAAGAAGATTCAAGGGTAACTTCTAATTCATCTACTTCATGTTCTTACTCTTTTGATGAATTACAAGATGCCTATGATGATTTGGTTTTAGACTTTAAAAATCACATTTTGAAAAACAATAAAGTGATTTCAAAGTTGAAAATTCAAAATGACTTGATTTCTAAAACCAAACTTGAACTTGAAGCAAAACTCAAGGAGTTTGAACTAAAATGTTTTGATTTGCAAAAATTGCTTCAAAAAGTTCAAGAGGAAAAAGATTTGATTTCCAAAGAGCTTGAAGAGAAAAACAATTTTGGAAAATCAAACTTTTATGTTAGAAAATCTAGTGCCCCTAGATTTGTAAAAGGAAAATATTTTAGAAGTGTTTGGGTCCCAAAAGGACTAACCACTTCAATTAAAAAGGATGACATTGAAAAATGGATTCCTAAGGGGACTAAAATTTGTGCTACTAATGTTCATGGATCCAAAGCAATTTGGATACCAAAAATTACTTGATTGTCTTTTGCTAGGTGTGATGGAGATGTTCAACAAGTCAAACATTGAGGGGGAGCTCCATGCACACAAGGAAGAACACTTGAAGAAGGAAGACTTCACATCCTCCCTTGAGTTTAAGTGTTGGTAAAAATCTAGTTGCTTTTGATTTTATTTGTTTTATTTTCATTTATGTCAACTAGATGATCATATATGATGGACTAACATTTTTGATGATGCTTTGAGTAAGGGGGGGGGCATTTTAAAACCAAATTCTTATTTTTGTCAATTTTTACCTCCATTGTTATTTTTGAACTTAATATTTTTAAATTCTTTTTGATATAACAAAAAGGGAGAGAAATGATTTGAAAAATTGCATTTTCAAATGAATAAGGGGGAGCTTTATTTGATTTCATATCTTTAGTCTCTTATTCACATTTTTAAAGATAAATGGGGAGAATCTCAAACAATTTTTCAAGTGAGTTTTATTATATCAAAAAGGGGGAGATTGTAGAACTAGTGTTTTGATATAATAATTGAAAAATGTTTTGGACTAATTTGAAAAGAATTTAAAACTTGGTTTTAAGTCCAAACAACTTGAATTTATGTTTGAGGGATTTTAAGAGGTTTTTGGCAAAACTTTTCATGCATTTATATAGCCAAACTTAAGTTTTCAAGCTACTCGTACCGATACGGTCCAACTCGTATCGATACCTTTTTGCCCCAGTTTGGTCACTACCAAAACCCGTATCGAAACAGGCTTGGCCGTTTCGATACGGATCGGGATCGTTTTCGATACGCCTGGTAAGCGTACCGATCCCCTTTCAACCACCCCAACGGCTATTTCCCAACGGTCATTTAAAAGTGAAACCGTACCGATACTCCCTCAAGCGTATCGATACGCCTAGGCTGGCAAGAGCCCAACGGCTAGTTTCTGATGAAGGCCGTACCGATACGGGTCCAAGCGTATCGATACGGAAGAACAATTAGTGGAATTGTTTGGAAATCCTTAGTGGGGAGCTAAGGTAGTGGATGTAGACCTTGGTTAGAAGGTTGAACCACTATAAATCATTGTGTCTATTTACATTCTAGCTTCCACAACCCTTCCACCCAAAAATCCACCTCTCCGCCACTTGGTGAGCAAGAACGGTTGAACGAATCGAGCCCCACACAACTAAACAATTAGTGATATAGAAGCTCTTCTAAAAAAGTGATATCCTCCACTTCTTCATCTTCTACCGCTTTAACTGTCACTTTAGGTAATTCTTGGTTCTTTAACTCAACTTGCTGTAATTATATGACTTCTCAAGATTTTGTCTTCTCTAATAAATCTCCTACTCATTCTCTTCGCTCCATTCAAACTGTAGAACTAAGTGTTTTGGTATAATAATTGAAAAATGTTTTGGACTAAATTGAAAAGAATTTAAAATATGTTTTTAGTCAAAAACAACTTGAAAATATGTTTAAGGGTTTTACAAGACTTTGGAATGATTTAAAGTGTATTTAAAGTAGTCAAAATCATGATTTAAGTGTAACCGTATCGATACTGTATGGTACCGTATCGATACCCTTTAGGGTTTCAACTACAATGATTTTCTAGTAGCCAAAACCCGTACCGACACGCTTTTCTGTATCGATACGATGTGCTTTAAAATAGCCAACGGCTAGTTCACGTACCGATACGCCCAACTACCCTCAACGGTCATTTTCCCAACGGTCTTTTAAATTGCAGGACCGTATCGATACACTTATTATACATATCGATACGCACCAGCTGAAGTGCTCAACGATTACTTCCTTATCGGGACCGTATCGATACAGTTTAAGGAGTATCAATACACCAAGCTGCAGAACTGCATTTATGGTGGGAAATAAAGGCTCCAACGGCTCTAATTCAACCCCAATGGTCATCAACAGCTACAAACTCAATTATGAGTATAAAAGGGACCTCCAAGCATCATGAGATGGTTAATGCTTCAATTGTAACAACATTATGATGAAATATTGTCTTTAGAGCTAATTTGTATATTTCTTGTATAGACAACACTTGTGAGGTTAATTTTCAAATTTGCTCAAGTGTATAGGTTCTGGGTGAGTGTTTAGAATTGCAAACATACACCTATTAGAGGGATTTAAAGTTTTCTTAGAATTTCTCTTGTAAGAGAGTGTTTGATCAAGCTTTGAGTAGAGAGCTTGATCGTTGTAACGGTTTCCTCCTAATCTAAGAAAAGGGGACGAAATTCTTAGTGAATTTGGTTGAAATCCTTAGTAGGAAGCTAAAGTAGTGGATGTAGGCTTTGGGTTAGAAAACTGAACCACTCTAAATCCTTGTGTTCAATTCTCATCTTTTAGCTTCCACATAAACACCCAAAAATCAACCTTCTCCCCCACTTGGCAAGCACCTCGGTTGTGACCATTGAGCTTAACAATTGGTATCAGAGCTAGGCTCAATTGAAGAGGATTAACATCCTATTGAGGTGATCCATCAAGCTCGAACAACATTTCAAACAACCGGTTTAATGGCGTAATCCATCGGCAAGCCACCATTCTTCGACGGGACCAACTATGCTTATTGGAAGACGAGAATGATGTTCTTTGTCAAATCCAAAGACTACAAGCTTTGGGACATTATTGAGGATGGTCCGTACGTACCACAAAGAAGCAAGGCAGAATGAAGTGCCGACGACCGTAAGAAGATGGAACTAAATTGCAAGGCTTTGCACTTCATCTTTTGTGCACTTAGCCTCAACACCTATGAGAAGATGTATTCTTGTGAGAGTGTTAAGGAAGTATGAGAAAAGCTTGAAGTTGCATACGAGGGAACAAACGAAGTAAAGGAGACCAAGATCGGCCTCCTCAACCATGAGTATGATAACTTCAAGATGGATCCGGAAGAGGACATTGAGAAGATGTTCCATCGATTCTCCACCATCACCAATAGACTAAAAGGCCATAGAGAAGTCATTCCGGAAGAAAAGCTTGTTCGAAAGCTTATCTACTCTCTTCCCGAGTCATGAAACTCGAAAAAGACCGCCATCATTGAAGCCAAAAATCTCAAGACCTTAAAGCTTGATGAACTCATGGGGTCACTTCTCACTCACCAAATCATGAAGAAAGACAAAGAAGAAGAGAAGAAGAAGGAAGAGATAAGAAAGATGGGGAAGAAGAAGATCATGGAGCTAGGCATCAACGCGAGTGCCGTTGCTCTCAAATCCTCCACATGCCATCATGTAGAACTAAGTGAAAAGGAAAGCGAAGATGAAGAGATGACCTATCTCTTCAAGAAATTCACCCGATTCATGAAGAGCGAGATGAATAAATCCAAGCATAAATCAAAGAAGAAGATGAAGGATTCCCACAAGTCCAACAAAAAGGGATCATCTTCAAAGAAAACATATGTGGTGACATGGAGTGATGAAGACTCAACTGATGATGAGGTAGCCCACCTATGCTTCATGGCCCTAAATGAGGGGGGAGGTAACTTCTAACTCATCTATTTCAAATTCATATACATTTGATGAGTTACAAGATGCCTTTGATGATTTGCTTTTAGAATTTAAGACATCATTTTCAAAGAACAAAAAGTTAGTTTCAAAGTTGAAAAAGGAAAATGATTTGCTTTCCAAAACAAATATAGAGTTTGAAGCAAAACTTAAAGATTTTGAACTTAAAGTTTTAGATTTATAAAATTTGCTTCAAACGACGGAAAAAGATCATAAAAAAGAAGTTGATGATCTTAAGAAGGAAAAAGATTTGATTTTCAATGAACTTCAAAAGATTTGATTTTCAATGGCAGTTTGGATGAAGAAGTCTATATGCATCCTCCTTTTGGATATTCTCATTCTTCATAGAAAGTTTGTCTTCTTCGTCGTGCTTTATATGGTCTTAAGCATGCTCCTCATGCATGGTTTGCAAAATTTAGCTCTACCATTGCACGTAATGGTTTCACATCTAGTCCTCATGATTCTGCTTTATTTATTCGATGTAGTGAGAAGGGTATTGTTATTTTATTATTATATATGGATGAGATGATTATTACAAGTGATGATTCTATGGAAATCTCTGACTTGCAAAACTATCTTAATCTACATTTTGAGATGAAAGATTTGGGGACACTTATTTACTTCCTTGTCTTGAAATTTCTTTTAGTTCTCGTGGCTACTATTTGTCTCAAGCCAAATATGCTTATGATTTACAGATCTGGTATCACTGGTTCCAATACTGCATCTACCCCATTGGATACTAATGTCAAGTTAACTCCATTTAATGGCTCGCCTTTTCCTGATCCCACTTTATATCAACAACTTGTTAGTAGTCTTGTTTTTCTTACAACAACTCTTCCTGAAATTGCTTATGTTGTACACATTGTTAGCCAATTTGTGGCTGCTCCTAGTACTACTCACTTTACCGTTGCTCTTCGCATCCTACGGAATGTCAAAGGCACTCTTATTCATGGCCTTCAATTCTTCGCTCATTCCTCACAAATATTGTCAGGATACTTTGATGCTGATTGGGTTGGTTATCCTACTGATCGTCATTCCACCACTGGTTACTTCTTCTTCTTGGGTAACTCACTCATTTCATGGCGGAGTAAGAAGCAAACAATCACATCTCGATCTAGCACAAAATCTGAATATCGAGTGCTTGCTGATGCTACTTCTTAACTGATTTATCTTCGTTGGTTACTTGAGGATATGGGTGTTACCCACTCTTCTCCTACAGTTTTGCATTGTGATAATCGAAGTGTCATTCAAATTGCTCATAATGACTTTTTCTATGAACGAACCAAACATATTGAGAATGATTGTCATTTTGTTTGTCAACATCTTCAGCGTGGTACTTTACATCTTCTCTATGTTTTATCTGCTAAGCAGACAGTTGATATTTTTACTAAAGCTCATCTTCCTGGACGATTTCATCTTTTACTTAGCAAACTCACATTGGTCTCCACTATCCCACCTTGAGTTTGAGGGGGTGTTAACGTATCAACCAAGCATATCATATACATAAATTTATCCCATAAATTACCCATAACTTTTATATTTAGATTTATCTCCTTGATGTATTTCTTATTTTGGCTAGGCTGCTATATATATATTACATTCTCTTGTACAGAAACACACAATCTTAATATAATAACAATTTCCTTTCAATGATATTTCTTTTAATTTTTTTCATGCATCATATAAATTGACTTAACAGCTTATGAAAAGCTTTTTTTGTTTTTGCACTTCTGCTAATCATGTATCAACCTCGATTTTCGAGTCAATAGATAAACGTTGACTCAAGCCTTAGGCTAGATAACCTAGTAGAGTATATAGACTAATTGGGTCAAGTTGGAATTTGTAAGATGTCGATTAGACTTGTTGGACGAAAAGGGATGAATCTTGCTGAGGTGATAAGAGTAACCTAGACGTTTTTGGAATTCGATGATAATGCCTGATAAATTACAGTGATCCAGATTTCTGAAGTTGTAGGTTCTTTGAGTATTGAGATGTTATTTGAGCTCCCTTGGTAGCAACCTTAGTTTGACCTTTGGGCAGTCCTTTTGATTGATACATGTGTTTTATTCTTCTTGTTGATTTGTATGCTACTGTAAGGTGTTTGATTTTGTTTTAAGTTTTGTCATGGTTGTTTGTGCCGAGGTTGGGGAGACGTTCATGTTGGTTAGACTATAATCGTGATCTAATTCCACATTTGTAGTGGTAGATTAGAATAAAATTTATACTTTTCCCGAGCAAAAAAGATCTCTTTTACAAAACAATCAAAGTGGAAGGACCAAAAAGATAATTTGTCCATTTATGAAAAAGAGGGTTAAATCACCTCTTAATTTTCTTTGTCTGGACGTGGGAGCCTTGGGGAGCATTTCCTAAAGAGTGATATCACTACATTTTTAGGCTCGAATACGTTAACCGAAATTATCATGAGAATGATGAAATGGTCTCTTGAAGAAATTGGGAGAAAAAACGAAAACAATAGACAATTTGTGTACGACCGATTTTAGAGTGGTTTGACCTTCTCAACCAAGTTCTACCTCCACTACCTTAGCTATCCACATTAAGGGCTTCTCAATTCAATAAGAATTCTTTCTTTTAAGGACAAAGACATAACCATACATCCTTATCTTTTCAATGGCTAAGATGGAACATCTCTAGTTTTTCTAAGGCTAAACTAGAACCTCTCCATTTTTCAAGGTAATTTGTGTAAACAAATTAATACCTCTTTAGGTGGTGTTTACATGTTTAAGCTTACAAGAATGACTCTAAAGATTTACAAGATATAATAAAGAAATAAACAATTAAAGAATCTTCTCTCTTGATCTTTAAGCTTGGATGTTCATCTCTTACTTTTTGGAATGTCATTGGCTTATATTTATAGTGCAGAATAAGTTTGTAGTCGTTTATAATTGTTGGAGAAGGTTTGGAGCCGTTGGAGGGTGTTTTTCCAACCATAAATATAGTTTTGGAATAGTAGGCATCGATACGGTCTTGTTGTATCGGAACATGCTTTAAATAGAAAGAGCAGTTTTAAATGACAGGGAGTATCATTATACGCAGCTGAGTATCGGTACTCAGGGTATCAGTACAGGCAGATGGGTATTAGTACCCATTGTTGGGTATCGTTACTAACTGGTCGGTACCGATACTGATTGGCCTTTCTGGAAATTTGGAAAACTCTACGTTTCAGTAAGCGACATAGCCGTACTGATATAGAAGGCTTGTTTTTGGTATTGAGGGTTTGGTACTTGTACTAAAAGGTTGTTTTTATACTTGAGAATATTAGAAATATTTGTACTAGTCAAAAACACTTAGAAAACATTTTAAACACATTTCTCAAGTTGAATGGACTTTGAATTATTTTTGCATATTTACGAATAAGTCCAAAAACAATTTTCCTTTAAATTATTATATCAAAATAAATATCTCAACAACTTTTTTTTTGATCAGCAAGCGATGCATATTATTAAAGAGAGAATATACAACGCAAGTCGAAACATGCGCCTCGTTAAAAACCTCCCTAAACCTAACGGAGGAAAAGAGTACGACATGTCGACTAAAACAAGGACCCTCCCCGTACAAATCAGACCGAGGCATGAAAAAGAGAGACACGAGACACCCCTTCCTTTGCTAACGCATCAGCCAAACCATTCGCCTCCCGATAAATATGAGAAAAACACACAGATCCTAACGACAAAGAATCGCGGTCGATCGCTCGGAAGAACTCCCATAACCGCCATGGCCGGCATTCCACCTGCAATACCCATCCAATAGCCACCTTGGAATCCGACTCAACAATAAGCGGACGATCAGCCCATTTCGACGCAACATAGAACTCCAAAGCAAAAGCTATCGCCCGAACCTCGGCGACATTTGAATCAAGCGAACCAAGCGGCCCTGAAAACAAAGCGAGGATACGACTCTGAGCATCCCGCAACACTCCCCCAAAACCCGCTGGACCCGGCTTCCCCCTCGCAGAACCATCCACTGAAAATTTTAACGTTTCCCCAATCGGTGGCTCCCAAGAAACTCCCAATCGAATCAGCGGCTTATCAGGCCCTTCCCGATACAAACTCGGGCAGTCCCACCAAAGGGCTTCACTAACCGAGAGCCCCTCCTTGAGGGTTTTCACCCAATAGAATGAGCGTAACGTCACCAAAAAACCTATCTCCGCTGCCGGGACGAACTTCCCATTAAACACAAGGTCGTTGCGCACAAGCCATAATGACCACAACAATGCCGCGACGCTCGACACCCACAGCTTCCTCAACGTACCTGTGAAAGAACAGTGCATATCCGGACACAAAAAATCTGCTAGAGATTTAGGCAAAGGCAAAGCAATCGCCCACCACCCTCGAAACCAATTCCACAAGCCTTGAGCAAACGGACATGAATAAAAGAGATGCTCAATGTCTTCCTCCACCTCACGACACCATCTACACAAGCCTTGCCGCTCACCCAACTCGATCCCACGCTCTCGCAAGAATGCAAAAGTGGGCAGCCGACGCAACCAAGCGAACCATAAAAATGCCTGGACCTTTGGGGGAACCAAAACCTTCCATGCAAAGCAATCCCCAAAGTCGCTCTCTCCCGCCTTGTCTAGCATAAGCAAGTGGGATAGCCCCTTGACAGAGAAAATGCCATGTTTGTCCGGCGTCCAAACTAACGTATCCAGCTCACCTCGTCGCAACTGTACACAGCACACCAAAGACCGAAGATCCTGTAGTTGCCGCTCCTCAAAAGAATGTAAACTACGGCGAAAAACATCCCCCCACCTTACACGCTGAAAATGTCCCTCTACAGCCAAGTCCGCTACTAATACTAACCGATCAATTGCAAGCGAGAAAAGACGTGGAAACACATCTTTAAGTGGCTGCTCGACGCACCAAGCATCAAACCAAAATAACACCCGCTCCCCCGAACCCACCTTCCAAATAAACTGATTTACACTCATATGCTTTTGCACACCCTCCGAGCTAACGGTCTGCACAATCTGTTTCCAAACTACAGACATCGGTCCTCTAGCCGAGATATTAAATCGCCACCATTGTGCCTCCTCCCCATACTTTGAGACAATAATAGCGCGCCACAATGATGTTACGTCACTCACATATCTCCACGACCACTTCGCCAAAAGAGCCTTATTACGGACTTCTAAATCAGCCACCCCCAATCATTAGAAAAATCTAAAGTTTACTTTTCAAATTGCCCACCCAAGATTCAAGGTGGGAGGATTTGTAATATACATTTCAATAGCTTAAAAAAGATTAATTTGTTGTTAAAAAGTGAAAGAGGTTGGAGAGTCTTCCAAAGCTATTGAAAGGTTAAATTTACAAATTTGAGAGGGAGATGATGAAGGGTTACATTTCAGATTTTGCACAAGGTAGTACATTTTCAACTTTGAAATGTTGCTTTCCTATCATTAATATAATGATTTTGCATGTTGGTATTGTGCATGTTGGGTGTTTGTATGCTAAACTTGCTTTGGTGGATCAAAGTTGGTCAATTGATCTTAAATGATCCTAGTATGCTCATATATGCCTTGGTAGACTTTGGAAATCACTAGGGTCTTGAAATAGATGCTCAAAGACATATTTGGAATAACTTTTGCGACTGAAAATGCATTTTTGGCCTTGGGTATCGATATTGGATAATCCAACATCGGTATTGCATGAACAGAGAGGAAAAAATAGGCTTTTTATATGGCGAGTATCGATAACAAAATAAACTTTAGTCACCTAAAGCAAAAAAAAAACGTGTATAGTTTGGACACTTATTTTGTAATTAAGAATTAAAAAAATATTACTTTGATTGTTCAAACTAATAAGATATACTTTTGTTATATAGAGGTCAATTTTCTAATTTTCGCTCAGGGCCCCGAAAATTTCCGAGACGGCCCTGAGGAGTACTGATACCCATTGTAGAGAAACAACATCCACGGGGGGAGGATTTGCTAGAACTTTTTAATAAGATGGTGAAAAGTTTGTTAAACCTCATAGGCACTCATAGGCTAAGAAATATCTTAAACACACTTATGCATAATGTACTCGGTCAAGAAATCCTTTTTGATTACTGATAGTGTGGCATCTAGTGACATACCTTACTTGACCTGAATGGTGCAGTGAGTGTTGTATTGCCTTGCGGGCACTTGTATGAGTTGCTTTAAATTTTATGGGATCTAAAAACCCAATAAAATGTACTAAAATACCTTGAGGAATTTAGAGAATGTTGTACTTGATGTTGTGTGATCTCGAGTAACATCCGTTGTACATGATGTTGTTTGATCTCGGGTACGATTGTGGTATACTTGTTGTTGTGTGATCTCATGTATTGTGTGATTGGTAAGTTACGATATACCTTATATTGTGTGGTCTCGAGTATGGTGCTTTATAGAATGTTATGATTTTTTGTGACATTGTGCATGTTGATGTTGACATTTATACGCCCATGATATGTGGTTTTTAGCATGTATGGACTATATATTATACCATAGATAGTTAAGATATACTCATGTGTCATTGCTCATTACTTGTGTTGCATGCTTATGTTTATAAAATATATGATGTATAGTAGAGTAGAAATGTGCCATTGAGCTTGTAAAGCTTAATGTTCGGATGTTTCCATTTGTATATTAGTAGACTCAGTTTGTGTACGAGGACCACATAGACGAGAGATTCCTATCACCATTTCTTCCAGAGTACACCACCTTAGCTTTTAGATTGAGCTTATGTATTCCTAGAATCTTATAGTATTTTGGTTTGTAAAATTATTATTTCTACTATTTTGATTACGTTCTTTTGTACTTCAGAACTCTGATTTTGTAAAATGATTTGAATATGTGCAACTTATTATTATATCTCATGTGAACATGATTTGAATGTCTTTGCTAAAAATATTGTAAACTGATTTGAATATGTTTTATACTTCAGAACTCTTTTTTGTGATGAGCCTCTTTGTTTTTTTTTTCTTTGTGATTGTGTTTTTTCTATATTTATGTTCAAGCATTTATTTGTCGTTGTTTTCGTTTATGTTCTTCTTGTACGCCTTTGGTGTTTCTTTGTTCTTGTTCTGACATTGTTTGTAGGGATGCGAAATCAGGTAATCGTTCAGGTTTTAGGTCAGGTCATGTAAGGCCAGGTCAAATTGGATACGGGTTATGTCAGGTCAGTTTAATGGTTCGACTCAGATCAGGTCGGGTCTGGGTCGACTCAGATTCGAGTCATTGTCAGGTTAAGTTCGGGTCCGGGTCAGGTAAATTTTAGGTCGGGTAAGTCTCAGTTCAGGCCAAAACGATTTGGGTCCGAATCAGTTAATTAACAAGTTAATTCAGGTTCAGATGCACTTCAGGTTGGGCCACATTCAGGTCGGGTCACATTGTTGACGGATAAAATTTAGGTCGGGTAATATCGGGTTCGATTGAGCTTCAAGTCAGGTAATTACTAATTAGTACTTATTGTTACGCGTAAAAAATACAAATAGACTCCGGGTACGATAATTGTGTGAGTAAATTTCGGATAAAAATATTTTTTAGGTATTAATATGAATCGAAATATCCCTTATTCCCTTAGGGATGTCGGATAAAAAATAATTGTGACTAAATAATAAATTTAATAAACTAAAACTTAAATTAGGACCAAAAAGAAAACTTTTTAATGGATAAGGCCTTAAAGGGTAATTAATCTATAACCTAAAAACTAAAATGTGGGCGGCAAAAAATTAATTATTTAATTTAAAATTTAAAATTAAATGGGTAAATTACACTTTTGGCTTGAAAATTGCTAATTTGTAGGGAAAAGCCCGCCTAATGTTTTAGGTTAGGGTAAATTCATGTTTTAGTCTATATGATTTTAAAAGGTTTTAATTTAAGTCTCAAATTTTTACTTTTAGGTTTTAATTTAATTCAATCGAGTCCCAATGTAGGTTATAATTGAAATCGAGTCTCATCTTATTCTTTACTTTATTAGATTAAATTATAAAAATTAAAAATATTGGACTAAATTACACAAATTAAAGTGCAAGCCTAACCCTCGAATCCCCTAATCCCTAAAAAAATTCAATATCCCAAAACACTCAACTTGAAACATATATTATTCCCATACACCCTAAACCTCAAACCTTAAACCCTAAATCTTTTTTTTTGGGAAAAAATAAATTGGGCCTTCAAAAGCCCGTCAAACATTTTGAGTCACCATCGGTCGTTGGGTACAACCGAAATAAGTTGGGCCTTTAAAATGTTTAATTATTAAATAATTTTACGAGGGGTGATCTAAGTAAAAAAGAACCTAAACGTAAAAGTCTAAGGAAACTAAACTAAAATTGGGACTAAAATGACTCAAATTAAAACTAAAGAATAAAAAAATGACCTAAGTGTAAAGCTCCTAAACTAATAATGACCTAAAGTGCAAATAACCCTTAAATGGGCATGATTTTCCCCTCCACTTGTTAACTTAATTGTTTACACAATTAATCAATTTCATTTTAAATTGAAACTTGAAAGATGAGAATTGGGTCTTGATAAAAAAAGATGGGAATTGGATTTGGATTGGTTGGTTGACAGTGATACTTGACCGTTCCTTGCCTTGGGAATGGGATTTGGGGTCTCAAAACCCTAAAAAATGGCCATTGTTTTTTTTTAATTTTGGACTAAATTAAAAATAGTGTTAATTGGGACTAAAAAATTAAAATTTAGGGACTAGAATAAATGGGAATAAATTGCCAAAAATATAAATTAATATGGGGCAATTTTGACTAAAAATTAAATTGTAGGGACTATAATAAACAAAAATATTATTCGACTAAATTACCAAAAAATAGAAATATATATGAGTCAATTTCGGCTAAAAATAAAGTTTGAGGGACTAGAATGAACAAAAATATCATCATAATTAAAACATTGGACTAAATTAGAAAATTTTGAAATAAACCGAGGACTTAATTGAACAAAAATATCGTCATATTAAAAATGTTTGACTAAACTACACAATTTAAAAATAAATAAAGATCAATTTCGATTTAAATATAGATTTGTAGGGAATTAATTGAACACTAAACTCCTAAACCCTAAATTTCATCCTTAAGTCCTACACTAATCACATAAACCTATAGGCTATAACCCTAAAAAAGTATAATCATGTAACACGTATGAGATATATTCACGTTACACATATCAATACAGACTATAGAACATATAGGCATATACTATAAACTATAGTAATAAATTAATAATAATATCATCGCGTATGATATATTATATATAGATTATAGACTATAGATTATATAACACTTGAAAATAATCACATACACTAAGGCAAACCCTAAACCTTAAACCATACAAATTAATCTCATAAACCAATAACCCTAAACTACACCATAAACCCTAAACCATTAATACTAAACATTAAATCCTAAACCATAAATCGTTAGCCAAAAAAATTAATCTCATAAACTAATAATCCTAAACTACACCATAAACCCTAAACCATTAACACTAAGGCCTAAACCCTAAGATATAATCCAAAAATTATGGACCAATTTCATAGTTTTACCATAAAATATAGCCTAAACCGAAATTAGGGACCAATTTGACAATTTTGAAGTGGAAAAATCTGAGAGTTCAATAACCAATTTCACAATAAAGTATAGCATAAAACCGAAATTAGGGACAAATTTGACATATTGAAAATGAAGAAATTTGAGAGTCTAGTGACAAATTTCACAATTTTACCATAGAAATAAATAAGGGTCAATTTCGGCTAAATTTAAATCTTAGGAACAAAAATGACAGCATATTAAAATTATTAGACTAAATAAAAAAAATTAAAAATAAATAGGTTCAATTTTGACTGAAAGTAAAGTTTTAGGGACTAAATATCACCGCGGGGAGGGGATTGCTATATCCAAAGTCCAAATCGTGGGGATACTTGTGACTAAATTGAATTAAACTAAAAGTTAAAAGTGAATATTAGGACTAAAATGTAACATTTTAACACAATATGACCTGAAAAGTAATTAATCTGTAACCTAAAAAATATGCGGTGTGTTTCCCTCCTAAATTTTCTCCTTTTCCCTCTCTTTTTATTAACCATTTTTTTTAATTAAATTGAACGGGTGGGAGGGAAAGAACCCTTTTAATTTTTTACGTTAAGGGCAATAATTCTTTAGCCCTTCCGACTTTAGATGCTTTTTATTTAAGTCCCACAATTTTACTTTTAAATTTTAATTTAATTCAATCGAGTCACAATTTTGATTAATTTAATTAAAATTTCACATTTAGTTTTAGAATTCTTTTAATTATGTCCATAATTTATGCTTCTAGGTTTTAATTTAGCTCAATTATATCCTAAGCTTAATAAGTTAATTCAATTCGGCCACCACCACCACCACCACCACCACCACCACCACCACCACCATTATTATTATTGTTATTATTATCATTATACCATATAAATTTTGATTTAATTTAATTATGCACAAAATTTTAATTTAGATGTAAATATGTAATTGTACACATGAAAGTTGAAACTTTAATTTAGTTTAACTGTACACATGAAGCTTTGATTTAAATATTTAATCAAATTCAAATGCATAAATTAGCAAGTTGAACCAGAATTAATCTCGTAAATCAATAACCCTAAACTAAACTATAAACCATAAACCTTAAGAAATCGAAATTAATCTCATAAACCAATAATCATACGCTAAACCATAAATCATTGATACTAAACCATAAACCTTAAGAAATCCAAATTAATCACATAAACCAATAACCGTAAACTAAATACTAAACTAACCATAAACCTTAAGGGATCATAAATAATCTCATAAACCAATAACACTAAGTTAAACCATAAAATGTTAATATTAAATTATAAATCATAAACCATAAACCATAAGGAATAATGTTAGCAGCATTTAGACATTTAATAAAATTGTTAAATATTTTTATATACTACATAATTTATAAATATAAAAAGTAAACACATTAATTTAATGATCATAGTTAATCAAGTACCTTAAATAGTGAAAATATATTTTGTCACACTGTAATATAATAAATTCATAATCTCACAACTTCATTAATTGTAACTTATTAGTTAGTATAAGTCAGGTAAATGTCATATTAGTTCAATAATAAGTTAGATCATTTACATGCTGAGTTTATTACAGATCAAGTTCATAACAGGTCAGGTTGATAACAGGTCGGGTAATATCAGTTATTTACCAGGTTAATTTCAAGTTCGGGTTCATATTAGATTGGATGCAGGTCGGGTTCAGTTATCACATTATCAGGTTGAGTTCAAAATCAAGTTGTTCTCAGGTCGGGTGCAGGTCGGGTTCAGATTCAAAATTTCCAAGTCCAACTTTGGTTCAGATCAACACCAGTTAAGACTGAAATCGATTTCGGATCACCACCACCTCGGGTTTCAAGCAGTTTTGATTCAAGTCGGTTTCAGTCAGTTTTGTAGGTTGGATCAACTTTTTACATCCTAATTGTTTGTTGTGTTTGTTCTCTTCTAATAAACCTGACTTAACTTTTCAATTAAAAAAAGTTGAACAAAACTTACAAATGGACATAAAATACAAATTACCACTCGTTAGTATATGAATGAAAAAGATAAAAAACGAAAAGCACAAGTGTACATCAATTTTGGTAGTAAAAACAAGTAATGGAAAGTTTAATATAAACTTAGAAATAGATAAGATGAGCGAAAGACTATATTTTTAAAAATATATTTAAGTGATAAACCCTAAACCTAAAATAATTATTAAGTCATTAATTTAAAATTTTAAAAATATATATTTTTATTTTAAAATTAATAAGGACTTTAAAATATAATAAAAATATAAAAATTAGAGGATGTTAGAATTCAATTTGTTTAGTTTTAAAATTACCCATGAACTAAGTGATAAAAGACTGATTACCATCACTTCTTAAATCTATTATTTTGTAAAAAGGAATCGATTGAATCACATGTAGAGTAATGAAAGACTTGTTCCAAGATTTCAATTGATATTACTTTCGAGTTTGATATTTAAGAATCTACCTTCCCCTGAAAAATAAAGGTGCAGAAGTGATGAGAGGAAATTAAATTTAGCAAAGTTTGGTTTTAAAAAACATGTCCCACACCTCCATTGCACTTACCATCAAGCTATGCAAAGATGACGAGTGACATTGGTAGGATGGTAGACATGTATAATTTCACGGATTTTGCACCACATTCACTCTAATTAAGGTGAGTATGACTATGAGTTTTGTGGGTAGTAAGTGGGCGTGAATGTCAAAAGTCATACCCGCCGCGGATATATAGTGGGTAGGTGATGGATTTGAGACCTTACTTGCATGTTTACTATGCACTAGGAGTGGACAAAACTTGACTCGAGTCCATGCAAAAATATTTGAATTGTCTTGACTTGACTCGTAATTTCATAAACTCAACTCGAAAAAAGTCTCATATAAAATTTGAGCTAAATGGAAATTCAAATAACTCGAAATTTTTGGTAATTAATGGATCAATTTTCAAATTAGAGTCGAGTCTCTCAATTTTGCCTAATATATATCACATATGAAAAAATATAAAGAAATAAATATGTGTATCGTATATGGTTATTGAAAACTGTTTAAATTTGAACTAATTAATACCTTAATATTATAATTTTTACAATTAAATTTGGACAGAAACTCGAATGGCTCGACTCAAAAAATTTGAAATAAAATTTGAGCTATAAAATATAAATCTTCAACTCGATTAACTCAAAAAAATTTACTCGACTCGATCGAATGCCCACACCTACTATCCACCATATAAATAAAGTTATTTTTTTGAAAATGAAATATCATTTTATTTATATTATATGTGGCATGAGGTGGATGAAAATATTTGTTACAATGCGAGATGTGTTTATAAACATTTAGAAGAATTTTAGAATGTCCAATGGAGTTAAAAACTAAATTTATGATATATTTCGAAGATTTTATGCATAGGTAGTGAGTTCGAAAAATCACCAAAATTTCTATATAAATAATTAGGAAGTGATCTATACATTATTGTAACCATGAGCAAGTCTAGTTTTGTTTAAAGTAATGGATACCAATTTCGATATGTATTTTTTTTTAAAGTTGATATGGCCTCGTTAAAAACCCCCTCTAAGCCTAATAGGGGGAAAAGAGTGCCCATATAATTATATTAATTAAAATAGGAAAATGATCCCGATTATTACAATATCCCATGCTTGAAATATAGCCCATGTTCAAACAAATAAATCTAAAACAAATAAAAGCCTAGGACCCCTTAAACTGTTACGCTGGTTAACCAATTCCAGCCTTTGCAAGAGTGTCAACGAACGTTTTACATCCTCTGGGAACCAGATTCAACACCACACCTCTCGTTTGAAGGGTCTAGGACGTCTCTGCGACAGTACTGGAATAGATGTCAGAAGGAAATTCTTCCAATTTTAACCACATGAAAACAGTTCTGCAGTCGCACTCAACCACTAATCTCAATCCCATGCTCCAGTCAGAGGAGAAGAATTTCTCAATCCCTGTTTTAATTGCAATTAGTTAAGCCATAAACGGGGGACCACCCCACATGAATCAGAAAATTGAGAAAAAGTGACTCCATACTCATCCCGGAAGATACCACCAATACCTCCCTTAGAATTGAAAGAACAAACAGCCCCGTCCGTGTTGAGTTTGATCCAACCCGAAGGGGGAGGGTTCCATCACTGTATTGCTTTAGACTTGTAACATACCAGATTTGAATCAAATGCCAAAAGGGGATTAGCAATAATATCATAACGAGAACAAGAACACGATCTAAATTTTCCTTTGATCCAAAAAGCTAGTCGAGTTTTCATTAACAAAATAATCTGCAGAAAATCTAAACTCTTTGCATTGAAGACCATCTCATTCTGAAAAAGCCAAATGGGCCAAATAATAGCAAATGGGATGGTGGACCATACCTTGGGATTCGAGGGAGGACTCATTTCATTCCATGATTCCAAAAAGAGCATCGGTCACCCGGGAAAGCACCTGAAATACCAGCCATCTTCAAAAAATAGGACCAAACCTTGCAGCTTACTATGCACGTGAAAAACAAGTGTGAAATCGATTCCCCCTCCTTCGAAAAAAGGAGGCATAGAGAATTGGATTCATTCAAAACTCCTCTCTTACTTAGTTCACTTTTAATCGGGACTCGACCCTTGCAAACTAACCAGATGAACAGTTCCACTTTGGGAGGAGCTATGCCTAGCCACACGAAATCCCTCCAAAAATTGGACGGAGGAACATGTCCATATAGGAGATTCTTTAGGGACTTAACCGAAAATCTCCCATCCCCTGAACCGGACCATCTAACCCAATCATGCTCAAAGGGAGACGATTTAAAATTAGTCAAAAGGAAAGAAAGATTATACCACGAAGGGAGTTCCCAATCGAAGAGCCTTCTTCTTAAGGGTATATTCCACTCCCAACTATCACCGTTCTTATTACCATAATCGGCCACACAACTATCCTTTGTGATAGCCAAAGCAAAGATTCGAGGGAATCGGATTTTCAGAGAAGACTCGATCAACCACACATCATGCCAAAAAGAGATAGCTTTCCCATCACCTGCTTGAATCGATAAGTTTTCACGGATAAACATTCCAAATGCATCTTCTAAATAATAAGACTTGATAATCCCATTCCAAATTGGGGATGAGAATTTATGAGAGGAGTTAAGCGGGACAAGATTGTAACCTGTTAAAGGAATTTTACAGTCGATTGCCTTTCTCCATAATGCATTAGGTTCATTGCAAAAGTGCCAGCACCATTTCCCGAGTAAGGAGCGATTGAAGGAATCTAAGTTAACAATACCAAGCCCTCCCAACCCCAATGGCTTACACAGGGACTTCCATTTGATCCAGTGAATCTTTGACTTGTCCGTTACACCACCCCATAGGAATCTGGCCATCAATCTGTTTAGTCGTACCGAAACTGTCGCCGGAATACGAAAAAGAGATAAGTAGTACACTGGTAAACAAGTGAGGACTGATTTTATTAAAGTTAATCTTCCACCGATAGATAACAACTTTGGTTTCCACCCCTCTAATCTTTTCTCGAAAATTTTCACCACGGGATACCATAGTGTTGAGTTGATCGAACACTTGCAAATGGCCAAGAGGGGGGTGAATTGGAAATTAAAACTTTGGTGAAGAGAAAGATTGAAAATAAAAATGACACAAGGGGTTATAGTGGTTCAAGTTCTCCAAATGAACTCTACATCCACTACCTTAGCTCCCACTAAGGATTTTCAAACAATTCACTAATTGAATTCGTCCCCTTTTCTTGGATGAGGAGGAAACCTTACAATTTCGATTAAGCTTTCTACCCAAAGCTTAATCCACTCAAATACAAAGAAAGATTTTGGTAAACTCAAATGTTTCCTCTCAAAGGATGATTGTCTACCCAAATACAATTCAAACAATCCCAAACTCACAATACAAATTGACAATTTGAAAATACACTAGAGTTGGGTACAAGATTTGACTTTTAATAGCTCAAGGGTTTGGATTTTTGCTTTGATGATGCTTGAAGGTTCAATAGTTGTTGCTTGGTCAAATGAAACTTGTTTTTATACCCTTGCATTAATTTCTAGCCGTTTGGGTAGTTAGGATCATCGATAGAGCCGTTGTGGACATTTTTCCCGCATTAAATGCAGCTCTGCAGCCTACCGTATCGGTACTCGGAAAGGGCGTATCGATACCTGCATCAAAGAGGAAAGAGCCGTTGTGCCTGAAAACAGAGCGTATCGATGCCCATATAAGGCGTATCGGTACGGTTTTTAAGGGGCGTATCGATACGAGGGCAGTATCGATACGGTCCAAAGTTACTGGAATCCCAAGTTATGTTTGTATGAAAAGTGTATCGATACGCATATCAAGCGTATCGGTACGGTACAACTACCTTTTGAAAATTGGGAAACCAACCAACTGACAAGTAACGGTCAAATAATTAAATGCTCGGATTTTTCAAAGATATGCTTAGCGTATCGATACGGTTACCATGCGTATCGGTACGTGTTCATGAAAACAATTGCCCAGATGCATATCGTATCGATACGGTTTCAGGGCGTATCGGTACGGTATGTTCAATAAAATTACAGTGACAAAATAGGGTATCGATACGCTAAGGGTATCGATACTCCTGGGCGTTTTTGCATACTTGTGCTTGGAAAACATAGAAAAGGACTTTGAAAAATATATATGATTTAAGAGCAGGTCTTTAATTATTATTTTGTTTTAAAAACACTTGTCAATTGAGAGACTTTAAAGAGTACTTAAAAATTTATTGTTTTGCAAATTGGTCCTTAAGATTATGTGTTATATCAAAATCAATTTCGGTTTTACAATCTCCCCCTTTTTGATATAACAAAACCATAAATAAATTTTTAAGTTTTTGAAACTTTGAAAAGCTTTCTCCCCCTTACTTTAAGATAGATTTTCAAAACAAAAATATTTTGACTCTATGATCCTTCTCCCCCTTTTTGTTAGATCAAAATAGAATACAAGGATAATAAGAATATAAAGCAACAATAATTCATTAAACTAAAGGCAAGCAAAGAGTTCAAATTCATAAACTTCAAAATAAGCATAAAGGTTCAAATGCATAAATGTCAAAGCAACCATCATAACCCAAACTCTTAAAATCCTAAAAACATAGATAATAGGCATAAACTTCAAATCCTAAAAACAAAAAAAGCAATAACAATAATGAAAGACTAAATGGCCTAAGATGAGATGCATGATCTACTCGTCCCCTTCGTCATCATGATCGTCCTCATCATCTTCTTCTTCATCTTCTTGAGAGGGTTGATTCCTTCGGGTTTGATTGATCCAAGCACCATAGAAGGCGGTAAGAGAGATATCCATGGAGTTTTGGCGAGCGACCATGGTATCGATCTTCTTGTCCATGCCTTGAATGCGATCCTCTAAGGATGTGAAACGAGTATCCATCGCGGTGAACTTCTCATTGAGGAAGGTCATGAGAGTATCCATGGTGGAGGAATCAAAGGAAGCACGATGAGAACTCGAAGAAGCACGAGAGGCATCGACCGGAGCAACGGGCGGAGGATCTTGAGGATTGCGAACCCACTCATTATCAACATAAGTGAAACCGGAGCGAGCTAGGGAACACTCATCAATAGGTAGGCCAAGGGTTTCGGGAAAATCATGTGAACAATCAATGCCAGTGGAATGAAATAGAAAACTCAAGGCCGTGGAGTAGTAAAAGGATGAGACTTGTTTGGTATGGGCGTACTGAACTAAAAAGACAAGGTCGGCAAACATGATTTGACACAAATTTGGACGTTTACCTTCTCTAAAACACTTAAGCCAAAAATCATCCGTTTGACGAATAGTTGAATATTTCCCACCCGATGGACGAAGAAACCAAGAAACAAGAAGGTGAAGGATACGGTCATGAGCATCTAAAACTTTTGCGGGACCTAGATAACCCGTACCCAAGGAATTTTCATCATCAATACCAACATCTTCAAAACCAAAGACATTGCATAAAACTTTTTGATCAATTTGAAAACGTTTGCCCATAATGGAAGATTCAATGGCAATAACATGCTCCCTAGATTCATCATGTTTACATACGGCATTAGAAAAGAACACAATGACTAGGTTCCTATATAGGATAGGAGGAATATTCAAAAAGGTCAAGAATTTCCATTGCTTAATCAAAGATAGGTATTTGAATTTGAAACGGGCAGAACTTAAAAAAGGAATGGACACAACTCGCTCTTGCCTAAGGTTTATTCCTAGAAAAAGTTTATATCGTTCCCTATCAAGAGGTTCGAGAAAACTTGATTGGATGATATAAGGAAGGTTAGGTGTAGGATTACCCTCGACATCCTCGGTAGGATTGGAAGTAGAGTGATGACGCTTAGTCCCCTTTTTCGGTGCCATAATCCTGAAAATACATCAAAAAGGATTCGAATATGTATGCAATTAACATCCTATTTGATCCAATAAAATCTGATAATTCAAGGTAATTTGTTAAAAAGAATTTTCAAAAAAATATTCACAAAACAAAACAACAAAAAAAAAAACAGTTTTAAAAATATATCGAATATAAAATATATTCGAAAAAAAAATTTAACTTTTGAAAAAAAAATTTGTGAAAAAGGTGAAACCCACAACAATTAAACAAGGTTTGTACAAAAATTCAGTTGAAACAATAATTAAAAGCAAACGAAAATAATAAAAAAAAGAAAAATTTTATACCTTGAATCTTACAATGGATGAAAGAGGGATGTGAATGCACAAGATTTGATGCCCAAGGTTTGCCTTGATGTGTAGAGTAAAAACCCTCAAGAAATTTTGAAGATTGATGGTAAAATTTGATGGATTGAGGGGGTTTATATAGGGTTTCGCGGCTAGGGTTTGTGGAGAGAAAAGAGGGGTTTTGAGTTTTAAAGAGTTTTAATAAAAGCAGCCCTAAATAGCCTCTCCGTCGAGGCCGTATCGATACGCTATACACGCGTATCGATACCCATTAACCCTAATTTTATATACATCAATACTACCGTATCGATACGCGGGGACGTATCGGTACGCTTGACTTTAACTATTTCCCTTGACTTGTTCCGTATCGATACGAGGGGTCGTATCGATACTTGTTCATCCTCAAGAATTCCCAGAAAGCATACCGTATCGATACGCTTTAGCCGTATCGATACACCTTTGCCAGTTTGTGCAAATTTGACAGATTTAAGTGCAAAAAACCAATTTGAAACGTCCCTAAATGCATGTACATGTCATATGAACAAGTTTTAAAGGCTAAACTGAATATATACTCCCCCTAGCAACATGCATATAAGCAAGAAGGACAAAATTAACATAGGCATGAATCACAACCAATTTCAAGCAAATTTTGACATTTTGGGACCAAAAAGGTGTCAAGAAAGGCTAGTTAAACCTAACTCTCTCTTAAGGGTCCAAAAGCGCTCTTTATCTAAAGGTTTTGTAAATATGTCCGCTAATTGGTTCAAGGTGTCAACAAACTCTATAACAACATCATTTTTCAAAACATGATCTCTAATGCAATGATGTCTAATTTCTATGTGTTTAGTTCTAGAGTGTTGGATGGGATTCTTAGTGAGACAAATGGCACTGGTGTTGTCACACCTAAGGGGTATGGTTTCTATTTTAACACCATAATCTAAGAGTTGTTGCTTCATCCAAAGGACTTGAGCACAACAACTCCCTAAGGATATGTACTCCGCTTCGGTGGTAGATAAGGCTACACTATTTTGTTTCTTAGAGAACCAAGATACGAGCATACTACCTAAGAATTGACATGTCCCGGAAGTACTTTTCCTATCTATCTTACATCCCCCATAATCCGCATCCAAAAAAGCATGAAGGCTAAAGGAAGAATCCTTAGGATACCAAAGGCCTAAAGTAGGTGTGTCTCTAAGGTATCTAAAAATTCTCTTAATGGCAACTAAGTGTGATTCTCTAGGACTAGCTTGAAACCTAGCACACAAGCAAACACTAAACATAATATTCGGTCTACTTGCGGTAAGGTAAAGCAAAGAACCTATCATGGATCTATAAAGCTTAGAATCAACACACTTACCTCCTTCATCTTTGTCAAGCTTTATGGAAGAACTCATAGGAGTGGCTTGAGGTTTTGCATTCTCCAAGCCAAACTTCTTGAGCATATCATTCACGTACTTAGCTTGATTTATGAAGGTGCCATCATTCCTTTGCTTGATTTGGAGTCCCAAAAAGAATGAGAGCTCCCCCATCATGCTCATCTCGAACTCACCTTGCATTAGCTTAGAAAATTCCTTACAATAACACTCATTAGTAGAACCAAAAATAATATCATCAACATAAATTTGAACTACTAAGATGTCATTGTTATATCTTTTTATGAAGAGTGTTGTATCCACCTTTCCCTTTTCAAAACCCTTTTCAATTAAGAAATTTGAAAGTCTCTCATACCAAGCTCTAGGAGCTTGTTTTAAACCATAGAGAGCTTTTGTAAGTTTAAACACATGGTTTGGAAATTTTAAATCCTCAAAACCCGGTGGTTGTTCAACATACACCTCTTCATTTATGAAACCATTTAAAAGGCACTTTTCACATCCATTTGAAAAAGCTTGAAATCATGATAACATGCAAATGCAAGTAACATCCTAATAGCTTCCATCCTAGCTACGGGTGCATAAGTCTCAACAAAATCAATTCCCTCTTCTTGTGTATAGCCTTGAGCAACAAGCCTAGCCTTGTTTCTCACTATATTACCACTTTCATCTAATTTATTCCTAAAAACCCATTTTGTTCCTATAGTAGATTGATCATTAGGCCTTTCAACTAATGTCCAAACTTTACTCCTCTCAAATTGATTTAATTCCTCTTGCATGGCCAAAATCCAAAAATCATCTTTTAAAGCTTCTTTAATATTTTTAGGCTCAATGCATGAAATAAATGCAACATGATTCATTAATTTGAGAGAGGATCTAGTAGTTACCCCCTTGGATGGATCACCCAAGATTTCACCACCTTTGACATAGTTTAACTCCCTTGGGTAAGACACCTCCCTTTCCTCAAGAGCCAAGTCCTTCAAGGCTTCAAGAGGTGGATCTTGTGAATCCTCTTCTTTGGTTGGAATCTCATCCACCTTTGACGTTTGTCCTCCATCAATGGCATCAATGATTCCTACATCATCATCATCACAAGATTCCTTCCTTGGAAGGAGGTTATCATCGAAAACCACATGTATAGACTCTTCAACAACTAGAGTTCTTTTATTAAATACACGATAGGCTTTAGAGTTTAAAGAATACCCTAAGAAAATAGCTTCATCACTTTTAGCATCAAATTTACCTAAGTTTTCTTTACCATTATTCAAAACAAAACACTTGCAACCAAAAGGGTGAAAATAGCTAATGTTAGGCTTTTTGGATTTTAAAATCTCATAAGGTGTTTTCTTCAAAATTGGCCTAATCATTACTCGATTTATAATATAGCAAGCGGTATTTGTGGCTTCCGCCCAAAAATATTTAGGTAAATTATTTTCACAAAGCATGGTTCTAGCCATTTCTTCTAAAGTTCGATTTTTCCTCTCAACTACCCCATTTTGTTGAGGAGTGCGAGGTGCGGAAAAATTGTGGCTAATCCCATTTTCATTTAGGAACTCATCGAAACCTAGATTTTGAAATTCGGTTCCATGATCACTTCTAATGTGAGAAATTTTAAGTTCAAGATCATTTTGAGTTATTTTAGAAAATGTGATGAATTTTTCTAAAGCCTCATCCTTTGTACTTAAGAATAGAACCCAAGTATACCTAGAGAAGTCATCTACAAGTACAAAAGCATATGATTTTCCACCCAAGCTCATTGTTCTAATTGGCCCAAAGAGATCCATATGGATCAATTGTAAACATCTACTAGTAGAGACATCATTTTTGGATTTAAAAGAATTTCTATGTTGTTTACCCTTTGAACATGCGTCACAAATTTTATCATTGGAAAATTTAAGTTTGGGTAAACCTCTAACTAGGTTAAGGGAAATTAATTTCTCTAAGACACTCATGCTAGCATGTCCTAATTTTCTATGCCAAAGCCATGAGTCATGTTCATCATGTGCAACTAAGCATGTATGAGATGATTGAATGTCATCTAAATGCACCATGTAAATATTGCCTATTCTATGTCCTATGAGCATTAGTTGATTTGTTTTAATGTTAACAATTTTCCAACCACTTTTATCAAATAGAACATTAAAACCCTTGTCACACAATTGACTAATACTCAACAAATTATGCTTAAGACCGTTGACATACAAAACATTTTCAATGAAAATAGAAGAGTGATTACCAATGGAGCCTATTCATTCAATATGGCCTTTGGAGTTGTCACCAAATGTTACCAGTCCATCACTTTTAGACTTTAGTTCCACAAATCGACTCTTGTCGCCGGTCATGTGTCTTGAGCATCCACTATCAAGGTACCAAGAATTTTTGCTTGAAGCTTTAGCCTTGTAGCAATGCTCCCCCTACAAACAAAGAAATTAGGCCTTGGTTTTTGGTACCCAAATCATTTTGGGTCCATGAGTGTTAGCCTTCAACAATTTGGTTCCCTTAGGAATCCAAGAAGCAATATCATTCAAATCATTAGAAATAATGAGTTCTTTAGGAACCCAAACACTCCTAACTCTATGACCTCTAGCTTGCTTATTAAAATTTCTTTGTTTAGGTACAAAAGGTTTTCTTTTTACATATTGGGTTTTAACGTGATTTCCTTTTTCAAAATTATTTTTCCCAATAGCAATAGACGTTTTAAGATTATCCACTTCCTTTGTGTGATAATCTTGAAAATCGGAAAGAAGTTTTTCAAGTTCAATATTTTTAGTTTTAAGATCATTAGAAAGATTAACTAAAAACAATACCTTCTTTTCCAATTCGGAGTTAGTTTTTGAAAATGTCTCATTTTGATTTTTTAAATCGGAAATTGTTTTCTTGTTTTTCAAAATGGACTCTTTGTATTTTCCTACTAACTCATCATACACTTCTTGCAATTCATCATAAGCATCTTGAAGTTCCTCAATTGTAAAATCGAAATTAGATGAGTGAGAGTTTACCTTAGGTTCATCATTGATGGCCATGAGACATAGGTTGGCCACTTCCTCCTCTTCCTCGGAAGACTCATCGTCACTCCAAGTAGCAATTTGTGCTTTGAGCTTGTTTTTCTTCCCAAAGCTTTTCTTTTTCAATTGAGGACACTCGGAACGGATGTGACCCGGTTTCTTGCATTCATAGCAAGTAAGTTGGTCCTTCTCCTCTTCCTTGCTCTTACTCTTGAAGTCTCCCTTTCTAATGAATTTTCTTCCACGATTTGACTTCATAAACCGAGTAAAACGTTTGGCCAACATAGCCATCTCCTCATCTTCATCCTCACTAGAATCACTTTCTTGTTGTGAAGCCTTTAGTGCGATTCCAACTTTCTTCTTCTCAACTTCCTTCTTCTCCACTATCTTCTTCTCTTGTTCTCTTCCCTTCCTCATAATCTCATGTGTGAGTAGGGATCCAACAAGAGCATCTAGCTTGAGAGTCTTCAAATCTCTAGCTTCAATAATGGCCGTTCTCTTGCCATCCCATGACTCCGGAAGAGAGTACAACAACTTTCTCACTAGCTTGTCTTCGGGAATGATTTCACCGAAACCCTTCAACCCGTTGACAATGACCGAGAACCGATCAAACATCTTAGAGACACTTTCTTCGGGATCCATCTTAAAGTTCTCAGAGCTTAGATTGAGTAGCCCAATCTTTGTCTCCTTGACATCACTAGTTCCCTCGTATGTTGTCTCGAGGGTGTCCCAAACCTCCTTGGCATTTTCGATTGAAGACACCTTGGAGTAGATATCCGGACCAAGTGCACAAAATATAACATGAAGTGTAACCCCCTAAACCCGGCCCAGAAGGAATGGGCTGAATCTAGGAAGTAGCGATTGAAAACTTGTCCCTCAAGAAACAATTTAGGTTAAAATATTTCGTAATTCTAAAGTATCGACTAAACAAGTAAAACTTAACAAATATTCCGATTAAAATAAAACTCAATCTTTTAAACGATGTTCCGATAATTAATTAAAAATCCGAAAGTAACTTCATAAAAGCATGCATTTAATAAAACCCAAATTAAAAATAGTTCCAATGTCCATATTACACAAATATCCCAAAATATATTAAAATAATAATTCTGAGGTAATAGAAAAGTTCGTACTGAATAATAATTTATCTGAATAAACAAGAGATGCTCCAAGTACCAATCGCCTAAAAAGTCTGAGATATCTGAAAAGTAAAAACTAAGAGGTGTAAGCTAAAGAGCTTAGTGTGTCTCTAAAGTGCAACCGAAAACAAAACAAAACAAAACAGTATTTTATTTTCTGATAAAGACTTTTCTGAAAACACAACAAAACTGAATCATGATGATATGATGTCTGATGCACATGAATCATAGTACCCATATCCGATACACCGAAAAGTAAGGTTCCCCAGAACCTACTTTCTCCATTATCACCATCCGAAGTGGAACTCAGCCCGAAGGGTGGAACCACTGATCCGAAGCGGAATTCAACCTCAAAGGGTGAAACCACTAATCCGAAGCGAAATTCAACCCGAAGGTTGAAACCACTGAACTTCCCCGAACAAATCTCAAACCATATACCCACAATGATATGATGCAGATTTAAAAATCCAAGTCTGATCCGAAACTTGAATTATGAAAATTCAAGTTGCACAATACTATAAATCCAATGTTTTACGATTCCGAAAATCTGATAATTCACTTAAATCACAGTATGACATGTTATGCATGATGTCTGAAAACATTCACCCAATCACAACAGAGTATGCACAAAATGTACAAAACATTTACTTATATTAATCCAGAAAAGCACATAAAATTTATAGCACAGAAAGAAACACATAAGTTTATAAAACAGGAAGAGACACACCTTTAAGCAACTGAAGTTCTAATGTCGAGAAAAGCGTGTCTTACGCTCAGATCTAGCTGAATCAGGACCTACGAAGTATGAGTACTATATTAGTATTTATTACTAACACTAAGCCACCGACTATAAACTCAACAACTAATCCAAAAGCATACTCACGTAAGGATCTCGAAGAACGTGAATGGTCGATCTGCACAATTGGAGGTAACTCGTCGACCTTGAAGACGTTAACACCTGAACACAAGAATATTCTGAATCAGATTCTGAAATCCATAACTCAACCAAATTTTATGAATAATTAATTAAACTTAGCAAAACAGAGCTTTCGGGTTTGAATTAGACAAAACGGGCAACGAATTCGTATTCAAGACGTCGAGAAAGGTCAAGGTGAACAATTTCTAAAAAGTCAACTCTCGGTCAACTCTGGTCAAAGTCAACTATGACAAAAGTCAAAGTCAATTGGTCAAAGTTAATGATCAAAAGTCAAACTGGTCAAAGGTCAACAGACAACTCTGGTCAAACTGGTCAACGGTCAAACTTAGTCAAAGGTCAACAAATCAAGTCCGGTCAACTGTGGTCCACTGGGTCAAAGTTGGTTCGGTCAAACCCGGTCAAATGTTCAAGTCAACGGTCCGAGTAGGTCAAAGGGTCAAACAGATTCAGTTCAAGGCAACTCCAATAGTCCAAATTGCACAAGTTTGGGCTCAATCTGAAATGAAACACGAGTTGGATCTCTCTTCAAGCTCACTAGATGGGCTTTATACACACATATAAGCCTGTCGCATTGGGCTCAATTCAGCCCTGATTCTCACACAACCCAACCCATCACCCTAACACAATTTTGCAAACTGAAGCTAGGTTTACAGACCCTTGCTTGACGGCGGCAGAGATGACGAAGCAGGAGCAACGACGACAAAAGACAAACGACGGCGGCGGAAGGTGAGCGACGGTGGCATAAAGACCACGGAAGCGGCGCGAATACAAAACGACGGCAGCGGCGGCACGACCAAACAACGAAGGTGGCAGATCCAGACGAGAATGACGACGCAACCCTTATCAACAAGGAAGGCAGCGGCTCACCAATCCGACGAACTGAGACGCGGCTACGCAAACTCATCAGAGATGACGCGACGACGGCAGTTTGCAAAAGAAACATATATTCCGATGAGCAACGAACGTTTCCGATCAGAAATAAACGAAAAAAAAAGGAATCCACAGCCAACAACGCATGAACAAAACGAAAACTAGCGAGGCTTACCCAAACTTGAACGGTGACGACGGCGGCGTGAGGAAACCGAAAGGTTTCTTACCTTTTCCAGGCGAACAGCCGTCGATGAGGGGAAACCGAGGCCTGAGCTTTGATCGCGAAGAGAACCCGAGCACAGTGATGGTCTCCGATCGATGAACGGACGACGGCTTGGGCTTGACCGGAGCTTCGCCGGAGATGTGTGAGGGATGCCGAGAGAGAAAACCGAAAGGTGGGTATATTTGGGAGAGTGCGGCTGCAGGAGTCCAAAAAGCTCAAGAGTTTGAATAACACAAATAATAGGGTTTAAACTTGAAAGTTGGGTAAATCGCAAGAGAAGGGCCCCAACTTTTTCCACTTAACAAAATAGCTCCGAGGTTCTAATTTTAACACACAAAGGTCACTAAAATTTTGAATTATGCTCAATTAGACCACAACTAAAAATTAGGGTTCCATATTATAAATTCCCAAATGTTAGGGTTTCTGAATTGGGGATTTCAAATTTTTGGATTTCTGAATTAAGGAAAATTTGGGGTGTTACATGAAGAGCTTTGTCATTCACTTGCATCCTTCTTCTTTCATCATCGGTCATTTCGGCTTTGATCTTTGGGATGAGCCTTTCTCCATCTCTCCTCATGGGAATGTATGAACCTTCTTCAACCACATCCCACACCATGTAGTCGGTAGACTTGATGAAGAGCCTCATCCTATTCTTCCAATAAGGATAGTTATCCCCATTGAAGAATGGTGGCTTGGTGGTGGATTGAGACTCATAGTTGGAGGTGGATGCCATTGCTTGACTTGTTGTTGATCAAACTCTCCAAGAGTCGACTCAAGAGGGTTGTAATCCTTCCAATGAGTGTAGCTCTGATACCAATTGTTGAGTTGATCGAACACTTGCAAATGGCCAAGAGGGGGTGAATTGGCAATTAAAACTTTGGTGAAGAGAAAGATTGAAAATAAAAATGACACAAGGGGTTATAGTGGTTCAAGTTCTCCAAATGAACTCTACATCCACTACCTTAGCTCCCACTAAGGATTTTCAAACAATTCACTAATTGAATTCATCCCCTTTTCTTGGATGAGGAGGAAACCTTACAATTTCGATTAAGCTTTCTACCCAAAGCTTAATCCACTCAAATACAAAGAAAGATTTTGGTAAACTCAAATGTTTCCTCTCAAAGGATGATTGTCTACCCAAATACAATTCAAACAATCCCAAACTCACAATACAAATTGACAATTTGAAAATACGCTAGAGTTGGGTACAAGATTTGACTTTTAATAGCTCAAGGGTTTGGATTTTTGCTTTGATGATGCTTGAAGGTTCAATAGTTGTTGCTTGGTCAAATGAAACTTGTTTTTATACCCTTGCATTAATTTCTAGCCGTTTGGGTAGTTAGGATCATCAATAGAGCCGTTGTGGACATTTTTCCCGCATTAAATGCAGCTCTGCAGCCTACCGTATCGGTACTCGGGAAGGGCGTATCGATACCTGCATCAAACAGGAAAGAGCCGTTGTGCCTGAAAACAGAGCGTATCGATACCCATATAAGGCGTATCGGTACGGTTTTTAAGGGGCGTATCGATACGAGGGCAGTATCGATACGGTCCAAAGTTACTGGAATCCCAAGTTATGTTTGTATGAAAAGTGTATCGATACGCATATCAAGCGTATCGGTACGGTACAACTGCCTTTTGAAAATTGGGAAACCAACCAACTGACAAGTAACGGTCAAATAATTAAATGCTCGGATTTTTCAAAGATATGCTTAGCGTATCGATATGGTTACCATGCGTATCGGTACGTGTTCATGAAAACAATTGCCCAGATGCATATCGTATCGATACGGTTTTAGGGTGTATCGGTACGGTATGTTCAATAAAATTACAGTGACAAAATAGGGTATCGATACGCTAAGGGTATCGATACTCCTGGGCGTTTTTGCATACTTGTGCTTGGAAAACATAGAAAAGGACTTTGAAAAATATATATGATTTAAGAGCAGGTCTTTAATTATTATTTTGTTTTAAAAACACTTGTCAATTGAGAGACTTTAAAGAGTACTTAAAAATTTATTGTTTTGCAAATTGGTCCTTAAGATTATGTGTTATATCAAAATCAATTTCGGTTTTACACATAGAGTGATAGAGTTTCTTCTGGCACCTAGCGGAAGACCTAAATAGCTGGATGGAAATTTATCAACCGTACACCCAACCAATGCTGCCCAAGAATTGAGAAGGTCTTCTTCGATATTAATTCCAAACATCTTGCTCTTTCGCAAGTTAAGTTTGAGGCCAGCCACCAACTCAAAGACCCTTAGCACTCGTTTCACATTTCTAACTTGATTCAAGGAGTCGCCGCAGAAGATCATAAGATCATCCGCAAATTGGAGATGGGAGATCGTAATATTCTCTGAACCTCTGCCGATAGAGGGACTGGTGAATAATCCCTTGTCCACTACTTTTTGTAGGATTAAGTTTAGCGCTTACCTTACTAAGTTAAACATCAGCGGCGATAAAGAACAACCATGTCGTAATCCCCTGGAAGTGTGATAGGATTCAGTGGGTACGCCATTAATTAACACTAAAACAGAAATAGACATAAGGAAACTCCAATCAACTGTATCATATGCTTTGTGGAAGTCAATTTTGAAAGCCACCCCTTTATTTTTTCTTTCTCCATAAAATCGATCACCTCATTAGCCACTAGCGAACAATCCAGGATTTTTCTGCTTGGAATGAAGGCGAATTGTTATTCCCTTACAATTGAGCCGATGACAGAGCGTAACCTCCTAGATAATACCTTAGAAAGAATTTTGTAAATGGCCCCGACAAGACTGATAGGACGATAGTCATCGAGGGAAACGAGATTGGAGACTTTAGGGATGCGGGTGATGAAAGTGTGGTTAATACCTGCTTCCCAGTCCCTACCGTGATAAAAGTTTTCAAAGAATCTCTGAATATCATCTTTAAGAATCGACCAGAATTTTTTGAAGAATCCGAGGTTCATACCATCTGGCCCAGAGGCTTTATTGTTGTCCGAGTTCTCCAATGCAGACCAAATTTCTTCCAAAGTGAATGGTTTCTCTAATTCCATAGCCTGTAACCGAGAGATACTTGAGAAATCAAGGTTGAAATCTTCCAGCTCGATGGCGTGACTGGTGTTATAGGCTTTCTCAAAATGTTCCTTGATAGAAGATTTGATGAGAAATGGATCAGTAACTCTAAAATTACCCACAACTAACATATCAATGGCGTAAATTCTGCGTCTTCTGGATGCGGATAGGTGAAAGAATCGGGTATTTTTATCACCCTCACTAAACCAACGTAGTTGAGATTTTTGAAGCCATGCGCTTTCTTCCCAACGATAAGCATCCCAAAGATTTTGCCTCAAAATAGCCAGCTTTGAAATTAAATCTGGGAAACTCGCGCCCTTTTGCAGATTAGATTCAATATTAGAAATTTCCTTCTCTAACGAGACAATAGAAACCTCTGAATGTCTAGGGAGATTTGCTGACCATTTCTTCATAGCCAACTTCGACCCACGCAGTAAACCACTGATGCCGATTTTGGGGTTAACTCTTTTCAAAATAGTAATGGAGTTATGGACAATTTCCATGAAACCAACCTCGTCATACCAGTAATTGAATATTTTAAAAGGTTTCGGCCCCCAGTTATTCTCATCTTCCTGGAGCAGGATTGCATTATGATCGGATCGAGTTTTGTCTAAGACCCTCTGTTTGATGTTGGGAAAAGCTAACTAAAATGAAGTTGAGATAAGAAAACGATCAAGGCGAACAAAGGTGGGGGGGTCGCGGTTGTTGCTCCAAGTAAAAAATCCTCCTTGTAGAGGGAGATCGATTAGCTCCGCATCAAAGATGAAGGATCGAAATAGATCCATCAACGAGGCGTTCAAAGAAAATCCCCTCTTTTCACTAGGGTCGAGGAACACATTCCAATTCCCTCCAAGACACCAGGGTACGTTAAATCCTTGGAGAAAGGAGCTCAAATCAGCGAAGAAAGAACTTTTTTTTAGAGTCTATGGAAGGCCCATATACATTGACAATTCTGCACTTCAGATTATTTGCAACAAAGGTTCCTATCAGAGTGATGAACCTTGGAAAAATTAACTTGTCCGTAACGTGAAAAATACTCTCCTACCATATGCTCAACAAGCCGTCCGAGGAACCTGATGCTGGAGCGAAAGCGTAGTTTAAATATGGCTTGTTCCAAATTCTCCGGATTAGAGCATCCTTAATTGATTCCATCTTGGTTTTTTGAAAGAGAACTAGCCCCGAATCAGTTGTTCGAATAATCCTTTGAATCGCACGAGATTTTTCTCGCCTCCTAATACCTCTTATATTCCATGACATTATTGACATAGTCATCAACTCAAAAAGAAGCAATTACCCCAAAAGAACTGAAACTCCTAAACATTACCGTTTGATTCCTGTTCGAGCTCAATAATTCTCTAAGTTACCGCATCTTTTCCTCCTTTGAAAGAAAACTCCAAGATTCTACTAATTTCCCACACAGCTTCTGCTTCTATTCTCCCGAGGGAGATGGTTTCGCCAGAAAGAGCCAGAAATTCAATAGATGGAACAAGATTTTAAATTGCTTCGCGGATCTCCTTGTGCTTCCTTCTCCTTACATTTGATCAAAAAAAACCGTTAACCACTCCGTCAACCCGATTGAAGGTTAGAGAGGAAATGCCCATGGCTTCGTAGCTATCTGGAACAAACGATTCTTCACTGTGAACCCCCCGTTGAGCTTCGTTGGGAGGATCAGAGCAAAGCGATAAATCCTCAAACACTGTTAAATTAGCAGTTCTTTTTGGGAGCTGAAGGTTTTTAGGCTGGTCATCTCCATCTACATTATTTTGACGGCCTGATATTGAATGATCCACCAGGAAAGGGAAAGGCCCACTAGATGAGACCAGGCCCGCCCCAAATTGTTTCCCATTTGTATTAGATGTTAACTTTATAACCGGCTGATCATGTGGCTGAGAAGGGATCAGAATGGGACCACCATTGCCAACATCTTCCACTGATAAAATATCGTTACTGGTCTCATGAATATCTTTTGAATCCGGAGAGTGGCATGATTCCAAGGCACCCTTAAATGCATTCGATTGGGGATTCAAGGGAACTTGAACATGCACCTCACTCGGCAAGATAGTCGGACGGTCACCAACCATTACATCAGAGGTTCTCTTTTCAGGGTGATTAGCACAAACATCTGCGTCACTATTCTCCGGGCTTTCATCCCAAATATCCGCAAATGTGTTCCCCTTATCATCATCGAGAAAGGAAGAACTTCCTTCTACCATAGAATCCAGACTAATCTTGATACGATAATTAATACCCTTGAAGAAGACTATAACTGAATCCGGAATATCCAATGTAGTGGCTGCTCTGATCGTGATACTTGCCAAATCAAATCTCACCCTATTTCTGGTATCTTTATTTGTGGAAACGAAAGAGCCCAAACGATTTCCTAATGCGCTAAAAAAATTTCACTCCAACAGTTCAGAGGTACATCATGAAGGGTTATCTTAAAAAATTGTTGAGGAATACCATCCTGCAAGAGTGGAAAAATATGTTCGAACCAGAAGCTAATGGCTTCCCTTTTAGTATCCCATGCTTTTTCCTTCTCTTCTTCCGATTTAAATCTGATCACATACGAATTACTTTCCAGTCCCCATTTGGAAACTATTGCATCCACACCTTCAAAATCAAAAGCCTGCTGCATGACTGCCACTTCGAAAGAGTTTTTCATGATTCCAACTAGATAACAATCTAACCAACTAATTTCGTTAGGGTTTATGCCTATATCAAAAACACTCCCATCATTGCATCTGATTTGAACTACTTCCTTGTCATTTCGATTCTGAACTCGTTGAGAGATTTTCTTAGTGTAAGGGCCAGTGTAACACCCGGGTTTAGGGGTTGGGTGAAAATAATATTTTAATATTATTTGGGCTCGAGTTTATAATTAAAATAATCCTTTACGGTTCAGGTTTCAAAAATAAAAATTTGAAATGTGATCAAATTGACCTTAGCGTGAGCAAATTGAGTTTAGAAAGAAAGGGAGGGATCATTTTGGTAATTTAACCAAAACAAAAATAAATAGACCACCTTATCAATTAAAAGCAAGGAAAATGTTATCATCTTTCCCATTTCCCCTTTCCCCCACCGTGAAGAACACCAAACTCTCCCAAATCCCAAAATTTATAATTCATCAAATTCCTTCATCAAATTTAGGGCGTTTTTGAAGGTAATTATGTTTTCTTAATCTCCTCTTCATCCTCTAGCTATCTATATTCTTAGATTTCAAAGTTATGGAGTTTTGAAAATTAGGGTTCATATTAAAATTTGGGTTTTTAATAGGGTTTTCCAATTGGTTTTGATAAATTGAGTTGGGGCTTTAGTTAATCATGTTAAAAGGTGTAACATATATCAATTTGGTTGAATTTTGGTAAAAATTCGAAGTGGATTCTTAGACCCATTTTTAAAGTGTCAAAAACTTAATTTTTTGGTGAGTTTTAGATTGTAATTAAAGGGTTGATGGTTTATATATGTTAGGATGATGTTTTGGAATCATTTAGATATCATTTGGGTGTTTAAAAACATAATTTTCTGCTAAGTAAAATAGGAGTACGAAAATGGGGTTTTTGAGGGTTTTGAGTGAGTTTTAGGGGTTGTTTTAGGTGGGAAATTGATAGCCAATGGTAGTACTATGGTTAGGGGTTGATTTGGGATTATTTGTGGGTGCTATGGATGTTGGAAACATGGTTTTTGGACATGGTTTAGGGGCTGCCCGAATTTGATAAAAATGGGATTTGTTCATGGTTTGCAACATGGTAAATTGCATTTGAATTGTATTCCGGGTTGGTATTTTGATGGTTGATGTTAGAGTAATAGTTGGGGGTTGTTTTGGAAGCGTTTGAATGTGCTAAATATGTTGAAATCACAAGTTTTGGACTGTTTTTCATGGCTGCTCGGATTTGATGATTTTGGGGATTGTTTATGGCTTAAATTGTGTGTTTAATGTTTGAAATTGGGGGTTGATGGTTATACTATAGTTGGGCAGTGTTTTGAACATGTTTAAGAGTGTTTTGGATGACTACAATTCTGATTTTTGACGGGTTATTGTGGAAGTACGAAAATGAGAAATTGAAGAATGAACTTGGCTTTGAATTGTGAGAATTGTAATGGATTAGTGTGTTGATGTTAAACTTTGGGATTATGGCTGATTTTGAGGTTAATATATTGTTTTTGAATGGTTAGAAGCAAGGGAAATCTATGGTGAAGCTTCGGGCTCGAATCCGGAAACTTGGATGCTTGGTAGGCTTGTCGACTTGTGCTAATGGAGTAGTCGGTGAGTGGTTAAAATATTTTAAATGGCTTTGAGCAATTGGTTCGAGCATGTGGACTAGGTTGAGATTGGTAGACTCACCTAGAGTTAGGATTAGGGTGGTAGCCTAATCCTAAGCTTTAGTTAGAGACATTGGATGATCTCTTTAATTGATGTTATGCCTCATGATGAATTGTGTTACGATGATTATGTATAATGTGTTATACATGTTGTTGAGGCATGGTTTGATGCATTGCTATGCATGTGGTTTGGATTGTAAATTGTGCATGATGATGTTGAGCTTAATATGATGTAAGATGCCATATTATGACTCTTGAAAATGACATTATGATATTATGTTGTTGAGATATTTGATATTGAGCTTAATATGATGTAAGATGCCATATTATGACTCTGAATATCAAAGGTTGTGAAATTTGATTATTATTGGCACTAGTATGCTTGGGTACAATGATCGATCATCAGGATGAGTGTGCACACTAATTGAGTCAAAACGTACGTGGCCTTGGTGGCGTTAAGGCACCAAGGAGGAGTACGGTGATGTAATATTCCACCGGAAATTTTTATATATTCTACGTGATGATGAGTGGAATCCCATCCGTAGGGCATGTGGAAATGCGTTCCACATGCAAGGCCGGTGATGAGTGTAATCCCACCGAGGTAAGGTTGATGTTGGAAAATGCGTTCCAACATGTTATCCGCGTATTCGAGTCATAACTAGGTGCCAATATGAGAAAGTATGTATATGCCAATATGAGATTATGCATACATGTTAAAATGAATTGATATGTGTATCAATATGATATGAAAGGTGAATTTCAAATGCGAAGCTATATATGTTTTGGTTAATGCATTGAGATATATATGTATCATTGTAAGTTGAGCTTATGAGATGTTGAGCATGACATAATGTTGATTATATGTTCATGCATCATGTTCATTTTGGTTCATGTGGATCGAAGATAAAGTCATGTATTTCATCATGATAATTGCTCGAGCTTGGACCCTGTATTGTCGAAGGTTTGTTTTATGAGCTTACCCTCACTAAGCTTTTATGCTTACGCTCTCTTTTGTTCGACAATGCAGATAAATAGCTTATGGGTGGCATGGGAAAGGAAAGGTCTTCAAGTGTTGCTTTGGTGAGCTCAATGTATGATTTATAAATTAAAGATTTGTAATAGAAAAGCAATGAGATAGGTGTTGTTGTTTTTGATGCTTTGAGGTGTGTTGTTTTGGTTTGGCAATTAGATGCCTTGTTTGAATTGTAAATATCACTTATGATGCATGCCTTGATGAATGCTTGAGTGATGCATGCCTTGATGAATGCTTGTGTGTGATGGCATGTCCTTTTTGGATGATTAGGTTGCTTAGTTGATATGTCTAAGTCTTCTATGTGTTAATTTGTATCTTTGGTATTGTTGAGATTTTATGTATGTCCATATATGCATAAATTGCTCTTTAATTGGAATGCTATGTATGAATGCATTATACCATGTTTGAATGACTCCCTTGGCTTAAACAGGTGCTCTTGCATGTGTGTATATGCTTTATTGCTTCCTAAATTATGTTCATAGACTTCCTATATATATTCATATTGTGTTTATGGATTGGAGTGGTGACTGAAATTTAGCATTGAATTATGAGTAATGGTTGTGTTTTGATTGGCTAGAAACTATGGTCAAAGGTTTCGAAACCTTCCCAAGGTTTCGAAACTTTTGGTGAAAATTGGGTTCCAGAGAAAATATGGACAGATTTAGTAGTTATAAGAACATGCAACTTTAGAAAATTATAGAAAATTAATTAGTGGGAATTTCGTGCTGAATTTTTGATATATTCTACTTTGACATGTCTAAAGTTGTAGAAAAATTATAAATATGAGTTTTTATCATTGTAGTGAAATCTGGAAACACATTTCGAACAGCATGCAAAACTGTCCAGTAATGCTCCTAGCTGGACAGTGAACTTTGTAAAATTGTAGAAAATAATCTACTAAGAGTTTCGACCTGAATTTTTGATATGTTAAAATTGGGTATGTTAATTGAATTTAGGAACAAACGGTGTTCGATTTGGAGTTATGTACAGGAAATAAGAAACGAATTAAATTAGGTGGTCAGAATTGTGTATAAATGAAAAGAAGAAAAATTAAGAATTTGTGAATTATTAAAGATGTAAAATTGGATTAAATGGAGTGTTAATAAATTGATTTACAATCTGTAGGATGTGAAATCCACCAATTTTAATGATCAATTTGAAAGTTTAAGTGATTAATTAAAGAAATTAGGAAAATGGAAATTAGTCTAATCGAACCGTAAAAGTATAGGAACTCACTTAGAATTTATTGCTTGATTATGACAAGATTAAAATGAAAAAAAAATAGGGTTGCTAACCGAGGGGGGATCCTTAATGGGTTTCGCTTCGGTTTTCCCCGTGTGACCCACTCGGACCGGTCATTCGGCTAGACCGGGATGAGGGGGTTACATTTGTTGGCATCAGAGCTTAAGGTTTCCGAGACCTTGGGCAGGTAAGTGAGTAAGTTGTGTTTTATGATTAAGATGCACGGTGTTTGCTTATCATGTAAGCATGTTGCTTGTTATTCGAGTATGCTGTAATGAATGATTGCTTGCTTTGTAAGTATGTTTGCTTGTTTAGCAAGTATGCCTTGTAATATGCATGATTGAGCATGTATGTGTGTTGAGTTGCTTGAAGCATGTTGAGTAGGGTCCCATTGCTTCTATTACATCGGAAAAAGAGATTTTAAGTGAGGAAATCATACTTGAGCCACTTGGACCTTTTCCTTTGCTAACCCAGTTTGTATGTTAATGTGTTGTTGTTAGTTTATTACTTTTTGGTAAGTTTGAGGCCAAGGCGTGGACTGTGAATCGGTAAGTGGAAACTGTGGGTTCTGAAAATGTAAATGATGTTGAGGGAGTCCATCATCTTGGTTAGGAAGGTATGGTTGTGCCGGAGTTGAGGTACAATTTGGTTGACTGAGTTAGTGTGTATGTGGGTTGGTTCCTGTTGATGAGGAACGATGTGATCGTTTCTGGTGTTAGTGGTGAAAGAGGTGACGACCTATGAGTGGGAGTCAGAGTGTTATCGATGATATAGTAGATAAGCCTTGGTGTAGTTTTGAGTTTGTTCCCTCCGGTTGATTCTGAATCTGTATTTCCGTACGTTGTTAGCAAGCATGCAAAGTTTGAATGTGCCCGGTGAAGTGTTAGAGGTAGGTATGAGCACTTTAGTTCTTTTGGTGAGATCAGGGTAATGGTTTCGTGTGAGTAATCTGAAAATTTAGAAATGTTAGTTGGTGACCGTTGGGGTTCGATCTATGATTTTAATGCAAGACAGCCAGTTAGTGTCCACGAGTGGGAGTTAGTTTGTGTGGTTGGGTCGATGTACGTTGAGTTGTATTTCAGCAAGCGGAAGAGATGAAGTCACTACCGATATAGTTGAGTTGAGAAAGGAGTCTTGAGTTTTGACTCTAGGTTGTTTGTCAGAGGTAGAGCAAGTCCAGCATTATTGTTTGTGTGTGTTCAGAATTGAATCTTGAGGTTACGAGAAGCTCAAGGAACAGTTTAGAGGAGTTAGATTTTGTTGAATAACCAGTCTGAAAACAAGAGGACCGAAAACTATCAGTTGTGTACATGTGAAATTGCGATTTCTGCGGATACCTCCTTTTGCGGGAGCGTGCAAAGAGTTAGATATCTTTGTTGAGACCTTAGATGTAAGGACACATGTGACTAGCCTTTGGGAGATGGTAGTGATCAGAAAGATGTACAGAAAGTGTTAGTTGATAGTTCAGAGTTACTAGTTTCTAGTAGGTGTGAAGTAATTGTCTTCTTACGGTTTTGATGTACCTTCTGATAAGGTTTGGCTTGAAGAGCACAGAATTAGTGTATACGTTGAGACAAAGAGAGAGAGTTGCCTTGAAGTTGCAGGTCTCAGTGGGACTGTAGTAGTAGGCGAGAGTGTAAACTTCTTATTGAATGGTTGATCCAACTGTGGAGGTCGAAGATTGATGGAGTTTAGTTGGCAGACTTGTTTGGCAATTGTGATGGATTTGATTTTTGAATGAAGATTATACCACCGAATGCTAGAATAGTTTGTGTTTTCCTACAAGTGTTTACAAGAATTACCCAGTTTGTCTCTTGATAGAGAAGAAGAGTTCGTCATTGAGATCCGTTTACTACCAGTTGAAAGTGGGAAAAAAAAATTGAAGTACCGAAGACAGCTTTAGGGGCGAGATGTGATCACCTTGAGTTCTGAGTTATGTCGTTTTGTTTGACTAGTGTATTAGTTACCTTCATAGAGATGTTGAAAAGGATAATTCCCGAGTTCCTTGATCGGTGGTAGTAGTTCTCATAGATGACACATGAGTATATTCACGTACCGAAGAAGGCCATGACAAGCTTTGAAGTTAGTGTTGTAGATCCTATTAGAGAATCAGTGGTGTGCTAAGTTGAGCAAACGTGGACTCCGAGTTAATGAAGATGTTCTCCTACGAAATGTAGATCAGCCGAGTACATTAGAGTAAATCCTAAGTAGGCAGAAGAAGATGTGAGTTGAAAGAAACTTTAATGGAAGCTTCGACCTTGATCCGAAAAAAAAAATTAAACCATAGTGATGCGTTGCAGGTAGTGTTAGGTGGTATGCTTATGCAAGATGGAAGATTGTGGCTTATTCATCGAGATAGTTGAGAGACCGAGAGAAGAGTTAATTACAGTATTGTTTGCTTCGAAGACTTAGAGACAAGCTTGTATAGCAAGAAATGCACAGTAAATATGTACATATCATCAGAACTTGAATTGTTAGACAACTTAGGAAGGGTTGGAACTTGAACAACATGAGTTGTTAGAATTGCTTGAAGACTGTGGTCCCAAGATTGAGTACTATCTAAAGAGAGTCTACGTGGTAACCGATGTTCCGAATTATTTTGTTGTCAGATTAGTGGTTGAGTTGCGAGCTATGTTGCTGGATTCAGTTCATCAAACGATAGTGTTTTGTGGCCGAGTTTCATGTTAAACCTACTTTGAGTCAGATACTTGAAGAGAAACAATTGCAAGCCAGGTTCTTGGCACCTCGCGTGCAAGACATAGCAGAAGGAAGACCTTCAGAATACGTATTGTGGGTTGAAGATGAATACTTCGGGATTGAGATGATGGGTGATGTGGTACAGCATGAGGGTAAGTGTATAATTTGCCAGCATGACAAGACAGAACGTCATTTTTCTTCTAGTCTGTACAATTGTGGAAGATTCTTAGTGAAAGTGGGTGATAGAGATTCGAAATTTCAACTAGATTTTTGAAGGCGTCTGCATAGTGTTTGGTTACTTGTTGAAGTCAGATGATCTGTCAGAGAAAGTTATGGGTCAGGTGTTCAAAATAGTGTTGTATGAGATTGTGAATCGGGCTAGTTCTGTTGTTTATTTGTTGCGGTTACCACCAGAGTTAGAAGAAGTTGTGATGTGCCCTGTGTATCTGTGATTCGGAAGTGTGAGTCAAATCTGTTCCGTGCTATGTTGTAGAAGAGATTGAGTTGAGTTGAAATTGGCCTGCCTTGAAGAATCAGTTGGGATCTATGTATAAGATAGCAAGTGTTGTGTGGTAAGTCTTTCGAGTTGGAGAGTATGTTGTAGTAAGAGAGAAAGTGAGGAGGAGCATGTGTTAGTGACTCTTCCTGTCTAAATAAATTTCGGGGACGAAATTCCTTAAGTGGGGGAGAGTTGTAACACCCGGGTTTAGGGGTTGGGTGAAAATAATATTTTAATATTATTTGGGCTCGAGTTTATAATTAAAATAATCCTTTACGGTTCAGGTTTCAAAAATAAAAATTTGAAATGTGATCAAATTGACCTTAGCGTGAGCAAATTGAGTTTAGAAAGAAAGGGAGGGATCATTTTGGTAATTTAACCAAAACAAAAATAAATAGACCACCTTATCAATTAAAAGCAAGGAAAATGTTATCATCTTTCCCATTTCCCCTTTCCCCCACCGTGAAGAACACCAAACTCTCCCAAATCCCAAAATTTATAATTCATCAAATTCCTTCATCAAATTTAGGGCGTTTTTGAAGGTAATTATGTTTTCTTAATCTCCTCTTCATCCTCTAGCTATCTATATTCTTAGATTTCAAAGTTATGGAGTTTTGAAAATTAGGGTTCATATTAAAATTTGGGTTTTTAATAGGGTTTTCCAATTGGTTTTGATAAATTGAGTTGGGGCTTTAGTTAATCATGTTAAAAGGTGTAACATATATCAATTTGGTTGAATTTTGGTAAAAATTCGAAGTGGATTCTTAGACCCATTTTTAAAGTGTCAAAAACTTAATTTTTTGGTGAGTTTTAGATTGTAATTAAAGGGTTGATGGTTTATATATGTTAGGATGATGTTTTGGAATCATTTAGATATCATTTGGGTGTTTAAAAACATAATTTTCTGCTAAGTAAAATAGGAGTACGAAAATGGGGTTTTTGAGGGTTTTGAGTGAGTTTTAGGGGTTGTTTTAGGTGGGAAATTGATAGCCAATGGTAGTACTATGGTTAGGGGTTGATTTGGGATTATTTGTGGGTGCTATGGATGTTGGAAACATGGTTTTTGGACATGGTTTAGGGGCTGCCCGAATTTGATAAAAATGGGATTTGTTCATGGTTTGCAACATGGTAAATTGCATTTGAATTGTATTCCGGGTTGGTATTTTGATGGTTGATGTTAGAGTAATAGTTGGGGGTTGTTTTGGAAGCGTTTGAATGTGCTAAATATGTTGAAATCACAAGTTTTGGACTGTTTTTCATGGCTGCTCGGATTTGATGATTTTGGGGATTGTTTATGGCTTAAATTGTGTGTTTAATGTTTGAAATTGGGGGTTGATGGTTATACTATAGTTGGGCAGTGTTTTGAACATGTTTAAGAGTGTTTTGGATGACTACAATTCTGATTTTTGACGGGTTATTGTGGAAGTACGAAAATGAGAAATTGAAGAATGAACTTGGCTTTGAATTGTGAGAATTGTAATGGATGAGTGTAATCCCACCGAGGTAAGGTTGATGTTGGAAAATGCGTTCCAACATGTTATCCGCGTATTCGAGTCATAACTAGGTGCCAATATGAGAAAGTATGTATATGCCAATATGAGATTATGCATACATGTTAAAATGAATTGATATGTGTATCAATGTGATATGAAAGGTGAATTTCAAATGCGAAGCTATATATGTTTTGGTTAATGCATTGAGATATATATGTATCATTGTAAGTTGAGCTTATGAGATGTTGAGCATGACATAATGTTGATTATATGTTCATGCATCATGTTCATTTTGGTTCATGTGGATCGAAGATAAAGTCATGTATTTCATCATGATAATTGCTCGAGCTTGGACCCTGTATTGTCGAAGGTTTGTTTTATGAGCTTACCCTCACTAAGCTTTTATGCTTACGCTCTCTTTTGTTCGACAATGCAGATAAATAGCTTATGGGTGGCATGGGAAAGGAAAGGTCTTCAAGTGTTGCTTTGGTGAGCTCAATGTATGATTTATAAATTAAAGATTTGTAATAGAAAAGCAATGGGATAGGTGTTGTTGTTTTTGATGCTTTGAGGTGTGTTGTTTTGGTTTGGCAATTAGATGCCTTGTTTGAATTGTAAATATCACTTATGATGCATGCCTTGATGAATGCTTGAGTGATGCATGCCTTGATGAATGCTTGTGTGTGATGGCATGTCCTTTTTGGATGATTAGGTTGCTTAGTTGATATGTCTAAGTCTTCTATGTGTTAATTTGTATCTTTGGTATTGTTGAGATTTTATGTATGTCCATATATGCATAAATTGCTCTTTAATTGGAATGCTATGTATGAATGCATTATACCATGTTTGAATGACTCCCTTGGCTTAAACAGGTGCTCTTGCATGTGTGTATATGCTTTATTGCTTCCTAAATTATGTTCATAGACTTCCTATATATATTCATATTGTGTTTATGGATTGGAGTGGTGACTGAAATTTAGCATTGAATTATGAGTAATGGTTGTGTTTTGATTGGCTAGAAACTATGGTCAAAGGTTTCGAAACCTTCCCAAGGTTTCGAAACTTTTGGTGAAAATTGGGTTCCAGAGAAAATATGGACAGATTTAGTAGTTATAAGAACATGCAACTTTAGAAAATTATAGAAAATTAATTAGTGGGAATTTCGTGCTGAATTTTTGATATATTCTACTTTGACATGTCTAAAGTTGTAGAAAAATTATAAATATGAGTTTTTATCATTGTAGTGAAATCTGGAAACACATTTCGAACAGCATGCAAAACTGTCCAGTAATGCTCCTAGCTGGACAGTGAACTTTGTAAAATTGTAGAAAATAATCTACTAGGAGTTTCGACCTGAATTTTTGATATGTTAAAATTGGGTATGTTAATTGAATTTAGGAATAAACGGTGTTCGATTTGGAGTTATGTACAGGAAATAAGAAACGAATTAAATTAGGTGGTCAGAATTGTGTATAAATGAAAAGAAGAAAAATTAAGAATTTGTGAATTATTAAAGATGTAAAATTGGATTAAATGGAGTGTTAATAAATTGATTTACAATCTGTAGGATGTGAAATCCACCAATTTTAATGATCAATTTGAAAGTTTAAGTGATTAATTAAAGAAATTAGGAAAATGGAAATTAGTCTAATCGAACCGTAAAAGTATAGGAACTCACTTAGAATTTATTGCTTGATTATGACAAGATTAAAATGAAAAAAAATAGGGTTGCTAACCGAGGGGGGATCCTTAATGGGTTTCGCTTCGGTTTTCCCCGTGTGACCCACTCGGACCGGTCATTCGGCTAGACCGGGATGAGGGGGTTACAGCCAGCCTCTCTTATCGGGGAATTAATCTTCTCCAAATTGCGTAATAGGGCTTCTTTGTAGGTTGTAAATTTCTCTGCGAACCTTCCTAAGTGTTTTTTGCGCCCGGCTGTTTTATCTATCTCATTTGACCTAGTCTTCATAGTTCTCCTTCTCACTTCCCCAACGTTCTCTATTCTTGGACTTTGCCTGGGATATTTCGCTTGCGAGACTTTAACCACCACTCCAACAATCCTAGTCAAGTTTAGTTTGGCGATGATCGAAGCCATGTCATGTCTTGAAGCCGCCGAAACAAAAGAAAAAGTGTTTACCATATATCTCTCTTTCCTATTGGTTCTGGGAATGAAAACCCCGTTGATCTTACCATGATGGCTGCAAAGTTCTCTAAGAGCAGATCTAGAAACTCTCTTACTCAGATTATCAACGAAAATAGTCCAGTCTTTATGTTCCAAACCTTCTTCGTTCTGGTTCTTCCGAGAAGGCACTTCACCTACTCTCCAGGAGCTCTCCATTCTTAAACCAGCTCTTTTAATATAATTATGCACATAATTTTAATTTAGATGTAAACATGTAATTGTACACATGAAAGTTGAAACTTTAATTTAGTTTAACTGTACACATGAAGCTTTGATTTAAATATTTAATCAAATTCAAATGCATAAATTAGCAAGTTGAACCAGACTTATTCTCGTAAATCAATAACCCTAAACTAAACCATAAACCATAAACCTTAAGGAATCGAAATTAATCTCATAAACCAATAATCATACGCTAAACCATAAATCATTGATAATAAACCATAAACCTCAAGAAATCCAAATTAATCACATAAACCAATAACCCTAAACTAAATACTAAACTAACCATAAACCTTAAGGGATCATAATTAATCTCATAAACCAATAACACTAAGTTAAACCATAAAATGTCAATATTAAATTATAAACCATAAACCATAAGGAATAATGTTAGCAAAATATAGACATTTAATAAAATTGTTAAATATTTTTATATACTACATAATTTATAAATTTAAAAAGTAAACATATTAATTTAATGATCATAGTTAATCGTGTACCTTAAATAGTGAAAATATATTTTGTCACACTATAATATAATAAATTCATAATCTCACAACTTCATTAATTGTAACTTATTAGTTAGTATAAGTCAGGTAAATATCATATTAAGTCAATAATAAGTTAGATCATTTACAGGCTGAGTTTATTACAGATCAAGTTCATAACAGGTCAGGTTGATAACAGGTCGGGTAATATCAGTTATTTACCAGGTTAATTTCAAGTTCGTGTTCATATTAGATCGGATGCAGGTCGGGTTCGGTTATCACATTATCAGGTTGAGTTCAGAATCAAGTCGTTCTCAGGTCGGGTGCAGGTCGGGTTCCGATCCAAAATTTCCAAGTCCAACATTGGTTCAGGTCAACACCAGTTCAGACTGAAATCGATTTCGGATCATCACCACCTCGAGTCTCAAGCAGTTTTGATTTAAGTCGGTTTCAATCAGTTTTGTAGGTTGGATCAACTTTTTACATCCTAATTGTTTGTTGTGTTTGTTTTCTTCTAATAAACCTGACTTAACTTTTCAATTAAAAAAAGTTGAACAAAACTTACAAATGGACATAAAATACGAATTACCACTCGTTAGTATATGAATGAAAAAGATAAAAAACGAAAAGCACAAATGTACATCAATTTTGGTAGTAAAAACAAGTAATGGAAAGTTTAATATAAACTTAGAAATAGATAAGATGAGCGAAAGACTATATTTTTAAAAATATATTTAAGTGATAAACCCTAAACCTAAAATAATTATTAAGTCATTAATTTAAAATTTTAAATATATATATTTTTATTTTGAAATTAACAAGGACTTTAAAATATAATAAAAATATAAAAATTAGAGGATGTTAGAATTCAATTTGTTTAGTTTTAAAATTACCCATGAACTAAGTGATAAAAGACTGATTACCATCACTTCTTAAATCTATTATTTTGTAAAAAGGAATCGATTGAATCACATGTAGAGTAATGAAAGACTTGTTCCAAGATTTCAATTGATATTACTTTCGAGTTTGATATTTAAGAATCTACCTTCCCCTGAAAAATAAAGGTGCAGAAGTGATGAGAGGAAATTAAATTTAGCAAAGTTTGGTTTTAAAAAACATGTCCCACACCTCCATTGCACTTACCATCAAGCTATGCAAAGATGACGAGTGACATTGGTAGGATGGTAGACATGTATAATTTCACGGATTTTGCACCACATTCACTCTAATTAAGGTGAGTATGACTATGAGTTTTGTGGGTAGTAAGTGGGCGTGAATGTCAAAAGTCATACCCGTCGCGGATATATAGTGGGTAGGTGATGGATTTGAGACCTTACCTGCATGTTTACTATGCACTAGGAGTGGACAAAACTCGACTCGAGTCGATGCAAAAATATTTGACTTGTCTTGACTTGACTCGACTCGTAATTTCATAAACTTAACTCGAAAAAGTCTCATATAAAATTTGAGCTAAAATGGAAATTCAAATAACTCGAAATTTTTGGTAATTAATGGATCAATTTTCAAATTAGAGTCGAGTCTCTCAATTTTTCCTAATATATATCACATATGAAAAAATATAAAGAAATAAATATGTGTATCGTATATGGTTATTGAAAACTGTTTAAATTTGAACTAATTAATACTTTAGCATTATAATTTTTATAACTAAATTTGAACAGAAACTCGAATGGATCGACTCAAAAAATTTGAAATAAAATTTGAGTTATAAAATATAAATCTTCAACTTGATTAACTCAAAATTTTTTACTTGACTCGACCGAATGGCCACACATACTATCTACCATATGAATAAAGTTATTTTTCTGAAAATGAAATATCATTTTATTTATATTATATGTGGCATGAGGTGGATGAAAATATTTGTTACAATGCGAGATGTGTTTATAAACATTTAGAAGAATTTTAGAATGACCAATGGAGTTAAAAACTAAATTTATGATATATGTCGAATATTTTATGCATAAGTAGTGAGTTTTAAAAATCACCAAAATTTCTATATATATATAATTAGGAAGTGATCTATATATTGCTGTAACTATGAGCAAGTCTAGTTTTGTAAGTAATGGATACCAATTTCAATATGTATTTTTTTAAAGGTGATATGGCCTCGTTTAAAACCCCCTCTAAGCCTAATAGGGGGAAAAGAGTGCCCATATAATTATATTAATTAAAATAGGAAAATGATCCCGATTATTACAATATCCCAGGCTTGAAATATAGCCCATGTTCAAACAAATAAATCTGAAACAAATAAAAGCCTATGACCGCGAACATATTACATCCTCTGGGAACCAGATTCAACACCACACCTCTCGTTTGAAGGGTCCGGGACGTCTCTGAGACAGTATTGGAATAGATGTCATGAGGAAATTCTTCCAATTTTAACCACCTGAAAACAGTTCTGCAGTCGCACTCAACCACTAATCCCAATCCCATGCTCTAATCAAAGGAGAAGAATTTCTCAATCCCTATTTTAATTGCAATCAGTTCAGCCATAAACGGGGGGACCACCCCACACGAATCAGAAAATTGAGAAAGAGTGACTCCATACTCATCCCAGAAGATACCACCAATACCTCCCTCAGAATTGAAAGAACAAACAGCCCCGTCCGTGTTGAGTTTGATCCAACCCGAAGGGGGAGGGTTCCATCGCTGCATTGCTTTAGACTTATAACATACCAGATTCGAATCAAATGCCAAAAGGGGATTAGCAATAATATCATCACGAGAACAAGAACACGATCTAAATTTTCCTTTGATCCAAAAAGCTAGTCGAGTTTTCATTAACAAAATAATCTGCAGAAAATCTAAACTCTTTGTGTTGAAGACCATCTCATTCCGAAAAAGACAAATGGACCAAATAATAGCAAATGGGATGGTGGACCATACCTTGCGATTCGAGGGAGGACTCATTTCATTCCATGTTTCCAAAAAGAGCACCGGGTCACCCGGGAAAGCACATGAAATACCAGCCATCTTTAAAAAAATAGGACCAAACCTTCCAGCATACTATGCACATAAAAAACAAATGTGAAATCGATTCCTCCTCCTTCGAACAAAGGAGGCATAGAGAATTGGATTCATTCAAAACTCCTCTCTTACTTAGTTCACTTTTAACCGGGACTCGACCCTTGAAAACTAACCAGATGAACAGTTCCACTTTGGGAGGAGCTATGCCTAGCCACACGAAATCCCTCCAAAAATTGGACGGAGGAACATGTCCATATAGGAGATTCTTTAGGGACTTAACCGAAAATCTCCCATCCCCTGAACCGGACCATCTAACTCAATCATGCTCAAAGGGAGACGATTTAAAATTAGTCAAATGGAAAGAAAGATTATTCCACGAAGGGAGTTCCCAATCAAAGAGCCTTCTTCTTAAGGGTATATTCCACACTCAACTATCGCCGTTCTTATTACCATAATCGGCCACACAACCATCCTTTGTGATAGCCAAAGCAAAGATTCGAGGGAATCGGATTTTCAGAGAAGACTCGATCAACCACACATCATGCCAAAAAGAGATAGCTTTCCCATCACCTACTTGAATCGATAAGTTTGCACGGATACACATACCAAATGCATCTTCCAAATAATAAGACTTGATAATCCCATTCCAAATTGGGGATGAGAATTTATGAGAGGAGTTAAGCGGGAAAAGATTGTAACCTGTTGAAGGAATTTTACAGTCAATTGACTTTCTCCATAATGCATTAGGTTCATTGCCAAAGCGCCAGCACCATTTCCTGAGTAAGGAGCGATTGAAGGAATCTAAGTTAACAATACAAAGCACTCCCAACCCCAATGGCTTACACAGGGACTCCCATTTGATCCAGTGAATCTTTGACTTGTCCGTTACACCACCCCATAGGAATCTGGCCATCAATCTGTTTAGTCGTGCCAAAACTGTCGCCGGAATACAAAAAAGAGATAAGTAGTACAGTGGTAAACAAGTGAGGATTGATTTTATTAAAGTTAATCTTCCACCCATAGATAACAACTTTGGTTTCCACCCCTCTAATCTTTTCTCGAAAATTTTCACCACGGGATCCCATAGAGTTATAGAGTTTCTTCTGGCACCTAGCGGAAGACCTAAATAGCTGGGTGGAAATTTATCAACCGTACACCCAACCAATGCTGCCCAAGAATTGAGAAGGTCTTCTTCAATATTAATTCCAAACATCTTGCTCTTTCGCAAGTTAAGTTTGAGGCCAGCCACCAACTCAAAGACTCTTAGCACTCGTTTGATATTTCTAACTTGATTCAATGAGTCGTCGCAGAAGATCATAAGATCATCCGCAAATTGGAGATGGGAGATCGTAATATTCTCTGAACCTCTTCCGATAGAGGGACTGGTGAATAATCCCTTATCCACCGCTTTTCGTAGGATTTAGTTCAGCGCTTCCCTTACTAAGTTAAACATCAACAACGATAAAGAACATCCCTGTCGTAATCCCCTGGAAGTGTGAAAGGATTCAGTGGGAACGCCATTAATTAACACTGAAACTAAAACAAAGGATATGCATTGAAAAATCCACTTGCACCATTTTTTTACCAAAGCCACATTTTCGAAGAACAGACATAAGGAAACTCCAATCAACTGTATCATATGCTTTGTGGAAGTCAATTTTGAAAGCCACCCCTTTCTTTTTTTCTTTCTCCATAAAATCGATCACCTCATTAGCCACTAGCGAACAATCCAGGATTTGTCTGCCTAGAATGAAGGCGAATTGTGATTCCCCTACAATTGAGCCGATGACAGAGCGTAACCTCCTTGATAATACCTTAGACAAAATTTTGTAAATGGCCTCGACAAGACTAATAGGACGATAGCCATCGAGGGAAACAAGATTGGAGACTTTAGGGATGAGGGTGATGAAAGTGTGGTTAATACCTGCTTCCCAGTCCCCTACCGTGATAAATGTTTTCAAAGAATCTTTGAATATCATCTTTAAGAACCTGCCAGAATTTTTTGAAGAATCTGAGGTTCATACCATCTGGCCCATGGGCTTTATTGCTGTCCGAGTTCTCCAATGCATACCAAATTTCTTCCAAAGTGAATGGCTTCTCTAAATCCATAGCCTGTAACCGAGAGATACTTGAGAAATCAAGGTTGAAATCTTCCAGCTCGATGGCGTGAATGGTGTTATAGGCTTTCTCAAAATGTTCCTTGATAGAAGATTTGATGAGAAATGGATCAATAACTCTCGAATTACCCACAACTAACATATCAATGACGTTAATTCTGCGTCTTCTGGATGCGGATAGGTGAAAGAATCGGGTATTTTTATCACCCTCACTAAACCAACGTAGTCAAGACTTCTGAAGCCATGCGCTTTCTTCCTGACGATAAGCATCCCAAAGATTTTTCCTCAAAATAGCCAGCTTTGAAATTAAATCCGGGAAACTCGCGCCCTTTTTCAGATTAGATTCAATATTAGAAATTTCCTTCTCTAATGAGACAATAAAAGCCTCTGCATGTCTATGGAGATTTGCTGACCATTTCTTCATAGCCAACTTCGTCCCACGCAGTAAACCACTGATACCGATTTTGGGGTTAGCTCTTTTCAAAATAGTAATGGAGTTATGGACAATTTCCATGAAACCAGCCTCGTCATACCAGTAATTGAATATTTTAAAAGGTTTCGGCCCCCAGTTATTCTCATCCTCCTGGAGCAGGATTGCATTATGATCGGATAGAGACTTGTCTAAGACCCTCTATTTGATGTTGGGAAAAGCTGACTCAAATGAAGTTGAGATAAGAAAACGATCAAGCTGAACAAAGGTGGGGGGACGCGGTTGTTGCTCCAAGAAAAAAATCGTCCTTGTAGAGGGAGATCGATTAGCTCCGCGTCAAAGATGAAGGATCGAAATAGATCTATCAACGAGGCATTCAAAGAAAATCCCCTCTTTTCACTAGGGTCAAGGAACACATTCTAGTCCCCTCCAAGACACCAGGGTACGTTAAATCCTTGGATAAAGGAGCTCAAATCAGCGAAGAAAGAACTTTTTTCAGAGTCTATGGAAGGCCCATATACATTGACAATTCCGCACTTCAGATTATTTACAACAAAGGTTCCTATCAGAGCGATGAACCTTGGAAAAACTAACTTGTCCGTAACGTGAAAAATACTCTCCTACCATATGCTCAACAAGCCGCCCGAGGAACCTGATGGTGGAGCGAAAGCGTAGTTTAAATCTGGCTTGTTCCAAATTCTCCGGATTAGAGCATCCTTAATTGATTCCATCTTGGTTTTTTAAATGAGAACTAGCCCCGGATCAATTGTTCGAATAATCCTTTAAATCACATGAGATTTTTCTCGCCTTCTAATACCTCTTATATTTCATGACATTATTGACAGAGTCATCAGCACAAAAAGAAGCAATTACCCCAAAAGAACTGAAACTCCTAAACATTACCGTTCGATTCCTGTTCGAGCTCAATAATTCTCTGAGTTACCGCCTCTTTTCCTCCTTTGAAAGAAAACTCCAAGATTCTACTAATTTCCCACACAGCTTCTGCTTCTATTCTCTTGAGGGAGATGGTTTCGCCAGAAATTCATTAGATGGAACATGATTTTCAATTGCTTTGCGGATCTCCTTGCGCATCCTGCTCCTCACATTTGATCCAAAGAAACTGTTAACTACTCCGTCAACCCGATTGAAGGTTAGAGAGGAAATGCCCATGGCTTCGTAGCTATCTAAAACAAACGATTCTTCACTGTGAACCCCCCATTGAGCTTCGTTGGAAGGATCAGAGCAAAACGATAAATCCTCAAGCTCTGTCAAATTAGCAGTTCCTTTTGGGAGCTGAAGGTTATTAGGCTGGTCATCTCTATCTTCATTATTCTGACGGCCTGATATAGAATGATCCACCAGGAAAGGGAAAGGCCCACTAGATGAGACCAGGCCCGCCCCAAATTGTTGCCCATTCGTATTAGATGTTAACTTTATAACCGGCATATCACATGGCTGAGAAGGGATCAGAGTGGGACCACCATTGCCAACATCTTCCACTGAAAAAATGTCGTTACTGGTCTCATGAATATCCTTTGAATCCGGAGAGTGGCATGATTCCGAGGCACCCTTAAATGCATTCGATTGGAGATTCAAGGGAACATGAACATGCACCTCACTCGGCAAGATAGTCGGTCGGTCACCAACCATTACATCGGAGGTTCTCTTTTCAAGGTGATTATCACAAACATCTGCGTCACTATTCTCCGGGTTGTCCTCCCAAATATCCGCAAATGTGTTCCCCTTATAATCATCGAGGAAGGAAGAACTTCCTTCTACCATAGAACCCAGACTAATCTTGATACGATAATTAATACCCTTGAAGAAGACTCTAACTGAATTCGGAATATCCAATGTACTGGCTGCTCTGATCGTAATACTTGCCAAATCAAATCTCACCCTATTTCTGGTGTCTTCATTTGTGGAAACAAAAGAGCCCAAACGATTTCCTAATGCGCTAAAGAAAATTTCACTCCAACAGTTCAGAGGTATATCATGAAGGGTTATCTTAAAAAATTGTTGAGGAATACCATCCTGCAAGAGTGGAAAAATATGTTCGAACCAGAAGCTAATGGCTTCCCTTTTAGTATCCCATGCTTTTTCCTTCTTTTCTTCCGATTTAAATCTGATCACATACGAATTATTTTCCAGTCCCCATTTGGAAACTATTGCATCCACACCTTCAAAATCAAAAGCCTGTTGCACGACTCCCACTTCGAAAGAGTTTTTCATGATTCCAACTAGACAACAATCTAACCAACTAATGTCGTTAGGGTTTATGCCTATATCAAAAACACTCCCATCATTGCATCTGATTTGAACTACTTCCTCGTCATTCTGATTCTGAACCGGTTGAGAATTTTTCGTAGTGTGAGGGCCAACCTCTCTTATCGGGGAATTAATCTTCTCCAAATTGCATAACAAGGCTTCTTTGTAGGTTGTAAATTTCTTTGCGAACCTTCCTAAGTGTTTTTTGCGCCCGACTGTTTTATCTATCTCATTTGACCTAGTCTTCATAGTTTTCCTTCTCACTTCCTCAACGTTCTCTATTCTTGGACTTTTCCTGGGATATTTCGCTTGCGAGACTTTAACCACCACTCCAACAATCCTAGTCAAGTTTAGTTTGGCGATGATCGAAGCCATGTCATGTCTTGAAGCCGCCGAAACAAAAGCAAAAGTGTTTACCTTTTATCTCTCTTTCCTGTTGGTTCTGGGAATGAAAACCCTGTTGATCTTACCATGATGGCTGCAAAATTCTCTAAGAGCAGATCTCGAAACTCTCCTACTCAGATTATCAACGAAAATAGTCCAGTCTTCATGTTCCAAACCTTCTTCGTTATGGTTCTTCCGGGAAGGCGCTTCACCTACTCTCCGGGAGCTCTCCATTCTTAAACCAGCTCTTTTAATTTAATTATGCACAAAATTTTAATTTAGATGTAAACATGTAATTGTACACATGAAAGTTGAAACTTTAATTTAGTTTAACTGTACACATGAAGCTTTGATTTAAATATTTAATCAAATTCAAATGCATAAATTAGCAAGTTGAACCAGAATTAATCTCGTAAATCAATAACCCTAAACTAAACCATAAACCATAAACCTTAAGGAATCGAAATTAATCTCATAAACCAATAATCATACGCTAAACCATAAATCATTGATACTAAACCATAAACCTCAAGAAATCCAAATTAATCACATAAACCAATAACCCTAAACTAAATACTAAACTAACCATAAACCTTAAGGGATCATAATTAATCTCATAAACCAATAACACTAAGTTAAACCATAAAATGTTAATATTAAATTATAAACCATAAACCATAAGGAATAATGTTAGCAGCATTTAGACATTTAATAAAATTGTTAAATATTTTTATATACTACATAATTTATAAATATATAAAGTAAACATATTAATTTAATGATCATAGTTAATCATGTACCTTAAATAGTGAAAATATATTTTGTCACACTGTAATATAATTAATTCATAATCTCTCAACTTCATTAATTGTAACTTATTAGTTAGTATAAGCCAGGTAAATATCATATTAGTTCAATAATAAGTTAGATCATTTACAGGCTGAGTTTATTACAAATCAAGTTCATAACAGGTCAGGTTGATAACATGTCGGGTAATATCAGTTATTTACCTGGTTAATTTCAAGTTCGGGTTCATATTTGATCGGATGCAGGTCGGGTTCGGTTATCACATTATCAGGTTGAGTTCAGAATCAAGTCGTTCTCAGGTTGGGTGCAGGTCGGGTTCAGATCCAAAATTTGCAAGTCCAACTTTGGTTCAGGTCAACACCAGTTCAGACTGAAATCGATTTCGGATTATCACCACCTCGAGTCTCAAGCAGTTTTGATTTAAGTCGGTTTCAATCAATTTTGTAGGTTGGATCAACTTTTTACATCCTAATTGTTTGTTGTGTTTGTTTTCTTCTAATAAACCTGACTTAACTTTTCAATTAAAAAAAGTTGAACAAAACTTACAAATGGACATAAAATACGAATTACCACTCGTTAGTATATGAATGAAAAATATAAAAAAACGAAAAGCACAAGTGTACATCAATTTTGGTAGTAAAAACAAGTAATGGAAAGTTTAATATAAACTTAGAAATAGATAAGACGAGCGAAATACTATATTTTAAAAAATATATTTAAGTGATAAACCCTAAACCTTAAAGTAATTATTAAGTCATTAATTTAAAATTTTAAAAATATATATTTTTATTTTGAAATTAATAAGGACTTTAAAATATATTAAAAAATATAAAAATTAGAGGATGTTAGAATTCAATTTGTTTAGTTTTAAAATTACCCATGAACTAAGTGATAAAAGACTGATTACCATCACTTCTTAAATCTATTATTTAGTAAAAAGGAATCGATTGAATCACATGTAGAGTAATGAAAGACTTGTTCCAAGATTTCAATTGATATTACTTTCGAGTTTGATATTTAAAGAATCTACCTTCCCCTGAAAAATAAAGATGCAGAAGTGATGAGAGGAAATTAAATTTAGCAAAGTTTGGTTTTAAAAAACATGTCCCACACCTCCATTGCACTTACCATCAAGCTATGCAAAGATGACGAGTGACATTGGTAGGATGGTATACATGTATAATTTCACGGATTTTGCACCACATTCACTCTAATTAGGGTGAGTATGACTATGAGTTTTGTGGGTAGTAAGTGGGCGTGAATGTCAAAAGTCATACCCGTCGCGGATATATAGTTGGTAGGTGATGAATTTGAGACCTTACCTGCATGTTTACTATGCACTAGGAGTGGACAAAACTTGACTCGAGTCGTTGCAAAAATATTTGAATTGTCTTGACTTGACTCGTAATTTCATAAACGCAACTCGAAAAAAGTCTCATATAAAATTTGAGCTAAAATGGAAATTCAAATAACTCGAAATTTTTGGTAATTAATGGATCAATTTTCAAATTAGGTCGAGTCTCTCAATTTTGCCTAATATATATCACATATGAAAAAATATAAAGAAATAAATATGTGTATCGTATATGGTTATTGAAAACTGTTTAAATTTGAACTAATTAATACCTTAACATTATAAATTTTACAATTAAATTTGAACAGAAACTCGAATGGCTCGACTCAAAAAATTTGAAATAAAATTTGAGTTATAAAATATAAATCTTCAACTCGATTAACTCAAAAAAAAATTTACTCGACTCGGTCGAATGCCCACACCAACTATCCACCATATAAATAAAGTTATTTTTCTGAAAATGAAATATTATTTTATTTATATTATATGTGGCATGAGGTGGATGAAAATATTTGTTACAATGTGAGATGTGTTTATAAACATTTAGAAGAATTTTAGAATGACCAATGGAGTTAAAAACTAAATTTATAATATATGTCGAAGATTTTATGCATAGGTAGTGAGTTCAAAAAATCACCAAAATTTCTATATAAATAATTAGGAAGTGATCTATACATTGTTGTAACCATGAGCAAGTCTAGTTTTGTTTAAAGTAATGGATACCGATTTCGATATGTATTTAAAAAGATAAAAAAATTTAAGTGACTGGAGGTCGGAAAAATAGAGCATCAGGCTGCTCCTAAGACTAATTCGACGGTGACTTTAAAAATTAGTCATAAATTGTATAAGTCGAATTAGATAACCTTATATGTTTAGAAAGACAATTGAGGCTAGTTTATTTTGGAGTAAATATAATAAAATTTCGAGTTATATATTATGAGATAAATGAATTTTAGTACAAACGGAAACAAACATGTACGAGATAAATGATGGATACTCAGTTGACTAGTAGGTGCATGGGTGAATTTGAAAATGTACGAGATAAATGATGGATACTCGTATGGATGAGTGTGAATTTGAGGATTGTACTTCTCATGGATGGTGGATAGGTGAATATGAGTATGCAGAGGGATATCCACATCTGCCTGTCCTGTTTATCATCCCTAGACATGGGTGCTCCGGTTAGGCTGTTTTCAGCTTTTGTATAACCTAATGATGAAAAATCATAAAAAATATAAGATGAAAAATAATTAAAACTATAGGAAGAAGTAGGAATACAACATGAAATACATACATAAATGTATTGAAAATTATGTAAAACAAATTATGCTTGTGTCAAAATTTATATATAATAACTTTTTTTACAATATATATGGATTATTATTTTACACTAGCGGAGAAAACTAAAAGTTTCTACAAGCACGTTAGTGTTAGGGTTTATGGGCTTAATTTAGGATTTAGGGGTTTAGGCGTAGGTATTTAGAATTTAGGGATAATGATTAGAATTTAGGCATATTTGTTAGAATTTAAGGTTTAAAGGTTAGGGATTAGTTTTAGGGTAATATAGTGAGGATTATGTTTTAATTTATAAACCCGAAATTATAACCCTAAACTATAAATTTCATCCACTATCTCTAAATTTAAAACTCATACACCTAAACACCTAAACCATACACCCTAAACTAAGTCCCTAAACCCTAAAACTAAGGCGCATGTGAAAACTTTTAGTTTCCACCGCCAGTGTATCAAATAATTACCATATATATGTATAAAGGGTAACTATTCCATGTACAAGTGCTTGTGGAAACTTTGTTTACACAAGCGCCTTAATTTTAGGTTTAAACACTCTGTTTAGGAGTTTAAGTGTAGTAGTTTTGAATTTAGGGGTTGTTGATAGAATTTTGGGTTTAGGGTTAAAATTCAAAGTTTATATATTAAAACCTAAATCTCTAACCATATTACCCTAAACCCTAAATTCTAACCATGAACACTAAATTCTAACCCATAAACTCTAAACCCTAAATTAAAATCCTAAAACTTAAAATTAAGGCGCTTGTGGAAATAAAAAGTTTAACTGTGTGGAATAATAATCCTAACTTAAATACGACTATAATAAAAACACACAAATCCGATACAAATAATAGAATTATTACACTCAATCTAACATCAATTTAAGAAAAATTGACTGAACTTGTATACATCTAAAACACTAATCCTTATCTCTTTCATTGTCGTTTTGTTTGAAAGCTACTTGGTTTTCTCAAAAAAAATCATGCTCCAAATTATATTGTTGTCAAAGCTTTCCAGATCAAACGACTTGCAACTGCTAAAAAGGACATTGGGCAATTAATATAAATCAAACAAACATTATACTTTTAAATTATTAATTACCCACAGAAGAAAAATGAATTTCCCTAAGCTCATTAGGTTCATTCAATATTTTGACCATCCAGCACAAAAAACAAGCTGAGACTGCAGTCAATTAGGTTCATCTACAACACAAAAGCAAAAATAAATCATTAATAATCTCTTTCCAGTTAGGTCACCAACGTAATCATTTTAGTGCTTAACTCTTGTCTAATTATGAATTTGTGCATCAAACATATAGGTGACAAAATAAAATGATGTCGGGAACAACTCAATAGTTCGTGTTATCATTTTATAAAGATAATATTCAATAGATTTCAAAATCGAAACTTAATGTATATGAAAAAAATTAATATTCTTATGTTCAAATTCAATATTCATTCCCATATAACTAAGAACACAATGATTACAATAGTAATAACTCACATGCTCAATGTTTGATCAATTTTGGTCTCTTGCATGTTGAAGAACAGAAGTGGGGTTGATATTTGATGATATATAATTTATTATAATTTCATAGAATAAAATTATTTTGCATATCAAAAGCATAGAATAAGAGAAAAAAGTATTATATGGTCCCCCTCGGGCCTCAATTAATTGATTTATTTGCACCATAAATGAGTCACTTATCCTCCACGTGTATGGTCGTTATCACTCTAAATAGTATATGCCCAATGTTTCCGTGGCAAATGATTTAATCCCATCAAAATTCTATAACTTGAGAGTGATTACTTGAACTCTTAAGATAGCAAGGTAGCTGGTGCAAGAGAAAATCTGATGAAATTGTTGCAGCTTAAAATGTCTAATTTTCAGAATAATCAATCAATTAATTTAAAATAAGATTATTGCTATACTATATATTTTTTAAATTTTGTTACATAGACAATGTTTGGTACACAACGTTTTGATTTAAAATTAGAAATTTGAACTACTTTTAAAAATTTAACCATTATTTAAAATTAACAAGGTAGCTGGTGCAGAAGAAAATCTAATGAAATTGTTGCAGCTTAAATTGTCCATTTTTAGAATAATCAGATTTAAAATAAGATTATTGTTATTTTTCTTTCAAATTTGTGTTATATTGAATAAAATTTTCCGTTCAATTTTTTTATTGAAATAATAAATAGTATTAATTATATTACAATTTATTATTGAATAGTAGCATTGCATGTCATTATTAAAATATTAATATGTATGTTTTATAATAGTATTTTTTAATAATTTTAAGGTGATTGTAAGATAATATCTATTCATTCACATTTTTAACTTTTTGTCAAAGCACAAACACCTTGCAGACAAAGTGATTTGAACCCAGTCTCAACATCATCCACTTTTCCACTAAGACTCATTTGTTGAGTTCATGTTTCAAAATAGTAAAAAACATCATTAAAATATTTATTTGTTCATGACTTTTTTTTTTATGAAAAGGAAGAGTAGTATGATTTTATTACGGAAATCACACGAAGACAAAATATTAATACGGGCTTTGCTAAAAAAATCTTCTTAAATCTAAATGGAAGAAAAAAGTGTGCCATAACAATGCCATTACAACAATAATCCAACATGAAAAAGGACACAAGCTTAACCAGCACCAGTGCAGGATTCTGTGAGGACTGCCACACCGAATCAATTGAGCTCCAAACACCACAAGACACGTCATATTTCATCAGTAGTCTCACTCAACCCCTCCAAGTTGGCTCTAAAAATTCATTACATCAGTTTGAAACTCCTCCATTCTCCATTGGCCATATGTGCAGCCGAGAGCTCCCTAGCCCCTCTTGCGCCAAACAATGAGCAACGCAATTAGTTTCTCTAAACGCAAAACACACCTTCCAATCATGTTCAACACACATCGCATTACATCTCGAGACAATCAGCACAAAGTTTATCGGGGAAAATCTTGGGTTTTTAATCCAATTGACTGTCTGATTCAATTATCAACTTGTGAGATTTAGACCAGCTAGAGTGCCCCAACACCAAGCATGCTTCCAATATTGCTACGAGCTCTGCGCCAGTGGGATCCGACATCCCCAACGGAGCAGAACAGAACCATTGTGGTCTCGAAAGACACCACCCATCCCAGCAGCACCAAAACTTCCCCGCACTGCCGCGTCGACATTAAATTTTAGCCAACCCAGTCCAAGTGATGTCCATGCACCAAGTAAGGGCCTGCTTACTACCTTTGGAGATATGGTCGCCATATGGGGATATCTCATAAAATCGTAAATTGAGACAAATGATTCAGGCTATCTGCCCTTGTACAAAAACCCAATCCTCAACAAAGACAATTCGATAAGACGGTCAAAATCACTTTGTTTGTCATTGAAAATTACTGTAGAAATCAGAGTAATTCTCTGTATTTTCTTATTATTTTAATAAGATATATTACATCTTTATATATACAAACTATGTCTCTAATTTAGAAAACTCATAGGAAAGATATTAATCCTAGGAGATATGATCCCTTCAAATAAAGGGTTGTAATAAAAAGAATATTTTACAGAATCCCTTAACTGTAGGGATGGAAACAGTCTATATATTTTTATAAATCTTACACTCCCCTCAAGCTGGAGAATATACATTGTATAATCCCAACTTGAATAGGAATTTATTGAAAACGAGCTTTGGCAAAGCCTTAGTAAGAATGTCTGCAATCTGTCCCTCTGAAGGAGTGGCTATCTTTTTGTTGACTTGGTCAGAAATAAAATGTCTATCAATCTCAACATGCTTTGTCCGGTCATGTTGAACTAGGTTCTTGGAAATGTGAATGGCAGATTGATTATAACACAAAACTTCAAAATGATCCTCTTGATTAGTGTCAAGTTCTTTTAGTAATTTAAGTAGTCAAATACATTCGCATATTCTCAACGCTAGTGCTCTAAATTCAGCTTCAGCACTTATTAAGTGTTCTAAAGTACTATTTTTATTACCTTTTTACTCATATTATTGCTAGATTTAGGCTCATATTAATTGCACTTTTAGTCATCCATGCATGTTTGCATTGTTTCCTTCATAGTTATGTTTGAGTTCATGTTTTGATTAGTTTTGGTGAAAAAAGATACTACTGAAGGCGGGGTGCATGCAGGTTAATCCCGAGACAATAGCCAAACCACTGCCGTCGAGGCAATAGCCAAGTTACTATCGCCGCAGCAATGACCAGACAAAGTTGACAAGGGAGAAAATATGCAATGTGGTATGCGATTTGAAGAGCATGAAAAGTTGGATTTTTCTACGTACTTTACATGAGAATCAGACTACGGGAAGAGTATGAAAACGCCGAAGGAAGGTCAAGAGAGGATTCCATGCAAATAGGAGGTTTTTAAGGAATGATGATTTAATACTTAAAAGAAGATCTGTATTTAATTCTAACTTAACTTCCTCCTCAAGAAAGACTTTGACCTAGCCATCTCTTATAAATACAAGGCTTAGCCACCAAATACAAGGGAGTTCGATTGAGAGAGATTCAGAAGGGGTTGTTCGACATCTTTTTCTTCTTCTTTGCTTCCATTCGATTCATGTTTGGGGATTATTCTTTGTATATCTTTTGACCACAAGTCATGAATTGATGTGAATTAGCTTGAGTTATTTTGGGTTTTTGGTTTTGAGAACGATTAGATTTGTTTAGGTTTTTTGAGTTTGCAATTTAAATTCAAGGTTTGCACATTCTTGGTTTTTAATCTTGTTTGCAAGTGAATTGGGAGAGGATCTCGTTAACTATCTATTTATCTAATATTGGGAGAGTTAGATTCACGAAATGAATGAGCATGGTCTTTATTCAATTAAATCGATGGTGAAGACTAATCCAGTTTAGGGATAAGTTGCAGATTTCAACAGCTAAAAGGAGCGCAAGATCGGTTGTTATCCACCCTTGGTTCACACTGGGAGGTATTATCAAGGCTTGCACAATCAACTAAAGTTTCGACTTAGGGATAAGGAGGAACCATTGAAGAATGCTTCACCAAACCTTGAAGGTCGTTGTTCGTTGCCAAGGCAGTAATCGCAGTTCCACATTGCCCTGGCGGGATTGCCTTAACTCATTGCCCGGGAATCGACCATACTCATTGCCGAGGCATTGGCCTGTTTTCTTCATTGCCCTGGCAGTATTGCCTTAACTCAATGCCCTAGCATTACGATAGTTGCTTCTACCCAATCAATTGAGTTGTTTTTGCACTCAATCACCGAGACGGTCCAATCTACTATCACTCCTCAAACTCATGATAACCTGGCCTCTTTTCCCTCTTATTTGATTTCCTCTATCTTTTACTTTTATTTTTCTTTAGTTGTTAGTTAGAAATTTTCTTATCACCTATTAGTGTGTTTTTTACTTTCACAGTGTAGTAACTTAAGCAAAGTGGCCCAAACCAATTCCTATAGAGACGATACTCGATACTCATATCATTTTATTACTTGCGACGTGTATACTTGCACAATTGCGTAACACTAATTACACGCAATAAGTTTTTGGCGCCGTTGTCGGGGATTATCGATTGGTGTTAGTTGTTTTTGTTATTGCATTAATATTAGTTTTACTAACTTTTCTTTTTGTTTGTTTATAAAAAAATTCAGGTGCATTACAAGTTAAGGGACATCAACATGTGGGGAAATAAAACTAAAACTATTCGAGAGTTGATGTTGGAATATAGGAATCAACCAAGAAAAGCTTATCCCGTAAAAAAACTCTTGTGCTATGTGTGGAAAACATCATGTGCTTGAAAATTGCCCTCGCATTTTCGGTGCATATGACTACATGGAGGACCATAGATGGAGCCAGCAACAAAATCCCTCATGGTATGATAAAAAAGCTCACATTTTTTTTACCATAACAATTTTGCCGCAGCAACATACATGCCTTGTCAATGTAGTCCTCATCAGCAGCAAAGTGTCACGGCAGTAGATATGTCATGGCAATGTAGTCCTCGTCAAGAGCTATTAAATTCCATGGATACATGTATAGTCGGGATGGATGAACTCGTGAGAAAAACAGAAGATTGATTGAGGAGATCCACATATGCCATGGATAACATGCACCAACAATAAATTCTTAGGGATACTGAAGTCCCAAGGCAAGAGGAAAAGGAGCAATGCGAAGAGAGCTCCCAAATGTGTGAGGAACAACGAGAACCTCCAAGTAGAGAGGATGCCAGTGAGAAAAACTGCCTAACAAAAGTGTAGTAGCCACTAGTGGATCTTCTTTCAGTGAGATCTCTAGCCCAACTAGAGTCTGTAAAAATCTTAACAGTTTTGTCTTGTGTCTTCTTAAACATTAAGTCGTGTCCTGGAGTTTTCTTCAAGTACTTAAGAATTCTATTTGTTGATGATATATTCTCTTTAGTAGGATTAGTCATGTGTTGACTTATCACATTTACGAGAAAGGCTATATCTGGCCTCGTAAAGGATAAGTAAATTAGTTTCCCAACTAATCTTTGAAATTTCTTTCTGTCTAATAAGGACTCGTCTTCTTTGTTAAGTGTATAAAAGTACTATTATTTCACCCTTTTTCTATGACAATTATTGCTAAATCTACACCCATTCGAATCACATTGTAACCCTCCAAGCATCAATCACAGTGATCTCATCTTTATTATGCTTGATCATTATGTTTGGTTTATCTAATGAAAAAGATGCTACTTATGTGCGTGTTTAGTGCAAATGCAGATTTTGTCACTCACTGCCCGGGCAAACACTGTCGCGGCAGTGAAGGAAACAGAGAAGCGAAGCAGAATCATCACTCGACGGTCCAGATCAACCCAACTATGGAAGACAGTTTCTACTGAAGGACGCTGAACCATGCTGCTTGAGGCTATTTTGGTACATGCAGGTTAATCATCGAGGCAATAGCCAAGCCACTGTCGTCGAGGAAATAGCCGAGCCACTACTGCCACGACAATGACCAGACAAAGTTGACAAGGGAGAAAATATGCAAAGTGGTATGCGATTTGAAGAGCATGAAAAGCTGGGGTTTTCTATGTACTTTGCATGAGGATCAGACTACGAGAAGAGCATGAAAACACCGAAGGAAGGTCATGAGAGGATTCTACGCAAATAGGAGGTTTTTAAGGAAAGATGATTTAATACTTAAAAGAAGATCATTTCTTTTAATATATTTAATTCTAACTTAACTTCCTCTTCAAGAAAAACTTTGACCAAGCCATCTCCTATAAATACAAGGCTTAGCCACCAAGTACAAGCATGTTCGATTGAGAGAGATTTAAAGGGGGTTGTTCGACATCTTCTTTCTCTTAGTTTTGATTAGATTCATATTTAGGGATTATTCTTTGTATATCTTTTGAACCCCGCCATGAACTAACTTGTTTGGCTTGGGTTATTTTGGGTTTGTGTTTGTGAGAAAACGCTTTGATTTGTTTAAGTTTTGTTTATGCAATTTTAGTTCAAGGTTTGCTTATTCTTGGTGCTTATCTTTTACTTGCAATTGAATCGGGAGAGGATATTGTGATGGTATATATTTGTCTAATATCGGGAGAGTTATACTCATGAAACAAATAAGCATGGTGTTCGTCCAAACAATGAAAACTAACTCAGCTTAGGGATAAGTTCGAGTTTCAATGGCTAAAACAAGAGTAAGATTGGTTGTTGTTCATCCTTGGTTCACGCTGGGAGGTATTATCAAGGCCTGCACATCAGCACGGTTTCGACTTAGGGATAAGGAGGAGCCATTAAAGGATGCTTCGCCAAATCTTTACGTTGCTCACTGCCGCCCAAGCAAGGGGTTGTCGAGGCAGTTACTTAATTCCTCTCTGCCGCGGCAGCATCGTTAGCCACTACCGAGGCAGTTCGGTGTTCGATTGCATACAGAACTGAGACTGTTCCAATTGGTTTCCATACTACGATGCAACATAACTTGGCCTACTCTATCTCATTCGACTTCAAATCTCTTTATTTACTTGCTATTTTATTTTTATTTGATTAATTCAACTCATCTCGTCACTATCAATTGTGTTTTTACTTTTAAAGCGCGATAAATTAAGCAAAGTGGCCCAAACCAATCTCTGTGGAGACGATACTCGATACTCATATCACTTTATTACTTGCGACGTGTATACTTGCACAATTACGTAGCACTATTTACATGCAACAAGTTTTTGGCGCCGTTGTCGGGGATTGACAATTGGTGTTAGTTGTTTTTGTTATTGCATTTTTACTTATTAGTTTTACTAACTTTCCTTTTTGTTTGTTTTATTCGGAAAAAAATTAGGTGCGCTACAAGTTAAGGGACATGAAGATATGGAGAAATAAAAGTAAATCTATTCGAGAGTTGATGTTGGAAGATAAGAATCAACCGAGAAAATTCCAAAGAACTTATACCGTGGAAAACTCTTGTGTCATGTGTGGGGAACATCATGCGTTTGAAAATTGCCCTCACCTTTTCGGTGCACATGACTACATGGAGAATCATAGATGGAATCAGCAGCAAAATCTTTCATGGTATGATCAAAAAGCTCAATTTTTTTTGCTATAACAATTTTGCCGCAGCAACAGATGTCGCAGCAATAGACATGCCTTGGCAATATAGTCCTTATCAGCAGCAAAGTGCCCCGACAACAGATATGTCATGGCAATGTAGTCCTCATCAAGAGCTATTAAATTCCATGGATGAGTGTATAGCCATGATGAGTGTACTCGTGAGAGAATCAGAAGATCGATTAAGGAAATCCAAATATGCCAAGGATAACATGCACCAACAATACATTCCTAGAGATACTGAAGTTCCAAGGCAAGAGGACAAGGAGCAATGCAAAGAGAGCTCCCCGACGTGTGTGGAACAACTAGAACCTCCAAGTCGAAAGGATGCCAATGAGAAAGACTGCCCAACACATGATGAGCATATGCAACAATTTGCCCCGACAAAGATTGAGGAGCCTGAACAGAGCAATGCCGCAACAACACTTAGTGAGGTTGAGAAAAGTACTGAGAATACCACAACAATACCACATTCAACGATAATGACACAAGCCACGACAATAACACATGCCTCGCGAATGCCCAACAAAGATACCCTGGAAAACAAGAAGGCCTCTGAAAGTCCTGATTCAATACCTCAATTCAAATTCCCATGCAAAGAACGGATCAAGTATACTCGACTTCCACCACCGCTCCCACATCCATCTTCGCCATGGCAATCGAACGACCACATACATGAGCAACAAGATGACAATACTTTGCTAATAGAATATAAGCAGGTAATAACCAAACCTTTTGAATTCTTTAGAAAAACTACCTCTTCCATTACAAGTATTTGAGGAACCAACGTCGGTGGATTTTGAGCCATCGAGATCTCTACTGATGGAGATATTTGAAAGACCTAAAGAAAACGATGGTTGGATTCATGAAGCTTTTCAGGAAATTGGTTTTTCCCTTGACTTACAACGAATTTTGGCAACTGATTGCCACGACAATTGGCTTGACCAACAATTGCCACAACAATGAAGGCTACATCCAACTATGACGGATTTCACCGAGAATGAGGTAAGTAAATCGTTGGGTGTTGATATAATTTTCCTATTAATATATTCGTGCCATTGGGAATAGTAGCAAGGTGGACTATATACATGGACTACAAGGGAACAAGAAAGAAAGACACCTCCACCATGGTAACGCAAATGGAAGTAGCTGCGAGCACATTAGCCCAACTCTTTTTGGGCAATATTGTCACTCGATGGAGGGTGCGAATGGACTATAAGAAGTATCGGAACCGATCCTCCTCAAGCTTTCTCAGATATGCAGTAACCTTAGAAGACGCATGAAAATGATATTTCTAAGATTTTTTTTTAATTTTCCGTTTTTCATTTTTAGAAATTTTAGGAGGTTTTTTTAAATCTTTTTGTCTTCAGTATTTTTAGTTTTCAGGTTTTCTTTTCTTTTCCACATCGAGAATCACAACCTCATAAACTAGAAAAATCCACTACACAGAAAATTGCCTCGACAACTCCTGATGCCTCGACAACGCCTACTTCCTCGGCAACTCTTGATGCCTCAGCAACGCCTACTGCCTCGGCAAAGACTACTGCCACGACAACACACAATGAGGATGCTCGGGCAACTAAGATTGATGATGCCCTAGCAACCACCGCACACAAGCAAAGAGATCAAGACGACGGCCAAGAGAAAGTTCATAATTCCCGATGATGATGAGGAATCGTCCAAGTCGCCAGAAATCTAATTTTTCTTTCTTCTCTTGACTTTTATTTTGCCTTTATATTTTGTGATATGTATTGATGCATTGAGGGCAATGCTTGTCTTGAGTTTGGGGGGGTGTAGCTTACTGTCGAGGCAACTTCTGCCGCTGTAGTTTATTGTCTAAAAGCAATGTAGTTTCTTTAAAAGAGTAATACTTGCCAAGTTTTTTAATTTGACTTAGAATTGCCTAGACTTGCAAAACTCTTCTAGTGATGAAAACTACGTTAACACTTCAAAATATTCTTTAAAGGTTAGGATGACTATTAGGAAACACATACAATCATACTATGGGGGCTGAAAATGAAACTACACTTTTGTGACTTGTATGATTAAAGGAATTCTAGGACACTTAGGACATAGACTTACTTAGAAAAAAAAATTTGGGTAAGAAGTTAGAGGTGCCTAACATCGGCTCTAGCTTAAGGAAGCCCTAGAGGTGCCTGAAACAAGCTCTAGGCTAGTCACTAGAGGTGCCCGAAATTGGCTCTAGTCAGTTAGATTGCTTTAAAAAATTTACCCAAGTTAAGTAGGTTAATGCTTAAGTGTTTACTTAGAACCCAGATAATCATCTTGTTCACAAAGCATGCACACACTCACAGGCATCATTGTTTGATTCCGAGTAACTCCTTTAGTCATCCGAAAAATTTAATTATGTATTTTTAAGTGCTAGGTAATGAGGAAAAAGGCGAGTTGAAGCAATCTCTATGAAGATTAAGGACTTTGGCGAGTAATTATGTTTTCTACTAGTTGCATTGCTTGAGGAAAAGCAATAGTTCGAGTTTGGGGTGTGTTAAGTGTGTAAAAGTACTCTTATTTCACCCTTTTCTATGACAATTATTGCCAAATCTACACCTGTTCGAATCACATTATAGCTCTCCATGCATCAATCATAGTGATCCCATCTTTATTATGCTTGATCATTATGTTTGGTTTATCTAATGAAAAAGATGCTACTTATGTGCATGTTTGGTGCGAATGCAGATTTTGTCACTCACTGCTCGGGCAAACACTACCGCAGCAGTGAAGGAAAGAGAGGAGTGGAGCAGAATTATCACTTGACGGTCCAGATCAAGCTAGCTATGGAAGGCAGTTTCTACTGAAGGAAGCTGAACCATGGGATAGAGCTCTGCTGGAGGATGTTTTGGTGCATGCAGGTTAATCGTCGATGTAATAGCCAAGCCACTGTCGTCGCGGCAATGACCAAACATAGTTGACAAGGGAGAAAATATGCAAAGTGGTACGTGATTTGAAGAGCATGAAAAGCTAGATTTTTCTACGTACTTTGCATGAGGATCGGACTACGGTAAGAGCATGAAAACGTCGAAGGACGGTCAAGAGTGGAATCCAAAAAAATATGAGGTTTTTAAGGAATGATGATTTAATACTTAAAGAATATATTTTCTTTAATAGATTTAATTCTAACTTAACTTCCTCCTCAAGAAAGACTTTGACCTAGCCATCTCCTATAAATACAAGGCTTTGCCACCAAGTACAAGCATGTTCGATTGAGAGAGATTCAAAGGGGGTTGCTCGATATCTTATTTTTTTCTCTTTGTTTTGGTTAGATTCATGTTTAGGGATTATTCTTTGTATATCTTTTGAACCCCGCCATGAACTAACTTGTTTGGCTTGGGTTATTTTGAGTTTGTGGTTGTGAGAAAATGCTTGGATTTGTTTAAATTTTGTTTATGCAATTTTAGTTCAAGGTTTTCTTATTCTTGGTGTTTATCTTTTATTGTAATTGAATCGGGAGAGGATATTGTGATTGCATATATTTGTTTAATATCGGGAGAGTTAGACTCGCGAAACGAATAAGCATAGTGTTCACCCAAACGGTGAAAACTAACTCAGCTTAGGGATAAGTTCAAGTTTCAAGGACTAAAAGAAGCATAAGATTGGTTGGTGTTCATCCTTAGTTCACGCTAGAGGGTATTTTCAAGGCCTGCACATCAGCACGGTTTCGACTTCGGGATAAGGAGGAGCCACTGAAGAACGCTTTGCCGAACCTTGACATTGTTAACTGCCGCCCGAGCAAGGGGTTGCCGATGCAATTACTTAATTCTTCTCTTTCGTGGCAACAACGTTAGCCAGTGTCGAGGCAGTTTGGTGTTCGATTGCATACAGAACTGAGTCTTTTCCAATTGGTTTCCACAATACGACGCAACATAACCCGGCCTACTCTATCTCATTCGACTTCAAATCTCTTTATTTACTTGCTCTTTTATTTTTATTTGATTAATTCAACTTATCTCATCACTATCAATTGTGTTTTTACTTTACAGTGCGATAACTTAAGCAAAGTGGCCCAAACCAATCCCTGTGAAGACGATACTCGATACTCATATCACTTTATTACTTACGACATGTATACTTGCACAATTGCGTAGCACTATTTACACGCAACATTTGCCTCCATTGGTGTATCAGCTGGCTTACAACTAAGAAAACCAGTTTCTTTGAGTAAATCAAGTACATATTTTCTTTGGTTGATCACAAGTCCTTCTTTTGATCTTGCCACCTCCATTCCTAGGAAATACCTTAGCTTTCCCAAGTCCATGGTTTCAAATTCCATGTTTAACAACTTCTTCAAATTTCTAATCTCTTCCTCATCATCTCCAGCGAGAATTATGTCATCCACGTACACAATTGGGATAACTTTCTTATTTGTAGAACCTTGATGAAAAGAGTATGATCGGTAAGGGACTGCTTGTAGCCGTTTTTAAGAATGACTTTAGTGAACCTTTCGAACCAAGCTCTGGGTGATTGTTTTAACCCGTATAGAGACTTGTTAAGCCTGCAAACCTTGTTGCTACCTTCAACAGACTTGCTATGTGAAAATTTCATATAGACTTCTTCCTCTAGCTTGCCATTAAGAAATTTTTTTACATCAAGTTGGTGTAATTGCCAATCGCAATTTACAACCAAACTTAGGAGTACTCGAATAGTTTTAAGCCTTGCCACAGGTGCAAAACTTTCTGTGAAATCTATCCCATATGTTTGCGTAAAGCCTCTGGCCACTAGTCTAGCTTTGTATCGTTGGATACTGCCATTTGAGTTATACTTTACAGTAAAGATCCATTTACATCCAATAGCCTTTTTTCCTTGAGGTAGGTCTGTAACGGTCCAAGTAGCATTTTTCTCTATTGCACAAATTTCCTCTTCAACGACCCTTCTCTATTTTGGATCCTTTAAAGCTTCGGCTATGCTTGTGGGAACCTGTTCTTTATCCAAGGTTGTTGTGAATGCTTGAAAAGAAGACATCAATGAATTATAATCAACAAATTTTTCAATAGGATGCTTGGTGCACAATCTAACCCCTTTTCTAATAGCAATAGGGAAGTCATATAGAGTAGTGGACTTACTGATTTCTTCTTCCACTTCGACAGCTAGACCCAAATCCAATTCTCAGCAAGAATCAGATTGCAAAACAGCCTCAGGGATATGTTTTCTTTTTCTTGTGTAGACACGAAGCTATTTGGGTGTTGTTGTTTTTGGAAGACTTTCAATGGGAGTAGGTGTATTTTCAGGAAGGGTGTTTAAAGTATGTGTGGGTGAATTAGTGATAGGTATTACAGGAGAATCAATGGCATTAGTCACGAGTGATAAATCTGCAGATAAAGGCGAAAATGGTGGCAAATTTGAAGGTTGAGAATGAAGATTAGGAGGGGATACCTGATGTGGCTGAAAATCACTCCAAGTCTCCCCCTAAATTTCAACCTGAGTGAAATAGGGATCCTGCTCATAAAAAGTTATGTCCATAGTGGTAAAAAATCGCTTATAAGGAGAGTGATAGCATTTATATCCCTTCTTAAGTGAATAATACCCAACCAGTACACATTTTAAAGACGTAGGATCTAACTTGGACTTATTAGAAGCAATATTTTGGATAAAAACAGTGCAGCCAAAGATTTTAAGTGGCAGAATGGAGGAGATAGGCTTAAAATGGGGAAAGTGCTGCTAAAATATAGACTGATGTGTTTGAAATTGTAAAACCTTACTAGGCATTCGGTTGATTAAATATGTGACAATTGATAAGGCTTCCCCCAAAAACATATTTGGGAACATTAGTGGTAAACAGAAGAGAATGAGTAACTTCAAGAATGTGTCTATTTTTTCTTTCGGCAATGTCGTTTTGTTGTGGGGTTCCAACACAAGAACGAAGATAAACTATGCCAATTTCTCTGAAAAAGTCACCCAAAGACCTAGCAAAAAATTCACTTCTATTATCAAATTTAAAGAGCTGGATTTTAGACCCAAATTGAGTGAGAACCATGTTATAAAATTGCACAAAAACACCAGCAGTTTTAGATTTATCTTTCAGCAAATAAGTCCAAGTTATCCTACTGTGATCATCAATAAAAGTGATAAACCGCTTACAATTATCAGCATTCTTCACTAGGGAAGGGCCCCAAATATCACTGTGGATCAAAGAAAAAGGGCGAGAAGGCTTGTATGTAGAAGGAAAATAAGACGATTTAGTATGTTTGGCAAGAGAGCAAACTTTGCAAGAAAAAGAACTTGGCCTTTTATTAATGAATAGAGCAGGAAACAATTTTGCAAGGTATTGGTAACTATATGGCCTAAACGAAAGTGCCATAGTATAACAGTATCAACTTTTCCTAAAGCGGTGAAAGCTTTTGATATCTCGGTTTTAAGAGAGGAAGGGAGGATGTAGAGACCATTCTGCAAAGTTGGCCTTACCAATCATCTTCTTTGAGTTCAGTGCCTACAAAGTACAATCAAGATCATTAAAAATTGTGGAGCAGTTCAAATCTTTGGAAAGTTTACTAACAGAAATAAGATTGCAAGTCAGATTTGGTACAAAGAGAACATTTTTAAGTGCAATATGTTTATTGAGAACAACAGTGCCATGTCCTTCTATTTTACACAAGTAACCATCAACAGTTTTGACATCTTGACCAAAGGTTTAGAAAAAATTGCGAAACAAAGCCTTGTTACTAGTCATATGATCCGTAACACCAGAATCGAGGATCCAATTAGGAGTCATCTGGAAGGAGAAAAATGTTGTAGAAGAATGGTTACCTTCTGGTTCTTTCATGACCAAATTACCCTCACAAGGCCCCTGAAACTTTTCAAACAAGTTTTTAAAGATCAACAATTTGTTCTTTGGTGAAGATAGTGACAGATGTGGCATCAACGAGGCCTGATTTACTATCTCGGGTGTTCTCGAACTTCTAGTTCTGAGGCTTACCAGGAAGCTTCCAACACTTCTCCTTGAAGTGGTCGGGCTTTTTGCAATGATCACACCAAGGTCTCCATGTTTGGAAGAGGGAGATGATTGATGGGTGAGTAAGGCAGATCCTTCATGAGGGGAATATAGTTCATCAGGAAGCATCACAAACCTTTGGCTTTCTTCCTTCTTGACAATAGAGAAAGCCTCTTGAAGGGAGAGAACAGGAGAATTAGGCATGACCCTGCTGCGAATCTTGTCCAGGTCCTTGTTTAAGCCTTGGAGAAATTGAAAAAGCCTTCACTAAGTGACAATTTGCTGATAGATGACAGCATCTCTTGGATCTGCTCAATCATGTTGTGCATACAAATCTAATTATTGCCAAAGAGCGGTTAGGGTGTTTTAGTAGAGAGTGAAGGGAATGGTTCCATGCTTAAGGGTGGCTGCCTAATCTTTAACATGATACAATTTGGCAATGTTATCAATGCTAGAGTAGGTTTCGTGAACTGCACTCCAGATTTCAATGGTTGTGGTGTAAAGAAGAAAGTTTCTGCTTATACTCGGGGTCATAGAATTAAGGAGCCAAGTCATAACTTGACCATTGTCACGCATCCACTTAGCAAAACTAGTGGCAGTCACAGCATGCTTCTGGATTTCATCAGTAACGTAGCCCAATCTTTCTCTGCCCAAAAGAAAAATCTTAACCGATTGAGACCATTCAAGAATATTGTTGCCATTTAATCGATGTCAGGTGATAGTCAGACTAGACGAATCTGATTGAGCATCACAACCAGAAAATTTTTCTAGATTTGAAGTGATCTCCGGAGTGGGAGAAATAGATGTATGAGAAGAAGTCTCGGACATGGTCTAGGTTGGAAAGAAACCGTAACCTAATCTAATACCATGTAGAAATTAGAGTAATTCTCTGTATATTCTTATTATTTCAACAGGACATATTACATCTTTATATATACAAATTATGTCTCTAATTTAGGAAACTCTAATATAGGAAAGATACTAATCCTAAGAGATATGATCCCTTAAAATAAGGGATTGTAATAAAAAGAATATTTATAGAATCCCTTAACTGAAGGGATGGAATCAATCCATATATTTCTATAATTCCTACAATTACCTCATTGTGATGTATCTTCCCACATTGTGAAAAACGTATTCAGGCACACAAGCAAGACAAAGTGAATATTCCAGAAACTGCACCACGCCTGCCAAACTAGCCATACTTGATCAAATTGGCATATAAGATGGTTCATGGTTTCTAATTCTTTCTCATAAGGTGCACACATCGCCGAGTCCAAATGACAAATTCTGCGCTTAGAAAGCTCTAATCGAATTGGGAGTTTTCATTGTAAAGCTTTTCCACAAAAAGAACTCCACCTTAGGTGGAACGAGACTCGACCAAACCATTTTTCACAGTCCGTCTGTAGTCACCCCATCTACTGAAGCAGTTACACAAAACAACATAGGAACATAGTGTCCTGTTGTCGATCAACACCACCTTAAGCTGTCTGAGCATTAACTATTTCTCGAGGCTATGGTTAATGTATTTACGAATCCCTCACAAACCTCTACCTTCCAATCAAACAATGCTCACCGAAGCGCTATATTCCATTCCCAAACACCATTCACCTTCACACCGAAGTTACGAACCTTTCCCTTTTTTTGATAGCAAGAGCCTAAATTCTAGGGAACAACACTTTTAAAGCAGAATTACCCGCCCATGGATCCATCCAGAACTCAATTGACCTTCCATGAACCAAGATAAACCTCAATATACTTATAAAATAGTCATTGATGTCCCCTAGAGGTCGGGTAATATTTCTTCAGATCCACTATTATACCTCCAGATCCATTTGTTTAAAAGGGATCGGTTTCGAATTCTTGTGTCAAAGAAACCTAATCCACTATATTCTTTTGTCTTGCACATAATCTATTAATCAAGTCTTGATTGGAATTTGTCAACTATTAGCTTCCAAATGGCTATCGAGTTGCGCAAATGTCCAAGGGGAAGACATATATTGTAGGTTGGAAAATAATCGACGCCACACTTAATCGCTTCAGCCCAACTCCCTAATGTAGACGTCTCCATATTTATACCAAACAATTTAGTCTTCTTCAGGTTTAATTTCAGCCCCGAAGCTACTTCAAAAACTCTTAAGAATTCTCATGGTATATCAGACATTAGCTTCACTTGCCTCAAGGAATAAGACGAGATCGTTCACAAACTGAAGGCGTGACACTGTGAGACTGTCCGAACCCACTTCAACTCCTTACACTACTCTGATGTCTACTGCCTTGCGTATGAGCACACTGAGTGCTTCACCAACTAAGTTAAACAATAGTGGTGAGAGTAGGCAGCCCTGACGTAAAACCCTCTTGATAAGAAATCTGTTGGAAGGAACCCTGTTAATAAGGAAAAAATATGGAAACTATTAAAATGCGCATGTGAATCCACTTGCGCCACTTATGTCCAAAACCTATTTTCTTCAAAATAAGGTAAATGAAGGACCAATCTACATTATCGTATGCCTTTTTTAAATCAGCTTTAAACATTAGAGCTTCACGATTATTCTGTCTCAAGAAATGAATTATCTCGTTAGCTATAAGGGCGCAATCAGTGATCTGTCTTCCAACTATAAAAGTAAATTGAGTGTCCACTACAACCTCCTTTATACAACCCACTATTCTTCCAGATAGCACCCTCGAAAGGATATTATACATGCTGCCCACCAAACTTATGAGCCTGAAGTCTTCAATATTTTCTAAAGATACAATTTTTGGAATCAAGGTAAGGAAATAATGATTAATTGATTCGCCTATCAAATTTCCTTCATAAAAGCTATGAAAAAAATTCATCACTTCGCCTCTTAAAACAGACCAAAATATTTTGAAAAAAAAATTCAAATTGAACCCATTTGGACCGGGAGCGCGCGATCCATCAGTATAATTGATTACCGACTAGAATTCCTCGACTGAAAAAGGAACCTCCAAAGCACTGGCAGAGCTCACACTCAACTTCTGAAACTCATCACCAAAAAACTTCACTAGAATGGTCGGGACTTTATTGTAAGCTTGTCTAAAGTGATTTTCAAAAGCTTTTGAAAATGACTTTAGGATCATAAATAGAGAAACTTCATACTCAGATGGACGCTATGTGATTAGTCTTATTCCTCATCGAAGAGAAGGTGTGGAAAAACTTGGTATTTTTATCTCCCTCTTTGAACCATTTCAGTCGTGATTTTTGGATTCGTTCCCTTTCTTCCGTTATGTACTTGGCCCACAGTGAAGTTTTCAGCTGAGAAATGTCCAAAAGGACTGCCTCCTCATTATTCGTACTCAAAAGTGATTTTTTTAACCTGAAGATCTTTTCTTCAATTTCACTGATTGATTCTCCCTCGCTGGTATTAAATTCCTTGACCCAAGAGTTGATATCTGACTTAATTAACCGCAACAGGTTAACAACACCAATGCCCTGGTTATTCTTGGCAGAATTGTTGATCATAGTACTAAACTCTTGATTGTTCGCCCAATGGGAAAAGAACTTAAAGGGCTTAGCTCCCCCTAAAACTTTCTTCTTTCAACAACACTGGGTTATGATCAGATAGGCTTCTCGGAAGAGTACTCTGATTCATCCTCAGAGAAGTAGACAAAAATGCTGGAGAAACCAAAAATCTATCAAATATGCTTGCCATTAATCTTGATCCCCCTCTAATTGTAAAGCCCCGAGTCTAGGGCCGAGAGATAATCGTGTTGGTTAAACTGTTTCGGGTTAGGTTAATTTTGAAGCTATTTTAAATGGATAACCTTGGTTTTTATAAAAAGGGCAAAATGGGAATTTTGAAATAAAAGAAATAAAGAAAAGGTTTTTGAAAAAGCTATCATCTTCTCCAAAATTTCCCTTTTCACGTTAAACCCAAAAAAAAACCTCATTTCACTATTACATTGCTCCTAGCTTTCAATCCAAGCGATTTCTTCAAGGTAATTGATTCTTTAACTTGGTTTTATCTTCCTTGAGTTGTAGATACTAAGATTTTTGCAAAAACCCATGGTTTAAACTTGTTTTGATTTTAAAGTTTGGTTTGAAATGGAAAGGAGTTTATGGGTTTTTCATTGGGTTTAATTGTGGCTGGGTTTAGGTGTGTTTTAACTTTTTTTTATTGCTAAAATAACATGGAAATGATGGGTTGTTATGGGAAACCCGAAATGGGTATTGTGGGTAACTTTGGGAGCTGGAAATCTTGAGTTTTTGGATTAATTTTGGGTCTAAATGATATCTGATGGTTTTGTAGCTTTGGGTTGATGTTTTGGTATATCCAAAGATATATTTTGATGATAAATTCGTTGGGTTTGACTGCATGTAGTTTGGGGCTGAATTGATTATGTTTTGGGTGAAATTTGGGCTCGAATCGATGTGTTTTGTTGCAAGAATGTTGAGTTCTGAGTTGTCGTTATGTTTGTGGGTATTTAGCATCCTATTGTTCTATTTTGGGTTGCCTAAAGCAGAGGAAAACGGACTTGGGCTTCGTGGACACGAATTCGGGTGGTTCGGAGGCTTGAATCAACATTTTTGGATAGCGTTTGTGTGTTGGCTAGTGAGTGAATCGATTTTAAAAGCCTTAATGTGGTTAAGGAAATGTTTTGGGAGTTTGGATTGAGCTTGAAAAGCCAATCCAAGCTCAAAAGTAAGTTTTAAAGGTTTCACGCAATTAAATCGTGTTTTATGGTTTCTTGATGCATGTTGAACATGTCATGTTATTATGTGTTAGTTTGCATTGTTATACTTGTTGGGATTAATGACTTGTATTTATATTTACATTGTGAGTACATGTCTTGCATGGAAGTTTGGTCATGGGAAATGGTTCAAGCATCGGTAATGCCTGTGGTTGTAAAATGAGTATATTGGCACGTGTTGAGTTGTTATCGGATATAATTGATCGATCAATAAGATTAGAGTGCACTCGAGGTAAAGGTCGTGTGTGGCCTTAGTGATGTTAGATTCCACTAAGGAGGAGTACGGTGATGTGAGATTCCACCGAAAGTTATGTTTTTACTAGACGAGTGAGTACAGTGATGTGAGATTCCACCGGAAGTGTCTGGTGGGTTTGAGAAACTATATGTATATCCGAGTAAAAGCGATGAATGTCAATACACCCATGATGCTCTAAATTCTCATGCTAAGAATGTTGTTTGATTTCTTCTATTTATGCTTAAGTATGTGGTTGGTTGCTTTACTTGCGTTATGAGAATGAGCATGTGGTAAGCTTATGGCTTGTGGTTGCATTCGGTAAATGCACGTGATGGCAAATGCATGTAGTTAGGTGTTCAAGCATGTGGAAATGATTTGGAAGTGGTTTTGGTTTTCAAGCAAATTGTGTTTTTAAAACTTCATTGTTGTAGCTACTGTTTTGAGCACCTCTCACTAAGCTTGAACGCTTACGCTCCCTTTTCCATCAATGCAGGCCCTTAGACCTTCGGAGCAGCTCGGGGAACAAGGGAGAATCCAAGGGAGTTTGGTTTGCTCAAGTATGGTTTAGACTTCAATAATTAGTATAAAGCAATGGGATATGACCTTTTGTTTTGAGGAGTTGTTGGCATGTCTCTTGCTTTAGACAAGTTTGTTAGGTTGTGTTTGGCTTGTAATGCCTCTTACTATGTTGAATTATGCTTTGGTTTAGTTGTTGTCTTTGTTGGTGAATGATAAACATGCATGCTCCCTTTATAGATCTTATCGTGTTGGATGTTGCTTCGTTAAGTGTTTATCTTGCTTTATATGTGTATCCATGGATGCCTTGTGTTTTATGTGTGGTTCTATGTTGCTTAAATGCTTGCTAAATGCGTTTTGTGTTGGACCTCTTGTGCTTTTAGCTGCTAAAACCTGTCTTGTTGGGCAGAGAGTATCGATACGCTAAAGGGTTGTATCGATACGGTCCCTTGTTTTGGGCAAGGCGTACCGATATGCGGGGGCGTACCGATACCCAGAATGCTCTCTGGAAATCTAAGATTTTGACGAGAAATTAGCGTATCGATACGGGTCCTAAGTGTATCGGTACGACCTTTGATGTTAACTATGGGAACTGGACCGTTAAGGGTGTATCGATACCAGCCTTGAAGGTATCGATACAGTTCCCTGAGTTTGACTTTGGGGAGTTTGACCAATGCAGGCGTATCGATACGGACCTTTGGCCTATCGATACGACCTGTAGTAAAACACTAAAAAGGGTTATCTCATTGCCTGTTTGCTTGTTTTGAATCCGTGGTTGTTTTTTCGTTATGTATCTCCTCACATAGGATTTAAATATAGCATTTAGAAAATATAACTTTTAAAGAAATTTTCTAGAGTTTCTAATCGAAGTGGAGCTTTAACGGGTTTCGCTTCGGTTTTCCCTGTGTAACACGTTCGATGCGGTCTGGCGGCTAGGCCGGGTCGAGGGGTTACACTAACCCAAGTGAAAGAGCCACCATACGTTGGAAGATCGACCAACCTATTGTTCTGAATAAACTCGATGAAAACGTTAACTACTAACGGGTTTGATTGCCCCACCATTTTCATCGTTCGATTTTAATGAATTGAAATCGCCTCTAACTAAAACAAGCACTTGAATAGTCTCGATTATCCCATTGATGTACTCAAAAAAGGCCCTCCTTTCCCCTAGATCATTCAGCGCATAGACATTTAGAAGTCCACACTTAAATTGTTTCTCTTTAATGGTTCCAATAAGAAGAATGAACCTGTTGTGAATGGTCTTGCTTTCCAAATCAAAAAAGTTTGAATCTCAAATGGTGATTAGGCCACCGGAAGCACTTTCAGATGGAGAGAAGACCAGATTACCAAATCTAGCATGCCATAATCTATTAAACAGCCACAACTTCAACGTGTGCACCTTGGTCTCTTGGATAAACACCATACGAGCCTTACTATTTTTCAACACCCGTTGAACCGCCCTAATTTTTCTCAGCTCGACCGAGGCCTCTGACATTCCAAGTAAGTAAACATAAATTATTCATAAATTAAAGGATAACAACACACACTTGTGAAGGATAACGGGAAATATCCCCTTTCAATGCCCGTGTGTATCTTCCAACTCTAAGAACCTACTTTTGGCCACATCATTGGGTGCATCGAATCCACTCCTAGTCTGTTCCCGGTAGTGAAGGTCGCCTCAGCCTCCTTTTCGTTCTGGCCGTTTGAAAGTGTTAACGACCGTATAGACTTTCCCAACTTCAACAAAATGGAAATGGTCATGAAAGAACCCATGCATGGCTGGAGAGTTTTGCCTTTTTTTTTCTTACTCTTGCCCTTCCTTACAACACCTTTACCTTTGTCATTACTTCTAGCAAAGGTCATCCACCAATTAAGCTTATCCAGACCAACCCTTAAGCCCATACCCCTGCCGCCGTATTGATGAGTGGGCCCTAATCCGCTTACTTCTTTTGACCCAAAGCAATGTTTTCGGTTGTCATTGATGTTATCTTGAAATGACTAGGTCTCCAAAACCTGGATGGGTACCTCTTATAATCTCAGTCCATTAAAGATGGATTGTTCAAGTTTTGGATTCCATCTATTAGCGGGCCCGACACCACTACTAAAATTCACTTACTTGACACCCGGGCCATCCCCGCTTATCACAGGCACATACAGAGTTCGAACTTTGTATTTTTCAATTATAAAAAATATTTTAAAAAAAAACCGTTAAATTTAAATAAAATATTTTATTAGAATTTTCTTTTAAAAATTTTATAATTTTTTGTATTCAACTCATTGACTGACTAATTCAGGTCAAGTACTATAGAAGTTCATTACAAGAGAAACTCTCACAACCTAAGTTGTTTCATTCACAACACAAGAATTCAAACGCACGATGATTCTTGCGTATGCACTGATAAAATTGGGATCAAACATTTTCTATCGTTAAGTAGAGAGATAATTATATTCCTAAAGTAAATGTTGAGATTCGAACTTATACAAGATAGGACAACATGAACATTCTTGACCACTCAGTCAATTAGTAGATCTCGTCAAATTATTATTATTATTATTATTATTATTATTATTATTATTATTATTATTATTATTATTTAGTGTTTAAGCTTTATTACAAATACGATACCAATAAAAAGTCCTTACTGAATACGAAAAGTGAACGAATTTCGAGTTTTTTTTTTACTAAAAAATACTTTATTAAATAAATTACAAATCATATTCCACAAATTATCGTGTGTAACTTACAAATCTGAATAAGTTTGAAACAAAATATACTGATAAAATACATACAAGTTTCTACTATGTTCATACTGTTACAATTACAGACGTGGTTGCAACTATGTATATATGATTTCATAGACAGAACACATGGAACATACCAGGACATGCCATCTCTCTCATGAAAATTCTCCATCGAAAAACCTAATGATATTTATAATATGGAATAAACAATTGAATTAACCGTTATTTTCCCATTAAATGAAAGGATGATGGATCCAGGCTGTGATGGAAAGTCTTGGGAAATAATATCTACTGAAACTGTGGCCACACCTCCAATTGTCAAAAGCAGCCCCCTCCTCCTTTTAATATTAAAATATTTTAAATTTTATCTAATATTTTTTTAAAATTTCAATAATTTTTTTCTTTATACTCAAATAAATATTACAAAGAAATATTGTTTATGTTAGAAGAATTAATATTCTAATGATTAGTGACATCGATATTCTCTTATTCAGGGATATATCTCTGCCCAGTTTCCTACTATTAAAAAGAAAAAAAAATCAAAATTATACATCAACTTTGATGGATTTTGTAATATGATATGTGAACTTTAATTTGATTTTAAAATATTAACGAAAATTTGAAGTTGATTCAAATTTAAAAATTAAATCACTTATTTTATAATGGCTAATATAATTATTCACATTGATAATAATGTTGATGAATTAAATTAAAATCATAATTTCACAATTGTTCAATGTCAGATATTTTGAAGAAAAAAATACATTATGGTTAATATGAAAAAATTATATCATGGGTGATTTCTACCATGTTATTCATGAGACCAACCAATATAAACCACCTACTTCACCATGATTTTTTCATATCATTTTTTTCAACCAATGAATCTTCACTAAAATTTTCCATGTCATTTTAAAAATTGTTTTCTGAAAGTTATTCTATTATTAGATTAATGGCATGGAAAATAATGATGAAGTGGGTAGTTTCTATTGGTTGATCTCATGAATGGCGTGGTGAGAATCACTCATGATATAATTTCTTGGTTAATATGTCACATTATAATCAATCAAAATTAACTATACTTTTGATATTTATCCTAAAAAATCATATTTCAAGTGTTTATTTATGCAAATTAGAAGTTAGTAACCAATTTGTAAATAAAAAAAGATTAGATGGTTTATTAAAAGTTTTTAATTAGGGTGCAATGTTAGCTTTAAAAATGACCATGTTTTCCCTTTATTTTCTATTTTTTCACAATTGTATTGATTCATTTCTATCTAACATTGCTGCACATGTACATTTATTTCAGTACATAATGTCGCCCACATGGGGTCTTAAAATCATGAATAAAAAAATGGAGCTGGACAAATTGGAAAATGATGGCATATAACATACATAAAATTATAATGAATGTTAAACTTTTCGGGTTAAAATAGATTTGTTGTATCTTCGCCAAACGCCTTCGAAAATTTTCTGTGGCTCTCTGCTCGTTCCACTATGCGTGAACCACCAAGTCTCATCTTTGTGCCATGCTTCAAGTATCACGAAACTTTGAGCTCTTTCTCCGGACGTCTTCATCACGTCCGGGCCCATAAGCTTCAGAGACCATTGTGCCAAGATAAGACAACCATCAAGTACAACTGAGCTTGCAGCCTGACAGTCGAGCTACCACCTACCAGCCCATCAATAGCCACCACTAGGTCTGGCACAATCTCATCAAACATCACTCCATCTACAGCTCCAAGGGGATATAATTACCCCCAAGACTAAAGACAAAGGGAGGACTTTACACCATTCTACACCGATCACTCACTCTCTCCCTCACACATGATTCCGACCACCCACTCTACACTGTTAGCGGCTCTCAGCCCCAAGTCAACCAGGGGTGAACCACCCACTTCTACAGTCCACCACCATCTTTTGTGGCTCTCCGCCTATCCCACGACAAATGAACCACCCATCATCGCTCCTACTTCTTCCTTCGAGCTCTGTCTCTATCTCCTTGTCTAGTGTTGCCCAAAATCAATATCAACAATTGGTGTGGTGAGCGTAGAGATCCTTCCGACCGAAAAAATCAGTCGCGACAATTCTCCCACACTTGGACAACATTTTTGCCAACGTTGACCCTTACATGTAACAGTGATGATGATGAAAATGAAGAAAATGGGATAGCAATCTTTCCCTACAAACATCCAGGACCAGCACCGTGGAACCGACATGACGACAACTCCTCACCAAGCATGGTGACGACGATAAGTTGGGCACTAGTTAGAGCCCGTCGTCCGATTAAATTTCGGGACCACCCAAACCAGGAGGGAAAAGCTAGATTAAAAAAGCTATGCCTCTTGGCCGACTCCTCATAGTTGACCTCTAGACATGGTCGCCAAAAGAATCAAGCATCGACACATAACACACGTTTACCCGTGCTATAGGTATATGAGGCAATGATCGAGAAAGAGAGTCATCCCCATGAAAGGCGTCCCTAGCGTCAAAACAAAGAAGCATCATTAGAAGAAGTAGGGACCGGCCCCAGACTGAAGATCCCCTTCCTCCCCTGTAGATCCTTTGGTGTAGAAGTAAGGGATGTGGCATCCTAGGTATTTTCGAGCCTGTATGGCCCAGAAATGGATGTCATCGAATGTAAAATGTAAAAAACATAAGTTATATGGTAACCTCCGCTTTCTAGTTGTCTTTGTGTGCAGGACTAAAGAAAGCGCAGAGGGCCCCATTTTTTCCAAGTAATAAAATCAAAATTTACGCAACAACAAATTCTCGAGAAATAACTCTCCTACAAATGATCTATCCACCAATATTCTTCTACAAAGGATCTCCTCTAAAAAATTATAAGGTACAGGGGTTAGCCCATTAATGCATAAAGCACCCCAAGAACTTGGTATGTCCTTGACAAGTATTTGAACTACTTTAAATGTCAAAATGGCCATTGATACTGATAAATGTATAAATAAACGGATGAATGTGTGTACTCATTATATACTTACAACTCTCATCCTGTCTCTACGATGCCTTCGCCCGCTTCAATAATGCTCTAAACTCTCGACTGATTCTACAACATCGTCGAAATTCGTCTATTTCTACAAATATCTCCAAATTATGATAGATTCTGCAAAAGATTCAACAATATCTTGAAATGCTCAACTTGATGAACGTCTATTTCTACGAGAATAGTAATACCTCAATCCATTCAGTGTTGCTGGCACTGTGCTTTTACAAGGACGTTGAGATGCCTCCGCTCATTTTCCCAACTTATCGACCATTTTTCCAAGGGCACAATTCTACAAGAGCGAAGAGATGCCTCAACCAAGAAAATGTGACTGACTCTTCAAGGATATGAGATGTCCTCCACGTACGGTTTAAACTCTTGAGTTCACGGAGATGCCTCAGCTCATTTACCCAGCTTATTGATTGATTCTCCAAGAGAATAATTCTACAAAAGAGAAGAGATGCCTCAACCCAAAAATGCAACTGACTCTCCAAGGGTTTGAGATTCCTCCGCCCCTATTTATAATTGATTCTACAAAGGGCAAGGAGACGATTGACTATAAAATTTGCTTCTCCAAAGGCGTCGACAAAAGTTCCGCCCATATGATATTTGTTTCTCTGAGGTCGTCGAGCAAGGCTCCGCCCATATGATGTTTGATTCTCCGACATCGTCGAATAAAGCTTTGCCCATATCATATTATGTTTCCCCAAGGGCATCGAGCAAGGATCCACCCATGTGATGTTATATTCCTTCGAAGGAGTCGAGCAAGCCTCCGCCCACATAATATTATACCCCTTCAGGGGCGTCAAGATAAAGCCATGCACATATCACATTTATTTCTCCTAAGGCGTTGAGCCACCCCCGCTCAATTCATATTTATGTATATATATGTATCTAAAAGCGTCGAACTAACCTTCTCCCAACAGACAACCGTTAGATTCGAAAAGTTAAGATAACTCCCAAGGCTTGCATGAAGATCCTCAAAATGAGCATAGCTCAGCGTCATAAGCTCACAAAAATTAATCCATCTCCTGAAGTGAGATGCGGACGCAAGCAAACAACATACAATACATTCATCCCCGCTACTTAGGACTAATATTCTGAAAGCACGAAAATGACACCACTCGTCAGTGCTTTTTTCTAAAAAAGTGAGAAGCCTCTGCCCGTTTACGCCTTACCTTCTAGAGGCTTGAAACAACAGTCTTCCGATGTTTTCCCAGAGTCGAGTCATTCATTCACTCCCCTAATGATTGTCCTAGGGTTGAGTCATTCGTTCGATCCTCCGATGCTTACGTAGAGTTGAGTCATTCATTCACTTCGCCCAAACCTAAAAGGGCAAACTGCCATGGACCTTCCAACTAATGCCTTCGAAATGCTATCCGACAGATCACCACAAAAATGTTAAAATCTTCAATAAAAGGAAAACAACTAAATAACCTTGCTCCGGCATACCCCTATTCCGAAGCTGACGGATCAACAAGGTCTCAGATCACGCCACTTTATGGCGTTCCTTCGACTAAGGGGGGACTGGTGTTGTGCCTTTACCAAATGCCTCCAGAAATCCCGCGTGGCTCTCTGCCCGTCCCATGATGGGTGAACCACCAAGTCTCAATTCTGTGCCACACTCCAAGCATCACGGAGCCTGGAGCTCCTCTTCCGGATGTCTTCCACACCTCCGGACACATAAGCTCTGAAGACCGTTGCGCCGAGACAAGACAACCATCAAGTACGACTGAGCTCGAAGCCTGAAAGCTGAGCTATCACCTGTCAACCCATCAATAGATATCATTAGGTTTGGCGCAGTGTCATCAAACATCACTCCAACTACAGCTACAATGGGATATAAATACCCCTATATTGAAGAAATGGGGAGGGGGCTCTACACCATTCTACGTCGATCACTCCCTTTCTCCCTCACACATGATTCCGACTACCCACTTTACAATGTTTGCTGCTCTCGGTCCCAAGTCAACCAAGGGTGAACCGCCCACTTCTACAGTCCACCACGCCTTCTGTGGCTCTCCGCTTGTCCCACAACAGGTGAACCACCCATCCTCACTCCACTCCTTCCTTCAGTCGCCGTCTCCATCTCCTTGTCTAGTGTCGAGCAAAATTGGCATCAACAAGATTAATTCGATATTGAATTGTTTTTAAGATTTTTCTTTATTAAATACATTACAATGATAATAAGACTATTAAACACCTGGTTTCATTTATTTAATTTACAATTTTAATAATTGGACCAACCTTATAGTTTATTATAAATTTATTATAATTAATATTTAATATTGTCAATTAAGCTTATAATATACTAATAGATAATATTATTTTAATTTTGATTGACATCAAATTATAAATTCGATCTTAAATAACTTGTTTCTTTCCATTGTAAAAAAAACCTTAATATTAAAATAAAAAAAATTACAGTCCTTATTAAACTTAACTATCCGGTCGAAATAAAATCTGTTTAATTTAATTTTCAATCCAATTATTTTACAGTGACTTTTTTATGAACAAATTTTACAGTGATTTTGAATTACCTATATCTATCTTTGGACTTGTAGTTGCCGTCTCATCAATGGGTAGTTCTGCGGTGCGGCAGCTTAATATGTGGCTAATATACGGCGTTACCGGAAACATCATTAAAAAATACCGGAAACATGGATTGATATACCGGAAACATGGATTTCGAAAGTATCCATACTTTCGAAATCAACATATCCAAAAGTATGGATACTTTCGAAAGTATGGATACTTTCGAAATCAACATATCCAAAAGTATCGATACTTTCAAAATCCATGTTTCCGGTATATTTTATCATGTTTCCGGTATATCAATCCATGTTTCCGGTATTTTTTAATGATGTTTCCGGTAACGCCGTATATTAGCCGCATATTAAGCTGCCGCATGGTAGAAAAATCCCTCATCAATGGAAGTGATAACTAATAAATGAAAAAAATATATAGGTTTAAGGGTATAGGGATGTAAATGAGACGAGACAAATCGCAAGCTACTCGAGTTCGACTCGGTCAACACTCGACTCGATTGAACTTGACTCAAGCTCGAACTCAGCTTGAGTTCTTAACGAGTCGAGTCGAACTACTCGATACCCGACTCGAAAAGCTTGCGAGCTACTCGAAAATATAATATACTAAATTTTTTTAATTTTAAAATATAAATTCCTAAACCTAAAACCCTAAAACATAAGTCATAGACCCTAAAATCTAGATCTTAAATTCTAAACCCAAGAACCTAAACCTCTAAACCCTAAAATTAACAAGCTTGTGTAATTTAGTTTACACAACCTACGTATCAAAGTTTTCTTCCTATATGGGGATTTAAATAAGACGATACAAATCGCGAACTACTCGAGTTTGACTCGGTCAAAGTTCTGTCAACACTCGACTCGATTGAACTCGACTCAAGCTCAAATTCGGCTCGTTCAAGTTCTTAACGAGCCGAGTCGAGCTCAAATTATTCAGACTTGATAAAAATTACTCAAGCTCGAACTCGAGTCAAATTCTTAATGAGCTGAGTCGAGCTCAACACTACTGGAGCTCGACTCGGCTCGTTTACTCCCCTTAGGTGTAGGAAGCCTTCAAACTAATACATAACTGAATTGTCACAATCACATGTTGAAATTAACTAATACATAACTGAACTGTTACATATTTGGTGGGACTTCATCTCTTAAACAAATCTAACTAAAAGCGATATAATTCGGTTGAACATAAATCAAACTTATGAAATTGAGTAGATAAGTCATCTCTTGAACAAATTTAACTAAAAGCGGTCCAATTCAGTATCCATGCTGACCTATGCTTCAATAATCATCAACAGCCTTTCTATTGAGATTCTGGATCAGTTGTTAGAACTACCTTAGACTAAATTAATTACATAAACAGGAGTAGCCGAAAGCGCTACTATTCTACACATGTTCCTTTAATTACAACTCAAAGAGTTGTTGGATCTATTCAATGACACAAATATTTACAAACATTTATCTTCCTTTGTTTTTTTTTCCAATGCAATTAACCATTCCTTACTGATCATTTATACATTACTCTCGAATTTGAAGTAGTCAATATATAAAAATGATTATGGTTAAATATGTATATATTTTTTTAAAACATTTTAAAAAGGATATCTTAATTAAATTATCATTTAAAAACCTAATTTTCACTACAAAGTGTTTATCTAATATTTGAATGACACTTTTTGCTAATTAAACTAAGGTAGGACTAGGAGGAAGGGTAAATTTAGAAAACTTTGATTTGTGTTTGGTATATTTTTCCAACGTATAATGGAACAAATTACAAAAGTACAATCTTTCCAACAATGTATTAGAAAACTATAAAATAACATAATATATTTGTATCAAATACAAATTTATACATAATATTCGTATAAACCCTAGCGACCTAATCTTTCTGTATTAACATAGTCTAAAAGAACCAGGGCTGTACATGCCAGCCTTAACCAATAAGGAGCATAGAGCAAATAGGGATAAAATATATAGTCTTATATAATTCATAGTATTAGACATCTCCCAAAGCTAATGTTCGTATAGCCACACCAAAAACACTTTACAGACTAAGTTTACTGGCATTTTAAATGACTCGTGACTCACTTTTAAAGGGATAAAAATCATCTATCCCTTTTCGGTGTATCTTTTTATGCCCCAGCACTGAAAAATATTTAAAAAATTAAGTTTAAGCTCTAACCCTAAATTTTAAATCATAAACCTTACATCATCTGCCCTAAAAAATACACTATACCCCAAATTCCTTAAACCCTAACCACAAACCCTAACTTTAAACCCTAAACTTTAAACTCTAAACCTAATTTTTAGTGTGGTGGCATAAATAGAGGCACAAAAAAGGACAGAGAACTTCTATTCCTTTTAAAGCTTCAACTTCATAGAAATAATAATAATTTGACTGATCACTCACATGATTATATATACCTATATTCCAGTTAACCAAAATACTCCAACGATTAACCGTATTTCCTATTCTTAGGGTAATTAGAATATATTATCTTTAAACATTATCTTCTAATTTCACTAAGAACATAACTTACGGTTAATCGTTGTAATATTTTGGTTAACCATATACACCTCTACCTATATATATTATTTTTAATAACATACTAGATTTTATTGCGCGTATGATGTGGGTGAAAAAATATGTAAAAAGAATTATATTCTATAAATCTTTTAACGATGATTATTTGTGGAGTGGTAAAGAATTTATACATAAATCTTATAAAACGTGTGTTTAAGCCTCAAAAATGGATTTTTAGTTGTTTATTTAAATATTATATAGAATCAAAATAAAAAATAGCAGTATAATAATATTAATTATAATTAAAAGTATGAATAATTTAATAATTTCTAACTGAATTGGTGTTCGATTAACCTGCGATACCATACTATATATATATGTATGTATCATGTAATAAATATAAACTAACTTTATCTTAAAAATATAATGAAATAGGAGTATTAGCTATTATGACTATTTAAATGTTATAATAAAAACAATGTTCATCATAGTTAAAGCATTTGTACAATATTAAAAAAACGTATTGTAAATTACCATTCTTTGCTCCTTAATTTTTTGATTTTTTCATTATTTTATGAGACTCGTGTTTAAGAAATTTTGTCTGTAAAGTATGTGTTCGTTATCAAAAGATTAAGAAAAATAGGAATATATACTACTTTATAATCATCTTAAGACTATTCAATTTTTTTGAAATATAATTCATGATATACTATAAAATAAGAGTTGTTATATATATATGGGTTATGATCAACTTATACATTTTTGGGATCCTATCACTATATATGGAAAAATATCTTATGTACTAACGGTGAAAACAAAAATTTTCCACAAATGTCTTAGTTTTAAGGTTTATGGATTCACAGTGGCGGAACTTGCAGTAAAAGTTTGAGGGGGCCAACTAATTTTTTTAAAAAAAATAGATTTTTAAACGAAAATTTTCAAAAAATTTGAGGGTTTAACAAAAAAAATTAATAATTTTGAGAGATTCAACGATTTTTTTTTTCTAAAATGAGAGTGAAATTAATTAAAAATATTCAAAATTTTAAAACTTAATATGAAATTTTTAAAATCTTGAGGGGGCCAAATTAAAATTTTCAAAAATTTAAAAGACAAAATTCGAACTTCTCAAAATTTTGGAGGGGCCGTAGCCCCTACTGGTCCCTTAAGCGTTCCGCCTCTGTGGATTCAATTTAGGGTTTAGGGTTTGTGGGTTTAAATATATGGTTTATGGTTAGAATTTAAGGTTTAGGAGTAAGGTTTAGTTTTTAAGGTAATATAATTAGGGATTTGAGTTTTAACCTACAAATCCTAAATTCTAACCACAACTACTAAATTATACAAATACTTATTTATGGTTAATTATGTATATTTTTTATTTTAAACATTTTATTGAAAGCTTTTATTTTAAACATTTTAAAAATGATATTTTAATTAAATTATGATTTCAAAACCTAATTTTCACTCCGAAGTGTTTCTCTAATATTTTACCAGTACTTATTTATGATTTGAATTTTTTATTCTTAGAATTTTTCATATATATATATATATATATATATATATATATATATATATATATATATTTAAAGTATTTTTTAATAGTAGCTCCTTAAAGTATTAATTATTAATGGACAATAAAATTAAGGGAAAATTACATTGGTGGTCACCAAACTATCACCATTTTTCTGTTGTGGTCCCTCAACTAATTTTTTTGTCAAAATCGTCCCTCCCGTTAGATACCTTTCATGTTTTGGTCCCTCTCCGTTAAAAAATTAACGGAATCGTTCTTTCGTTTCCTTTTCGTATGTTTCGAGAAATATATCGATCACTTCCGATTCTTTCTTTTTCTATTGATTCTTTTCCGATCGAGATGTATGGATCCATGAATCTATGTGTCTATATCGATCATGTTCATGGATTAACAAAAATGTGCAAAAGCTCTATTTGCCTCTGTCATTCTATTAGTCTCTTCCTTTTTTGCGTATGATATCGGCACTCCCTTTTGCAACATCCACTAATTCGAAACTTAATTTGAAAGTCATATTTCGACCCGAACGCTTTCAGGATGCCCCTAATAACCAACGAATGGAAAGTGCTTTTCCTTGTGTGGATCCTATTTCAATGGGAACTTGATGAGTCGATCCGCCTACGCGTTTTGCTTTAGCATTCTCTTTCTGCATCAGCATATTATATAATATTTTATTATTATTTCAATCGACCAACCAAAAGGTGACACGTGTCACCTACAAATTTCAAACAAATTAAAGGAGAAAAAAATCTTATGATTTGTGCGTGCGGGAGGAATTGAACCAGGGACCACTTGCATAAAAAGTTTAATGCTTAACCGCTAAGTTAAACTTGAAATTTGGTTAAATTTTAACCAAACAAATATTTGAGTTATACTCTCTCAACCTCAAAAATAAGCTTGAAATGTATTAGATCATTCTAAAAAGTTTGAATTGTTTAAAAATAACTATTTAGATTTAAAACTATTATTTTAATTTTTTAAAAAACATTTAGCTTGAAATGTAATTAAAATTGAAGATCAAACTAGAACTATTTTTGTAACGCCCGAGTTTAGGGGTTAGATAAAAATAATATTTTAATATTATTTGGGTTCGGTTTTATGGTTTAAATAATGGTTCGGGTTTTGTTTTCAAATTAACTAATTTAATGATTGACTATGTTTTGAAATTTAATCCCAAATAGCCATGGATGGTGTGCCCTTGTGAATATCCCATTTCATTAAGGGCAAATTGGTCTTTAGGCCTTTAAATTAAAATAAAACAAAACACCCATTTACTATTCATTGTCTTCCTCTTCAAATTTTTAACGTTGGAAGAGCTCATCCTCCCCAATCTACTATTCCATTCAAAAGCTCCCTCATTTCAACTCCATTTTGAAAGGTAATGACATTTTTGACTTCCCCTCATCCCCTCTCCTTGAAAGTACCTTTTATTTTCATTTTCATTGAGGTTTTAGAAAATGGCATTTTAGAAAGTTTGGATTAAAGATGAAAGCTTTATGTTGTTAAATTAAATATTTTGATTTATTATGTTTAGTTATGATGTATAGAGGTCAAATGGCACAACATATGTAAAATTCAAATGATTTTGAGCAATTTTCGGATTTGGGTTTCAAGGGGGGTTTTGGAGGGTTTTAAAGGGTGTTTGGGGTGGTTATGTGTTGGATTTTAGGGGCTGGTGTTAGTATGATATGTGAGGGTCACTTTGGGTGTATTAGATGGTTGTTTGGATGCTTGAAATGGAAGATTTCAGTGGGTTTTATGGGTTGCTCGGGAATTCTGTTTTGGACTTGATTTTGAGTGTTGGAAGCTTGAAAATGTTAATCTGGGTTAGTTTCGACAATGAGTTATTGATTGTGGATGTTTTGTTTGTGTTTGGGATTGATTAGAATCGAGTTCGGGCAATGGAGAAGCATCGGAAGTAAATCCGGGAAGTTGAAGGTGGTCGCTTGCTTGGTCTTTGAGCTTGGGAGCTTAGGTGAGTGGTTAATTGTTTTACTTGGTTTTAAAATGGTTGGTTCGAGTGTATGGACTAGGTTGGGCTTGGTAGACCCACCTAGAGTTAGGATGTTAGTGTGTACACATGAGTCAAAAGTCGCGCGTGGCCTTGGTGGCGTTGAGTCACCAAGGAGGAGTACGGGTTCGCCCGGAAATTGTATTTAAATATAGTCGGTGATGAGTGGAATCCCATCGACGGGGCGTGAGGATGAGTGGAATCCCCTCCGCGAGACCGATGATGAGTGTAATCCCACCGTGAGGTAATGTGGTTGTTGGATGTGAGTTCCAACGTGTCTATCCGCGTATTCGGGTCATAGCTAGGTGCCAATGTTGATTGATATGTGTATCAATGTGTTGAGATGTATGAGATTTAATTGGATGTTCAAATGTGGTTATATGTATTGTGGAATTGGGCTTATGGTCGTGGCATATTATATTGATTAGTGCTCATGCATCTTTATCTTGTGGTTTGTGGATCCTTGGTAAATATGTGTAATGCCTTGGCTAGATCGTGCTCGAACCCTGCAATGTTGAGGTTTGTTTTTAAGAGCTTACCTTCACGAAGCATCATTGCTTACGCTCTCTTTGTTCAACATTGCAGATCTGTAGAACTAATGTTTTGATATAATAATTGAAAAATGTTTTGGACTAATTTGAAAAGAATTTAAAACTTGTTTTTAAGTCCAAACAACTTGAAATTATGTTTGAGGTATTTTAAGAGGTTTTTGACAAAGATTTTTCATGTTTTAATAAGCCAAACTCGTGATTTCAAAGCACCAGTATCGATACGGTTGTACCAGTATCGATACCTTTTTGCCCAAGTTTGGCCACTGTCAAAACCCGTATCGATACGAGGGTTTAGTGTATCGATACGGAGGGGGTCGTTTCGATACGCCACGTCAGCGTACCGATCCCAATTTAACTACCCCAACGGCTATTTCCCAACGGCCATTTAAATGTCAAAGGGTACCGATACGCCCTCAAGCGTATCGATACGCCCAGGCTGGCAAGAGCCCAACGGCTAGTTCATATGAAGGCCGTATCGATACCGTTCCACGCGTATCGATACCGTTAGCTGCATAACAGCATTTATGAAGGGAAATAAAGTCCTCAACGGCTCCAATTCATCCCCAACGGCTAGTAACGGCTACAAACTCATTTGGGAGTATAAAAGGGACCTTCAAGCATCAAGAGAAGACTAATGCTTCAATTGTCAATCAACAAATGATTAAAGATTGTATTAGAGCTTAAATTGTCATTCATTGTATAGACAAACACTAGTGAGCCAAAATTGTCAAATTTGCTCAAGTGTTTTAGGTTTTTGGGTGAGTGCTTCATTGTGCAAACAAACACCTATTAGAGGGTTTAAGTTTGCTTTCTTAATCTCTTTGTAAAGAGGGTTTTGATCAAGGCTTTGGGTAGAAGCTTGATCGGTTGTAAGGGTTTCCTCCTAATCCAAGAAAAGGGGACGAATCAATTAGTGGATTGATTGAGAAATCCTTAGTGGGAAGCTAAGGTAGTGGATGTAGGTGCTTGTTAGAAGGCCGAACCACTATAAATCATTGTGTCCTTATTCTTTCTAGCTTCCTAAACCCTTCCACCTAAAAATCCACCTCTCCACCACTTGGTGAGCATAATCGGTTGAACGAATCGAGCCCCACACAACCCAACAAGATCCTTAGTTCGCGGGTTGCTTGAGCAAGTGGAGGGCCTCCAAGTGTGGTTGTTAGCTTGAGTACACCAAGTATGGATTTTTAAATGTTGAGTATGTAATAGTTTAAGCAATGGGACATGTGTTAATTTGATGGCTATGTTGTGGTTGATGTTGCTTAAGAGCATGTTAGACTCCTCGTATGTGTTGGCTATTTTGTCTTGAGATGTATGTCTTGCTTGATACCTTGTTAGCATGTTGCTATCTTGAAGTTGTCTAAGTATTGACCCTTGTTTGTCTAACTCCTTAAATGAGTGGTATGAAATGCATGACTTGTGTTGTTGTGCATTGGTGTTTAGTCTCGTTTCGTTGACGTTGAAGCATGCTTGTATGTTGGTTTGCCTTAAGATTCATCTCTAGTGTGTTGTTGGAGATTGTGAAAGTGTTTTGGGGCACCCTTGTGCCTTAAAACAGCCAAAATGAGTCTGCAGACATGGGGCGTTTCGAAACGGGCCACCCTGTTTCGATACGGTCCCTTTGCATTTAGCCAACCGTTTCGAAACGGATAGGGGCTGTTTCGGAACATTTTTGCTACTGGAATTTTGAGAAATTGACGAGATAGAGGCGTTCCGAAACGGGCCTTTGATGTTTCGAAACGGTCAAATCTCGTTGACCACGAGAAGTTGACCGTTGGGGTCGTTTCGATACGGGTCACCCCTGTTTCGAAACGGTCTCTCTATGGTTGACCCTGGCCTGTTGACTAAGTCAAGGCGTTTCGAAACACCCCAAGGGCGTTTCGATACGGCCTGCTGTAAAGGACTAAAATGAACTGTTTATTGTACCGTTTTGGTCGGTCGATGTTGATTTGTTGTTTCTTCCGCTGTTATGCTTCACATAGGATTTAATCATGCCTATAGACAAGATAAAGTTAAAAGAAATTTTCTGGGTCGTTAACCGAGGAGGAACCTTAACGGTTTTCGCTTCGGTTTTCCCCGTGTGGCCCACTCGGACCCGTCATTCGGCCAGACCGGGACGAGGGGGTTACACTTGTTGGTATCAGAGCCTAAGGTTACCGAGACCTTGGGCAGGTAAGTGAGGTAAGTTTAAGTTTTGAATTGATTTGCACGGTGTTTGCTTGCTTTGTAAGAATGATTGCTTGTGTGATAAGTATGTTGATTGTTTTATTTCAAAGCATGTGTGTAAGAGTCCCATTGCTACTGTTACATTGGAAAAAAAATGATTTTTAAATGAGGGAACGTACTTTAACACTTGGAAGCCTTGCCTTGCTAACCCAGCTTTGTATGTTTTGTTGTTGTGGTTGTAGTTAATATCTGTGAGAGCGATGTCTAGACCGAGAGGTAGGCCGAGAGTGGTTCGTCAGGAACCACGAGTTGCGGCTCCTGTTGAGCCGGCAGTTGGTGTGGAGGCTCACCTAGAAGGGCCGGTGGCCGCGGGAGTTGGCGCTCCTCCACCACCACCACCTCCTCCGCCTGGAGCTGGAGGCGAGGATGGAGCGGAAGGAGAGGGACCTCAAGGTGGCCAAGGTCCAGCTGGAATTGATATGACTCCTCTAGTGCAAGCAATAGCGGGGGCATTTCAGGCCGCAGTTGCGGGAGCTCAGGCTGCAGCTCAGCCTAGGTGTGACGATGCCAGTCTACCTTTGGAGAGGCTCCGTAGCTTGGGGGCCGAGGAGTTTAGGGGATCTACTCTAGAGAGATCGGAGTTATGGTTGGAGAAGACAGTTCGTATCTTGGCTCAGATGGGTTGTGCGGGCGCACGGAGATTGGGTTGTGTGATCTCGTTGCTTCAGGGTGATGCCTACACCTGGTGGGTCAACATTACTACTGGGGTTCCAGAGGCAGAGATAGATTGGGATTTCTTTGAATCCGCTTTCAGGAAGAGGTACTTGGGACCGAGGTACCTAGATGATAAGAAGCGAGAGTTTATGGCTCTTACTCAGGGAGATGCTTCAGTGACTAATTATGAGATCCGCTTTGTTCGCTTGAGTCAAGATGCTCCAGAGTTGGTTCCTACTGAAGTGGAACGCTGTAACCGATTCCGCTACGGATTGAATGAAGAGGTTAAGAGGTACACGCTAGCTTCTGACTACTCAGACTTTGATGTATTGGTCGCGAGGGCCAAGGATTTGGAACACAGTTTGGGTTCGGCCAAACGATCTGGTGGTTCTAGTTCTGGCAAGAGGCATAACCACTTTGATGGTAGAGATGCCAAGAGGCATAGAGGTGGCGGACATCAGTTTGATCAGAGGCGTGGCGGTGGCCACCATGGTAGGGGCCATCAGGGCCATAGAGGAGGAGGGCGCTTGCCCGAGTGTACCCGTTGTGAGAGACAGCATGTTGGTGAGTGTTGGGGTAATTTCCATGCTTGTTGGAACTGTGGTTCGAGGGACCACTTTATGAGGGATTGTCCGCATCAGGCGGCTCAGGCACCGAACATTGCTCAGGCTCCTGCGAGAGCGAATGATTTTCAGAGAGGCTGTGGGCACGGTCGTGGCTACTTCCAGCCTAGGGCTGATGCACCTAGGGTTGATGCTCAGAGGAACCTTGCTCATGTTGTGGCAGTGCATCCAGAGGCGGGAGGACCAGCGAGAGCCTATGCTCAGAGGGAGGCCGGGAACGACACTGATGTGATAGCAGGTAATTTCGAGTTACAGTCTATGTCTTTGTTTTCTTTGGTTGATTCGGGTTCTACGCATTCCTACATTTTGAGTGAGCATGCACAGAAGTTAGATATCCCTGTTGAGATCTTAGATGTAGGTATGCATGTTACTAGTTCTTTTGGTGAGACAGTTGTGGTTAGACGTATGTATAGGAGATGTCCACTGAAGATTCAGGGTCATGTGTTCTCAGTTGATATGATGGAACTTCATTTCTATGGTTTTGATATCATTCTGGGTATGGATTGGTTGGTTGAGTATCGGGCTAGTGTGGATTTTGAGACAAAGAGAATTTCCTTGAAACTTTCGGATGACTACGAGGTAGTAGTAGTAGGTGAGAACATTAAGTTCTTGTCTAATGTGGTGTCAGCGTTAGAGGCTCATAGGTTGATGGACTCAGGATGTGGGGCTTATCTAGCTTATGTTATGAATCCGGATATGAGTGAAGCTAGACCGAAAGATATCAGAACAGTGTGTGACTTTCCAGATGTGTTTCCTGAAGAGTTGTCGGGTTTGCCTCCTGACAGAGATGTTGAGTTTGTGATTGAGACAGTTTCAGGATCTAATCTAGTTTCGATAGCTCCGTATCGTATGGCTCCGAAAGAGTTGAAAGAATTGAAGAGTCAGCTGCAAGAATTGTTAGACCGTGGTTTCATTAGGCCTAATAGTTCTCCGTGGGGTGCTCCCGTATTGTTTGTGAAAAAGAAAGATGGTAGCATGCGCATGTGTATTGACTATAGACAGTTGAATCAGTTGACTGTGAAGAATAAGTATATGTTGCCTCGTATAGATGATTTGTTTGATCAGTTGAGAGGTGCTTCAGTGTTTTCGAAGATAGATTTGAGATCCGAGTACTATCAGTTGAAGGTGAAAGAGTGTGATGTTCCGAAGACAGCTTTTAGGACTAGATATGGTCACTATGAGTTTCTTGTGATGTCGTTTGGGCTCACCAATGCACCTTCAGCATTCATGGACATGATGAACAGAATTTTTAGAGACTATCTAGACCGTTTTGTAGTTGTTTTCATTGATGATATACTTGTGTACTCGAAGACAGAAGAAGAGCATGATGAGCACTTGAGATTTGTTTTACAGAGATTGTTGAGCAATCAATTGTATGCGAAGCTTAGTAAATGTGAGTTCTGGATTCGAGAGGTTGTGTTTCTTGGCCATGTTGTTTCGGCCGAAGGTATCCGAGTTGATCCATCGAAGATTGAGGCGATTGTTGAGTGGAAACAACCTAAGTCTGTGACCGAGATTAGGAGTTTCCTAGGATTAGCCGGTTATTATAGGAGATTTGTTGATGGTTTCTCTAGAGTAGTTGCTCTTTTGACTAAATTGTTGCAAAAAGGAGTTAAGTCTGAATGGTCAGATGCAAGACAGAAGGCCTTTGAGAAATTAAAAGAAGCTTTGACAAATGCGCCAGTGTTAGTACAACCTGTTTCAGGTAAGGAGTTTGTGATTTACAGTGATGCTTCCTACGTAGGCTTAGGATGTGTTTTGATGCAAGATAGGAGAGTTGTTGCTTATGCTTCTAGACAGTTGAAGATTCATGAGAAGAACTATCCTACGCATGATATAGAGCTAGCCGCATTTGTGTTTGCGTTGAAGATTTGGCGTCATTATTTGTATGGTGAGAAGTGTATAGTTTACACCGATCACAAGAGCTTGAAGTACTTGATGACACAGAAAGAGTTGAACTTGAGACATAGAAGATGGCTAGAGTTGCTAAAAGATTATGACTTGACCATTGAGTACCATCTAGGTAAAGCAAATGTAGTAGTCGATGCTTTGAGTAGAAAAGTGGCCGTTGAGTTGAGAGCTATGTTTGCTAGATTGAGTGTGTCCGATGATGGTGGTTTGATCGCCGAGTTGCAAGTGAAGCCTTCTTTGGTTCAGTTGATTAGAGAGAAGCAGTTGCAAGATGTGAGTTTAGTTCCTCATGTTCAGGACATAGCCGAAGGAAGACCAACCGAGTATAGCTTTAGTGGTGAGAGCTTGTTGTGCTTTAGAGATAGAATTGTTGTACCAGAAGATGTTGAGTTGAGACGTCAGATTCTGAGTGAAGCACATTCGAGTCCCTTTTCTATGCATCCGGGTAGTACCAAAATGTACCGAGATTTGAAGAATGATTACTTCTGGGTTGGTTTGAAGAGAGATGTAGCCGAGTATGTGAGCCGTTGTATGGTTTGTCAGAGAGTGAAGGCAGAACATCAGGTTCCTTTAGGTTTGCTACAGCCTTTGAAGATTCCGGAATGGAAATGGGAGAGGATCACCATGGATTCTGTGTCGGGGTTGCCTTCGTCTCCTTCGAAGAAGAACTCCGTTTGGGTGATTGTTGATAGGTTCACAAAGTGTGCTCACTTCCTAGCAGTGAACACTACGAATTCCTTAGACAAGTTGGCAAACTTGTACATCCATGAGGTTGTGAGGCTTCATGGAGTTCCGAAGTCTATTGTTTCAGATAGGGATCCTAGATTTACTTCGAGGTTCTGGGGTTGCTTGCATAGTTCTCTAGGTAGCCGGTTGCATTTCAGCACGTCTTATCATCCGCAATCCGATGGGCAGTCAGAGCGAGTGATACAGATTCTTGAGGATATGCTTCGTTATTGTGTGATTGACTTCCAGGGTTCTAGGGAGAAGCACTTACCGTTAGTTGAGTTTGCTTACAACAACAGTTATCAGTCTAGTATCCAGATGGCACCTTATGAGGCTCTGTATGGTAGACGGTGTAGGACTCCGATTTGTTGGGCTGAAACAGGTCAGAGATTGTTACTGTAGAACTAAAGTTTTGATATAATAATTGAAAAATAATTTGGACTAATTTAAAAAGTATTTAAAACATTTCCAAAGTCCAAACAAGTTTAGGGATGTCTTTAAAAAGGTTTTCTTATGTTTTCAAAGGCCATTTTTCACAAAACTGTCCTAGTGTTTCGAAACACCTTAGGGCATTTCGAAACAGGTGCCTCCAGTAGCCAAAACGTTTCGAAACGTGTTTCAAAACGGGCTCTCTATGGACAGCATTTTTGCCCAGCGTTTCGAAACGGGCTAGGCCGTTTCGATACGCCCACGTGGCAATGACCCCAACGGTCATAAATCTCAACGGCTATTTTCCCAACCAACTTTTAAATGCAGGCGTTTCGATACGGGACTACAGCGTTTCGATACGAGTTTCGAAATGGCCAGGAGCCGTTCCGAAACAGACATGAGGCGTTCCGAAACGGCCAGGAGGTGTTCCGAAACGGATGCCCTGACAGACTGCAACGGCTCTTTCTACATTGAGAGTGTTTCGAAACGGCTTCGAGCGTTTCGAAACGGGGAGCTGCAGAATGCATTTATGGTAGGAATTAAAGTCCTCAACGGCTCCAATTTGATCCCAACGGCTAGTAACGGCTACAAACTCATTTGGGAGTATAAAAGGGACCTCCAAGCATCAAGAGAAGACTAATGCTTCAATTGTCAATCAACAAATGATCAAAGATTGTCTTAGAGCTTAAATTGTCATTTATTGTATAGACAAACACTAGTGAGCCAAAATTGTCAAATTTGCTCAAGTGTTTTAGGCTTTGGGTGAGTGCTTCATTGTGCAAACAAACACCTATTAGAGGGTTTAAGTTTGCTTTATTTATCTCTTTGTAAAAGAGGGTTTTGATCAAGGCTTTGGGTAGAAGCTTGATCGGTTGTAAGGGTTTCCTCCTAATCCTAGAAAAGGGGACGAATCAATTAGTGGATTGATTGTGAAATCCTTAGTGGGGAGCTAAGGTAGTGGATGTAGGTGCTTGTTAGAAGGCCGAACCACTATAAATCATTGTGTCTTTTTACATTCTAGCTTCCACAACCCTTCCACCCAAATATCCACCTCTCCACCACTTGGTGAGCTAAGTTTGGTTGATCGAATCGAGCACCTCACAACCCAACAGTTACCTATGCCAGACTTGCTTAAGGGGACTACCGACAAAGTGAAGTTGATTTGTGACCGTTTGAAAGCAGCTTCCGATCGTCAGAAGTCTTATGAAGATTTGAAGAGGAAAGAGATTGAGTACTCAGTGGGTGAGAAGGTGTTTCTGAAAGTATCTCCGTGGAAGAAGGTAATGAGATTTGGCCGAAAGGGCAAGTTGAGTCCGAGGTTCATTGGTCCGTATGAGATAGTTGAACGGGTTGGGCCTGTAGCGTATCGTTTGAGGTTACCTTCTGAGTTAGAGAAGATCCATGATGTCTTTCATGTGTCTATGCTTAGGAGATATAGATCGGATCATTCGCATGTTATGCCCGTTGAGGAGATAGAGTTAAATCCGAATTTGTCCTATAATGAGGAGCCCATTGAGATACTTGCTTCTGATAGCAAGGTGTTGCGTGGCAAGACCATAGAGTTGGTCAAGGTGTTGTGGAGACATAGAGGTGTGGAAGAGGCCACGTGGGAGAGGAAAGCAGATATGGTTGAGCAGTTTTCGTATTTGTTTCCACCAGGTAATTTCGGGGACGAAATTTCCTTAAGTGGGGGAGAGTTGTAACGCCCAGGTTTAGGGGTTAGGTGAAAATAATATTTTAATATTATTTGGGTTCGGTTTTATGGTTTAAATAATGGTTCGGGTTTTGTTTTCAAATTAATTAATTTAATGATTGACTATGTTTTGAAATTTAATCCCAAATAGCCATGGATGGTGTGCCCTTTTGAATATCACATTTCATTAAGGGCAAATTGGTCTTTAGGTCTTTAAATTAAAATAAAACAAAACACCCATTTACTATTCATTGTCTTCCTCTTCAAATTTTTAACGTTGGAAGAGCTCATCCTCCCCAATCTACTATTCCATTCAAAAGCTCCCTCATTTCAACTCCATTTTGAAAGGTAATGATATTTTTGACTTCCCCTCATCCCCCTCTCCTTGAAAGTACCTTTTATTTTCATTTTCATGGAGGTTTTAGAAAATGGCATTTTGGAAAGTTTGGATTAAAGATGAAAGCTTTATGTTGTTAAATTAAATATTTTGATTTATTATGTTTAGTTATGATGTATAGAGGTCAAATGGCACAACATATGTAAATTTCAAATGATTTTGAGCAATTTTCGGATTTGGGTTTCAAGGGGGGTTTTTGGAGGGTTTTAAAGGGGTTTTAGGGTGGTTATGTGTTGGATTTTTGGGGCTGGTGTTAGTATGATATGTGAGGGTCACTTTGGGTGTATTAGATGGTTGTTTGGATGCTTGAAATGGAAGATTTCAGTGGGTTTTATGGGTTGCTCGGGAATTCTGTTTTGGACTTGATTTTGAGTGTTGGAAGCTTGAAAATGTTAATCCGGGTTAGTTCCGACAATGAGTTATTGATTGTGGATGTTTTGTTTGTGTTTGGGATTGATTAGAATCGAGTTCGGGCAACGGAGAAGCATCAGAAGTAAATCTGGGAAGTTGAAGGTGGTCGCTTGCTTGGTCTTTGAGCTTGGGAGCTTAGGTGAGTGGTTAATTGTTTTACTTGGTTTTAAAATGTTTGGTTCGAGTGTATGGACTAGGTTGGGCTTGGTAGACCCACCTAGAGTTAGGGTTAGGGTGGTAGCCTAATCCTAAACTTGATCTAGAGCCTTTGGATGAACTCATATATGTGGATGTGTATGTCTCGTATGAAATGTGATATGAATGCTTATGTATATTGTGATGTACATGTAAGATGAGGCATGTTTTGTAATGCTTGAGACATGCATGTTAATGGTTCATGATAGTGTTCATGGTGAGTACGTGCTAAACACGGAATTGATTGAAATGAGTAATGTGGAATGAGCAAAATGTTGGCACTAGTATGCTTGAGTACAAATGATCGATCATTAGGATGTTAGTGTGTACACATGAGTCAAAAGTCGCGCGTGGCCTTGGTGGCGTTGAGTCACCAAGGAGGAGTACGAGTTCGCCCGGAAATTGTATTTAAATATAGTCGGTGATGACTGGAATCCCATCGACGAGGCGTGAGGATGAGTGGAATCCCCTCCGCGAGACCGGTGATGAGTGTAATCCCACCGTGAGGTAATGTGGTTGTTGGATGTGAGTTCCAAAGTTTCTATCCGCGTATTCGGGTCATAGCTAGGTGCCAATGTTGATTGATATGTGTATCAATGTGTTGAGATATATGAGCTTTAATTGGATGTTCAAATGTGGTTATATGTATTGTGGAATTGGGCTTATGATCGTGGCATATTATATTGATTAGTGCTCATGCATCTTTATCTTGTGGTTTGTGGATCCTTGGTAAATATGTGTAATGCCTTGGCTAGATCGTGCTCGGACCCTGCAATGTTGAGGTTTGTTTTTAAGAGCTTACCCTCACTAAGCATCATTGCTTACGCTCTCTTTGTTCAACATTGTAGATCCTTAGTTCGCGGGTTGCTTGAGCAAGTGGAGGGCCTCCAAGTGTGGTTGTTAGCTTGAGTACACCAAGTATGGATTTTTAAATATTGAGTATGTAATAGTTTAAGCAATGGGACATGTGTTAATTTGATGGCTATGTTGTGGTTGATGTTGCTTAAGAGTATGTTAGACTCCTCGTATGTGTTGGCTATTTTGTCTTGAGATGTATGTCTTTCTTGATACCTTGTTAGCATGTTGTTATCTTGAAGTTGTCTAAGTGTTGACCCTTGTTTGCCTAACTCCTTAAATGAGTGGTATGAAATGCATGACTTGTGTTGTTGTGCCTTGGTGTTTAGTCTCGTTTCGTTGACGTTGAAGTATGCTTGTATGTTGGTTTGCCTTAAGATTCATCTCTAGTGTGTTGTTGGAGATTGTGAAAGTGTTTTGGGGCACCCTTGTGCCTTAAAACAGCCAAAATGAGTCTACAGACAGGGGGCGTTTCGAAACGGGCCACCCTGTTTCGATACGGTCCCTTTGCATTTGGCCAACCGTTTCGAAATGGATAGGGGCTGTTTCGGAACATTTTTGCTACTGGAATTTTGAGAAATTGACGAGATAGAGGCATTCCGAAACGGGCCTTTGATGTTTCGAAACGGTCAAATCTCGTTGACCACGAGAAGTTGACTGTTGGGGTCGTTTCGATACGGGTCACCCCTGTTTCGAAACGGTCTCTCTATGGTTGACCCTGGCCTGTTGACTAAGTCAAGGCGTTTCGAAACACCCCAAGGGCGTTTCGATACGGCCTGCTGTAAAGGACTAAAATGAACTGTTTATTGTACCGTTTCGGTCGGTCGATGCTGAATTGTTGCTTCTTCCGTTGTTGTGCTTCACATATGATTTAATCATGCCTATAGACATGATAAAGTTAAAAGAAATTTTCTGGGTCGTTAACCGAGGAGGAACCTTAACGGGTTTCGCTTCGGTTTTCCCCGTGTGGCCCACTCGGACCGGTCATTCGGCCAGACCGGGACGAGGGGGTTACAATTTTTCACTTCATTTTGAAATAAATAATAATAATTAAATAATAATTTATTTATTTTATAAACTTAATATTAAAAAATTCTAAATATTTATTTTATAATATTTATTTAAGATAAAATATGATTTTTTTAAATAACATTTAATTTGTTAACATCTATATGAACAAATTATTTTACATTTAATTAATTTTTAGAATGATCTAATACATTTGTATAAAAATAAATAATTAGTTTTTTTATTCCCAAACGAATTGAAAAAATAATTTTAGATTGATTTTAGTAGTAATTAGATTTAATTTTGAGGTGATAATACATTTTAAATTAAACAAAATTTGTAGATATATAGCTTAGTGGTTGAACCTATTGCTTTTGGTGCAATGTGTTCCTGGTTCAAATCATCATATAGGCAATTTTTCTTATTTATGAGGCCGAGGGTGTATAACTTAAATATTTTTTTGATAAAAATTATATCCCCACTCGGTTGATGGTTGTTTGCCGATGAAATCAGTCATGGGTAGCGGTACTTTTTGCTTAACAGCTTGGATCGCGCATCACTCCTTCTTCCTTCTTTATGCGTCTCGTTTGGACAGAGACGAGAAGATTCAAGAGGCTGCTAAATTTTTTTGGTATGCTTATCTCCATAGAAGTATTCATTTTTCTTTGTTTTTAGGTTGTAAGGATTTTTTTTGGGTTGTTTAATCCAAATATTCTTCTTCTTGGATGCATTGTAATTGTGATTTTTCTATGGATTTAATAAAAATTTAGTGGCTTTTATCAAAAAAAATTTAATCAAATCTCAAGCCTAGCTCAAAGGTTAAGCATTGGCCCCCTTATGCAAGGGGTCCTTGGTTCGATGTGTCACCTCCTGGTTGGTCGATTGAAATAATAAAAAAATATTATATATAATACGTTGGCGAGGAAAGATAATGGTGATTTGGAAAATAAAGATATAAAAAAATTCCATGCCAGGGATTCCGTTAATTTTTTTAACGGAGAGGGACCAAAACAGGAAATGTATCTAAAGGGGGATGTTTTTTACGAAAAAAATTAGCTGGAACCAAAACATGAAAAGAGTGATAGTTTGGTGACCACCAGTGTAGTTTTCCCTAAAATTAATATTATACAACTACTCAAATTATACTTTGATATTGGTTAACTTTTGAAATATTTTGACATCCATTAATTAGCTTAGTGGTTAAAGATGTTTATATTATCTTATTTTGTATGAGTTTAAATCTTAATATAAGAATATAATATCACTATTTAATAAAAATAACTTTTGGACTATTTTGGATTTATAATATATAAATCTTCACGTGAAATAGAAGTAATTACTAAAAAATAAATAAACACATGTATAAATATATTAGCATAAAGTGACTAGTTTGATGTTGGTAAAATCAATTACTATTTTGAACGTACCAAAAAATTAAATTATAAGCATATTTATAAAGTTAAAATATTAAATTTTAATCACTAAGTTATAATAATAATTTACTCTTTTAAGAAAATAAAATAATATAAATATTAGTATATTTTATTTTATTTCTTTTAGGATAACTATGAATCAAAGTCGCGAGAGAAAATGGACTTCTATTTCATAAACCTATCACTTTGAGAGATTTGAAGGAAGTTTGTTTTCACTTGATTACAATTTGTTCAAAGGTTTGTTCAACAAATCAATTAATACTACAACGTTTTCGAGAAAAAAAAATTAGCTGATAAAAGGCATATTTTTTAGACATAATAAAAAGACATTTGAAATTGAATGACACTTTTTGCTAATTAAACTAAGTAGAACTAGGAGGAAGGGTAAATTTAGAAAACTTTGATTTGTGTTTAGTATCTTTTTCTAACGTATATTGGACCTTAACCGAAATTTTATGTCCCTTTTTGGTGCTATATCTATACCTAATACTAAACAATTAGATTTATAATTTAGAATTAAGGTTTAGAGTCAGAGCATAGAGTTAGAGTGTAAAATTTATTCAGGCTTTATAATTTAAGGTTTAAAATTTAAATTTAGATTTTAGGGTTTAATTTTTTAATATTAGTGCATAGATAACATCGAAGAGAGACAAATAATTTTCTTTCAATGGAACATATTACAAAAGTACAATCTTTCCAACAATGTATTAGAAAACTATAAAATAACATATATAGACACACAAATAGCGACCTAATCTTTCTGTGTTAACATAGTCTAGCTGACTAGTGCTTAAATTATACATTATTTTATTAATAATTACTCCTTGATTAGTTGTTTTAAGATGCTTAGCTGGTGATTTTCTGTTCTTTTCTGTGCATGGCAATAGATTCTGGAAAATGTGCTAAAAATGCTGAATTTTGCAAGTTTTCTGGATTCATGGCTGGATTAGTGGGCATGAATTGGGGCATGAATGCGCTGACTCGACGACACGTTAGCAGGCTTCTAGAAGATGATGTCAGCAGCGCGTGATAGCTTATCAGCCGCGTTCCGGATCACTTATCAGTCGAGATTTGGATTAAAGCTTGGGGATTATCTTTTATTTTTAAATTTAAGCATTTTAAGATTTATTTATTATCACTTAGGAATTATCTCTTGTATTTTAAATATTTTAGGATTATCTCTTATCATTTTAAGAGTATTTTTAGGGTTTTAGGAAGCTATAAATACCCCTCGGGGGTAAGCTTCAAAAAAATCATCTTTCATCTCTTGTTTTTAGTTTTTATTTGTTCTTAGGAAATTTTATTTTAATAAAGTTTTATTTTTTTTCATAGCCAAAGGCTAAAGCGATGACTCGATTTCAACGTGAGAGATGAAAAATACTTAAGTAACTTCAGGTTTTTTCTCTCGGTTTTCTAAGCTTAATTTCAAAATCAAAACGATTTCAAAACTAAAGATTGACTTTGGTTAGGATGTTGTTTTTGGTTAAATATGTGGGAGGAAGGATCGGCTATTGAAGCACATTCGACTTCCTGGGAACACACTTAGTAAATTGATTACTAAGAGAAAATTGAGATCGGAACCGTTGTTATTGAAACAACATTCGAGTCGGGTTTTTCCAAGAACTTTAAAACTGTTTATTTTTAACAGCGATAGCCGCGGTTAATCTAACCAGAAAACTAGAATCTAAAAATTGATTTTAGATTATCGGTTTACCGGAGAGAAAAAAAACAAGTCCCAAGGATTGATCCTTGTAGGCAAGTAACCGACGTGAATCATGAAGTAAAAATATTTTCCGATGATCTGAGGAAATTGAGTCAAAGCAAAAGCCCGAAGCTAATCTTTATTTGAATTCACTTCTTTTTAATATTCTCTATAATATTTATTTTTACTTAAATTCTACAAATCACCCCTTTTCTATTTAAACATCATTCAACTCTCTTCTTGGCTCACCGATCAAGCGAACATAAATCAGGAAGTTTTCTTAGTCCTTGTGGGATCGACCCTTACTTCTCTTTTACTACATTTAACTTCCTTTATTTATTAATTGAGAATAAGGAATTATTTTGACGCGAAAACGACGCGTGTCACTAGCCTTCAACTTAATTGACTCATGACTCACTTTTAAAGCTCCAACTTCATCGAAATAATAATTACGCCTATGACGTTGGTGAAAAATATGTAAAACTTGTATATTTTGTAAAAAAAAATTTAACAATGATTATTGGTCTGTGATAAAAAAGTTATTCATAAATCTTATAAAAACATGGGTTTAAGCCTAAAATGGAACTTTTAGTTGTTTATTTAAATATTATATAGAAATAAAAAAGATACAAATAGCAATACAATAGTATTAAGGGTAAACTACATAAATGGTCCCCCGACTATGTTCTAATTATCTTTTGCGTCCCTTGACTATCATAAGTTACAAATTGGTCCCTTGACTAATCGAGACATACAAACCAGTCCTATTCCGTTAAAAAAAACGGACGGCTGACCTGGATGTTAACTTGTTGACTGGGTTTTTCTTACCCGCTAACAAAGAAAAAGCTTCTTTCTTTTCATTTTCCATGGCCATGGAACCTCAACCACCGCCCCTAAAGTTCCTAACCCGGCTTAACTCCGCCGTGGCCAACAGTCGAGTCAAAAACATTTCAAACTTACTGAACGAAACTCTACTTTCACAACAGAGTTATGTGCCGACAAAATCATGTTTCTCACCATGGCTTACATCTTGGCATTCAATTCTTCCATCCTCGCCGACTCCGACGGCCCTTGCAGCGTTTCTGATTGCTTTCCTTTATGCTCCGACCCTTTCGTTCCTTTATACTAATAGAAATGCAAGTAAACCCATATCTCTTTTTTGTACCCGTATCTGAAAAACTTTATAAAAACCTCAACATCACCCCCCGAGCTATTGCTGCATATTTTACCATGTTATGGACTCGCATAGGTTAGTTTCTGCCATTAGAATGTACAAGAAGATATATTAGGATTAAACAAGAAGATGACCTCGTAAAAACCATAGAGTTTCTAACCAATATTATAGTTTATTCTTCTCAAACTTTAACATGAAATTTATAAATGAACTAGGAGTGAAAATAAAAGTAACACACTTGAGACCTATGTTGTTAGCAAGCACCGTTGTAAACAAGTGGTTTGAATTTGCCTTTTCTACAGGTTTACAAAAAAGTTACCAGTGATGGATCATCAATAGGAGAAGCCTATACCAATGTAATAGAATTTGGCCATTCAAATTGTGTATCCCCGTGGATTAAGGGTTGCATCCATGTAATACCCTAAAACTACCGTAGTTGAAAAACTTTAAGTTAGATAGTAAAGAAGATGAAAATAGGTTGTAACCTGAAATGTTGTGAAAAAATAGATTGTAACCTATATTGTGGTACGAGTATTGTGCAACCTGAAATATTGTGTAAAAGCGGGTTGTAACCTATATTGTGGTACGAGTATTGTGCAACCTGAAATGTTGTGTAAAAACAGGTTGTAACCTATAAGGTGGTACGAGTATCGTGCAACTTGAAATGTAGTGAAAAAGTAGGTTGTAACCTAAAATATGGTGCGAATGTAGTATAACTTGGAATATGGTACAAAAGAGGTTGTAACCTAAAATGTGAACGACTTTGAGAAGTTAAAGGAACAAGAAAATAGGTTATTAGTGGGAATCAAAATATAATATAATAAGGCCATAGTGGGATTTGAGTGGAATTCACTTGGCTATAGAGAGATCCATGTGTCATTATAAACAATGACAACCAGCCATGCATAGAAAAAAGGGTGACTCTTGTTTCATTATTTTTCTTCATTATCTTTCTCCTTCACAAACACACCACCAAAAATACATGAGAGAAGAGAGAGAATAGAGAAAAAATCTGGAAATTCTTGAAGATCAAACACTTGAATTGCTGGGAAAGTTAAGCTAGGGTTCATATACGTTCATGCATGTAGCGATCTTTCATGTAAGTGCATCTCTATGGTAACCGATTGTTCTTGTAATTTTTAATTTTGTGTTTGATGAATTTCTAGGTTGATCATGCTGGAAATTATGTTTACAAATTTTTAATGGTGAGTTATAAATATTTATAACATGCTAGAATAATTAAAATTCAGAAAATTTGTATGCATGAAGACTACGATACAAAACTATCATTTTTCGCACTTTGCATATACCCTGGATTAAAATAGATTTTTGTCCATGTTAAAGTTCGAACTAGAAAAACTTTTGAAGAGAAAAGATGTAGAGGATGAAAAATACTATAAGATAGAGGTCTCACATGCATGAAAATGTTACTGGAATGCTGAAAAATTATGTTAGAAGTAACGAGTTCTATTTTGAAAAAAAACTGGAGACTGCCTAGGTTAATCACTATTTTCGAAATGTTTAGGGACAAATTTGAGGTCTATAAAATTTGGTAAAAATTCTAAGAAATAGGGGAACCTAATAATGTTTGATTAGTCACATGATAATGGTGTTAAATGACTTCAAAATATGTTTTTGGAAACATTTGGAAATTTTGCTAATATGAAGTTCATAATGCCATGTTTTTTTATGAAATGGGAACATGGTTATAATGTACTTAGATGTTTTTAATAGTGGTTAAAAACTCAGAATTAAATGAGTTTTTCATCAAAGGTGAATTGGCCCCTAATGTTGTAAGATAAAAATTGGAAACAGTTTAGGTCACTATAAATGCCCTGTTTTCAAACAATAAATTGTATTGATAGGGAAATGATAAAAATATGTGATATACATGGTCTTAAATCTATGAAAATAAGCTTTCTAGAATGATAAAGAACTCCTAATTTAGAGTTGTGTGTAAAACGTTATGGACAGTTTAGTGTAGGTTGTTCAAACTGCCAGAATAGGGGCAGTTTCATGTTGCATTGTGTATATACTTACAAATGTGATTGGATATGATTTGAATTGATTTCTAATGCATGTTTTATGTTGTTTACTAGTTGTTTAAGACCAAATTGGAGAAGAATTGTTGGAGGAATCGAGGCTTGATCAAGGTAGAAAGAGGGGGAAAAGGCTTGCTAATTAAGGATTCCAACTAAGCTTTGGAGTATTGTGAGTGTGGTTGCCTTTAGGGCTAAGAATAGTGTCTTAACCACTTCTTTATGTTATAAGATAACACATTTGATGCATGAAATGAATCTAAATTATAGTTGGTAAATTAAAATGGAAATGGAAGAAGGATTAAAAAGAAATGAATTTAGATGATAATGCTTGATGCTAGTGTTAACTACTAGTGTACATTGTACTTCGAATAGTTCGATGTTGATTGTGGCCTTGGATATGGATGATCATATGCTGATATGCTATTTTTATGAAGAATTGAATGAATTATATTGATGATATATGTTTGCTGGAAATAAAATGATAAGCGAGCTTGAATGATATTGATGAAATGCTTACATGACATGTCTATATGAAATTGTTTGGTGGTTGTAAAACTCTTGTTTGAATTGAATGAAAATTTAAAAGACATTACAAGTCTTTGGTTGACTAGTGGTCTTTAGGTAGAATGGCATGCCTTAGAGTCTGAGCTCTATTGATTTAACGGTGGTTAGTCACCTACTAATGCTTTGAGCATCTACTGTTACAAGTTGAATGTTGTAGTTAAACACCTTGATACATTGTGTATCTACTGATCTTTGGTGCTTTGAGCATCTACCTTTATATGTTGGTACTTGGTACATATTGACTTGATTACCTAGTCCGCTTAATCATCCAAGGCAAAACTTAATAAACTCACAATAAGACATTATATGATCAATGAAATGGTGAAATGATACATGGTTACTTGCTATATGAAATGATATGATTGATATGAGTAATGACCCTATTTGAATGATATGAAAAATGTGATCAATGGTATGATATCATCTTTTACTTTACATGACAACATGAATTGCACATGATATTATAAAAGAATATCTATTCGAATTGTACAAATGACATGATACTATGTTTGAATGACTTGACTCATGAATGAATATGACATTGATATATGATTCTTGTTCTTTGGTGATGTTATACATTGGTATGTTTGTTTGACATTGAATGTGAGTATGTTTATATGACTTGACGATATGATATGAATGGAACTAGCTAAGTCTACTTGAGCATGAGATAAGCTAGCTAGGTGTGACTTGTTAGTGTTAAGCCTAGCTAGGTAACCTTAATGGTATGAATAACATATTAAAAGATTGAATTAGTAAATTATAGAAACTACCACACTAAGTACATTGCGTACTTACCACCTCTTGTTTCCTTCTTCCAAAATAACATGTCTCTGATATTCGCAAGCACTCTATTTTGATCCGGGAGCTAACACAAGCCAAGATACAAGTATGATATAAGCTTTGCTTAAACTCCAAGATGGCGGCATAGTTATATGTTAATGTGTCACGTGCATTTTGAACATGAATATGATAGTTTAGTTTGTATAAGCTTAAAACAAAGTTTATGTTATGTAATGTTGAGTTTGATGTTTGCTATGTATATATATGGCTTTGATGGCATAAATGTGTATATGGTGATGTTGTTTAAGCTTTGATAAGTACTACGGAAATGTTATATGTTGCTTAAGTTGGTGACTGTCCAAATAATAATATATGTGTAAGGTTGATATGTAAGTTTGATCTAGGTGACTTGCATAGAAAATTTGCTTTGTTTGGTGACATGTTTCGAATGGCTATGTTGTATTAGAGTTATAATTGTTATAATGATACAGATATGGGAAGATACATGTATCTAGTAATAGATTTGAATGAAAATCACATGAGTAGCTTTGAAGTATTCGAATGTTTTGTTGTCTTGTGTAGTTCGAATGGAATCTTATATGGTTTAGGTTGATTAAACATGATATATGATATGTGTACTTGTTATTTATGGTCGATGGGTTTAAGATAACATGATCATATGCCATGTTATGTTGTGATTCATTGTCTATGGTTAACATGTTAGTATAGGTTAATAAGATTATATGTAACATGTGTATAGGAATGTTTACAAGCATGTTGGTGTATTAGCCGAATGTACTACAAGTAAGTTTGATTTGGTTTGGCTTGTATAAATGACTCTCCGAATGATGCATTGCACTAGATTGAAATATATATGTATGATATGGTTAGTGTTTAATTAACTTGAAGTGAATCCTTTAAATATCCTGGATTGGTATGTTTAAATTTTTTAAGAGAATTGCATCTAGAGTTTGTTATGATTATATGATATATTCGAATGGTATGTTATGATTGATTTTGTATATGTTGGTTTACATGACATTAGGAACATGTCATTGTATTTAGATTGGTTGAATGTTCATGAATGTGAATGTATATATGCTTAATGATTCATGTTGTCATGTATAGGGTGTCTTGATTGTTATGTAAATGTAAGCTTAGATGTATATATGTTAGGAAGTGAATGTATCTAGTTATAGCTTGAAATGAAATTGAATGACCTTATTGAGCATGTTAAGACTCGATTGGTTTAGTTGTATTAAAAGAACTTGTAATTGTAGGCTTGATTAATTAAGGTAGAGAATATATTCATGTATAGTCCAAGCGGTCATGTTAACCGAATATTTATTAGATTGTTAGAGGTTGATTTGAATCCTATATGTGTTGATCGAATGTGATTAGATGTATAAGTTAAACCGAATGTTTAAGTGATAACATGTTCTGAATCTTATGTGTTTGATTCAATTGTATATATGTGCTATGTTGATAGTCGAATGATAATAGATTGTTTAAGTTAAATGTTTGAATGATATGTTAGTTTACAAGTTAGGCTATGTGATTAGATTACATGTTACAAAGTTTTTGTTGTCCCATCTATGTGTATCATGGTTCGGTTACATGTTTATAGGATTACATGATTTCATAAGCTGCTCAACTCTTATTGTTAGATATTATATGATCGAATCTATGTTTACATGTTCCTTACGATATTTGTTTACGTGTTCTGTATCGGTAACGCCTCTCGCTCCTAAACCGAGCGTGTGGTGTTACATAAATTGGTTTTCAGAGCTTCGGTTTAGCCGATTCTCGGACTAAACTGGGCTATTGCATCATATAGGATCTTACTATGCCACCTAGGAGTCTTATATCGAACTGCTTGTGATTTCGCTCTCTAATCTCGATCTTTTCTGAATTCTTAAATAGAATGTCTGCTACTAATCTAGGCCGGGACGATGAAAGTCCCAAAATATTATCGAATAACAACGGGAATAGTGTTGGAATGCAATCTTCCGTTCAACTAGAACAACTTCGAGATCATGTCCCTCAACAATCAAAGAACCCCAATAATATAAAAGAGCAAGGAACTCGATTTTCACGAGTCATAAGGGATTGGCCAAAATGTTTTGGAAGAGCAAAGAACTCGTCGTCGGAAGATTCTGAACCCAAGGAGATTGAACTCAATTCCGACCTTTCATATGGAAAAGGACCTGTTTAAATCCTCGAATCGAGAAGTCAAGAGACTTCGCAACAAGAACGTTCCCTGGTAAAAATTCTTTGGAGGAATCACAAAGTCGAAGAAGTGACATGGAAACCCGAGGATATAATGTGAAAGCAATAACCTCATATGTTCGATTCAGGTAAAATTCGAGGATGAATTTTCTTTAAGGGGGGGGGAGTTGTAACACCCTAAAACTACCCTAGTTGAAAACCTCTAAGTTAGATAATAAAGAAGATAAAAATAGGTTGTAACCTGAAATGTTGTGTAAAAACAGGTTGTAACCTACATTGTGGTACGAGTATTGTGCAACCTGAAATGTTGTGTAAAAATAGGTTGTAACTTATATTGTGGTACGAGTATTGTACAACCTGAAATGTTGTGTAAAACATGTTGTAACCAATATTGTGGTACGAGTATTGTGCAACCTGAAATGTTGTGTAAAAACAGGTTGTAACCTGTAAGGTGGTACGAGTATCGTGCAACATGAAATGTAGTGAAAAAATAGGTTGTAACCTAAAATATGGTGCGAATGTAGTATAACTTGGAATATGGTACAAAAGAGGTTGTAGCCTAAAATGTGAACGACTTTGAGGAGTTAAAGGAACAAGAAAATAGGTTATTAGTGGGAATCAAAATATAATATAATAAGGCCATAGTGGTTTTTGAGTTGAATTCACTTGGCTATAGAGAGATCCATGTGTCAATTATAAACAATTGCAACTAACCATGCATAGAAACAAGGGTTACACTTGTTTCATTATTTTTCTTCATTATCTTTCTCTTTCACAAACACACCACCGAAAATACATGAGAGAAGAGAGAGAATAGAGAGAAATCTAGAAATTCTTGAAGATAAAACACTTGAATTGCTGGGAAAATTAAGGTAGGGTTCATATACGTTCATGCATGTAGTGATCTTTCACGTAAGTGCATCTCTATGGTAACCGATTGTTCTTGTGATTTTTATTTTTGTGCTTGATGAATTTCTAGGTTGATCATGCTGGAAATTATGTTTAGAAATGTTTAATGGTGAGTTATAAACATTTATAACATGCTAGAATGATTAAAATTCTTACAATTTGCATGCATAAAGACTAGGATACAAAACTGTCCATTTTCGCACTTTGCATATACCTAGAGGTGGCAATCGGGTCATTCGGTTCGGTTTCGGTTCGGGTCGTTTCGGTTCGGGTCATTTCGGGTCTATCTAGAATCGGTTTAGATTCGGTTCGGGTCGGTTCGGGTTCGGGTCTAATTCGGGTCTAATTCGGGTCTGTGATGAGTCGGATTCGGTTCGGGTATATGTTCGGGTCAAAATCGGATCGGTTGTTTTCGGGTCGGGTCAATATCGGATCGGCCGCTTTCGGTTCGGGTCAAAATCGGGTCGTTCGGGTCGCTTTCGGTTCGGGTCAACATTTAAATTTTCGGGTCAATTCGATTTGAGTTGGGTTAAAGGTTTGAGGTTTAGTATTTATGGTTTAGTTTAGAGTTATTGGTGTATGAGATTAATTCTGATTCAACTTGTTAATCTATGCATTTGAATTTGATTAAATATTTAAATCAAAGCTTCATGTATCCATATAAATTTTTTTTGTATAATTATATTAAATCAAAGTTTATAATAATAATAATAATAATAATAATGTCTGAAATGAATTAATTTATTAAACTTAGGATCTAATTGAACTAACTAAAATCTAAAAGCATAAATCACGGACATAATTAAAATAATTTTAAAACTAAATGTGAAATTTCAATTAAATTAATCTAAATTGAAACTCAATTAAATTAAGAAAAAGAGAAAGACAATTGGTAAAAATAGAGAGGGAAAAACAAAATTTTGGAGGGAAATAAGCCACCAATTTTTTAAGCTAGATTAAAAAAAAGAAAAAGACAATTGGAAAAAATAGAGAGAGAAAAGATAAAATTTTGGAGGGAAATAAGCCACCAATTTTTTAAGCTAGAGATTAATTACTTTTTAGGTCATGTTGCATTTAAAATGTTACATTTTAGTCAACTTTAAGTTTTAGTTTAATTTAATTTAGTCACAAGTATTCTCACGGTTTAGACTTCGGATATAGAAATCTCCTCCCCGTAGTGATATTTAGTCTCTAAAAATTTACTTTTAGTTGAAATTAACTAATCTTTGTAATTTAGTCTATTAATTTAATATATTGATATTTTCGTTCATTTTAATTTCAAAGATTTAATTTTTAGCCAAAATTGACCCCTATTTATTTATATGGTATAATTACAAAATTGGTCATTGGACTCTCAAATTTCTCCACTTCCAAATTGTCAATTTAGTCTACAATTTCAATTTTATGCTATATTTTATGATGAAATTATAAAATTGGTCATCAAGATCTCAAATTTCTATACTTCATTTTATTATTTATTATATTGTTAAAAATAGATATTCGGGTTAAAATCGGGTCAAAATCGGGTTAAAATCGGGTTAAAATCGGGTCGATATTCGGTTCAGCTTTCGGTTCGGGTAGCATTCGGTTCGGGTCCATTCGGTTCGGGTCCATTCGGTTCGGGTCCATTTCGGTTCGGGTCCATTTCGGTTCAACAAAAAATTTCGGTTCGGTTTGGTTCGGTTCGGGTTTCGGGTCAACTTTGAATCATCATGTTCGGGTCAAAATCGGGTTTCGGTTCGGGTAAATCGGTTCGGGTTTCGGGTCTCGGGTCTAGTTTGCCAGGTCTACATATACCCTAGATTAAAATGGATTTTTGGCCATGTTAGAGTTCGAATTAGAAAAACTTCAGAAGAGAAAAGTTGTATAGGGTGAAAAATTCTATAAGATAGAGGTCTCACATGCATGAAAATGTTACTAGAATGTCTGGAAAATTATGTTAGAAGTAACAGATTCTATTTTGAAATGAAACTAGAGACTGTCTGGGTTAATCGCTACTTTGGAAATGTTTAGGGACGAATTTGAGGTCTATAAAATTTGGTAAAAATTATAAGAAACATGGAAATTTAATAATGTTTGATTAGTAACATGATAATGGTGTTAAATGACTTGAAAAATATGTTTAAGGCCAATACAATGCTTAGATAGTGAATTTGGACACATCTGGAAATTTTGCTAATATGAAGTTCATAATGCCCTATTTTTAATGAAATGAGGGCATGGTTATAATGTACTTAGATGTGTTTAATAGTGGTTAAAAACTCAGAATTAAATGAGCTTTGCATCATAGGTGAATTGGCCCCTAAAGTTGTAAGATAAAATCTGGAAACAATTTAGCTCACTGTAATTGCCCTGTTTTCAAACAATAAACTGTATTGATAGGAAAATGATAAAAATATGTGTTATAAATGGTCTTAAAGCTATGAAAATAATCTTTCTATAATGATAAAGAACTCCTAATTTAGACTTGTGTGTAAAACGTTATGGACAGTTTAGTGTAGGTTGCTCAAACTACCAGAATATGGGCAGTTTCATGTTGCATTGTGTATATACTTACAAATGTGATTGGATATGATTTGAATTGATTTTTAATGCATGTTTTATGTTGTTTAATGGTTTTTTAAGACCAAATTGGAGAAGAATTGTTGGAGGAATCAAGGCTTGATCAAGGTAGAAATAGGGGGGAAAAGCTTGCTAATCAAGGATTCCAACTAAGCTTTGGAGTATTGTGAGTGTGTTTTCCTTTAGGGTTAAGAATATTGTGTTAACCACTTCTTTATGTTATAAGATAACACATTTGATGTATGAAATGAATCTAAATTATAGTTGGTAAATTAAAATGGAATCGGAAGAATGATTAAAAGGAAATGAATTTAGATGATAATGTTTGATGCTAGTGTTAGCTACTAGTGTACATTGTAATTCGAATAGCTCGATGCTGATTGTGGCCTTAGATATGGATGATCATATGCTGATATGATATTGTTATGAAGCATGGAATGAATGATATCGATGATATATGTTTGCTGAAAATGAAATGATAAGCGAGCTTGAATGATATTGATGAAATGCTTACATGATATGTCTATATGACCTTATTTGGTGGTTGTAAAATTCTTGTTTATTGAATGAAAATTTAAAATACATTACAAGTCCTCGGTTGACTAGTGATCTTTAGGTAGAAGGGCATGCCTTAGAGTCTGAACTCTAGTGATTTAAAGGTGGTTAGTCACCTACTGATGCTTTGAGCATCTACTGTTACAAGTTACAAGTTACAAGTTGAATGGTGTAGTTAGACACCTTGATACATTGTGCATCTACTGATCTTTGGTGCTTTGAGCATCTACCGTTATATGTTGGTACTTGGTACCTATTGACTTGATTACCTAGTCCGCTTAATCATCCAAGGCAAAACTTAATAAACTCACAATAAGACTTTATATGATCAATGAAATGGTGAAATGATACATGGTTACATGTTATATGAAACGATATGATTGATATGGGTAATGACCCTATTTAAATGATATGAAAAATGTGATCAATGGTATGATATGATCTTGTACTTTACATGACAACATGAATTGAACATGATATTATGGAAGAATATCTATTCGAATTGTACAAATGACATGATACTATGTTTGAATGACTTGACTCATGAATGAATATGACATTGATATATGATTCTTGTTCTTTGGTGGTGTTATACATTGGTATGTTTGTTTGACATTGAATGTGAGTATGTTTATATGACTTGACGATATAATATGAATGGAACTAGCTAAGTCTACTTGAGCATGAGATAAGCTAGCTAGGTGTGACTTGTTAGTGTTAAGCCTAGCTAGGTAACCTTAATGGTATGAATGACATATTAAAAGATATAATTAGTAAATTATAGAAACTACCGCACTAAGTACATTGCGTACTTACCACCTCTTGTTTCGTTCTTCCAAAGTAACAGGTCTCTGATATCCGAAAGCACTCTATTTTGATCCGGGAGCTAACACAAGCCAAGATACAAGTATGATATAAGCTTTGCTTAGACTCCTAGATGGTGACATAGTTATATGTTAATGTGTCACATGCATTTTGAACATGAATATGATAGTTTAGTTTGTATAAGCTTAAAACAAAGTTTATGTTATGTAATGTTGAGTTTAATGTTTGTTATGTATATATATGGCTTTGATGGCATAAATGTGTATATGGTGATGTTGTTTAAGCTTTGATAAGGACTACGGAAATTTTATATGTTGTTTAAGTTGGTGGATGTCCAAATGATAATATAAGTGTAAGGTTGATATGTAAGTTTGATCTAGGTGACTTGCATAGAAAATTTGCTTTGTTTGGTGACATGTTTCGAATGGCCATGTTGTATTAGAGTTATGATTGTTATAATGATACGGATATGGGAAGATACATGTATCTAGTAATAGATTTGAATGAAAATTACATGAGTAGCTTTGAAGTATTCAAATTTTTGGTTGTCTTGTGTAGTTCGAATGGAATCTTATATGGTTTAGGTTGATTAAACATGATATATGATATGTGTACTTGTTATTGATGGTTAATAAGTTTAAGATAACACGATCATATGCCATGTTAGGTTGTGATTCATTGTCTATGGTTAACATGTTAATATAGGTTAATAAGATTATATGTAACATATGTATAGGAATGTTTACAAGCATGTTGGTGTATTAGCCGAATGTACTACAAGTAAGTTTGATTTGGTTTGGCTTGTATAAATGACTATTTGAATGATTCATTGCACTAGATTGAAATATATATGTATGATATGATTAGTGTTTAATTAGCTTGAAGTGAATCCTTTAAATGTCCTGGATTGATATGTTTAAAATATTTAGGAGAATTGCATCTAGAGTTTGTTATGATTATATGATATATTCGAATGGTATGTTATGATTGATTCTGTATAAGTTGTTTTACATGACATTAGGAACATGTCATTGTATTTAGAGTGGTTGAATGTTCATGAATGTGAATGTATATATGCTTAATGATTCATGTTGTCATGTATATGGTGTCTTGATTGTTATGTAAATGTAAGCTTAGATGTATATATGTTAGGAAGTGAATGTATCTAGTTATAGCTTGAAATGAAATTGAATGACCTTATTGAGCATGTTAAGATTCGAATGGTTTAGTTGTATTAAAAGAACTTGTAATTGTAGGCTTGATTAATTAAGGTAAAGAATATATTCATGTATTGTCTAAATGGTCATGTTAGCCGAATATTTATTAGATTGTTGGAGATTGATTTGAATCCCATATGTGTTGATTGAATGTGATTAGGTTGTATAAGTTAAACCGAATGTTTAATTGACAACATGTTGTGAATCTTATGTGTTTGATTCAATTGAATATATGTGATAAGTTGATAGTCGAATGATAATAGATTGTTTAAGTTAAATATTTGAATGATATGTTAGTTTACAAGTTAGGCTATGTGATTAGATTACATGTTAAAAAGTTTTTGTTTGCCCATCTATGTGTATCATGGTTCGGTTACATGTTTATAGGATTACATAATTTTCATAAGTTGCGCAACTCTGATTGCTAGATATTATATGATCGAATCTATATTTACATGTTCCTTACGATGTTTGTTTACGTGTTCTGTATCGGTAACGCCTCTCGCTCCTAAACCGGGCGTGGGTGTTACAATCCATGCCCAACCACTTCCTCGCCTTGCATACATTACATATCCTTTTTGCCAAATATCAGAAGATTGCAGAGTCTTTGGCATAGTTTGGTCGCATTGTTGATTATAAATCAAGAATTCCTTTTTTATAGGGTAATTAAGGCAACCAAGAACTCCAAAAACTAGTTTCCCATCCTCAATCAAGGTAGACACTACACCATACTAGTCACCACGTGCAAAATAAAACATCTTCATCTTCAAATTGTTGCTGTAAAAGGTCCTCATCTTTGCAGCAATCTTCTTCACTGCAAGGGCCGCCGGAGTCGGCGAGGATGGAAGTATAGATTGCTAAGATGTAAGCCATGGTGAGAAACGTGGTTGTGCCGGCACATTACTCGGGTGTGAAAGTAGAGTTCCGTTAAGTGAGATTGAAACGTTTTCGACTCGACTATTAGCCACGAAAAATTTAAGTCGGGTTAGGAACTTTGGGGGCTGTGGTTGAGGTTCCATGGCCATGGAAAATGAAAAGAAAGAAGCTTTGTCTATGTTAGCAGGTAAGAAGAAAACCCAGTCAGTAGGTTAATGTCCAGGTCAGCCGTCCGTCTATTTTTTAACAGAATGGGACTGCTTTGTATGTCCCAATTAGTCAAGGGACCAATTTGTAACTTCTGATAGTTAAGGGACGTAAAAGATAATTGGAGTATTGTCGATGGACTATTTATGTAGTTTACCTTAATATTAATTAGGGTAAACTATGTCAGGTACCACAAAACTATTGAGGGTGACTCGTTTTTACCACCAACCTTTCAATTGGTCTAAATTTGCCACCAAACTTTATTTTACGACTCGTTTATACCATCGAGCAGTTAACTCCTTAACGTCGTGATGACTTTGATGGTAGACCAAAACGTTTGGTGCCACTATTTTGAAACTAAATTGCCCAAAACGGTGTCGTTTTGGTATTTGAAAATATGAAAAATTGTGCACTCAATGAAATTTGAACCTGAAACCTTATAAAATCAAAGACAACCTCCTAACCGCTAAGCCAATTTAATATATCTAATTTATCTTTAGTACAATAATATATATTCTAAACTGCAGTTGAGATTAATTCAATTTATTTTATTATATAAATAATATTACTCTAAATAAATAATATAAATATATTATAAAATTATATTAATATACATATGATAATATATTAATCTATATAACTAATAAATAAAATATTTATATTAAATAAAAAATATTATCAATAATATTAAATATATAAATAAATAATATATTATTATAAAAATTAAAAATGTATGTAAGTATGTATGTTTGTACCTATCAATGTATGAACCCTAAACCCTTAATGAATTTTCTCTTAACCTGAAACTATAAACCCTAAAAATCATAAACCCTAAACATTAAACCTTAATGTATGTAAGTATGTATATATGTACTTATCTATGTATGAACCCTGAAGCCTTGATGAATTTCCCTAAACCCTACACCATAAACCCTAAACCCTAATATATACAAGTATATATGTATCTATCAATGTATGAACACTAAACCATTAATAAAATTTCCCTAAAACCTAAACCCTGAATCGTCCAATGTTTTATAATTTTAATTTGATATTTTTGTTCATTATAGCCCTTAAAACTTTATTTCTATTCCAAATTGACCCCTACTAATTGTTTTTTTAATTAGTCCAATAATATATAATTTTACTTTGACATTTTGTTCATTTTAGTCCTTAAACTGTATTTGTATTCCAAATTGACCATTTTTTATTTTTTTAATTAACCCGATGTTTTATAATTTTAATTTGATATTTTGTTCATTCTAGTCTCTTAACTTTATTTTAATTAGTCCGATGTTTTATAATTTTAATTTGATATTTTGTTCATTCTAGTCCCCTAAACTTTAGTTTAATTCCAAATTGACCCTTATTTATTGTTTTTTATTTCGTCCGATGTTTTATAATTTTAATTTGTACTTTGTTCATTCTAGTCTCTTTAAATTTATTTCAATTCCAAATTGACCCCTATTCATTGTTTTTTTAATTCTTCCAATGTTTTATAATTTTAATTTGATATTTTCATCTTCTAGACCCTAAAACTTTATTTTCATTCCAAATTGACCCACATTTATTTTTTAATTTGTCCAATGTTTTATTATTTTAATTTGATATTTTCTTCATTCTAGTCCCTTAACTTTATTTTAATTCCATATTGACCCATATATATATTTTTTAATTCATCATGTTTTATAATTTTAATTTGAAATTTTGTTCATTCTAGACCCTAAAACTTTATTTTTATTCTAAATTGACATCTACTTATTGTTTTTTTAATTACTCTAATTTTTATACTTTTAATTTGATATTTTTGTTCATTACAATCCCCAAAATTTTATTTTTATTCCAAATTGACCCCTTTTCATTGTTTTCTTTTAAATTTTTCTAATGTTTTATAATTTTAATTTGATATTTTTGTTCATTATAATCCGTGAAACTTTATTTTTAATCCAAATTGACCCCTTTTCAGTCCAAATTGACCCTTTTTCATTATTTTTTAATTACTCCAATGTTTTATAATTTTAATTTGATATGACTTTAAATAATTAACTCCAAATCAATGACGATTGACGAAGGCCAACCTAAAGTCTATCGACTACTTATACGGTTGTATCGAACTCAAACTCAATACGAATTTCAATCCTAAAAAATACCCTGACCTGAATTACCCGACTTGAAACTACCCAACCTAAAATTACCCGACCTGAAATGCACCCGACCTGAAATGCAACCGACCTGAAATGAACCCGACCTGAAATGGACCCGACCTGAAATGGACCCGACCTGAAATAGACCCGACCTGAAATGGACCCGACCTGAAGTGTATCCGAACCCAAAATAACCTGTCAATTATCTGCTTCGGACCCGACCCGTTTTGACCCGACCTGAAATGAACCCGACCTGAAATGGACCCGACCTGAAATGGACCCGATCTGAAATGGACCCGACCTGAAATGGACCCGCACCCGACCCGAGTCAAGTCAAAATAGAAAAATGACCTGAAATGACTTGTACCCGATTTTACCCGACCTGAAACCCATCCGATTACATGTTTTTACATCCCTAAATACAAGTGTAATTTAGGGTAAACATGTGCCTACCTTGAATTTTTTAAACTTTAGACATTTGATTTTAATTTTTTTTATGAATTAGTCTTTAAAAATTATTTTAATCTTTATGAATTGTGAGATTTTATATATGCCTACCCTAAAAAATATTTTTAGATCCGTTACTATCCGTAAAATATGTGTTCACTATCATAGAATTAGAAAATGAACATGTACTACCTTATAAACTTCTAGTTAAAAAATTAGAACATAGCTGATCATGATATAATATAAAATAAAAAAGCTAACTAAGTTACAATTCTTTCGAACATAAGAGAAAGAAACAGCAATGAAAGACTCCACTCCAACTAGCAAATCCTTGTCAATAGCAGATGATATCCAAACTGAGTGATTTATATACTTAAGCCTGCGGATTAGATTATCATTTGAAGATTCAAAATGACTTTTCTAAGTTGTACTCGTGGAGCAAAATCCAAACCCATTCGCAGAACGCAAGATCAGCAGGAACAGAAAAGATTTTCCTGTTCTCACCCCCCAACGATGATTTCATATTCGAATTACACCCCTAATGTACAATTGTACAGTGCAGGGTAATCAAACTCGGAATCAGACTCGCAACATGGATGCGAACTCACCAACTCGGTTAAGAAACGATGTGCTTATTGAGTACACATGTCTATGGATTTGACATTTGACTGTCCCTCCAAATTGAAAAACATGCCTGAAATATAAGAGAACTTAATAAAAATAGGCTTAAGGGTGTAAGAAGCCCTTGAACTATTAAAAAATAATCAATTAAGCCCTTGAACTTTTTTTGCACCCAATTGAGCCCTTGAACAAAGAAATTGAATCAATTAAGCCACTGAACCAAGAAATTGAATCAATTAAGCCCTTTGACCAATTTTGACCATTAAATCTTGACTCTTTTTTTCTTCAGATATTACCGGCACATGATACACTGTAGTTTCACCATGCTGCATTTACAAAAAAAATTCAAAAAGTATTTTTTATAAATTTTATAAGTTTTTTAGAATTTTTAGAACCTTTAAAGAATTTTTTAAATAAAATAAAAAATTCTGAAAACTGTCAAGTGGAAACATTGTGACATAGTGCACTGCAACAATGGATCGAATAAAACTATTAAGATTTAATGGTCAAAGTTGGTCAAATGGCTTAATTGATTCAATTTCTTGGTTTAAGGGCTTAATTGATTAAATTTTGTGGTTCAAGGGCTTAATTAGGTGTAAAAAAAGTTTAGGGGCTTAATTAATTTTTTTTCAAAAGTTCAAGGGCTTCTTACACCTTTAAGCCATAAAAATATTAGATCTAAAATATGGGTTCTGACAAAATTTTAAAACCCGTTTTATATTGGGCCTAGTACTTGGATAATAAACTTTTGACTCAGGCCTGGCCGGACCAGCCTAGTTTCATTTTTTCTAACTGTTGGTTTTCGACCTATGGTCGGCTCATCCAAATAACATTTTGCGCTCATTATAAGGAGACCTCCTAACACAACTTTTTTCATTCAAGTTCGGCCATGGGCCAGGGCAATAAGGGCGCCCTTCCAGGGGCACCCTATGAGAAATTATATGTTTGTAATTTTTTCGAAATATATTTGTTGTTAGGAGTCTATTTTTTCCTAATATTTGTTACTATGAGCTCAATTTTTTTAGTACTTGCTAATAGGGGCTAATTTTTTTCTTAATATTTATGATTAGTGGTCTAATCTTACAATTTAAATTTTTTTCTAAATACTTGTTATTAGGGGTCCGATTTTTTTCCAACATTTGATATTATGAGAATACTCTTAAAATTCATTTTTTCAATATTGTTATTAGGGGTTCAATTTTCAATACTTGTTATTATGTACCTACTCTTAAAATTTAATTTTCTCCATTACTTGTTAGTAGGGACAATGATTTAAATAGCAGTATGCAATCGCAACAACGGACGTTATATGACGATAGCGGCACCATCTGAAACTGCGATATTTGTAATTTTTATGTCCACAATAGCGTATGTTATTAAAAAGTTTCACAACCGCGACACTCACAGTAGCCGAAATAACATATGTAATATCCATAACCACGATAAACGTAACACAATCGTAAATACGACCGCAACCGTAATTTAAGTCTCTAATTTAGGGTCTATTTTTTAATTTCACCCTGGGCCGCCAAATGTCCAGAGTCGGCCATGCTCCATTCACAACGTTAGAATTTGAAACCTGACCTTAAGAAATCTAGTGCCTCATTCAACTAGATAAATTGATTGTCGGTAAGTTTCACATTTATTTAATATATTTATGAGTTAAATAACTTAAACCTAAACCGATATCTAAAAGCCTTAACTCATTAAATTTTAAAAAACTGAATTGTATGGAAACAGTCACTTATTTATTGCGCGAGTTCTTAATTTGTATAGAAATAAGTACAATCTATTTACCCTTAAATATCGATTCCAAACCAGTTACCACCCCATCTCCAAGCATGAACAAAATCATGTCTCAAATATTGTCCCCTCTCCTTTTGGTTGCTCTAATCCTTGGATCCTTGGCAACCCCATCACTCTCAATATCAGTAGAAAAAGAGGATTTGATCCAACAAATCTGCAAGAAAACTAGGTTTTTCACTCTTTGCGACTCATCTCTTAGATCGGACCCTAGAAGTTCGAATGCGGACCTTAAAGGACTCGCGTCGATATCAGTCGAGATACTTCAAGAAAAGGCCAATGACACTCTAACTTTTATTATTGACCTGTACAAAAATACTACGAACCCTGATTTATCCAGATTCTACGGCAGCTGCATTGAAGATTATGGTACCTCGGTCGACAGGCTATTGCCGGAAGCCGCTAAAGCTTTGGGTTCTAAAGACTACCTGACGGCGAAAAGTGACGTGGCGGACGTGGCGCCTTACATCGACGCATGCGACCAGCAGTTTGCTGAAAAGACACCGTTTAGTAATAGGAATATACTTGTGCGCGATCTTTCTCTTGTGGCATCTAGCATTATTGGTTTGTTGTATTGATTCGGTTCGCTTTTGTTCTTGTTGGCAAGGTCATGTTTGGTGTAATAGTTAATCAATAAAATTACAAGGAGCAAGATACATGGATCATGTTTTAAAAAAAATTGAAAAGTCAAAAACAAAAATTAAATATCCATTCCAAAAGGAAACAAGATTTTGATATATATATAAGGGTAATTGTTCTATACACAAGCGCTTGTGGAAACTTTTTTACACAAGCGTCTTAGTTTTAGGGGTTAGAGACTTCGTTTAGGGTTTAAAATTTAGGGGTATAAGTGTAGTAGTTTTGAATTTAGGGATTGTTAATAAAATTTTGGGTTTAGGGTTAAAATTTAGGGTTTATAGGTTAAAACCTAAATCCCTACCCATATTACCCTAAAACTAAACCCTAACCCTAAATTCTAACCCTAAATCCTAAATCCTAAATTCTAAACATGAACCCTAAATTATAAGCCTTTACAATAAAACCCCTAAACTTTAAACCCTAACCCCTAACCATAAACCCTATAATTGAGGCGCTTGTGGAAATAAAAAATTTCCACCGCCAGTGTATAGGATATTAATCCTATATATAATTCACTTACATTGAAGGTAAAACTCTTAGTTTTACACGTTTTTTGTATTTTCTATTGAAAATCTATTTTCGTCCTCTTAAAATTTTATAAGTTCACCCCTCTAGAATTTTTTAGGTTCGCCCCCCTAACATAAAATTCTACGTTTGTCCCTACGTCTAACGATCCAAAAAAACGTGTAAAAATTAAAAACTTTTACATTGTGTAACTGGATCGATCATATCCCTAAATAAAACTCAATTAGTTTTATATTATATATATGATTAGGATCCACTTATATTGTGTATAACTCAATTACATTTACACCTTTTTGAACCGTTGGATGGGGTAAATAAATGGCTAAGACTATTTTCTTTTTTCTATGATAATCTTCTCATTTCCTACTATTAATCTCAGACATCCATTTACCTTCATCTGACGGTACAAAAAGGGTGCAAAGCTTCAGTGGGGGTTCTGGACAAGCGCGATAAGAGCGACCGCACAGGGCCCTCAATAGAGAGGGGCCCAAAATAGAGAACCTAAATTAAATTAAATATTTGTAAAAAATTATAGATTTATATATATAATTATGCGTATATATATATGGATTAATATCCTATACACTGGCGGTGGAAATTTTTTATTTCCACAAGCGCCTCAATTACAGGGTTTAGGGTTAGGGGTTAGGGTTTAAAGTTTAGGGGTTTTAGTGTAAAGGTTTAGAATTTAGGGTTCATGTTTAGAATTTAGGATTTAGGGTTATAATTTAGGGTTTAGGGTTAGGGTTTAGTTTTAGGGTAATATGGGTAGGGATTTAGGTTTTAACCTATAAACCCTAAATTTTAACCCTAAACCCAAAATTTTATCAACAATCCCTAAATTCAAAACTACTACACATATACCCCTAAATTTTAAACCCTAAACAGAGTCTCTAACCCCTAAAACTAAGACGCTTGTGTAAAAAACTTTCCACAAGCGCTTGTGTATTGAACAATTACCCTATATATATGTGTATATAAGTTAATTTTTTGTATTAAAGTTTTTTTTTGTTGAAAAAAACAACATATATCTCTTATTAATTATAAATTAAGGGCTCCATTTTAATATATTGCACAGGGCCCCCAAAATCTTTGAACCGCCCCTGCAAAGCTTTCACGTTTTTTACGCCGTTGGATGAAGATAAAACACACACACACATCTGATGGTACAAAACACACACGCACGCACGCACGCACGCACATGCGCACGCGCACACACACTGTAAAACTATGGGTTGTACATGTTTTTTGGACCATTAGATGGTTGAGTTTAACTCATTACTTTTTTTTTCTCAAGTGATAATCTTCATATATCCTATTGTTAATCTCAGTCATTCGTTTCACCCATCCAACGATCCAAAAAATGTGTAAAACTTAAAAACTCTTACACTGTGTAAACATATCTTATCTTATAAGCATAAACTAAACACTTAATCTGGACATTTTCTTGTAAACATTAAAACAAAAATTAGCCACTTGAGATCATACAAAGACCATACAATGAAAATGTTAAAAACTCAACCAAAAGACCCGAACAAAATATAGATACGAACAACACTGAAATCGCCGATTGACATGCATATAACCCTTATGGCACATTGACAAATCGTTACCACAACTCAATCACGAACAAAAAATGATGATTGTGAACGTGTATCCAAATCTAGTCTGAAGGTCCAAAACAAGTACGATCAACATGATAACAAATAAGCGACATCTTAATCAGTCGCGTCGTCATCAAATCCACTCTTAAGAAAATATGAAATGAAAAGAACGACCAAACAATTAAGAAAGAAGACAAACGTGTCACAAAAGCAAAATTATTCTTATTAAAATTTAAGAAAACAAATATTGAATATAGTAAAGAAAGGAAAAAGTTAAGCAAGGAAAAACAAGGATTGAATATAGTAAAAGCAAGAAAACACCAAATTGGTGTCGTTCCCTGGCCAAGCAAAGATGAAAAAAAGAAAGAGTTAAGCGATTAGGTTAGAAAGAAAAGCTATGAGAGAGTTTCATAAAAATACATTTATCATCGACACATTTGATATGAATATATATGAAAATATTTTCTAAATATATGATTTTTTTTATTTTTTTATATTATTTTTGTATTTCTTTTTTGAAGTTATAACTACGATGTATACTTTCAATTACGAGTAATGCATATTTGAATAGACTAGAACCAAAATTAATCGTTGTAAAGAACAATTAAACTAATAATGATGGGGATTTAAACTATAACAAGATCTAGAAATTACTTAATTATGAATTAAAATTTGAGTTATTATATAATAATTTCTCTCTCTCACACGCGCACGCGCCGTGTATATATATATATATATATATATATATATATATATATATATATATATATATGATCTTTTTACACCATATAAAACTTTAAAGTTTTATACATTTTCTGGATCGTTAGATGAAGGTAAATAGATTACTGAGATAAACAATAGTAAATGAGAAGATTGTCACTGAAGAAAAAAAATAAGGAAATACTCTTAACCATTTATTTACTGTCATCTAACGGTTTAAAAATATTTTAAATTTTTAAACAATATTCTTATGTTTTCGAGAAAGCAAATATTTTAAAACTAATACTATCAGATAAAGCAAACTGAACGAAGTTATAAAAAATCATTAAAATTACTTTTATATTTTTCGAACAGTTGGATAAGGGTAGATAAATGACTAAATTTTTTTTTTTTTAATAATTTTTTTTATTTTTTACCGTTAATCTTAATCATTTGAGTGTGAATTGCATGAGAACATGCTTCTGATGTGTGCTGAGTATGCTTAACCATGATTTTACTTGCATGGTTTATTCTTATTGGTATCGTTTGAGTGCGTAATTGTAAGAGACATGTGCAGTATGATTAGACATATTGATATCTACCGTTGTTTGATTTTACCGATTATCGTTTCCATATACGAGCCATATAATGATAAAGGACAAGCGGGGTTGACTAGCAGCCGGAGGCAGCTCATGCAGTAATGGACGATGACTCTTCTGATACAGGAATAGCTAAAGTAGAGCGAAAAAGTTTAGACTATTTCTTTTTGACATAAAGTAAAAAAAAAATGTGCCTAATTTAATGTGATAATCACTTTAGTCTTTATTTTTTTTGGAGTACTTTAATTTTCAACGTTTTATTTTGAGTTAAAATATTTTTTCTGTAGATGAAGAATATTAATTAACTAACAATAAACAACTTGAAATGATTTGATAGAATAACACGTTAACAAAAAAATATTTTTTTGCTAACGTGTGATTTTGTCAAGTCAGCATCTTTATATATATGACACTGCTATATCAGTGTGCACTGTCATGTATGTTTGTCACGTCATTTCAAGCTATTTACCGTTAGTTAACTAATATATATATATATATATATATGTATATATATATATATGTATATATATATATATTTATCTCGGATAGGCCATTTTAGCTTAAAATAAAACGTTGAGGGTTAAAGTATTTCAAAAATGAAATTAGAGATCAAAGTAACGATCGAGTCAAACGTTATGAGCATTTTATGACAACATATTTTTTTTATACAAAAGTTTAGACTTTTAGACTAGTTTTACCTGAATGCTCCCTGAAAGTGTGATATTTAACACTCCATATCTTAAATCTTTATATTTAAATTTCAAATACAAGTTGTCAACCATTTTAGAGCAGGCAATTAAAAGCTCTTATTTGACATTTTCCCCTCTCGTCATAAGTTATGGGTTCAATACCTATTATAATAATAATAATAATAATAATAATAATAATAATAATGTAAAACTTTGTAAAAAATAAAACACATAATTTTTGTTCTGACGGTGATGTGGTTGTTGGGATATAAAGGCATTAATTGTGAGGTTAGGACGTTACGATTAGAAGCCTGGAGTCATGATTTGCTTCCCACATGCCTAGGAAGAGAGAAATGAATGGGCACATGTATCTCTGCGTACCATGTACTTCAATGCTTCCGCCCACGTCCCTCTTATTCATCGCTACACTACTATTTCTCGTTCACCCACCATGAAAGCTCAGGGTAAATTTCGTCTTAATTTTTGGACAAATTTAGGTATTATGTCTACCAAGAACTAATACTAAAAAGAAAGATAAAATATAAAAATTCAAAGGATGTGAAGAAAAGCAAAACCTTCTCTTGAACATTATCTTTAATTTTCTTAGAAACTCAACAATCATTATTAAAATTTCATTGTCTCTATCGAATTAAACGCTTATGTATATAGGAGAGGTAATGTACATGATCAATTTTGCAAATATGCTCTACTAATAGTTCTGATTACATCAACAAACTGCTACAAAAGAGGATTCATCCATACTAACCACAAACTTTTCCTAATTAGGGACATGAGTTATGATGAGAGCTACACAAATACAAAACTATCACAAAGAAGTCAGATGAGAACCATGCCACAGGGTAGAAAAAATTCGTGTCACAAAAACGGATGAAACAAACACAACAAATATTTATGAATTCTTGCATCTTCTGATTAAACGTTCTAATGCATAGACCAAAACCTTAACGATCTACCACTACCAGCCTATTTAAACGTGTTGTGTCATGTTTTAAACATTTTAATGCATGCATATGCAATTGTTTTCTTGACTATTTCAACATGGAATGTGAATTTTTTTTTCAATTACTGAGCTGAAGAGTGATTTTCCTTGGTATCTAAACCAAACACTAGACCTATATGAACCCACAATGTGATTTGCTAGGTTTCCAAATCGATATTGTCCCCCATCTCACAAACGTTAATTAATACATGAGTGACCCTCTTTTTCTGAATGATTGAATTCTTATGTTGGCATTTCCAGATACATATAGCATATTTGAAAAAAAAATACTCTATATTCAGTCTTGTTCATGTAACTTTAAAGGCTAGGCTTTTCAGTTGAGGTTCCTGTCTTAATATTGATGATGTAAATATGGCATTATGTTTAGGCTGGAGTTTTATTTGATTGCCCTTCTGCATTTTTTTAATAATCTAAAAATGATTAAAAGGTAGTATTTGTTCATACTTCATAGATATTCGTCTCCATATATACTCAACACTAAAAAAATTAAGCCATACACTTCAACCCTAAATTGTCTCGCATTTTTGGTATCTCTATGTATACCCCCTTTTCGAAAGTGATTTGAGAGAAATTAAGTATTCAATTATGTATGGTGAATAAACTTGTGCAGAACTGGGAGGACGAAGTACAGTGGGCTGTCATCTATCTCAAGGGTAAGCCTCTCTCAGTTTTATCCTTATATTTGTATGGAGTTCTTATATGTACAACATTTTGGAAGAAAGAAACCATAAACAGTTTAGAAGTTCATTTAGATATGTTGATACTGTTTTTGATATTATAAAAGGATATAGTTCAGATTTAGACACAACAAAAATGTATACACATGAGTGACATTGCGAATGCTCAGCTTTGTGATGCTTTGGGAATTTTTGTTCAGCCTCTTTATAAGATGTTATATTTTGTAGCAGTTTGTTACTTCTTTTAGATATTACAATATTTATGCAAAAGAATTTATCGTCGTCATTTCCTTAATCCATAAGTGAATACTCAACTTTAAGATGTTCGTCTTTTGACTGTTTGGATTTGCTTTGTTGCATGCCGTTCAAACAAGAAAGAAGGAGCTAAGGAGGAGGTCACTTGATATGATCGATCAATTTATTTTAACATCCGATAACCTAAAGGATCAAAATTATAACAAAACAATAGTTCAAAGACAAATCATGATAAACAATTAAAGTATAAAATAAAAAATAGTAATATTTCAAAAACTAAATAAACCACTTAAATTTTATAATTCTAAATATTTAAGCGACCATTTCTTGGACTGATAAACAAGGTAGTACGAACTTTTTTTTCCATCCTAAGCAAATCATAAATAACTTTATGGAAGAGCTTCAATTTCCATCGCCGAGTTCCTTTCCATGACTATGATAAGCGGATTAAACATGAATTACTTTAATATAATTATTTTTTTGAATAAATAAATAAATTATTATTGAAAAGATTAAAGAAGAAGAAGGATATAATTTGTTTTATTGATGAAGTTGATGAAATGCTCATGAATAGAGCTGTACATATATAGCCACTTAGATGACCTGCTAACCTCCTAACAAACACAGTTAGCCGTTACAACCACCTTGCTGACTCAGCAAGCCTAACACACACGTTAACTAACAACGCTGCAACCCTAGCTATTATGTTGAACATGCTCCCTGCTTTTTCCTTCTTCAACTTCTGAGAATGAGACCACTCCCAATCTTCTTCTGAACAAACAGAAATACTCTCTGGACAATGCTTTTGTCATTCAACTTGTTATCTGCCACCTTTTCCCGAACAAAATGAACGTCCAACTCAATATGTTTAGCCTTTGTGTGATAAAATGGATTAACACTCATGGCTATGGCACTAGAGTTATCACTCCATATCACAGGAGTAGCTTGAAGATCAATTTTCATATCATCCAACAAGGCACTCAAACAGGTAACATCAGATGTTGTATCGGCCAGGCTTCGGTACTCGGCTTCTGTGGTTGATCTGGAGATAGTTTTTTGTTTCTTCGAGCCCTACATCACAAGATTACCTCCCAAATATACACAGCTCCCAGAGATTGATCGTCGATCATCCACATTTCCACTCCAGTCAGCATCAGAGAATGCCACTAGCTGAAATGAATCTGTTGTAGGTGTGAAAACCAATCCATGGTCAAGTGTACCATTCAAGTAACGCAGCACTCTCTTTACAGCAACAAGATGCTGCTCACAAGAAGCATGCATAAACTGGGCTAATTTTTTTACACTATATGCTATGTCTGGTCGAGTGTTACAAGCATATAGCAATGACCCTACCAGGCTTTGATACTCCTTTGTATCCACTAACTGGCTACCAGCATCTTTGGACAGCTTGAGCGACGCCACCATGGGAGTTGGAACTGACGATGCACCACTCATGTGTGCCTTGGCTAGGAGTTCCAGTATATACTTCCTTTGGCTCAAGAAAACAACATCCCCTACACGCTTTACTTCGATGCCAAGAAAAAAACTAAGCTGCCCCAAGTCTTTTAAAGAGAATTTCTTTTTTTTGATCGGCAACCGTATGTTTTATTAAATCAGAATAAACATACAGCTTGACGAAATCGCACGCCTCGTTAAAAACCTCCCTAAACCTATTGGAGGAAAAGAGTACGATACGATCCGTCGATTACAACAGAGAAGAAAGAAAGAAAAACACAATACGGCCAAGTCACAAACATGCCTCAAACATCGAAAGCCTATCTACTCCCTCTTTTGCCAAAGCATCCGCAAATCCATTCGCTTCCCTCGGCACATAGCAGAATTGAATATCGTAAATGACTTGACAAGCCTGATCAATTGCCAAAAATACCTCCCAAAGCCGCCAAGGTCTTTTTGCAGATTGAGTAATCCAACTCAACGCAACTTGAGAATCGGACTCCAAAATCACGCAACCCTGTCGCCATTCCCCTTCCCGTATTATACCCAAGGTAAAAGCTATCGCTCGTACCTCTGCTTCATTCGACTCCATCACCCCTAAAGGTCCTGAAAAAAGACCCAAAATCCGACTGTCTGCATCTCGTAGCACACCACCACAACCTGCCGGACCCGGTTTTCCCCGCGCCGATCCATCCGTGTTAAATTTTAACACATTACGTAACGGGGGCTGCCAGCACCTTCTCCCCTTCATCCTTTTCGGAAGAACTGTAACCTCAATTGTGGAAGGACAAGTCCACCAACCTGCCTCGGGTACCAATTCCCCTCGCCTATCCGCTTTGATCCAATAATACGATCTCAATTTAATCAAGAAGCATAATTCAGCCAAATTCCATCGCTTCCCACGAAAAATAAATTCATTCCTTGCAATCCATAATGACCACAACACAGCAGCAACACATGCTATCCACCACAACTTCATGCATCCCGTGAAAATACTATGAAAATCAAGAACAAAGAAAGTATCGAAACTAACCGGTAAGCTAGATTCGATTCCCCACCATTGACGCATCCATATCCATACTGCTTGCACAAAAGGACATTCGTAAAGAATGTGAGCAATGCTTTCCTCGACACTCGCACACCAAGGGCATCGGCCTTGGTCCTCCGGCAATGGGATCCCACGTGCTCGCAAGAAATCGGCAGTGGGTAGACGACGTAACCATGTAAACCATAAGAAAGCTTGAACTTTCGGCGGCACCAGCACCTTTCAAGTGAAACAATCACCAAACTCCATCTCCCCCGCCCTGTCGAACATGAGCAATTTCGATAAAGTCCCAACCGAAAAAATCCCACGCTCGTCCGCCCTCCAAATTAACATGTCTAGCTTGCCTTCCCATGTGCGAAAATTTGACACCATCTTAATTAAATCGCGTAGCATTTCTAACTCAAAAACACGCAATGGGCGTCTAAAAAACTCTGCCCATATGTGATGGGATAACGTGCCCTCCACCATATAATCACACACCCTTGCTAATTTGTCACAAGCCAACGAGAATAAGCGCGGGAATACATCTTTTATGGCTGCTTGATCAACCCACGGATCAAACCAAAAAAGTATCGATCTGCCATCACCAAGCTTCCATAGAAAACTAGTCATTCCCATATGTTTTTCAACCTGTGCGACAATTTGTCGCCATACAAGCGACATCGACGACAACTTTTCCGTGTTGAAGCGCCACCATTGTGGATGTTCTCCATACTTTGCCACTATCAAACGCCGCCATAGTGAATCTCTGTCTCTCGCATATCTCCACACCCATTTTGAAAGCATTGCCATGTTCTTGACTCGCAAATCCGCAACCCCCAAACCCCCTAATTGCTTCGGACGACAGACCATCTCCCACCCAACTCTGCTCATCCTTCGCTCCAAACCGACTCCCCCCACAGGAAAGCTCTTCGAATTTTGTCTATCCTCTCGATTACCCCTTTTGGGGCGACGAATAGACCCATATAAAATATCGGCAGCGAGGACAGTACCGAATTAACCAAAACCACCCGAGCCGCGAAGGACAAAGAGGACTGTTTCCATCCTGCTAATTTTCGCCGAAAATTTGCAATTACCGGTTCCCAAGTAGCTATCATACGCGGGCTGGAGCCAATTGGAAATCCCAAATAAATAAACGGAAATTCAGCTTTCCGACAACCCATTACTTCGGCCACGTTAATGCTCGACGTTTCCTCTATGCCAATTGAATACAAGGAACTTTTGCCGAAATTAATCTTCAACCCCGAACAAATTTGAAAACAATGCAATATCCGTTTCACATTTTGCGCGACCTCTAATGAACCCTCAAAAAACAGTAGTGTATCGTCGGCAAACTGCAAATGTGTCACAAATATCCCAGCCGCTACTTCCACTCCACGAATTAAACCTCTGATTCAGCCTTTCGCAACATCAGATGCATTGCTTCCGCGACTATCACAAAAAGCAACGGTGATAACGGACATCCCTGTCTCAATCCTCTACCCATTCTGAATTCTTTGGTGGCATTACCATTGAGAAGCACCGATAATCTGACTGAGCTAACACATTCCTGAATCCATTGTCGCCATATGTCGCAGAAGCCCATTCTTCCTAACACCTCATCCAAAAAATTCCAACTAACGCAATCATACGCCTTGGCGAAATCGAGCTTCAATAAAAAGCCACTTGCACCCCGTTGCCGTAAAGAATGTACCACCTCAAGTGCTAAAAGAACTCCATCTACTAATTGGCGACCTTTTATAAATGCTGATTGTGTATCGCTTATCAAATCCCCCAAAACCGTCTGAAGTCGAGTCGCAAGACATTTTGCTAAGATTTTATACACTGAGTTGACTAAGCATATGGGCCTATATTCGCCAAGAGTCGTGGGGGATGTTACCTTAGGAATTAAAACAATGAACGTGCAATTCACATCCTTTGGTAATCGCCCACAAGCATGGAAATTGTCAAAGAATCGTAGGATATCGCCGTTGAGCACCTCCCACCCCTTTTATAGAAATCCAACGTGAAACCATCCGGTCCCGGTGCCTTCGAACCATCACAACCCCTCACTATACCATGTACCTCATCCATAGTAAATGCCGCCACCAAATTCCCCCTAGCTGCCTGCGATAACTGCCTGAAATTCCCCTCAAAATTCCACGCGCATTCCCTCTTGTCGCGAGAGAAATGTTTCATAAAAAATTGGACTACATGACTTCGCATGAGTGGTGGCGAATTGATCCAATTTTCGTTAACCATGAAGCCTGGAATAAAATTTTTTGCCGCTCTCAACTTAGCGGAACGGTGAAAATATGATGTATTTCGATCTCCCAATCGTAACCATGTTGCACGTGATTTTTGTCTCCACATCGCCTCCTTGTGCCTCATAGCTTTCCATAAAGCTTGCAACCATTGTCGTCTTTCGTCCTCCAATTCCTCTTCCACATTAGATGTAGCTGCCATTATGTCCGCACGGTCAATTTTGTCTTGCATCTCAGATATTTTCTCATTCACATCCCCAAAGCTGTCCCGATTCCACTGTTTCAAAAATAGCTTCAAATGTCGCAGTTTCACCATGATATTTACCGTGCCAATATCCAGCTTTGTTAGCCGAATCCATTCTTCAAAAATTTGCCTCATATGGTACCTACCCTCCATCCAACAATTAAAAAACCGGAATGGGCGCGGGCCCCAATCGTTCTCATCACACTTCAACAATAGCGGCGTGTGATCGGATACACCCCGTGGTAGCGCCTCTTGTTGAATTTGGCTGAAAGCATCCATCCAACTTATCGATATCAAGAATCGATCAATTCGGCTACAACGTTTCATTGGTCCAAACCATGTAAATCGCTTCCCAAAAAGTGGTAGATCCATCAACCCTGCTTGTAACACAAAGTCACCAAAAGCTTCAATTTCCATAATCCTGTCCGATGTACCAATTCTATCCGACTCCAGTAATATGGCGTTAAAATCTCCCGCTATGCACCACGGGCCCTCTTGGTTGCTAATCTTGCTCAAGATCGCTGCCCATACAGCTTGCTGACCTTCCAAATCGGATGGTGCATAAACCACTACTATACCACAACGGAAATCATCATGCAACCATCTACCGCTCATCACTATGAAATTACGTTCAATCTCAACCATATCTAATTTAAATTTACTGACCTCCCATATCACTAGAATGCCACCTGACGCACCTATTGATGGCACGATCACTGATTCGAACGTGTCGGTTCCCCAAAGACTTGCTAACCACAAATTCGGACACTCCTCCAGCTTTGTTTCTTGTAACATTGCCATGTCCACATTATGTTTCCTTATCACGTCTCGAACAAACCGTCGTTTAGTACTCCCTCCCAAGCCCCTAACATTCCACGATAGTATTTTCATGAGTCACAAACCCCGACGGTCGCCGCTAATCACCCTTGAAATGTCTCGAATAATCGCTTCTTCCCTTCCGTTGGAATTAACCCCAATTAATGAACCCAGCTTCACCGTTTCAATTGCTTCTATTTCAATATTTTTTGTTGCTTGCCCGTCATCCAATCTTCCCGTATACAATATTTCGTGGCTGACTTTAGTCACTCGGTTACTCTTCTTTTTTCTATAGGACCGACAAACTTCCAAATTGCCCCCTAAAAAACGTCTGACTTTGCAATATGCCTGACCCACTTGAACAATTTCGGGTTTGCTCAAATCTGATTGTGCACATGTCGAAAAGATAGGAGGAAAAAATTCTTTTAAATTCGAATTTAATTTAGAATTAAATTCTAAATTATCCACAGCCTGAGACTCCACATCATTCGAATCACTATTTTTAGAATTAGCAATTCCTGCTATATCCAAACTCTTGTAATTTTGAATGTCTCCTATCTCTGTAGGACTCCTTTCACCACCAACCTTCTCCCCGCTCAGGCTTTTCTCCGCCGCCTCCATTGTCTTTGCCGGCATGTTCTCCGATGGCCTGTCCGGCGATCGAGTAGAATTGTTTGATGCCCCTTGTTCGTCAATGTAATTCCGATCGGATGAATCTCCCTGTTGATATGCTTCATTCGCAAGCCACATAACCGGTTTTGTAGGTTCCTGTATTGTTGCTGCATCTACTACGTTTTCAACTCTCTTAGTCGGTGGTGAATTGTTATCACTACTTCCTTCGTCGTCCGATGAATCCATTTCCCCACAATCGCATTCCACCACAGGGGAATTTCCATCCATTTCTAATACTCGAACTGTATATGCTTCCCCCTCAAATTCAACTTCAATTTGTTCCTCAATCCTATTGAACGTAGATGTTTCGACCATAATTCTACCGCAATCAAATGAGGATGGTGTTTCCGTTTCATCATCCATTCGAATCAAAACCCCCCATATGCTTGCTATGTTCATGAACGTCCTTTTGTGCCATAGGTGTATTGGAAGGCCGATTATCGACATCCATATCCTTCGCGATTCCACTTTGATCTTTGGAGACCATTTTTCTACCTTCGCGAAGCATTCTTTCACCCGGTCTAGCTGCATAATTTTATCGCGGATGGATGCCGATGTACACATTAGTAAGATCATTGATCCGGATAATCGCAAGATCGAAAAACCATCGTGTTTGTCTACCTCCAATCTCTCCGCTAGAGCCTTTATGCTGCATGGATTCAGGCACCAACCCACCGCACACCATTGTAGTATTGCCCACTTGTCTTCATCCACTATCCCTGATACTCTCGGTCTGTTTTGTTTCACTTCGTCTCTCTCTATCGACGTTTCTGATTTTCTTGATTCCTCCTTCTCTTTTTTCCCCTGTTGTTCTGTGTTGCCCACTCTTTTACGATACCACTCCGTTTTGCCCTTCCACGCCATTGATACTCTCAATCTGCCGCCGTAGATCCATTTACCATTTAATCTCTCTATCACCCTGTTTGCATCTTCCTTCGACGCCATTCTAACGAAACCAAACCGCTGTCCATCTCTAGCCCTTTTGTTCGGTATGAATGCATCTTTTACAATCCCATGTCTGTCACACACTTGCCACAATCCTTTCCAATGGATTGTCCGAGAGAGGCCACTGATGAATAGAGTCCAGACTTGCTGATTTTTCTGGTCTCTTTGCGCCGGTCTGCTGCCTGTGTGTGATTCGCTGTTCCGGCCGGTGATGTTTTCCTGTTCGGCGGCTAGGCGTTTCCAAATTCCCGTGGAGAGCATAACTGATTGTTTTTCTTGTGGTTATCTGTTAAAATATTCTTTTAAAGAGAATTTCTCTCCCAATTGCTTAACCACATCTTCAATTTCAACTATGTTATTGCGTGTAACAATAATGTCATCCACATAGACTAACACATACACTACATGCTTCTGCTCATGTTTGATAAACATTGAAGTATCAGCTTGAGAGCTCCTGAACCCCAAACTCAGTAAATGATCCTTCAATTTCGAGTACCAATTGCGTGGAGCTTGTCTAAGCCAATACAATGCCTTTTGTAATTTGCACACTAGCTTCGATCCATCATCTGCCTTTTTCTCAAAACATTGTGGTTGGTGCATGTACACATCCTCCTACAGATCACCATTGAGAAAGGCGTTATTAACGTCCACCTATCTCAACGGCCATCCTTTGTGAGCTGCTATGCTAAGAACAATGTTAATGGTGGCTGCTTTTACTACAGGGCTAAACGTCTCCTAAAAATCTTGGCCAGGGACCTGAGAAAATCCCTTGGCCACCAGCCTCGCTCTATGTCTTTGCACTGTGTCATCTGCATTCTTTTTTATTTTGAATAACTATTTACAATCAACAGCAGACCTTCCTTTAGGTAAGGGCACTAGCGTCCAGGTGTTGTTTCTTTCCAAAGCTTCGAACTCAGCATGAACATCTGCACTCCACTGAGTTGACTTGAGTGCTTCATACACTGAGTTGGGTTCTGTTTCTTCAACTTCATGAGCATCCATATACAACTTTGGCTTGAAAATACCACACTTACTTCGAGTGAGCATGTGATGACCTGAGACAACAAGAGCTAATGGAACATCAGGCATCGAATCATGACTCACACCTATAGGCACACTTTCTTCCAACCCTTTATGCATATCATCAGCATCATTCACATCTTCGGGCACACTTTCTTCCAACCCTTGACGCATATCACCATTATCATGCTGGTCAAATTCATTGGAGGAACCAACACTCACTTCAGGGATATGTTGATCACGATCACCCTCACCCAAAGAAGTTGAAGTGGCTGGTGACACCTGTAATTGGTCAGGGGAAACAGGCAATATTGATTCAGAAGTAGAATTGGGACTTGAAGATGATGATTGTGCACAAACTCTGGCAGCACCATGCACAATAGCCATCTTGGAGGGTCAAACAACATTAGAACATGTACCCCTTTGCGCCTCTTTGCATACAAATGGAAAACACTTTTCATTAAACACAACATGCCTCGAAATGTAAATACGCCCAACTGATGCCAAGCATTGATACCCTCTATGGCTCGGGTTATAGCCAAGAAAAGTGCATGCTTGAGATCTATAGCTCAGCTTATGATTTTGATAGGGCCTAAGGTCTGGAAAGCATTGACACCCGAAAACTTTCATAAACTTGTAATCTGGCACCTTATTGTACTACACTTCAAAAGGAGATTTGCCTTGTAAAACACGAGAGGACAATCGATTAATAAGGAAGACAGCCGTTGTCACAGCATATGCCCAATATTTGAAAGGCAACGATGCTTGTGCCATTAACACCAATGCAAGCTCAATAATATGTCGATGCTTTCTTTCCACAACACCATTCTGCTCAGAGGTGTGCGAACAAGAGAGACGATGAACAATTCCCATAGAAGCCAAGACTGCAAACATTCTTCTGTACTCACCTCCCCAATATGTTTGCATTTCCTTAATAGTAGTGTTAAACTGAGTTTTAATCATTTGACTAAACAAGTGAAATGCCTGAAGAGCTTGGTCCTTAGTCTTAAGCATATATACCCAACAGTGGCGAGAGAATGCATCAACAAAAGATATATAGTATCGAAAGCCGTTTGAAACAATGTGAGAAGGTCCCCACAAATCGGAAAAGACAAGTTGGAAAGGTGATTCATAAACTGATGTGGATTCATTGAAACTCAATTTGTGACTCTTGCCCAATTGGCAAGGAATACAAGTATTATCAATGGTATTATCAACTCGACTAGGTATTACAACATCTATATGTTTGCAAGCTTGAACTAAGGTGGGATGGGCAGGATGCCCTAGCCTCATGTGCCACGGGCGATATTCTTCAATCTTCTTATCTACATCTACTGTTATATGATGACAACTACATTCTTCATTAGTTGCACCAAAATGATAAAGCTTGTTGCATTCCATTCCTCTCAAAAGCACCTTCCCAGAACCTTCCTCTCTGACCAAGCATTCCTTCGCATGAAACTCAAGGTAGACTGCATTGTCTCTAGCAAGCTTGGAGACAAACAAAAGGTTTTTAGTAATGGCAGGCACATGCAACAAATCTTTGATCAACAGAGTACGAGAAACAGTAGGAAGATGAGCATTCCCAGACTTACTAATGTTTAATACATGACCAAATCCTACAGTTAACTTACCTAAACCAATGAACTCTGAGCCATCCACCACTTTGGACGCATCAGGTGTCACATGATGCGTGGCCCCTGTGTCCACAATCCATTTGCTGCCATTTGAAGAGGAGGATACCACATGAGCTAGAGCATTAGTACAATCGTGGCACATGTAATGTTCAAACATGCTCATATTAACATCATCAAACTCATTTTTAGAGACCAGCACCCCTGGAAAATCTCGATCAAACCGACGCCAACATCGATCAGAAGAATGGCCAAGTTTGCCACACAATTGGCACTGAAGTCTGGTCCTCCCTCAACCACGACCACCATGACCAGACCTGCCCCCATTAAAGTGATATGCAGGTGGCCTATGAGTAGAAACTTCTTGAGAAGTCACATGACCTTGAGCCATATTCACACTCATTGGTAAATGAAGTGGAGTCTGAAATCCCCTCAACTGAGCCTTAGCATCAATTAGCACGGACTTGACTTCATCCAAAGAAAACTTTTCTTTACTGGAAGTTATTATAGCCATGAAAGGCTGATATTCGAAACGAAGCCCATTCAAGATTGTAGCAATCTGCTCAATCTCAGACACCGTACTTCCACATGCTGCCAACGAATCACAAACCTCCTTGATTTGCATAAAAATGACCTCATGCTCTCATCACCTTTCTTTATGAACCGAAGTTTACAGTGTAAACCCATAACACTAGTCGTTGATTGATTCGTAAAGAACTTCAGCACAATATTCCGTACATCTTGCGTCGTATCAGCACCCACAAACTGAGGAAGAAGACCAGAGCTAATCGTCGAGATCAACCAAGACGCGAGGGCACTATCTTACACCACAAAGATCTCATAGTCATCATTGATCACCATTTCTCCAGCACTGTTATGAACCTTCTCCGCCGGTGGAGTAAGCTGCCTAGTAAGCATCCTCTCAAGACGATGGCTGCGCACCGTGAGCAACACATGTTGTTTTCACAACAGAAAATTCGTTTCGTCAAGCATTACATTGATTTTCTTGTTGGTAAAAATCCTGGCCGTCGAGCATGAATCACCAGAATCGGAACTGGAACGAGCATTATCACCAGAAGCAGGCATGATGAAATTGAACAAAGAAAGATGCAAAGAAACAGATCGTGAACGAAACAAGAACTTCAAGGAAACAAAAGAGAAAAACTCAGGCGAGCGGAAGAACAATTACAACCTCCCAGAATCACCAAGAGAAAGATACCATATTGAAAAGATTAAAGAAGAAGAAGGATATAATTTGCTTTATTGATGAAGTTGATGAAATGCTCATGAATAGAGTTGTACATACATAGCCACTTAGATGACCTGCTAACCTCCTAATAAACACGGTTAGCCATTACAACCACCTTCCTGACTCAACAAGCCTAACACACACACGTTAACTAACAAGGTTGCAACCCTAGCTATTATGCTCAACAATTATTAATAAATTTCAATATATTTAAAAAATTAATTGTGTAATAGGGAATAAGAATCATGTCACTTTCTTGTATCTCCATGTATACCAAACACTAAAAAAAATAAACCTTACGCTATATTCTTAAACCCTAAACTTAAATCCTAAAAATTAAACTCTGCACCCTAAATCCTAAAGCTTAAACTCTAAACCTAAATTTTAAATTCAATTTTTTAATGTTGGGCTGAGGTTTTCTAAGTAATATAATTGGATCAAATGTTATGTTATATAAATTTGGTCATGTTTAGAGTCTAGACTTTAGACTAATATAACACTAAAAAGGGATGGAAATCCTCTTCCCCTTTTAGGTGCCCCTACTTATGCCTACACGCTCAAAATCAGGTTTAGGTTTTAGGTTAGTTTTTATGGTTAGGGTTTAGTGAATTTAGCTAGGGTGTATTATTTAGGGTATAGGGTGTAGGGTTTTAGGATTTAGAATTTAGAATTATGGCTTGGAATTTAATTTTGTAGTGTTTTTTAGTGTTTGGGCATAAAAACCTCTAGAAAATCTGTTATAAAGTTTATTGCCTGCAAATTGAAAAAAAAATAGATTACATTGGAATTGTACCTGTGGTAAAATGATTTGCAAAATAAGTGTAATTCTGGAAAACTACAGAAGAACATGAATTCTTCTTTTATGGCCCTCATTCCTAAAGTAGATTGCCCATCCGAGATAGCAGAGTACAGACCGATAAGCCTAATAAGCTTAATCTACAAAATTTTAACAAAAGTACTGGCTCGGAGATTAAGTGTAGTGTTGGACAAGCTTTTGAGTGAAATACAGTGTGCTTTTCTGAAAGGGGGACAAATATTTGATGGGATTCTTATAGCAAATAAAATTATACACTCATTAAAAAATGAATCTGATGAGAGGGGAGGTATTGTTCTCAAATTAGACTTTTCAAAAGCCTATGATTGTGTGAGATGAGACTTTCTTATTATGGTTTTGAAAAGAATGGGTTTCGACAAGAGATTGAGGGGCTGGATTTTTTAATGTGTTTCTTCAGCAAAGGTTGCGATTTTACTTAATGGATCCTCGACTAAAGAATTCAGAATGAAAAAAGGCTTGAGACAGAGTGATCCAATTTCCCCTTTCTTATTCATATTGGTTACCGAGGCACTTCACTTACTTTTTGAACAAGCAATCGAATCTGATGACTTACAAGGAATCCATAACATAATCCCAAATTATTCAGTGTCACATCTCCAATTTGCCGACAACACGATCCTTTTCCTAAGGGTAGAGGAAGCAATTGTGAAGAATGCAAAGCGCTTACTTCGTTGTTTTGAGATTTGCTCCGGGCTTAGTATTAATTTCAAAAAGTCTTGCTTGGTCGGATTAAGGTTGATTCATCAAAACTGGATATTCTTGCTTAAATTTGTGGCTGCAAAAAAAGGTGATTTGACTTTAAAATATTTGGGCATTCCCTTGGGAGCGGATCGAAGAAACGTTCACACATGGGACCCTGTTTTGGAGAGGTGCAGTCAGAAACTTGAGGTTGGAAGTACAGATCCCTCTCTTTAGCAGGGCGGGTAATTCTGGTAAATTCTATTCTTTCAGCCCTTCCATTATATTACATGTCTCTTTTTAAGATTCCTAAAATTGTGTTGACGAAGATTGATAAATTGAGGAGAAATTTCTTGTGGGGAAACTAGAATGGTTGAAGAAAATGGCAAAAATAAATTGGGGGAGAGTTTGTCTTCCTTAGAAGAAAGTGGGAGCTGGTGTGATAAATCTAAAAGAAAAGAATAAGGCGTTATTGGCTAAATGGGGTTGGAGGTACGCTAATGAGCGTGAGGCGTTTTGGAGAAAAATTATAAATACAAAATACGGGGAACATGATCAGGAGTGGATGATAAACCAGGTAAAACCAAAAAACACCTCTATTATTTGGAGAAACATTATGAAGAATTGGGCTGATGATGATGTAAAAAGATGAATGGGTTTTGCTGAATTTAGATGGAAGTTAGGGGATGTTAACATAATTTTATTTTGGTGTGGTTCGAAACCTTTCCGGGAAGCTTTCCCTAGGCTTTACAGATTGGTGCCTTCTAAAGAAGTTACTATTTTTGTTGTTTGTGGAAATTCAAATCTGAATGATATTCCTTGGGACTTCATGTTTTCAAGAAAGCTACTGGATAGAGAACTGGTGTATTTAGTTGATCTTAAGAAGATGCTCCAAGATGAATCTTTGAGGAATGACCAAGATAAACTGATTTTGCAACATGATCAATCTGGCAGATTCTCGGTAAAAAGTTTGTTTGATCTGTTGGTGAATTCTGATGTTGAGAATCCAAATTTTGATTTCGAAAAAATTTGAAAAATAAAATTGTTATGGATTGAATAGAAAGGAAAAAGGGATTTCAGAAAAAAAAAAAAAGAGAATTGACAGGAGAAAGAAGAGTTGTGTATTCATTCATTCGATAAAAACAAGTTTTTTACAACGTTCTCCTATTTAGCTGGATTACACAGTACATCTACTAATTATTTTTGGACACATGTGCAGGTCAGGACAGCTTACTATAACCGTCTTGCCTCACCAGCTCTTCATGCTCAATTCACGTCACGTGATCTCATGGACCCTTGTTAGCTGGGCTGAGCGCTGGTTGAGAAGGCCCAAAAATTTGATTAATTGCAACACTGTCGTTTTGCTCATCCTGTTGTAATGGTGTTTTGCCGCTCGATCCTTCCTCAATTATAGCTTCGCATCTCATTTTCCCCTTTTTCTGCGTCAATTCTTCCCCAGTTGCCATGACAATACCCCCTTCTTCACTCGATTCTTGTCCCCAAGGATCGAAATCAGGAAATTGAGACTTCATGGTAGCGAAATCCTCCCATGTTGCATTCTCTGGACCCAGGTTTGACCACTAAATTAGGAGTTGTGTGACTGCCCGATTGTGTCTTTTAATCATTCTCTTGTCTAAGACCATTACAGGATACACCTTTAATTGCCCATCATCGCTTACATCTGGAGGAGTAATCGAGGGAACTTGTTTATCGCCAACCTTTTTCTTGAGTAAGCTCACATGAAAAGCGGGATGAATTTTTGCAGAAGGAGGTAATTCTAATTGGTAAGCCACTAACCCAATCCTCTTCTGAATCTTGTGGGGCCATAGAAACGTGGTGTTAACTTCACATTCTTTCTGAGTGCAAGTGAAGTCTGGCGGTAGGGCTGAAGTTTCAGGCAAATCTCGTCACCCATATTAAATTCCCTTTCAGTTGATGCATGTCCGCATATTGCTTTCATTTTGTTCTGTGCTTTCATTAGTTGCTCCCTGAGTAGGCTATTGAGTTGCTTTCTATGTTGTAGAAGTTGTTGAACAGTGTCTACTAGGGTATTAGTGTCCCAGTCTAACATATGAGGTTTGTAACCATACAAAGCCTCAAAAGGTGTAAGGCCCAGAGCAGTGTGATGGTTGGTATTGTACCACCATTCTACTTGAGGCAGCCATTTAACCCATTCTACTGGCTTTAAGAAGCACATACTTCGAAGATATTGTTCTAAGCATTGATTCAGTCTTTCGGCCTGCCCATCAGTCTCAGGATGGTAGGCAGTACTGAACAGTGTTGAAGTGCCCAATTGTTTCATCAACTCTCTCCAAAACAGACTTGTAAAAGTCTTATCGCGATCAGAAATTGCTACCTTAGGAGGGCCATACAGTTTGTAGACTTGGTCCAAATAGACTCTAGAAACCTCTAGGGCAGTGTAGGGATGTGATAAATCCAAAAAATGAGCATACTTTGTGTATTTATCGATAATCACTAGTATGCAGTTAGCTTTCATAGATTGTGGCAGCCCTTCTATGAAGTCTATAATGATAACTTCCCAGGCATGTGTTGGTATAGGTAAGGGTTGTAGCAGACCTGGCTTGGCCACATGCTCACTTTTGGTTCTTTGGTAGACCTCACACTCCTTAACATAGGATTGAACTGTAGATTTCAATCCTGGCCAGTAAAAATACATCTGAACCCTTTGCTGAGTTGCTTGTATTCCTGAATGCCCACCTTGTGCAGTGTCATGGAGAGTCTGCAAAATTGAGTGTCTCAAATTCCCAGTACTGCCAACATAAACCTTTCTTTTAAATCTCAAGACTCCCTTTGTAAAAGCCCAGTCTGGAATACTTTGTTTATTTGTGACCAAAGCTGTGATCTTTTCTTCTGCCATAGGATCCCCTTCATAACTCTTTTCTATTTCCTGAATTCAAGTGGGAATAATCTGCACCATTGTCATTTGAAGGTATTTAGACTCTTCTTCATGTTTTCTAGATAAAGCATCTGCCACTACATTTTTCTTTCCCTTTCTGTAATAGATGATGTAGTCTAGCCCCAACAGTTTTGACAACCCCTTTTTTGAATAGTGGTAGTGATTTTCTGCTCCAACAGATGTTTGAGGGGCTCATGGTCAATATTAACCACAAAGGTGTTGTTTTCTAAGTAATGTCTCCACTTAAAAACAACCATTAATATGGCTAAATATTCTTTTTCGTAAATAGAAAAATCCACATGTCTTGGTCCCAGGGCTTTGCTCAAATAAAAAATAGGTCTACCATCTTGGGATAACACTGCCCCAATGCCTCTTAAACTAGCATCTGTCTCCAAACAAAATGGTTTACTGAAATTGGGAAGGGCTAGGATAGGAGCCTGACACATAGCTTGTTTCAACTTTTGAAAAGCTTCCTTGGCTAGTTCATTCCAATGAGAATTATTCTTCTTCAGCATCTCTGTCAAGGGCTTTTTTTATTTCTCCATATCCCTTTATAAACATTCTATAATACCCAGTCAGTCCTAAAAAGCCCTAAATGATTTTACATTTTTAGGAAGTGTCCACTCATCCATGGCAGCAATTTTAGAAGGATATGTAAACACTCATTCTTTCGAAATGATGTACCCCAAGTAATCAACTCTGGTCTGCCCAAAAAAAAAACATTTACTTCTCTTTGCAAACAATTGATTCTGTATTAAGACCTCCAGAACCTTTCTGAGATGTTCTATATGCATTAGTAAATCAGGATTATACACCAAAATATCATCAAACAAGACTAGCACAAATTGTCTCAGGTAGGGCTTAAATACTTCATTCATTAGGGACTGAAATGTAGCAAGAGCATTTGTAAGGCCAAAGGGCATTACCTTAAACTCGAAGTTCCCTTGGTGTGTTCTAAAGGTTGTCTTGGGAATATCTTCATTTTTCACTCTAATTTGCTAATAGCCAGACCTCAGATCAATCTTGGAAAAATAGGCAGCCCCTTCCAATTCATCTAACAGATCATCTACAACTGGGATTGGAAATTTGTTCTTTACTGTTAAAGAATTTAAGTGCTTGTAGTCCACACATAGTCTCCATGTGCCATCTTTCTTTCTAACTAGTAGGCAAGGTGATGCAAATGGATTGTTGCTATTTTGAATGATAGAGTTGCAAGCACGTCTTTAATCTGTCTTTCAACTTCAGTTTTCTAAGCATGAGGAAACCTGTAGGGCCTTAAGTTCACTGGAGTTGCATCCTTCTTCAGAACAATAGCATGATCATAGGTTCTTGGAGGGGGCATCCCTTTTGGCTCTTCAAAGACCTCCTTATATTCTTCTAACATAGGTTGTAACCTCTCAGGCACACTACTACCAACAGCTTCAGCACTTAACAAATACACAAACTCAGTGTCATCTCATTAAAATCCAGCAGTACAGGATTGTATTTCTTCATCAAATCAACCCCCAAATCCATGTCACTGCCTCCCATCTTTAAAACTCTGAAGTCATGCTCGAACTTATAACCCTGCATCTTCCATTCTAGCAAATTGCTTCTGGCTATACTATAAAGCTTCTCCCCATTAGCAACTTTAGTGGCCAGTGGTGGTGTTTGTAGCATCTCCACTCCTTCTTCAGTCCACTTAGGAGTGATAAAATTATGAGTGCTTCCACTATCCAGTAGGATACTTAGGGGTTTCCTTTGATTAAACCTTGTATCCTTAATGAAGTATAACCAGAATTGCTATTTAAAGCATTGATTGAAATCTCCAGTGCTTCATTTTTTTGAGTTTGTTTTGTCTTCTGTCCTGCACCAGTTTCGATCTCTACTCTTTCTTCAGTTTCTTCCTCTTCCATAAGGTTAAGTTGTTTAACATTACATTAGTGATCGGGTCTAAACTTATCCCCACACTTGAAGCATAGTTTGTTTGATATTCTATACTCCACTAGGCTCTGCTTGTTATTCTGCACAGTGTTGTTAGGTTTCTGAACTGGAGCAGGCTGAAAGGATTTTAAATTGCTACTGGCATTTGAATAAGGGGCACTCTTAACAGCATTTCTTTGTCTTCTGATATCCATTTCCAGGGATAGCTCATGCAATTTGGCATGCATACTAGCATCAAATAGAGTTCTTGGTTGCATTACTTTAACTTTGTAGTTAAGTTCATCCTTTAATCCACTAATGAACATGGAAACAAAATAATCTTCCTCCAACATGGGTTCTGTTGCAACACATAGGGCTTTAGTTCTTCAAACTTTTCTTGATACTCTTCTATTGATTCTCTTTGCATCAATTTACTAAATTCTTCTATTATGTCACTATAGGTTTTGTCACAAAATCTATGGCACAAATCTGCTGCAAATTCATGCCATGTCAACTTATGCTTCTGCATAATGTACCCATCAAATCAGGCTTCAGCCTTGCCATCTAAGTACATTGATGCCAATTCTACCTTTTGACATTCAAGAACACCAAACAATAAAAAATATTTCTCACACTTTCTAACCCATCCTCTTAGGTTATTTCCTTTAAACACTTGTATCTCTACCCTGTGTCTAGGAAGGGACTTGTTTTGCCTAAATTTGTTTATGACTCCCTTTTCATTCATTAAGGAGCTCTCTCCACCTCATCCAGATCTATTGGTTAAAGGTCTAGGAGGTGTTTTTTGTTGACTAAGAAATTCTGGTTTGTTGGCAAGAATCCCAGGTTCATCAGTTTTAAACGAATATCTTTCTTTGTTTTCCAGAATAGTTACTTGAACCTGTTGTTTCCCTTCCTTTTGGTTCAATGCAGGATTGAGACTTGCTTCCTTTTCTTGGTTGTCATGACTCAGTTCTCCGGCCTTAGCATTCATCACAGTCCATATCTTTTCCAAGAGATTCTCAGTCTTATCGAATCTGGACTCCAGGTTGTCCATTCTATCTTCAAGCTCTTTACTTTTAGCTTCCCATCCTTGAGCACTAACCTCCTCTTTCCTCATTGGTTCTGCTGGAGGGAAGACACCAGTGCCTTCAGTCATATTCAAATTCTTTCTTTGTTTTCCCAGCTTGACTTTGGATCAATATATCTGAGCTCTGATTACCAATTGTTATGGATTGAATAGAAAGGCAGAAAGGATTTTAGAAAAAAGAGAGAATTGACAGGAGAAAGAAGAGTTGTGTATTCATTCATTCGATAAAAAAAAATTTTTACAACGTTTTCCTATTTAGCTGGATTACACATACATCTACTAATTATTTTTGGACACCTGTGCAGGTCAGGACAGCTTACTATAACCGTCTTGCCTCATCAGCTCTTCATGCTCAATTCACGTCACGTGATCTCATGGACCCTTGTTAGCTGGGCTAAGCATTGGTTGAGAAGGCCCAAAAACTTGATTAATTGCAACAATGTCGTTTTGCTCATCCTGTTGTAATGGTGTTTTGCCGCTCGATCCTTCCTCAATTACAGATTCGCATCTCATTCCCCCTTTTTCTGTTTGAGTTCTTCCCCAATTGCCATGACAAAAAGTTCCTCCTAAAGTTAGGAATTTCTTATGATTGCTGAAGTTAGATCGTGTTCCTACGAAAGAGTTCCTGGTAAGTAGAGGCGTGAATATTGAAGACCATTTGAAAGGATGCCCCTGGTGTGCTACAAACGAAGAAACTTCAAATCATCTTTTAGTAGATTGCCGTTTTATTGGTTGTTTTTGGAGAAAATTCTGCTGTTGGTGGTCAATCGATTGGACAAATTTTCTAAAGTCCTCATCTTAGAAAATTCTGCTGCATTATGGAGCATCTGGTTTGCACGTAACGAGAAGACGTTCAATGCAAAGTCCACTCCTCTAAAGGATCGTGTGTTCTGTTCTAAGATGAGAGCTTTTATTTGGATTAGAGCTGTGAAGGGTGGCTTGTTGCTAAATGAGGAAAATTGGTGGGAGAAGCCTTTAACGTGCTTAGCAAATGAGGGTTCTCCTTCAAACGTTTGGATCCCACCACAAGGAGGAGGGTTATCGTTTTGTGTGGATGTTGCGGCAACTAGGGAGGCAGCTGGTCGCGGTGGGGTACTTAGAAATTCGAATGGCGAGAATGTGGCTTTATTTTCAGGGCTTGTTCAAGTCACTTACTCTGATTTTGCAGAAGCCAGGGATATTAAAACAGCTTTGGAGATTTTCATTGAAGCATGTTGGGTTGGCAAAGCTTCCCTGACGATCGAATCTGATTGTATGGTGGTGCTGAACTGGATCAAAGACCCAACATTAAGGCCTTGGAGGTGGTGGGAATTATTCGAGGAGATTGATCGTCCGACTAAAATAACTATACCTTCCAATTTTACTCATGTCCCTAGAGAAAGAAACACACTGTCAGATCATTTAGCAAAAAAAAGAGTCCTTCGCTTGCTCTTTGAGCCAGATTTGAATATCTTCTTCCACATATCAAACAAAAGTTCATATTTCACCATTATTGGCCCCAAAGAGATCTTCACAGTGACCAAGCTTTTTCACTCTTAGATGAAGCCAGTTCTGCTCTAGTTTCCCTTCCTCCCTCGTCATTCGCCCAATATTGATAGCATAAGGATTCCAAACTGTAAGCCAAATTCACTTAAACCCCACATAAGGATTCATGGCTACTTGTCCCACAACAAAACCACGCGGTTTGAGCCTTGCAGACCACCATTGCTGTTGCTTGGTCCCATGTTGTCAACTTGTGTTCACTCAGTTCTGAAGTTGACTACTAAACAATGATCGTTACGTTATGATAGTTATCTTAAATTGTGGTTTTTTTCCTTCACATTTATGAAAATTTTACAGCGCAATATTAACATCACAGCAATTACTTCTGCACTCTATTTATTGGTTCAAACACCCCCTTCTTTCCCACAAAACTTTTCTCAAGGTTAAATTATTATTTCCTATCTTCCTCTTGCTCTTCGAGTTATTCGTTAGTACTAGACTTTTGAATATATATATTTTTGTTGATGGAGTATGTTTTTTCACGTGCAGAACAATGGGGCACTTGGGGTACTTTCTTGTAGCTCTATTACTCTCACTCCTCAACCTTGTTCATGGAACCCTCGGACCATGGATCAACGCTCATGCCACTTTCTATGGCGGTGGTGATGCTTCTGGCACAATGGGTACTTTTCTCAATCCAAACATATACATATACAGGGACGGGGCAGGATTTGGGATTGGGGGCAAACTATAAATGTTTGAAAGGGGGGCAAATTCATAAATAAATCCGTCCCTGCTAACATATACAGATACATATATTTGTTGTTATTGATTCTTGGATCTTCTATAGGTGGAGCTTGTGGCTATGGAAACCTAATTAGCCAAGGTTATGGTATTAACACAGCAGCCTTGAGCACTGCCTTGTTCAACAATGGGTTGAGCTGTGGTGCATGCTATGAGCTCAAGTGTGTGAATGACCCACAATGGTGCCTTCCCGGCTCCATTGTCGTCACCGCCACTAACTTCTGCCCTCCGGGAGGCTGGTGTGACCCTCCAAATCACCACTTCGATCTCTCGCAACCGATTTTCGAACACATTGGCCAATACAGAGCCGGTATTGTCCCTGTAATTTACAGAAGGTAAGCAAACAGTGGGAAACAAAATATTTCTCAAAAATTCATTTTCCAATTTCCACCGACACCGTCGCCACTGTTCAAACTTTTTTTTTGTTTCCTCAGGGTGAAGTGTAGGAGAAGTGGGGGCATAAGGTTCACAATCAATGGACATTCCTACTTCAATTTGGTGCTGATCACCAATGTTGGAGGTGCTGGTGATGTACATTCGGTGGCCATTAAAGGTTCAAAGACCAGATGGCAACAAATGTCGAGGAACTGGGGCCAGAACTGGCAAAGCAATGCTTACCTTAATGGCCAAAGCCTGTCTTTTATCGTAACAACCAGCAATGGTCACAGTGTTGCTTCTTTCAACGTTGCTCCATCAAGTTGGTCCTTCGGACAGACTTACACCGGAGGCCAGTTCGGGAGCAGAAAGTAACAGCCTCCTGCTGTATATATGTGTGCCACTGCCATATTATGGTAAAAATATGCCTGAAGAACAACTTATGTGAACAAAAGACTCTGTAGTGCTTGTACCGGATATTTTTGGATCTTATAATTGAAATATAGTACATGTTATCGTGTTCAGTTACGATAAATATTATCGTGGATCAAGAGAATTGAAATCTTATAAGTGGGTTGGGAGCACTAGTAAACGAGGGTCAAGATTGGTTTTTGAATTGCCCATAGCTATGGAGTTTAAGGATAAATATTATGAGATTCTGCAGATGAATTGAAGCCTGGAACATCAAATTATGAAATAGAAGCTTCTTTTCATTTTATTTCCCCAGCAAAAATGGCACTTTTGAGTTTATATCATTGTTATCATGTTGAGTTTTGAAATGGATCTTGCAAAAAGTTTTATAAGCTTGCAATTTTAAGTGAGTTGATGTTATGAATTATTTAAGTATCGATTCAATTGAAATTTTAAAAAATATTTAAAACATAATAAATATTAAGAAAATTCTACAAAGGGCGACGAACATTGTTGAACATCACTAACGATGAACACCGCTGAACACCATTAATTTTTTATAAAAAAAATTAAAAATTTAAAAGACTAAAATTATAATTAAAATTATCTATTAAAAAAAATAAAAATCAAATTTAATAGTTACTTTATAATATTTTTTAATAGGTTAGAATCAAATATACTCAATTCTCCTAAACCCTAACAAAATCAATCTCTTAAAAAATAGAAAACAATTTATAATTTTTTAATAGATGAGTGTACTCTTTTGTTAGTTTAGCTACTGTGAATGGTATGTTCTCTTATGTTCTTTTTTTTTCTTTTTTCATTAGTAAACTTTCATTCTTAGTAGAGATAAGTACGAACAATAGAACGAATGAAGCGAACGGTTCTTAAAAAGTTGTGAAACTGGCAAAACTTAAGAAGGTAAACTCTACCATTGTGAACAATTCAGACTGTAAAATAGTCACACCTTGATATCTGGAAATGTATTCGGATAAAGGAGTTTGTCAATGACCACAATATTGAGCTTGGGTCAATTTGCAATGCGGTTTTTTTTAGGAGAGTTTGATATATTTGATTCTAATTTATTAAAAAATTATAAACTGATTTCTATTCTTTAAGAGATTGATTTTGTTAGGTTTAGGAGAATTGAGTATATTTGATTCTAACCTATTAAAAAATATTATAAAGTAACTACTAAATTTGATTTTTATTTTTTAAGAGATAATTTTAATTATAATTTTAGTCCTTTAGATTTTTAAAATTTTAAAAAAAAATAATGGTATTCAGCAATGTTCGTCGCACGTGGTAGATTCATCCTAAATATTATTCTTTTTGTCCCTCTTAAAAGTAGTTTTAGAAAGAAAAAAAAAATTAGACAAGAGATGTTTTATAAAACGATAATTTTATTATTGAAAAGTTGAATTTTATTTTGTTAGAAATTTAAAAAAAAAATAAAAAAATGTGCATATTAAAAATTGTTGAGTTTTTAAAGAGATAATTTAAATGAATAATTTTAACACAAGACAAGATTAATAGAACAGAGAGAGTATTGTAATGATGTTTTTATTTCCTAAAACTTATATAGTTTATAGTAAAATAATTAAAAACTGTTACAGATAAATTAAGTGTTTAAAAATGTTTAAAGGATGAAATAGGATATTAGTGAAGATTTATGTACAAATATATTATCCTATATTTGTGGTCATTTGTTGAATGTATATTTTTACCTAAAATATTTTCTTTCATTTTCATAAATATGAAATAAACTAATTTTAACTGAAAATTGTGAATTTTGGTACGATTTGGATGGAAACCTACTTCAATTTGGTACGATTTTGATTGAAATAGAAAGCATATGCTCTTGTCACAAAGATCTTTCCATATTATTAGTGTGTTTGGATAATTTATTGAATAAGGTAACAAGTAACTTCACTTTCCGAAAAAAAAAAAGTAATAACCGGAAAATTATTAAAAACTTTAATAAATGATAAAAACAAATTAAGAACTACACTAAATAGGTAGAAAGTTTTTATTTTTAATCTCTTGGTAATTTATTTTCAATGATTTAAAAAATACTTTACAAAGATTCGACAACAAAATAAACGAATTTAACTCTAAAACATTAACGAGTTAATAAAGTTCCGCATTCAAATCTTTGACGATACAATAAAAACGAGGCAAATCATAAACATCTAATGAATCCGTTGTACTTTACAAAAAATACAAAATATTGAAATTATAATTATAAATTTACTAAACATTATTTCTGAAAATTGATTACATGAATTATTTTTCAAGTACCTCTACTAAAAAGAATAATGTAGTCAATCTACATTAATTTTTTTCACATCGGACATGGCCACATTTTTCTTTTAACTTGCTATAATTCTACAAGAACATGGGAAATCTGATTTCTTTGGGAGTCAGCAAAGTAAAATTTATTTTTTGTCGGCAGATATTTCTTTAGAAAAGAGACTGAAAAAAAATATTGTGGAAACGGGTGAATGTACCGCGTTATTTTCTTAAAATGACAAAAACTCTCCTTAAGTGTATTTGGTTCACGAAAAAGATTAATATTAGGAGTAATAATTTTTTTCGAAAGTTTTATTTTCATTTTAGTTTGTGCTCATTCTTACTAGGCCGGAAAAGAGTATTACTAACAGTAGTATTTTTTGTCAAGATTTTGAGAATATCATTCCCACCCAATCACTAGATATTTATCAATTTATGTCATTTGGACCAAAATACCTCTAAAACAATGATATTTTTTATATTGGTCTATTTGTTGCATATAACTAGATAGCTAATTATTTAGAGTATAAATTTATTAAATATTTTTATATTAATTTAGTATTTAAATGGTAATACACAATTAAATGGTGTTATAATATTTTATATATTTTTTATTAATATTGTGTTTATAATGTCTCTAATATTATTTTTAAACATATTATATAAATATCTAGTTCATAATGTAATTTTAATTGAGGATATTTGATTAAGAGGATATTTGTAATCTATTAAGACATAGATTTTAATATAATAAATTGAAAAATGTTTTGGACTAAATTAAAAAGGATTTAAAACATGCCTTAAGTCAAAACAACTTGAAAATGCTTTGAAATGTTTTAAAGTAGCCAAAACCAGAATTCCAGCTTATCCATACCGAAACGATATACCCTGTTTTGATACAGTTTAAGGGTTTTAGCTACTAGAGTTGAAATTGCCAAAATTCGTACCGAAAAAGGGCTTGCCCGTTTCGATACGGCAAAGGTCGTTTTGATATGCTCCTATGCGTTTCGATACACCCAACATTTAATGCCCAACGACTTTATGAAAACCCCCGACGGCTATTTTCCCAACTGTCTCTTAAAGTGCAGACCGTACCGATACGGACAATCACGTTTCGGTACGCTACAAGGCGTTTCGATACACCTTAATGTGTTTCGATACGCAGAGCTAGATCAGACCTCCAATGACTATTTCTAAAGAATGTCGTACTGATACGGTTACACGCGTATCGATACGGACAACTCCATAACTATATTTATGGTGGGAAATAAAGGCTCCAACGACTCCAATTCAATCCCAACGGTCCTCAACGGCTACAAACTCAATTGGGAGTATAAAAGGGACCTCCAAGCATCCATGGAAGACTAATACTTCAAATGTCAACAACTATATGATGAGAAATTATGTCTTAAGGCTTTAATTGTTCATCCTTTGTAAAGACAACACTTGTGAGCCAAAATTGTCATGCTTGCTCAAGTGTTTAGGTTTGAGTGAGAGATTAAAGAGTGCAAACAAATACATTGTGAGAGGAATTTTAGTTTGCTTATTTTCTTTTTCTTGTAAAGAGTGTTTTGTTAATCTTTGGGTAGAAAGATTAACCGTTTGTAAAGGTTTCCTCCTAATCCTAGAAAAGTGGATGAATCAATTAGTGAATTGGTTGGAAAATCCTTAGTATGAGCTAAGGTAGTGGATGTATGTGTTTGTTCGAAGCCCGAACCACCATAAAATTATCATGTCATTCAATTTTCGACTTCCACAATCCATCACCTAAAAATCCAACTTCTCCACCACTTAACAAGCATTGGTTGAAGGTGGTTATCGAGCCTAACATTTGGTATCAGAGCAAGGCTCAATTAAAGGGGATTAACATCATATTGAGGCGATTCGGCTAGCTCAACCAACAATACAATCAACCGGCGAAATGACGCAATCCATCGACAAACCACCTTTCTTTGACGGGACTAACTATGCCTATTGGAAGACAATAATGATGTTCTTAATCAAGGCCAAAGATTACAAGCTTTGGGACATAGTTGAGGATAGGGATGGCAGACGGGTACAATTTCGTGGATTCCGCACCGCACCCGCCCCAATTGGTGCGGGGATGGGTATAAATTTGGTGGGTAGTGGGCGGGTGTGGATGTAAAAAAGGCATACCCGCCGCGGGTAGTGGGTAGGTAGTGGATTTAAGACCTCACTCGCTCCGCATCCGCCCGCCCCGCATCCTACCTGCTATATAAATTTGGACCATTATAAATTTAGATGTAATTTCACAAACTATTCTATAAATCCTAAAATTTTATAGGATATTGCTTGTAATTTATGTTTTGTGGTTGTTCTTGAATTTATGTTTTATGTGTATGGTTGCTGCCAGACGAGTTAATAGGCGGGTATAGGCGGGTACGAGATGGGTAATGGGTATCCAATTGGGTGATGGGTATGGGGATAGATTTGAGAATATACCCGCGTGGGCGGGTGTAGATTTGAAAATTGTACCCGACGTAGGTGGTGGATATGAAAATTTTAGGTGGGTATGGGGATGAGGGAGGGGGTATCCGCACCCGGCCCGCCCGTTTGCCATCCCTAGTTGAGGATGGTCCGTTCGTGCTACAATGAAGCAACGCGGAATGGAGTGCAGATGATCGCAAGAAGATGGAGCTAAATTGCAAGGCTTTGCACATTCTTTTTTGTGCATTTAGCCCCAACATCTATGAGAATATGTCTTCTTGTGAAAATGTCAAGGAGGTATGGGACAAGCTTAAAGTCACATACGAAGGAACCAACGAATTAAAGGAGACCAAGATCAGTCTTCTTAACCTCAAGTATGAGAACTTCAAGATGAAACCGGATGAAGACATCACGAAGATGTTCGATAGATTCTCCACCATCACAAATGAACTCAAAGGCTATGGTGAAATCATTCCAGAAGACAAGCTTGTCTGAAAGCTTCTATATTCTCTTCTCGAGTCATGGGACTCAAAGAAGACCACCATCATCGAAGCCAAGAATCTCAAGACTTTAAAGTTAGATGAACTATCGGGGTCTCTTCTCACTCATGAAATCATGAAAAAATGACAAGAAGAAGAAGAAGAATATGTGGAAGAAGAAAATCATGGAGCTAGGCATTAACATGAATGCCCTTGCTCTCAACTCCTCAACATGCCCACATGTAGATTCAATTAAGGAGGAAAGTGAAGAAGAAGAGATGGCATATCTCTTTGAAAAGTTTGCCCGATTCATGAAGAATAAAATAGAAGAATCCAAGCATGAATCGAGGAAGAAGAAGAGGGGAAGCTCTTCAAGCCATAATAATGAGGCATATGTGGCTACTTTGAGTGATGATGACTCCACCGACAATGAACAAACCAAGCTTTGTCTTATGGCCATCCAAGAAGATTCAAGAGTAACTTCTAATTCATCTATTTCAACTTCTTATTCTTTTGATGAATTGCAAGATGCCTATGATCATTTGGTTTTAGAATTTAAAAATCACATTTTGAAAAACAAGAAAGTGGTTTCAAATTTGAAAATTCAAAATGACTAGATTTCTAAAACTAAAATTGAACTTGAAGTAAAACTCAAGAAGCTTGAACAAAAATGTGTTGATTTAAAAAAATTTCTTCATAAAGTTTAAGAGGGAAAAGATTTGATTTCCAATGAACTTCAAAAGAAAAACAATTTGGAAAAAATCAAATTTTTATGTTAGACAATTTAGTGCCCCTATATTTTTTAATGGTAAATGTTTTAGAACTATTTGGGTCCCAAAAGAACTAAATACTTCAACTAAAAAGGATGAAATTGTAAAATGGATTCCAAAGGGGACAAAATTATGTGCTACTAACGTTTATGGATCCAAAGCAATTTGGATACCAAAAATTACATGATTGTCTTGTTTAGGTGTGATGGAGAGTGATCAACAAGTCAAAATTTGAGGGGGAGCTCCATACACACAAGAAATAGAACACTTGAAGAATGAAGACTTCAAATCCTCCCTTGAAGTTCAAGTGTTGGTAAATTTCTAGTTGTTTTTGTTTCAATTAGATTTATTTTCTATGACAACTAGATAATCATATTGTTGGACTAACAATATTTGATGCTTTGAGTAAGAGGGAGCCAATTTTAAAACCAAAGCTTTTAATAGAGTCAAAAATTTTAAACAGCTCTTGTTATCCTTGAGCTTAATGTCTTTTAAATTCTTTTTGATATTACAAAAATGGGAGAGTTGGTTTGAAAAATTGTCTTTTCAAAATGAATAAGAGAAAGCTTTGAATTCTTTGAAAATATAAAAATCTCTAATTCAAATTTTTAATCTTAAAGGGGGAGAATCTCAAACAATTTTTCAAGTTAGTTTTATTATATCAAAAAGGGGAGATTGTTGAGATATAGGTTTTGATATAAAAAATTAAAAAATGTTTTGGACTAAATTAAAAACGATTTAAAGCATGCCTTAAGTCAAAACAACTTGAAAATAAGTTTGAGGAGTTTTAAAAAGGTTTTCAAATGCTTTAAAATGTTTTAAAATAGCCAAAACCAGAATTCTAGCTTGTCCATATCGAAACAGTATACCCTGTTTCGATACACTTTAAGGGTTTCAGCTACTAGAATTGAAACTGCCAAAATCCGTACTGAAACAGGGCTTGCCCGTTTTGATACGGAAAAGGTCGTTTCGATATGCTCCCATGTGTTTCGATACGCCCAACATTTAATGCTCAACGACTTTATGAAAACCCCCAACGGCTATTTTCCCAACTGTCTCTTAAAGTGCAGACCGTACCGAAATGGACAAACACGTTTTGGGACGCTGCAAGGCGTTTCGGTACACCTCAATTTGTTTCAATACGCAGAGCTAGACCAGACCTCTAATGGCTATTTCTAAAGAAGGTCATACCAATATGGTTATACGCGTATCGATACAGGCAGCTCCAGAACTGCATTTATGGTGGGAAATAAAGGCTCCATCGGCTTCAATTCAATCCCAACGGTCCTCAACGGCTACAAACTCAATTGAGAGTATAAAAGGGACCTCCAAGCATCCATGGAAGACTAATGCTTCAAATGTCAACAACTATATGATGAGAAATTGTGTCTTAGGGCTTTAATTATTCATCCTTTGTATAGACAACACTTGTGAGCCAAAATTATCATATTTGCTCAAGTGTTTTAGTTTGGGTGAGAGCTTAAAGAGAGCAAACAAATACCTTGTGAGAGGAATTTTAGTTTGTTTATTTTCTTTCTCTTGTAAAGAGTGTTTGGTTAATCTTTGGGTAGAAAGATTAACAGTTTGTAAGGGTTTCCTCCTAATCCTAGAAAAGAGGACGAATCAATTAGTGAATTGGTTAGAAAATCCTTAGTGGGAGCTAAGGTAGTGTATGTAGGTGCTTGTTCGAAGCCCAAACCACTATAAAATCATTGTGTCATTCAATTTTCGGCTTCCACAATCAATCACCCAAAAATCCAACTTCTCTACTACTTGGCAAGCATCGGTTGAACGTGATCATTGAGCCTAAAATAATCATTTTACCCTGTTTAGAGATTGATGTACATATATGGTTATATGTCAATTACGAGACTAAAATTTGATGTTTAAGGCAGGTAATAGCTATTGTGTTGTAGCTGTTTATTTATGTGTTATTTTGGTGTAGTTAGAAGCTCACACATGCTACCTTAACAAACAACCTAGATTGATAAAAATGGTCTAGATTTTTTTAGTGAAATATGCAAGTTGTGTACTAAAAATCTAATAGAATTTACACTATATTAAAAGTTTGTTAGTAGCCGTTAGAATAGAAAGCAATTAGTTAGATATTAGTTAGTTAGTTAGTTAGCTGTAGTTAAGTAGAACTTACACTGATGTAAAAGTGTTATAGTTAGTTGTAGTTAAATACAACTTACACCGGTGTAAATGTGTTATAGTTAACTATAGTTAGTTGTAGTTGAGTAAAACTTATAACGGTGTAAATGTGTTATAGTTAGTTGTAGTTAAGTAGAACTTACACCGATGTAAATGTGTTGTTACGTTCTCACTTTAATATTGGAAGTTTAACTTGTCACAAAGAAAAAATATCACAATGACAATTTGGTAAAATATGCATTCTAGTAATCTTATATTCTCTCAACCAAACATTTATATCTTATATTCCTGCCAAACAAACCAAACATTTCCTTAGGCAAAGCTCATAACACTGGACTCCTCAACAACTCTCTCATGAATCCCCAACGATTCATTCCCAAAAATCGATTCCCAACTTATATACGTTCACCTCGATTCTGAAGTGCAGCTACTAAAATAATTCGAATAAGTATCCCACATTTCTTGAAAATTTGAATTTAGGGGTTCTTAAAATTCGCGTTTTATTATAAAACTAGAGTCGCCACCGATCATTTTTGAAAAAGGAAGACCGGACACCAAAAAATAAATCAAAGATTTTTTTTAAAAAAAGGGTACAAGAGTCGATTACGTGTGGGGAAGAATTAGCACCCCACAATGCTCAAAATTGGTACCAAATTAATTATTGTTTTATTAATATCAAATTTTGCGAGTTAAAATGATGATTAAATCAAAATTTGGTTATACATGCGAGTAAATTTTAAGGGCCCTATTATTCGAGAATAAACAAAAAACAACCATCAATATGTCTGATACTAGCCAAGTTTACTCTCGAATAAAAATGTGTCGTATTAACAGTTTATATCCTGGTATGCATTATAATAACATGGCAAATAAATAAAGGTGTGAATAAAACATGAATATTAAATTCTAACAAAAAATAAAATGTCTGCTCCGAAAATTTCGGATGTTCCTACTGGAAACCCTAACTTCGCTTTCGAGAACCAAACTCTCCGGCTAACAGCTGGGGGCACGGTTGGGAGACCACCGGATGGAAACCCCACCGCATCGGTGCTGGTGGTTGTGCCACCGGTTGCTGGTAACCTAATGGAGAATCTGAATACGTCTGGAGAACCACAATCGGACTTGGTAGAAAAGTCTGGAACTGGGAGTGTTACCGATAGAATTATGATTGATTTGGAGGCTATAGATCATGGCTCTGAGTTGGTTAACATGGACTGTACTGGGATGGATATTTTAGTAGAGACTGCTCTTGCGACTAAATCTTCGGATTTGGTGATGGAATCGGACGCACCATCTACAACCATGCATGTTGTACCTTCATCGAAAGTTTCCTTCCGTGACATGGTACTGGGTGCAGCGAGTAGTACAATAATGGATCAGCTGATTCCCGAGTTAAATATTGAGGTTCGGCCGGAAGATGTAAGGGTGAGAACGATGGATGATACCCCCTCGATTGATTTTTCTGAGAGGCTACATGCTTTAATTGACTCTAAATTATCAAATTCTGTGATTGTTCGTTTGTTGGGACGTTCAATTGGATACGCGGCTCTCCTCATAAGAATCAAGATGTTGTGGAGCCCGAGTGGTGAAATTGCACTAATAGACTTGGATAATGACTACTTTTTAGTCCATTTTGCTAAATCGAAGGATTATTCGAGAGTCTTGACTGGTGGACCGTGGATGATATATGGATGTTATTTGATAGTTCAGCCTTGGAGTCGATCCTTTTCAACATCAGCAGATCATCCTAATAAGATTGTAGTATGGGTGAGACTTCCAGGTTTACCGTATCGCTACTATACAAAAAGCATGTTTAGATGTATTGCTAGGATTGTAAGTGAAGTTGTCAGAATTGATTATAATACTACGGAAGGAAAACATGGACGATTTGCTAGGCTAGCGATTATGGTTGACCTTAATAAACCCTTGGCGCCAAGTATTATTATTGATGGGTTTAAGCATCGAATTGAGTATGAGGGGCTTCCAACGATATGCTATTCTTGCGGTAAATATGGTCACACGCTGGAAAACTGCAAGCTAGTAATTGATATGACTATTTCTAAATCGGGAGAGAAGTTTGAACCGTGGATGCAGGTGGTTAATCGGCGACGTCGACAAGCTGATAGTTCGCATGAAGGAAGTCAAATGGATAATGATGTTAGTCTGAGTCGAAATGTGCACACAGGGAAATATGATTTGCTATGATCTAATGGTAGTGCGGATGAGGCAAGGGATGAAGACGTGCCTCTTGTTCCAATTACCGGTGCAAATTAAAATCCTGCGGTAAATTTGTTGAGAGCCAAGAGTAATCTGTAGCGGCTGGGAAAAAGGGTGCAACGACTGCTTTTTCACTTGCAAAAACAACGTTGTCCGAACTTCGGGAAGGGAAAGAACCTTGTACCAAACCGACAAGCCTTGAGAAGATTATGGGCAACAAGTGCAATTTGAAGAAAGGAAATGGGGTTGGTTCGGCTGGACAGTTAGCGACCATGAGTACTGGGCAAGAGATGATCCAGGATGTCACAAGATCTGATCAATAGAACAGCCCAAAAACGGTTACTGAGGTGGCTTCGAAGGATGTTATAGTCCCAATTCCAAGCAAGTTGAATCCGACGAATCACACGATTATTAAAGTTGTAGCTAAAGAAGTGAGTTCAGTAGAGAATGAGGTGAACCTGACTGGTTTGGTGATGGTACCGGGCCTAGTGCACCTCCTTCGGAATGAAGATTGTTGAAAGTCAAGAATGCGGCACGTAAAAGCCATTACCTCCAACAAACGAAGGTGATTGACAAGCAAGAGAATCGGAATCCAAATAATAATGGATCGGTGGATATGGGGGAATGGATCACTAAAATTTCGAAGGAATTAGTTGTTCGTAGGGAGGGTCGAGCTGCAAATCTTTTACCCTGTAACCCCCTCGTCCCGGTCTGGCCGGATGACCGGTCCGAGTGGGCCACTCGGGAAAACCGAAGCGAAACCCAAAGGGTTCCCCCTCGGTTAGCAACCCTACTTTTTTTCTATCATTTTAATCTTGTCTAGATGACATTAAGTCCTAACTGATACACAACATCGGAAAACAATTAAAGGAAAACACATTCGAACCACGGCCATGCACAAACAGTCAATTTTAAGCTTACAAGGCAGACCGTATCGGTACCCTAGCTAGGGGTATCGATACGCCCTGTCTAGGTCAACCCAAGAAGTCAACCTCGAGAAGTCTGTATCGATACAGCCCTTGAGCGTACCGATACGCCCTTCTCGGTCAACCCTTCTTGGTCAACAGAGTAGGCCCGTACCGATACTCGAGCACCCCGTATCGGTACGCTCTACTCTCACTCAGAACTCCAAATTCCAGTAACTTTGGAGGGTATCGATACCCTTAGGGTATCGGTACGCTAGGCAAAATCTGTGGCCTTTGGGCAAGACCGTATCGATACGGCCCTGAGGCGTATTGATACGCCCTGCACTGCAATTCCACAAATTCCAACTTAAACGACCCCAACACGACTCTAAATGCATTTCTCGACTCACCTAAGCGCATACAAACATGTAAGCAAACATACCTAAGCCAAAGGAAGCATTCATACATGGATCAAAGCATTCATTCATAGCATTCCAATTAAAGAGCAATTTAGGCAATATTGTGCATACATAGAGGCTCAAAAGGTCCTAAAAGGCACAAGTCATCATAAGAGGTTTGCACTCATACACAAGGCAACCTAAGCATCTAAAGCATGCCATCACACACCAACATACATCATCGTACTACATGCTTTACAATCCATAAACAAACTCAAAACATCATCTTTCAAATGAGTCATACAAGCTCATACAACGACCCTTGCCGCATTTCTTACTAATACGAAATTGTTAACCGTACTTGAGCCGCAAAACTTGGAAAGCCCTTCTTGCCTTGCCTCGAGCTAACACCATGCTAATGATCTGCATTGTTGAACATTGAGAGCGTAAGCTATAAGCTTAGTGAGGGTGCTCTAAAACGAAAAACATCAACAATGCAGGGTTCAAGCATATAAATCCTAATCTCACATACAACCTACAATGGCTTATAATCAAGTAGACCTAGCTAGTCTTTCAAGTGGCATAATATGGCTTCTCAATCCTACCAAGTTCATACATCAATATCAACATCATGTAACAACACCATATACCACAATCATATATCACAATACATGAACAAGTTAATTGGCCACTTTAAATTACCCCGATTGTGCGGATTAAACCTCAACAACACTTTACCTCGGTGGGATTACACTCATCACCGGACCTTTCATGTGCGGGATTCCACTCATCGCCACATGCCCTACGGATGGGATTCCACTCATCATCCCGTAGAAATAAATAAAAGCTTCCGGTGGAATATTACATCATCGTACTCCTCCTTGATGACTTAACGCCATCAAGGCCACGTACGTTTTTGACTCAATTTGTGTGCACACTAATCCTAATGATCGATCATTTACAACCGGTAATTTATTTAGTGCCAATTTTCATAATCACAACATATATCATCAACCACATTCCATGCTCACCATACATATACAATTCATGATGTACATGCATCAATTAACCACAAACCATAAGAGCATAGATAGGCAAAATACACAATGGCATGTAATGAAGTTAAAGGCTAGAATCAACATCTTGAAATAAGGAAATGGCCTACCAAGCACATTTCACACACACACTCTACACACACTCGAACCAAACTTTAAAACAAGTTTGAAACCACTCCCCGCCCTTCCTTAGCAAACGAAAACAATCCTCCTACGAACCCGGATCCGGTCCCAAAGCTTCTCCGACGATCCCTCTTGCTTCTAGCCAACCAAAAACACAACGGATAACCAAAATCAATGCTAATATTCAATAATCACACAACCTTTGAATTCAAACCAACTTCATCCTAAATTTCCAACCAAATTAAATCCCCAAACATCTCAAATTCGTACTCCAACAACCCTTGGCTGAAACACCCATTTCCAAACACCCAAATGACCTCCAAAATGTTCCAAATCACCCTCCTAACATACCTTAACCATCAGCCCCTTGTTTTCAACCTAAAACCCACCAAAAATGGTGTTTTTGACAACCCAAAAATGGGTATAAGAGCTCACTTCGGATTTTTACCAAAATTCGACCAAATTAACATATAATGTGTATTTCAACTTGATTAAACAAAGCCCCAACTCAATTTATCAAAACAAAATGGAAAACCCCTTAAAAACCCAAACTTTGATATAAACCCTAATTTTCAAAACTCCATAACTTTGAAATTTAAGACCATGGTTAGATAGGGGATAAAGAGGAGAGTAAGAAAACATGTTTACCTTCCAAAAACACCTTGAATCGAAGTTGAAATCGAATGGAATAGTAACCAATGTTTGAAGGGGTTTTGAAGATGGGTTTAGTGAAGTTGGCGTTGGAAAAAGGGGATGGGGGAGAAGGATGACAACTTTTCTATAAAGTGGTCTAGCTTTTTGAAAGTTTTGGGTAAAATTGCAATGTAGGTCCCTCCCTTTTTATTAAGGCTCAATTACACCACATTTTAGGTTGAATTGTTTTAATTAAATTCTATTGACTCGAACTACAAACCCGGTCAACTCCTAGGCCCAAAACACGGGTGTTACATACCCCCAGTGGTTCCAAAGAGGTCAGAGACCAAGACAGTACAGTGGCGTAACAACACTATATTTGATGGTAATGGGAAGTAAGTTGTGTCGTATCATTTCCCTTTTTTGCTTTTACGTTATGTTTAATGCTCTATTTTGGAATGTTTAGGGAGCTTTAGTCCCTGAATTTAACCGTTATTTGAGGCTTATTATGAAGTCTCAAGATCCGGACATTGTTTTTTTAATGGAAATGAGAATAAGCGCAATGGAGGTTGATAACTTTATCTCTAGGCATGGCTTTCAGTCATCGTATCGAGTTGAAGCTGTTGGTTTTTCTGGGGGTATTTGGCTTATGTGGAAAGATATTGTTAAGTTGGATATTATTGCGATCTCTACACAGTTCATTCATTCTTTTTCTGAGGATTGCCTTTCTGGGAAACATTGTCTTTTGTCTGTGGTTTATGCTAGTCCTACTACCCGAGTGCACGCTTCTGTATTGCCTCATTTGCTTGCGTTGAATCCAAGTACCAATGTTCCGTAGATTTTGGGGGGTGATTTTAATGCCATTTTTTGTGTAGAGGATCGTTTGGGCGGTTCTCATAGAAGGGATCGTGTTTGTCGCAAATTCAGAGATTTTTTTGATGCGGTTGATCTACATGATTTAGATTTCCAGGGTCCCCACTTTACTTGGAGGAGAGGTAATTTACATCAAAGGCTTGACCGATGTGTGGGGAATGAGGCATGGATCGATGCCTGGCCTTCTTCGAGAGTGGTTCACTTGGCACATATTAGCTCGATTCTCTTACTGGGATCAGTTTTTAATAACCGGAGACCTCTTGTGCCGTTTAGGTACCTTGCTGCTTGGCAGGATGACCCACGTTTTTTTGATTTTTTGAATAACACATGGGCGCTGGATGATCCTTTGACAGTGAATTTGGAAAAGTTTACAGCTGCGACAATTACTTGGAATCGTGATACATTTGGCAATATTGGAAGAAGAAAATTGAGGCTTCTAGTGCGTATTCAAGGTATTGAAAAAATTTCTGAAGTCTCTACTAGTGATCATCTCCATGATCTTGAATGAAAGCTCCTCTAGTGATCTCGTTGTTAGTGGATTGTGTACGGGGACCGCAATACCTGTTACTATCATCGAGCTACTAAAACATGTAAGCATAAACGAAACATTTCTATGATTAAGTTGGAGAATGGGAAATGGTGTGATAATCTGGTTTTGATAAAGAAGGAAGTTGTGTCCTTTTTCCACTCTTTGTTTCGTGCTTCATCTGAAAGCCTTATACCGTGGCAGTGCCAGAATCATTTTGCTCTGCTTTCTAATTCGAAAAAGGAGGCGCTGACTGTTCTAGTGACTTGTGAGGAGGTGAGTAAAGTTATATTTGATATAGATCCTTTAAAAGCTCCGAGAATCAATGGAATTCATGTCATGTTCTATCAACGAAATTGGGCAGTAGTCGGGCAAAGTGTGGCTGATTTTGTGAAGAATTGCTTCAATGCACAACATATCCGAGCAGAAGGCAATCGAACTTTTCTGGTTCTGATCCCAAAGTCCTATCACCTACGTTGTTCGCACAATTTTGACCTATTAACTTGTGTCCGGTGATATACAAATCTTTGACAAAAGTGATCGTCAATAGGTTGAAGCCTTTACTTCCGAGGTTGGTTTCACAATCCCAGGCAAGCTTTTTGCCTGGCATGAATATCATGGATAATGTAATTCTGGCGCAAGAGGTAATCCACTCGTTGCGTGGGAAGAAGGGTCAGAAGGGTTGGATGGCATTGATGATAGATCTGGAGAAAGCGTATGACCGCTTAGAATGGAGTTTTATTACAGATACCTTGAGTGATATTGGGTTGCTAGTAAACTTTATAAATTTGATTATGAGTTGCATTACCTCAGTCTCTACTCAAATTTCATAGAATGAGAAGTTGAATGAAAGCTTTAGACCGACTCGTGCTATTCGACAAGGTGACCCCATGTCGCATTATATCTTCATTCTATGTATGGAACGTCTTTCGTAATTGATTAATGTGGAAATTGCTCAAGGGAGATGGACTGAAATTCATTTGAGTCGAAATGGTCCAGGTGTTTCTCACATTTTCTTCGTAGACGATATTGTTTTGTTTGCATAGGCAACGATGGGGCAAATGCAAATAATTCGCCAAGTTCTTGATGTGTTCTGTGCATCCTCTGGTCATAAGGTTAGTGCTTCGAAAACCAATATTTTTTCTCTAAAAATACCTCTTTGGATGTTCGGTCAGATATTGTGAATGGGTTTTAGTTCTCGGAAGTCCAGGATTTAGGAAAATATCTTGGGATACCCTTTTTGCATAACCGTGTTACAAGAGCCACGTATGGGTATTTGGTGGATAAAATTCGTGCCTATCTTGTTTCGAGACCGGCTTAATCTCTAGCCTTTGTTGGCTGGATCAACTTGGCACATTCCGTTTTACAAGCAATCCCAAGTTACACTATGCAAGCAAGTTGGCTTCCCAAAGGAGTTTGTTTGGAAATTGAAAAGCTTATCTGAGGTTTTATTTGGGGAAGCTCTACGGATCATACGGGTGTCATTCTTGTACGCTGGTCTGAGGTATAAAATCCAATTGATAAATGGGGTCTCGGCCTTCGCAATATGAACCGTTTTAATCAATCATTTCTCATGAAAATTGGTTACCAAATGCTTACGAAAGGAGATAAATTATGGGTTCACGTGGTACGATCGAAGTATAAGGTGAATGAGAATTTGCCGATTAATATGCACACGAGTAATTGCTCGAGATTGTGGGCTAGTCTTTGTCGGGTTTTGGATAATGTGTGTGAAGGAACGGGCTGGGTGGTGAGAGATGGGTGCTCCATCGAATTTTGGTATGACGCTTGGTTACCCGACCATGGTCCGCTTGTTGCTATGTACATGTTGGATGATCAACTGATGTCATGTCCGGTGCTTTCTTTTGTCACTCAAGGTGGTTCTTGGGATATCAAAGCTCTAAGCGAGGTCCTACCTGATGAATGTGTACAACAGACTATGACTGTTTATCCCCCGACTCAACATCTTGGTCCTGATCAGCTAGGATGGAGGAATGATAGGAGGAATCGATTTACTGTAAAATCAGCTTATAATCGTCTTACGGGGTATAATTCCGATGGTGGTCGAAACATTTGGACTATGATTTGGAAATTGCCTCTACCTCAATGGATTCGGTCTTTTATTTGGCTTGTTATGCATGGTTTCTTACATGCCAATATGGAACGAACACGGAGACACATGTCTGATGATGCTCGATGTATGTTTTGTCCACAGGGCCATAAAGACATTCTTCATGTTCTTCGGGATTGCCCTTGTGCATGCAGGTAATGGAGACAACTTATTCCTACAGGTCAGATTCAAACATTTTACTCTTTGGACTTACAAGATTGGGTTATTTCTAATATCTTAAAGGATGAGTCTTTTGCATACATATCGGAAAATTGGGGACTCTTTTCTGCAATTCTTTGTTGGAAGTTGTAGAAACGTAGGAATGACGGAAATTTCGACCCAGATTTTGTTGAACGTGAGGATATTGTTATTGCTAGTAAAAATTTTCTTGAGCAGGTCCTTGAGGCTTCGAACCACAGGCCTTTAGTTCATGTACCAGCCCCCTGTTCCCTTTCAGGTTCAAATGTGTGGCAATTCCTGCCCAGTTCTTGGGTGAAAGTCAATGTGGATGGGGGAGTTAACGTCGATACTAATGCAGCCACTGTTAGGGGAGTATGTCGTTCCGATAACGGCGGTTGGATCTTTGGTTTTTGTCGTGGTATTGGAAGATGCTCGGTCATTAATGCGGAACTTTGGGCGATCTTGGATGGGTTGAAACATACGTGGTGTTGTGGCTTTCGGCGTGTGCAAGTTGAGTCGGATAGTCTTGAGGTTATTCGGTGTATAGAGGATGGCAATACTTCGCATACGGAAAATGCGTTGGTGGTGGTTATCCGGGAATTTATCCATCGACCTTGGGAGGTTGTTATGAAACATGTGAACTGTGATTCTAATAGGGTTGCTGATTGGTTTGCAAAATCAATAAGAGATCAAGGAATAGGAGGCGTTTTCATGAGGAACTACCGAGTGAGGTTGTTGGTCTACTCGTGCAAGACAACCAGGATGGGCGTGACCAGCTTGCTGCTGGAATTGGTTGATTGTTGCTGTTTTGGAAGTTTTATTCTGGTTTTTTGCTTGTTGTGTGACGTTGTTTGTCTTGTTATTTCCCTACTATATGTATTCTTTTTCCTCCATTAGTTTTAAGTAGATTTTTAACGAGGCATATAGTAGGCGCTTTTCCCTATTAATCGAAAAAAAAATCTAACAAAAAAAATACAATACAATAAATAAATATATACATCAACGCATTTATCATGGTTCCAAACTATATGCTATACATAACATATTATATAAAGCATATATGTATACTACATGGCAATATGTAAAAGATTAACTATATATTATAACATATTAGTACGTAAAGCATATATATTATATAAAGGGTAATTATTTGATACAGTGGCGGTGAAAAATGAAAAGTTTCTACAAGTGCCTTAGTTTTAGGGTTTAGGGACTTAGTTTAGGGTGTATGGTTTAGAGGTTTAGGTGTAAGGGTTTTTAATTTAGGGATAGTGGTTGAATTTTAAAGTTTAGGGTTATAATTTAGGGTTTATAGATTAAAACCTAAATCATCACCATATTACCATAAAAGCTAAACCCTAACCTCTAAACCCCAAATTCTAACTATAAACCTTAAATTCTCACCATTACCCCTAAATTCTAAATCCCTACACCTAAACCCCTAAATCTTACACCCTAAACTAAGCCACCAAACCCTAAAACTAAGGCGCTTGTGAAAATTGAAAGTTTCCACCGCCGTATAAGATAATAATTCTTATATAAAAGGAGATATAAAGAACATACATATATCGTATTTAGAAACTATATATTATACTATTAAAAAAAGAAACTATATATTATATAATATTTATTAAAAAACATACATATATATATTTTGAGCACCAAAAATGTCCATATACTATATATATATGTCAACTTATGATATATACTATACGAGAATTAATATAGAGACATAAATACTAATAAATAAGGGAAAACATAGTATTGAAGGATGAACCTATATATACGATATTTATTTTCAAATATATATATATATAGGGTATTTAAAAACTACATACATTAGTAAGGCACATTGCACTCTCAATGAGAGGACGCGAGTTCGAACCTTAGAGACGACATTATTGGGAGGGGCAGCCATGCACCCCAAACATGGACCGTAAGATAGACATGCATATTACCAAAAAAAAACTACATATATATTACCATATGTATATTATATAATTTATAGAAAAAATCTAAAAGGAGTAACTTATATATATGGGATATGATATGTTTACACAGTGTAAAACTCTAAGTTTTACACGATTTTTAGACCGTTTGATGAGTGAAGCGAATGGATAAGATTAACAGTAAATATGTAAAGATTATCACTTGGAAAAAAAGAGTAAGGAGTTAATCTGAGCCATCCATTTCTCTCACCTAACGATCCAGAAAACATGTAAAACTTAAAGAGTTTTACATTGTGTAAGTTGATCCTAACTCTCTCTCTCTCTCTCTCTCTCTCTCTCTCTATATATATATATATATATATATGGGATGGGATCAAATTACATGGTGTAAAACTCATTTAGTTTTACACTAATCTAGGACCATTGGATGAGTGAAATGAATGGATGAAATTAAAAGTAAAAAATAGGAAGATTATCACTTGGGAAAAATGATAAGGAAATAATCTGAGCCATTAATTACCATCATCTAACGGTCCAAAAACTGTGTAAAAGTAATTGAGTTTTACACAGTGTAAGTTGATCCTAACCCTATATATATATATGGGTTAGGATCAACTTACACAGTGTAAAACTCTAAGTTTTACACGTTTTTTGGATCGTTGGATGGAGGAAATGGATGGCTGAGATTAACTACTTACTTTTTCCCCCAAGTGATAATCTTCACATATTCTACTCTTAATCTCATCCATCCGTTTCACCCATCCAACGATCCAAAAAACGTGTAAAACTTAGAGAGTTTTACACTGTGTAACTAAATCGCAAAATAAAAGAAGAAACAAAAGTTAAGGAAACATGATAACCACAAAAAGAAGGGATCGCAAGTATGAATATACCATCGATTCTCGGACCAAATTGATAGACATCATAAACTTAAAATCAAAATTGAAAGCAAAAGGGATGAAATTGAAAGATTTGGAAAGCCATAAGGACGGCGGAGATGATTACAGGGAGGTGGAATTGTTTAATGAAGCAATTAACCCATCTTTTGAAAGGACCGAGTATAAAACTTATTATTTTTTGGGTAAACTACACCAGTGACCACCAAACTATAGAGTAAGTGTCGATTTGACCACTATATTTTTAATTTTGTCAAATATACCACATAACTATTTAATTGGTTCCAATGTAACATGCCGCTATATTGGAACCAATTAAATAGTTATGTGGTATATTTGACAAAATTAAAAATATAGTGGTCAAATCGACACCAACCCTATAGTTTGGTGGTGTGTAGTTTACCCTTATTTTTTTCTAGGGTAAACTATACCATTGACCACCGAACTAATTGGGGATTCCTATTTTGACCACTGAACTAACGAACTCGTCAATCAGACCACCGAACTTATTAAATTAACCTATTTTGGCCACCGCCGTTAAAAAATTAACAGAGGACTGACGGAGTGATGACGTGGCAGTTAACAAACTTTTATAAAATTACACATTTGATCCTTGCTATTTACACATTCTTTCAATTTAGTCCTAATTTTAAATTAATAAAATAAATTAATTATTTAATTAAGTGATGACATGTGTCAACACCTTATTGGAGGAATTTAATTATTTATATTTGATTTTATAAATTTATTTTTCTCTTCTAATCAAGTGGTGACACGTGTCACCACTTGGTTGAATGAAAATTAAGCAAATATTGAAGAGTAGGGGTGGGGTGGATCGAACCTGCGTCTGGTGGGTTCCAAACCCTCACCTTTACCACTGCTCCAAACCTCTCTTAATGTCATGAGTTGTGCTATTTAATATATATGTTATAATGCAGTAAATGTTAAGGAAAAAAGTAAAAATGATTGAAAGGGGATTCGAACCTAGACCACTTGGGATGTGTATAATCACACAAACATTCGATTTAAAATATTCGAATATTTTTTATATTTAAATTAATTCGAATACTTATTTAAATATTTTAAATCAAATATTTTAACTATATTTTTTTTCTTTTTCATACTTTAAATACTCGTTTTAATTTAAATATTTAAATATTCTAATATTTTTTTCTTTGTATACTTGATTTAATATATTTGATATATATTTTATCTATACTTTAAATATGTTATAATGCATTAAATTGAATATTTTAAAGTTTTTAAATATTTTATTTAATTTAAATACTTTAAAATATACTTGATTTAATATATTCGAATATTTTTTTCTTTATATACTTGATTTTAAATCGAATATTTTTCATACTTTAAATATTTGATTTAATTTAAATACTTTAAATATGTTATAATGCATTAAATCGAATATTTAAATATTTTGAACCCACAAGATGCAGGTTCGATCCACCCCACCCCCACTCTTCAATATTTGCTTAATTTTCATTCAATCAAGTGGTGACACGTGTCACCACTTGATTGGAAGAGAAAAATAAATTTATAAAATTAAATATAAATAATTAAATTCCTCCAATAAGGTGTTGACACGTGTCATCACTTAATTAAATAATTAATTTATTTTATTAATTTAAAATTAGGACTAAATTAAAAGAATGTATAAATAGCAAGGATCAAATGTATAATTTTATGAAAGTTTGTTAACTGCCACGTCATCACTCCGTCAGTCCTCTGTTAATTTTTTAACGGCGGTGGCCAAAATAGGTTAATTTAATAAGTTCGGTGGTCTAATTGACGAGTTCGTTAGTTCGGTGGTCAAAATAGGAATCCTCAATTAGTTCGGTGGTCAATGGTATAGTTTACCCTTTTTTTCTAAACATCTCATTTTTAACCAGTTATTTAAAAAAGAGAGAGGAGAAACACTTTGAAATATTCAAACTTAGCCCCCATAACTAGGGGTGGGAGAAAATACCCGACCCGAACTACCCGACCCGACTACCCGACTACCCGAATACCCGAATACAAATAACCGGGTAATTACCCGGAAATTTTTTTTTACCCGGGTCGGGTACCCGGCCCGCCATTTCCCGGGTCGGGCCCGGGTCACAAAAGTAGAAAATTTCGGGTACCCGGTTAATTTCGGGTACCCGGTTCCTAATTTTTTTTTATTTTTTATTTTAAATATAATTATATTTTTTAAACAAAATATCCTTATATTCACTATATTTTCAAATCAAACAACCTAATTTTTAAATCTCGATCCCTCAAATGTTCTCCCTTCACAATTCGTACTAGTCTTCTCTCTCAATTTCACCGCACTCCATATATATATAATTCGAATATTATATATATTACAGTATATGTATATACAATATATTTAATTTTATGTTGGAATATAAATTGTAATTATTGACTCTAATGTTATTTGGGTTTGATATTTCGAATATTAAACTTTATGTTGAATTATATAATTCGAATTTTTCTTTTTTTTAGGTATATTTAAATCATTCGAATTAAAAAAAAAAAAAAAACTGGCGGGTACCCGGTACCCGATTAGACGGGTACCCGGGTGTGTCGGGTACCCGAATCTCGGGTACCCGGAAAAGGCGGGCCGGGACACGGGCCTTTATTTGAGGTACCCGGATGAACCGGGTACCCGAAAAACCGGGTACCCGAAACCCGGGTACCCGACAATTCCCACCCTTACCCATAACCACCCCTCAAACCCAGAAATCGGCAGCCTTCAGCGGCCGGCGAACCTCAAAATGACCCTTTTCATTCTCTAAACTCATATTTAAACCTAAAAATTCAAAATACGGCTTCCCTTCCCTTAAAACCTTAAAAACAGAATCGAAAACTTCTTTTAAAACTCGCGTTCTCACCGGCTCACTATGCATGATCACGAAAGAGGTCAGGGGTTTGTCGCCGGTCAGGAACCGCGACGGCGCGAGGGAAGCCGAACAGCCGCCAAGGTAAAAAACAAAAACCTAAAACATTTTCTTTTTTGTGTTTTTGAATTCAAAACATAAGAACTGATGAGATATTTTTTACCTCTAGAATTGCTTGAGGTTTTCTTCTTCCTTTTTTATTGATTTCTGAATCTGTTGTTACAAAGGGATTGATTACATTGCTTTTTATCTAGATTTTTTATTACATTCGTAAGCAACATTAATGGAATGGACTGTTGATGATGCTTGTTTGATTTGTATCTGATACCCTTGCCTTTTTTTATTATTTTCAGCCTGTTCGGTAGTTAGGGAAGAGACGATTGTCGTACGGTGGCGGTGTGATCTCCGGAGACATGGCCACGTAGACGGAGGAAAGATCTTGGTCGTTGATCGTACCACATGGCCTCCATCAAAGAAGGGAGGCAGAGAGGCTCTTGGGATCGGATGCGATCTGAGCCGTTGATGTAGATCCAGATCAATGGTCCAGATTTGCCTAAAGGCGGATGACCCTGATACGATCTGGGAGGTGATATGGCAGCCATCGACGATGCCACGTGGCGCGCGTGGAAGCCGAGGGGTCCTGAGTGTGTATCTTACGCGGCAGATTAGGGGTCCTCTTGGATTGATCTTAGTTGTTGGATCAAATTTTGATCCAACGGTCTAAACTGGGCGACTGCAAGATGGAAAGATAGGATATTAGGGTTTTAGGTTATCAGATTTTAGGGCTTTGTTGGGCCTGGTACAATATGATATATGTAATGTTTTTTTTTTTGGTTTGTAAATGGACTTGAACATTTATTAAATGGGTTTTTATTATCCTAATTATGATTTGTTTTCTTTTATAATAATAATAATAATAATAATAATAATAATAATAATAATAAACACATACACATATATGTACATATATTAGATAATACATGCAATATACATACTCACATACCTACATTTAAATATTAATGACATGAAAATAATAATACTAAATACATATATACATGCAAGCAACACATACATATAATATACATACAATCATGCATTACATATATTCATACTAATACATACATATGAACCCACATATTTGTACATTTAATAACATTAAACATTAATAGCCGGAATAATAAAAATTATTTTATAAATAATATTTAGTATTATAATATTATACAAAGTGATTACCGTTGTTTTTTTTTTTTTACTTGTTTTTGTTTGAAAACAAGCCTATTGTTTGAAAACAAATAGTTGGCAGTTGGCACGGCTCAAACTAACATTTAATAATGATTCAGTCAAGTGAATAGACAACCTGCTGATCTTATTACCCAATAACAGCCCTATCAAATTATTTCATTAAACAAACATGCCTGTGTTGTTCTTAGAAAAATATGCCCTCAGCCTCACCCATAAAATCCACACTTCTAGAATGAGAATAGCCAAAAGTCTTATGATATAAATACCTGAGAACCAGATTTTAGGCCTGATGAAGATTCTTTCCTTTCACCTAAGAATCTTCTAAAGCTCCTAGAAAACAAGACCAAAAACCTTACAGAAAACTGCAATGACAATGAATCTTATATACCATAATCCTGATTTATCTGCTGCAAAAACCATTGGATTGCAGTCAAAACCCACGCCTATGACCATTTTCTCAGAAAATTTATAAGAGTGCATAAAAATCAAGATTAAAAATAATGTTTATGATTAGGCCCAAAATAGAGGGAAACAAAAGCAGTTAACAAGAGAGAACGCTGAGGCAAATAACGAAATGCAACATTCTGGGCCAAAGGGGAAGGACCAATATCATCAACAAAGTAAATCATAGAATTATGACCTGTAAATACATAAATGGAGGTTAAGAAGGGAACTTTTATAAGCAACTCTAAGACCCAAAATAAATGTTCCCCTAAATAAGAATCAAGCTGAACTATTTGCTGTTGACTAAGTGCCGAGAAACAAAAAGGAAATGTTAGCACTTCTTTGAATTGACAAAAGGTTAATGAAACTGCAGAACCCAGATTTCAACCAAGTAAAAGAAGGAATAAATAAGAATCTAAGCAAGTCAATTAAGCAACGATGAAGCAGTCAATATAAATATCCATGGGTCCATATGAGGCATGAATAATTTGGGTAATTAATTGATTCCACTCCGCATTTCAAGAAACTCAGATACATAAATAACAACAATTCAGCATTTTTTTTTGAATATACTAGTATGATGCAAGGGTAGCATCTGTTCAACTTTCTTAGTCTTTTCAAAGACGGCACACACATCGTGCATTACTGGTACTCGAACCCGAGTTTTAAGGGATGATGAACATCTATCTTTGCCACCAGGACACAAGGGAATGAGAGTGTCATAAAGTGGCACGAGCCTGGACCTCGATAAAAGTAACGTCGGCAGTATTGCATGTTTGCTTTGGTGCCATTAAAAGGCACTTGAATAATTCAGTGCTCTTTAAAAGGCAATGCCGAGGGAATTGACAGAGTGATAATTTCTTCTGTGTAGCTAGAGATGATGAGAGTTGTATGAGGCTAAAATGGACATTGGAACATGTACCCTTATAGAGTCGATGTTGTCAAAGTAAAAATGAATACACACATTTCCGATTTGTTTGAATAAAAAATGCACTTGGCATCGGATAAGCGAAGGAATTTGGTGTCATAAAAAAGATATGCATCCCAGAGTGACATTTGTACCTTTGTATAGTCGGTGTTGTCGGAGCAAAAATAGGTAAGACATCTTCGTTTTGTCAAAGTTACAACGTGATTAGCATTGAACGAGCGAGATATCCTCTGCTTGGGCAGACATATATACCCTTGTAGAGCTGGTGCTGTCAGAGCACAAAATGGGTATAGGCATCTCTCATTTTTAAACAAGGTAAAGGGCTATTATGTAAGTGGAGGGTTCTTCTGTGTTCTTGTAGAGCTGGTACAATCGGTAAACACAAATGAATATAGGCTTCTCCACGCCCTTTGGAGAAAAACACAATGTCGTGGGCATTGAGTGGTTGTGGCAAACCTCTATGCTGGGATAGGCATCTATGATATTGCAGATCATGTGTCATTCGAAACACAGGAGCGTAGGAATCTCCACTCTGTCGAAAAGCAATGTCAGAGGCATTGAATGAGCTGCGTCCTTGTAGAGCCGGTGTCACCCAAGAAAATGAACACAGACATCCACAGTTTTTCCGATCAAGTATCTTTCGAGACACAGAAGTACATGCAACTCCACACCTTTAGAAAAAAAACGCAATGACGAAGGCATTAAATGGGAAAAGGCATCGGATTATGTCCTTGGTAAATGTTGAAGGGATGGAAGTGGAAATGCTTTGGAGAGGTGCTAATATTTGCAAAAGTTCATACATACATTCAACCATAAAGCATTCATTCATAAAATGATTGATCCATTCACTCACCCGTTGTGTAGTCTTAAGTATTAACTTTTAGGATGCCAACTAATGCTCTAGATTGCTTCAAGGAAAAGAATAGGGGATGCTGAAATACCTAAAAGTTTGCAGGGGGAGATGTTCACCAGCTTCTCCCTCCAACTGGCTGCTGGAGCACCTCAATTACTCCTTTAACCCGAAATACGTTAGGAACATTGTTAAAAAAATTACTTGAGGTGGCGAGCATTCCACGTGCGAGAGATCTCTTTTCCATTCATGGCTTCTGACTTGTAACTGTTGAAACCTAGTTTTCGACGATGTTATATGGACATTCCCAATTTGATGTCATTTTTCCCCTGTGTGGTACAAGTACATTGACCTCAATATTCTGTATGACCAGATCTTCCACTTGATATTGCTTGTTATAGACTTTGGAGTTATAATACTTGGACACTTATTGGTTTCTAACTACCAAACGAACCTCTGTCACTTCTCAGGTTTCTTCCAAAAGATCAAGATTATTCCGTAGCATTTCCTCATTTTTGGGGTCAAAATGCAGAGCTCGAAAAGAGTTAACGCCCACCTCTGCTAAAGTGATTGCCTCGGAGCCAAACATCATGTTAGAAGGGGTTTCCCCTAGTGCCCGTGTGGGAAGTGGTTTAGAGCACCCATAAATACCCGAAAGTTCTTCCAATCAGGCTCCTTCAGCATTACAAACTTTTTTCTTGAGAGCGGCAAGGATTTTCTTGTTAGTTGCCTTAGTCTGGCCATTAGTTTGTGGAGTTTTGACGAAACTTTTAGAGGTAGGCCATACCTGGAGATGATGGTTTCTATATGAAATTCTCCACTTTCTTTTTAGTGATCGTGGCTAAGGCTTCAGCTTTCGTCCACTTGGTGAAATATTCAATGACCATTATGATAAATTTCTTTCTTCCAACAGCTTCTGAGAAAAAACATAAGAAATTCATTTCTCATGTGGCGAATGGCTAGGGGCGTGAGATGGCCTAGAGTGACTCCATAGGTGTACTGAGTCAGGGGAATACTTTTGACATGGCTCACACTTGGTAACGATGTCGAAAGCATCCTTGTGAATGGTGGGCCAGTAGAAACTTTGTTGAAGGACTTTCTGTGCTAATGCCTTTTCTCTCAAGTAATGCCCGAAAATTCTCGCCACATGGCTATAATTTTAGCTTAGCGAATCGCGCAACCTTATACAATATTCTCGAGAAAACGCCTAGTTTTCTATTTACAGTAGATAAACTCTTCCTAAACATTAGAACACAAAAAATTTATAAGCGGAAGCAAACAAAAGAGATAGCTACAAATAACGATAGAAGAACACTCAAGAGCATTCAAGAACACAATAAAGAGTTTTAAAGTAAAAGCCTAAAGAGAGTGTCTTCTATGTTCACATGGTGTGTTCACATAGGTGTGGATGGATAAACCTACTAGAATCTTCCATGAACCGGGCCAATTCGGTGGTCTATTCAAGCCTGAAATCTACCTCAAAATCTCTTGAACAGTTTGTTGTACATGTGATTTGGACCTAAACTCGCGGTCCGTGACTTTCTCCCCCACCAAATTTATCGACGCTCTCGTCACGTCTTTAGATTGAAGCTGGACTAGATGATCCTAGATTCACTTTTGTGATACCTTAGCCTGCCCCCAACTCAAAATCGGGATTTTTTGTCCCCCATTAAGACGGCTCTCCCCATAAAGAGCACCTAAGTCGGGTTAGGTTATACCCTATATGGACTGCTCGCTTTGGTACTTGCCACCATGTAACATCACTCGTCATTTCACCTCGTACATCACGACCATAAGAGCTTCCTACTAAAAGTAGTGATTTGCCTTGACTCAAACCCTTTCTATCCTTGAGCAAAGACTTGGATTATATCACATTAAGCATTGAACTAGTTTTTAGGATCGTCGATGACCTTGGCTTACGTATCAAATCTTTGAAAGGTTTGTTGTGTCCTCGTCAAGTCTTGGAAACTCTACCATTTGATGGGTTAGATTTTTTGCTTCCTACAACTAGTAAATTAGGGAATCAAACTTTAGAACACTACAAATGTGTTTGAGATGTACCTTTCTCGGTTTATTTTGGTTGACATTCACTCCAGCTTGCATCAACCCTTTGCTCATGATGTTTGATACACCATGTCCCTCTGACAACTCTTTTTCGCATTGACCCATCTTCTCTCAAGAAGTCCAATTCACCCTCTCGCATTGATACTTCCTTTTTCTGTAAAGTTTAATGCGCCATATACCTTATTCTTATGTGGTAGGCCATGATGTTTGAAACACCATCGCCCATGATGTTTGATACATTGCCCTCTAACAACTCTTCTCGCATCGACCCATCTTCTCTCAAGAAGTCCAATGCACCCTCTCGCATTGATACTTCTTTGTCTATGAACTTTTATGCACCATCTACCTTATTCTTATGTGTTAGGACCTCTAGCATCTTGTCGCTCTTCGAACCTTCTTCTCCATTGAAGTTCGACGCCTCATTCAAATTGCTCCTAAGTGATAAGCTCTCTGACAACTCTTCACACATCGACACTCCTTTTTCCTCGAAGTTCAACGCCTTATCTACTTTGCCCATAGGTGAATCTTCGCACATCGAACCCTATTCCTCTTTAAAGTTCAACGTGTTGAGTTGTAAGGTGCTCGATTAGTTCAACCGATGTTGCTCACCAAGTGGTGGAGAGGTGGATTTTTGGGTGGATGTGGTGTGGAAGCTTAAATGTAAATGACACAATGATTTTAGAGTGGTTCAACCTTCTAACCAAGGTCTACATCCACTACCTTAGCTCCCCACTAAGGATTTCCAATCAATCCACTATTGATTTGTCCCCTTTTCTAGGCTTTGGAGGAAACCCTTTTTACACCGATCAAGCTTTCTACCCAAAGCCTTGATCAAACCCTCTTTACAAGAGAAAGGAAAAATGCAAACTTAAATCCCTCTAAAAGGTATTTGTTTGCTCAATAATGCACTCACCCAAAACCAAAACACCTGAGCAAATTTGACAATTTTGACTCACTAGTGTTTGTCTATACAAGAATTGACAATTTAAGTACAAAGACAATATTTGATCATTTGTGGATTGACAATTGAAGCATTAACCATATATTGATTCTTGGAGGTCCCTTTTATACTCCTTGATGAGTTTGTAGCCGTTACTAGCCATTGGGGTTGAATTTGAGCCATTGGAGACTTAATTTCCCACCATAAATGCAGTTCTGCAGCTCACCATTTCGAAACACTCGTGACCGTTTCGAAACACCCTTTAAGTAGAAAGAGCCGTTGAAGTCTGATGCAGTACCCGTATCGAAACGCCTGCCTCCGTATCGAAACGATCTGCATTTAAATGTTAGTTGGGATATAGCCGTTGGGGTTTATGACCGTTGTGGTCGATGCCACGTAGGCATATCGAAACGGCATAGCCCGTATCGAAATGCTGGGCAAAAATCTCATCTAGGGAAGGTCTGTTTCGATACGCGTATCGAAATGTTTTTGCTACTGGAATGCACCGTATCGAAACGCCTTAAGGTGTTTCGAAATGCCTGGAAGGTTTTGTAAAGTTTGGCTTTGAAAAACATGTTAAACCCTTTTAAAACCATCCATAAACATAGTTTCCAGTTATTTGGACTTTGGAAATAGTTTTGAATTCTTTTTAAATTAGTCCAAAACATTTTTCAATTATTATATCGAAACATTAGTTCTACAATCTCCCCCTTTTTGATATAATAAAACTACCTTGAAAAATTGTTTGGGATTCTCCCCCTTTAACTTTAAAAGTGTGAATAAGAGATTAAAAATATGAAATCAAATAAAGCTCCCCCTTATTCATTTGAAAATTCAATTTTTCAAACCATTTCTCCCCCTTTTTGTTATATCAAAAAGAATTTAAAGCATTAAGTTCAAAATAACAATAGAGGTAAAATTTGACAAAAATAAGAATTTGGTTTTAAAATGGCTCCCCCTTACTCAAAGCATCATTAAAAATGTTAGTCCAACATATATGATCATCTAGTTGACATAAATGAAAATAAATCAAATAAAAGCAAAAGCAACTAGATTTTACCACACTTGAACTCAAGGGAGGATGTGAAGCCTTCCTTCTTCAAGTGTTCTTCCTTAGTGTGCATGGAGCTCCCCCTCATTAATTGGACTTGTTGATCACTCTCCATCACACCTAGCAAAAGACAATCAAGTGATTTATGGTATCCAAATTGCTTTGGATCCATTAACATTAGTAGCACAAATTTTAGTCCCCTTAGGAATCCATTTTTCAATGTCATCCTTTTTAATTGAAGTGCTAAGTCCTTTTGGGACTCAAACACTTCTAAAACATTTTCCTTTTACAAATCTAGGGGCACTAGATTGTCTTACATAAAAAATTGATTTTCCAAAATTGATTTTCTTTTCAAGCTATTTGGAAATCAAATCTTTTTTTCTTGAACTTTTTGAAGCAAATTTTGTAAATAAAAACATTTTAATTCAAACTCTTCGAGTTTTGCTTTAAGTTCAAGTTTGGTTTTAGAAATCTGTTGAGATGTGTGAGGCTCGATTCGATCAACCAATGTTGCTCACCAAGTGGTGGAGAGGTGGATATTTGGGTGTTAGGGTTTAGGAAGCTAAAAAGATAATAGACACAATGAATTATAGTGGTTCAACCTTCTAACCAAGGTCTACATCCACTACCTTAGCTCCCCACTAAGGATTTCTCAATCAATCCACTATTGATTCGTCCCCTTTTCTAGGATTAGGAGGAAACCCTTACAACCGATCAAGCTTCTACCCAAAGCCTTGATCAAAACCCTCTTTTACAAAGAGACAATAAAAGCAAACTTAAAACCCTCTAATAGGTGTTTGTTTGCATAATTAAGCACTCACCTAAAACCTAAAACACTTGAGCAAATTTGACAATTTTGGCTCACTAGTGTTTGTCTATACAAAAAATGACAAATTAAGCACTAAGACAATTTCTTGATCATTTGATGTTTGAAAATATGAGCATTAGCCTTCTCTTGATGCTTGGAGGTCCCTTTAATACTCCCAAATGAGTTTGTAGTCGTTACTAGCCGTTGGGGATGAATTGGAGCCGTTGAGGACTTTATTTCCCTTCATAAATGCTGTTCTGCATCTATTCATATCGATACACGTGGAACCGTATCGGTACGACCTTCATAGGAACTAGCCGTTGAGCTCTTGCCAGCCAAGGCGTATCGATACGCTTGAGGGCGTATCGGTACGGGTTCAATTTTGAATGGTCGTTGGGAAATAGCCGTTGAGGTTGGTTGAAAGGGGATCAGTACGCTGACTAGGCGTATCGAAACGATCCCGATCCGTATCGGTACGGCAAAGGCCTGTATCGATACGGGTTTTGATAGTGGCCAAACTGGGGCAAAAAGGTATCGATGTAACACCCGGGTTTAGAGGTTAGGTGAAAATAATATTTTAATATTATTTGGGCTCGGTTTTATACTCTAAATAATATTTCGAGGTTGTTTTCAAAATTAATTAATTTTGGGTTGACCATGTTTTAAGATTAAACCACAATTAGTCATGGATTTACCTTCCTTGTAAATGTCCCATTTCATTAAGGGTAAATAAGTCTTTTGAGCCTTAAAATAGATCACATGTGAGATAAAACACCCATTCTCTACTATTCACCTCCTTCTTCAAAACACACCAACGGGAAACAAGAGCTCTCTACCCAAATCTACTATTTCATTCAAAAGCACCCTCATTTCAACTCCGTTTTGAAAGGTAATAGTATTTTTGATTTCCCCTCACCTCCCTCTCCATGAAAGTACCTTTTATTTTCGTTTTCATGAAGTTTTTAGAAAATGGAAGTTTTGAATATTTTGATTAAAAATGAGATCTTTATGTTGATAAATGAAATGTTTTGATTTGATATGCTTAGTTATGGTATATAGAGGTCAAATGGTATGTCAAGTCATCCACAACTATTTGTTTAGTCAAAACAACAATTCAGTTTGATCGAATCGTCTAGTTTCGTTTGTTTGCTGTGTTTCCATGTTGCGTTTTAAGATTTATTGATTGGAATTAATCCTATTTTATTTACATTACACCTATTTCTTTCGATTTAATTTCGATATTTAATTTCGATATAGTACTAATTTGTATAGTAATAGTATAAATATATATTTATACTATTATTATATACTATTATTAGACCCATTTTATTTATATATGATTTGATCTCCTACCTATCACAAAGGAGGAGGTGTCGATGCAGGTTGAATCCCGATCTCATAGATTAGATGGGCCTACATCTTTTTTACTAAAGAAAGCCCGGGAATTAATTCGAACTCCCACATGATGAAAAAAGGTAAAAGGTCTCGAGAAGAAAATGATCCTATTTGACCACTGTACATTGCTAGCATCAGGAAATGAAATAATCGTGAATCTCGAATCTACCACTGAGCTAATAGCCCGTCGTGCGGGCCTCCCGCTGGGGGCCCGCTATGCCAAAAGCGAGAGAAACCCCATCCCTCTCTTTCCTTTTTACGCCCCTATGTCGCCACACGGGAGGGACCTGGGGGCGTAAAAGGGGATCTTGTCAACTTGTTCCGACCTAGGATAATAAGCTCATGGGCTTGGTCTTACTTCACCGTCGAGAAACGAAAGAATGCTTCCATCTCCAAGTTTAGGATTACTTTGGGTGAATTTGAAGGTTGATTGAATGCTTGAAATGGAAGATTTCAGTGGGTTTTAGGGGCTACTCGGAAATTCTGTTTTGGGCTTGTTTTTGAGTGTTGGATGTTTGAAAATGTTGATCCGGGTTAGTTTCGATGATGAGATATTGATTATGAATGTTTTGTTTGTGTTTGTGATTGATTAGAATCGGGTTTGGACATTGGTGAAGCATCAGGAGTAGATCCGGAAAGTTGAAGGTGGTTGCTTGCTTGGTCTTGGAGCTTGGAAGCTTAGGTGAGTGGTTAATTGTTTTAAAGGGTTTTAAAATAGTTGGTTCGAGTATATGGACTAGGTTGGGCTTGGTAGACCCACCTAGAGTTAGGATTAGGGTGGTAGCCTAATCCTAAGCTTGATCTAGAGCCTTTGGATGAACTCAATTATGTGGTTGTGTATGTCTCGTATGAAATGTGAAAATGAATGCTTATGTATATTGTATTATACATGTGAGATGAGATATGACTTGTGATGCTTGAGACATGCATGATGATGGGTGTTGGTGAGTACGTGCTAAGCACGGAAATGATTGGAATGAGTAATGTGAAATGAGTAAAGGTTGGCACTAGTATACTTGAATACAAATGATCGATCATTAGGATGTTAGTGTGTACACATGAGTCAAAAGTTGCGCGTGGCCTTGGTGGCGTTGAGTCACCAAGGAGGAGTACGGGTTCGCTCGGAAATTGTATTTAAATATAGTCGGTGATGAGTGGAATCCCATCGACGGGGCGTGAGGATGAGTGGAATCCCCTCCGCGAGGCCGGTGATGAGTGTAATCCCACCGTGAGGTAATGTGGTTGTTGGATGTGAGTTCCAACGTGTCTATCCGCGTATTCGGGTCATAGCTAGGTGCCAATGTTGGTTGATAAATGTATCAATGTGTTGAGATTAATGATCTTTATTTGGATGTTTGATGTGACTACTTGTGTTGAGGATTTAGAGCTTGTTGATCATGACATTTACTTGTATATTGCTCATGCATCTTATCTTGTGGCTCTTATGGATCCGTGATACATTTGTGTAATGCCTTGGCTAGATCGTGCTCGGACCCTGCAATGTTGAGGTTTGTTTTTAAGAGCTCACCCTCACTAAGCATCATTGCTTACGCTCTCTTTGTTCAACATTGCAGATCCTTAGTTCGTGGGTTGCTTGAGCAAGTGGAGGGCCTCCAAGTGTGGTTGTTGGCTTGGGTACATCAAGTATGACTTTTAAATGTTGAACATGTAATAGTTTAAGCAATGGGACATGTGTCTTTTGATGGATGATTGTCGGTTGTTTAGGAGCTTGTTTAGACTCCATGTTATCGCTTTTGTATGGCTTGTGTTGCCATGTTTGAATTGTCATGCATGCCTAAATTGCTTATCTTGAATGTTGGCCATGTGCCTTTGATGTTGTCTATGTGTTTGGATGTTGAAGTATGAGCTTGAATGCTTGAATGCCATCTTGGGTCTATTGCATGTTTTCCTTGGTGTTTATACTTGTTAGGTGTTTGTATGGCTATATGGTGGTATGTAAATGTTGTAAGAATGTTTGGTTGGGGCTAGGGAAGTCTTATATTGCATTTAGACTCGAGTCTTGATCATTTTGTTGAGTTTGGGAGGTTTTGCAGTGCAGGGGTATCGATACGGTTGGCACGGTATCGATACCACCTTCTTGTTTCAGGTCTCGTGTATCGATACACTTGAGAGGTGTATCGATACTATTTTGGTCACTAGAGCTACTGTCCAGTTCGGTATCGATACCGGCCTCTGGTGTATCGATACCGTCATCTTAGTGTTGACCGTGGGAAGTCAACCGTTGGGGAGGGTATCGATACACTCCTTGGGTGTATCGATACGGCCTCTACGGGTTGACTTTGACCAGTTGACCCAGTCAAGGGGTATCGATACACCCCTCCAGGGTATCGATACCGCCTGCAGTTTAAGCTTAAAATTTAACTGTAATCATGATTGTTGAGTTCGTTTGATTGTTTTATATGTTGTTGTTTCAGCTGTATGATCACTTAGGGTTTAATATCCATCTAGACAAGATTTAAAATTGAAAAAAAAATAGGGTTGCTAACCGAGGGGGAATTCCTTAGGGAGTTTTCACTCGGTTTTCCCCGTGTGGCCCACTCGGACCGGTCATTCGGCCAGACCGGGACGAGGGGGTTACACTTGTTGGTATCAGAGCCTAAGGTTACCGAGACCTTGGGCAGGTAAGTTCAAGTTTTTGATTTATATGCACGGTGTTTGCTTGCCTTGTAAGAATGGTTGCTTGTTTGACAAGTATGAATGACTGTTTATTCAAAAGTATATGTGTGAGTCCCATTGCTACTATTACATTGGAAAAATGATTTTTAAGTGAGGGAACGTACTTGAACACTTGGAAGCCTTGCCTTGCTAACCCAGCTTTGTATGTTTTGTTGTTGTGGTTGTAGTTGATATCTGTGAGAGCGATGTCTAGACCGAGAGGTAGACCGAGAGTGGTTCGTCAGGAACCACGGGTTGCGGCTCCTGTTGAGCCGGTTGTTGGTGTGGAGGCTCACCTAGAAGGGTCGGTGGCCGCGGGAGTTGGCGCTCCACCACCACCTCCTCCACCTGGAGCTGGGGGCAAGGATGGAGCCGGAGGAGATGGACCTCAAGGTGGCCAAGGTCCAGCTGGAATTGATATGACTCCGCTAGTGCAAGCGATAGCGGGAGCATTCCAGGCCGCAGTTGCGGGAGCTCAGGCTGCAGCTCAGCCTAGGTGTGACGATGCTAGTCTACCTTTGGAGAGGCTCCGTAGCTTGGGGGCCGAGGAGTTTAGAGGATCTACTCCGGAGAGGTCGGAGTTATGGTTGGAGAAGACAGTCCGAATCTTGGCTCAGATGGGTTGTGCGGGCGCACGTAGATTGGGTTGTGTGATATCGTTGCTTCAGGGTGATGCCTACACTTGGTGGGTCACCATTACTACCGGGGTTCCAGAGGCAGAGATAGATTGGGACTTCTTTGAGTTTGCATTCCGGAAGAGGTATTTGGGACCGAGGTACCTAGATGAGAAGAAGCGAGAGTTCATGGCTCTTACTCAGGGAGATGCTTCTGTGACTGATTATGAGATCCGCTTTGTTCGCTTGAGTCAGTATGCTCCAGAGCTGGTTCCTACTGAAGTGGAACGTTGTAACCGATTCCGCTACGGATTGAATGAAGAGGTTAAGAGGTACACGCTAGCTTCTGACTACTCGAACTTTGATGTATTGGTCGCGAGGGCCAAGGATTTGGAACATAGTTTGGGTTCGGCCAAACGATCTGGTGGTTCTAGTTCTGGCAAGAGGCATAACCACTTTGATGGTAGAGATGCCAAGAGGCATAGGGGTGGCGGACATCAGTTTGATCAGAGACGTGGCGGTGGCCACCATGGTAGAGGCCATCAGGGCCATAGAGGAGGAGGGCGTTTGCCCGAGTGTACCCGATGTGGGAGACAGCACGCTGGTGAGTGTTGGGTAACTTTCATGCTTGTTGGAACTGTGGTTTGAGGGACCACTTTAGGAGGGATTGTCCGCATCAGGCGGCTCAGGCACCAAACATTGCTCAGGCTCCTGCGAGAGCGAATGATTTTCAGAGAGGCCGTGGGCGCGGTCGTGGCTACTTCCAGCCTAGGGCTGATGCACCTAGGGTAGATGCTCAGAGGAACCTTGCTCATGTTGTGGCTGTGCAGCCAGAGGCGGGAGGACCAGCAAGAGTTTATGCTCAGAGAGAGGCCGGGAACGACACCGATGTGATAGCAGGTAATTTCGAGTTACAGTCTATGTCTTTGCTTTCTTTGGTTGATTCGGGTTCTACGCATTCCTACATTTTGAGTGAGCATGCACAGAAGTTAGATATCCCTGTTGTGATCTTAGATGTAGGTATGCATGTTACTAGTTCATTTGGTGAGACAGTTGTGGTTAGATGTATGTATAGGAGATGTCCGCTGAAGATTCAGGGTCATGTGTTCTCAGTTGATATGATGGAACTTCCTTTCTACGGTTTTGACATTATTTTGGGTATGGATTGGTTGGTTGAGCATCGGGCTAGTGTGGATTTTGAAACAAAGAGAATTTCTTTGAAGCTTTCTGATGACTACGAGGTAGTAGTAGTAGGCGAGAACATTAAGTTCTTGTCTAATGTGGTGTCAGCTTTAGAGGCTCATAGGTTGATGGACTATGGATATGGGGCTTATTTAGCTTATGTTATGAATCCGGATATGAGTGAAGCTAGACCGAAAGATATCAGAACAGTGTGTGACTTTCCGGATGTGTTTCCTGAAGAGTTGCCGGGTTTGCCTCCTGATAGAGATGTTGAGTTTGTGATTGAGACAATTTCAGGGTCTAGTCCAGTTTCGATAGCTCCGTATCGCATGGCTCCGAAAGAGTTGAAAGAATTGAAGAGTCAGTTGCAAGAATTATTAGACCGTGGTTTCATTAGGCCTAGTAGTTCTCCTTGGGGTGCTCCCGTGTTGTTTGTGAAAAAGAAAGATGGTAGTATGCGCATGTGTATTGACTATAGACAGTTGAACCAGTTGACTGTGAAGAACAAGTATCCGTTGCCTCGTATAGATGATTTGTTTGATCAGTTGAGAGGTGCTTCAATATTCTCGAAGATAGATTTGAGATCCGGGTACTATCAGTTAAAGGTGAAAGAGTGTGATGTTCCGAAGACAGCTTTTAGGACTAGATATGGTCACTATGAGTTTCTTGTGATGCCATTTGGGCTCACGAATGCACCAGCAGCATTCATGGACATGATGAACAGAATTTTTAGGGACTATCTAGACCGTTTCGTAGTTGTCTTCATTGATGATATACTTGTGTACTCGAAGACAGAAGAAGAGCATGATGAGCACTTGAGGTTTGTTTTACAGAGATTGTTGAGCAATCAGTGGTATGCGAAGCTTAGTAAATGTGAGTTCTGGATTCGAGAGGTTGTGTTTCTTGGCCATGTTGTTTCGGCCGAAGGTATCCGTGTTGATCCATCGAAGATTGAGGCTATTGTTGAATGGAAACAACCTAAGTCCGTGACCGAGATTAGGAGTTTCCTAGGATTAGCCGGTTATTATAGGAGATTTGTTGATGGATTCTCTAGAGTAGCTGCTCCTTTGACTAATTTGTTGCAAAAGGGAGTTAAGTTTGAATGGTCAGATGCAAGACAGAAGGCCTTTGAGAAATTGAAAGAAGCCTTGACGAATGCCCCAGTGTTAGTGCAACCTATATCAGGTAATGAGTTTGTGATATACAGTGATACTTCCTACGTAGGCTTAGGTTGTGTTTTGATGCAAGATAGGAGAGTTGTTGCTTATTCTTCTAGACAGTTGAAGCTCATGAGAAGAACTATCCTACTCATGATATAGAGCTAGCCGCAGTCGTGTTTGCATTGAAGATTTGGCGTCATTATTTGTATGGTGAGAAGTGTATTGTTTACACCGATCACAAGAGCTTGAAGTACTTGATGACACAGAAAGAGTTGAATTTGAGACAGGGAAGATGGCTAGAGTTGTTGAAAGATTATGATTTGACCATTGAGTACCATCCGGGTAAAGCAAATGTAGTAGCCGATGCTTTGAGTAGAAAAGTGGTCGTTGAGTTGAGAGCTATGTTTGCTAGATTGAGTGTGTCCGATGATGGTGGTTTGATCACCGAGTTGCAAGTGAAGCCTTCTTTGATTCAGTTGATTAGAGAGAAGCAGTTGCAAGATGTGAGTTTAGTTCCTCATGTTCAGGACATAGCCGAAGGAAGACCGACCGATTACAGTTTCAGTGGTGAAAACTTGTTGTGCTTTAGAGATAGAATTGTTGTACCAGAAGATGTTGAGTTGAGACGTCAGATTCTGAGTGAAGCACATTCGAGTCCCTTTTCTATGCATCCGGGTAGTACCAAAATGTACCGATATTTGAAGAATGATTACTTCTGGGTTGGTTTGAAGAGAGATGTAGCCGAGTATGTGAGCCGTTGTATGGTTTGTCAGAGAGTGAAGGTAGAACATCAGGTTCCTTCAGGTTTGCTACAGCCCTTGAAGATTCCGGAATGGAAATGGGAGAGGATCACCATGGATTTTGTGTCGGGGTTGCCTTTGTCTCCTTCGAAGAAGAACTATGTTTGGGTAATTGTTGATAGGTTCACTAAGTGTGCTCACTTCTTAGCAGTGAACACTACGGATTCTTTAGACAAGTTGGCAAACTTGTACATCCGTGAGATTGTGAGACTTCATGGAGTTCCGAAGTCTATTGTTTCAGATAGGGATCCTAGATTTACTTCGAGATTCTGGGGTTGCTTGCATAGTGCTTTAGGTAGCCGTTTGCATTTCAGCACATCTTATCATCCGCAGTCCGATGGGCAGTCAGAGCGAGTGATACAGATTCTAGAGGATATGCTTCGTTGTTGTGTGATTGATTTTCAGGGTTCTTGGGAGAAGCACTTACCGTTGGTTGAGTTTGCTTACAACAACAGTTATCAGTCTAGTATCCAGATGGCACCTTATGAGGCTTTGTATGGTAGACGATGTAGGACTCCGATTTGTTGGGCTGAGACAGGTCAGAGATTGTTACCTATGCCAGACTTGCTTAAGGGAACTACCGAAAAAGTGAAGTTGATTTGTGACCGTCTGAAAGCAGCTTCCGATCGTCAGAAGTCTTATGCAGATTTGAAGAGAAAAGAGGTTGAGTACTCAGTGGGTGAGAAAGTGTTTCTGAAAGTATCTCCGTGGAAGAAGGTAATGAGATTTGGCCGAAAGGGCAAGTTGAGTCCGAGGTTCATTGGTCCGTATGAGATAGTTGAGCGGATTGGGCCTGTAGCTTATCGTTTGAGGTTACCTTCTGAGTTAGAGAAGATCCATGATGTCTTTCATGTGTCTATGCTTAGGAGATATAGATCGGATCCTTCGCATGTGATGCCCGTTGAGGAGATAGAGTTAAATCCAGATTTGTCCTATAATGAAGAGCCCGTTGAGATACTTGCTTCTGATAGCAAGGTGTTGCGTGACAAGACCATTGAGTTGGTCAAGGTGTTGTGGAGACATAGAGGTGTGGAAGAGGCCACGTGGGAGAGGAAAGCGGATATGGTTGAGCAGTTTCCGTATTTGTTTCCACCAGGTAATTTCGGGGACGAAATTCCTTAAGTGGGGGAGAGTTGTAACACCCGAGTTTAGGGGTTAGGTGAAAATAATATTTTAATATTATTTGGGCTCGGTTTTATACTCTAAATAATATTTCGAGGTTGTTTTCAAAATTAATTAATTTTGGGTTGACCATGTTTTAAGATTAAACCACAATTAGTCATGGATTTACCTTCCTTGTAAATGTCCCATTTCATTAAGGGTAAATAAGTCTTTTGAGCCTTAAAATAGATCACATGTGAGATAAAACACCCATTCTCTACTATTCACCTCCTTCTTCAAAACACACCAACGGGAAACAAGAGCTCTCTACCCAAATCTACTATTTCATTCAAAAGCACCCTCATTTCAACTCTGTTTTGAAAGGTAATAGTATTTTTGATTTCCCCTCACCTCCCTCTCCATGAAAGTACCTTTTATTTTCGTTTTCATGAAGTTTTTAGAAAATGGAAGTTTTGAATATTTTGATTAAAAATGAGATCTTTATGTTGATAAATGAAATGTTTTGATTTGATATGCTTAGTTATGGTATATAGAGGTCAAATGGTATGTCATATGTAAATTTCAAATGATTTTGGGAAATTTTCGGAATTGGGTTTCAAGGGGGTTTTTGGAGGGTTTTAAAGTGGTTTTTGGGGTGGTTTAGTGTTGGTTTTTGAGTGCTGGTGCTAGTATGATATATGAGGATTACTTTGGGTGAATTTGAAGGTTGATTGAATGCTTGAAATGGAAGATTTCAGTGGGTTTTAGGGGCTACTCGGAAATTCTGTTTTGGGCTTGTTTTTTAGTGTTGGATGTTTGAAAATGTTGATCCGGGTTAGTTTCGATGATGAGATATTGATTATGAATGTTTTGTTTGTGTTTGGGATTGATTAGAATCGGGTTTGGACATTGGTGAAGCATCGGGAGTAGATCCGGAAAGTTGAAGGTGGTTGCTTGCTTGGTCTTGGAGCTTGGAAGCTTAGGTGAGTGGTTAATTGTTTTAAAGGGTTTTAAAATAGTTGGTTCGAGTATATGGACTAGGTTGGGCTTGGTAGACCCACCTAGAGTTAGGATTAGGGTGGTAGCCTAATCCTAAGCTTGATCTAGAGCCTTTGGATGAACTCAATTATGTGGTTGTGTATGTCTCGTATGAAATGTGAAAATGAATGCTTATGTATATTGTATTATACATGTGAGATGAGATATGACTTGTCATGCTTGAGACATGCATGATGATGGGTGTTGGTGAGTACGTGCTAAGCACGGAAATGATTGGAATGAGTAAAGGTTGGCACTAGTATACTTGAATACAAATGATCGATCATTAGGATGTTAGTGTGTACACATGAGTCAAAAGTCGCGCGTGGCCTTGGTGGCGTTGAGTCACCAAGGAGGAGTACGGGTTCGCCCGGAAATTGTATTTAAATATAGTCGGTGATGAGTGGAATCCCATCGACGGGGCGTGAGGATGAGTGGAATCCCCTCCGCGAGGCCGGTGATGAGTGTAATCCCACTGTGAGGTAATGTGGTTGTTGGATGTGAGTTCCAACGTGTCTATCCGCGTATTCGGGTCATAGCTAGGTGCCAATATTGGTTGATAAATGTATCAATGTGTTGAGATTAATAATCTTTATTTGGATGTTTGATGTGACTACTTGTGTTGAGGATTTAGAGCTTGTTGATCATGACATTTACTTGTATATTGCTCATGCATCTTATCTTGTGGCTCTTGTGGATCCGTGATACATTTGTGTAATGCCTTGGCTAGATCGTGCTCGGACCCTGCAATGTTGAGGTTTGTTTTTAATAGCTCACCCTCACTAAGCATCATTGCTTACGCTCTCTTTGTTCAACATTGCAGATCCTTAGTTCGTGGGTTGCTTGAGCAAGTGGAGGGCCTCCAAGTGTGGTTGTTGGCTTGGGTACATCAAGTATGACTTTTAAATGTTGAACATGTAATAGATTAAGCAATGGGACATGTGTCTTTTGATGGATGATTGTCGGTTGTTTAGGAGCTTGTTTAGACTCCATGTTATCGCTTTTGTATGGCTTGTGTTGCCATGTTTGAATTGTCATGCATGCCTAAATTGCTTATCTTGAATGTTGGCCATGTGCCTTTGATGTTGTCTATGTGTTTGGATGTTGAAGTATGAGCTTGAATGCTTGAATGCCATCTTGGGTCTATTGCATGTTTTCCTTGGTGTTTATACTTGTTGGGTGTTTGTATGGCTATATGGTGGTATGTAAATGTTGTAAGAATGTTTGGTTGGGGCTAGAGAAGTCTTATATTGCATTTAGACTCGAGTCTTGATCGTTTTGTTGAGTTTGGGAGGTTTTGCAGTGCAGGGGTATCGATACGGTTGGCACGGTATCGATACCACCTTCTTGTTTCAGGCCTCGTGTATCGATACACTTGAGAGGTGTATCGATACTATTTTGATCACTGGAGCTACTGTCCAGTTCGGTATCGATACCGGCCTCTGGTGTATCGATACCGTCATCTTAGCGTTGACCGTGGGAAGTCAACCGTTGGGGAGGGTATCGATACACTCCTTGGGTGTATCGATACGGCCTCTACGGGTTGACTTTGACCAGTTGACCCAGTCAAGGGGTATCGATACACCCCTCCAAGGTATCGATACCGCCTGCAGTTTAAGCTTAAAATTTAACTGTAATCATGATTGTTGAGTTCGTTTGATTGTTTTATATGTTGTTGTTTCCGCTGTATGACCACTTAGGGTTTAATATCCATCTAGACAAGATTTAAAATTGAAAAAAAATAGGGTTGCTAACCGAGGGGGAATTCCTTAGGGAGTTTTCACTCGGTTTTCCCTGTGTGGCCCACTCGGACCGGTCATTCGGCCAGACCGGGACGAGGGGGTTACAATCGATACGGGTAAGAGCGTATCGGTACGGGTACTTTGAAAACACAAGTTTGACTATTAAAAACATGAAAAATCTTTGTCAAAAACCTCTTAAAATACCTCAAACATAATTTCAAGTTGTTTGGACTTAAAAACAAGTTTTAAATTCTTTTCAAATTAGTCCAAAAAATTTTTCAATTATTATATCAAAACATTAGTTCTACAATCTCCCCCTTTTTGATATAATAAAACTAACTTGAAAAATTGTTTGGGATTCTCCCCCTTTAACTTTAAAAATGTGAATAAGAGATTAAAGATATGAAATCAAATAAAGCTCCCCCTTATTCATTTGAAAATTCAATTTTTCAAACCATTTCTCCCCTTTTTTGTTATATCAAAAATAATTTAAAAATATTAAGATCAAAATAACAATGGAGGTAAAGATTGACAAAAATAAGAATTTGGTTTTAAAATGGCTCCCCCTTACTCAAAGCATCATAAAAAATGTTAGTCCAACATATATGATCATCTAGTTGACAAAAAAGAAAGTAAAACGAATAAAATCAAAAGCAACTAGATTTTTACCAACACTTGAACCCAAGGGAGGATGTGAAGCCTTCCTTCTTCAAGTGTTCTTCCTTGTGTGCATGGAGCTCCCCCTCAATGTTTGACTTGTTGAACATCTCCATCACACCTAGCAATAGACAATCAAGTAACTTTTGGTATCCAAATTGCTTTGGATCCATGAACATTAGCAGCACAAATTTTAGTCCCCTTAGGAATCCATTTTTCAATGTCATCCTTTTTAATTAAAGTGGTTAGTCCTTTTGGGACCCAAACACTTCTAAAACATTTTCCTTTAATAAATCTAGGGGCACTAGATTGTCTAACATAGAAATTTGATTTTCCAAAATTGTTTTTCTTTTCTAGATCTTTGGAAATCAAATCCTTTTCTTCTTGAACTTTTTGAAGCAATTTTTGTAAATCAAAACATTTTAATTCAAACTCTTCAAGTTTTGCTTCAAGTTCAAGTTTGGTTTTAGAAAGCAAATCATTTTGAATTTTTAACTTTGAAATCAATTTGTTGTTTTTCAAAATGTGGCTATTAAAATCTAAAACCAAATCATCATAGGCATCTTGTAATTCATCAAAGGAATAGGAACATGAAGTAGATGAATTAGAAGTTACCCTTGAATCTTCTTCGATGGCCATAAGGCAAAGGTTGGCTTGTTCATCGTCGGTGGAGTCCTCATCACTCCAAGTAGCCACATGTGCCTTCTTCTTATGGCTTGAAGTGCTTGCCCTCTCCTTTCTCTTGGGTTCTCGTTCAAGCTCTCTCAAAGCTTTCTTCATGAACGGGGCACACTTCTTGAAGAGATGAACTATCTCTTCATCTTCATCCTCCTCTTCACTTGAGTAGACATGATGGCAAGTGGAGGACTTGAGAGCCATGGCACTAGCATTGATGCCAAGCCCTTTGATTTTCTTCTCTCCCATAGCTCTAATTTCTTCCCTCTTCTTCTCATCATCTTGGTTCTTCTTCATGATTTGATGAGTAAAAGTGACCCCATGAGTTCATCAAGCTTCAAAGTCTTCAAATTCTTGGCTTCGATGATGGCAGTCCTCTTTGAGTCCCATGACTCGGGAAGCGAGTAGATGAGCTTTCGGACAAGCTTTTCTTCCGGAATGGCTTCTCCATAACCTTTAAGACCATTTGTGATGCTGGAGAACCTATCAAACATCTTCTCGATGTTCTCTTCCGGATCCATCTTGAAGTTCTCATACTCTAAGGTTAGGAGCCCAATTTTGGTCTCCTTGACTTCATCGGTTCCCTTGTATGTGACTTCAACCTTGTCCCATACCTCCTTGGCACTCTCACAAGAAGACATCTTCTCATAGATGGTTGGGCCAAAAGCACAAAACAAGATGTGCAAGGCTTTGCAATTAAGCTCCATCTTCTTGCGATCGTCGGCACTCCACTCCGCTTTGCTTCTTTGAGGCACGAACGGACCATCTTCAACTATATCTCATAGCTTGTAATCCCTAGATTTGATGAAGAACTTCATCTTTGTCTTCCAATGGGCATAGTGGGTTCCGTCAAAGAAAGGCGGTTTGTCGATTGATTGTGCCATTTGAGCCGGTTGATGAAATAGTGATCGAGCTTGCCGGATCTTCTCAATAGGATGTGAATCCCCTTCGATTGAGCCAAGCTCTGATACCAATTGTTGATATGTGTGGGGCTCGATTCGATCAACCAATGTTGCTCACCAAGTGGTGGAGAGGTGGATATTTGGGTGTTAGGGTTTAGGAAGCTAAAAAGATAATAGACACAATGAATTATAGTGGTTCAACCTTCTAACCAAGGTCTACATCCACTACCTTAGCTCCCCACTAAGGATTTCTCAATCAATTCACTATTGATTCATCCCCTTTTCTAGGATTAGGAGGAAACCCTTACAACCGATCAAGCTTCTACCCAAAGCCTTGATCAAAACCCTCTTTTACAAAGAGACAATAAAAGCAAACTTAAAACCCTCTAATAGGTGTTTGTTTGCACAATTAAGCACTCACCCAAAACCTAAAACACTTGAGCAAATTTGAAAATTTTGGCTCACTAGTGTTTGTCTATACAAGAAATGACAAATTAAGCACTAAGACAATTTCTTGATCATTTGATGTTTGACAATATGAGCATTAGCCTTCTCTTGATGCTTGGAGGTCCTTTTAATACTCCCAAATGAGTTTGTAGCCGTTACTAGCCGTTGGGATGAATTGGAGCCGTTGAGGACTTTATTTCCCTTCATAAATGCTGTTCTGCAGCTATTCGTATCGATACGCGTGGAACCGTATCGGTACGGCCTTCATAGGAACTAGCCGTTGAGCTCTTGCCAGCCAAGGCGTATCGATACGCTTGAGGGCGTATCGGTACGGGTTCACTTTTGAATGGTCGTTGGGAAATAGCCGTTGAGGTTGGTTGAAAGGGGATCGGTACGCTGACTAGGCGTATCGAAACGATCCCGATCCGTATCGGTACGGCAAATGCCTGTATCGATACGGGTTTTGACAGTGGCCAAACTGGGGCAAAAAGATATTGATACGGGTAAGAGCGTATCGGTACGGGTACTTTGAAAACACAAGTTTGGCTATTAAAAACATGAAAAATCTTTGTCAAAAACCTCTTAAAATACCTCAAACATAATTTCAAGTTGTTTGGACTTAAAAACAAGTTTTAAATTCTTTTCAAATTAGTCCAAAACATTTTTCAATTATTATATCAAAACATTAGTTCTACAAAATCAAATCATTTTGAATTTTTAACTTTGAAATCAATTTATTGTTTTTCAAAATGTGATTTTTAAAGTCTAAAACCAAATCATCATAGGCATCTTGTAATTCATCAAAAGAGTAAGAACATGAAGTAGATGAATTAGTAGTTACCCTTGAATCTTATTCGTCGGCCATAAGGCAAAGGTTGGCTTGTTCATCGTCGGTGGAGTCCTCATCACTCCAAGTAGCCACATATGCCTTCTTCTTATGGCTTGAAGTGCTTGCCCTCTACTTTTTCTTGGATTCTTGTTCAAGATCTCTCAAAGCTTTCTTCATGAACGGGGCACACTTCTTAAAGAGATGAACTATCTCTTCTTCTGCATCCTCCTCTTCACTTGAATCAACATGATGGCGAATGGAGGATTTAAGAGCAATGGCATTGGGGTTGATGCCAAGCCCCTTGAGCTTCTTCTCTCCCATAACTCTAATTTCTTCCCTCTTCTTCTCATTCTCTTTGTTCTTCTTCATGATTTGATGAGTAAGGAGTGACCCCATGAGTTCATCAAGCTTCAAGGTCTTCAATTTTTTAGCTACGATGATGGCGGTCCTCTTTGAGTCCCATGACTCGGAAAGTTAGTAGATGAGCTTTCGGACAAGTTTCTCCTCTGGAATGGCTTCTCCATAGCCCTTGAGACCATTGGTGATTGTGGAGAACCTATCAAACATCCTCTCGATGTTCTCTTCCGGATCCATCTTGAAGTTCTCATACTCTAAGGTGAGGAGCCCAATCTTAGTCTCCTTAACTTCATCGGTTCCCTCGTATGTGACTTCAAGCTTGTCCCATACCTCCTTGGCACTCTCACAAGAATACATCTTCTCATAGATGGATGGGCCAAATGCACAAAATAGAATGTGCAAGGCTTTGAAATTTAGCTCCATGTTTTTGCGATCGTCGGCACTCCACTCCACTTTGCTTCGTTGAGGCACGAGCGGACCATCTTCGACTATGTCCCATAGCTTGTAGTCTCTAGACTTGATGAAGAACTTCATCTTTATCTTCCAATGGGCATAGTAGGTTCCGTCGAAGAAAGGCGGTTTGCCGATGGATTGCACCATTTGACCGGTTGGTGAAATGATGATCGAGCTTGCCGAATCTTCTCAATAGGATGTTAATCCTCTTCGATTGAGCCAAGCTCTGATACCAATTGTTGAGTTGTAAGGTGCTCGATTCGTTCAACCGATGTTGCTCACCAAGTGGTGGAGAGGTGGATTTTTGGGTGGATATGGTGTGGAAGCTTAAATGTAAATGACACATTGATTTTAGAGTGGTTCAACTTTCTAACCAAGGTCTACATCCACTACCTTAGCTCCCCACTAAGGATTTCCAATCAATCCACTATTGATTCATCCCCTTTTCTAGGCTTAGGAGAAAACCATTTTACACCATCAAGCTTTCTACCCAAAGCCTTGATCAAACCCTCTTTACAAGAGAAAGGAAAAATGCAAACTTAAATCCCTTTAATAGGTATTTGTTTGCTCAATAATGCACTCACCCAAAACCTAAAACACTTGAGCAAATTTGACAATTTTGGCTCACTAGTGTTTGTCTATACAAGAATTGACAATTTAAGTAAAAAGACAATATTTGATCATTTGTTGATTGACAATTGAAGCATTAACCATATCTTGATGCTTGGAGGTCCCTTTTATACTCCTTGATGAGTTTGTAGCCGGTACTAGCCGTTGGGGTTGAATTTGAGCCATTGGAGACTTAATTTCCCTCCAAAAATGCAGTTCTGCAGCTCACCGTTTCGAAATACTCGTGACCGTTTCGAAACACCCTTTAAGTAGAAAGAGCCGTTGCAGTCTGATGCAGTACCCGTATCGAAACGCCCTTGGCCGTTTCGAAACACCCGTATCGAAACGCCTGCCTCCGTATCGAAATGATCTGTATTTAAATGTTAGTTGGGAAATAGCCGTTGGGGTTTATGACCGTTGTGGTCGATGCCACGTAGGCGTATCGAAACGACATAGCCCGTATCGAAACGCTGGGCAAAAATCTCATCCAGGGAAGGCCTGTTTCGATACGCGTATCGAAACGTTTTTGCTACTGGAATGCACCGTATCGAAATGCCCTAAGGTGTTTCAAAACGCCTGGAAGGTTTTGTAAAGTTTGGCTTTGAAAAACATGTTAAACCCTTTTAAAACCATCCCTAAACATAGTTTCAAGTTATTTGGACTTTGAAAATAGTTTTGAATTCTTTTTAAATTAGTCCAAAACCTTTTTCAATTATTATATCGAAACATTAGTTCTACACAACGTCTCTTTCACCTTGGTAAAACTCAGCAACATCAGACCATGCTTCGAAGCCTCGATCTCCTCAATTTTATTCTATTCCTTGGACTTCTTGACTCGATTCTTGAAATAGAAAAATTTATGTGTCCCCTTACAACGATAGCACTCTATTTGTTCCCATTCTCTCTTGACGTGGGCAAGGAATTTGCTCCTCTCTGGACAGTCTATTATCTCGTGTGGATCATCGTAGATATAGCACATCAATGACCTCTTTGGGCAGTCCCTTATCTTGTGTGGACCAACACAAATATAGCTCTTCCACGGCTTACGAACATGGTATCGTCTCTCTCATTGAATGACTTCTCCTTTTCATACGAAGTCTCTTTGATCTCCATCCTCAAATTCGACACGAACATGGTCTCATCTCTCTCATTCAATGACTTCTCCTTTTATGCGAAGTCTCTTTGATCTCCATCCTCAAAGTCGTCACCTCAGCTTAAAGCGAATTACTCCGTTCTTTCATTCTGTCAGTTATCTTGGTGATGTATTCTACTTCCCCCTTCAAGTTTTTCATCTCTCGTGGCTTTCTATCTAGAGACTAATTTTCCTCTCACCCAAGGTAATTTCGAACCGAGTTACCTTCTCTAACAATGACAAAATGTCTCTCGAGCTGGCTCTTTTAGTCTTTTCAGCATGAATCTCCATACATTTTTGTGCTTCAACGTCTCCTTCACGTGCCATCTCAACTCAGTGCCTTCACTCGAATCGTCGCTCTAATACCACGTCTCACGGGGCTCGAATTTCAGTCTATCGAACCGTACGACTTTAGACGATACTTTCGAGAAAAACTTGAGTTAGTCTTATTTCTTTTTTTGGAAGATCAAACTTTCTCTAATCACTAAAATGCAAAATTATTTTAAGTAAATGCATTTGATTACACAACGAATAGATGATTGCAACTGAGTTTGGGAGGCCTCTATTTATAGTTGAATCCCCTTACATCCAACGGTTCTTACTGATTTACATCGACGTCTAAGATCGAAACCTACCAATCACAATTAGTAAAAAATTAATATATCCTCTAGATTCAAATCTTTATCTAAGGAAAGTATCTCCTATGTTCACATAGGTGTGAATGGATAAGCCTTCTAGAATCCTCCATGGATCGGTCTAGTCTGGTGGTCACTTCAAGCCCAACATCTGCCTAAGAACCTTTTGGGCAGTTTGTTGTTCACGTGTCTCAGACCTAAGCTCGCAGTCCATGACACTATCATATACCTTGCAAAGGACATAGTTAGCTTCATGAAGGCCTAGGCAAAGGAGGAGAGGTTGAGAGAAGCTTCTTCTGTGAAGTGTTTCATAGATTAGGATATACCTAGTAGCCTTATTGTACAACATGATTCTCTCCTTAGGGTCCCCCAGCTCTTGGTCGGCCACCAGAAACTCCATGATAGGAGTCATCTAGCTTGTCCCTTCATCCAAGCACGCGACTTGAACCTTGGTGTAGTTTGGGTAGGCTTTGTACTCCAAGAGTACTTTTCCTCTTTCTCCAATTTTCACAGAGGCAACTAGTCTTAATAGGGCGTCCGCGTAGGTGTTTCCGGTCTGAGCAATTTGTTATAGATCATTTTTCCAATTTGCTCATTAGGCTGGTACTTGTTGTATCGCATGAGGTTGGCATCTTTCACCTCGTATACGTCTGTCACCTACTTGACTACCAACAGAAAGTCAGTATAGACCAATAGTTGTTGTACCCCTAGCTTCAAGGCTAACTCCAACCCGACTATTAGCACCTTAAATCACAGAAAAAGGTTGTATTGCAACTTTTGCCCCAAAAGATATCACAATAGGATCCCAGCTCTGGCACCATCTATTTCGGACGATCCATCGACAAACAAAGTCCATTGATTCTCACATGAGGGGTTCGTCAACCCCCTGTTCCATATGCTTGACCCTTCTATGAAGAAATGGGTGTGCTTGTGGAAGCAGAAGCGTGATGGTTATAAGTGGTAGCAATGAAGGAGCATTTTGCGATGAAATCTGCTAAAACTTGAGCTTTGATGGTTCACCTCAGGATAAACTCGATCCCAAATTTACTGAGCTCATTCTTCTGAATGACCTCCTTCAAGGGTTGACCAATCAACACGGAGACGAGGAAAGTTTGAAAGTACTGCTAGAGCTTCCTGGCGACCACAACTAAGGCGGCGAAGACAATTTTTTCCATTCTTGTGTAATTGAGCTCCTTGTTCTGTAAGACTTTGCTAATGTGGTACATGGGGAGTTGGTTTTATTCTATTTCTTTAACAAGAACCACTGCAATCGTTTCATCGTAGATGGCCAAATAGATGAAGAGTTGGTCTCCCTCTTGTGGAGATGTTAGGAGCGGATGGGTGGTAAGGAACCTAACTCCACCATGGTGGTTTGACACTCTGGCATCCATTGCAAAGGTGTGGAGCGAAGAGTTTTGAATAATGGGAGGCATTTTTCAGCCGTCTTTGAGACAAACTTGTGCTAAGTGACTATTCGACGGTCTGTTTTCGTACCTTCTTAACTTTTGTTAGGGGCTTCATCTCCAGGATGGTTGAAATCTTCTTCGAATTGGCCTCGATTCCTTTGACCGATATCGAGAAACCTAAAAACTTTCCAACACCTACGCCAAATGTAACACCCGTGTTTTGGGGTTAGGAGTTAGTCGGGTTAGTGGTCCGAGTCGGTAAAAATTTAATTTAATCAATTTGACCTTGGTTGGGGCTAATTGGGTTTTAAAATAAAGAGGAGGGACCACTTTGGCAATTTAACCCAAATGTTCTAAAAAGGAAGACAACTTTTAAAAAAAAAGTTAAAAAGAACAAAAAAAAATGTGGTCTTCTCTCCTCCCTTTTTACTCCCAAACGTGAAACCCCCTTCTAAACCCCTCCCCTTGTCCAAAACACTATTCCATTAAACTTCAGCTTCATCTCAAGGCCATTTTCAAAGGTAAACATATTTTTGGACTCTCCTCTTCGTTCTCTATCTTTACATGGTTGAAAAATTTAAATCTATCATCTTTTGGAGTTTTAGGGTTTAATGAAAGTTTGGGTTTTTATGGAGTTTTTCAACTTATTTTGAAATGTTAGGTTGAGTTTTGATTTAACCACCTTGAAATACATATAATATGTTAAAATGGTTAGGTTTGGGTGGAAACCCGAAATGGGTCCTTGTGACAAATTTTAAAGTGTCAAAAACTTGGTTTTTGGTGGGTTTTAGGTTTAAATTGGAGGGCTGATGGTTTACGTATGTTAGAAGGGTGTTTTGGGACCATTTGGGTGTCATTTGGGTGTTTGAAAATGGGATTTTCAGCTAGGTTTTGAAGGAGCACGAAAATGGGTATTTTGGTTAGTTATTTGGTTTGGAAATTATTGAAGTTGGCTTGTGCTTATGGAGTGAGATGACAACTGAGTTTAGCATTGATTTGTGAAGTAATGGATGTGTTTTGTTTGGCTAGAAGCAAGAGGAGACATTGGTGGAGCATCAGGACCGAATCCGGGCTTGTAGGAGGCTTGCTTTGGTTGCTAAGGAAGGGTGGTGAGTGTCTTTAAATGTGTTTTAAAGATTTGTTCAAGTGTGTGTGGTGTATGTGTGGAATGTGCTTGGTAAGCCTTTCCAAAGTGAGAGTTAAATTGGTAACTTAACTCCTTGAACTTTAGTGTGCTATTCATGCCATTGTCTATTGGTGATTGTGATGTGTGGATTGATGGTATATGTATGCCTTGCTATGTATATACAATGTGTATGAGACATGAATGGTGGATATGTGATGTGATAAATGAAATTGACACTAATTAACTTACCGGGTGTAAATGAGATCATTAGGATTAGTGTGCACACAAATTGAGTCAAAACGTACGTGGCCTTGATGGCGTTGAGTCATCAAGGAGGAGTACGGTGATGTAACATTCCACTGGAAATATATATATATTCTACGGGATGATGAGTGGAATCCCATTCGTAGGGCATGTGGTGATGAGTGGAATCCCGCCCATGCAAGGTCCGGTGATGAGTGTAATACCACCGAGGTAATGTGATTGTTGAGATTAAATCCGCACATCCGGGTAAACTAATAGTGGCCAATTGAACTTGATCTTATAATTGTGATGTATGATATTGATATGCGATATTTGAGCCTAGTATGATGAGAGATGCCATATTATGACTCTTGAAAGACTAGCTAGGTCTACTTGTTGATTTGCCTATATATGTTGTATGTGAGATTTAAGGATTACATGCTTGAACCCTGCATTGTTGATGTTTTCGATTTTAGAGCATCCCCACTAAGCTTATAGCTTACGCTCTCATTTTCAACAATGCAGATCATTAGCGTGGTGTTAGCTCGGAGCAAGGCAAGAAGGGTTTTCCAAGTTTTTGTTGCTCAAGTACGGTTAAACAATTATGTAGTAGCTTAGCAATGTGGCAAGAGTGTGTATTTGGTATGAGCTATGTATGACTCCTTATGTGATTGATGTTTACAAATTGACTTGGTTTGTAAGCATGATATGTCTTGCCAAATGCTTGTGTGATGTATGCCTTATGGATGTTTAAGATTACTTTTGATGGCATGTAAACCTATTGAGACGAATTGTGCCTTTTGGCTTTTTATGTCTTCAAGCATGCCTTTTGTGAAATGTGGTTAATGTGTAATTGCCATGTATGAATGATTCACCATATGCCTTGTGTGTGTTTGAGCATGCTTGACATAGGATATATGCCTCTAGACCATGTTTGCATGTGTTGTGTGCCTTTAAAGGTCGTTTGGGACCTTTAGACTTGTTTGAAAAACGCCTAAGTCTGGTCTTCAAAGGTTGCAGACAGCCCGCGTTTCGAAACGAGCTGGGCCGTTTCGGAACGGGTAAGGCTTAAGGGACCCCGTATCGGAACGTGTTTCGATACGGTTTGGCCACTGTGAGCCCCTGTTCCGATACGAGTTTCGGAACGTTTTGGCTACTGGAATTCTGAGAAAATGACGAGATGAAAGTGTTTCAAAACGGGTCTAAGGGTTTCGAAACGGTCAAAATCTCGTTGACCACGAGAAGTTGACCGTTGAGGGCGTTCCGGAACGGTTGACCTCCGTTTCGATACGAACCTTTCGTATGGGCTTTGGGGCAGTTGACCTGGTCAAGGCGTTTCGATACGCCTCAAGGGTGTTTCGAAACGGCCTGCTTAATGGATTAAAATTGGGCTATTTAAATGTTGTTTTTGGTTCGAATGTTTATCTTCTACATTTTATTCCGCTGTGTGGCTAACCGAGGGTTTAAACGAGCCTTTAGAAAAGATTGAATTAAAAGAAAAAAAATTAGGGTTGCTAATCGAGGGGGAACCTTAACGGGTTTCACTTCGGTTTTCCCTGTGTGGCCTACTCGGACCGGTCATCCGGCCAGACCGGGACGAGGGGTCACACCAAATGTGCATTTGGAGTTAAAACGCATGTTGTGCAATTTGAGGACTTGAAAGACCTCTACTAACTGCCAAGTTCCTCACATGTTGACCCATGGAATGACTCTTTACAATCATGTTATCTACATAAGTTTTCATATTTCTTCCAATTTAATTTGAAAGGCATAATCTTGTAACAAAAAAGTCTGTCCTCCATGATGAAGGAAGTTTTCCTAATCCTCGGGTTCATGTTGGCACAGCTCGTCAGTGTTGGAAGCACTCTCTTCCTCATCTCCCTGTCGTCGGCTTCCTGGGCGTTGGAACACTATTAGTTCCTTAGTTTTAAGAGGTGATAGGCACTTTGAGGCGCAAAAGGTCTCTGGAGCCGAAGCACTAGGCGCTAAGCGAAGGCGCGCGCCTTTCGTAGGCGAGGCGCCCCTTATATTAAGTAGTATAAATATTGTTTATATTAATTTAAATATAAATAAACAAATAAAATGAAAATGTAAAAAGTATATTCTTTATTAAGTGATGATGAAAATAGTCAAATATATATATTTGTAATGATTTTAGATGCTTAAATCAAAATACTTTAATTAAATGTAGATTTAAAAAATATTAAATATGAATATTTTAATATATTAACAAATTTATATTACTTAAATATGTAATTTTAATATTTTATTTAAATTAATAATTAGAAATAAATTTATTTTATTATATTAATTGACATCAAGATTAGTATTAAAATATTCTTCTCAATCTAGATTAAGTCTTTAAATCACAACAACAATAATAAATCCTAACAAAAAAGTTAAAGTAGTAAAAAAAAATTATTTAAAAAATGATAATAAAATAAAGAAGAAAAGGCAATGGTTCAGTGAACCATGCCACAAAAACTATAATTAAAAAGGCTTTACTTTTTATATTAAGTTATTTATAGGAATGTAGAGAAATGAAAAAGCACTACTTAATGGCTTGTTCCACAATTGAATACCTAGGGAATCAAAACAAATTAAAAATTTATTAAAAAATCACTTCTTCTTCTTCTTCAACACGAAGAAGAGAACAAAAACTAAAGAATAGAGGAATAAGTAAAAAAATAAAAAGAATGCTCGATTTTTTCTTCTTCTTCCCCAAAGGCGTAAAAAGCGCAGCGCCCAGCACCTTTGAAAAAACGTGCGCTTACCGGCGCCTTCGATACCTCGCTGTGCCTTTACAGGCAGAGACGTTTTCCTCAGCGCCTCCATGCGCCCACCGCCTTAGGCGCGCTTTTTAAAACTAAGATCAGTTCCTATAAGGCTTTTAACATTGATTCTTGTTGATGTTAGATATGTTGTTGCTGACTAGCTTGGGCGGTCTGGAATTGCGTTTGCAAGCCACGTGTCTCATTTTGCAAGGTGAAAACATGTTGGCTGCTTCGGTCATAGGTGAACTGAGTCGAGTGATGCTGCGATGGAGCATACTAGCCAAACTGATTCAGATGATATTGTGGTTGCATGTACTAACCAGATTGGTTTTTGGATCCACAATAGGTTGGGTGAGACCCTTGGTAGGCGGGGTTGTAAGAATTATGTTGTTGTTGGTCGTAAAATCTGATCACCTCATATGGGTTTCGGGAAGAGGAGGGGAAATTAGGTTGGTTATTTTAGGATGGTTGTTGTTGAGGATACACCTTGGCTGATTCTTTTAGGTCGAAAACGGTCCACACTCATCGCACCAATTGTTGATGTCTAAAGGGAGTAGACACCAAACAAGAGAGATGGAGAAAAAGAATAAGGTGGTTGGTGGCGGTTTAAGCGGTTCACCCCTGTTGATTTGAGGTTGCAGACAGTATTGTTGTCGGAATAAGGAGAGGAGAGGATAGGAGTAAAAGGGGAAGCTTTAAAGAAGGCTTGTCCGAAGAAGAAGATCCTCGTCTTTGGCTACCCCTTCTCCTATATATACCCCTAGCGTTATGATGGCTTCGATGGGTTGATAGAGTAGGTTCAACTGCCAAATAATAGGTCGGGCTGTCGATTTAAGTAGACTTAACAGCTATACATGTGTTGCTCTGGGTGAGTTATGGATGCCTCATATTCAGTGGTGGGCCTTTGGGAGAGGCGAACGCGGGGTATTACATTTTCGGTCTTGGATACGGAGGTAAAACAAAACTAATATGTTATAAAACTAAAAAAAAATTTGCAATTTCAATTGCAATACATTTATGTCCAAAAACAAACAAATTGCACATGGAATTGAGCCTCCTAATTAGTAATTACTAGAGGTTCAAATGACTGAAGATTTTCCCTTTCAGCAGTTAATTGCAAATTTTACAATTCGGTGCATCACTAACATGAAAATACGAAATATTCTATTCTATTTCCCATATTCATCTTTCAAGATTTTATTAGGTTGAATTATTGGTGGAGTTTGTAAAAACATTGAACATGAAAATATATGAATTAATAAATAGAAGCTGCAGCGCCACTTTTTCCTCCATATCAAATGCAACCATTAAATATTTACTGCTAAGGAGGGGTATTGAATGGTACCTCTCCAAACTTTAGATTTGAAGTAGAGCCTGTTTTTTATTCCCCGTATAATTCAAAAAGTAAACATGTAACACCCCAATTTTGGGCTTAGAAGTTTTGGGTTTGAACTGGACCGGTCGGATTTTCGGTTCGAATATAAAAGGTGGTTTTAAGGAAAGCCTAGTTCGGGTTGCATTAAAAATATGGAAAAATGTCTTAAAATCCTCTTTTATTGTATATAAGAGAAAGGTGAAATCAATTTTACAAAATGAGGTTTGGAAGAGTGACATTTTGGGTTAGTGACCAAAATGTAATTTTTGAAAACTGGGTGACTGTTTTAAAAAGGATTGAAACTTTGAATCTTTAAGGAGCTATTTACCCAAAAGAGCTCCAGATTTTTCTGAATATTAATCAATTTTATTAATGGTTTTAATTAAGTGCAAAAGGAGGGAAAAGATATTTTGGCATTTTAACTAACTTTTCTCTAAATTTCCATTTTCTTTTCTCTCAACTTTTCTCTCAACCCAAACACATTTCTCCAGCAAAATTCTCTCTGATTTTGACAACTAAATATTAGATTTCAATTCTCATTTGATCTCCAATCAATTCTACAACAAAACCTTAGCATTTGCTTATTTTATTTTCAAGAATTGTGGTTCCAAAAAGGGAGAAACTCAAGTTTAGAGGTATGAACGTCCTTCTCCTCTAAATTCTCAGTTCTTTACTGAAATTCCCAAGTTCTCAATCCTTGATTTGTGTTTTATTAAAGGTTTTACAATTGTGTTCTTGATCTTGGCTTTAAAATGCAAGATTTGGATTTAATTTTGATTAAATTCGTACTAAGTGATTTGAGATGTCTTTTTGATGTTTATTGAATGTATAAATGATGTGAAATTGAGGTTTAATCAATGCAATCCCGGATAGGTTGATTTTCCTAAGTTTCTACTTGTGAAAATGGTGGTTTTTGGGGTGATCTTGGTGTTTTGTTAATGCTGGAGGTATAAGGACGTGTTTGGGATCATTTTGGATGTTAATTGATGTTTAAAAATGGTTAGAAGTGATGGATCTTGGCTGGGTTAAGTTTAGGAAGTGTTTGGATGTGATTTCGGTTGTGTTTGGTAGCCGAAATGTTGGATTTGCAAAGAGCAGCGAGTTTAGGTGTGTTGCTGGTGTTTTTAATGCATTATGATGCATTAATCCTCTGTTGTTATGTGCTTGAAACAGGGGAGAATGATCCGTGAGCAATAGAGGTAGCGTTGGAGGGTTTCGGATGCTTGGAAGGCTTATCGGCTAGCGTAGTTTTGTGTATCGGTGAGTGAAGTTGGGTTTTCAGCTTTAAAACCAAGGTTTGAAGGTTTTGGGAGCTTAGTTTAAGTCTAAACAACTTAGCTAAGCTCAAGAGTAAGTAAATGGAATTTCTCTCTTGGTTGTGTTATGAATCGATTTTTAAAGCACTTATGATTGTTGGATGCAATGCATGTGAATTGCATGTTTTAAATTCTGTTTTGAAAGCATATTTTAGCATGGTTTAATGCTGGTTTTGAAAGCCATGTGTGAAGGATGCTCAAGGTAAGAGATCCTTGGTTTTGTACATTGGAATTGTGGAATTGTTGCATAGTGTTGCATGTTGTTTAATGGCTTTGTATAATGCTTCAAAAACAGTGGATTGATGATGGTAATTGGTGGTTTTAGGCATTTTGGTTATGCTTGTAAAACAATGGATTAATATGGTAAATTGGTTATATTGGCAAGTGATGTAAATGGTTCTTGGTTTCTTGAATCGGATATAGTTAGCCGGCTATATGATTGGGTGCACCGTGAATAAAGTCGCCTTGGACGTGGAGTGGTTGTGATTGAACCGGTAACTCCATCCAAGTACACTAACGAGATGGATAAGAACACCATGGTGTTTAAAAGTCCATGGGTGGGTCTTGTGTTAAGGTCATATGGTGGTTAAAATTCCATATGAGGACCTTGTGTATATTAAGGTCATAATGGTGGTTAAAATTCCATTTGAAGACCTTGTGTATGGTAAGATCACAATGGTGGTGTAAAGTCCATGTGTGGATCTTGTATGTCCCGTGATCTCGTTAGTGATGTTATACAACTACCAATGAGTGATGGTAAGGTCATAATGGTGGTTAAAATTCCATTTGAGGACCTTGTGAATGTTAAGGTCATATGGTGTTTAAAAGTCCATATGAGGACCTTGTGTATGGAAAAGGTCATAATGGTGGTTAAAATTCCATTTGAGGACCTTGTGAATGTTAAGGTCATATGGTGTTTAAAAGTCCATATGAGGACCTTGTGATTGGTAGTGTGTATGAAGCGTGGGGACAACGCTTGTAATCTGCGTATCCGATTGTGTCTTGCGTTATGATGGTTTGTGAATTATCACTTGGAAGCCAATATAATGTTCTTGAATATGATGAAGCATGAGATGCTTGAAATGATGCATGGTTGCATGAGAAGTGTGTAGTGTTCTATGAATGCATGTTTTACTTGTTAGCTTGAACAAGTGTTTATCTTCTATTGAGAATGTTGCATTGTGTGCATGGAATCTCTTTGGTGCATTGGAGTCTTGTGAAGGCTTGTTTTAAAAAGGCATGTAATGCAAATGTTGATTTTGTGGTTCATGTATTGCATTTGCTTAATGCATGAGATAGGATTGAGGGTGTAAGTGTTTTTTTAAAGGTTTCTTGCTTGAAATGATTTTCAAGTATAAGAAAAGTATAATGTGAAGTGGAAGTGTTTTCCAAGGATTTTGTATTTAACTTTGCATATGATGTTCATGCATGGAATGGTTAAATTGATGGTTTTGCAAGGTTGTGTTTTGAAGTGAATTACTTAGCTTTTCTAAGCTAAGGGTTGGTTTTTCATGTTTGAGCAATGCATGATTTAAAGCATGTTGTTAAAAAGGGTTTTCAAACATTGCTTTGGTTTATCGAATTGTGTTTACTTTTAAAAGTGGTTTTATGACTCGCTGCATTGATGGTGTTTTGGTTTTGAGCATTCCTCACTAAGCATTATGTGCTTACGCTCCTTTTTGTCCATCAATGCAGATATTTGAAGTTGGGACAGCGAGAAGCAAGGGATTCAAGGAGAGCTCCACTTGAGATGTATGTCTCGGTTAATAGCTATAGATAATAAAGGCAATGGGGGGAAAATCTCTTATGTTGATGTTTAATGAGATTGTGTATGTTGGACAAGTTTGGTTTATGATTTTGAACTATGTGGTTTAACGCTTGCATCGTTTGAATCTTCTTATTCTTAACTCGTTATGCTATGCTTCTTGTTTTAAAAGCATGATTGAGTGATGGATGTGTTGAATGAGTTGGTGCACCTAGGGTGGTTATGTATCTAGATTTTGATGCAAATTGGTAGGTATGATGCTTGACATGTTGTTGATTTATTGTGGTATGGTTTGGAGCATGTTCGATGGGGTTTAAAGGTGTTAAAATAGGCCTATTTGCTGTTTCTGGGCAGGGTGTTTCGAAACACCCTTGCATGTTTCGAAACAGGCCCTTGATTTGGCCAGGGTGTTCCTGAACGGCCTAGACCCGTTTCTGAACACTTTGGCTACTGCCAAGGGGTGTTCCTGAACGGCCTAGACCCGTTTCTGAACACTTTGGCTACTGCCAAGGGGTGTTCCTGAACGGCCTAGACCCGTTTCGGAACACTTGACCGTTGGGCATAAAATTTGAATGGTTTTGAGGTTTGCAAGCTTTACGTTTTAGTCCCGATTCTTGTTTGTGCAATTGCTTGAGTTTGAGATGTCCGTTTGAGATGAAATTTGGCAGAGAGGCATGAAACATGACTAATTTCATAATGGTAACTTAAAAATTGGTAAAGTCCTCTTAATTTTCAGAATTTGCAATTTGGTCCCTAAATTCGTATTTTGTGCAATTGGGTCCCTTATTGTTTTCCGATTGCTGTGATTTTTGAGTATGCTTATCTCAAGAGTATGCCTAGGTTTGGTTTGCATCTAGACAAGTCTAAAAAGAAAAAAAAGGGTCGTTAATCAAGGTTGACTTTCGGGTTGACTTTGGTTTTCCCCGTGTAATCTTCGTAGTTCGGGTCAACCGTCTAGACCGGGCTATGGGGGTTACATTTGGTGGTATCAGAGCTGAGTTGCGAAAGCTTGGGGGAAATGGTAAATTGTTGTAATATGTGTTTAATGTTTTTTCTGATGTGTGGTTGAAAGTCGGTTGAAATGCGTGTTTTTGAGCGAATTGTTGATGTTCTTGTCATGCTTTTTGATTGTGAATCTTCATTGAGCTAATGTGGATTTGTGCTGATGTTATGCTGGTGTTGTGAGCTGATTTTATGAATAATGAAAGTGTAATGGGTATGATAGGTTGATATTATGCTGTTACGAGTGAATGTTGTTGATGAGAGCATGATCGAAGTATGTGGATTGATATGCTCAATGTTGTGATATCCATGTTTTTATTGACTGTTATGTCATGTAAAAGGGGAGAATTCGGGATACCCATTGCCTTATTATTATAGCTATTGTGTTATTTTGGAGTTGGAGATTTGAATCCTTGCTTAAAGCTGGTCTGATCGATTTGTTTGTTTTGTTATGATTGTTTGTTGTTAATAGCATGGTGAAATCGATGAGAGAATGGAAGTTGGGTGAGATGGTTGCTGCTTTAGAGCAGGTTGTTAAGGCGTGGAATTCACCTTTTGGTGGAGGTGTTTCGTTTCAGCCTACAGTGTCTGGAGTTGAGGTAGTGAGGCAGGAGGAAGAAGCTGGTTCTGTGATGAAGAGTTCATCACCTTTAGTTCAAGAGGTGTTGGGAACATCTCAGGCTGTGGCAAAAGTAAGGCTTGTAGACGTGCCGGCTGTGGGATGTGCGGGTTTGTCGAAACAGCGTTTACATGATTTGGGAGCTGTAGAGTATCATGGTTCGACACCTGAGACGTTCGAGGCCTGGTTGGCCAGTGTAAATCTGATTTTGGATCAGGAAGGTTGTAACTATGCCTGTAAGCTGGGAAGTGTTGTCTCATTGATGTTGGAGGACGCCTGTGCCTGGTGGACATCTGTGGCGGTGGCATCGCATATCCAGGATATAGATTGGGACTTCTTTGTGTCTGCCTTTTATGAAAGGTACCTTGGAGAGAAATTCCCAAGGGTTAAGCAACGTGAGGATGTGGTATCAGTTTATGAAGGTGAGAAAAGTTTAAGCGAGAGAGTTGTGGGTACTGACCTCGAGAGCAGTCAGCGTAAGAGGCGACGTGATAGAAGGTTTTGCTTGAATCGAAGTCTGAGTGGTAGTGCAAATCTGGGGCAAGTGCTGCATGATCAAGGAGTGGAAGCTCAGCTACCAGTGTGTGACCGTTGTGGAAGGCGCCATGTTGGAGGTTGTTGGGGCGCAGGAGTTTGTTGGAACTGTGGTTCTAAAGAACATGTGAAGCGGGATTGTCCTCAAGTGGTGAGGTCAGCTTCAGTGGTAGCAGAAGGGTCTCTAAAGGGTCGTGGGCACGGCCAAGACAAGGTTCGAAGAAGGCAGGAAGGGCAGAAAGGTGTGAGGAGCTTGCAGAATGAATCTTGTTGGAATTGTGGGTCTGTTGGACATGTGAGACGTAATTGTTTGAAGTTGGCTCGGGGTAGTCAGGGTTCTTTACCGCAGGGAGATGGTGATGACCTTAATGTGTTAGCTGATGCTGAAGCAGTACGGCTGGAGGATGATAGTTCTGCGAGAAAGAGAGCTTGTCTGTTGAAGCTCCGGGGCAGTGAGGTGTTTACAGGTAACCTTGTTGAGTAACCTTTGCTCTAGTATCTTAGTTTGGTTTCAGTTGGTATTTCCTTGCGTAGTGGGTATGGTCTCGTTGCTAGCATGTTTGGGGTAGTAGTTGGTGTTGTTTTGAAAACAACTTTAGTGTGAAGAGGGCATTAGTGAGTATCTTGTGGATAGTGGGTTGAAAGAATGATGGAGTTGGTCAAGTTAGAAGTGAGATAGGAGGTTGTTTTAGGTGGATTCTGAGGATGTTATTGGTGGGTGTGAACCGACATACATGCACAGTTAAAATCATTTGTTATATGCTATATTATATATGTACTGGTCCATGCATACATGTGACATGACATTAGAGGTTTTGCATGCATGTACATCAGGCATTGATAGGGCATATTGGTGACCATGCATACGAACGTTCACACTCGCTGATAGTTAATCGGGTCCGTTAGAGTTGTGATAGGGTTAGGTTGGATGATGGGTTTTAAAAGTTGTGTTGGTGCTAGGAGAATGCTAGAAGTAATGGAGGGTATTAAGCGAGTTGTCAGTAATAGTGAGTGCGATATAGCGTGTTGGTAGAAGGAAAGTGTTTGGCGCTTAATGAGTTTAGCGGGATGGTGGTGAGGAGATTACCGGTTGAAGTTAGAATCGGTTAGAGTGGTCGTGAATAGCTGGTAGAAGTGGTAGTTTCTTGGTGTTAAGTGATGTTGTAAGTTAGTGGATGTGTTCCAGAGTGCTGAGGTAACTTGGCATTGATGTAGTAGTAGAAGGGTTGTTTTGTAGATGATGGTTCGTAGCAACCTTCGAAGAGTTGAGAAGATGTTGTGTTGTGGGTTGTAGAAAAGGGTTAGCCTGGGAGAATAGAAGTTTCGTAATCTTAATATGTATGTATAGAATGGGCGGTGTCCTGGTAAGGCTAGTGTTGTAGTCAAAGCTTGTAGTGGAAAGGCAATGTAAGATCAAAGGCCATGGTTGGTTGGACGGGTTCTTGTGAGAAGTGGTTGGCTGGTTGTGAATAAGTAAATTCCGTCTGAAGACAGCTAGTGGTGTATGGAACGGCTGGCGGAGTCAAGGTTGGGGTTTTGTGATGTGATTTTCGGATGTTAGGTGAGTAGTCCTGGTGAGTCGTTATGGTGATGATAGCGGCGGATGTGAAGGAATGTCATCAATACGTTGAGAAGTTTGAATAAACAGTTGATGCTTAAGAATTTTTGCTTGATGTGGTAACCTTTGGAAGAGGTTGAGTAGTTTTGCAAGGAGTTTTAGAAGCAGTGGAGGTTGTGGGTCACCAGGTGGCTGAACTGATTGGTTGGTGTCACTGTGTGAACAAGTTTTGAGAGTTGTGAGTTAGGGTGGTGTATGCTGTAAAAGTTGGAGGTTCTTCAGGTTGTTGTTGGGGCTATGTGTAGTCCGGAAGTGTGAAAGGTTAAGATGTGGTTAACATTTGAGTGTTCTGGAATTCGTAAACAATATATGTTGGTGTTGGGTTGGTGGAGTTTTGTGAGGAGAGTGTTCAGTGGTGGTTAAGTCTCCTGTGTTGCCTTGTGTGTTGTTTGAGAAGTTTGGTTGTTCTCTTTTCGCCGGTTGAAATTTCGAGGACGAAATTTCTTAAGGGGGGAGAGTTGTAACACCCCAATTTTGGGCTTAGAAGTTTTGGGTTTGAACTGGACCGGTCGGATTTTCGGTTCGAATATAAAAGGTGGTTTTAAGGAAAGCCTAGTTCGGGTTGCATTAAAAATATGGAAAAATGTCTTAAAATCCTCTTTTATTGTATATAAGAGAAAGGTGAAATCAATTTTACAAAATGAGGTTTGGAAGAGTGACATTTTGGGTTAGTGACCAAAATGTAATTTTTGAAAACTGGGTGACTGTTTTAAAAAGGATTGAAACTTTGAATCTTTAAGGAGCTATTTACCCAAAAGAGTTTCTCCAGATTTTTCTGAATATTAATCAATTTTATTAATGGTTTTAATTAAGTGCAAAAGGAGGGAAAAGATATTTTGGCATTTTAACTAACTTTTCTCTAAATTTCCATTTTCTTTTCTCTCAACTTTTCTCTCAACCCAAACACATTTCTCCAGCAAAATTCTCTCTGATTTTGACAACTAAATATTAGATTTCAATTCTCATTTGATCTCCAATCAATTCTACAACAAAACCTTAGCATTTGCTTATTGGATTTTCAAGAATTGTGGTTCCAAAAAGGGAGAAACTCAAGTTTAGAGGTATGAACGTCCTTCTCCTCTAAATTCTCAGTTCTTTACTGAAATTCCCAAGTTCTCAATCCTTGATTTGTGTTTTATTAAAGGTTTTACAATTGTGTTCTTGATCTTGGCTTTAAAATGCAAGATTTGGATTTAATTTTGATTAAATTCGTACTAAGTGATTTGAGATGTCTTTTTGATGTTTATTGAATGTATAAATGATGTGAAATTGAGGTTTAATCAATGCAATCCCGGATAGGTTGATTTTCCTAAGTTTCTACTTGTGAAAATGGTGGTTTTTGGGGTGATCTTGGTGTTTTGTTAATGCTGGAGGTATAAGGACGTGTTTGGGATCATTTTGGATGTTAATTGATGTTTAAAAATGGTTAGAAGTGATGGATCTTGGCTGGGTTAAGTTTAGGAAGTGTTTGGATGTGATTTCGGTTGTGTTTGGTAGCCGAAATGTTGGATTTGCAAAGAGCAGCGAGTTTAGGTGTGTTGCTGGTGTTTTTAATGCATTATGATGCATTAATCCTCTGTTGTTATGTGCTTGAAACAGGGGAGAATGATCCGTGAGCAATAGAGGTAGCGTTGGAGGGTTTCGGATGCTTGGAAGGCTTATCGGCTAGCGTAGTTTTGTGTATCGGTGAGTGAAGTTGGGTTTTCAGCTTTAAAACCAAGGTTTGAAGGTTTTGGGAGCTTAGTTTAAGTCTAAACAACTTAGCTAAGCTCAAGAGTAAGTAAATGGAATTTCTCTCTTGGTTGTGTTATGAATCGATTTTTAAAGCACTTATGATTGTTGGATGCAATGCATGTGAATTGCATGTTTTAAATTCTGTTTTGAAAGCATATTTTAGCATGGTTTAATGCTGGTTTTGAAAGCCATGTGTGAAGGATGCTCAAGGTAAGAGATCCTTGGTTTTGTACATTGGAATTGTGGAATTGTTGCATAGTGTTGCATGTTGTTTAATGGCTTTGTATAATGCTTCAAAAACAGTGGATTGATGATGGTAATTGGTGGTTTTAGGCATTTTGGTTATGCTTGTAAAACAATGGATTAATATGGTAAATTGGTTATATTGGCAAGTGATGTAAATGGTTCTTGGTTTCTTGAATCGGATATAGTTAGCCGGCTATATGATTGGGTGCACCGTGAATAAAGTCGCCTTGGACGTGGAGTGGTTGTGATTGAACCGGTAACTCCATCCAAGTACACTAACGAGATGGATAAGAACACCATGGTGTTTAAAAGTCCATGGGTGGGTCTTGTGTTAAGGTCATATGGTGGTTAAAATTCCATATGAGGACCTTGTGTATATTAAGGTCATAATGGTGGTTAAAATTCCATTTGAAGACCTTGTGTATGGTAAGATCACAATGGTGGTGTAAAGTCCATGTGTGGATCTTGTATGTCCCGTGATCTCGTTAGTGATGTTATACAACTACCAATGAGTGATGGTAAGGTCATAATGGTGGTTAAAATTCCATTTGAGGACCTTGTGAATGTTAAGGTCATATGGTGTTTAAAAGTCCATATGAGGACCTTGTGTATGGAAAAGGTCATAATGGTGGTTAAAATTCCATTTGAGGACCTTGTGAATGTTAAGGTCATATGGTGTTTAAAAGTCCATATGAGGACCTTGTGATTGGTAGTGTGTATGAAGCGTGGGGACAACGCTTGTAATCCGCGTATCCGATTGTGTCTTGCGTTATGATGGTTTGTGAATTATCACTTGGAAGCCAATATAATGTTCTTGAATATGATGAAGCATGAGATGCTTGAAATGATGCATGGTTGCATGAGAAGTGTGTAGTGTTCTATGAATGCATGTTTTACTTGTTAGCTTGAACAAGTGTTTATCTTCTATTGAGAATGTTGCATTGTGTGCATGGAATCTCTTTGGTGCATTGGAGTCTTGTGAAGGCTTGTTTTAAAAAGGCATGTAATGCAAATGTTGATTTTGTGGTTCATGTATTGCATTTGCTTAATGCATGAGATAGGATTGAGGGTGTAAGTGTTTTTTTAAAGGTTTCTTGCTTGAAATGATTTTCAAGTATAAGAAAAGTATAATGTGAAGTGGAAGTGTTTTCCAAGGATTTTGTATTTAACTTTGCATATGATGTTCATGCATGGAATGGTTAAATTGATGGTTTTGCAAGGTTGTGTTTTGAAGTGAATTACTTAGCTTTTCTAAGCTAAGGGTTGGTTTTTCATGTTTGAGCAATGCATGATTTAAAGCATGTTGTTAAAAAGGGTTTTCAAACATTGCTTTGGTTTATCGAATTGTGTTTACTTTTAAAAGTGGTTTTATGACTCGTTGCATTGATGGTGTTTTGGTTTTGAGCATTCCTCACTAAGCATTATGTGCTTACGCTCCTTTTTGTCCATCAATGCAGATATTTGAAGTTGGGACAGCGAGAAGCAAGGGATTCAAGGAGAGCTCCACTTGAGATGTATGTCTCGGTTAATAGCTATAGATAATAAAGGCAATGGGGGGAAAATCTCTTATGTTGATGTTTAATGAGATTGTGTATGTTGGACAAGTTTGGTTTATGATTTTGAACTATGTGGTTTAACGCTTGCATCGTTTGAATCTTCTTATTCTTAACTCGTTATGCTATGCTTCTTGTTTTAAAAGCATGATTGAGTGATGGATGTGTTGAATGAGTTGGTGCACCTAGGGGTGGTTATGTATCTAGATTTTGATGCAAATTGGTAGGTATGATGCTTGACATGTTGTTGATTTATTGTGGTATGGTTTGGAGCATGTTCGATGGGGTTTAAAGGTGTTAAAATAGGCCTATTTGCTGTTTCTGGGCAGGGTGTTTCGAAACACCCTTGCATGTTTCGAAACAGGCCCTTGATTTGGCCAGGGTGTTCCTGAACGGCCTAGACCCGTTTCTGAACACTTTGGCTACTGCCAAGGGGTGTTCCTGAACGGCCTAGACCCGTTTCTGAACACTTTGGCTACTACCAAGGGGTGTTCCTGAACGGCCTAGACCCGTTTCGGAACACTTGACCGTTGGGCATAAAATTTGAATGGTTTTGAGGTTTGCAAGCTTTACGTTTTAGTCCCGATTCTTGTTTGTGCAATTGCTTGAGTTTGAGATGTCCGCTTGAGATGAAATTTGGCAGAGAGGCATGAAACATGACTAATTTCATAATGGTAACTTAAAAATTGGTAAAGTCCTCTTAATTTTCAGAATTTGGAATTTGGTCCCTAAATTCGTATTTTGTGCAATTGGGTCCCTTATTGTTTTCCGATTGCTGTGATTTTTGAGTATGCTTATCTCAAGAGTATGCCTAGGTTTGGTTTGCATCTAGACAAGTCTAAAAAGAAAAAAAAAGGGTCGTTAATCAAGGTTGACTTTCAGGTTGACTTTGGTTTTCCCCGTGTAATCTTCGTAGTTCGGGTCAACCGTCTAGACCGGGCTACGGGGGTTACAAAACATGATTTGTATCAACACCTTTGTTAAATGTAGAAAATACTCTACATTTACCATCTGTGGATGTTGTAGCAAATAGAATCTATACCAAAAAGAATTTCAAAATAGACAATAAGATTTGATGTTCTCTTCAAAAATATAGATCATATACTAGTTAACGAAAAGGAATATAAGAGATGAATTCAAAAGCATCTAAAACAAATGCAACTCTTAACATATGATATCTAGCATGTCCATATTTTACTTAAAAGGTTTCCCTAAAAAATGTTGATGCTCTCCCATTTATAGCTATAGTCTAATGTAGAGTATCCTACTTAGATTCTCTTATATATATAAAAATGAAAACATACACACAGACATACATAATTAACTGAGATTTATTAATCTGCTAGAAAGAGATGGTTTTGGGATGTGGTTTTTTAACCATCGAATATTAAGCTCATGTCAAACATTTTTAGCATTTTAAATTTTTTTCTCCTTTAATTCTTTCTTCTCAATGTAATGCCATGGGAGTCAAACCAAACTCCTTAATACATGAAGATTGATGAACCCTATCATAAGACAACTTTTCAAATCATAGAATAAAGTTGAATAAAAAAGCTATTGTATAACTACACCAAGAATTGAAAAAAATACTTTTCCAAAATGCAGTAAAGTGGGAAGTACGCACATTATTAGGATGCCAAGAAACACTTGTGACAGAGGAATTATATTTTTTCCTGATTACTTTGCTTACCCACCTACAAACAGCAAAGCAGACAAGCATATAACATCAATTGTAGACAAAAATGAGGAGAAAAGAAAACATTAGGACCTCAATGTTTTGAATTCACCCACGGATGAAAACAATGCATTGATTTATCATGTGTGTATGCACATGTACATAAATATATGTAAACCAAGTTGGAGGATATTAAGAGAAAAGAGAGATGAAAACTGAAATGTAGCAACATATTACCAGTTATTCTCTCCCTCATAATAGCATATGCACACAGTTTTAGCACCACTTCCAACATCAAACTTATTTTTTGGAATTAAATGACAAAAAAATGAATTGGTTAGAACTTTGTCAAATTGCTTGAATAAATGATGTGCAGTTACCAGCGGTATTCCTGAAGCAGACCTTAAAAGTCATAAGATGTCATGTCGATGGAAGAATTGGGGGAAAATTTAGGGTTCCGAAAGGCTTTGTAGAGTCTAGCGTCTGAAAGAAGGATTGAGTTCGATAAGCAGAGTTTACAGCCTAATTCCATTTCAAAGGGAAACAACGTCGCTCAGGAATTGGGTCACGATTGTTGGGGGAGAGTCAAGGAAATGGATCGCACCAACCTAGCAGGCCGAGTAATTGAAGCCCAAACAGGTGGTCAAGTGAAAGATAATTAACCGGGATTGTTTTCTTATAGACAGCTGGACAGTTTGTTATTGTGTTTACCACATGTCATTTAATTATTCAATAGCATGTTTTCTTTCCATTTTGATATTAGGGTTGGTTGTAAACGGATCATCATCATTGAAGAAAATACAACAAAGTTCTCTCTTTTCCCACTCTATTCTCTATCTGCTTCTTATTTCCTTTCTTTTTTATATACAAAACCTTCAGTTCGTGACAAATTGGTATCGAGAGCCGAGTTACTGATCATCCAACAAGCTGGGGAAAGCAAAGAAGAATCAAAACATGGTGGAAACGAAGTCAGCCGCGGAGACCAACACAGAAACATCCAGTGAGTCTAAGACCAGTTCAAAAAATTGGATGGAAGCTCGAGTTGAGCTGGAGAGGCGTATGGCTAAACTGAAATCCGTGATGGAAGACACTACATCAAAAATGGACAAGAACAACCTTCTGTTGGAGAAGCTACTGGCAATAGCAGCTGAAAAGGAAGGGGAGCCGAGTCCTTCACCATTCAAACAGAGATTCAGTCAGGTAAATGTTACAAGCTCAAAAAACATGAAGGAAAACAACTTGTACATGTCACGGTAATAGATGAGCATGAGAAGTATTCTTTTAAGACTGATGAGCCTGGCTTATTGTCTGGTAAACCTGATTTTTTTTCCTAGAGGTGAAACTGTGTATATTGGGGAGAAATCTGCTAGCCATGAGATTGCTAAACTAGATAAACATCACACTAATGGTCAGTGGGAGGGTTTAGTAACTTCAACAATAGGCCAAAATTGAGCTTCTTTTTTTTGAAGGACAAAATCCTAGGGGATGGATTAGAAGGTGCCAAAAATACTTTCACATTTATACAGTGTCTGAAGAACAGAAGGTAGAAGTAGCATCTATGTACTTAATAGGCAAGGCAGAAACGTGGTTTGATGCTTACATTACACAAAAGCACAAATTAACTTGGCAGGAGTTTGCAGCTGATCTATGCCATAGGTTTTGTGACAAGACTTATGTGGACATTGTGGGAGAATTTAACAAGTTGATACAAACAGGCTAAGTAAAGGATTATCATGAGAAATTTGAAGAACTACAACCTTTTATGGTTCATCAGAACTCTCACTTGAGTGAAGAATACTTTGTGTCCAGTTTCATAAGTGGCCTTAAAGATGAGTTGAAGCATAAAGTTAAGGTTCTACAACCAAAAACAATGACTGATGCATACAGACAAGCTAAACTATATGAGTTAGCTGTGGAGCTAGAATCCAGGAAACAAAAGTATAACTCTAAGCCTACTATTGCCAGCAACACACATGTTATGCAGAAAAACCTCTCAACAGTCCAAAATCCCATGCAAAAGTGGAATCCTACAAATCAGGGTGCTAAACAGTTGCTACTTGAGTATAGAAGAGCTCACAATTTGTGTTTTAAGTGTGGTGAAAAGTTTAGTCCTGGCCATCAATGAAAAATGAAACAGCTGAATTGTATGGAGGAAGATGTTGAACCTGCAGTAAAAGTAATCAAGGAAGAAGAGTTAGTGGAAATGGGAAATGAAGAGGATGGAGATAATCTAGAGATCTCCATGAATGCCTTAACTGGTGACACTGGATACAGCACTTTAAGGATTCAAGGCTTTGTTAAAGGGAGACCCTTGAATATCTTAATAGACAGTGGGAGTACACACAGCTTTGTCATTCCTAGATGGGCTAAGGAAGGACTAGAAGTGTTACATACAGATCCATTGACTACCACTGTTGCCAATGGTGAAAAGTTATATAGCACTTCAGTGAGTAAACTATTAACATGGAAGATGCAAGGGCACAAATTTCAACATGATTTCAGAGTTCTACAAATGGGTGGAAGTGATATGGTGCTGGGAGTGGATTGGATGAAAAAATACAGTCCATTCATGATGGATTTCAAACTAATGACACTCAGTTTCAACAGTGAAGGGCAACCAACAGTAGTGGAAGACTTACTAGATGAGCTTACTAGGGCAAAAAAAATTCAAAGCTAGACCTGAGGTCTGGATATTGGCAGATCAGAATCAAACAGAAAGATGTGCCTAAAACTACCTTTAGAACTCACCGTGGACACTATGAATTCAAAGTAATGCCATTTGATCTAACAAATGCCCCTGCCACATTTCAATCCTTAATGAATACACTATTTGAGCCCTTCCTCAGAAAGTTTGTTTTGGTGTTTTTTGATGACATTTTAGTCTACAGTCCTACATGGCAATCACACTTGGTTCATCTCAGAACTGTTCTAGAAGTTTTGAAGGCCCACCAGCTATTTTCTAAACTCAATAAATGTTTCTTTGGCCAAGAATAGGTTAAATACCTGGGATACATCATTTCTGTCCAAGGAGTTGCTACAGACTACTCCAAAATTGCTGCTATGAAAGAATGGCCATTGCCTCACAACCTCAAATCTTTGAGAGGTTTTCTTGGCCTTACAGGTTATTACAGAAAGTTTATTAAGAGTTTTGGGGAAATTAGCAGGCCCCTTGACTCAAATGCTTAAAAAATGAAATTTTGGGTGGACTCTAGAATCTACAGAGGCATTTGATAGACTTAAAGAAGCTATGTGTAATGCCCTAGTACTTGCCCTGCATAATTTTTCTAAAACATTTTTCTTGGAAACAGATGCAAATTCTAGGGGCATAGGAGCTGTTCTTACACAGGAAGGGAGACCATTGGCTTATCTCAGCAAGGCCTTGGGACCTAGGCATGTTGACCTGTCCATTTATGAGAAAGAATATTTGGCAATCCTGATGGTTGTATCTAAATGGAAGCATTACTTTGAAGGGGCATCTTTTATTATTAAGACTGACCATGAACCCTTAAAGCATCTCTTGGAACAAAAATTGTCTACTGCTATACATAATAAAGGTCTCTCTAAGCTTCTAGGGTTGAATTACAAGATTCAATATAGGAAAGGGAGAACCAACATTGTGGCAGATGTATTGTCAAGAATTCCAGAAACTTCAGCTAAATTTCAGCAGATAGGTACTATTGTTATCACTCCTAAGTGGCTGACTGAGATTGAAGAGAGCTACAAGGATAATTCTTTGGCACAAGATAAAATTACAGCTTTAGCTGTCCATAAAGATGCAGTGTTGAATTTGGAGTTTTCAAAGGGTATTCTCAGGTTTAAAAAGAAGGTCTGTGTGGGAAAGTCAGGGGCCTTAAGACTTCAACTTCTACAATCTCTACATGACTTTCCTTAAAGAGGGCATTCAGGTGTCCAAGCTACATTTAAGAGGCTACAGTCTTATTTTTTCTGGCCATGTATGAAAGTTATGGTCTCAGCCTATGTCAGCACTTATGATTGTGTCAAAGAGTTAAGGTTGAACATCTTTCTAAGCCTGGTTTGTTACAACCAATTCCTTTTCCTCAAGGAGCTTGGGAAGTCATCACCATGAACTTCATTAAAGGGTTGCCTCGGTCTAAGAAAGCTAATTGTATTCTTGTTATTATTGACAAGTTTACTAGGTATGCTCACTTCATAGCCTTGTCTCACCCATACACAACTATAGAAGTGGCCAGATTGTAGTTAGACCAGGTCTATAAACTACAAGGTCAGCCTAAGGTTGCAATTTCTGATAGGGACATAACCTTCACTAGCCATTTTTGGAAGGAACTCATGCTTCAGCTTGGGACTGCAACCCTTTTCAGTACAGCATACCATCCAGAAACAGATGGTCAATCCAAGCGTCTAAACCAATGCCTAGAACATTATCTACGTAGTATGTATTTTCTTAAGCCGAGTACATGGGATAATTGGTTATCCTAGGCAGAATGGTGGTACAATACAACCTACCACACCTCCCTGGGCACTACTCCGTTTGAGGCATTGTATGGCTACAAGCCCCCACTCTATGACTGGTCTCATACTTCAGTTAACAACGCAGTCCAAGAACTCAATGACAACAAACAGAGTCTTGCTAAGTTACTCAAAGACCAACTAGAGAAAGTAACTAACCGAATGAAGCAAATGGCAGATAAAAGGCGCAATGATAGAGAATTTGCTGAAGGAGATTTTGTTTACCTGAAGCTCCAGCCGTACCATCAATCGTCGGTAGCTCTCCGTCGGAATTTGAAGCTTGTTGCACGCTATTTTGACCCTTACAAAATTGAGAAACACGTTGGGTTAGTGGCATATAAATTGAAGCTCCCTACTCACTCGAAAATTCACCTTGTTTTTCACGTGATCCTCTTGAAGAAGAAAATAGGAGACAAACACATTACCTCGATCGATCCGCCTGAGATTACAGATGGTGGTCAGTTGAAAGATTACCCCGCAGTGGTGCTCAATAAACGGATGGTGAAACAAAACAACATTGCGGTGACACAGCTCCTGATTCAATGGTCGAACTTAGGATAGGAACACGCAACTTGGGAGGATTACTCTGTTTTGAAATCCTAATTCCCAGATTTTGATCCTTGTGGACAAGCATCTGGTGGAGGGGAAGGTATTGTCATGTCGATGGAAGAATTGGGGGAAATTTTAGGGTTCCGAAAGGCTTTGGATAGTCTGGCGTCTGAAAGAAGGATTGAGTTCGATAAGCAGAGTTTACAGCCTAATTACAATTTAAAGGGAAACAACGTCGCTCAGGAATTGGGTCACGATTTCTGGGGGAGAGTCAGGGAAATGGATCGCACCAACCTAGCAGGCTGAGTAATTGAAGCCCAAACAGGTGGTCAAGTGAAAGATAATTAACCGGGAGTGTTTTCTTATAGACAGCTGGACAGTTTGTTATTATATTTACCACGTGTCATTTAATTATTCGATAGCATGTTTTCTTTCCATTTTGATATTAGGGTTGGTTGTAAATGTATCATCATCATTGAAGAAAATACAACAAAGTTCTCTCTTTTCCCACTCTATTCTCTATCTGCTTCTTATTTCCTTTCTTTTCTATATACAAAACCTTCAGTTCGTGACATAAGAACATGGACATATAAGAATAATCAAAATAGGAGCACAAACACAAGTTTTGTTGACTTTGTCGGGATTTTTTTCTGATCAAATAATCCAACTGATATTTTGAAGTCCTAGTCCACAACATAATTTATATTTTCATAAGTCAAATGCCAGCCTATTTTATAAGCTTAAGCAGAATCATCAGTGAATAAGATGCTACAACAATGAACCCTGAAGTAATATGCATGTATCAAATTCTAAAACAATGTTGCCATGAGCAATGTTATGTTCTAAGTAACTGTGGGAAAGAAAGGGGAAAACCCTAATAATAGACCCAAGAAAGTTCCAATCTGTGAATAAAGCTAATTTATTGCACATTACAAAGAAGTGAAGAACGACTAATTGTAGGTTAGTACGGGAATATCTTATGTATTTAATTATGTATCTGTTATTTATAGGAAGTTACCTTGTAGTAGGATATCTTTAGGAATATTCTTTCTGTCTATATCTACTGTATTTATTATAGAACATTTAGTTGCCTACTTCTCAGTTTTACCTATGTGTATATATTTTGATGATTATTCATCAATAAAGTAAGAGAGTTTTTCCTTACTATTCTACATGGTATCATATTAGGTCGATCCCTCTCTGACTTACCTTCCCTCTTGATCGATTCAATCTCTCTTCACGACTAACTCAATTTCAGAAGTCACTTCTCCGCACAGCCCTCGTTCTTCTAATTTTCCTATGTCTGAAACATCCATTTCCACAATCACATCCTATAAACTCAATGGAATAGTTATCTCCCTTGGTCCCAATCCGTGTGGATGTATATCATAGGAAGAAGAAAGGCTTTCTATCTCTCAGACTCTGAATCTATTCCTGATGAGTCTGATCCAGCCTCTTCTAACAGGTTGAGTGAAAATACCATGATCATGCATGGTTGATCAATTTGATGGTTCCTGAGATGGGAGAGAATTTTATGCTCTACAAGACTGCGGAGGAAATCTAGAATGTAGCCAAGGATACTTACTCCAGTGTTGATAACACATCTGAACTCTTTGGAGTTGAGAATCAAATAAAAGATCTAAGACAAGGAGATCTGACTATCACACAATATGTTGGAGTCCTCACCAAATGTTGGCAACAAATTGATTTGTATGAGGCTAATGAATGGAAATGTAATGATGATATTGGCTTCTACAATAAACTCAAAAATTAGAGGCAAAACTTCTAATTTCTTTCTAGTCTAAATAGGGACTTTGATGGCGCCAGAGGCAGAATTTTAGCAACAAAACCCCTTCCTCTTGTTCGCGAAGCTTTTTTAGAAATTCGGAGGGGGAGAGCAAACGTTCCCTAATGATTCCACCAGTGGCGGCAACTGATGCATCTGCTCTTTTCACACATTCCAACTCTAGAAGTACATAGAAAATAGGGAGACCTTGGTGTACACATTGAAAAAGGGTTGGGCATGTGCTGGAGCAGTGTTGGAGGCTGCATGGGAAACCTGCAGATTTTCTAAAACACGATTTCAGAAGGAAGCACATATTACTTCTCCTGATTGTTCCTCCAGCAGCTTTAGCAAGCAGCAGATTGGGGGACTTCAGCTGCTGTTTAATCGTCTCTCCTCTTTATCTACTCCTACTGCCTTAATAGCTAATGAAGGTACCGTGCGTTCCTTGCCGACAACTAATTCCTTAAATTGGATAGTGGATTCTGGTGCCTCTGATCATATGACAGGGGATTATAGTCTCTTCACCACTTTTTGCAAACAAAGATCATTTTCTTTCATCAAGATTGTTGATGGTTCTCTATCTACGGTGATGGGAAGTGGTTCTATTCGTTTAAGTAACACTCTAGTGCTTTTGGATGCCCTCTATGTTCCCAACATTACTTGTAATTTATTATTTGTCAGTAAATTGGTTAAGGATGCTCGTTGTGATGTTCGTTTTTGAATTGATGGTTGTGTTTTTCAGGAACATGACTCGAAAATGATGATTGGCAGTGCTAGGCTGCATAATGGCTTATATATCCTTGATGGTTTATCATGCTTCAAGATGTCTAGGAACTTCTTGAATTGGTATTCTTGTTTATGTCGTTTCAGTCTTTAGGGGAATGGTGGAGGTAGTCGAATATCCTCTACTCTTTTTTTGCTCGGAAATTTGATTTGAGGGATTATCGGCGCATCGACTTCTGGCTCTACCGTGGGTGCTGTCGTGTCAGTGCCTTTAGGGGTTACTGTTGTGGCAGTGTTGTTGGGCATTGCTGCGGCAGTTGACTTCTTTGGCTTTGTCAGCTCTGTTTCCTTAACTTGGAGCTCCTTGAGTTGAATACCACTGTGAGTGGTTATGGCATTGCATTGCTCATATGATTTTCCCTTAGCGACTTTAGTATTACTATGCAAGCCTCCCACCGGCCTTGTGTTTAGGATCTGTGCGATTTGCCCAACTTGAGTCTCTAGAGATTTCAGTGTTGCCTCATTATTTTGCAGCCGCATCTCGGTCCTGTCCATAAAAGCGTCAGTTTTCTTTATGAACTTATCAGTATTATCCATATATGCACTAGTTTGAGACATAAAAACGTTAAGAGAGTTTTCTAAAGAACTAGTTGGCATAGGTTGTTGTTGCGGCATGGTCTGCCGAGGCATGTTCTATTGAAATCCTGCAGTTGGAGCATTCTGATTGTTCGGGTTGAGTGCGTTGTTGGGGTTGCTCCAGGAGAAATTCGGATGCTTCTTCTAGGCCAGGTTGTAGTTGTTGGACATCATGTTATTGTTCCAGTTGTAATTTCCAACGTAACAGTCTGACTCTGTATTCTATGGACATTTAGAAGAAACATGGTTACCCCCACAGTTTTCACAAAATAAACCCATTACCTTGACCTCCTGGTGATTATTCTGCGGTTGCATGTTCATGACCAACTTTGTCAAGGGGGCAATTTGGGATGAAATTGAGTCTGAGGACCCTATTTCGTTTACTGTGGGTTGGCGTCAGATTCCTCCTCGTCTGGCTGTTAGGTACTGATAGTCGTTCTTGGCCGTCCTATTCAGAATATCCATCACTTCCTCTGGTTCCTTGTCTAGGAGTATGTCGTTTGTCGAGGCATCAAGCATCATCCTAGTTGCCGTGTTGACAGCATTATAGAACATGGTTACCTGTGTCCACAATGGGAATCCGTGCAAGGGGCATTTTTGTAATAGCTCTCTATATCGTTCCCGAGCCTCATGCATGGATTCGTCATCAGCCTGTCAAAAAGAAGTTATTTCTTTACGCAATTTATCGGTTAAATTCGTAGGATTAAAACGTGCTAAGATATCACGACATAAATCACTCCAGGATCTAATTGATCCTCCTGGAATGCTATTTAGCCAGGTTTTTGCCCTATCCCTCAGTGAATAGGAAAACAATTTTAGTCTCAAAATATCCTCATGTACTCCCTGTATTTTAAATGAATTGCAGATCTACAGTAAGGATTTGAGGTGTTGTATGGCATCTTCAGTCGCTAAGCTGCCAAATTGCCCCAAAATATTGATCATGTTGAACATCACGGGCTTCAGTTCAAAGTGGGCAGCTTCAATCTTTGGTGTGACTACTCTCGGATTTAGTTCGTTTAGATCTTCTTCTAGGTAGTCTCGGACAGTTAGGTTTCGTATTGGCTCAAACTGAATTCTCAGATTTTCTACATCTACTACATGGGCATCTTGCTTCCCGTCGGCAACTCGCTGCCCGCCGGCATTCCGATTGTTGTTGGCATTGTTGCCGCCAACTTGATGTGCCATCTTTTGTCTTATTTGTTGCTTGAGTCTTTAACAACTTCGATCGATTTCTTGATCAAGGTCGTGGAGTGGATACTTTGGGTTCGCCCTGGTCATGCACCAATGCAAAATCAAATTCGATTAGTGCTCGAAAACTTAAGCAAATAAAAGTGCAAGAAAATAAATTTGAAAGTCGCCACCAAAAACTTGTTGCGTGTAAAAGGTGCTCTGCAATTAGTGCAAGTGTACACGTCTCAAGTAATATAATGATAAGTATTAGAGTATCGTCTCCACAGGGATTGGGATGGCTTCCATCGTTTATCTTCTCGCACTGAAAAAGAAAAGTAAAAGTAAAAACACAAGTAGAGGAGTTTTGGGTTTTAATTAAACTAAAGATCATAAACTAAAGCAAGCAAGTAAAAGTAGAGTAATCAAGATGAGAGAATGGGCTGGATTAGATTGCGTCGTAGTGTGGAAATCAATTGAGTTGTCTCGGTCTTTGAATGCAATAACACCAAACTACCTCTGCAGTAACCTAAGTCCCTGTCGTGGCAATAAGTTGTGCTGCCTCAACAATCCCTTGCTGGTCGGCAGATGATATCAAGGTTCGGCAAAGCGTCCTTTGATGGCTCCTTCTTATCCCTAAGTCGTAGCACTGATGATGAATGGGCCTTGATAATACCTCCCGGCGTGAACCAAGGATAAACACCAACCAATCTCACGTTTCTTTTAGCCGTTGAAACTCTAACTTATCCCTAAGCCGAGTTAGCTTCCACCATTGGGGTGAAAACCATGCTTATTCATTTCTTGAGTTTAACTCTTCCAATATTAAACAGATAGATAACCTCATAAAAGCACTCACGGTCCATCTCTGCATCCATTTTATTCTACAACCTCCAAGAAATTTGGTTCTTCTCGGCAGAATGTTGAGAAAGAATGAAGAAAATATTGAAATGTGTTTAGGGTTTCTTAAATGCACACTTTATAACGTGTTTTTTACACTGTTTAGGTGGAATGGTGATGTGGACGGATATGTATCCAATGTGGAAAAGTACTCAGAGAAAAAGAATTTTAAACAGCCAAGTCAGCAACATCGTTTGGTTTCTAATGATTGGTGGTCACATTGATACCATTTAAATAGTTTTGGTGGTTTAATTGCTTCGAGAAAAGTAATGTGGTCAAATCGTGACTTTATCAAAAGTATGATGGTCATTTATGTAGTTTACCATTAATTATTTTATGCATTAATTTTTATTATGCTTTTTATAATTTAATTTTTAAACGTATTTTACTTTTAATATAATCTTTCCAAATATACATTTTTATTGGCTTATTAGATATGATTATACACTAAAATAGAATAATTAAATATTTTTTGATAAAGCATGAAAGAAAACTATCCAGCTAGGCTACTGGAAACTTGTCCAAAACCAGCAGGCTTGAAATCACAGCAGCAGGAGCGTTGAAGCTCCGGCATTCCAGCAAGTCCGCAGGGGCCAATTTGGCCATCGAGTCCGCAACCTTGTTCGCCTCTCGACAAACATGCTGAATAGTAACCTCCCAATCTTGCCGCAAAAGACCACGAATATGATAACTTAAACCAATGGAATTCACCCTTGTCGAAGCTCCTTGAATTAGCGAAATCGCCTCTTTACAATCCGTTTCTAAGATCACTCGACGATAACCTCGAGACCATGCTTGCGACAAACCAATAAAAACACCCCATAATTCCGCCTCCAACGGTGAGCATATCCCTATCGCTTTAGCATAACCGAAAAGCCAATCACCCCTCTCATCACGACCGACTCCACCGCACGAAGCCAACCCTGTAGCAGCCGCGCGCGGGCCGTTCGAATTCACCTTCAACCAACCTCTAGGAAGTGCTTCCCACGTCAATACCTGCTGCCCGTGCAGCCCTGCTGAAGGGGATAGTGTGCGCGACAACGCCAACGCTCGCACACTCTCCTCAAACACAAAGGTGCTGTGTGCCGAAATATCAAACACCCCAGCAGCTTCTTCATCGAAAACACAGGAGTTACGATATTTCCACAAGGACCAAAGTACCGCACCAAATCGAAGGTCCCAATCTTTCGGCTCGCGCGCGAAATACTCCGGTGACGATAAATTAACGCGTAACCATTCTTGAAAATCCATAGCAATAAACTCATTAAGCTTTGAAGGAATAACCAACCGCACCCAAGCCGACATTGCTGTCGGACACAAACGAAACAAATGGGTTATAGATTCAACCGTCGATCCGCACACCTCACAACTAGAGTTATCAGCCATGTGTCGTCGAACCCTTTCAGCATTAGTAAGCAGTTTATCACAGCCCAGCAGCCATAAAAAAATCTTAATTCTTTGCAACCCTCGGAACCGCGAAATGCATCGCCAAAGCAGCCCCGCTTGGCCCTCACGCTCCCCCGCGCACACACGATAAGCAGAACCTACAGTAAACGAACGATGCGTCGTCCATTTCCACCCCACGCCATCCAAATCCGCTGCCTGTTGCGGAGACATTGTCGCGGCCAAACGTAGCAAATTGTCCCGCTGCAGCAGGTGCTCAATAGCTGGCCAATTCCATCCTCCACGAGTCGTTTCCATGTCGGCTACGCTGACATACGGAAGACACGCACGACCAGCCCCATCCGCTACATGGTCAGCCAACGCCCCAACATCGCTCAACCAAGCGTCATGCCAAAAGTCCACAGAACGCCCATCTCCCACCGACCACACGAGACCTGATTGGACCTCATCCCAAACTAAACTGATACCCTTCCAAAGATGAGAACAGCGGGGCCGAGCCAAGCTATCCGGAACGGCCCCCTCCCATTTATATTTAGAACGTAATACTTGCGCCCAAAACTGGTCAGACTTCCGGACTAAATTAAACAGAAGCTTCATTAAAAAAGCTTCGTTCTGTACAACCAAAGACTTAAACCCAAGGCCACCTTCCTTAATAGGCGAACACACAGACTTCTAATTAACAAGATGCACACCCCCCCGACCTTCGTCCTTTCCCCAAATAAAATTCCTAATTAATTTTTCAATGTCACGGCACGTACCATTGGGTAACAGCGAAGATTGCATTACATAATAGGGTATCGCCGATAGAACCGACTTGGCAAGAGTAATTCTACCTGCAAGCGAAAGAGACTTAGCCATCCACCCCGAAAGCTTGTCCCTCACACGTTGGACAACAAACTGATACGAAGCCCTAGTCACACGCTTATACAGTAGGGGCACGCCTAAGTACTTCCCAAGATCCGCCACACGACAAAAACCAAACAACGAACTGATAGCAACACAAAGGTCAGGCTCCACATTCTTGGAAAAATAAATGCTTGTCTTGGCAATGCTCACCTTTTGACCCGATGCAACACTAAAGCGGCGCAACACCTCTTCAATAATATCAACCTGAGATGCAGAAGCTTCACTGAACAAAATCATATCATCTGCGAAAAATAAGTGAGAAATTGCTGGACCATGACGAACCAAGCGAATCGGTTTCCATGTACCACAAGATACCTTCTCACGAATTGAATGAGCCAATCGCTCCATACAAAGAACAAACAGATACGGAGACAACGGGTCCCCCTGACGAATACCCCTCGTCGGAACAAAAGGATCCGATGCAGAACCATTCCACAGGACCTGGGTAGAAACCGACGTAACACATCTCATAATTAAACTACGCAACTCCCTCGGAATCCCAATCTCCAAGAGAGTATCCTCGATAAAAGCCCACTCGAGCCTGTCATATGCCTTTTCAAGATCGATCTTGATAGCCATCGAGCCCACTTTACCCTTCTTCAATCGCATGGAATGTATAACCTCCTGGGCGATAATTATATTATCCGTGATGGAACGCCCAGGGACAAAAGCCGTTTGACTATCAGATACCCAGCAAGTCAATAGAGGTTTAAGTCTATTTACAATAGTCTTCGTGATAACCTTATAAAGAACTGAACACAGACCAATGGGGCGAAATTGAGAGATCGACTCCGGGTTGCACACCTTAGGCAGTAGGACCAGAAGAGTACGGTTCAAAGAGGGATCGAAAGGTTTACAAGCAAACACCTCCCGCACAAAATGACAAACCGATGGACTAACAACATGCCAATTACGTTGATAGAACAATGCATGTAAGCCATCCGCCCCAGGGGCCTTCAGCGGTGGCATATCAAAGACGACTGCCCGAACCTCTTCATCCGATACCGGGCGAGACAATTCCCGAAGCAACGCACCGTCCACGGCAGGAAAACAGCCCCTACTCGCAAGCTCTACGTCAACCCCATCCGAGGAAGCAAATAATCCCTTATAAAAGTCCACTGCCAATTTTTGCAATGCTCTTTGGTCGGAGCACCACCTACCGTTAGGTAGCTTGAGTGCTTGCACAAAATTTTGCCGACGGTGTTGCATGGTGCAATTGTGAAAATACTTGGAATTCTTGTCACCAAAACGAACCCACTGCTCCCTAGACTTCTGCACCCAAAGGCTTTCCTCACGGAGAAGGATAGCATCTAATTCCGCACGCAGAGAAGCATCAAGTTGAATAAGAAAATCGGAGTGCGCAACCCTGAGAGCTTTATCAATCCCTCGAAGTCTCGCGAGTAGTTCCTTCTTCTTCTTACCAATATGCCCGAAGACGTTTACATTCCAATCCTGTATGTTACGCATAAACTTATCCACATTGGCCACAACATCAAGCGAACCATCCCAATTACCACGCAAGAAATCCTCAAAATCAGGATGATCCTGCCATGCCGCAATGAAACGGACCGGAGCACACTACCCGCACCCTCCTGACGTTGTGTATGAAACCATAGCGGGCAATGATCCGCCCAATCCTGTCAAGATGCGAGACTACAGCTGTCGGAAATAAACTAGCCCACGAGTCATTATAAAGACATCTATCCAAACGCTTGTGAAGATCACCTCGCTTCCAAGTAAAATCACAACCTTTATAATCCACTTCAAGCAATCCCATATCAAATATAAGCTCTCGAAACAGAGTGCAAACACCATTACCTCTAGCGGAGCCTCCAAATCGCTCCTCCCGTCGCAAAATGGTGTTAAAATCACCCCCTAACAACCAAGGCATGCCATCACCCGGATTCAAACTAGCCAACAGAGACCACAAATGCCTGCGCACAGAGACATTCGGACTAGCATAAACTGCGGTGAAGTAAAACCACCGCGAGGAGCCAACATCGCGAACTCTCCCATGGACAAACTGATTAGACACCCGGATAATCTCAACCTGAACAGAGTCCTGCCACAGCACCCAAACACCACCACTAAGGCCTCTCGCTTCCACCCTAAAAGAATTAGGAAAACCCAAGCGAGCAATAACCCTATCAGTCGTACCGCCGCTAATCCGCGGTTTGAATATAGCGAGCACCTGAGGACGACTAATCCTACAAAAATATTTTAAATGGCCACGAAAACAAGGGCTAGCCGCCCCTTGACAATTCCAAAAAAGAAAACTAATCATTAAGACACAAAGAGAATGGAGGTACCACACAACGCGCTAATTCGACAAAGGAACAGTCGCAACATTGCTACTACGATCCCCAAGAGGCTGGTTACCCTCGACAACACCCGAGCTATTCGACGGGGACCCTGCTGCCGCACTCGGCCCACTCGAACCAACAAGCAGTCCCTTGCCCCCATCCGGTACCGGCTCAGGCGCGAAAACCGGCAACCAATCCGAGAGACGACGGGTTGATGGAGTACGGTTTTCCTTGCCTTTCCGCGAATTAGAAGCTTTCCGAACACCAACCGAAATCAAATTCTTAGGGCCTTTAGTACCCCTTTGCGACCCCTTCACTCGATGTTTCTCATTAGCGACCTCAAGAATAGAAATAGCTTCATGCTTACCACCCATCGGGGGCACGGTGTGCGCCACAACAGTAGGAACCTCAGTGGCAACTGACGCCACAACCTCTATCGCACCCTGTTGACACCCCTGGTTTGCTCCAATCCCCTCCTGCACACCCGGCAGCGGCACACGAGGCGGAGATCCCCCCTCATCCACATTCCCAATAATTAAATTTTTTTATTAAGTATAGAGATAATTACATTATCAAAATAAATGTCGAGATTCGAAGTCATATAAGATGGGGCAACACAAGTATAGAATAATTAAACTTTTAACTACCAATCATTTCAATTTCTTTATAAATAAAATGATTAATAACATACCTATAAAAAATCAATAATAACACGTGGAAACTAAAGTCTAACAAGTAGCATTACGGAGCAAACACATTTGGCCGTTTAGCCAAACTATTCTTATGTGTTCTTTCATTTTCCCTTATGTCATGAGTTTTAGACTCACTAAGAACCTCTTCCTTCCCTTAGAGTCTCCTCTTCCCCTCCTAATGTATTTTGCTAATTATGAATTTTGTCAAAAAAAAATTAAAAAAGATTTCTCAAAAAAAAATAGTAGCATTATGAATTTTGCTAATTATGTTAAGATTCTAATTTATTCTCATTTTTTATTATCTTCATTTAGGATGGGTCTAGAGTAAATGACATATATCAATATGTATCATTAATCATATGATCATATATGCATCATTAATTAGTTTAATAACTTTTAAAATATATGGATCTAAAACGTAATTATTCATTTTTTAGAATAAAATCTATTAAAACATTTTTATACTACCTTTTCATATTATTATTTTTCTTTTTTTAGTTCAGAAATAATAAAGTTTTATTATGATAATAATTAGGGTTATATTTTAATACACATGCTATGTAAAAAAATTACACAACCCTTCTATAAAATTTAAAACTTAAATCTCAAACATTGGTACCCTAAAACATAAACCATAAACTCTAAATTCTAACCATAAACCTTAAATTTGACTGTTATGGTCACTTAAATTTTTTATCTTTAAACTTATGGTCACTAGGACATTTGTTGTCGTTAAAGGTTGATCTGGCACAATAAAAATAATGATAAATTACATAGATAATCCCTAAACTATTACTTCACTCTTATTTTGACCACCAAAATAAATAATAATAATTTATATAATTACACATTTAATCCCCATATTTACAATTTTTATTTCTTCTCCCCTCCACCATCTTCCCTATTCTTCTTCATCTAACTTCATCCCTAATTTTCTACTATATTAATCATCAATTCACATCATTCCGATAGTTTACTCTTAATTTTATTCAATAATGAAGGATATTCATTTACTTCGAATCAACGGAGAAGTCGTGATCCAATCGGTTAGGACCACTATCCCTATAATTTCCAAAATAAAAAACATTACCCCGTGTTATTGAGAAGTGAACCAGGCCTTATAAATAGTGTATTTAAATAGTTTAAAGTAATCACAGGGATCTAATTGTAAACGTAAAATTACAATGCATGATTGGAAACAAATTATCTAAAACTAAGGATGAAACTATAAATGGATGTAAATTAATCACACAAATTAAAGCAAAGTTAAATTTAAATTAATGATAGAATTGAAATAAAGCAAAATTTAAAGGTGTAATTAAAAGTACATGAAATTAGATATCGAAGCAAAATATGACTAAATTAAAAGAAAATGAAATTACAATGCGAAAGTTAAAACAAGAAATAATAATCAATCAAATAAGAATGAGGATTAATATTTACCATCTAGTCCAAAAATATATGATGTGAATTGGGGATTAATATAGTAGAAAATTAGGGATTGAGTTAGATGAAAAAGAATATGGAAGATGACGGAGGAGAGAAGAAATAAAAAATTAGAAATATAGAAGATTAAATGTGTAATTATACAAATTATTTTTATTTTAGTGGTCAAAATAGGAATGAAGTAATAGTTTAGGGACTATTTAGGTAATTTATCTTTGTTTTTACTATGTTAGATCAACCTCTCGTTAACGTTTAACGGCAACAAACATCTTAGTGACCATAAGTTTACAGATCAAAAACATAAGTGATCATAACGGTCGAATTTAAAAATCGATGACAAAAAGTATACAAACCCTAAACATAAATAACCATTTTAGTAATTTACCCAAAAGAAATATATCATAAATACATTTGATGAATTTAATCTAATTTCTATGATGTAAACGTACATCCAAAGGTATAGAATTTCCGAATGGAAATCATCTACCCCTAACTATGCCTCCATTGGTGCCTCTATTTTAAAATAGCGGGTTTAGGGCTTAAGGTTTAGGGTTTAAGGTTAAGGCTTGGAGTTAGGGTATAGGGAACTAGGGGTAGGGTGTATTTTGTAAGATTTAAGGTTTGAAGTTTAGGATATATAAATTAGGGTTAGGATTTAGAATTTAATTTTTAAATGTTTTTTAGTAGGGGAAATATAAGGAAGCATGATTAGTGGCAGAAGATTTTTACTCGAATTTCCACAGCATATTACCCGAGCTCCGAAATTTCATTTGGAGGGTGTGCCACAACGCTTTATAGCTTTCGCAGCTAACTTATGGAGAAGGCACCACTCCTTTGTCTCCGGTTGTTCTCGTTGTGGTGCGAGGTTTGAAACAACAGATTAATGTCATTCCCCTTCGCTCAGGCGACCTGGAGAGCGTCACGCTTCAATTATTGTCCTAGCTAACTGTGGCTTCGGTTCCATCTGCTCCGGTTCAGAACCGGAAAGGGCTCCACCCGCTTGAATTGCCAAAGTTAATTCAGAAGCTTCTTTTGATTTGAAGTCTTCCGGAGCAGGAATTGCTGCTGTCATCCGAAATGATACGGACTTAATTGTTGGGATGTTCCTCATCCATCGTTTGAGCCCTCTATGCTGCTCTCTTTGGGAATCTGCTGTAATTGACGTTGACATCTTATATTTTTCTTTATCTAGCTTTAGACATGTTTATTTGTCTTCTGTTTGTAGACTTTGTAACGGTGCTGCTGATTGGTGGCAAAAGCCACTCGGATGCGGAGATGCCAGACAGAATGCACATTGCATATCCCAATCAGCAGCACCTACTGTAATTTGTCTTGGTGTTTATGGCTGTTTTAGCCTTCTATCGATCAAAAATAAAAAGTTCATCCAAGAAACCATAGTTAAGCAATTACTTAGGTTACCACCATCGGCAAATTTGTGTTCTTGTTACCTCTTAACTTCAATTGATTTATAATATTGATGGAATATTGTTGATCAAACACGTAGTTGACATCTTCGGTAGGGGCTTTCTACCCATAAGAGTTAATAATATTATAGCAGTCTAGACTTTTTCATCTCTAAGCAGTTGTCTGAGCTACAACTCTAAGTTCAGCTAAGGGCATTGGCATTTCGGTTTTGATTATACTCAATAAACCTACCTTGCGGGGAATGGATCTCGGGATGGAGGAAACTTTGCACTAAGGGAAGCTTCAGCTGCCACCAACCTTGGCTGCTGAGCGGTTTGTTTTCACCAGTGGAACCAGAGACTGCACAACATCTGCCATCAATGGTCGGTAGTCAGCTTCTGGTTGCACACACATTGCAGCAATGGCTGCAACCTGAATAACTTCTTTCATCGAGTATTGACCTTCCAGTGCTGGATCCATTATCCCGACCACCTTTTCCCTATCTGTTAACTGCGGTAAAACCTGTGCCACAAACAAGAGAAAAGCTTGAAGAATGACAATAGAAACATTTGCAAGGATTTACTAGTAAAAGACACAACAACTAGAAGAAAAAAAAAAGAGATGAAGCAATTACGAGATTTAACAGGATTTAGCTCAAGAAAAAAGAAATGAAACTAACCCACGATACAAGAGCACCTTCCCCAGGAGGTCTCTTCAAATCAACCGGCACTCTGCCTGTAAGCAACTCTAAAAGAACAACACCATAACTATACACATCTGATTTTGTAGTTAGATGTCCAGTTAAAGCATATCTGCACATCATAGCAACCAAGCCCAATGTCAGTTGGGGCAGTTATAATTTGATAACAAAACTGTTAAAAGTATTAACTTAGCAACAATATGCCCTCCACTCGGGAGTAAGAGTTTGCTATTTCATACTCAGGAGCAACATATCCCTGTGTGCCCAATACTCGAGTTGAAACATGTCCACCAGCTTTGTCTGATCCAAGCTTGGCTAATCCAAAATCAGAAACTTTGGCATGAAAATTTTTGTCCAGAAGGATGTTACTGCTCTTAAAATCTCTGTGAATCACCGGAGGGCTAACATGTTCATGGAGATATTCCAATCCCTTAGCAGCTTCCAGAGCTATTCTCAACCGTGTTTCCCAGTCCAGTTTTAAGTTTATATTGTTAGAACCTGCGGTGTGGAACCAGTAAATCAGTTGTTATGGATACCGTTCTCCTACATCAATTTTGCCTTCCAAACTGAACCAAGCATGATATTGTTTCAAAAAAGATGATCAGAGTTTACTGTGCTCTTACTATAAGTAAAATGATAGAGCAAAATTCAAGCTAGTACAAAAAGTTAGATTAGCATCACAATTGGATAAACAAACATCACTTAAGGGAAGAACCCCGGGATAAGCTCTAAAGCATTTCTGAAATTTTTTAGATAGGTATAAAAGGACTAGTGGAATTTTTTAAAAAAAAATGTAAATTTTAGAAACCAATCTGCCTACACTTACTAGCACAAAAGATTTTACAAGATCCCAAATTTCTTTGAGGGCACTCCCATTTGTGCTCCACTATAGCTTTTGAAACTCCTCAAAAGAGCATTAACATTTTGTTAATCCAAAGAAAGTGGAAGGCAATAACTGTAGAAATACATTGCAAGTAAAACCACCTTGCTTTAATATTATCGATGATAAATCATTGGTTCGAATAACTAAAAAGCTCAATTAACAGCTCATGCACATCAAAATGGTAATAACAAAAAGTTACTGCTTACTTACCACTAATGGGATACAGATGTTCCTGCAGACCACCATTTGCCATAAACTCATAAACAAGCAATTTATGACTACTATCTGAGCAATAACCAATCAAAGCCAACAAATATGGAGAGCGTAGCCGTCTCAGCAGTTCCACCTACAATCAGGTAGGGTCAATCAATCAATATAAACTCACCCCTAAAATTACAACATCCCTGGTCTAAATTAGTTAACCAGAAGTAAAAGTAAAGTTGATGAAAAGGAGATCATATCTTTGCTAACTCTTACTACACATTTTTTTTCCAACAGAAATGTAAAGAATGAGGTAAACAGAATCATGTATTGATGATTGGTTAGCACGGCACATTTGAAATACAGATATCAAAATCCTGGAAAAGAGAAATCAGAATGAAATTCATAGTGGACCTCCATTTTAAATTCTTCTTCCCCTTGCTTTCCTTCCTGATCCATTAACTTGACAGCAACTTTCCTGCCATTACTAAGCACTCCCCTGTATACAGACCCGAATCCACCATGGCCAACCACATTAGACTTACTGAAACCACCAGTAGCTGAATGTAACTGCTTAAAAGTAAAGACATGAAGCCCGTCGTCCATAGCAACTTCAAGATCGGCATTGCAAGCTTTGTCCTTGGAATCAACTCCTTCAGTGACAAAAGACCAACAATTCATCAAGTTACATAAAAAGGGAACACAAGGAACTGATTCATGCTAAAGCAACGATTTTCACTTTTTTGATGATTACTTATAAATTGTCCCTTACTTCAAACCATCATATTCCAAGTCCACAAAAGATGAATCAAACATATAAACATATTTCTGGCTTTTTTTCCACATATTTTTTACAAGAACAAAAGATTAACTTCTTTTAAATGCAAAGAGAATGAAGTAACACAGTGCACACAAAAGAGAATGAAGTAATCTTCCTATATTCACATCTGCTGTAAGAGACAGTTACCAGTAGAGTGGGATTTGGAGCGCTTAGAGAGGACCTTGTTACGAATATAACAATAGTAGCTAAAAGCCACTAAAAGCGAAGCAACAGCCACTGAAGCAAGCACTACAATGACGACCAATGCAAGACGCTCTTGCCTCCTGTAATACGAATATGAATACTCAGCCTCTTCCCCTCCTTTCTCCATTTTTGTTTTCCTTTGGAACCCTAGCTTGCTACCGACTTTTAGACAAATGCAGATTTAAGATTTTGTTTGAACTTGGAGATTCTCCTTTCTCTCGTATTTCTTCGGGATGTGTCAGACTCAGTGAGTTACTGTTTTCTTCTTCTCTAACTGGCGCGCACGCAAAGAGACTTTACTTTTTAGTCCTTTCTTTTTTGGAATTTGGATTTCCTTCCTCAACTTAATAATAGCTTTTAAATAACCACATCTAAAGTTAAATATTTAATTTTTTTGGCTTTACTCGGGATTTAACCCTTGAACTATAATAGCTTTTGTTTTCGCCCACTTGATACCTAAATTATCATTTCACCATAGTTCATTCCAAAAAGTTAAAAAAAAAAAGAATGTGTGTACTTATAAGGTGAGTAAATCTCGATAAAAAAAAAAAACTTGATTTTTTTTAAAATTTTGAGTCAATTGAATCCACTTATTCAAGTAATTTAGTTTCAAATCAACTTAAATAAGTAATTCGATTTTTTAGTTTGACTCAAGTTATTTTTTTACATCTCAAATAATACATTGGTATAAATATCACTTAAGTCCTTGTTAATTATGAAAGTGAGTAAATTGATCCATATAAAAATACAAAATAATCTTCAAAAATTCAAATATATATCTATATGGTTTCTAAAATTATTAAAATCAAAATATATATGATTCTATATATATATATATGTAAAAATGTTAAAAATCATTAAAAATAGAAATTATAAATTCAAAGTTTTTTGTTTGCCACGTCACTGCTAATTAAGAGTTTAACTGGTAAAAAACAGTTTCTGTCGTGAGGGAACTTAATTGATTGTTTGCTATAACGTTAAGGGTTCAAATGGATGCATATTGATTCAAGAGGTTTGATTAATTTATTTTATCTTTCTATTAGGTTTTTCCCCCCTTGAATCATTATCAACTGTAAATATATTTTTATTGATGAATTCTTTTTATAGTTTTTGAAAGAGTACAAGAGAATCAACCTTTTTAACCCAATGAGGTTGATAATTTGATTTATTTTTCAGAATAATAAAGTTTTCTACTTGGTTAAGTTTAAATTAATTGAAAAAATCTTGGTGACAAAAAACAAGAAAACATGAATATGAGAGGGTGCTAAATGGAATAAGAGAAAAAGTAAGGTCTAAGGAGGTAATTATAAAATAGAATTTCAGAGCAAGACAAAAACATTCCATTCCCCAATGCCTAAAAATTGCTCCTTTTTCTTTTCTTTTTCCTTCAACACAGTCGTCTCCGTACAACTATCATTTCAAATTCAATGAAATGGTAAGCAATGAAATGACTGGTTTACCCTTCCTTTCTAGCTGCAAAATTGACGCTTTGTTCCACCAAATCCTGTCCTGCCGGGCGGTTTGGATTTTTCACACCATCAATCTCATAATTGAGTATGGACGCCAGGTTAATAGGTCTGTAAAATAGTTCGTGAATTATTCCACAGGAAATTTGTTTAAGTTTGTGTATTTATTAAATGAAATGAATAATTTTTTTAATTAAATAAAAGAACATAATAAAAAAATCGTTTATTTATGTTTATGAACGTTTAATAATTCGTTTATTTGTTTATATTCGTTTAAATTTATCCATATGTCTATTTATATTTATTATTTTTCATAACAAAAATACTGGCCCTGCATGACAATTAGCGGATAGCTGATAGATGATTACATTAGCTGATAGTTGATAGCTGATTGCACTAGCTGATTTGACTAACGGATTGTATTAGTTGATTGTATAAAAGTATTTGGTAAAATCAACTGATAGCTGATAGTTGTTAGATTATTTAAACAAATAAAATGACATATAAGGACATGATTATATTCAATACTTGTTTGAATAGTTTATTAGTTATCAATATTTTGTATCTAATTATTATTAATTAGATCTATAAAATTATTTTTAATATAACTTTTCTAAACATATTCAAATGATTTATATATCAATTTATTATTTATATAATTATTTTAATATAATATAATTAATTAATAAATTTAAATACACATATAAATATGTGATAATAAAAAAAGTAAATAGGATTAGCTTATAAATAGGGTGAGAAAATATTTAATTTATGTTATTTTGAGATTTTTGGTAACTGGTAAGGGTAAAAGAGTCTTTACAACTATAATATCAAACCTCTAATCTCAAAAAACTCTTATTATGAGTTTTTTCAAAATTAGCGGTTTCACCCCAATCCGCTCTTTTAATCCGTTGTTTACCAAACAACAATATTTAAACAATATAAGCGAATTTGACTGGTCAAACCTCTAATTATACCTCAAAACTCTAATTTTTGCACAAACCTCTCTTTATCAAACAGAGCCATTATATTTAAAAATTTTAAAAACATATATTAAAAATATAAAAGAAAAGGAACAAAATTAAATAATACTCAATGTATGTTTGTGTTCGTTTCCGTTCGTTTATTATTTTAATGAATGAACAATAAATTATATTCCTAACGAATGGACACAAACAAAAAATTATATATGTTTATTTGTTCGTGTTCGTTCGGTTAAAATTAAATTAACGAACATAAACATACCCTCGTTTAGTTACATGCCTATGGGTTAATGTCTTAAGTAAGACAAAAATTTGTCATGGAAATTAAGAAAATCAAATATTAATCCAAAGGAAATTTTTATCACAAGCGACACACACTGCTAAACACCACTAACACAATACTATTAATTTTAAATGTTTTTAAATAATTATTAAAAATTTCAAAGACCAGAATTGAAATTAATAATATTTTAAAATAAAATTAGAAGAAATTATTTTAGGAACCATTCTCATCCCATTATCCACGATCCTACCCAATTAATAAAATTATATCATCTTTATTTTCACCTAATATTTTCTTATAAATTAAATTTTACAAATCATCTTCTTCCTTATATATCATATATTTATTTTATTATGTTAATGTATGAAATTGTTAAAATAAAAGAAAACACCCAAAAACTTATTCTAGCAATAAAAACGATAAAAATAAAAGTTCTTAGGAAAAGAAAAACGGGGTTGGAAGGGACTTAATAGAGATTTAAAAAGTTTTAAAGCTATCGATTTCAGGAGCCATTGGGCCAGACATAGTACCAACAAGTTTGTCACTATCAGCCATCATGTAGATGATTTGCTTTACCTGTAGTTCATGATTTTTTTGAGTTATATAATGTTTTAAAAACATCATTAGTTTTTCATTTATGATTTTGTGTTTAAAGAACATCCGTTTGTTTTGGTCAATTTTTTTAAAAAAAAAAACTTTAAAAAATTTCATCCTTTTTTTCTTCATGGGTAAAGAGCTTTCTAAATTTCAGCTTTAAAATATTTTAAAGCTTTTTAAAGCTTTTGGTACACTGAGAATTCTGAGGGTTTTGATGGAGGCAAGGCCGTGTCTTGGTTGCCGGCGGCTTCCATGATTTTACCGCTTTTTAAGGTTCAAACGAATATGTTAATCCTAGTGTTTTTGACATAGGGCTTGTATGACAATTAGCGGATATATGATAGCGGATAGCGAATTAGATTAGTTGATATCGGATACCTGATAGCATTAGCTGATTGTATAAAAGTGTTTGGTAAAATTAATTGATAGCTGATAGCTGTTTGATTATTTGAACAAGCAAAATGACATATAAGGACGTGATTATATTCGATACTTGTTTGAATAATTTATTAGTTATTAACATTTTGTATATATTAATATTAATTAAATTACGAAAATTAATTTTTAATATCATTACTGAGCATATACGAGTATGTACATATTATTTTTTTATTTGTGAAATTATTTTTTAATATAATTTTAATAATTATTAAATTTAGATGTATATATTAAATTTTATCTACGAAATTATATTTTGAATATAATTTATTAATTATTATATATATTTATTAATTTATATATTAATTTATTATTTATGTAATTATTTTTTAAAATTTTATTAGTTAATCAAATTTATGTTATTTAGAGAAATTTTCTATAATTATCAACAACAAAATAGTTTTTACAAGTCTTTTATTCAAACCTCTAACTCAAAAAGCTCCTAAAATGAGCTTTTTCAAAATGAGAGGTTTCACCTCAATCCGCTATTACAATCCTCTATTTACCAAACATCTTAATTAGCAGATTTGACTGGTCAAACCTCTAAAAATGCTTCAAAACCTCTAATTTTAGCTCAAAAAGTTGTTTACCAAACAGGGCCATAGTAAAATTAACTGTTTTATTTTTGTCTCTTTTGATTTGTGGGTTAAGTTTTTGAAGTATTTTTATTTTAGCGATTTTATTCATTAACATATTAGAATAAATATATGAGGTATGAGGAGAAAGAAAAAGAAGATTTGTAAAATTTAATTTATAAGAAAGTATTATGTGGAAAATAACGATGATGTAGTTTTATTTAATTGGGCAGGACTATGGATGAGGTGGTGAGGATGGTTCATGAAATAATTTCTTCTAATTTTATTTTGAAATATGATTAATTACAAGTCAGATCTTTTATATTTTTAATAATTATTTAAAATTCATTAAAAATTAACGTTGTTTAACGGTGTATTGCGTTAATGGTGTTCAACGATGTGCGTCACCCGTTCTAGACTCATCCTAATCCAAATCATAGTATTTGGTTAGTTTATACTAGTTAAATTTAAAATTCATGATTATTTTATTTATCGAAGCAAATCGAATTTTATTTTTTATTAAATTTCATTTTTATAGTATAAAATAAAATAAAAATTATATTTAAATAGTGAAAATAACTTAAAATATCAAGTAATAATTAATAATTATTTTTATTTTAAAAAAAACTATGAAAATGATTTTAAACTTTATCAATATTGTCTAAAAATTATAAAATCATTTTATCAAAATAAATCTAAAGCTTAAAATCTAAAATTAATATAAAAAAATCTAGACCAAATCGAATTATCATAAACAATCCTTATTTTAAAAAATATGACCAAATTGAACATATGCCATTCATAGTTAGAGGGATAAAGCAATTTTCGCATTTGAACTTGGTGTTTTTTCATATATTTTTGTCTTCTCCCCTCCAAATTAAATGCCCTAACTAGGGATAGCTGACGAGTACAATTTCGCGGATTTCGCACCGCACTCGTCTAGTTAGGGCGTGTATGGGTATGAGTTTGGTGGGTGTTGATGTCAAAAGTCATACCCGTCGTGGGTAGTGAGTAGGTGATGGATTTGAGACATTACAAGCTCTATATCCGCTCGTCCCTCATCCGCCCGCCCACTACTCACCATATGAATTATGGATCATTATGAATTCTGGACCATTATGAATTTAAGGATAAGTTCACAAGCTCTTATGTAAACCTTAGGATTCTATGTAACGACCTGGATTTCAGAATCTATAGGTCGTTTCACCCGAGCATGTGGACTAGGGTGTTTGGGCCAAAGCATTGAGAACCTATGTGGGCTTCTTGTGTGTTGGATTTGAACTTTTGGGTTTCCATGTGGGCTTGGATGATATTAAAATGGTAAAGGGGTAATTTTCCCCACTTTGAAGATGAAGAGTGGGAAGGCTTTAGTGTGCTGCAGATTGTAAGAGTGGTGAGGTCACTCTTGTCTCCCCATTCATCCTCCTCGTCTTCTTCCTCATTCTTTTCCTTGGAGTCCAAGATTGAAAGGTAAAATCTTTATCAAATCAAGTGTTAATCTCGGATTGATTGTTGAGGGTAGTTTTATCTACATCAAGTGATCTATCCATTGAGGTAAGAATGAAAGGTTTTGGTGGAGGAAGGAAGGTTATGGAATTTTTGTGGGGTTGAAGATGAAGAACGGAAATGAAGGATTGAACTCTATTTTTCTGTTATAGGTTCTTTCTTTTATGTTTCTTGACCCTCAAGAAATGTTGTAACCTGTTTTGCAACATCTTCTTGTAGTGAAAGAGGCTGGGGAGTATCAAAAGCTCAATGCAAAGGAAGGGCTTGAGGCTAGTGCAAGGAGGTTCTTTTCCAGTGTTTGGGAAAATGTTAGAACACTTCCAAATCTCTTGTTTCGTCTATATCCTAAATGTTAGGCCTTGTATACTTGTTTGATGATTTGAGTGTTTGAATGCTTGGTTATGGGTGTTAATGGTAAAACTCATAATTATTGTTAAAACAGAGTAAAAATGGTAGGAAACCACTTAAACCAATCTCCATAACTTGTAGGTTCGATTTGAGGTTTTAACTTTGGGTTTAGGAGGCTTGTAAGGTAAAATCCAAAGTCTAGAAAATGAATTTTGGGTTCGAGTATCGATACGGGTTCGATGCGTATCGGTACCCTGTGTATTAATGGCTGAAAACGAGCCATTCTTAAAGGGGAGTATCGGTATGCCTAACTGGGGTCTCAGTACCCCCTGTTCCATCCAAATTCTAGTAGCAAAAACGGGTATCGGTACGCTTGGGGGTATTGGTATCGGTGGTGTACCGGTACACTTTCTCGTGTATGTACGAGGTTTTGGTTAAACCCTTCCAGAAAATAAGCTGAGTATCGATACGCGTAAGTGGGTATCGGTACCCACTAGAGAGTATCGGTACTCTTAAGTGAGTGTCGGTACTCGCTAGGCAATATGCCTGAAATTTATGTTTGAGTTCGAATGACCTATAATTCGAGGACTAAGGCCCAATAGGCCTTTAATGTGGTAAAATGAATAGTAAAATTGAGAATTGAACCTCATACATGAACATAATAAGTAATAACTTGGTAAATGTTGGGTGACTTGTTTATAATTAAAGGTATAGGGAATCTTAGTGGATCGTGTGTTATTACGTGCCAGGTAGGGGCACTTGTGTGATTCAGTCACCCTTGATTGGTAGGATCCAGATACCCAAGACGTGTTGCAACACCATGGTAAGATAGTTACCAAATGGGGTTACCGATGCTACGTGACTCGAGCCTCATTCGAAGGTGCTCGAAGGGGGATTCTGAGTACGAGTGTATGTTTCGATGGTGCATGACTCGACCTCACCCATTGAGTTTACGTTCGCGATACTATGTGACGCGCACTCCTTTATTGATGTGGTATAGTATGCTTGGGCCTTGTGTGCCCCGTTGTTGTTATTATGTTAATATGCATGTGTTTAGGCGACTAGTGTAGCGCCACGTGTCATTCTTAATTGCCTTATCATCTTGCTTAGCTACATGCTTATGTTTATGATCTGCATGAAGCATGGTAGAGTAGAGGTGTATCCACTGAGCTTTATGAGCTCAACGTTTGGAATTGTTGTTTCCTTACGCAGGTTTTTAGGTTGCCGCGTTGCATCCAAAGGAGCCCATCGGAGTAGGATTCAATTCATCGATATGATCAAGAGTATGATACTTAGGCTTGTTGGTCAATGTATTCATAGGACCTTTGATTTATGTCTGTAACTCTATTTGGATTATTTAATCATGTCGAATGCTTTTTATTACCTTGATTTCAATTGGAGCTCCCATGCAGACGATTTAACTATTTTGTATTATCTCTTTTCTAAATCGTTGTTGATTTTATGGTAATGCTTAGTTTGAGCTAAATCTAGTTGCAAAAATTTTATGAATGAGTTGGACTTGAGGCCCAAATGTGGCATCGAGTTTAGGGTGTTACATTCTAAAGTGGTGTGCCTTGTAATTTGCCCAAATCCTAGAGCATAGATTCCCTACTCAATTAATTTAGCTTGAAAAATAAGTTTTTCATTATCTAATAATAATGGATGTTTGACTGACAAGTTTGATGGGTACATGTGAGTAGTGGATACCTAGCTAGGCAAAAGGTGCGAGGTGGATTTGAAAATGTACTTACGTCGGCGGGTATGAATTTAAAATTCATACCCATCGAGAGTGGTGAGTATGAAAATTTTAGGTGGGTGGATGTATCTGCACTGGCTCGCCCCAGTTGACATCCCTAGCTCTAACTTATTTTCTTCTTCAACAAAGAGATAAAGACCATAAGTTTACAAAGCCACCACTGCTACTTTGTAGTTCATGATTGCCAAAACCCTATTGAGGTAGCTATCTCAGAATCTTCGAAACGTTTTCAACTTTGTTTTACTCTAAAACCACTTTGAACTCAACGGATCTAATTCAAAAATAAAATGCTTTAACCCTTTGATCTCCATCGTGAACCTTTTGATAAGTAATGATTTTAACTATGGTCTCCTCTTGCCTCTAACGTAGGATTTATCGTCAAGATTTTTTATTAGTACTTTTGTGACATTTCGGATCTAACTCAGAAGTTCCAGTCAAGTTTCAAAGTTACACTTGTCACTAAAATGATTAGTCCATTTTTATGCATTAAATATGCATTTAAAATCACGCAACTCACAATACAAGTCACCCATTCATGCACAAAATATAATCACACTTAATTTAATCATACAAACGAGCAATCAATAAATTACAACCTAAAACATGCTCAAAATAGATTAATTAACCAATTTTAGGGCCCAATTATCAATATTGTATGGATGTGTATCAATACCTTTAGTCTAGTATTGAATTCATTCTAAGATATTGATAGATTCGATGTTTGAACAAAATTTGAGAAAAAAATTTAAGCATTCGACACTACAAATAATGCATGTTGAGAAAGACACTCTATGAGTTGAAACAATCTCCAAAATCTTGGTTTAAAAGATTTACAAAAGCTATAAAAGAAATAAAGTTCAAATAGAGCTAAAGAGATCATACACTCTTTATCAAAAGATCAGAGGATAAAAAGATTCTTAATAGTAAACATGGATGATATCATTGTGATGATGATGATATTAGGGAAATCAACCAACTAAAAGACTATTTATCCAAGGAGCATAAGAAGAAAAAAAATCTAAGAATTGAAGTTGCACATTCAAAACAAGAGATTTTTTCTCTCTTGACAAAAGTATATCCTAAACTTGCTTAAAGAAACATGTATAATGGGTCACAAGCCTTAGAAAATTTCTATCGATTATCATCACAAATTAAGAGTAGCTGAAGACAACCCAAAATTTGACAGAAGATATTGAGAGTTCATATATCTTGCTCTTACAAAACCAAAAATAACTTATGCAATAAGCCTTTTAAGTCAATTTATATATGCACAATCCTCGAGAAGTATACTTGCAAGCAGTATACAAAGTTTTTCATTATGTTAAAGGCACTCTTAGGCAGAGAAGAGGCTAAATGAATTTCCCCTCCTAACCCCCAATTTTTTTCATTGTGTCCTATTATATAATTTTTTTAAAAAAAAATTGATTTATTTATGAATTTGTCCCCACATTCAAATATTTATGTTTTTCCCTTCAACCCCAAATTCTGGCTCCGTCCATGCTCTTAGGAAAAGAATATTATTCAAAAGAAATGGGCTTCTTAAAGGAAATTGATTTATTCATGAATTTGTCCTCACTTTCAAATATTATTGATGTTGATTGGGTTGGAACCATTTCAGATAGAAAACTCGCTTCATGGTATTGTATGTTTCTCAAAGGAAACTTTATAACTTGGTGGAGCAAGAAACACTCAATGGTCTCTAGATCAAGTGACAAAACTCAGTTTCCATCAATGGCTCAAAGTATATGTGAGTTATTATGGATAAGGATTGTATTTGTAACACCCCTATTATGGCTCAAAGTAAGTGATGCCACAACTAAAAATAAAATAAACATATAAAATTAATAAATAAATTAGTTCATACATAAATGAGAAATTTAACATAACATTTAAGATCTTAGTTACATATTAAAACTACATTGCAAGAATCAAATTAATCATATTTGAAAAAGGGTAAAGTTCACAAATAGTCACTGAACTTTAATAAATTATTCAACATGTTAATCAAACTTTCAATTGTTTTAATATGGTCATTAACCTTTTACTTTTTAATTCAAATTGGGCATTGACTCGTTAACATCCGTTAAAAGGGTGAATGACAGTTAAAATTTTGTGTATAATAATACATTTAGTCTTCCACGTTTACACATTCAACCAATTCATATCTAATTCAAAAAAAATTAAACCTTAATTATTTACACTGTAACAACCCAGATTTTGGGATCTGCGAGTCATTTCACACATGTAACACCCTAAAACTACCCTAGCTGAAAACCCCTAAGTTAGATAATAAAGAAGATAAAAACAGGCTGTAACCTATAATGTGGTACGAGTATTGTGCAACCTGAAATGTTGTGTAAAAGCAGGTTGTAACCTATAAGGTGGTACGAGTATTGTGCAACTTGAAATGTAGTGCAAAAGTAGGTTGTAACCTAAAATATGGTGCGAATGTAGTATAATCTGTAATATGGTACAAAAGAGGTTGTAACCTAAAATGTGAAACGACTTTGAGAAATTAAAGGACCAAGAAAATAGGTTATTAGTGAGAGTTAAAATATTATATAATAAAGGAAATAGTGGGTTTTAGATGGATAAATACATGGTGAGAGACAAGCCAAGTGTCCCTCTCTCCATGTATGACCGGCCACCTATGTTAGAAACAAAACAAGTGTAATTCCACTTAGTTTTCATCTTCATCTTCATTTTTATTTCCTTCTTCCAAAATAAACATGTTTTGGATCTCCGAAAGCTAACTGATCTTGATCCGGGAGCAATACAAGCTAAGCAAGCAAGTATGATATGTAATTTTTTGAGTGTAACTATCTTAGGGTTAGGATTAGCATCCTAACCAATGTATTTATTTTTATTTGATGAGATAATATAAAGCATGCAATGAATCTAATAATGGTTTGGTAAACTTAAATGTAAAGGAAGAAGGATTAAAGGAAATGATCATGTGTTATATGTTTAATGCTAGTTGAGATTGTTAATGAACTATGTGATTTGCTATGAAGTTTAGGATAGTCGAGCTACATGCTATGAGCCTAAATGTGAAACTTAGCTACTGTTTTGATGATTATATGATAGAAATGATACATTATTCTTGCTGAAAATTCTGTGGAACATGATCTTGAATGTTTTTCATGCAAGGTTGATATGAACTTGCTTTATGGACTTGTAATGTGATTGTTAAACAAGTGTTTGATTTTGTTGAAATATTAAAAAGCTTAATAAGACCTTGGTTGACTAGTGGTCCTTAGGTAGAAGGGCATGCCTTAGAGTTTGAACTCTACTGATTTAATGGTGGTAGTCACCTGCTGATGCTTTGAGCATCTACTGTTACAAGTTACAAGTTGAATGGTGTAGTTAGACACTTCGATACATTGTGTATCTACTGATCTTTGGTGCTTTGAGCATCTACTGTAATATGTTGGTACTTGGTACCTATTGACTTGATTACCTAGTCCATTAATCATCTAAGACAAAAACGTAATGTACTTCCATTAAGTCTTAAATGATCATTGAAATGGTGTAATGGTACATGATTGACATGCTATATGAAATGATATGTTTGAAAAGGGTAGTGACCCTATTTGAGTGACATGAAAATGTGATCGATGATATGTTATGATCTTGTTTTAATTGTATCATTCAATGACATGATTGGCTGCTATGTTATCTGAGTTGTTTATATGTTTTGATTACATGATATGTATGAAACTAGCTAAGTCTACTTGAAGCATGAATGAACTAGCTAGGTGAGCTAATGAGTTCTAATCCTAGCTAGGTAACCTTGATCATACGAATAAGACATTAAAATATTGAATTAGTAATGTTAGGAGTTGCCTCACTAAGTACATATTGTACTTATCACTCTTCTGTTTCCTTCTTCCAAAATAAACATGTTTTGGATCTCTGAAAGCTAACTGATCTTGATCCGGGAGCAATACAAGCTAAGCAAGCAAGTATGATATGTAATTTTGTTTCTTGAACTCCTAGATGGTGGCATAGTTATATGTTAATTTGTCACATGCATTTTGGAACATGTATATGATAGTTGGTTTGTAAAAGCTTAAGTCAAAGTTTATGTTATGTTATGTAATGTTGAATTTGATGTTTGATGTATACATATGTCTTTGATGGCATGAATGTGTATATGGTTATGTTGTTCAAGTTTGGTAAGGATTATGAATATGTTATATGATGCTTAAGAGGATGTTGGTTCGAATGATATCACATGTCCAAGGTTGATATGTATGTTTGGTATAGGATTTGCATCTAGTAATTGCTTTGTTTATTAGCAGGTTCGAATGGCCTTTGGTGTAGTAGGAAATTATATATGTTTTAGTGATATGAACTTAAGTTTATCTATGCATCTAATTGATAGATTTTAAAATGAAAGTCAAAGGAATTGCTATGAATGTTTCGAATGGGTTCTTATATGGTTTAGGTTGATTGAACATGATATATGATTTGTATACTTGATACTGTTGGTTTATAGGTAAGGTAACATGATCACATGCCATGTTAGAATTGATTTAAAATGAAATGTATTAGCTTAGATTGATTGAATAGGTTGTGAAATGTAAACATGTGTATATGTTTTGTTAGGATGTATTGAAAGTTTTTGATGGCTCACCTAAATGTCTAAATTGTGATGGAATGTTATAAGTTATAAGATGCGCAACTCTAATTGTTAGATATTATATGATCGATTCTATGATACATGTTCCTTACGTTGTTTGTTTACGTGTTCTGTATCGGTAACACCTCTTGCTCCTAAACTGGGTGTGGGGTGTTACATAAATTGGCATCAGAGCTTTAGGTTATATGTCCTAAAGTTCGTACAAGTCTGCATATATCATATAGGTTAAACTATGCCACCTAGGAGTCTTATATCGAACTGCTTGTGATTTCACTTCCTAATTTCGATCTTTTCTGAACTCTTAATAGACTATCTGTGACCAATCTAGCTCGGGACGATGAAAGTCCCAAGGGATCATCGAATAACAACGGGGATAGTGTTGGATTGCAACCTCCCGTTCAACCCGAACAACCTCGAGAGCAACCTCGAGAACCAGTTCCACAACAACTTGAAAATCCGACACCTCAGTCAGCTCAACGGGAGTGTCTCCTTAGTATGAAGGAGATGTTCGATCAATTAGTATTGAACATAAGACGAGAACAACTAGCCCCGGTTGTTTCTGCCCCGAGTTGAGCTCCGATTGACAAGCTCGCACAACATCGAGCTTTCATATTTAATGGCGCAAATGAGGAGAAGTCGGAAGAAGCCGAGCATTGGCTCGAAATAACGACTCAAATCTTGACTAAACAACTTTAGTTCTCAGACGAGCATAAACTTGAGTGCGCAGTCGCGCTATTAGCCGACGAAGCTCTTAGCTGGTGGGAAACCAAGATCTTGACCGCTCCTACCGAGTCATTCACGTGGAAATTCTTTATCGAGGAATTCAAGAAAAAGTACATCAGTGAATAGTACCTAGCTGATCGCAGAAAGAAGTCCTTGTATCTTAAGCAAGCTAATCGGCCGATTGAACAATACGTCGCGGATTTCTGCAAATACTACAAATATGGCTCGGAATACATCAAAACTGAGAAACACAAGTGCAAAATGTTCGTTGATGGTTTGAGCGATGAATTAAGTCCGATGTTTACCGCCTTCAGTATTACGAACTTCCAAACTCTCGTGAATCGAGCTATCGCCACCGAATCCAAAATGAGAACCGTGGAAAAACGTAAGAGCAGTTATCGGGCTGATAAGAAAAGAAAGAATGACGATAAGTCATGGTGGTCGAAGAAACCTAAACACCAGAAGGAAGCCTTCTCCAATTATATTCCTGTTACTCAAAGTAATTTCCAATCTCAACACTCGAGTAAGATGGATATCCCGGTTATCTCTATTAACAACACAGGAACTGCGGAAAAAGCTCTTACTTGCAAGTTCTATCAGAAGCAACACTTTGGCCAGTGCCGAATCCAATATAACCTCTATCTTGCTTGTGGTGTTGATAACCACTATATCCGGGACTGCCCGAATAGAAATGATCAATCTTCTGCTCGACACTCTAATCTGAACTCAGTGCCACCTGGCCGAAACAAGAACCCAAGACAAACTCAGTCGAGTAATCAAGGGAAAGGCAAGGTTGTCCATTCGAAAGCTACTACTTATCAAGAATCTCGAGCTTTAGCTTGTGTCTACCACATTCGTTGCAAAGAAGAAGAAGAATCTCCCGACGTCATTGTGGGTACGGTTGAACTTAACCTTAAGCCTGTTTACGCTTTAATTGATTTGGGATCAACCCATTCTTTTATCTATTCCTATCTATTAAATGAGCTAAACTTGAAACCTGAAATAGTTAGAATAAGCCTTATAGTTTCAAACCCAATAGGGGGTAACATGGCTATAACTCTGATCTATAAAGATTGTCAAATAACAATCCGAAATGTACCATTCTCTTGTAATCTTTATGTTTTACTCAAATGTGAATTCGATTTAGTATTAGAATTAGATTGGTTGGGAAAACACGAAGCCTGGTTAGATTGTCAAAACCGAAGATTATATCTACGAGGGTTAGGAAAAGAATCGATCCTACTGATTGATCAAAAACTGACTTCTATATTTGCTTCCATGATCCTGCAAGATGAAGTAGATTTCGGTTTACCTAACATACCTGTTGTATCTAAATGTCTTGATGTTTTCCCCGAGGAACTCTTTGGTCTACGTCCAACTCAGGAAGTCGAATTCAAGATCGAAGTTCAACCCGGAACTAATCTTGTGTCTATTACATCTTATCGGATGGAACCTATTGAACTCAAAGAACTAAATAAGCAAATTCAAGAACTCGAGAATAAGGGATTTATACGACCCAGTATTTTCTCCCTAGGGTACTTCTGTTCTGTTCGTGAAAAAGAAAGACGGTACAATGCGGCTATGTATCAATTACCGGCAGCTTAACAAAGTAACCATCAAGAATAAATATCATCTGCCAAAGATCAAAGATTTGGATCAACTCAAAAACGCAGCCGTATTCTCTAAGATTAACCTCCGATCTGGTTACTATCAAATGAGGGTGAAAGAAGAAGATGTTCCCAAAACAGTCTTCCAGACTCGATATGGAGATTACGAGTTCCTAGTAATTTCATTTGGTTTGACGAATGCCCCTGCTGCATTCATAGACCCGATGAATCGAGTATTCAAGCCTTATCTTAACAAGTTTGTGGGCGTATTCATAGATGATATCCTTGTATACTCCCGGAACAAGGAAGAACATGCTGATCATCTCCGGATTGTGCTTCAGACGCTCTGAGATCACCAATTATTCGCCAAGTTCACTAAGTGTGAATTTTGGTTATCCAAAGTCTCATTCCTCGGACACGTCATTTTTGCCGATGGAATTAAAGTTGACTCGAAGAAAATTCAAGCTATTCTTGATTGGAGACCTCCGATAAATGTGAGCGAGGTTCGAAGTTTTCTCGGTTTAGCCGAGTATTATCGAAGATTTGTGAAAGGGTTCTCTGTGATTGACGCACCGTTAACCAAACTCCTCCGAAAGAACGAAGCATTTTAGTGGTCGAAAAAGCAGCAGCGAAGCTTCGACCAACTCAAACAAGCTCTGACACATGCCCCGGTCCTTATTCAACTCGAATCTGGTAAAGAGTTCGTTGTGTACTGCGATTCATCACATTCGGGACTAGGTTGTGTTCTGATGCAAGAAGGCAACGTGATAGCATATGCCTCCCGACAATTGAAGCCACACGAATTAAACTATCCTACTCATGATCTCGAGCTTGCGACCATTGTGTTCGTACTCAAAATTTGGCGGCACTACGTGTACGGTGAAAGATGCAAGTTGTTCACTGATCATAAGAGCCTGAAATATTTTCTCACTCAAAAAGATCTGAATCTGAGACAAAGGAGATGGTTAGAATTGCTCAAAGATTACGATTTAATCATAGATTATCATCCGGGAAAAACCAACGTAGTTACCGACGCCCTGAGCCGAAAACTGAACCTTGGTAAGATAATCAAAATTCTAGAAAAAAATTTGAAAACGTCTTTTCTTGATTTCTATGTAAGCATTCGAAACATCTCTTGTAATCTAAGGAAGAGTTTCGAACACTTTCTTGCTAAGAAAGGAAGATATCTATTGTAACTTGTTTCCTAAGTAACGTGTTTAAAATTTTTATTGTAGCTTCCTTGACTATCAATGCACATTTTTTACTATGTAAAGCTCGGTATTTCTCTGTGAACTTCAAATTCAATCCACTATGAATTCGAGAATCAAAGAACTTAAACAAGTTGATCCGGAACTTCAGAAAATCATTTCTAAGCTTGAGTCTAATCTTGATTTCTCCGTTAAATCGAACGGTCTTCTATACTTCAAAGATCGAATATTTGTTCCTAATGATATTGCATTACAAGATGAAATCTTACAAGAAGCACATCAAAGTTCTTTCTCGATCCACCTTGGATCGGTTAAGATGTACAAGGATCTCAAGCCCTTGTATTGGTGGCCCGAAATGAAATCGGCTATCAACGACTATATCTCGAAGTGTTTAAATTACCAATGTGTGAAAGCCGAGCACCGTGTCCCTACTGGTTTGCTCCAACCTCTTGAATTTTGTAACTCCCTGGTTTTGGGCCTAGATGTTTTAGACATTGGATCAGGCCGGTCGAAAACGGTTCGAATTATATTAGGAGGTTTAGGGAAATCAAGGATCAGGAAGAGATAAAAATATGGTAAAAATTTCTAAAATCCTGTTTAAGAGATTGGTCAAATTAATTTTACAAAAAGAGCTTCGGAAGTGGTACATTTTGGGTAGTGACCAAAATGTAAAGTTTCAAACTATGGAAAATTGCAAAATTTCAAAAAGGAGCCAAAATCTTAGAATCTTTAGGGAGCTATGGTGCAATTACACTTTCCTTAAATTGGCATGTGTTTTAAAGGGGTTTTTAGATAATTAAAATAGAAATGATTTTATTTAATTAAAATGAGTTAATTGGGAAATTGAGATTTCATTTCACGTAACTAACTTTCATTTCAGCAAAACCATTTCCCAACTCTTTTCTCCTGATTTCTTTTCTCCCAAACACTCTCTCTTTAATTTCTGAACCAATTTCAAGAGTTCTCTTCAAATTCTTCAAGTTTTGTGAAGGAAAAACTTGTCAATCACTAAGGAAGGCAAGGATTGGAGGTAAATCTCGTTCTCAACCTTCAATCTAGGTTCTTTATTGAAATTCCTAAGATCTTTGGCTTCTAAATGTTGTTTTTGGCTGAGTTTTTATTATAGTTTTGGTTTGAGATCAAAATCTTGCAAAATTATGTTTTAAATCTTGATTTTCGGATAAGTATTGATGAGCTCTGTTTTGGATTGGTTTTAATTGAGTTTTGAGTTGATTATAATGTTGAGAAAGGGTTTTGATAATATAGATCCCGAATTACTTGAGATCATTGAGTTTCTTGATGGTTTTAGTTGTGTTTTTGAGGTGAAATGATGAAGTTATGCTTGCTGGAGGTATAAGAATGGGTTTAGGTTGTTTTTTAGATGTGTTTTGATGTTTAATAATGGTTGAAAGTGATGTATGTTGGCTGGGCATGGTTTAGAAAGCAATCGATTGAGTTTTCGGTTGTTTCGGATAGGTAAATTGGTGTAGTTTTGGTGAGCAACGAGTTTGTGTTTAGTTGCTGGTGTTGAAATGCATTTTAATGCATTTGGATCTCTGTTTTGGTGATCTAAAAACAGGGGATCTTGATCTGGAAGCAAACGAAGCATTTTTGGAGGCTTCGGAAGGGTGATTTTCGCTTTGGCGAGCAAGGTTTCGCGTATCGGTGAGTGGAAATGGAATTTCCATCTTTGTAATGCTTTGAGCGTGGTCTTGGGAGCTTTGTGTAAGTTTGAAACACTTAGCTAAGCTCAAGAGTAAGTGATTCGAAAGTCTCTCTCGGAATGTGCTATGTTTTTGTTAGAAAATGCACTTGAATTAAATGTGGTTTTATTTACTGTTTTAAAGCAAGTTTTGAGCATTGATATTGCTGGTGTTAGATGCCATTTTGTTAAGGGTGCACTTGGTAGGTGACCCTTGGATTTGTGAAATGTATGCATTTGGGTTTAAGCATGTTTATGCTTGTGAAAATGGCACTGTGATTTATGCTTGTACAATAGTGGAATAATGATGTTAAATAATTATATTGGCAAGTGATGGTAATGGTTTGTGGTTACTTTAATCAGATATAGTTAGCCGGCTATAGGATTGGGTGCACCGTGAATAAAGTCGCCTTGGATGTCGAGGGGTTGTGATTGTACTGTAAACTCCATCCAAGTACCCTAACGATTGAGGCTAAGATCACAACGGTAGATGGTTTAATCCCGTGGGTGGATCTTGTGTTTTGAGTCATGCACTCTCGTTAGTGGAATTATACAACTACTGATGAGTGGTGTTGAGGGTTTGATATTGTAACGTTAAACTCCACCATGGGTGTCACAACGGTTGATGGTCTAATCCCGTGTGTGAGCCTTGTGTAGTCTGGTAGTGTGTATGAAGCATGTGGGACAACGCTTGTAATCCGTATATCCGATTGTGTATTTTGTTGTGATTATGATATGGTTTGAGATTGATCACTTGCGAGCTAATATAATGTTGATGTTTAATGATTAAGCATGAGATGCTTGTAAATTATGCTAGAATGCATGTAATGCTTGGTTTAAGCATGATCAAAGGATTTTGTTGTGGTTTAATGATTCTATGAGCATATGGTTTAAAAGTGCATTGATGCTTTAGAGAGCATGTTTTAAAGGAAGGCATGAGTTTGCAAATGATGTTAACTTGATTTAATAAAGTACATTGATGAATGTTTGGTTTTAGCGATCCTCACTAAGCTTTATGCTTACGCTCATTTGTTTCATCAATGCAGAGAATTAAGCATTTGATGCAGCAAGAAAGCAAGTGGAATCCAAGCATTTTTTATTAAGCAATGTATGTGGTTTTACCTTAGTGTAATAAGAGGCAATGGGAGGGATTTTCTACTATTGGTTATATTTGGTGATGTCAAACACCTTGAGCATGTTTAGTTTGCTTATTCGGATTTGTAAATGGCCTTTGAGTGCTGGTTTGAGCTTGAATGTGGTTTTTAGCCTTTTTGCTATTTTGACATCTAGGAAGCATGCCTATAATCCTATAGCTTACAAGAATGATGCTATGTTTTAGCTTGTGTTTCGTATGGGTGGTCTTTGATGTTTACTCATATTGTATGGGTGTTGGAACAAGTGTCGGAGTGGTTCTGGAGTTAAAAACTTGTTAAAAACCAGAAAATTGGAAAGTTGCAGGCCCAGGCATTCCGGAACGCCCTTTTCTGTTTCGAAATAGAGGCCTGTAATGACCATTGTGTCTCGGAACAGGAAGGCACGATCCGGAACATTTCGCCACTGTGAACCATCGTACCGAAACGGGTTCCTTGAAGTTTTAGAACGCCCCCGCGTATCGAAACGGTCACTCTTGTTCTGAAACCGTCGTTCCGATACAGGGTTATGTGTTCCGAAACACTTGACCGTTGGATGCTAAATTTCGAATTGTGCTAAGTTCCTGTTACTTACGTTTTGGTCCCTGAATGATGTTTGTTCAATTGGTTGAGTTTGGATGGTCCGTTTGAGATGAGATTTGATACGCTGGCATGTTATATGATTAATTTTGGATTGGTAATCTTAAAAACTGGATAGTCCTTGTAATTCCTAAAATTTACGAATTAGTCCCTAAAAGTCAAATGAAGCAATTGAACCTCTAATTGAACTCCGATCGCTATGCCATTTTCGCCTAATCGCTTTGTTAATCACATAGGATAATAATGTGCATCTAGAAAAGATAAAAGAAAAAAAGGGTCGTTAATCGAGGTTGACTTTTACGAGTTGACTTCGGTTTTCCTTGTGTAATCTTCTTAGTTCGGGTCGGGCGTCTAGGCCGGGCTAAGGGGGTTACAAATTTCCACAATGGAAATGGGAACGAATTACAATGGACTTCGTATCCAGTCTTCCTTGTTCCCCAAGAAAATGTGATGCTATTTGGGTAATCATCAATAGATTCACCAAGTCTACCCATTTCATTCCAATACGTATGAATTATAGTTTGGAAATTCTAGTCAATCTTTATATTCGGGAAGTAATTCGTTTACACGGAGTTCCAACTTCTATAGTCTCCGATCGAGATTCTCGATTCACAGCTTGATTTTGGAAGACTCTACATAAAGCTCTCGGAACTAAATTGAATCTTAGCACAACTTTCCATCCGCAAAGCGATGGTCAATCCGAGCAAGTAATTCAAGTTCTTGAAGACATGCTCAGAGCTTGTATTATCGACTTCGGAAAGAATTGGGAGAAATCGTTGCCTCTGGTTGAATTCGCCTACAACAACAGCTACCAACCATCTATTCAGATGGCTCCCTATGAAGCGTTGTACGACCGAAAATGTATAACTCCCTTATGTTGGTCCGAACTCGGTGATAATAAGGTGTTAGGACCACAATTGCTTTGGGAAACCGAAGATAAATTTCAAATCATCCACTCTCGTTTGAAGCAAGCTTCCGACAGACAAAAGTTGTACGCTGATCTGAAGCGTAGGAACATCCAACATGAAATTGGAGACAATGTGTTTCTTAAAGTCTCCCCGTGGAAGAAAGTATTTCGATTCGGCAAAAGAGGAAAGCTAAGTCCTCAGTTTATCGGACCATTTGAAGTAATTGAAAGAATTGGTCCTGCAGCTTATCGACTCGCACTTCCTCTCGAGTTCGATAAGATACACAATGTTTTCCGTGTATCAATGCTCCAAAGATATCGATCTGATCCGAGTCACATTCTTGAACATGAAGATGTTGAACTCAATCCCGACCTATCCTATGAAGAAGAACCTATTCAGATTCTTGATCGAGAAGTCAAAAGACTTCGAAACAAGAACGTTCCCCTCGTTAAAGTTCTATGGAGGAATCATAATGTCGAAGAAGCGACGTGGGAACCTGAGGACACGATGAAGAAGCAATATCCTCATCTGTTCGATTCAGGTAAATTCAGGGGCGGATTTCTTTTAAGGGGGGAGGAGTTGTAACACCCTAAAACTACCCTAGTTGAAAACCCTTAAGTTAGATAATAAAGAAGATAAAAACAATTTGTAACCTATAATGTGGTACGAGTATTGTGCAACCTGAAATGTTGTGTAAAAACAAGTTGTAACCTATAATGTGGTACGAGTATTGTGCAACCTGAAATGTTGTGTAAAAGCGGGTTGTAACCTATAAGGTGGTACGAGTATTTTGCAACTTGAAAAGTAGTGCATAAGTAGGTTGTAACCTAAAATATGGTGCAAATGTAGTATAATCTGGAATATTGTACAAAAGAGGTTGTAACCTAAAATGTGAAACGACTTTGAGAAGTTAAAGGACCAAGAAAATAGGTTATTAGTGAGAGTTAAAATATTATATAATAAAAGCTATAGTGGGTTTTAGATGGATAAATACATGGTGAGAGACAAGCCAAGTGTCCCTTTCTCCATGTATGACCGGCCACCTATGTTAGAAACAAAACAAGTGTAATTCCACTTAGTTTTCATCTCCATCTTCATTTTCATTTCCTTCCACCGAAAACTAAGAGCAAAAGAGAGAGAGAGAACTGTGAATTGAAGCTAAGTGCTGGATATTAAGCAAGGAAAGCTTGCATGTTATCCTAAGTTCAATGTAAGTGAGTTAGTGTTTCACCGATTCTGTTTTAAGAATTGTAGGACTGTTTTTGATTGATCTCTTGTTAAATGGTTGCTGGAAAATTCATGTTAGATGCTTTATATTGTTGATAGGTTGCTGGGTTCATATGGGTATTGAATGAAATCTAGAAAATCACTTGAATTTAGTTTAAGATTCAAATCTGCCTAGAAATGAACAAGTACACTGCCCTGGATTAAAATGAAAATTCGAATATGTTAGAGGCAAAACTGGAAAATTTTACATAGGAAAAAGTTGTAGATCATGAAACATACTTTAAGATAGAGGTCTTGGAAGCATGAAAATGTTACTAGAATGTCTGAAAGATTATGTTAGAAGTAACGAGTTCTGTTTTGAAATGAAACTGGAGACTGACTGGGTTAATCACTATTTTGGAAATGTTTAGGGACAAATTTGAGGTCTATAAAATTTGGTGAAATTTTTAAGAAACATGGGAACTTAATAAGTAGCATGATAATGGTGTTAAATGACGTGAAAAATATGTTTAAGGCCAATACAATGCTTAGATAGTGAATTTGGACACATCTGGAAAATTTGCTAATATGAAGTTCATAATGCCCTGTTTTTGATGAAATTGGAACATGGTTATAATTTACTTAGATGTGTTTAATAGTGGTAAAAAACTCAGAATTAAATGAGATTTGCATCATAGGTGAATTGGCCCCTAAAGTTGTAAGATAAAATCTGGAAACAGTTTAGGTCATTGTAAATGCTCTGTTTTCAAACAATAAACTGTATTGATAGGAAAATGATAAAAATATGTGCTATACATGGTCTTAAATATACGAAAACAAGCTTTCTAGAATGGTAAAGAACTTCTAATTTGGAGTTGTGTGTAAAAAGTTATGGACAGTTTAGTGTAGGTTGCTCAAACTGCCAGTTTGGGGGGCAGATTCTTGTGTTTAAGTGTTTGTGTTGTTTAAATGGTTATATGTGTTTGAAAGATGTTTTAATATGATTTATATATGTTATTTGGATGTTCAAGAACAAGATTGTGAAGGCATTTTATAGGATTCAAGGGTTGGGCTACCAAAGAGGAAAGATAAGGGCATAGTGATCAAGAAGCAAACATAAGCTTAGAAGTATTGTGAGTGTAGCTATCTTAGGGTTAGGATTAGCATCCTAACCAATGTATTTATTTTTATTTGATGAGATAATATTAAGCATGCAATGAATCTGATAATGGTTTGGTAAACTTAAATGTAAAGGAAGAAGGATTAAAGGAAATGATCATGTGTTATATGTTTAATGCTAGTTGAGATTGTTAATGAACTATGTGATTTGCTATGAAGTTTAGGATAGTCGAGCTACATGATATGAGCCTAAATGTGAAACTTAGCTACTGTTTTGATGATTATATGATTGAAATGATACATTATGCTTGCTGAAAATTCTGTGGAACATGATCTTGAATGTTTTTCATGCAAGGTTGATATGAACTTGCTACATGGACTTGTAATGTGATTGTTAAACAAGTGTTTGATTTTGTTGAAATATTAAAAAGCTTAATAAGACCTTGGTTGACTAGTGGTCCTTAGGTAGAATGGCATGCCTTAGAGTCTGCGCTTTACTGATTTAAAGGTGGTTAGTCACCTACTGATGTTTTGAGCATCTACTGTTACAAGTTACAAGTTGAATGGTGTAGTTAGACACCTCGATACATTGTGTATCTACTGATCTTTGGTGCTTTGAGCATCTACTGTTATATGTTGGTACTCGGTACCTATTGACTTGATTACCTAGTCCATTAATCATCCAAGGCAAAAACGTAATGTACTTCCATTAAGACTTAAATGATCATTGAAATGGTGTAATGGTACACGATTGACATGCTATATGAAATGATATGTTTGAAAAGGGTAGTGACCCTATTTGAGTGACATGAAAATGTGATCGATGATATGTTATGATCTTGTTTTAATTGTATCATTCAATGACATGATTGGCTGCTATGTTATATGAGTTGTTTATATGTTTTGATTACATGATATGTATGAAACTAGCTAAGTCTACTTGAAGCATGAATGAACTAGCTAGGTGAGCTAATGAGTTCTAAGCCTAAGTAGGTAACCTGGATCATATGAATAAAACATTAAAAGATTGAATTAGTAATGTTAGGAGCTGCCTCACTAAGTACATATTTTACTTATCACTCTTCTATTTCCTTCTTCTAAAATAAACAGGTTTTGGATCTCCGAAAGCTAACTGATCTTGATCCGGGAGCAATACAAGCTAAGCAAGCAAGTATGATATGTAATTTTGTTACTTAAACTCTTAGATGGTGGCATAGTTATATGTTAATGTGTCACATGCATTTTGGAACATGTATATGATAGTTGGTTTGTAAAAGCTTAAGTCAAAGTTTGGTAAGCCTTTAATATTAAACTTTGAAAATTCAAACGAGACAAAAAAAAATTCTCATCACCTACTTTATATTATTTTAACAAAATGATATAATATCTCAAATACTAGGGTAGGCAAGACTGAGTACCCGGTCAGTTTGCCTAGAATTGGTTCTTGTTCCGATAGTCATCAGTTCTTGGAAATTGGAACCAATTCCGGTCAAATCGGGTTCTAGATTCTAGAAACTAATCCTGGTACTAGTGGGAACCGGTACCAGTATCGGGTACTCGGTCAATTGGTCTAGTATTAAAAAAATTTGAGCAGCATGGGAAAAAAATTTCAACCACCAATAATAATATTAAATAACAAAGTTAGAATATTGTAGGTTTGAAGGTTGAAGTCTTAAAACGAGTCGTACTCATAATGTTCATACATAAAGAGAAAGAATAAACTAAAGAACTCTAAGTCTACATCCACCAAAACATCAGCTAAAGTGGTCCTAACAGACCAGTATCAAGTACCCACCAGGTATCGGGTCCAGAAAATCAAGATACAATCTTGGTTCCAGTCGCAACCAGAACTTAAATTTTGGATCTGATCTTAGTCCCACCAAAACTAGTTTCGAGTAAAAATTCACCGGATACGAGACCAAGACTGGGTAACCGGGGCTTTTGCCCAGCCCTATCAAATACTACTAAATATCCCATTAGTATTTTACATGAGAACCATTTTTCTTTATGGTTCCTACACAAATGTTTAACTTTTGAATTTTATTCAATTTAATCCTAAAATTTCTTTTTATTCACAAATCGACTCAAATAGCTCAAAACTATCTTAATTCATCATTACCGATCAAATCTTTTTATATTGTTAAGTCTGTTTAGGAAAAATTATCATTTCTACCTCAAATTTTAAAACTTTGCAGTTTAGTCCTAATTCAACCTCCCAATATTTTAACCTAAAGCAAATATTTCATCTCATTTTTAGTCCAACTAATAATCAACAATATAAAAAATAAAGTCGATAAATGACATTTAATATTAATTAAATATCAAATCAGATTGGAATTAGTATTGAAACTTTTGGGGTTATTACAATATTAAGGGATTTGGGAGTAAAACAAGGTATTATGAAGTTGTACTGCGATAACAAGTCAACTGTTAATATTTGCACTCTATATGTTCCTACAAACCAGCAATTGACAGAAATCTTGAGGAAGAGGTGCTGACAGATTTAATCTGACAAATTTGGACTCAATAAGTTAGGGAATTACGTCTCTATTAATTTAGTAGCGGATCTCTAGAAAATTATTTCCCTAATATCTGAATCAATGCAAGTTGTAAATATGAACAAAATATTCTACTCTATATGTATAAAATAATGGGTAAAGTATTAAAATGGTCACCAAACTTTGTTAAAAAAATAAAACGGTAGCCAAATTTTTAAATATTACAAAATAATAATTAAACTTTGTTTTTTGTAATAAAATAGTAATTCGGCCATTAAAGGCCGTTAATGGTGTAACGTTGCAATTATAAAAATTTGAATAATAACACATTTAGTCCTCTATATTTGTAAATTCAATCAATTTAGTCCTAATTAAAAAAACAATAAATTTATATCATGGTTGAAGAACACATGGGATTGATCAAGAAAAGCTCCTCCTGCTTGTTATGAAACTCTTCTCTATTATGAATTCAGTTGTCTATATCTCTATGGGTACTCATTTTTTATAATTGGTGGATAGCTAGTACTGTTATGTTAACAAGTTTCCTAATGAAATTATTTACTTCCAAAATGATACTTGTGTATTGTGAATATCCATGCAGTTTGGCATTTTGGTGTGTGGATAATTCTTTTGGGACCTTCTTGCCAGTAGAACCAACAAATTTGAGGTTGATGAAGTATACCCAAAAGCATCTAAAAGTTCAGATATCCAAACTGTTGTATATGATTGCATCAGCAATCAACAATCAGATCGTTCAACTGTTGTAAATTTTGGTCCGCGTTTTGAAGCTGTTGCTAGTTTTAGGTTGGTGCGGTGGAATAGAAGTTCAAGTTCAAGTAAGAAATTGTTGTAAATTTAACCCCGTTTTGAAGTTGTTTCCTAATCTATGACACTTTTTGAATTAAACCAGATGTTTGCTCTAATAAAGATGCACGATTTCGATTCCAAAGTCTCCTCAAACAAAAGACAATTTAAATCTATGATCAAGTTTCTTGAAGATTTCTTTATGCAAAAATGATTGAGAGGACGAAGATGATGAAAGAGGAAAATGGGTTAAATTTATTTTTGAATTATGACTAAATTGATTCAATCTATAAATATAGAGAACTAAATGTGTTATTATTCAATTAAAACATTCATAGATTAGACATTTCTTGTAAACCATAAATAGTTGTTTTTTTTTTTTTGACAAATCTTAAATGGGGAAGGAGGACTCTGAGAGAAGAAAGGAGAGAGCTCCTAGTAGGTCTCGAACCCATAACCTACGGGAATATAGAAAAATAAAAATAAATAACTTAACCAACTAACCAAATATGCTTGCATTACTCATTTTCAATAAGAAATAACAAGAGAAATCAATACACTTTGGAGACCGAAATGGGATTTGAAAGCCTTGAAAGGCAACACAATTGTTGATTCAATCAAACTCTTCACGGAACCACTGTTCATAGTTGCTGCTATGATGCAGAAAAAGGCTTTAATTTTATTTGTTTATTTGTTTTGCTATTCCTCTTGTTCAATATTATAAGAAAATGTGTGTTTTTCTTTATGTGTTTTGCCTTTTTTAAGTCTTATGATTTAAATATAGTTTTATTATTAGATAGATAATTAAGTTGGTGAATAATTGGAAGTGGAAAGGGAAATTTTTTTCTTCATAATTTTTAAATAATGGGTTATAATATAAATAATGTAATTTTTTTTCTTTATGTGAAAAGCTAATATTGAATTGGATTGTACCTAGAAGCTGATGAAGTTTCCTATGGAATTTAAGTTGAATAGTGGAAGAAGATAAAAACTTATTAAAAGTATACCAACCATACGAGATTTCGTGCCTAAAATTTAACTTAATGCCCAATGAAGTTTTTGTTAAAGTTTTAATTTATTCTTAATTATAAATTTATTTTGATCTAAAGATTTAAAATGGACCTAAATTTATTATTATTTTACTGATATAGGTTGATCTATCTTAATTAATTGTTTTTCAATAAATTTTTATTTTTATGAAAATAAAGTATTATTATGTACCTCATTAAAAGGATGAGTCTGTCACGATCGACGAGCACCGATGAATACCACTAACGATGAATACCATTAATTTAATTTATAAAGATTAAAAATCTAAAGGACTCACCGTATAATTATAAATTATGTAAAAATCAAAAGGTAAATTAATTAAAATACATTATTTTATTTTTAATTTTTTTTTAAACATAGATCAAAATACTAACCCTACCCCCAAAATTACAAAACCTTAATTTTTGTTCATTTGAAGTTTAAGCCGCCGCCACCGCTCCCTACCGCCTTCGCCGCTCCGTACCACCACCATTGAGACTCCAATTTTAAAACATACGAAAACATTAAAAATTATCGCCGTTCAAATTCCAAAAGAAAATTATTTTCTAGAATGAGGAATTCAAATGTCCAGTTTAATATTGACGTTTATAAACAAAAAATATGTTGTAAAATTCCAGATTAAAATTGGAACCTTAATCGATATTTGTTAAAATATTTTTGTTCTTTTTCATTGCAAATTTCCTACTTAGAAAGCACCAAGATATTACAAACAAAAGACGAGTACTGTTTCAGTTTCTTTCCTTTTCATTTATTGTAATTTTCGTTTAAATTGGAGTCTCAACACTGGCGGCAAAGAGCAGTGGCGGCAGAGAGCAGCGGCGGCGGTTTAAATTTTAAATGAAAAAAAATTAGGGTTTTGTAATTTAGGGGTAGGTAGATATTTTAATCAATGTTTAAAAGAAAATTAAAAATAAAATAATGTATTTTAATTAATTTACATTTTAATTTTTAAATAATTTATAATTATACGTTTATTTATTTAAATTTTTAATATTTATAAATTAAATTAATAGTACTCATCTTAGTGATGTTTATCGGTGCTCGTCGAGTGTGGCAAAATTTTCCTTATTAAAAATTCTCTTAAACCTAGTTAAAAAAAATAACATACTTGATAATGAGAATAAAGTCGTGCATCGTCAACCATTACATAAATTTATATGTTATTTAAATTGCGTGATGTAAGTTTTAATTTTTTATCCGTTTTAATTTTTATAAGGTAAAAAGAAACAAAACATTTCCTTTATTAGTACTATTATCGTGATTTATCAAATGAGCTAGAAAATTAACATGTATAGATTTTGGTTAAGCTCACTATTTCTTTTATAATTATAACACGTAAAATTTATATTTGATAAAGTCATCAAAAAGGAAGAGGAAAGAAAATCAATAACAATACTCTTTAAAAGGTTTGTCTTTCCTATATGTGACATTGGTTGATAATTAATTACAATAACACTGCTCTTGAAAACTATTTGACTTTTTAAAACTGCAAATTGCACTCCTATTTACTCCATAGCGGTTACAAGATTTTTTTTCTCGTGATATTTTCTCTTCATCAGCGGCAGTCTTTAACTGTTTTATTGATTTTATATATAAATAAAATTTATTTTTGTTTATGAATATTTTTTAAGTTTTTTGTTTCTTTTTTATTTTGCTAGATTTTTTTCACATCTACTTTTATGATAGTCTTCTCATATGTTTTTATGACAGTTCTTTCGTATGCTTTTATAGCAGTTATAGTCTGTCTTTGTGACAGTTGTTTATCTTTTGACAGTTTAACGTTCGAGTGACGAGTATCAATGAGCGTTCTTGTTAGCGAAAGAGGCCGATCTGTATATGATTATAATTCCCTTTTGTAGTTGTGCCGATAGGGGTGTTTATTGTCGGGTATCAGATCGGATTCGATTCAGTTTTTCGGATCGGCATTATAGTGATCCGTATTCGATCCGAAAAAATTCGGATATCTGAATATTCGGATATCGGATAATCGGATCGAATATTCAGATATCCGATTATCCGAAAATAGATTTTAATTTAATTAGTTTTTCGAATTTGAAGCTCGTCTTTATGAAAATTTCGGAATTTCGAATATAACAAGCAACAAATTGCTAAATATCACAATATTCACATCTATAAAAATTTTGATTTTTTTAATTTTCGGATATAACATGCATCAATTTGTTAAAAATAAAAAATATTGATAAAAAATTAATTTTCGGATAATCCGAAACATGAAATATTGCGATCCACATTCGATTCGGAAAATTTAAAATCAGGTCGGATATCCGATCCGAAAATAAAAATCATGTCGGATATTCGAATTTTCAGATCGGATCGAAGGATAATCGAATCAGATCAGATATTTTTAAACACCCCTATGTCCCGATATGCCAAGGACAAGTAACGAAAGAATTTGCTTTCTTTATAGAGTACTCAGGTCAAAGTAGTTGTTAGCTATATTTTATTAAAAAGATTATTCAAGCCCTTCTAAAAGTAATAGGTTTTGTATTTTAATATCTTTTACACCCTTAGTTTCAATGTTTGCGGTATGATACATTTATAATTCTATTACTTTAAATATAATTTAGTTTATTTCAAAAAAAAATATTTGACTTTTCTATATATAGCATTGGTCGATAATTAATTGCTACATCTACATAATGTCGTAGCCTAAACTATGACATTTATACGTTCCAGTTTCTTCCGTTTTCTCTTTCCATATTACTTTATTCTGATAATAATTGTATTTAAACGCAACCCATAATCTATATAAAATTTCAATCAAACTAATTAAGACTAAAGATCTATAGATAATCCAGTAAAAAAGTCAATTTATCGAAAACCAACCATTTCAGTAATTTAATATTTTAAGCACAATTAATAATCCGAAACTAAAATTATATTTTAGAATTTTTTAATGAAAAAGTTTGAAAAATGTTAGGTAAAAAATCTACTTATTCATTAGTAAAAAAAAATATTTTCAACACTTTTTATTTTGTTTTTAACTATATTATTTTTTGAAATTTACCATTATTAGACAATCGAATTATATATATAATGTTGGATGAGTCTACCACGTGCGACGAACATCGCTGAGCACCACTAATGTTGAACACCGCTGAACACTATAAAATTAATTAATAAAGATTTAAAATTTCAAGGACTCGTCATACAATTAATAATTATTTTTAAAAATTCAATTAAATTATATTTTATATATATTAAAATTTTATTTTTTAATAAGGATAAACTATATATTTAGTACCTCACCTATTTTCGTATTTCTATTGAACTCTCATTATTTAAATATTATTTCAATTTGACCATATTCTTTATAAAAAATAATTTAACCCTTAGCCCTCAACCTAAAACCCTAAACTATTAAACCTTAAACCTATACCCTAAATCATATACCATTAAAAATAATTTCACCATCATCGATTCAATTCAATTCAATAAAATTTTGAATTCTCCTAAAAAATTCAATTAAATTATTTTTTATATATCAAAATTAATTAAACTCGAATCTCTTAGAATTAACACTATTATCTTGTACATAAAGTTGATCTTTGATTCAATGTTCTAGTTAAATGCTTGCTAAAACCATGTGGTATAAAATCTTTTGGAGTTCAGTTTTATGGATTTTTGAACTTTTACTATGATATTGAATTGACCATGACGACGATCCATCGACTTTTTCAGGAATTCGACTCAACATACGGTCCTGCTTGGCACTGCATCGTGGGAACTAGCTTCGGTTCATACGTGACACATTCACTAGGAAGTTTCTTGTATTTTTCAATTGATAAGGTTTACATCCTTCTCTTTAAGACTGCTGTCGAGCCACTAGATCATTGATGATTATGTGTTTTACACATTTCTTGTGTTAATTCTGGGAGATTCGAATTTAATTATTTTGATATATAAAAAATAATTTAATTGAATTTTTTAGGATAATTCAACAATTCATTGAATTAAATTGAATCGATGATGGTGAAATTATTTTTAATAGTATATGGTTTAGGATATAGGTTTAAGAGTTTAAGGTTTAATAGTTTAGGGTTTTAGGTTGAGGGTTAAATTATTTTTTATAAAGAATAGGGTCGAATTGAAATAATATTTAAATAATGAGGGTTCAATAGAAATACAGATAGGTGAGGTACTAAATATATAGTTTACCCTTATTAAAAAAAATAAAATTTTAATATATATAAAAAATAATTTAATTGAATTTTTTAAAATAATTATTAATTGTATGATGAGTCCTTGAAATTTTAAATCTTTATTGATTAATTTAATGGTGTTCAGAGGTGTTCAACATTAATGGTGTTCAGCGGTGTTCGTCACACGTTGTAGAATTTTCCTATAATGTTTACTTGTAAGAAAAATATCAAATATATTTGCAATTTAAATTCAATCCTTGCAATTTAAATCCCTATTTTTTAGGTTTAGTATCAAAATAAGTGTTTAAACTATTATTTTTTGGTCAAAATAAGTGCATCGGATAATCTTAAAATGGGCAAAAAATGATAGTTTAGACACCTAAAAGGGATAAAAATAAGTTTAAGCACCTAAAAGAGAAAAACGAGATAATTTGAACACTTATTTTAATATTAAGCCTTTTATGGATTCTTATTCCAAGCACGAATAATAATAAAAATTCAACAAGCATGCCTAATTGTAATATAAAAATTAAAATATAAATTTCTAACCTTAAAACCCTAAAACTAAATACTAACTTCTAATATTACATTAACTCATCTTTATTTAGGTTGAAGGAAGATAAAGGGGTTTAGGGAATTAAGGGTAATGTGTAGTTTTTAAGGTGTGGGTTTAGGGTTCAAGGAGTATATTTTAGGGTTAAAGTTTAAAATTTAATTTTTAGTATTTTTTAGTGTGGAGCGTAGAAAAAAAAACATACTTAGGGGTAGAAGAATTTTGTACGAAGATGAATGGTCAAACTTTGTTTTCTTTACCATTTGCACTTTGCTAGATCAAGTATATGTTGGTAGCTGTCCTCTCGCCACTCTACTCATCAGCTCTATTAATGTCTAAAATTGGAACAGCATGTTGCTAAACAAGCTCATGGTTGCAATTTCTCCTCTTTTTGTTCCACTTTCTTGTTCGTTAGAATATAAGAAGTTGCAGTTTTGGTGTTCTCTTGGCCAATTTCCATTAAAGTAATTGGTTTCTACTTTCTACTTTAGTTTCTATTGATTGTTGAAGAAATTGAAATTCTGAACTAACCTGTTCATACCCATACTTTGACTATGATCTTTCCATTGACCTTACAAACGACCAAAGCCACATGCATTATTTTCATGGTAGCCACATCTTTGTGGGCAGCTAACTTGCTCACGGCTGCAAATGAAGGACCAGAATCGTCATGGGAGGAGCTGCTCGGTAGTAAACACTGGGACTCGCTTCTCGATCCTCTTGACCTCTCGCTTCGTAAGCTCATCATCCGCTGTGGTGACTTTTGTCAGGCCACATATGACGCCTTCAACAACGACCAAAACTCCAAGTTCTGCGGTTCGAGCCGCTATGGCAAGCCCTCTTTCTTCCAAAAAGTAATGCTGGAATCCGCCTCTGATTACAAAGTAGAGTCGTTCCTCTATGCCACCGCTCGTGTCAGTCTCCCTGAAGCCTTTTTGCTCCGCTCCATGTCAAGGGAGTCCTGGGACCGGGAATCGAACTGGATCGGCTACATCGCCTCTACGTCCGACGAAACATCGAAAGCTCTCGGTCGCCGAGAGATCTACGTAGTGTGGCGAGGAACTACCCGTGGCTACGAGTGGGTTGATGTTTTTGAACCCAAGCTTGAGTCTGTTGAACCCCTTTTGCGAGTCGACGAAAACGATGGTAATAGCACCAGCACTGGCAGTGGTGATGAAAATGAGAAGCAGCCTAAAGTGATGTTCGGTTGGCTGACGCTTTACATTTCTGACGACCCCAAATCAACTTTTACAAAACTGAGTGCAAGGGCACAACTTCAGGGTAAGATTAAAGAGTTGAAAGAGAAATACAAGGGTGAAAATGTAAGCATAGTGTTTACTGGGCATAGTTTGGGGGCTAGTTTAGCAACTTTAAGTGCTTTTGACGTGGTTGAGAGCGGTATAGTCGACGATATTCCCGTGGCAGCAATTGTTTTTGGTTCTCCACAGGTGGGAAATAAGGCTTTTGATGAGAGGACGAAGAGGCATCCAAATTTTAGAATTTTACATATAAAGAACACAATTGATATCATTCCCCACTACCCTAGCGTGTTGTTGGGGTACGTTTATACGGGGACCGAATTCGTAATCGATACGAGGAGGTCTCCGAGCTTGAAGGAGTCGATGGATCCCAATGATTGGCATGATTTGCAGGCAATGTTGCACGTAGTAGCAGGGTGGAATGGAGAGAGAGGAGAGTTTAAGCTGAGAGTGAAGAGAAGTTTGGCTCTGGTGAACAAGTCTCGTGCGATTTTGAAAGATGAGTACTTGATGCCCGGTTCATGGTGGGTGGAGAAGAACAAAGGGCTTGTGAGAAATGAAGATGGAGAGTGGGAATTGGCTCCACCGACCGAGGAAGACTTGCCTACTCCAGAATAATCTGACCACTTGCTTTATTAGTTTAAAAGCATTTGGCTACTGAGAGCTTGATTTGGTCTTCCCTTTTGTTTCGTTTGGTTTCGTTTGTGTTGCTTTTATGTCTTGGTCCTCTCTTCAAGGAGATTTGCTGCGAATACACGAGATCAATTGCTTGTATCTCGTGCTAAAACAAGCAACTGCCAATAAATTGCTGCCTGTTTTTGGGTGCAAATTGTATCTGATGTTAAAAATAAGGACTTACATTTGATTCCCACTTCGACTTTGTATTTACTTTTAAGAGCTTTTAATAAGAACTCATCATGTAGTTGGTGCATGAATTTATAGCATAAAATGCATGAAATGCAAACCCAAATATATGTTAACATCGCTGGTGTCGAAGAATATTGGAGGTTGTTGTTGAATGCCATAAGATGACAACAAATAGCTCACACTAATCAGAAGTATAACTTAGTTGATAAAATTATACAACTATTTTTCTTAAAAAAAAAAAGGTAAAATAAACCCACTAGCATATTTTTTTAAAAGGTGAATAATATTTATTTGTTTTTCCTAAAAATATGTATTTATTTTATGTGTGCATTTGGTTAGTTCAATTTTTTCATGTCAATAATGATGAATTAGATCCGGTAATGTAACGACGGTCGTTGAATGATTGAAGAAGAAGATGAACTGAAATGAATGGAGAAGAGAGAAGCGGCGTGCCCTAAATCAGAGAGGGTTAAAAAATTGGGCTACTTCTTTTATTGATTTTTAATAGAAATGAATCAGCCATACAATGATAATCTGAGTTGGGCTTTGACTTAACTGACTATTTATACTAAGACTTTAATAGCCTGCTAGCAACAGATTTGCAATAAACACTAAAAACCTAACTACCTCCAGCTCAGCTATAACTAGAACATGCCGACTATAATGGGCCGAATATTTTGGGCTTACTTTATCATTCACTTCACTTTTTTCTTCTGCTTGTAAAACAGAGACAAACACAACATTGAGCTTCTTTCGCATGAATACAAATTGCTGAGTAGTTAATGGCTTGGTAAAAAGATCGACAATCTTACAATTTGCTGGCACATAGCCAACTTGTAGTACATTGCCCAATACCTTATCCTGAACGAAATACAAATCTAAGTGTACATGTTTCGTCTTGGCATGCATTATGGGGTTAGCAGCCATAGCTATGATGCTAGTATTATCGCACTATATTTTTGGTAAGTCATGTAGTGGAACCTCCACATCTCTCAACAAGTTCCTAACCTACATGATCTCAGACGTGACATCAGCCAAACTCTTATACTTTGCCTCGACGGTTGACCTTGATACGAAGCATTGCTTCTTTGAGCTTCAAGAGAGCAAATGATCATCAAGATATACACAATATGCGAAAATAGACCATATGTCATCTTCATCACTGCCCCAATCGGCATCCGAGAAAGCAACAAGATTGGTTAGGCTGCGTGGATGAGTAGAAAATCATAGTCCAAAATCAAGCGTACCTTTAAGATATCGCAAGATCCGCTTGACTGCGCACCAATGTATAACAGTGGGACATTGCATATATTGTGCTACTCTATTAACATCATGTGATATATCTGGGCGAGTGTGGCAAATGTAAAGCAAGGCACCAACTATGCTACGAAACTGTGTAACATCAGTAAAAAGTTCACCATCAAATTTACTTAGCTTTGGTGAGGTAGCCATAGGTGTGTCAACTGATTTGGTATCTTCCATCTGAGTCCTCTTCAACAAGTCTGGAATATATTTATGTTGAGTGAGAAAAATTCCACCATTACTTATCGAGGTTTGAATGCCGAGAAAGTAATCCAATTCCCCAAGGTCCTTCAACAAAAATTGTTCATGAAATTGCTATTTGACTTGGCGAATATGCAACTCAAAATTTCCTGAAAGTAAGATGTCATCCATGTACACAATAATATAAGTGGCCACATTGTCAGAATTGTATTTGAATAAGGACCCATCAGCCAATGAGCATTGGAAATTTAAAGAAATCAAGAAATTTTTTAGTTTTAAGAACCAGCTTTTGGGAGCTTGTCGCAAGCCATGTAGTGCTTCCACCAACTTACACACAAGTGGAGGCCCATTCAAATCATGTTGCTCAAATCTAGGGGTTGTTACATGTAAACTTTTTCGTGTAGGTCATCTTTTAAAAAGACATTATTCACATCGATTTGATGTATCACCTATTTATTCGTCACAACCCAAGGATATTAAAACATTAATAGTAAGAGATTTTACCACTGGATTGAATGTGTTAGTAAAATCATTCTCCGAAATTTGAGAATAGCCCTTCGCAAAAAGTCGTGCTTTTTATCGACTTATCGAACCATCAACATTTCTTTTGATATTAAACAACCATTTGCATCTGATCACGTTACGGTCTGATGGTGCCTCGACCAGTTTCCAAGTCCCATTAGCTAACAGAGCTGAATGTTCTTCCATGCTAGCATTCCTCCATTCCTCATGTTGCATAGCTTCATATATGGTTTGAGGAGTCTCTTCACAACTCGTTAAAAACACTTTCGGTTTAAAGATACCTCTTTTACTGAGAGTCACCATGGAATTTGTGTTGCTTGCCAGATTTGAATTGGAGTTAGAAATTGTCTAAGCTGGCAAAGCTGGTTCTTGAGGCTCAGTCGCATGTACTGGAGAAACAACATGTAGCTCATCATGTACTGCATCATGGGTACCCTCAACTTCGGCACAAGGAACTGAGGCATCAATATTCTCCACATTCTCTGCTCCTTGCACACGAGACTGCCCAGTTGCAGAAGTCTGTATGGGTTCCCTTCTATGGGCAGACTGTGCTGGTAACAAATCACCTGCTAAGGCACTAGCTGCAAAAGGAGACCCCATCCTAGACTCATCACCCGAGAGAGGAATAGGTTCTATCTCATGAGAGGATGTTGTAGCTGCAGCAAACCCCTCAAATGCAACATGAACATGGATTGGTTCAGACTTAAAAATAGTTGGTGACTGATGTACAGTAGAGGGAAAACCTGTAGCAAATGGAAAACACGTTCGTTAAACTTGACATGTCGAGTAATATCAATTCTTCTGTGAGGGTCAAGACACTGATATCCAAGATCCTTTGAGTATCCGAGAAAAGTACATTGCCGAGAACAAAAATCCAGTTTGTGTCTATTATATGGTCTAAGATACGGATAGCATGCACACTCAAATATCTTAAGAAACCGATAATCCTGCCTTCTTCCAGTCAACTTCTCTTGTGGTGATTTGTTACCAAGAGCTAGAGAAGGTAACCGATTGATAATGTATGTTGCACTTAAGACAACATATGACCAATACTTCAGCGGAACTAAGGCTTGAGCAAGAAGACACAAGACATTCTCAACGATTTGACGATGTTTACACTTAACCACTCCATTTTGATGCGACGTATGAAGGCATGTGACTCGATGTTGAATACCCAAGTTGCTCAATTTTGTAGCCAACGCTCAAAATTTGCCTCCCCCCATCGGTTTAAACAACTCTAATAGTAGAGGAGAACTGTGTTTTAACTGAGGCAAGAAACACATCAAAAGCAGCAGAGACTTCACTTTTATTTCTATGAAGATACATCCAACAATTTCTTGTACACATATCCACGAAAGAAATGTAATAAGAAAAACCAGAAGAAACTACTAGAGTAGGGCATGTGCTTTCTCCATCTAGCATGTGCTTTCCCCATCTAGCATGTTGCACATACCACCTTATTGTCAAGTGGAAGCTTCTTGTCTAAGGTTGAGCATACCACTTCAAGAGATGGATGGCCAAGTCTCTTGTGCCAGAGCCAATAGACTGAGCTATCCTTATTTGCAATTGTATTGTGAATAGAAACTGACTGAGTTACCACACGAACAGGAAAAAGAATACAACCCTTTTTCTTGAATACCTCGCAACAGAACTTCCCATGTCCTTTCATCCTTCATGTAACAGTCACCAGAATGAAAATAAAAAGGGAAAACTACACTAGTGGTCCCCTAACTATCACCGTTCTTCTGTTTTGGTCCCCAAACTATGTTTTTTGGCAAACTCGTCCCTTCTGTTACATAGTTCTCCTGTTTTGGTCCCCCGATGTTAAATAGCTAACGGTTTTGCTGACGTGGCATTTTTTAATATTTTTTTAATCATTTCTCTCTTCTCTTATATTATTTTTATTTAATTTTATTCACCCAATCATGTCGTGACACGTGTCACTACCCTATTACTTGGAAAAAACCCCAAAATCCTTAAAATTACATTTGGTGTCGCTGGGATTCAAACCCAGGACCACCAGCGTAAAAGGCATGCACGTGAACCAGCTATGCTAGACTGGTTACTTGATTCATATTTACTAACATTTATATTTAAGCTATACAAATTAACCCAAAAAACCCTTAAAAACAGAACTTGCAGTATTCAACAATAATTTCTATTTTTAAGTGTCGAATTTGGTGGAACTGGAGAGGCTAAGACTATCACAAAGCTTTTGATTTGCTCCACTGCCATGAAACTGAGAACTGGTCCCGACAAGGTGAGTTTCTTGGCCTGAAACGCCATTGTTGTTGCAGGTATCTCCGTATAAAGCTTCGAGCTGACGAAAGAATCTATAGTGTTTACCGTATTGTATGCCAGCCTTCCCTTCCTTAGTCTTTTTATAATACTTATACAAGTTTTCAAATTTCTCCCTGCATTTTTTCCCACTCCTTTGGTACCCATGTTCCTCCAACATGATCCTACAGAGAAAATGGTAATGAATTAAACTACAAATAGACATGAACCCTAATTCAAATCTGCAAGTAAACCCAGATAAGCTAATTATATTGATTATTGGCCGTTCAAAAGTGGGGAAAAAGATGAGACTTTGCAAAGGACTGCTGAAAACGTCTTTTCATGGAAAGAAACTAGCAAATGGGCATTTAAAACATCAAAAAAGGTTTGGGCTTTTTTTTGGTAAAAACTTGCACAATAATGGAGGCAACAGATTTTCAAAGGAAAAAAAAGAAGCAAGACAGTTAGAAGACTAGTGAAATCTTTAAGAAGAAACGTCTGCAAAGAAGAACATTGTTCCTGGTTTTGGTTCTGAACGTCAGCTCGAAGCTTTATACGGAGATACCTGCAACAACAATGGCGTTTCAGGCCAAGAAACTCACCTTGTCGGGACCAGTTCTCAGTTTCATGGCAGTGGAGCAAATCAAAAGCTTTGTGATAGTCTTAGCCTCTCCAGTTCCACCAAATTCGACACTTAAAAACAGAACTTGGTGTTGAATACTGCAAGTTCTGTTTTAAGGGTTTTTTGGGTTAATTTGTATAGCTTAAATATAAATGTTAGTAGATTTGAATCAAGTAACCAGCCTAGTATAGCTGGTTCATGCGTATACCTTTTGCGCTGGTGGTCTTGGGTTCGAATCCCAACGACACCAAATGTATTTTTAAGGATTTTGGGTTTTTTTTTCAAGTAATAGGGTAGTGACACATGTCACGACATGATTGGGTGAATAAAATTAAATAAAAATAATATAAGAGGAGAGAGAAATGATTAAAAAATATTAAAAAATGACACGTCAGCAAAACCGTTAGCTATTTAACGTCGGGGGACCAAAAGGGAGAACTATGTAACAGAATGGACGAGTTTGCCGAAAAACATAGTTTGGGGAACAAAACAGAAGAACGATGATAGTTAGGGGACCACCGGTGTAGTTTTCCCAAATAAAAATATATATTTTTATTAGCAGCAAATTTAGACACAGATAAAAGACTTCGAGAAATTTGTGGTACATGCAATAGCTTATCAACAATCAGATTTAGAGAAGAAGCAGGGGAATCAGAGGTATGTATGAAGGAATAACCAGTATGTGATATATTAAGAGTAGTATTGTCACCTAAATATACCTTACGTTGACCATTATAACCCATACTTGAGGTCATAGAAGACTTACTGTTGGTGAACGTGACGAGTTGCACCAGAATCAGGGTACCACCTGATCGAACCACTATCAACACCAGATGCAGTCAATGAGTTTACTTGTACAGACTCCCCTGACTTTTGACTCTCGGACACATCAATTTTCCCAACCGACGCATCAACAAATGGCTCATACAACTGCTCGAATGAACCACCATGACAATGGCAAGCATTAGCATATGATGCACCAGACTGTCGAGGCTGCTGAGAGGTGACGCCTTTGTAGCCTTCATCAAACCGATGCCAATAGGCATCTTCCATGTGACCAATTTTTCCGTAGATCTGAAATTGTGGTCTCCCAAAAGAACGCCCTCAGTAGCGTCTACCACAATACAAACCAATGCATGAACCTCTGCCTCGGTCTTGATTGCCAAAGGACTGAGCATACACTGGTTGTCCTTGTGGCTCGTCACGCTTAGCTGGAGTCCGATTAATACCAATCGAAGGCTCAACAATGTCCATTAGCCGAGACTCAACATCGACCAAAATAGAGATTACACTATTAAGAGAATAGGGTACTTGACTGGCTGTGATGACTGCCACAAATTGCGCAAATTAAAATGGGAGGCCATTGAGAATCGTTGATATATGCTCCACTTCAGTAACTTTGTTACCAGACAAAGCTAGCAAGTCACAAATTTCCTTTATCTGAACTGTATACTCTTGTATTCGAAGAGCTCATTTCTTCATAGATCGAAGCTGACAGTGAAGGTGCATAACCTTCATTGTTGATAGCTTGAAATATAAGGCAGTAATGACCGACCAGATCTCGGCAGAAGTCTCTGCTCCGACAAGATGAGGTAGCACATTGGAGCTCACGGTGGACAGTAGCCAGGATGCCAGAGAGCTATCCTGCTTGGCGAATCTCGTATAAGTCAGATTCACAACTCTCTCTCTTTTGTAGCACGCTTAATAATCTTTATCAGTTTTAGGGTATCCAGATCTATATATTCTTCCAATCCGAGACTTCAAATGGTAAGGATTACCTGCTGCTTCCAGAGGAGGTAATTTGTGTCATCCAAACAGACCTTGATTCACTTGTTTGAGAACATCTGAGAAGAATCGTCGCCACCAGGAGTCATGCCATCACTGTCACCAGTCGCTTCAATGACATTAACCATGCTTGCTGCTAGAATGAACCGAGGATTAGAGAAAAATAAACTGTAGAGGAGAGAACTGGAGATCGCAGCGGTTACAGATTGCACTAGGAGAGGATTGCAGATCAAGAAGATCAGAACCGGAGGAACACGACCGCAAGATGAACGACACCAAGAAAACTTCAAATCGGAACGACAATAGCAACAACAGAAGACAAAACGGTACCAAGACTTTCAATGGCGAATGATACCATGTTGAACTAGCTCCGGTGAGGCAACGATGGTCGTTGTATGATTGAAGAATGAGATGAACTAAAATAAATGGAGAAGGGAGAAGCGGCGTGCCCTAGATCAGAGAGGGTTTAGGAAATTGGGCTACTTCTTTTATTGATTTTTAATAAAAATGAATCAGCCATACATTGATAATATGATTTGGGCTTTGACCCAGCTGACTATTTATACTAAGACCCTAATAGCCATCTAGCAACAGATTTACAACAAACACTAACAACCTAACTACCTCCAGCTCAACTATAACTAGAGTATGGCGACTATTTTGGGCCGAATATTCTGGGCTTCAGAGGAATATTTTGGATCATTATGGGTTTACTTTAACAAATAATTAAATAAACTGGAAATTCTAATTGAACTGAATTAATTGAATCAATAAATGAGTTGAAACCTTATTACCCGAACTGAAGAGTCATGTCAATTGGTCAGTTTTGGACCTTTTCTTTTTGATCTAAACTCGATCTAAGCAATCCAAAAAATATAATCCTAACCCATTTTGAAAAACCAAACTTGATAAATACAATTGTTAGAAAATAGCGGATACTTGAAATTTTGAGTCATATTATTTATTAATAAAATTAAAGGTTTGAATATTGTACTCAATGAGACCTTTAAAATGGTATATAATATGCTCAATGATTTAATGATAAATGAGAAATTGATGCAAATGTTGTTGAGAAAAATATGGTACGCACAACGTGGCCGACGCGAAATGTCTGGACTAGTCGAGCCTAAATGGACATACCAAATTTCAGCCAAACTAATTTTTTTCCTCAAAAAGCTATATCTCTTGGTGAATAGTTATCTCTTGCTGAACAGTTGTATCACTTGTTGAACAAATGTGTCTTTGGTGAACAATTGAATCTCTTGATGAACAATTGTATCACTTAGTAAATAGATTTAGTGTTTAATATTGCATATTTTCATTCATTGTGTCTATTCATTTATGTTTATTAACTTTCCAACAAAACTTTTCATAAATCAGTCTAATCTCTTAATTCATTTCCTCTATTGGAAGACTTCTAAATCACATCTTCAAAAATCATCAATATCAAAATTTCATTCCAAATTCATTCCTTCTGGTGATAGAAAAAGGTAAGATTATGTTCCATTGATCACTATTGTTGTGCTACTATTGTGATCGTTTTTTATTTTATCTTGCGAGACATACATACATCGTTACTCAAAGTACCGAGAAGAAGTCGAATTTGTCTTAAGGGAATTGTCCCAACAAAATTTTTCTTCCAATTTTCAAGTTTATTCGTCAATATTGTATTGTGTTTGATTCCTTTTCAGTTTCTTATTTTCTTTACGATATTATGCATTTTTATTGGATTATTACTACATTATTTCTAACAATTTTTAGACAAATTTTAGTTTTAATCCAAGACAAACAAAATTGAATTGATAGTTCAAACCTGAATGTCACAACACATTGATCGTGTAGAATTTTTTTTCTAAAAAAAACATTCAATGGATTTAGTCTCATGTTTGGCGGTTGAGGAGGACGGGAGGGAAACTTAAGGATGGCAATAATTAGGGTTGTAAACAAACCGAACGTTTAGCGAACCGTTCGTGAATCATTCAGTGGAAAATTTGTTTATGTTCGTTTATTTATTAAACGAACGAACATGAACAAGATTTTTTGTTCGTCTAATTAAATGAACGAACACGAACAAAAGGCTTGTTCGTTCATTTATGTTTGTGAACGTTCGGTAATCCGTTCATTTATGTTCGTTCGTTTATGTTCGGTTATGTTCATTTAAATTTATTCACATTATGTCTAGGGGTGTTCATTATTTGGTTAAACCAAACTTACCGACCGAACCAAAATAAAATTGTTTAATCTATTAGATAATTTTAGGTTTCGGCTAAGGATTAAGAGTTTTTTCAATTTTTAATTACCGATTAATTCGGTTTAAAATCGGTTAATTAACTGAATTAATCGAACTAACCAAAAATATTAAATATTTAACAAATTATATATGTTCATTTATGTTCGTTTGTGTACTTTAGTGTTTGTTTACCATTTAAACGAACGAACACGAACAAGCTACATTCCTTAATGAACGAACACGGACAAAAAATTTTGTGTTCGTTTATGTTCGTGTTCGTTCATTTGTTCGGTTAAAGTTAAACGAACGAACATGAACACACCCTCGTTCGTGTTGGTTCGGTTCGTTTACAGACCTAGCAATAGTACTCGTCCCTACGGGATCTGACCCAATCGGGATAGTTTTTTTATTAGTATAATCGGTTTTTGGGGCGGGGCGGGGCAAGGCGATGTTAAAAATTGTTGGGGGTCAAGTTTAGAGTTCAAAATCTCTAACCCAACCCGACTGAGACTATTTAAAAAATTATTAAAATTATTTACGAATTTACCATCATCCATATATATATAGGGATAGGATTCGTTTACACAATATAAAACTTAAAGAGTTTTACACTTTTTTAGATCGTTGGATGAGTGAAACGAATGGATGAGATTAACAGTAAATATGTGAAGATTATCACTTGAAAAAAAAAGTAAGGAGTTAATCTGAGCCATCCATTCCCCCATTTAATGATCTAGAAAATGCGTAAAACTCAAAGAATTTTACTTTGTGTAAGTTGACCCTAACTATAGAGAGAGAGAGTATTAAGTAAAACCTCAACCACATTCATTTTTCTTTCCCTAGGGTCTGCAACCTCCTTATTCTCCATTCAAATCTTTTTCTCTTTTCTGTAACTTTTGATTTTATATCTTCTTGTTTTTTCTTTTTAAAAATGCTAACCACTAACCAAATATGCTTCTCATTCCGGTGTAAAAATTGAAAATTTTAAGTATTTTTACTATGTTCTTCGTTTTAGATCTAATTCTTTTTAAATTAATCTCTTTCATTTGTTATTTTTATATTTTTATTCTGTTAGAAAATAAAAAAATAATTAGTTATAATTTCTTAGTATTTTGGAGTCAGTTGGGCCAGCTGTTTCAGCCTATTAATTTTGTTAAGTTTGTAGTTTGTTATAATTTGGTTATATAAACCCACCTTTTGTTATGAGAAATAGACACCAGATTTAATTTATTGACTTGGTTTTCTCTTTCCCTAACCACCGTCATCTCCTTTCCACTTCATCGTTCATCATCTACTCCGGCAACCGTAATGAGTCCGTTCTCACATGGTATCATTCGCCACCAACGATCCTGACGCCATTTGATCCGTTCCGCTGCTATCGTTTTGGATCTGTCGTTTTGGTTTTCTGCTTCTTTAATCGGCGATTGTTGTTGTTGGGTTGTGTGGAGCTCGATTCGATCAACCAATTATGCTCACCAAGTGGTGGAGAGGTGGATATTTGGGTGGAAGGGTTAAGGAAGCTAAAAAGAATAAGACACAATGATTTTAGAGTGGTTCGGTCTTCTAACAAGCACCTACATCCACTACCTTAGCTTCCCACTAAGGATTTCACAATCAATCCACTAATTGATTCGTCCCCTTTTCTAGGATTAGGAGGAAACCCTTACAACCGATCAAGCTTCTACCCAAAGCCTTGATCAAAACCCTCTTTTACAAAGAGATAAATAAAGCAAACTTAAACCCTCTAATAGGTGTTTGTTTGCACAATGAAGCTCTCACCCAAAACCTAAAACACTTGAGCAAATTTGACAATTTTGGCTCACTAGTGTTTGTCTATACAAGAATTGACAAATTAAGTACTAAGACAATTTCTTGATCATTTGTTGATTGACAATTGAAGCATTAGCCTTCTCTTGATGCTTGGAGGTCCCTTTTATACTCCCAATTGAGTTTATAGCCGTTTAGGACCGTTGGGGTTGAAATAGAGTCGTTGGAGCCTTTAATTCCCTCCATAAATGCAGTCTGCAGCTCCCCGTTTCGAAACGCTCGAAGCCGTTTCGAAACACCCTCAATATAGAAAGAGCCGTTGCAGTCTGTCAGGGTACCCGTTTCGGAACACCCCCTTGCCGTTTCGGAACGCGTATCGGAACGCTATAAGCCCGTATCGAAACGACCTGCATTTAAAAGTTAGTTGGGAAAGAGCCGTTGGGGTTTATGACCGTTGTGGTCAGTGCCACGTGGGCGTATCGAAACGGCCTAGCCTGTTTCGAAACGCTGGCCCCGTTTCGATACGAGTATCGAAACGTTTTGGCCACTGGAGGCACCTGTTTCGAAACGCCCTAAGGTGTTTCGAAACACTTGGTCAGTTTTGTTAAAATTGGCCTTTGAAAACATGAAAAACCTTTATGAAAAATTCCTTAAATATTATTTCAAGTTGTTTGGACTTTGGAAATGTTTTAAATACTTTTTAAATCAGTCCAAAACATTTTTCAATTATTATATCAAAACATTAGTTCTACAATCTCCCCCTTTTTGATATAATAAAACCACTTGAAAAATTGTTTGGAATTCTCCCCCTTTAACTTATAAAATGTGAATAAGAGAATAAAATTTTAATTCACATAAGGCTCCCCCCTATTCATTTTGAAAATTCAATTTTTCAAACCATTTCTCCCCCTTTTTGTTATATCAAAAAGATTTAAAACATTAAGTTCAAAAATAACAATAGAGGTAAAAAAAATTGACAAAAGTAAGAATTTGGTTTTAAAATGGCTCCCCCTTACTCAAGGCATCATTGAAATGTTAGTCCAACATATATGATCATCTAGTTGAATTAAATAAAAATAAGACTAATAAAATCAAAACAACTAGAAATTTTACCAACACTTGAACCCAAGGGAGGATGTGAAGCCTTCCTTCTTCAAGTGTTCTTTCTTGTGTGTATGGAGCTCCCCCTCAATGTTTGACTTGTTGAACATCTCCATCACACCTAGAATAGACAATCAAGTGACTTTTGGTATCCAAATTGCTTTGGATCCATAAACGTTAGTTGCACAAAATTTAGTCCCCTTTGGAATCCATTTTTCAATTTCATCCCTTTTAGTTGAAGTATTAAGTCCTTTTGGGACCAAACACTTCTAAAACATTTTCCATTTACAAATCTAGGGGCACTAGATTGTCTAACATAAAAATTTGATTTTCCAAAATTGTTTTTATTTTCAAGTTCCTTGGAAATCAAATCTTTTTCTTCTTGAACTTTTTGAAGCAATTTTTGTAAATCAAGACATTTCAATTCAAACTCTTCAAGTTTTGCTTCAAGTTCAAGTTTGGTTTTAGAAAGCAAATCATTTTGAATTTTTAACTTTGAAACCAATTTTTTGTTTTTCAAAATGTGGCTTTTAAAATCTAAAACCAAATCATCATAGGCATCTTGTAATTCATCAAAGGAATAAGAACATGAAGTAGATGAATTAGAAGTTACCCTTGAATCTTCTTCGATGGCCATAAGGCAAAGGTTGGCTTGTTCATCGTCGGTGGAGTCTTCATCACTCCAAGTAGCCAAATGTGCCTTCTTCTTATGGCTTGAAGTGCTTGCCCTCTCCTTTCTCTTAGGTTCTCGTTCAAGCTCTCTCAAGGATTTCTTCATGAACGGGGCACACTTCTTGAAGAGATGAACTATCTCTTCTTCTTCATCCTCCTCTTCACTTGAGTAGACATGATGGCAAGTGGAGGATTTGAGAGCCATGGCACTTGCATTGATGCCAAGCCCTTTGAGTTTCTTCTCTCCCATAGCTCTTATTTCTTCCCTTTTCTTCTCATCCTCTTTGTTCTTCTTCATAATTTGATGAGTAAGGAGTGACCCCATGAGTTCATCAAGCTTCAAAGTCTTCAAATTTTTGGCTTCGATGATGGCGGTCCTCTTTGAGTCCCAAGACTCGGGAAGTGAGTAGATGAGCTTTCGAACAAGCTTCTCCTCCGGGATGGCTTCTCCATAGCCTTTGAGACCATTGGTGATGGTGGAGAACCTATCAAACATCTTCTCGATGTTCTCTTCCGGATCCATTTTGAAGTTCTCATACTCCAAGGTTAGGAGCCCAATCTTGGTCTCCTTGACTTCATTTGTCCCCTCGTATGTGACTTCAAGCTTGTCCCATACCTCCTTGGCACTTTCACAAGAAGACATCTTCTCATAGATGGATGGACCAAATGCACAAAATAGAATGTGCAAGGCTTTGCAATTTAGCTTCATCTTCTTGCGATCGTCGGCACTCCACTCCGCCTTGCTTCTTTTAGGCACGAACGGACCATCTTCAACTACATCCCATAGCTTGTAATCTCTTGATTTGATGAAGAATTTCATCTTTGTCTTCCAATGGGCATAGTGAGCTCCGTCAAAGAAAGGCGGTTTGTCGATAGATTGTGCCATTTGAGCCGGTTGATGAATATGTGATCGAGCTTGCCGGATCTTCTCAATAGGATGTTAATCCTCTTCGATTGAGCCAAGCTCTGATACCAATTGTTGGGTTGTGTGGAGCTCGATTCGATCAACCAATTATGCTCACCAAGTGGTGGAGAGGTGGATATTTGGGTGGAAGGGTTAAGGAAGCTAAAAAGAATAAGACACAATGATTTTAGAGTGGTTCGGTCTTCTAACAAGCACCTACATCCACTACCTTAGCTTCCCACTAAGGATTTCACAATCAATCCACTAATTGATTCGTCCCCTTTTCTAGGATTAGGAGGAAACCCTTACAACCGATCAAGCTTCTACCCAAAGCCTTGATCAAAACCCTCTTTTACAAAGAGATAAATAAAGCAAACTTAAACCCTCTAATAGGTGTTTGTTTGCACAATGAAGCTCTCACCCAAAACCTAAAACACTTGAGCAAATTTGACAATTTTGGCTCACTAGTGTTTGTCTATACAAGAATTGACAAATTAAGTACTAAGACAATTTCTTGATCATTTGTTGATTGACAATTGAAGCATTAGCCTTCTCTTGATGCTTGGAGGTCCCTTTTATACTCCCAATTGAGTTTATAGCCGTTTAGGACCGTTGGGGTTGAAATAGAGTCGTTGGAGCCTTTAATTCCCTCCACAAATGCAGTCTACAGCTCCCCATTTCGAAACGCTCGAAGCCGTTTCGAAACACCCTCAATATAGAAAGAGCCGTTGCAGTCTGTCAGGGTACCCGTTTCGGAACACCCCCTTGCCGTTTCGGAACGCGTATCGGAACGCTATAAGCCCGTATCGAAACGACCTGCATTTAAAAGTTAGTTGGGAAAGAGCCGTTGGGGTTTATGACCGTTGTGGTCAGTGCCACGTGGGCGTATCGAAACGGCCTAGCCTGTTTCGAAACGCTGGCCTCGTTTCGATACGAGTATCGAAACGTTTTGGCCACTGGAGGCACCTGTTTCGAAACGCCCTAAGGTGTTTCGAAACACTTGGTCAGTTTTGTTAAAATTGGCCTTTGAAAACATGAAAAACCTTTATGAAAAATTCCTTAAATATTATTTCAAGTTGTTTGGACTTTGAAAATGTTTTAAATACTTTTTAAATCAGTCCAAAACATTTTTCAATTATTATATCAAAACATTAGTTCTACAGTTGTTCTTAGTCGCAGTTTCATTTGCACCGCAGATTGCTTCACTGGTTGTTATTGTCGATTCAGATCTCAGAGTTTGACCTCGATCCATTGTCTGATTCTCATAGATTGTCAGATGTGCAAATCGCAGTTCTTCTTGTCGTCTTTAATCAGAGTTTCACTCAGATTTGATTTTATCATCGTCGACATCGGAATCACCTTGTTGTTCACCTCTCCCTGTCACTTGTCGTACGCGTGCATGTGTCTCTCACTGTCAGGTTCCAATCGCCACATCATTTTATTGTCAAGTATGTTTGTAATTCTCTTATCACATCTTATCCTCGGTTGCATCTTGAGGTTCTTGGGGGTTCACAATAGTTATTTGAATCGAAATAACTCATTGATTGATTTGTTCTTGAGGTTCTTACGATTTGAGTGCCCTACCTGGTTTTATTTTTAAGCTATTAGATTTTGTGCAATCTGCTCTACACTCTAGTTAATTTTGTTTGGTGTTTTGTTGATTGTAATCTGTTCGAAGTTGAGGTTTGTTCGTGTTTTGAAGCTGCGTATACTCTTGTGGACTCATACCATGATGTTCTCTTGTTCATTCTTTGGAATTGGGAAATGAGCGTTGCTGTAGCATTGTGGTTGAACTTCTGTGTGGATCACTTCTTGCTGGTATATTCGATTGAGTGTTTTCTTTTTTGGTTGAAAATAATGAGATGGTTAGCATGTTTCATGTTCGACAAAATGTCACTGTGAATGATGAATACTTCTTTCGATTGATTGTGCCTTGCCTTAGATGCTTCACCTATTAGTGCATCTGGTCACCAAAGTTGGATTGAGCTATTAGTTCTTAATACGATTTGAAGCTGCCGGTGTTGTTAGCTTGTTCTGGTTATTGGTTCTGAGTTGATTGAGATTTGGTGAGTCTGGTTATTGGTTAGTGTCTCATGTTGTTGTACAAGCAGGTGATGGTTTAGGTTTTCTAGCTGATGTTACTGTTAATCGTTGGTCACTATTGCCACAGAATTGTGTTGCTCAGTAAAGTCAGATTTGGATTTCTTCATTACTGTTTTTCCACAAGAAATTTCGAATGAAAAGAATAATGTAGGACAAAAAGGTGAGTAAAGAAGAACGAAAGGATGAAGAACACCTTCGATTCTCAGTAAACCACCTAGAAAGAAATACAATTTCTATTTCAGAAGGAATTTCAGATGAAAGAATGGTGAAAGAAGAAAGAAGATTCTTTCTTTTCGGCAGCTCATCTTTTTGAAGAAAGCGTTTGTTCAAAGGCCGATTTATTGTTGTTCAAGCATCTCAACGGTTTGAAGAAGAAGAAGGATGAAGAAAGCAAGGTGAATGTTAGAAAATAAAAAAAATAATTAGTTATAATTTTTTAGTATTTTGGAGTCAGTTGGGCCAGCTGTTTCAGCCCATTAATTTTGTTAAGTTTGTTTGTAGTTTGTTATAATTTGAGTTATATAAACCTGCCTTTTGTTATGAGAAATAGACACCAGATTTAATTCATTGACTTGATTTTCTCTTTCCCTAACCACCGTCATCTCCTTTCCTCTTCATCGTTCATCATCTACTCCGGCAACCGTAATGAGTCCGTTCTCACATATTCTGTTTTTATTCATCATTTGAGTTTTTGTTTCTGAGATTATACATATTTTCATATATGACAGTTTTAAATTTTCTGCGTTTCAAGTTGTAGTAACCTTTTCTTTTTCTTTATGTTTTTTTTGTGTTTAATATGTTTTAGGGTTTTTATTTTTGAGTTATATGGTTTGTAATCGGGTCTGGTAAGATGAGTCTGTGTTCTAAATCTTGGGGCGGGTATTTTAGTACTTAATTTCAGATCGGGCCAGAGTCGAATTGGATATATTATATATCGAGTAAGGGTCGTATCGGGTAAAAACCCGCCCGATCCGCCAGTTGTCATCCCTAGGGAAACTCTTTGATTACCTTTTTTTTTTCATTTTCATTCAAATGTTATTTGTGCTTTGATTTTAATAGAATGGAAAATAGTATTAAATGTGGGTCTGTCGTTTGCTTCAATCCATTTGTGGTGACGTTGATAAGAAAATATGGGCTTAAGTGGATTGTTGAGTGGGCATGTTTTGGACGACTCTAATATGATTTATTTTCTTAAATTATTTTATATACAATTATCGTATGTATCAAGTGATTTTTTGGGCTTAAGTGGATTTTCTTTTGCCTGACGGGTACTTATCTTTGAGTCTGCCCCCGACATGTCCGCGACACACAATGCAAACACATCTGGATTGTCCCTTAGCAACTTTAAAAACCTCCTCATGTGATGTTTGTCTAATCTTGATGCTATCCTGGTAATTTTTGAAGGATCGCCAGGATACAGCTCTATATTCACCATTTTATCCATCGACTCTGGTTTACTGTATATGCCTTCTTCCCTAGCGTCGAGACTTTTCAAGTTCATCATAGTCTTACTTAAGACGTTAAGCTCGAGTCCTCTTATCTATACTGCAACTCCTCATCAGTTGTGTTTGAGCTAACTGAAGGGACAAAATGTGGCATTGCCTCACCACCCTCTGGTCGGCCTGCATGCAACCTTCTCCTGAAGGTGTAGGGAATTTGACTTGCAGATAGAATGGGGTCGCAAATCATCTTGACTTTTCTCATCAAAGGTCTCCCAAATATGGCATTATATGCCGATTGGTTATCTATGACTAAAAAATTAGCCATTTGAGTGGCTTTATTTCCATCATCACCCATAGTTACCGGCAACTGAATGGAGCCTTTTAGCTCAATAGGTTGATTACTAAACCCATATATCAGGCTTGTTGATTTTAATTCTATTTCTAGAATCCCCATCTGTTTAAACACGTTCCAGCTTAATACCTCCACTGCACTGGCCGTATCTACCAGAAATCTTTTAACATCGTACCCCGCTATCAAAGATGTGACGACAATGGGGTCATTACTCTCCTCATCCAAGAGTTTATCTTCTTCTTTTTTCAGAAAAAGAGACTTTCCATGGTTCCCTACATTTTAATTTCTTCACCGAACTCTCTGATATCGATATTACACTATGCATGTGTGCCTTGTGCTTCAAACTCGATTGTGACTAGTCCTCACTAGTCACTAGTGCCAATAATCACATCTATAGTACCCCCAGTTAGGGGTGTGAAAAACTGACCCGACCTGGTAACCTGCTTGAAACTCGATCGAGTCAGAACCTGGTTTAACCCGAGAATTCAAAGACCGAACCCGACCTGCACCCGACCGAAACGAACCCGAACCCGAATTTGACCTGTAACTGTAGAAACCGAACCCGAACTGCACCCGACCGAAGTGAACCCGAACCCGAATTTGACCTGTTACTGTAGTAACCGAACCCGACCTGCACCCGACCGAAACGAACCCGAACCCGAGACTAACCTGCCAGATAACCGATTTAACCCGACCTGTTTGGACCCGACCTGAAATGAACCCGACCTGAAATGAACCCGACCTGTTTTGAACCCGACCTGTTTTGAACCTGAACTGTTATTGACCTGAACTGTTCTTGACCTGAACTGTTCTTGACCTGAACTGTTATTGACCTGAACTGATATTGACCTAAACTGATATTGACCTGAACTGATATTAACCTGAACTAATAATATTATTTGATTTGCTAATAATGATAATTATCTGACATTTAAAGAAGTTATATTTAATGAATATTTTTTTAAATAATAAATCCATATTATAGTATAAAGTCCATATAATAAAGGTCCATTACATACATTCAACTCTGAAAGTCCATTTACAAAGCCCAAATCCCTTTTGTTATAAATTTTCCCGCTCATTCTAATATACCAAACTTAAACATACACAAAAACCACTATGAACCTCATTTTCCCGCTCAAAAACTACCACATGGCAGTCCATAACTGGCCCGTTTAGCCTTCACTTGGATCATGGTTTTCTATCTCCATTAGTTGGATCCAGCTGACCATATGATGTCATCCATGAGGTCACTTTCCAAAAATAATGTCAAGTATTGAAAAATTTTAAAATTAATAATAATTTCAAGTATTAATAAATTAATTAACTTAACTTCAATTAAAAGATAAATTGAATTAATAATAATTTTAAGTATTAATAAATTGTATTTCTAATTAACTTGACTATTATTTTAAAATAACTTCAAAGATAAACTATTATACTTAATTAACTTAAGTGGAATGAATAACCATTATTAATTTAAAATTTTATACTTAATAAAATTAAGTTAAATGAGTAAAAATTATTAAATTAAATCTATATTCTTAATTAAAATAACATGACTTAAATTTTTTATTATAGGAATAAATTAATGCTAAATAATTATTTTTTTATACATTCTGACTCTACAACAATGTCGGTTCGGTGCCCGAGCAATTCACATGGCCGGTAAAATTCCCAAAATACCTTTTTTCTCTCTATCTTGTTATTTAATACTTACTTATTTTATTATTAATATTTATGGTATATTATTAATATGGTCATTAAAATCTGACAATACTCTCTCTCCTATTTATAGTAGTTGACTGAGATGATGTAAAGCTGACATTAGTGTGCCAACTGGATCCAGCTAATGGGGAGAAGAAGAACATAATTTGTGGCAAAGCTTACGGACCAATGAATGAGCGCCACCTGTCATATTTGAGCGGGAAAAATGGGTTTTCAGCTTTAGTTGTGTTTGTTGGGCTATTGTTTACCAAATTTGGGCGGGAATAATCATTAGGAACTTAATTTGTGGTTTAGGGTTTAGGTTAAATGTTTAGGTTTAGGGTATTAGGGTTTAGTGTTTATGAAGCCTTTAGGTTTAGGGTAATCCTAGATCGAGGGTTTAGTGGTTATGGTTAATTACTCATGCTTTAGGGTTTAATGCTTAGGGTTTAGAATTAGACATTAGGGGTTTAAACCTTAAACCCTAATATTTAATCAATGAACCATAGTCCCTAACCCTAAACCCTAAACAATAACCACTACCCTCTAAACCATAAAACCCTAATATTTAATCTATAGCTCATAGTCCGTAATCCTAGATCGAGGGTTTAGTGGTTAGGGTTAATTACACATGCTTTAGGGTTTAATGCTTAGGGTTTAGAATTAGACATTAGGGGTTTAAACATTAAACCCTAATATTTAATCAATGAACCATAGTCCCTAACCCTAAACCCTAAACAATAACCACTACCCTCTAAACCATAAAACCCTAATATTTAATCTATAGCTCATAGTCCGTAATCCTAGATCGAGGGTTTAGTGGTTAGGGTTAATTACTTATGCTTTAGGGTTTAATGCTTAGGGTTTAGAATTAGACATTAGGGGTTTAAACCCTAAACCCTAATATTTAATAAATGAACCATAGTCCCTAGTCCTAAACCCTAAACCCTATACATTTAATTACAAATAATAATAATAATAATAATAATAATAATAATAATAATCATAAAACTAATAATAATAATAATAAGCATAGTAAATATATAATAATAATAATAATTGTATTTAAGTATATAATAATAATAATAATAATAATAATAATAATAATAATAATAATAATAATATTACTAATCATAGTAATAATAATAAAAATAATAACTAATAATAATAATAATAATAATAATAATAATAATAACTAATAATAATAATAAGCATAGTAAATATATAATAATAATAATAATTGTATTTAAGTATATAATAATAATAATAATAAACCCTAAACCCTAACCACTAAACCCCAAAACCTAAACGCTAAAACCTAAACGCTAAAAACAAAAACCATTAATCCATCAATATATATATTACATGTACGTATGTACGTATCATTTTATGAACAGTAAACCCTAAACCCTAAACCCTAAACCTTAAACCCTAAAAACCATAATCCATCAATATATATATAATTAATGTAGGCATGTTTGTATTAATTTAAGATCACTAAACCCTAAACACTAAACCCTTAAACCCTAAACCATAAACCCTAAAAACCATAATCCATCAATATATATATATATAATTAATGTAGGCATGTTTGTATTAATTTAAGATCATTAAACCCTAAACCCTAAACCCTAAACCCTAAAAACCATAATCCATCAATATATATATATATAATTAATGTAGGCATGTTTGCATTAATTTAAGATTACTAAACCCTAAACACTAAACCCTTAAACCCTAAACCATAAAACCCATAATCCATCAATATATATATATATAATTAATGTAGGCATGTTTGTTTTAATTTAAGATCATTAAACCTTAAACCCTAAACCATAACCCCTAAACCCTAAAAACCATAATCCATCAATATATATATAATTAATGTAGGCATGTTTGTATTAATTTAAGATCAGTAAACCCTAAACACTAAACCCTAAACCCTAAACCCTAAAAATCATAATCCATCAATATATATATATATATATATATATATAATTAATGTAGGCATGTTTGTATTAATTTAAGATCAGTAAACCCTAAACCCTAAACCCTAAAAACCATAATCCATCAATATATATAATTAATATAGGTATGTTTGTATTAATTTAAGATCCCTAAACCCCAAACCCCAAACCTTAAACCCTAAACCCTGAAAATAAATCTAATAGTACCAACTATATATATATATCACATATACATAATCCCCTAACCATAAACCCTAAACCGTAAAAATAAAAATCATAATCCATCAATATATATAATACACATAACACAATAAACCATAAACCCGAAGGAACCCGACCTGAAATGAACCCGACCTGAAACGAAACCGACCTGAAATGAACCCGACCTGAAACAAAACCGACCTGAAAAGAACCCGACCTGAAACGAAACCGACCTGAAACGAACCCGACCTGAAACGAAACCGACCTGAAACGAACCCGACCTGAAACGAAACCGACCTGAAATAAACCCGACCTGAAACGAAACCGACCTGAAATCAGCCTGTCAATTAACCGTTTTGACCCGACCTGAAATGAACCGACCTGAAATGAACCCGACCTGAAATGAACCCGACCCGAAATGAACCCGACCTGAAATGAACCCGACCCGAAATGAACCCGAACCCGAACCGAATCGAGTCAAAACAAAAAATGACCCGAAATGACCTGTAACCGATTTGACCCGACCTGACAGAGCCCGACCTGAAACCCAACTGTTGACCTGTTTTTACATCCCTACCCCCAGTGCACTTGGCTGTCTCTGTGGCTGTCTTGCCATCTCATTCGTGTTGCTCCCCGGTCATCTCTATCCCGCCTATTACGGGAAACAAGGAACCTCTCCAACTGCCCCCTTCTAACGGCAGACTCGATTGCGTTCTCAAATGCGCACAATCATCACTGTAGTGGCCCTGCTCCTTGTGGATTTCACACCTTCTTTTGGAGCACTCCCTCTGGTCGCTTGGCCTCAAAGGATGCGGGGGTCGCAAAACCAACCAACTATTCATCTTTTCTCATGTCACTAATCAATTCATAATCAATTTCTATGTATCCACTCCCTTCTTATTTGCATGGTATAAAAAGTGAAAATTCATCTTTTAAAAAAAATGACATAAAAAAAGAAATTATGTACCTGATTTTTAGTGGATGGGACTATGGATGATGTGAGTGGTTACAATTTTTCTAACTTTTCAAACATGATATTCCAGTCAACTTTCAGTTGTTTACAATGCTTATTGCATGGGAAATTACTTTTATCCCTCCAAAATCAATCTCGAACGTGCACCCTAAGTTAAAAAAAATACTATGTTTAACATTATTTTTGGAAAGTACGGTGTAAAAATGTTTGGCATAAGGATAATTTTAACCCTTAACGTTTATATTTTTTGTCATTTTGACCCTCATTCTTTTTTTGGGATAAATTTAGCCATCAACCTATATATTTTTGACAAATATCTTATTTTTTAACTAGCATGATGACTGGACCGTTAAAAATTTAACGACGGTGACATGTCATATACATGTGATAATATATTTTTAAATGACATGGCATATAACCTATTAAATACATACATGTGGAATATAATTTCATTCTAATATAAAATATAAAACAATTAAAATTTAAATAGAATATTAAAAATTAATTAAATTTAAAACAAAAGCCTGCGTGAAAATTCTCAACCCTATAACTACGATAAAATTAAAATCCAATCTAAAAAAAGTATGAACACAGTCTGAAGAGGAAGGGATTTGTAGAGATTACTTACCGGTGAATCAAAGGTCACAGTCTGAAGAGGAAGGGATTTGTAGAGATTGCTTACCAATGAATCAAAGGTAAAGGATTTGATACTAATCAATTGGGGTTTTTTATTATTTTAGTTTAGAATTTAGGAATTTTAGTGTTTAATCTAAATCGTAGGGTTTAGGGTTTTGATTTATAGTTTAAGATTTGAACTTGAATTTAAAAAATAGTAAATTTGAGGGTTTAGAGTTTTGATTTATAGTTTAAGGTTTGAACTTGAATTTAAAAAACAGTAAATTTGAGGGTTTAGGTTTTTATTGAATCTAAAAACATCCCAAAATAATAAAAGAAATACAGAGTAAATTTGTTTAAGGTTTCGAAATATGAAAACTTACAATGGTTAAAGATTCTTAAAGCTATATTTTCATTTGAACAACGTAAAATCAATGTTCCTTCAACATTCAAAATAGGTTTTTTAACTTGAAACTTTGAAAATAATGAATCTAGTGATGGCTGCTTGAAAATATACAAGGATCTTAATTACAAATTTAACTTGTTTGTGGTATTTATGCATGGTAATTTGGCTATGTTAATAGTCACATTGTTGGTGTATTCAGTCTCAACATTTGGGTGACATTAGATTTATGAATCTATAACATATATTTGTATAGCATGTGTGACAACTTAAAATTACTTTTATCCATTTGTAAACCAACATGTCTTTGCATTTGAAATAAAAATAGGAAAACATGGTGAACTTGAGTTGTGAAACGATGAAACTAGCTTTAGCTGGAATAAAATTTAATTAATCTTAATTATTTTTTTATAATAATTTTTGAACCAAATAACTAATTTACTATATCATGATTTGATGACATTCAAATTTTAAATTTCTACTTGAAATTTTTAGTATGCAAGTAAGCTAGTTAAATGATTGATTTATCTTAATTTTAGATGTTAGTATGTCCAAGTAATTTTTATTTTTTTTAATGACATGTATTTCCCAATTTATCACTACATTATTTACTCATTGTGTTTATGTTCTATTTGGAAGCAGATGTCTGCTGAAAAATATTATTTAAACTTGCATGTGGGTGGGCGATTTGTGCGTGATCCATATCTTAGGTATGTGGATGGAACTAAGCTTAAAATTGAAGAGGATCCTGATACTATTTCATACATCGAATTATGTCGAATAATACAAGAAGATCTGTCATTTAATACTGTTGAAATTATTTACTTTTATGTGCCTAACAGTAAGAGTTTATATGATGGACTTAGAGTAGTATGGGATGATAGCAGCACTTTAGATATGATTAATTGCTGGTATAAATGCTTTGAGATTGAGTTATATGTGGAGCATAAAATCCATAGTCTTAACATAATAGAGGATGAATCTTTATTATTAAATGAAGGGGATGCATGGGTTGGTCAGGAGGTTGAGAGTGCTGGTCAAGGGGACATTGAAGGGGTTACACAAGGAGTTAATCTATGGACAGAGGGTGCTAGTCAAAGGGCTACTGAGGGGCCTACTCATGGTGTTGATCTGGGGGCTGATCAAGACATTGAAAGGGCTAGTCACGAGGTTGATGATGAAGACAGTGAAGAGGGTGAGAAGAGAGACGATGGTGATGATGTCTATCTCATTAAAGTTAGATATTTATCAGATGGTAATGATGATGAAGAGTTGCAAGCTGGTAGGGAAAAGTTAAGAAGATCACAAGAAAAAATTGTAATAAATTTAGAAGAGTCTGAAAGGGACGTTCAAGAGGACGCAGAATTTGTAGAAGAGCATGAAAAAGGTACCATAATTAAAAATTGTCATGATACATAATACTATAATTCTGATGACAATAGTCGTATAACCAAGTGTAGTTTAGTGGAGGAAGATGAATATTGTGCGAAAATGAAAAGTATGTTTTCGGTGTACAATCCAAACGTTGAGAATCCAGAATTTTGTATAGGAATGCTCTTTAAAGATGGAAAAGAATTTAAAGATGCCATTAGAAAATATTCACAACTTTCAAGAAGAGAGTTGAAGATTGTTAAGAATGAACCAAAACTGATAAGGGTTAAATGTCTTGCCTCTGCCAAATGTCCTTGGAGAATCTTTGCAAGTTATAGTAGGGCCACACGTTGTATACAGGTGAATTTCTTTCATTGCACTTTAATTTTAATTATATTATTTATTTTATATGTATATTTTTTAATATTCTTATTGTACAGGTGAAGAGTTTCCAAGATGAGCATAACTGTTGTGTGAATTTCCACAATAAGATGGTTAATGTTGCTGACCATTTTGAAGCAACTATAAGGGATCATCCAAAAATGAAGTTGAAAGAAATTCAACGAAGGGTCGCTTCAGAGATACATGTTAATGTCAATCTTATGAAGTGCAAAAGAGTAAAAAAAAAAAGAGTCAACGAGAGGTTGTCTGGAAACTTCAAGGAAGAATTTGCTATGTTATGGGATTATGCAGATGAGTTGAGGGCAAAGAATCCGGGCAGTACAATTAAGATGGCAGTGCAGAGAGTGACTCCAAATTCTCCCCCTCATTTTAAAAGGTTCTATGTTTGTTTTGATTCTTTGAAGAAAGGTTGGAAAGAAGGATGTAGGCCAATTCTTGGGTTAGATGGTTGCTTTTTGAAAGGACCATTCAAGAGTGAGCTATTATCAACTGTTGAAAGAGATGCCAACAACCAAATGTACTCGGTTGCATGGGCTATAGTTGAGGTTGAGTGTACAGATTCATGGGCATGGTTTTTAAATCTACTTGCAGCTGACTTGAATCTAGAGGATGGCTTTAGATTTACCATAATTAGTGATCAACAAAAGGTAATAACAATTTAGTTATCTTATGTGATATATTATATTTCTTAACATTCTAAATATAAAATTTGTTTTATCTTCACAGGGTTTAGAGATTGCTATTAATGATGTTCTTCCTAGAGTGGAACATAGGAATTGTGCACGACATGTTTTTCCCAATTGGATCGGACGGAAGAAAATGAAATCTTACGAATTTGATTTTTGGGAGATTGTGAAAGCCACAACTGAGAGAGAATGGGAAGATAAAGTTGAAGCTCTTACAAAAAAAGATGAGTTGGTTGCGAAGGATTTGAAATCCAAATCCCCTAAAAATTGGACAAAGGCTTTTTTTGGGTGTCATAGTAAGTGTGATATGGTCGATAACAATATTTGTGAAGCTTTCAATTCTAGCATTTTGGAGGCAAGGTACAAGAGTATAATCACAATGTTAGAAGAAATCAGAGTAAAGTTGATGACTCGAATTGTCGAGAGGAGAAAGTTTTGTAAATCATGGAAGCATGACTATGGTCCTTTAGTGAAGAGAAAATTTGATCAGAATAAAAAAGACATCATTGAATGGCAAATGGTGTGGAATGGTAATACTGGTTGTGAAGTGAAGAAAGGGTGAAAACAATACATAGTGAACCTACAAGAGAAGATTTGTAGTTGTAGGAGTTGACAATTAACTGACTTGCCTTGTCAGCATGCTTGTTGTGCTATATGGCATATGGGTAGTGACCCCGATGATTACTTGGATCAATGTTACCATAAAAACACCTACATGAAAGCATATGCTTATGCTTTGCATCCTATTAATAGATCACATGAATGGACCAAATCTGGGATTGAGTCTCTGCTTCCTCCTATTGAGAAAAAGATGCCAGGGAGACCAAAAAAATAAGAGAAAGGCAAAAAATGAACTAACGAAAAAAAAACCTGGACAACTTAGCAGGGTTGGCTTGATAATGAAATGTAGAATTTGCGGAGTTGAGGGTCACAACAAACGAAGATGTCCACAATAGGTATATACTATTTAATCTTACAAATGTGGTTTTATGTGTCATTTATTAGTATTGGACTTGGTAACAATTTTTTTTTAATTTTTTTGTTTAACAGCAAAGCAGTAGTCATGTTCAAAATACAGAGGCTACAACAAATGATACTTCAATACTTATAAATCTTTCTCCATGATATATTTGATGTATATTAAATGGATATGCAGTTTTGTTAATTTACTTTGTTTGATGTAGGGACACAATAACCCACAAATTGTTGGATCTGCTTTAGCATCTCAGCCTAATAGGACTTCATCAACATTCGTTATGCCTGATAATTTGTCAAGTAGTACACATCAAGAGAAACAAAAGCAAAGCACAATGGATGGTGTAATATCAAGGACTAGAATACCAAAATAGTTCACAGGGTTAGGCCTTTACGCAAATCTGAAAACTGGAGAGCAGACATATTATGTAAGTTTTACATTTGGTTATAACATTTTTTAAAATGTTGTTTCTATCATAATTAACTAAAATATTACATTTTGTAGTCTTGTTTGAAATCAAAGATATTCGACTCTCGTCAGATATCTATTGCAGGTTCATCGGTTCAAAGAAAATCTCCAAATAAGAAACGCAAGTCCATTGAAGATCCTAGAAACACTCAAGATGTAGTTTTACAGAAACAACTAAAGCAGTAATAAGCTTATGTTAGATTATAAGTCATATTTTGGTACAGTAACTTAACTATACAATATAGATTTTTGTTACAACTTTTAATAATTTGATTTTAATAGTGTTAATTTTTGTTAGTCAACAGTAGTTTGTTAATATGATTATGATATAATTACTTTTGGATACAGTTACATTGTTTGAGATATCGTATTTTGGTATAAATATTTTTTTAAATAAATGGTATAAATGCTTTTGTTGTTTTGTTTCTTTTATTATTTATTGGTTAAATTTCACAAATGAATAAATGATGTACAATAAAATGTTATTGGTTCCTTTTCCTCCTTAAATTTAACATGAATTACCTTGTGTGGAGACATCAATTAACCTAAAAAACATCGGCACACTTGTTCATGTTAAACTAGTTTTAAAAATGTGTTTAAAATAATTCGTATAGACATCTTTGAAATATTCGATTATATTTGGTAGTCCAAAAGTTTTTCTTCTTCATGCTCTTTCTACTTTATATTGCAAGAGCATCAAATTTCTGAATTGAAAACAAAATGTTATGGCATATACTCACGAATGTTTGGTATTAATATCTCCACGTAAATGATAACATGCGATTATGATCCTTGATAAACAATGCTGGAGAAAATGACTTTCAAGTTTTAATTACTTCCCATAAGACATGAAAGGCATACAAGCTTGCATGAGACCTTGCTTTAATATTTGTCTTTTGTGGGTAAAATATAAGAGTGACTTGGAATGCTAAAGTTCAATTCTGCAACACTCTACCATTGAACAATTTGGTATCACATTCCCTAAATTTTAATCAAGCCTAATTAGTTTTCAGTTAAAATATATCCTTTTATTTAGAAATTTTGTTTTTCTTATAGAACAGTTGCTTCAATGGGGATTGCCTTTTTGTTGGTCTATGATATGTTTTTCGTTTGAAAAAAAAGAGCATGCGATCTAACTAAAATATTTTTAAGAAATTCAACACAAACATATAGAATGCTTGAAAACAAATAAAAATATTTTAACTGTAAATTATTATTTATAATAATAAAACTGCAAAAGTGATATAATATATACGAAAAAAAATGTTTACAATGAATTCAAAATAATTATGCGCCTTCTCAATAAAAAAACACGATAAAATAAATTAAAACATAAAATGCATAACAAGAAGGATCAAAGTCACTGTCAAATTTTTTTGGTGGCTAAATGAAAGTTTGTTCGGGTGCCCACAAGAAGATAGTTGTCAAAACATAAAAAAGTTTGTCACAACAATCAGATCAAACTATCATAGATTGAAGATCACATCTATCAGAGATTCGCGTAGCCTACTTAAAATTATCATAAGAACACAAGTTAAAAACTTATTCATTCTTAACTACATCGTGATCAACATCAAATTGAATCCCAACACAAGACAAATTAGAATAACAATAATCGAGCTTAAGCTAATTTCACTTCCCCAAAAGCAACAATGAATCAATTTATCCCTTCGCAAGATCATTCCCATGTCTTGTTTTAGTGATTCACGAGGGATACAGTCCATACTTACTCTTAAAAAGACCTTTTGTAAAGATGAATCAATAACATAAAAATTTTCGAGACAATCTTACGAATTTAAAAAATAACACAAACAAAAATAAAGATCACCCTCAAAAACCAGGACATCCAACTTACTATCAATGTCAAAAACAAAAAAAATTGACACCACAAAAACAACAGAGAATAGAAATTCACATTGCTCAAAAACCTACGAACATAACTAAAATTTGCAACATCACCCTTTTGCAAGAGTAACCAACTAACTAAAGCAGCTTAAAACGATATGAACTCTCACCCATCACAACCCAAAATATTCAGGCAACGTATAAAACTCTAGATTTAATTCAAAATCCTAAACCCTTCGATTTAGATTAAACACTAAAATACTTAAATCCTAAACTAAAATAATAAAAAAACCCAATTGATTAGTATCAAAATCCCTTACCTTTGATTTACCAATAAGTAACTCCACAAATCCCTTCATTTTCAGACTATGTTCATACTTTTTTGGAATTTTGATTCTATCGTAATTAGGGTTGAAAATATTTACGCAGGCTGTTATTTTACATTTAATTAATATTTAGTATTTTATTTAAATTTTAATTGTTTTATATTTTATATTAGAATGAAATTATATTCCACATGTATGTATTTGATAGGTTATATGCCATGTCATTTAAAATATATTCTCACATGTATATGACATGTCACCATCGTTAAATTTTTAACGGTCCAGTCATCATGCTAGTTAAAAAATAAGATATTTGTCAAAAATATATAGGTTGAGGGCTAAATTTATCCCAAAAAAAGAATGAGGGTCAAAATGACAAAAAATATAAACGTTAAGGGTTAAAATTATCCTTATGCCAAAATGTTTTTGAAAAGTGTTTTTGAATTAATTGATTTTAGATTTAATGATAGTTTTTCCCGTATAATGTTGTAGGTTTTTATTTCGTGAAGTGATGGGTGATTTTTATTTCACCAAATAGTGATGATTGTGGAATCTTTAGGAAATCCTGATGATTTAAGAGTTTTTTTAATTGCTTGAAGTCGTCGAGAAGAGAAGATGACTTTCTTTCCCATGCATTCATGCCGTTAGCGTTTGTCAAAAAAAATTGGCCTGAAATCCTCGAGATTTTTGGTGATTTTCAGAAGTCGGTTTGAAACAATATATATTAAAATGATATTAAAATCAAGCACTTTATTTCACAAAAAATAAAAAAATATAGAACACTATTTGAAAATTTTTACAGATTTAAGTGTTAAGTATTGCTGTCAAAAAGTACTTTTGAGAATATAAATGATCATTTTAGGCACAATGTAAGTTAAAAAAAATATTTTTTTAAATATGGTCACTGAATTTTTATTATAACCATAGAAGATATTATAATTAAAACGCATCCAGGAAGGAAAATAATGAAACTAATTTACCCAAATTTCTTACAACCCAAAAACAAAGAAAAGTGAAAAAACTTCTATGGAGATAAGCATACCATCAAAATTAAGAACCTTCCTGAATCTCCTTGTCTCCATCCAATCGGGACATAACTAATAAAAAAAGGAGTGGTGAGCGATCCAAATTATCAAGCAGAATGTTCCGCTACCCAGGACTGATTACATCGGCAAACAACCATCAACCGAGTGGGATCTACATTTGCGTGACCACTAACAAAATCATAATCATGAACTAGCGCCTATTAAAAACTCTATGTGACTATGTGAGCAACGATCGACCGCTAGGGTATGCTAAATCATGCCACAAGAAAAATGAAACAAAACCACAAAAACAAAGAAAACATGTCATAAGGACAAAAGAAAACGCATGTCACAAGGACAAAGAAAATGTGTGCCATAAAGGCAGAGGTTCTTATTAAAAAATAAAAAAAGAAAAAAACAAGAAAAATAATAAACACCGACAATCGACAACCAATAGCTTGGTGATTGCCGATCGCCGGCTAACGCAAAAAAATTAAAAAAATTTGCAAGCGACGCAGGATTGTTAGAGAGAAAAAACTAGGGTTGAAAAGTAAATCTCAATGTAAAATGATTTAAGTTAAAAAATATTAAAATGATATTAAAATTCTTTAATTTTATAATATATGAAATATATCGATTTAAATTATGATAAAAATATGTTTATATTTTTATTAACGGTAAACTACACCACATACCACTCAACTATGGCCGTTGACTCAAAAATGCCACCGAACTTTAAAAATGTGCAAAACTAACACTGAACTTTAGTTTGTGACTCGAAAATACTACTATGTCGTTAAATCTTAACAACCATGTTAAGTAAAAACGACTTCGTTTTGATGCGGTTGTTTTGAAGCCTTATTTAGCCCAAAATGACGTCATTTTGTTGGAGGAAAAAATATTAAAAACATGTGCTTGGAAGGATTTAAACCCAACACCTTCAAATAGAAAAACTAAATCTTGACCACTGAACCAACTTGAAATTATGTAATGTTTTACTATAAATATTATATATCTCAAACCACTTGAGACTAATTCAAATTATTTTATGAAATAAATAACATTATAAATAATATTAATATATAAATAATATAATATATATATATATCAATATATAAAAATAAAAGTGTATTGTTTTTATTTTTATATAATATTTATAATATAAATATATTATTTAAAAACACTTCAAAATATTCATAAAAATAATATATTTATATTATAAATAATATATAAAAAGTATCAACCCTAAATTCTAAACCTTAAACTACAAAGCACAGACCTCAAACCATAAACCTTATGGTTTGAGGTTTAGGGTTTATGATTTTTATATATTATTTATAATGTAAATATATTATTTAATGAATATTTTTTTACAAATAATATATTATAAGTAATATATAAAAAATCATAAAAATAATCTATTTTTATTGATATATATATGTAAATAATATATTTTATATATTAATATTATTAGTTGTATTATTTTTCATAAAAAAATTTGGTTGAACAAGTGGAGAAGTTTATATAATTTAAATAAAATATATTATTTTTATATATATTTTTTCGATTAATGGGGGGAAAGCGTCTAACACATGCCTCGTTAAAAAACCTCCCTAAGGCCTAGTGGAGGAAAAAGAGTGCATGTGATAAAGCTACAAAAGAAAACGAAGAAGCCTTAACCATACGCAACCGACAAAGTCACGAGACAACAAAACAAAAAGCACACCAAGCCTAACCTATACCGATCAGATGTTGTTCCGCTCCATGAAGCAAGTCGGCCTCTAACAAACAATGCACAGCCGCCGGTGGAACCTCCCATAGACTAGCACCTATCGTATCTTCCCGCATGGCCTTTGCAAACCAATCCCCAAAATAATCTTAACATTAATATATAAAAATTCTTAAACCCTAAATCCTAAACTCTAAAATTTAAGGTTTAATTTTGAAGTTTGGGGGTTTATGGGTTAAGTTAAGGGTTATATATATTATTAATATAAATGTATTATTTTTATGAATATTTTGAGGGTTTAAAAATAATATATTTATATTATTAATAATTTATAAAAATAATATATATATATATATTATATTTTTATATATTAATATAATTTATAGTATTATTTATTTCATAAAATAATTTGAATTAATCCCAAGTAGTTTGAGATATATAATATTTCTGGTAAAACATTATATAATATCATGTTCGTTCAGTGGTTAAGGCTTAACCTTTATATTTGAAGGTCCTAGGTGTTCAAACCCGTGCAAGTGCATGATTTTAATATTTTTCCTCTAGCAAAACGACGTCATTGTGGGCTAAAATAGGCTTCAAAACAGCCCTACCAAAACGATGTCGTTTTGACTTAACGTGGTGTTAAGAGTTAACGACGGAGTGATATTTTCGACTCACAATCTAATGTTCAACGTTAGTTTTGAACTTTTTTAAACTCCGGTGGCATTTTCGAGTCAACTGTCATAGTTGAGTAGTATGTGGTGTCGTTTACCCTTTTATTAATTAATAAATAATTTTTAACAATTGTACATTGTTTCATGATAAAAATTTTAAGAACCCAACAAGAGGTTTTAGTGGAAAAATGGATGATATTCATCTTAAGAGACATGAGTTCAATCGTTTTGTCTGTAAGGTGTGTGAGCTTTGTCAAAGGATTAAGAATATCTATGGACACATATTATCCTATAGTCACCTTTAGACTATTCAAAAAATATAAAAAAAAATTAAATAATTTTTATCTAAAAAATTTGATAAGAAAAATATAAATATTTTAAATTAATAAATAATTTATTAATTATTTAATGATATGTTGGTAAAAAAGTATAAATTTATAAATTATAAAATAAAATCATAAAATAATAAATGAAGGTTTAAACTTTAATTTGACTCTAAAACACTTTTGCACTAAAAAATAAAAAATTCAATTTTTTTGAGTTGATTTTTAAAAAAGAAAACACCCGGTTTATGGTGAAAATTGACTTAATATTGCAATTAAAAAGAATTTTGAATCTATTGCACTCACCAAAATATTTTTCAATATATTACACTTTGAACAATGCACGTTGAATTCGGATTTTTTAGAATCCATCTTGCTATAGTACCTACAATTTTTTTGCAATGAAAAATTACACCAATAGAAGTCGAATTGAGGCAAGAAGTCGGATATCTTTCTTTCCGACTTTGAACAATGGTGGTCAAAGTAGCAAGGTGGCAGAGACGCAGGGTGTGGGGGAGGGGGAGGGGGTGCAAGATTCCTGCCAGCGTGTAGGGAATCCTATTGCTTGGCATTGTGTTCGGGAATGAGGTGTTGGGATGTTGGATGGTGTTTAAAATCTGTGTTAAATAGGGTTTAGAATAGGGGTTGGGGTATTAAAAATTATTTAAAAATATTTTAAATTCTGTAGATGTAGGGAAATCTGAATGTTAAATGGTTATTAAAAGAGAGGGTAGGGGTAGATAACGGAAATAATTTAGTATTGTTTAGTGTGTTAAATAGGTGAGGTTGAAGGTAAAGTGTGGAAGAAAATCAGAGAAAAAAATTGAGTAAAGAAGAAGAAGAAAAATAGAAAATTTTGAAAAAATTATAGTAAGTTAGATTTTTTAATTTTGTTTTTAATATTTAGATTGTTTGTTAAGGAGTTATAATTAATTTTATTTTAGAATGTTGTGATATGTAGATCACCATTTATAATTTTAATTTTATGTTATTATTTAGGATTGTAGTGGTTTTGAAGTAGATGGTAGAAAAAAATTGTATAGGATAATTCTACGGTAAATGATATGCACCGAAGTGTACTACTTTTTATATGTACTACAATGTACCATTAATTGTTTTAATTAGTTTTGAAATCCTAAGGACCGAAAGTGTTATTATCCCCTTTTAGAATAAAATTTTAAAAATATTTTAATATTATTTTTTTAGATTTTCTTTTATTTTTTAATTCAAAAAATAATTAAACTTGTATTACTATAATAATTCCTACATTCACTTTAATTTAAGGGTAAAGTTCACAAATAGTCACTAAACTTTTTTCAAGTATTCAATTTGGTAACCAAACTTCCAATTGCTTCAAAGTTACCATTAAACTTTTAGTTTTGTTTCAATTTGGCCACTGACCCGCTAACAACGGTTAAAAGGGTGATGTGGACGTCAAAATATTTTGTATAATAACACATTTAGTCATCCACATTTGTAAATACAAACAATTTAGTCATGATTCAAAAGAAATAATAAATTTAACCCCTATAAGTTACACATTATTTTAATTTGACCCTATTTTTAATTAAAAATAAACTCTTAAATAATAAATTCTTTCCGGTCTAAAAATCTTCCTCCACATCATTCAAACAAGTGGTCTGCGTGTTATTGGTGGTCGATGGTGCCAAAGATTGAACACTTACTAGGGATCCCCATTTTGCAAAGCATTTGAAGTAGTTAAAGACATAGATACATTTGGTAAAGCTAGAGAAAAATTCTAAGTCTCAAGCTTTGGCCTTTTCTCCCTATTACAATTCTATCTCTCCCCTTAAATTAAAGTGAATGTAGGAATTATTATATTAATAAAAGTTTAATTATTTTTAATTAAAAATAAAAGAAAATTTGAAAAAATAATATAAAAATTATTTTAATATTTTATTCTAAAAGAGGATGATAACACTTTAGGTCTTTTAAGATTTTAAAATTAATTAAAACAGTTAATAGTACATTACGGTACATATAAAAAATGTTGATGGGACATCTTTAATTGCGGCACCGATACTCGTTTCTTTTGGTGTTGTTATTGATTGGTCAGTGTTGATGCATGTGTGGTTGTTATGGTCAAGCTTCGTGTTGAGGATCAATTAGTTTTGGAAGCAGTGAGAAGTATATGTTGTTTATAATTAAGGGTAAACTACATAAATGGCCACTATAATATGTGTTTGGACTCGATTTGACCACTATACTTCTAATTGCAGCAATTAAACCACTAAACTATTAAATTGGACTCAATGTGACCACCAGCCGTTAAAACCTAACAGAGGAAATGGCGTGGGAGTTAGTAAAAATTGTATAATTACATATTTAGTCCTCGTTACTTATACATTCTATCAATTTGGTCCTAACTTTAATTTAATAAAATAAATTAATTATTTAATTAGGTGGTGACACGTGTCACCACCTTATTGGAGGACTTTTTAGTCATTTGTAACACCCGGGTTTGGGGGTCGGGAGAAATAAATAAATAAAATAATGCCTCGGTTTTGTTTTGCAAAAGTAAAATTTAAAGTATTGGACCAAATTTGTGATATTGAAGCCCAATAGCCATTTTAATGACATTTTTGTAAATAGTTGGACTTCCAAATTAAAAACCCCCCTTTTTAATTAAAACAAAAATTTGTCATCTTCATCTCTCCATTTCCACGAAAATGGAGAGCTTTTTCTCCATCTCACCATTTTATCCCATTTCACCTTCATCCTTAGAGCTTTTTGAAAGGTAAATATAGTTTTGACTTGGCCTTGCTATCCTCTACATTTTGGTATTTTTAAATTTCACTAAAACTATGTATTTTACATTTGGGTTTTTCAAAGTTTTAAGCTAAAAGGTTAAAGCTTTATGGGTTTTTTACTAAAGCTTTTGATTTGTTATTGTTAGATATGGTGTTTATGAACCAAATGGTCCAACATATATAATTTTTAAAGTGTTTTATAAGAATTCACGAATTTCGGTTTTGGTGGGGTTTTAGGAGGGTTTTTAGTTGAGTTTTGGGTGTGTTCTATGTTGGAAATGGAAGGCTAATGTTAGTATGTTAGTTGAGGGTTGTTTTGGAAGCATTTGGAAGTGTTAAATGTGTTGAAATCACGAGTTTTGGTTGAGGTTTATGGGCTGCTCGAGTTTGGTAATTTTGGGGGTTGTCCCGAACACTGCTGTCAACCATTATACCATGATATTTTCTTTTAACCTGCGATGGTAAAAACAACGTGAGCTTGGAAAAGCTCAGTAATACAAAACTACCAAAAGATGCTATAAGATCATGCAGATAAATGGTAGGCATAACATTTTCATGATGTTCCACGCAGTAACAGTCTCCATTTCTGTTCTACTATTTCGAGGTTGCACCATACTTGAGAATGACGATGTTTGATATTTATTCAAACATCAAGAATTAGACGGGAATTATATAGGCTGGTAACATACGGAGATGGAAACAGAAAGTTTAGAGTCTAGTGTGTTCCAACAGTGCAACGTTAATGCATGAAATGTAACAATGCAGTAAACTTTTTTTTTATTTTAAATACATTTATTTCAAGTAGCAGTAAAGTTCATTTTAATTCTTTATTTACCCTCCAACCATACTCCAGTATAGTTCTCCAGTGCGGTATCATGTACAGGCATTAACCCGAGCCCATTGGGCGTGGGTACCATCCTAAGGATATACCTTAGAATATGGGCGGCCCTTGCCGAAGCATAGGAACCGAAAACGGGCGGACCTGGCCGAAGCCTAGGATCCGAAAACGGGCGGACTTACCAGCTGGATCAGGGCTGAGCCGTAGATAACTTCATATCATGTCCCAATTACCCCAGTGAATCATATCATCAATAGTTCATTAATCAATAACTGTATTTCTAGTAATACATTATCCATATAGCATGTTTGTCGTATCGGGTGCATATACATATATCAGAAATATAGTACGATCATATTTAATTATAAAACATGTTATGTGAGTCCAAATATGTCAATCAAGTGCACATGATCAGTATCATAACATGTAAAACAGTATGCAAAACAGTCGTGTGGCACACATGGAACACACTAGGTGGAACAATTTATTCCTTGGAGATACTTGACCTTTAACGGAAGAGAACACATTAAACTTTTGACAATTGAACGGATCTTTGAAACAAGGCCCCTATTAAAAGAGGGGTTTGTACTAACGGTTCAAACCAGATAGTCAGGAGATGATACATCAAGATCTTGAGAGTTTAGGCATATCATGAGTGATTTAGCCATTTAAGCCTACTAGGGGCATTATGGTCATTTTATCATACACGGGTATTTTGGTAATTTATACTAACAGGGCGTAAACAATGGCTCAAAAATTCTATTTGCTCATCAAGTTTCCAACCAGGCATTTAGAGATTCTACATCAAGATCCTTCACGATATTAGATACATTCGGGGCTATTTTGATTACTTGGGCCAACGAGGGCATTTTGGTCATTTAATGATCAGGGGTGATTATGTAATTTAGCCCCATCATGAGAAAATTAAGATTTACAATATTTAAGATTTCCAGAAGTTTATCGGGCCTCTAAAACCAATCGAACAACATGTCTCAACCTTACAGTACTAACCAAACCTTCTGATGTATGCACTTCACATGTATTATTTCCAAATAGTGATGGTATCGTATATCTGAAAGGCTGCCTTCATATTTCACCACAGGACTTGCCACGGAGTAGTCGAACTAATACTCTGTGCGGAAAAACTCCCATCCTTATATTAATATCAGGAGTGATTGACGTACATGGGTCATGCTTCAACCCATAAGGGCATTTAAGTCATTTCCAACTTTATTGGCATTTCTAGAATTTGTCAAGGGCAATTTACTTATTCCAGTCAAAGGGGGTATTTCAGTCATTTCGAAGCTCGGGATATCCATCATTCCTGTCAATTGAACCCCATATAGCATTTCAATCATTTAAGTACCCGTGGGTGTTTCAGCCATTCAAGTAATTGCGGTAACTCCAACCACTTCGTTCATTCCAAAACACGAGGTTAGACCCATCATCTCTGTTAATTTGGAAATTCCAATGCCCAAGCACATTTTGGTCGTTTGATGACTCGATTGTATCGGCATTTTCAATTCTTTTACTCAATTCAGCCATTAATAGCAATTATGTATCTTCTGATAGTTTAATTGATTCGAACATATAAAAAGTTTCCTCCACAAATTTATCTTCAGAGGTTTATTCAGGATTTACGCTAAATCCGAGTGCTTATCTTTCTTGAATAATTAAGCCTTATTATCGCATCTCTTTGAGTAATTCGAGACTTTTAGATGAATCAATTGTTTTACCGAATTTAGTGTAGGTTTCTGCACCACTTTCATTATCAGGGGTATTTCTGTCATTTTGGTTCAAGCATGTGGACTAGGTTGGGATTGGTAGACCCACCTAGAGTTGGGATTAGAGTGGTAGCCTAATCCCAAGCTTTAGTTAGAGACCTTGGTTGATCTTTAAAGTGTTGATTTATGCCTCGTGTTTAATCGTGTTTATGGTGGTTATGTATATGTTGTTATACATGTATGTTGAGGCATGGCTTAATGCATTGTTATATGCATGTTGAAGATAAATATGATGGGGATATACATATGTATGAATTATGATGTGATAATTGTGTTAATGATATACATGTGGTGTTGACATGTGAAATGATATTATGAGGTGGTTACATGATCCGAGGATCATGGTGAGTACATGCTAGGCATGGGAATGTGGTTTGTGCATAACGGTAAGTCATGGTGAGTACATGCTAGGCATGGAAATGTGGTTTGTGCATGACGGTATGTCATGGTGAGTACGTGCTAAGCACGGAAGTTGTTATGAAATGATATTGTGAAAGATTAATGAAATGTGTAGTATTGGCACTAGTATGCTTGGGTACAAATGATCGATCATTAGGATGTTAGTGTGCACACGTGAGTCAAAATACGCGCGTGGTCTTGATGATGGTAGTCATCAAGATGGAGTACGGGTTCGCCCAAAAATCTTCTTATATATATATATGTCGGTGATGAGTGGAATCCCATCGACGGGCGTGAGGATGAGTGGAATCCCCTCCGCGTGAAACGGGCGTGAGGATGAGTGGAATCCCCTCCGCATGAACGGTGATGAGTGTAATCCCACCGTCAGGTAATGGTTGTGTTGTTGGATGTGAGTTCCAACGGTTATCCGCGTATTCGAGTCATAGCTAGGTGCCAATACGAATTGTGGATTACGTTACTCATATGTTGAATATATGTGTTTTCCATATGTGTGGTTGGACTCGTTGAGCATGACATGGCATTGATACTATGTTCATGCATCATTTGTATTTTTGGCTCTTGCGGTTCGAAGGTAAGAACTCATGCATTCTACCTTGGTTGTATGCTCGTGCTTGGACCCTGCATCGTCGAGGCTTGTTTTATGAGCTACCCTCACTAAGCTTTTATGCTTACACTCCTTTTTGTTCGACAATGCAGATCAGTAGCTTGTGGGTGGCAAGGGCAAGGAAAAGCCTCCAAGTGTTGCTTTCGGTTAGCTCAAGTATGAACTTTAAATTGTAGATTGTAATAGTTAAGCAATGGGATAGGTGTTGTTGATTTGAATGCCTCGTTGTGTGTTGATTTGGTTTGGCTCTTGGTTGCCTTGTTTGAATTGCAAATCTTGTTTTTGTTGCATGTCTTGAATGCTTATATGTTTTGCTTCATGGTGTGAACCTTAAAGTGGTTGGTATGTCATCTTTTGGTAAATGCATGAGTCTCTTGGATGAATGATGCTTGATAGTGTTGGTTGCCTCATATGCTTAGATCTTGTTGGTTAAGGGTTGTTTGTATGTTGTGTGTGGCTAGAGGAGTCATAAATTGCATCTAGAGTCGAGCCTTAAATCGTTTTGTTGAAATTTGGAGACTTGTAGTGCAGGGCGTATCGATACGCCTAAGGGCCGTATCGATACGGTCTTGCCTGCAGGCCTCAGTTTTGGCTTGGCGTATCGATACAAGGGGGTGCATCGATACGATCTTTGCTCACTGGAATTCTGAGAATTTGGTGAGTTTTTGGCGTATCGGTACGGTGTTGAGGCGTATCGGTACAGTTTTATCTCGTTGAACACAAGATGTTGACCGAGAAGGTCGTATCGATACGCTCAAAGGCTGTATCGATACGGTCTTCTTGTGTTGACCATAAGGTGTTGACCATAAGGTGTTGACCTTGGTCAAGGCGTATCGGTACCCTTGATTGGTGTATCGATACGGCCTACTTAAAAAGGTAAAATGGGCTGTGTTAATGTGTTGCCTTGGTTGGTCGTTGATATGTTGTCTGTGTTTCCGCTGTCGTGTTTCACATAGGACTTATTAATGTCTATAGACAAGATAAAGTTAAAAGAAATTTTTTAGGGTTGCTAACCGAGGTGGGACCTTAACGGGTTTCGCGTCGGTTTTCCCCGTGTAGCCTACTCGAACCGGTCAGCCGACCAGACCGGGGCGAGGGGGTTACATTATTTATATTTAATTTAATAATTTTATTTCTCCCCTAATAATCTGGTGACATGTGTCACCATATTGGAGGAAGAAAAGAAAATCAAGGCGCATATGCCTATGGCATGGATCGAACTGGACTGGGTAAGGCGTGCAACATGCTTACCACTAGTCCAATTGTATCTTTGTGATATGTTGTACAAAACTTAATATATACCTTATTTTGTTGCTCATGCTAGGAAAAAAGAAATAAATATGAATTAAGGGGACTCAAACATGACATTTTTGGGATGCATAAAAACATCTAAACCACCGAAATAAATCAAATAATTAAATTATTAATAATTTTATTTTTATTAATTTTTAATTAAATTATTATATTAAAAATAAAAAAAATAAAATTATATTAAAAATTTATTTAACGAATCTAAACTCACGAAATTAATTTAAATGAATTGATATGACTTTAGAATTTTTAATTTTTAATATAATTTCATATATAACATAATTTAAATGAATTGATAAAACTTTAGAATTTTTAAAATTGTGTTTTTGAGTTTAGATTCGTTAAATAAATTTTTAATATGATTTTATTTTTTAATATAATAATTTAATTAAAAATTATTAAAAATTTAATTATTCGATTTATTTTGGTGGTTTAGATGTTTCTATGCATCCCAAAAATGTCATGTTCGAGTCACCTTAATTCATATTTATTTTCTTTTTCCTAGCATGACCAAGAAACTAAGATATATATTAGGTTATGTACAACATATCACAAAGATATAGTTGGCCTAGTGGTAAGCATGTTGCACGCCTTACCCAGGCTAACCCAGGTTTGATTCACGCCAAAGGCATATGCACCTTGATTTTCTTTTCTTCCTCCAATTAGGTGGTGACTAATTAAATAATTAATTTATTTTATCAAATTAATGTTAGGACCAAATTGATGGAATGTATAAGTAATGAGGACCAAATATGTTATTATACAAGTCTTTACTAACTGCCACGTCACTTCCTCCGTTAGATTCTAACGGCTGGTGGTCACATTGAGTCCAATTTTATAGTTTAGTGGTTTAATTGCTGCAATTAGAAGTATAGTGGTCAAATCGATTCCAAACTCATAGTATAGTGGCCATTTATTTAGTTTACCCTATAATTAAGTAGGCTCAACGTTATGGTTGAATTTTAGGTCAAATGATTTCTGATGGACCATGAGATCTTGTTGTGGATGCTTTTAAGAAAGACGCGTCAAGGCAAGGGATTCTTCTTATATAGTACTGAACGGTTTGTATCGGTACATGTGCGTTTTGTTAGCTAAGTTTCAAGTTAAAGATTGATTTGCCTTGGAAACCACGAGAAGAAAACATCTTATTGTTTTCTATGGGTACAATGTTAAGATTATATATAAGCTCGATGGTTTTCATTGACCTCGAGATCTTTTAAGTGTACTTTCGAGATCGATGTATCAGTGTATAAATTCTCTGATGTAGTACTGTGGTCAATACATCGTAAATTTTGGGAACGGAAATTGTACCTACCTTCTCCACATATTTTGAGAGGCAATGCGGAGTCGTGTGTTTGATTTGCCGTCATTTGGAAGTCTAATGTCGAGTTCTTCAGAGTTGTTCTGATGCTTTGATGTTTCTTAGTGGAATTAAAAAGATGATCGTGGATTTTGTAAGGGATTGTGAGCGCACAGTGTCAATGAATTTCTTTGAGTAATGAAATAGTCCTTGGTGGGTATCGTTTGACGTCTTCGACAAATATGAGATCCAGATAGAAAGTCTGCTTGGATTGGTTACGAGTTAGGTTGTACGACACTAAGGCATGTACATGCTAACTTTTGGGTACGAGATTCGAGGGTTATGCTAGAACCTTATTCCTTGGTGAGATTGCATGAGATGGTGATCTGATGTAGGGTATAGATAACGTGTTTTTCAGACATGTGATAGTTTGAAGTGTAATTTCCTCGTGTCAACCGAGTTAATACGGGTTGCTTTAGTTGCTTGTATGAGTTACCATGCCAAGTCTAAGGTAAGTGCTTGAGGCGTGTTGGGGCGTCATTTGTTTTCAGAAGTCTTGCACCGAGCAAGCAAAGATTTTGGTAAAAGATGTCACCCGAGTTAGAGTCTTTGAAAGGAGAAATCGAACATTGGTAGACATGGTTCGGTCAATGATGAGTCATGCTGATCTTCCAACTTCTTTTTGGGGACATGCGCTAGAAACAACTACTTTCACACTAAATCTTGTTCCATCTAAATTGGTTCAAAAGACACCATATGAGATGTGGACTAGGAAGCATCCTAGTATGTCCTTTATGAAAAATTGGGGATGCGAAGCTTATGTTAAACATCAGATGTCTACAAAACTCAAACCCAAATCTCATAAATGTAATTTTGTAGGGTATCCTAAAGAAACTAAATGATATTATTTCTTCAATCCATTTGAGAACAAAATGTTTGTTGCTCGAACAAGAATCTTCCTCGAGAGAGAATTTATTATTGGAAAAGGAAGTGGGAGAAATATTGAACTTGAAGAAATTCAAAGTCAATCACAGATCACTGAACCAGAGATTGAACAACAACAAGTTCCACAAATAGTTGAGGAACATCCAACAATTCTTGAAACACAACCGCTGTGAAGTCTATGAGAGAACGCAATGCGCCTGAGAGATGTGGATTTCTCATCACATTGCATGGAGATGGATTTCATGTCAGAAAACCAAGCATGGACTTTGGTTGACCCACCTGGAGGGATAAAACCCATAGGGTGCAAATGGGTTTTCAAAAAGAAAACCGACATGGATGGCAATGTACAAATATACAAAGGGCGATTGATTGTTAAGGGATTTTGTCAAATTCATGGTAGAGACTATGATGAAACCTTTTCCACTGTTGCTATGTTTAAATCTATCCTGATTTTGCTTGCAATAGCTGTATATTATGATTATGAAATCTGGCAAATGGATGTCAAAACCGCTTTCCTTAATGGAAAGTTAGATGAGGATGTGTACACGACACAACCTGAGGGTTTTGTTAATCCAAAAGATGCCCTAAAAGTATGCAAGCTACAAAGAACAATTTATGGGTTGATGCAAGCTTCTCGAAGTAGGAATCTTCATTTTAATGAGGCAATCAAAGAGTTTGGTTTCATTAAAAATGAAGATGAGCCATGTGTTTTCAAGAAAACTAGTGGGAGCATTGTTACATTCTTGGTATTGTATGTGGATGACATACTAATAATTGGAAATAACATACCTATCTTACAATCTGTAAGGACTTGGTTAGGAAAATGTTTTTCTATGAAAGACTTGGGTGAAACAACCTACATATTAAGAGTCAAAATCTATAGAGATGGATCAAGGCGACTCCTAAGACTAAGTCAAAATATATACATAGATAAAGTACTGAAAAGATTCAGTATAGAAGAATCTAAAAGAGGATTCTTACCTATGAGACATGGTATTTTGCTCTCGAAGGAAATGTGCCCTTCAACGCCTCAAGAGTGGGAACGCATGAGTAAGATTCCATATGCTTTAGCCATTAGATCTATCATGTATGCCATGCTATGTACACGTCCGGATGTATCATATGCACTAAGTATGACAAGTCGGTACCTAGTAGATCCCGGTGGAGGTCATTGGGTTGCAGTAAAATAGCATCCTTAAATACTTAAGAAGAACTAATGATACATTCCCTATGTATGGAGGTGAGGAAGAGCTAAGTATAAAAGGTTATACTGACACAAGCTTCAAAATTGATAAGGATGATTCTCGATCGCAATCGGGTTTTGTGTTTTACCTTAATAGAGGTGTTGTAAGCTGGAAAAGTTCAAAGCAAGATACAATAGCAGATTCTAAAATAGAAGCCGAGTATATTACAGCAAGCGATGTTGCAAAAGATGATATTTGGATAAAAAAAGTTCATATCTGAACTAGGGGTCGTGCCTAGCATATCAAATGCTATAGATCTACGTTGTAACAATAACGAAGCCATCGCACAAGCAAAAGAACCCAGATCTCACCAGTGATCCAAACATGTACTTAGGCGTTATCATCTAATGCCTGAAATCATTGATCGAGGAAATGTAGAAATATGCAAAGTACCAACGAATGAAAATATCGTCGATCCACTTACAAAGCCTCTAACACAACAGAAGCATGAGCGTCGCACTAAGTCTCTTGGTATTAGATAAATGAGTGATTGGTCTTAGTGCTAGTGGGAGATTGTTGGAGTATGCCCAAAGACCAATCATGAGATGGTTGTAAAAGACATAATTATTTTATCTTGTTTATTAATATAAAGCCATTATTATTATTTCAGTCTTATTATGTGCATTTATAAATAAACAGAATTTTAATAAAGTCCTTAAAATAATATATTTATTCTTAAATGTCCTTAGTTGAGTATTATTGTGGGCATGAACAATAATAATATATTAAGAATAATATGCAGTTGGTTGATGAAAAAACGTTGTCATTGACATGAAGATGTCAAAATCAATACATAAGTATGTGTAAGAGAACTACATATTGGATTGACCTGCTATGAGCATGTTTCTTGGATTATTATGTGACAGTCACATCATTGCTCATGGTGATAACTACATCGTGAATGACATATTTTGATACGGTCAAACGTGTGTCATAACTGACTACACTATAAAGACTGACATTGGATATGTCACAATCTATACAGCAAAATATGGTTGATCAAGATAGGATTTGTCCCTCCTACATAATAGGAGTAATATCATAGGCCACTTGATTGAGTGAGACTAGAAAATGCATAGCCATGTTCGAATAAATTTATATGAGATATCATAGTTATTCGTTTATAATATCAAGAAATATTAGATGGACTATACAAGTGTGACTAATCTATGACTTGTGTCCGATCTAGATATGAGGACAAAAGGATGTAATACATAAAAGAAGTTAATCATGGAAAAAGGTAAAGTCAAACCACGACTTCATGTAACTTAGATAGCAATGATGTATTGCTAGATGCCACTCATTGGTTGCAATATTATAATTGTTCTAGATATTACTACTAACGTTACATGAACCTATAAGGGTCACACCCTATGATTGAAATGAAAAAATATTAGCTAAATAACATGTGTACAAACTTGTTGTACACGTAATAATTATTAAAACGAAATTATTATAATTATTGTAATTATAGATAATCTCGTTTATATGTATATATTAATACTAGGTAATTATTGTAATTATCAAATATTATTAATATATATATATATATATAAAGAAACCTAATTAAAGTAGAACTAGATTCTACATGTTTAATTATATTCAGTTAAATATATTATATATTTAATGAATCCGAATTAAAGTAGAATTAGATTCTACATACTTAATTATTTTCAGTTAAGTATATTTTATATTTAATGAATCTGAATTTAATTAGAATTAGGTTTTAGAATGCTATATAAAGGCATAAGGTCTAGAATCCAAGATATGTTTTTTTCAGAAAAATCCTCTCCAACAGTTAGAGAAGAGAAAATATTGTTCGTTGGTGGACTGCGTAGAGGTTGGAACGCGATTTTGATGACTCAGATTCGATTTGGATTCTCCTATACTCCCTGAGGATTTCCATATTTATTAAGGTAACGTTTCATCCCTTTCACCCTGAATTCGTTCCTTGTACATGGATCTCTAGAGGTAATCGCTGGATAATTTTTCTGCTGCGTCATGGGGTGTACCGACGTTTTCCAACGGTCAGCAGTGATGTTGAAGTGTTTAGGCGATGATAAAGTGGAGGCCACCATAGTGTCACCCGGATATAAGTTTGATGTTTTGTGTGACATGTGTGAATGTATAAGGAACAAAGAAGATGAACATTGGTAAGAAAATTACCTTAATGACCTTGTGTTTGAGAATGGTTAGTTACCGTTTAATCAGTCTGGGAAGCAAGGATTTGAGGCTTCGTAAATGTTTTTGGTTGTATCATAGTTTCTTGAGGCAAGTCGAGGAACGAGGGTAGGAATCCAAATCGTGTGAGACCGTTATATTGTGACAGTGGTGTTGAACTTATTAAAGTCGAGTAAGATTTTGAGACCTCGAGGATGTTTTGTTGTATCGTTAGGGTTGCGGGTTTTTTGTGCTTGAAGAGGGAATTTTGTGCTCACCCCTCAAACAATGTGAATTTTGGGTATTTGATCTTTAAGGAAATTGTGTTTTGAACGACATCGTGAGTCGAAGAAATTGAGAACTGTTGATTGTGGGATTGATCACCACCTAAGTAAAGTGAGCTTGATAAGTGAAGGATTGTACGAAGTTAGTTCGGGTTAGAATATCATGATGCCTATGTGGGCCGGTCGAGGATCACAAGTGATGATCATATAAGGGATTATCGATTCCAGCTCCATGCGGTACCGGTACTCGTTTCCGTTGGTGTTGTTATTGATCGGTCAGCGTTGATGCATGTGTGGTTATTATGGTCAAGCTTTGTGTTGAGGATCAGTTAGTTTTGGAAGCCTTGAGAAGTATCAGTTACTTATAATTAAGTGGGCTTAGTGTTATGGTTGAATTTTAGGTCAGATGGTTTCTGATGGACCATGAGATCTTGTTGTGGGTGCTTTTAAGAAAGACACGTCAAGGCAAGGGATTCTTCTTATGTAACGCCCGTGCTTTGGGGTTAGAAGTTAGTCGGGTTTATAGTCCGAGTCAATAAAATTAAATTAAAATCAATTCAACCTAAATTGGATCCATTTGAGCTTTAGTATAAAGGGGAGGGACCCATGTTGTAATTTTACCCAAATGATTTTAAAGCAAGACAACTTTTAAAATAAAGTTGTCATCTTTCTCATCTTCTCCCCCTTTCTAACGTCAAACACCCCCTTTCCCTCTCTCAAACTCTTCCAAACCTAAAACACTATTCCATTGGCTTTCAACTTCAATCCAAGGTCTTTTTGAAAGGTAAAATCATTTTCTTACTCTTCTCTTCACCCTTTAACTACCCATGGTTTTAGATTTAAAAACTATGAACTTTGGAAAATTTGAGTTTAGTCAAAGTTTGGATTTTTATGGTGATCCTCATTTTGTTTTTGAAATGGTAAGTTAGGTTTTGTTTTAATCACATCAAGATATCCAACATATGTTAATTTGGGTGGGTTTTATTGAAAACCCGAAATGGGTTCTTGGAACCATTTTTGGGTGGTCAAAACTTGGGTTTTTGGGAGGTTTAAGGTTGAAATTGAAGGGCTGTTGGTTTATATATGTTAGGAGGGTGATTTGGGATCTTTTGGGGGTCATTTGGATGATGGGAAGTGGAGTTTTCAGCTAGTGTTGTAGGGAGTACGAATTTGAGATATTTGGGGATTAAATTTGGTTGGAAATTTTGGATGAAGTTGGTTTGAATTCAAAGGTTATGTGTTGATTGAATATTAGCATTGATTGTGGTTTTTGGTTGTGTTTTTGGTTGGCTAGAAGCAAGAGGAGTCGTTGAAGGAGCATTGGGACCGAATCCGGGTTCGTAGGAGGATTGTTTCGATTTGCTAAGGAAGGGCGGTGAGTGGTTTCAAACTTGTTTTAAAGTTTGGTTCGAGTATGTGTAGTGTGTGTGTAAAGTGTGCTTGGTAGGCCACTTCTATTTAATTCAAGTTGTTAATTTAGCCTTTGATTCCATTTAATGCTATTGTGTATTTTCCTATCTATGCTCTTGTGGATTGTGGTTAAATTGGTGCATGTATATCATGAAATGTATATATGTGATGAGCATGATAATGTGGTTGATGATATATGATGTGGTTATGAAAATTGGCACTAAATAATTACCGGTTGTAAATGATCGATCATTAGGATTAGTGTGCACACAAATTGAGTTAAAACGTACGTGGCCTTGATGGCGTTAAGTCATCAAGGAGGAGTACGGTGATGTAATATTCCACCGGAAGCTTTTATATTTCTACGGGATGATGAGTGGAATCCCATCCGTAGGGCATGTGGCGATGAGTGGAATCCCACACATGCAAGGTCCGGTGATGAGTGTAATCCCACCGAGGTAAAGTGTTGTTGAGATTTAAGTCCGCACAATCGGGGTAATTTAAAGTGGCCAATTAACGTGTTCATATAATGTGATATATGATTGTTGAAATTGATGCTTGATGCTTAATATGATGTAAGATGCCATGTTATGCCACACGAAAGACTAGCTAGGTCTACTTGATTATATGCCATTGTAGGTTGTATGTGAGACTAGGATTTACATGCTTGAACCCTGCATTGTTGATGTTTTCGTTTTAGAGCACCCTCACTAAGCTTATAGCTTACGCTCTCAATGTTCAACAATGCAGATCATTAGCGTGGTGTTAGCTCGGAGCAAGGCAAGAAGGGCTTTCCAAGTTTGTGGCTCAAGTACGGTGGTTAATTTTGTATTAGATAGCAATGTGGCAAGGGTTTTTGTATGAGTTATGTATGACTCATGTATGTTGATGTTTGATTTGGCCTTGGTTTGTAAAACATGTTATGCCATGTTAAATGTTTGTGTGTGATGGCATGTCTTAGATGTTTAGGTTGCCTTGTTGTGGGTGCAAACCTCTTATGTGTTATCTTGTGCCATTCGGGCCTTTGAGCTTTCATGTATGACTTTAAATGCTAAATTGCCTTTTGGAATGTCATGTATGGATGTCTTGTTTCATGTTTGAATGCTTAAGTTGCTTGTATGGTTTGTGCATCACCTTGTGTTGGATTGTGCCTCTTGGCTTTAAGTTAAAGCATGCTTTTATGGTTGGGTTGCCTTAGGATTGATGTTAGTGTGTTGGTTGAGGTTTTAGAGGGATTTAGGGGCACCCTTGTGCCTTAAATCAGCTGAAACTTGTAAGTTCGTAGCAGGGGTATCGATACGGTTGGACCCGTATCGATACAGCCTTCTTGTTTCAGGCCTCGTGTTTCGATACGCGAGGAGGCGTATCGATACCTTTTTGGTCACTGAAGCTACTGTCCATTTCGGTATCGATACGGGCCTCTGGCGTATCGATACGGTCTTCTTAGCGTTGATCGTGAGGAGTTGACCGTTGGAAGGGCGTATCGATACGCTTGAGGGTTGTATCGATACGGTCTTCCTGTGTTGACTCTGAGTGTTGACTTTGGTCAGGGTGTATCGATACCCTCATTGGGAGTATCGATACCGCCTGTAGTTTAAGTTTAAATTGGGCTGTTAAATGTTGGTCTGGGTTCGTTTGATCGTCTTGTGTATGTTGTTCCGCTGTATGATCACTTAGGATTTAATACTCCTCTAGACAAGATTAAAATGAAAAAAATAGGGTTGCTAACCGAGGGGGAATCCTTAAGGGGGTTTCACTCGGTTTTCCCCGTGTGGCCCACTCGGACCGGTCATCCGACCAGACCGAGATGAGGGGGTTACATCTTATATAGTACTAAACGGTCTGTATCGGTACATGTGCATTTTGTTAGCTAAATTTCGAGTTAAAGATTGATTTGACTTGGAATCCACGAGAAGAAAACATATGATTGTTTTCAATGGGTATAATGTTAAGATTATATATAAGCTTGATGGTTTTCATTGACATCGAGATCTTTTAAGTGTGCTTTCAAGATTATTGTATCGGTGTATAAGTTCTCCGATATAGTATCGTGGTCAGTACATGGTAAATTTTGGGAACGACAATTGTACCTAGCTTCGCCACATATTTTGAGAGGCAATGCGGAGTTATGTATTTGAGAAAGTGGTAAGTGTTGACTTGCCGTCAGTAGGAAGTCTAATGTCGAGTTCTTCAGAGTTGTTCTGATGCTTTGATGTTCCTTAGTGGAATTAAACAGATGACAGTGGGTTTTGCAAGGGATTGTGAGCGCGCAGTTTTAATGAACTTCTTTGGATAATGAAATAGTCCTTGGTGGGCATCGTTTGACGTCTTCAACAAATATGAGATCCATGTAGAAAGTCTGCTTGGATTGGTTGCTGGTTAGGTTGTACGACACTACTTTGTGTACATGCTACCTTTGGGTACGAGAATCGGAGGTTGTGTTGGAATCTTATCCCTTGGTGGAATTGCATGCGATGGAAGATCCGATGGAGGGTATAAATGACGTGTGTTTCGGATATGTGATAGTTTGAAGTTTAAGATCCTCGTGTGAACCGAGTTAATGCATGATGCTTTAGTTGCCTATATAAGTTACCATGCAAAGTCTAAGGTAAGTGCTTAAGGCGTGTTAGGGCATCTTTCGTTTTCAGAAGTCTTGCATCAGGCAAGAAATGATTTTGGTAAAGGATTCCATCCGAGTTAGAGTCTCCTTTAGAGAGTCATCACATGATGAACCACTTTGTTTAGGTTACAACGATTGTGTAAACTTCTGTTCTTTAAATTGTGTGGAGTTGTGGAAAGATTTTGTTGTGCAACAATCTTTTGGGTTCTACAGTGTAAGTTAAGTTTCCTTGATGACGTTTTTGTGTGACAGCTTTTTCGGGATACCGTTGGGTTTTGCTTGTCGTCTGTGATGTACCGAGCGAAGACGACTTCCTTCTAATAGGAAGAATCAGTTGAGATTTTGTTTATCTCCTTGAAGACAATGGTCATTGTTGATGAGTGTTGTAAGAGATTAAAGTAGCGCAGTGGGATAGGTTTGAGAATGTTGAAAAGTTATAAAAGTTTTAGCATCTTCTCTGGTTTACCCGTATAAATTTCAAGAAAGAAATTTCTTTTAAGGTGGCGAGAGTTGTAACGACCTAAACTTCGGGTTAGCGAATCGAATCTCGGACCAAATTTTTGGGCCTTTATGTTGGGAGCCTAATTAATGAGTTTGGGCCTAGTGGCAAAAAGAAAGAATGGGGTGTTGCGCTTTTAGTTAAATGGTATCATCTTTTATTTTAGAGAGTTTGAAATTGAAAAGATAAAATAAAAATAAAGGAAGAAAGAAGATAAAGTGGGTGGTAGGTGGAAAAAGTGAAAGGAGATATATGATGGAGAGAGAGAAAATGAAAAGGAAGACAGAAAGGTGGATAGAGAGAGAGAGAAAAATGGAAAAGTGAAGGAGAAGAGCTTTGAAGCTTGATCTATCGCCGCTCGAGCATTCGTTCACGACACCACTAGTACCGCTAGAAAGGTCTCACCGAGATGAGTCCAACAATGGCTGTATCGTCTCCGTTCGCCAGAGTGAGGTGAAAGAAGTATTAGAGAAGCTTGGTTCGGCTCGTTCCAGCCGTCACTACTGTAAATAGAGGCCACCATCGGAACCAGAGGCTGGAAAACAACGGATCCAAAGCTCGCCGCTATCTTCTGACCACCGAAGGACAACCCACGCGCCACCCTTGCGGGTGGGCGTGCGCATGGCTAGACAGGTGCAACCAGATCTAGTGCACCAGGCTGTACTGGATCTTGTTCGGCTGGGTGCACCTTAGCTGTTGTGCACCGTGTCGCACTGGATCATCTAGGGGGTTGACCAACTCTGACCGGGTGTTGACTTTTTTCGAGGGACCTTACCTAGGGTTTCTTAATGTTTTGGATCTAATGGCGTAGTCTGTTTTGCCAAATTCGAACCCGGTAAGCTTTTTTTACGCATTTGACCTTATGTTTTGTTTAGGGGATGCATGAATTAATATAGTTCTATATTCGTTGGTATATGAGGATTATTCAGGATTGGGTATCGGGTCAAGTCGAATATTCAAAAAGCTTGGATGAGGATTTTAGCTATATCAGCTTAAGGTTAGTACACCTCGAACTCCTATTGCTTCATGGGCATCATAAGCGTAATTGCCTTGCTTGTTAGTGGTTGCAAAATAGGTTGATGATAGATAAGCATTGGTAGAGACCGATTGTATGTGACTCGATATTTTGACACGTATGATGATTTTACAAATATGATGGGAGTGTTAGGGATTTAGAGACCGTGTAGGGTCGTTTGTGATGCCATTATGCTTAATTGATGATTGTTAGACTGATTGAGATAAATGTGACATTTTGTATGCTTGTTTGAATTGACTGGTGTGATTTGATGGAAAAACTGTGTAATAGATGAATAATAGTTACATTTGAATAAATGAGTATATAACCGGTAATTAATATTAATTGATTAAATATGGTAGTAAACCAATTTTAATGACTCTTATAAGATTTAGGGATCGAGTAAGCTTCGTAAGCTCCTAATGCAAGTTAAAGATGAAAATTGGTTTTCTTGGTCACCAACTTATTTTCTTGGTCACCAACCTATTTTCTTGGTCACCAACATGTTTTCTTGATCACCAACTGGTTTTCTTGGTCACCAACTTGTTTTCTTGGTTTTTCAGCATAACAGATAGAATTTCGTGTTAGTAAGGCTAGTTCCAGTAAAAGACCTATAATTCGAAGGCTAGGGCCTAGTGGGTCCTTAATAAGGTGAAATGAATAGTAAAATTGAAAAACTGGGAATTTAACCACATATACGAATATAACGAGATATAACTTGATTAATGTTGAGTGACTTGTTTGTAATAGCAACCATAGGGGTCATTGGTGGATCATGTGTGGTTACATGCCAAGTAAGGACACTTGTGTGGTTGGGCCTTATTGATTGATGGGATCTAGATACCTAGAGGAAGAGTGTTGCAACACCATGGTTAGAGATGCCAAATGTACGTTCCTGAAGTTGTGTGGCACCAGGTCTAATTCAAAGATGCTCGACGGGACATTTTGAGCATGGGTGTACGTTCCCGAAGTTGTGTAGCACCGGGTCTCACCTAAAGAGTGTATGCTTCTGAAGCTGTGTGGCATCGAATCTCACTAAAAGTGTATGTTCTCGAAGATGTGTGGCACTGGGTCTCACTCCAGGTTTGTGGTTATGGTATTGTGTGTTATGCTCGAGGGATTCGGTGGGATCTCGAGTATGGTTGGGCCTTGTGAGCCATGTATGATGTTTTGTTGTGACGAGAGCATTTGTTTAGGTGACTAATGGTAGCGTCATGTGTTTATTTATCTCTCCTTATTGCTCGTACTAGCTTGCATGCTTATGTTTATGGTTAGCATGAAGTATGATAGAGTAGATGTGCACCACTGAGCTTTTTAAGCTCAACGATCGGAATCGTTGTTTCTGTGCCTAGTGTAGAGATGTTTGTTTTGATATAATAATAGAAAAATTATGTTGGACTAAATTGAAAAGATTTCAAAATGTTAATAAGTCCAAACAACTTGAAAATATGTTTGATGAATCTTACAAGGCTTTGGAATGATTTAAAATGTCTTTAATGTGTCCAAACCATTGTTTTTCAAGCCACCGTACCGATACAGAATACACCGTAACGGTACGCTTTAGGGTTTTAGCTACAGCAAAATTCTAGTAGCCAAAACTCGTACCGATACGGCTTCTCCGTATCGATAAGAATTAAGGTCGTATCGATACGCTATAAAGCGTATCGATACCCTTTGTTTTATCCCAACAACTCTTTCAACTACCGCCAACGATCAGATTACAACTTTTTTAAATGATAAGTCGTATCGATACGCTACCAGCTGTATGATACGTTCAAGCTATTTAATGCTCAACGACCCTTTCCCAAAGAGACTGTATCAATACGAGTACCTTATGTATCGATACACCCTGCACCATAACTAGAAAATGAGCATGGAAATCAGCCCCAACTACTCCATTTCAATCTTAACGGTCTCCAACGGCTAGAAGCTCAAATTGAAAGTATAAAAGAAACCTCAAAGCATCTATAGAAGAATAATTGTGAAACCGATAAATTGATTTTAATATAACTAAAGAATTCAAGGACTAAATTGAAAAATGGAAGATTAATTTTTAAGTCCCCAAAACCTCTCTATATATTTAAAGAAAAATATTTAAGTCAAAACCTCAACTTGTCAAATGTTTTCTAAGTGTTTATCAAGCCAAAACAGTGATTTTCGAGTCACTGTTTCGGAACAGCCTTTGGGCGTTCCGGAACAGTTTTGAAACTGTTAACCTCTGTTTCGAAACGGGTTTCGAAACGAATGAAGAACATCAGAATGGTTTGACCCGTTTCGATACAGTAGTATCGAAACAACCTCAAACGTTTCGAAACGGAATTCAAACTTGGTTTTAAAAATATGACCGTTGAAGTTTTTAACTGATTTTAAGATTGTCGTTAAGGCGTATCGAAACGCTTCTAAGCCGTTTCGATACAGGCATTGACAGTGGCAAAGTGTTTCGAAACGAGTTTCGAAACGGGCTCTTAACGTATCGAAACGATCGTACTCGTTTCGGTACGTTCTATTTATTACACCCCAACGACTCTTTCTATTTTGGTCTGTTTTGAAATAGGGTCGGGCGTTTCGGAACGGGTAGTTGCAGACTGTATTTATGGAGGGAATATAACATCCCAACGGCTATATTGATGAATGCAACAACCCCAACGGCTAGAATTCAATGAGAAGGTATAAAAGGGACCTCTAAAAACTCCAGCAACAACTATTGATCTTCAAACAATCATCCAAACATTAAAGCCAAGCATTTGAGCCTAATTCCCATATTTTTCTTGTAACCCCAATTGTGAACTTTGTAATTTCCATTCCTATTTGTTCAATTGGGTTGAGTGCTTGTAAAAGGGCTACATTTTGTATTGAGAGATACTTGTCTTAGTCTTCATCTTCTTTGTATTTTTTGTGTGAGGATTGGGTCAAATTTTGGGTAGAAAATTTGACCGGTATTGTAAAGGTTACCTCCTTAGCCTAGAAAAGGGGAAGAACAATTAGTGGACTGTTGAAAAATCCTTAGTGGAGCTAAGGTAGTGGATGTAGAGTTCGATTGGAAATTGAACCACTCTAAATCCTCTTGTCTATCATTTTTAATTTTCCATTCCACCACCAAAGTTCTAAAAATCCAATTTACCCCCCTCTTGGATTATATTGTTACATTGATCCACTCAACAATTGGTATCAGAGCCTACCACTTTGAAGGATTAACAACCACAAGATTGTTACATTGATCCACTCAACAATTGGTATCGGAGCCTACCTCTTTGAAGGATTAACAACCACAAGAGGAGTTCCTAGGAATAGTGTGATCAACCACAAATCAAGCCATGATATCTACCTCTGGGTCAAACATGTACGAATCTCAATCAACCACCAAACCGCCTTTCTTCAACGGTGATAACTACCCCTTTTGGAAGAACCGGATGCGCCTCTTCATTAAATCCAACGATTATCTAGTTTGGGATGCCATTGAAGATGATCCATATATTCCAATGAAGAGAGACGACGAAGAAAGACTGGTGCTAAAGAAGAAAAATGAGATGAGTGAAGAAGAGAGAAAGAAGATTCAAATCAATGATAAAGCTCTTCACATGTTGTTTTGCTCTTTCGGTCCCGACATCTACTCCAAAGTTTCCTCCATCGAAAGTGCTAAGGAAGTGTGGGATACACTTGAGACTACTTATGAAGGAACAAATGATGTGAAGGAGACAAAGATTGGAATTCTCAATCTTAGCTATGAGAATTTCAAAATAGAGCCCGACGAAACCGTGTCAAAGATGTTCGATCGTTTCTCAACAATCGTCAACGGGCTAAGAGTGCTAATTGTGCCGTTCTTGTATAGACAAAGAACTTGTGAGCCTAAATGTTTATATATGCTCAAATGTATTAGGTTTTGAGTGAGTGCTTAAGAGTGCAAACATAAACCTTGTAATATGGACTTTAGTTTGCTTATCTTTATCTCTTGTAAAGAGGGTTTGATCAAGTTTTGGGTTAGAAAGCTTTGATCATTGTAAGGGTTTCCTCCTAAGCCTAAAAAATGGGACGAATTTCTTAGTGAAATTGATTGAAATCCTTAGTGGGGAAGGTAAGGTAGTAGATGTAAGCTTTGGTTAGAAAGTAGAACCACTCTAAATATTTGTGTCTTTTTATTTTTTTCTTCCACCACCAATCACCCAAATAGCTTAACTTCTCTACCACTTGGCAAGCTAAATCGGATGAAGGAAATCAAGCCTATCAAGCCTAAAAATTGGTATCAGGGCGAGGCTCAATAGAGAGGATTAACATCCTATTGAGAAGATCCAGCTAGCTCGACCAATAATACAATCAACCGGTGAAATGACGCAATCCATCGACAAGCCACCTTTCTTTGACGGGACCAACTATGCCTATTGGAAGACTAGAATGATGTTCTTCATCAAAGCCAAAGATTAAAAGCTTTGGGACGTTGTTGAAGATGGTTCATATGTACCACAAAGATGCAAGGCAGAATGGAATGCGGATGATCGGAAGAAGATGGAGCTAAATTGCAAGGCTTTGCATGTTCTCTTTTGTGCATTTAGCCCCAATATCTATGAGAAGATGTCTTCTTGTGAGAGTGCCAAGGAGGTATGTGACAAGCTTGAAGTCACATACAAAGGAACAAACGAAGTAAAAGAGACCAAGATCGATCTTCTCAACCTCGAGTATGAAAACTTCAAGATGAACCCGGATGAAGACATCAAGAGAATATTCGATCAATTCTCCACAATCGTCAATCAACTCAAAGGTCTTGGAGAGGAGATTCCGAAAGAAAAACTCGTTCGAAAGTTGATTTACTCATTTCACGAATTATGGGAGTCCAAAAAGATGGCTATTGTAGAAGCAAAGAACTTGAACGAGCTCAAACTTGACGAGCTCGTTGGATCTTTGCTCACCCATGAGATGATGTCTCTACCCTTGTAGAGGGAGAAAGTGAAGAAGATTAAAGAGCAAGGCATTGATGTTAATGTCATTGCTCTTCCATCCTCCACATGCCAACATGAAGAATCAAGTGAGGAGGAAAGTGAAGATGAAGAGATGGTTCATCTCTTTAAGATGTTGACCCGGTTCATGAAGAGCGAAATGGAAAAATCCAAACATTTATCGAAGAAGATGATGAAGGATCCCCAAAAGAGTCATGAATGCAAGGAGACGAGGCATACCAAACACGATTGCCACTGCTTCAACAAAAAGGGATCATCTTCAAAGAAAACATATATGGCGACATGGAGTGATGAAAACTACGCCGATGATGAGGGAGCCCACCTATGCTTTATGGTTCTCCAAGAGGATGAGGTAACTTCTAATTCATCTGCTTCTACTCTCTATTCTTTTGATGAATTACAAGATGCCTATGATGATTTGGTTTTAGAGTTTAAGAATCACATATTGAAAAACAATAAAGTTGTTTCAAATTTGAAAATTCAAAATAATTTGATTTCTAAAACCAAAATTGAACTTGAAGCAAAACTCAATGAGTTTGAACCTAAATGTGTTGATTTACAAAATTTACTTCATAAAGTTCAAGAGGAAAAATATTTGATTTCCAAAGAGCTTGAAAAGAAAACCAATTTTTTAAAAAAAATCAAAATTTTATCAAAGAAAATCTAGGGTGAAATTAAAAAATGGAATAAATTTTAGAAGTATTTGGGTCCCAAAATTACTAATTAGTTCAACCGAAAAGGATGAAATTAAAAAATGGATTCCAATGGGGACTAAATTATGTGCTACTAACGCATATGGATCCAAAGTAATTTGGATACCAAAAATTACTTGATTGTCTTGTTTTAGGTGTGATGGAGAATGATCAACAAAGTACAACATTGAGTGGGAGCTCCATACACACAAGGAAAGCACTTGAAGAAGGAAGGCTTCACATCCTACCTTTGGTTCAAGTGTGGTAAAAATTAGTTGAATTTTGTTTATTTTAATTTGTTTCATTTATTTTAAATAAACTAGTTTATCATAATTGTTGGACTAACATTTGATGATGCTTGATTAAGGGGGAACCATTTTTAAAACTATTATATATAACAAAAAGGGGGAGAATGATTTGAAAAAAATTGATTTTTCAAGTGAATAAGGGGGGCTTTAACTACATTTAATTTTTAAAAAATCTATTATTCAAAATTTTAAATTCTAAGGGGGGAGAATCACAAATAAATTTTCAAGTTGGTTTTATTATATCAAAAAGGGGGAGATTATAGAGATGTTTGTTTTGATATAATAATAGAAAAATTATTTTGGACTAAATTGAAAAGATTTCAAAATGTTAATAAGTCCAAACAACTTGAAAATATGTTTGGTGAATCTTACAAGGCTTTGGAATGATTTAAAATGTCTTTAATGTAGCCAAACCATTGTTTTTAAGCCACCGTATCGATATGGTATACACCGAATCGATACGCTTTAGGGTTTTAGTTATAGGAAAATTCCAGTAGCCAAAACCCGTACCGATACGGCTTGTTCACATCGATACGGAATAGGGTCGTACCGATACGCTATGAAGAGTATCTGTAACACCCTTCACCCGGGTTAGGAGCAAGAAGCGTTACGACGCGCATCAGACTTATAAACATATAACATATAAGTCAAACCGAACAGACTTACATATGATGTACGAGCAATCCAATTCAAGTAACATATTTAATACACACTTAAATACGCTTAAAAGAGTCACACAAGACTTAATACAAACATAACTTAGTCATTACAAACCATTAACTTAAACTTTATATACATAACAAGTCATGTGTTCACATTTAACATATATAACAATCAAAATGCATGTGACGCCACTATAATACACAAGACTATGCCACCCTCTAGAAGTCTAAATAAAAAGATCACATCATACATGATTCTTGCTTGTAACTTGGTGCACCAGAAGTGGATTGGGCAGCTTTCAATCAACACGACCTGTTGGTTTGGGAAGGAGGAAACAAAGAGTGAAAAGTACAAAAGATGTACTTAGTGAGGTAGTACTTAATTCTATTAGTTTAGTCTTTTAGGTGTCTTATTTCAAACAGCCAAGGTTACCTAGCTAGGATTCATATTACTTAAGCATCACCTAGCTAGTTTAAACATGATCGAGAGTCACTTAGCTAGTTTTAGGAGCATGGAAACAACAAGTAGGCATGTAGGAATAATTGCATCAAAGAATAATGTAAACATATCATCTTTTAGCAATACATCCAATGATCTCATAACATATCATGTGCATAGAACAAACACGTAATCGATCAAGTAATACATAAACATATCATATAATCACCATACGAATAGGCATCTTAGACATGTAGATCATGTATTTTCAAGCAAATTCATATTGGCGTTTACACCTTTAATGTATTAAACTCTTGTTTCATATAACCACAATCATATAACATATCAAGTCACATATATCTCTTGTCACATGTTTTACTCAAATACTTATAATGTTTTACCTTGGTAGATTAGTGGGACTAGGTAATCGGGTCAAAATGGGTACAAAGTACCAAATCAGAGGATGCACAAAGTATCAAAATTAGAGGGTGCACAATGCACCAAGGTGTCTTCCACACCATCACAAGGTAACCAAATGATCAACAGAGGATGCTCAAAGCATCAAATACACAAGGTGTTAACAACACCAACAGAAAGTACACAAAATACTAATTTTAGAGGAGCTCTAGACTCTAAGGCATACCGTTCTACCTAAGGCCAACTAGTCAACCAAGGGCTTATAGTATCTTTTAATTCAAACAATCACAAGGCAAGTCATTAACAAGACAACATATCAATCATGTAACTCATAGCATGTTGCTAGCATATAAAGTCTACCTTTGGTCAAGGTCTTATTGTTTCTAACATGTATAAGTCACATATATCCATTCATACAACATGTAACATTCATGGGCAGTAGCATAACAATCACATAGAACTTGTACAATCATTCAATCAAGTGCATATAACATGTATCACACAATAGTACCAAACCGGTAGCAAACATAAAAAAATGTCTTTTCATTTAACCTTCTTCCCTTAGAACATTTACCAAATATTAATTAGGTTCATTTCATGCTTTCAAGACATCATATATTAAAATGAAAACATTGGTTAGGACATTATTCCTAACCCTAAGGATTAACTACACTCACAATACTCCAAGCTTAGCTAGTCTTGATCCTTGATGATTATTCCCTTATTCTTCTTACAAGTTGGACCAGCTCTCGACTCCTCCAAGGTTTCCTTAAATTCTTGGTCTTAACATTCATATATGAAACATATTAGAAGTCAATTCAAACATATAAGCTCATTTACACAAATGCAAACATTAACATTCAAAACTGTTTTTCTTATTGGCAGATTGAGTACTTATTACTAATCTGGGCATATCTTTTTACACACATATATAAATTTTGATTACTTTACCATTCTAGAAATCTTATTAACCCAGATTTACAACCATGTATGGTACATATTTTTCTCATTTCGCAATCAATACAGTTTATTATTTAAACATAGGTCAATTTGCAGTTCTCACAGTTTGTAGTACCTTCACAATTTCGGTTCCAGATTTTGCTATAGAGATCAAATTTTAGTACTGTTTGTTTCTAGTTAAAATAGACAGCCCCAAGTATTTTATATCAAAATTTCAGGTCTAAATTCCATGTATTTTATTTTTGGTGAATTTTGAAGGTCACTGTCCAGAACAGGGCAGTGCTGGGCAGATTACACTAATTTCTAACTTAAGCTCTTTACAACTTATTTTCATGGCTTCACCATTCAATCTTATTTTACCAGCTAATTCTACATTTCCTCATAACAATATCTAACACTTTTAAACATAAATTTCCAGATTTATTATGGATCAATTTAGGCTTTCTCTTTTCAACTTCTCCAAAACAGTCTCTTAACCATTTTATCTTTGCATGTGACCGAATTTGATTCTTATCATATAACCCAACTAAATACATGTTTCTTATCATCTTACATCTAATTTCCAGAATTAAAATCAACATTTACCACAAGCAATTGTAACATTTCAGAACATACAAACAACTTAACATGCTACTTTAATGAACTAGTTGAGTAGAAACACTTACTTAGCTTTCTAATTTGATTTCTATAGCAAGATGATCAACATGCAATCAAATTTTCAAGCTCTCCTTGAGTTTTTCTTCATCAAAACTCCCTCTCTAAGCTCTCTCTCTTTCAATCGGCTGAAGAGAAGAAAATGGAAATGAAAAGACAACTCTCTTAAGTTAATGGATTGAGAGTTGACCGATCTGCCCTTTTTATTAAACTATCACTTATTTCAACTCAAGATCAGATTGGGGAAGTCAAATTTTCAACATGCAAGTCCCCATTTTATTATATTTTTTGATTTAGTCATGGCTGAGTTTTTATCAATTTATTTGTTCTTTCAGTTAGGTCTTTATTTCAACTAATTAGGGATTGCTTGGTTCATTTAAATTAATTAATTAATTAAGCAATTGAACAAAGTATTCTAAGGTAAAATTGAGGGTGTTACAATATCGATACCCTTTGTTTGATCCCAACGGCTCTTTTAACTACCCCCCCAATAGTCTAATTTCAACGGTTTTTTTAAATGATAAGTCATATTGATACGCTACCATTCGTATCGATACGCTCATGCTATTTAATGTTCAACAGCTCTTTCCCAAAGAGATCATATTGATACGAGTACCTTGTATATTGATACACCGTACACCAGAACAGGAAAATGAGCATGGAAATCAGCCCCAACGGCTCCATTTCAATCCCAACGGTCTCCAACGGCTAGAAGCTCAAATTGAAAGTATAAAAGGGACCTCAAAGCATCTATAGAAGACTAATGATCCACAAGTCAACATATTATGATCAAAGAAATGTCTTAGTGTCTTATTGTGTCATTCTTGTATAGACAAAGCACTTGTGAACTTAAATGTTTATGTATGCTTAAGTGTATTAGGTTTTGGGTGAGTGCTTAATAGTGCAAACATCAACCTTGTAAGATTGATTTTAGTTTGCTTATCTTCATCTCTTGTAAAGAGGGTTTGATCAAGCTTTGGGTTAGAAAGCTTTGATTGTTGTATGGGTTTCCTCCTAAGCCTAGAAAAAAGACGAATTTCTTAATGAATTTGGTTGAAATCCTTAGTGGGGAAGCTAAGGTAGTGAATGTAGGCTTTGGTTAGAAAGCCGAACCACTCTAAATCTTCGTGTCTTTTTATTTTTCGCTTCCACCACCAATCACCCTAATAGCTTAACCTCTCGACCACTTGGCAAGCTAAATCGGATGAAGGAAGTCGAGTCTATCAAGCCTAACAATTGGTATCAGAGCGAGGCTCAATCGAGAGGATTAACATCCTATTAAGAAGATCCGACTAGCTCAACCAACAAATCAATCAACCAGCGAAATGATGCAATCCATCGACAAGCCACATTTCTTTGACGGGACCAACTATTCCTATTGGAAGACTAGAATGATGTTCTTGATCAAGGCCAAAGATTAAAAGCTTTGGGACGTTGTTGAAGATGGTCCATACGTACTACAAAGATGCAAGGCAGAATGGAATGCGGATTATCGCAAGAAGATGAAGTTAAATTGCAAGGATTTGCACATTCTCTTTTGTGCATTTAGCCCTAATATCTATGAGAAGATGTCTTCTTGTGAGAGTGTCAAGAAGGTATGAGACAAGCTTGAAGTCACATACAAAGGAACAAACGAAGTAAAGGATACCAAGATTGGTCTTCTCAACCTCGAGTATGAAAACTTCAAGATGGACTCGGATGAAAACATCAAGAGGATGGTTGACCGATTCTCCACAATCTTCAATCAACTCAAAGGTCTTAGAGAGGAGATTCCATAAGACAAACTCGTTGGAAAGTTGATTTACTCACTTCTCGAATCATGGGAGTCCAAAAAGACGACCATTGTAGAAGTAAAGAACTTGAAGAAGGTCAAACTTGACGAGCTCGTTAGATCTTTGCTCACTCATGAGATGGTGTCTCTACCCTTGAAGAGGGATAAGAAGATCAAATAGCAAGGCATTGATGTGAATGTCATTTTTCTTCCATTCTCCACATGTCAACATGAAGAATCGAGTGAGAAGGAAAATGAAGTTTGAGTAAAAATTAGTTTCATTTATTTTAATTCAACTAATTTATCATAATTAGTTGGACTAACCTTTGATGATGTTTGAGTAAGGGGAGCCATTTTAAAACTAAAATTCTTTTTGATATAACAAAAAAGGGGAGAATGGTTTGAAAAATTGATTTTTCAAGTGAATAAGGGGAACTTTAACTACATTTAATTTTTAAAAAACTCTTATTCAAATTTTTAAATACTAAGGGGAAGAATCACAAACAATTTTTCAAGTTGGTTTTATCATATCAAAAAGGGGAGATTGTAGATATGTTTGTTTTTATATAATAATAGAAAAATTGTTTTGGACTAAATTGAAAAGATTTCAAAATGTTAATATGTCCTAACAATTTGAAAATATGTTTGATGAATCTTACAAGGGACTAGAATCTCAAATTGGAAGTATAAAAGGGACCTCAAAGCATCTATAGAAGACTAATGATCCACAAGTCAACATATTATGATCAAAGAAAAGCCTTAGTGTCTAATTGTGTCATTCTTGTATAGACAAAGCACTTGTGAGCTTAAACGTGTATGTATGCTCAATTGTATTTGGTTTTGGGTGAGTGCTTAAGAGTGCAAACATCAACCTTCTAAGAGGGATTTTAGTTTGCTTATCTTTATCTCTTGTAAAGAGGGTTTGATCAAGCTTTGGGTTAGAAAGCTTTAATCGTTGTAAGGGTTTCCTCTTAAAGCCTAGAAAAGGGGACGGCTATATTAGTGAAATTGGTTGAATTCCTTAGTAGGGAAGCTAAGGTAGTGGATGTAGGCTTTCGTTAGAAAGTCGAACCACTCTAAAATCTCTGTGTCTTTTTATTTTTCGCTTTCACAACCAATCACCCAAATAGCTTAACTTTTCGACCACATGGCAAGCTAAATCGTTTGAAGGAAATCGAGCCTATCAAGCCTAACAATTGGTATCAGAGCGAGGCTCAATCGAGAGGATTAACATTCTATTGAGAAGATCCGGCTAGCTCGACCAACAATACAATCAACCGGCGAAATGACGCAATCCACCGATAAACCCCCATTCTTTGACGGGACCAACTATGCCTAGTGGAAGACTAAAATGATGTTCTTCATCAAGGCCAAAGATTAAAAGTTTTGGGAAGTTGTTGAAGATGGTCCATACGTACCGCAAAGATACAAGGCATAATGGAATGTGGATGATCGCAAGAAGATGGTGCTAAATTGCAAGGCTTTGCACATTCTCTTTGTAACAACGGGTGAGTCGCCACCAATCTTTTGTTTTTACTTGCGGTGCGATTGGAACACCTGAAAAACCCGGTTATTTTAATAAAACTTGTTTTTATTGGTTTTATTAAAACAACGAGTTTTGGTCTGCGAAACCAGAAGATAGGTTCGGGAGTCGGTTACGTGTGGGGAAGGGTGAGCACCCCCACAACGCCCAAAAATTGGTACCTGTCGATTACGTGATGTCTTAATATTGGAATTATGAATTCAAATTTAAATTTAGAAATTATGATCCCTTAATTTAAAATAATATTTAAAAATGTATGTTTATGAAAGGAAAGGTACACTCCAACGCCCGGAGCATAATTTCCGTTAGACTCCCGACTGAAGGAAGTCTATTTTGAAATTATAATTTGAGATTAAAAATATTTATCAATGTGATCCCTTAAAATATTTAAACGAATATTTGTTTGTAGAAAAGAAAATTTACACCCCAACACCCGGGGCATAATTTTCGGTAGATTCCCAACTGAAGGGAATTTACTTTAAAAATTATAATTTGAGATTAAAAATAATACTTTTATAATAGGGACTAAAGGAAAGCGGCACCCCTTACACTCGGGGTACGTTTTTCATGATAACCCCTAATAAAAGTTTTTAATTTAAAATTCAATTAAACAATATAAATGAATATAAAACATTGCATACAAAATAAAATTAAAATATAGAAACATGACATATAAAATAAAAACATACGAACAAATATAAAAACATCTTATATTGCATACAAAGATATTTATTACAAAAGGACAACATTAAAATAGACGATGATCAAAATTTACCCTACTAGAAGCTCGAAATAAGAACTTCACCTGACCCCTAGCAGGATCTCCGCATCACCTCGCTATAACTCAAAAATCGATTCGAACGAACCTCGACAGGGCCTCCGATCGAACCAACTGTTCGAACCATTAAAAGGGCACTGCCCCTAAGGTTCGAAAGGGGCACTGCCCCTAAAACTTGCGCCACTTTGATGGCATTTGTTTTTGTGCCATTTTTTGTGTGTCCACAAAGATCCCTCCCCACGCTATTTATAGCAAATGAGGGGGAGGGGTGAGTCACCTGATTGGGAACGTGGTGGCCTGCATGGTGCCCACGCAATTTTTACTTTTACTTTTTTTTGTTTTTTTTTGGTTTTTTTAATAATATAAAATAATACATTCGAGCGAAAAATAATTTTTTATAGCCCGGACATAAAATGGGTATTATAGCTGCCCCCCTTTGCTCATTGCTGTGTAACAGGAATAGAGCAAAGATAAAAGGATGACCATTTTATGTCTGTTCGGGTCTGGGTTCCTTTTTCTGGCCACGCTCTTTCTTGAACTCCGCTTGATTTGTTCAGCCGCTCTTGTAAGCAGAATCTTCAAAATGGAACGATCCGCTGGGGAGATAATCTTTAGACTACGGAGACCCGTGGGCGAAGCAAAATAAGTCCGGCTTGCTACGGCTCTAACATTAATGAATACCTGGAGAAAACTTGACCTAACTGCAACACTGACAGAGCGGCGAGGTCTACAAAACTTGATCCCTTTAACAAGGTAGCTTGATCTGGAGGAGAAAGATTGATCCACTGCAACTCTATAGATGCGAGAAGATCTGAAGAAGGCTTGATCATCTGCAACTCCATTGATGCGAGAGGATCTGAGGAAGGGTCGATCATCTGCAACTCTATTGATGCTAGAAGATCTGAAAAAGGGTCGATCTACTGCAACTCCATTGATGCTAGAAGATCTGAAGAAGGGTGATCTACTGCAACTCCATTGATGCGAGAAGATCTGAAGAAGGGTCGATCATCTGCAACTCTATCGATGCGAGAAGATCTGAAGAAGGGTCGATCATCTGCAACTCCATTGATGCGAGAAGATCTGAAAAGGGGCAATCTACTGCAACTCCATTGATGCGAGAAGATCTGAAAAGGGGCGATCTACTGCAACTCCATTGATGCGAGAAGATCTAAAGAAGGGTCGATCTACTGCAACTCCATTGATGTGAGAAGATCTGAAAAGGGGCGATCTACTGCAACTCCATTGATGCGAGAAGATCTGAAGAAGGGGTCGATCTACTGCAACTCCATTGATGCGAGAAGATCTGAAAAGGGGCGATCTACTGCAACTCCATTGATGCGAGAAGATCTAAAAAGGGGCGATCTACTGCAACTCCATTGATGCGAGAAGATCTAAAGAAGGGTCGATCTACTGCAACTCCATTGATGCGAGAAGATCTGAAAATGGGCGATCTACTGCAACTCCATTGATGCGAGAAGATCTGAAGAAGGGGTTGATCTACTGCAACTCCATTGATGCGAGAAGATCTGAAGAAGGGTCGATCTACTGCAACTCCATTGATGCGAGAAGATCTGAAAAGGGGCGATCTACTGCAACTCTATTGATGCGAGAAGATCTAAAGAAGGTTCGATCATCTGCAACTCCATTGATGCGAGAAGATCTGATTAGTACTAGAATCCCTTCAACGAGACATGGAAGAGTGTCCTTGGTTTACACTTCTTTTGCATTTTTCCCAAATGCACAGGGATGAACGGATTTGATTTGCCTTTACCGGTAGTCGTTTGCTCCGGGCTAGTTGTACCATTCCCCTGGGTACAATCAGTTTGGACCAATCATGAGATTGGATTTTTCCCAAAGATTTATTTTCCTTGGACCATTCGTGACAATGGATTTTCGATGGACATCTGAATTGTCCATTCTCTTAAACTTAACCGTGTTTAAGCATGTTATGCCTACATTTCTGTCGGCTTTCGGATTTGCATTTTTCCCAAATGCACGGGGATCAACGGTTTTGATTTGCCTTTACCGGCAGCCGTTTGCTCCGGGCTAGTTGTACTATTCCCCTGGGTACAATCAGTTTCTACCAATCATGAGATTGGATTTTTCCCAAAGGATTTATTTTCCTTCGACCATTTGTGACAATGAATTTTCGATGGACATTTGAATTATCCATGGTCTTAAACTTAACCGTGATTAAGCACGTTGTGCCGACATTTTTGTCGGACTTGTCAAAAATTAGCTTCGATTCAGCCGCAATTTTGACGAAGGAACAAAATTTGACGATTTTCTTTTACAACATGGATGAGGAAAAGATTTGGAAATCAAGAATTTTTTGTTGACCAAGCTACAACACCTGACGAAGAGGCCTGGTCTGAAGTGATTTTGATCCAGCTACAACACCGACGAGGAGGCAGGATCAAGGGTTCAAGTTTGGTCAAGCTACAACTCTGACGAAGAGGCATGGCCAGAAGTTGACCGAGCTACAACACCTGATGAAGAGGCACGGTCTGAAGTTCGATCTGCTACGGCTCTATCGTCGTAGCATAATCTGGATTTTGGTCTAGTCGCACCTATTACGGCGAAAATAGACCTGAAAAACAATTGGTGTGTCGTACCACCAATGGCAAAGCGAGCCTTGGAACAACACTTGGAACAACACTTGGTGCGCTGCATTATTAACTTCAAAGCGAACTTTAGAGGATGTAGGATATGCTACATCATGGCAGGGAGTGACAACCCTCTTGGGTTTTGATTGTCTTGTCTGCTCTTGGAAAAGTAACAAGCCTGAATTAGGTGACATGTTTCTTTGCACCTTCAAGAAGACATGATCTGTTGGTATGTTCATTGCACTGCAACCTCAGGGAGATGATCTATTCCACTTCGAATTCAAGGTAACAGATTTGCTATCGCGTTCATAGACTTATGTTTGTGCTTATTTTGCTGTATATTCAAGGAGACAAGTTTGTCGTAGCCTTGTTCTGCTACCAATTCGGGGAGACAAGATTATTGTTTGGGGTTCTCATTCCGCTACAAACTTAGGGAGATGAAAATGTTGTTGTGCTCATTCCACTACATGTTTAGGGAGATGAAATTGTTGAAGCTTGTTCTACTGCAAATTCAGGGAGACAGATCCGTTGTTGTGTTCATTTCATCGTAATTCCAATGAGCTTAAACTTGTTGTTTGTGCTTATTCTGCTACAAACTTAGGGAGATGAAAATGTTGTCGTGCTCATTCCACTACATGTTTAGGGAGATGAAATTGTTGTCGTGCTTATTCCGCTGCAAATTCAGGGAGATAAACTTGTTGTTGAGTTGATATGTTCCACCATTTGTTGGAGAAACATAATTTTGCCAATCTTGAAGAAGTAGAATCTGCAACTTCAGGGGTGATATGTTGCACCTCTGACGGGGAGGCAGAATCTGAAAAAGTTGATCCGCTACACCATGTTACGGGTGAGATAGGACCTGCAAAAGTTAAAAGAGTGACTGGTCAAAATGAGCCATGAACTAACTCTTCGTGAGCTATAAGGTTTGAATTGAATGTTTGATTTGATTGATCCACTCTTTTCATGTCAAGGATGTTGGTTCTTTATTAACAATTGTCTGTGCTATCTTTAGTTGAAGGTGCCAGACAACATTTTCATATTTGCTCCAGTCCTTCATGTCAAGGATGTTGGAATTTATTGATAAATATATGCTCCTTCCTGTTTGAGGATATTAGACCTGCAAATTTTCATTATTTGTAAGAAGAGGTAGAGTTGAAAAGATCTTTGAGGAAAGAGCAAATTTTTTTTTAGAAAAACATCATTGTGCAAAGAATTAATGTTTTGAGAAAAAGTCCTTGAGGAAGGACAAAATTAAGAAATTCTGGTTTTCAAAAAGATGTCCTTGTAGAATGATGGGATTAGGAAATTCCTGTTTCAGGAAAAAAAACTATCCTTAAGAAGGGAGGGACTTATGAAATTTCGGTTTTGAGAAAAACCGATCCTTGAGGAAGGATGGAATTAAGAAATTCTGTGTTTTGTGAAAAACGATCCTTAAGAAAGGATGAATTTGAGAAATTCTGGTTTTGAGAAAAAACTATCCTTATGAAAGGATGGAATTAAGAAAATCCAATGTTTGAGAAAAAGTATCCTTAAGAAATGACGAAATTTAAGAAAATATGTCCTTAAGAAAGGGCGGAGTTTAAAAAACTATTGTATAGAGAAAACGTGCCCTTAAAAAAGAACGAAGTTAGGAAACTCATGGTTCGAGAAAAGTTATCCTTGAGAAAGAACGGAGTTAAGAAACTTTAATTTTGAAAAAAAAGGGTGTCCTTAAGAAAGGACAGAGTTAAGAAACTCCAATTTTTGGAAAAGGTGTCCTTAAGAAAGGACGGAGTTAAGAAACTCGTGTTTTCGAGAAAAGATGCCCTTAAGAAAGGACGGAGTTAAGAAACTCTTGTGTTTTAGAAAAAAATGTCCTTAAGAAAGGACGGAGTTAAGAAACTCCAATTTTGGGAAAAGGTGTCCTTAAGAAAGGACGGAGTTAAGAAACTCGTGTTTTCGAGAAAAGGTGCCCTTAAGAAAGGACGGAGTTAAGAAACTCTTGTGTTTGAGAAAAAGTGCCCTTAAGAAAGGACGAAGTTAAGAAACTCCAATTTTGGGAAAAGGTGTCCTTAAGAAAGGACGGAGTTAAGAAACTCGTGTTTTCAAGAAAAGGTGCCCCTAAGAGAGGACGGAGTTAAGAAACTCTTGTTTTTGAGAAAAAGTGCCCTTAAGAAAGGACGGAGTTAAGAAACTCAAAATTTGAAAAAAAAGGTGTCCTTAAGAAAGGACGGAGTTAAGAAACTCGTGTTTTCGAGAAAAGGTGCCCTTAAGAAAGGACGGAGTTAAGAAACTCTTGTTTTTGAGAAAAAGTGCCCTTAAGAAAGGACGGAGTTAAGAAACTCAAAATTTGAAAAAAAGGTGTCCTTAAGAAAGGACGGAGTTAAGAAACTCGTGTTTTCGAGAAAAGGTGCCCTTAAGAAAGGACAGAGTTAAGAAACTCTTGTTTTTGAGAAAAAGTGCCCTTAAGAAAGGACGGAGTTAAGAAACTCCAATTTTGGGAAAAGGTGTCCTTAAGAAAGGACGGAGTTAAGAAACTCCAATTTTGGGAAAAGGTGTCCTTAAGAAAGGACGGAGTTAAGAAACTCATTTTTGAGGAAAAGTGCCCTTAAGAAAGGACGGATTTAAGAAACTCGTTAAGTAACAAGTTCCAAGTTAGCTCCTGATAGTATTTATGCAGATGATGTTCATGTGCTTGCTTTTGTGATGATGCAAAGATGCATGAAATTCTTGTAGAAGTCCCTTTCTTTTGGTCTTAGTTTGATTTTCTGATTCTTCGAAATTTGCCCCGATAAAAGTTTGCCCCCCATGCTTCATTGTCCTTTTCTGGGTAAGGTGAATGACTCCGACGTCGTCTTCTTCTTTCCTTTTTGGAGGCAAGATCGGGAAAAAGTTGACTTTGGAACTTCATCGCATGAAGTTATGACCTGAAAATGAAATGGAATACTAGGTAGTAATATGTTCGAAAAATTTTGTCGTTTTTCACCTGAATGTTTGAGCTTTTTTCGTATTCGGCCTTCTTCATGGCTAAAGGCTTGTCATGATGTTGTTGCCTCCACATTTGGGGTCTTCAGTCTCTTTCATGAACCTGTTTATACGTTCAAGACATAAATGTGCCATGGATGCACTTAACTTTGTGTTTGATGCATGTATCTAGCCTAAATGCATGATAACTTGTATGATGTATACAATTATTGTAGAATGGTGAATGTGCAATTTTGTTTTGCCCCTCAGAGGGATGCCCCTGACTCTAAGTTGCAAGATCTTTGCCTCAATGCTCGATGCCTTGTTTGTAAGGATGCTCTCAACCTTCCTTGATTCGATCATCTTTGGGATTACTCCCTCGAGTGAATGCCTCAACATTTTTGTCTAAGACTGCTATTGAAGCGAACGCAAGGCTTGAAGTATGTTTTCGTCTCTTCTTGAAGAGCTTTCATTGTTCTTGTGGACGCGTTATGTTGCCCCCCGGTCGGTCTATAAATTTACGTGTCGGCTCATGGTAACTTATTACTTCCGGCTCTGGCGAAGTGCTACAATCGATAATTGATGTAGCCATCTAGGGTGCATAAGTCTGACTTGGCATCGAAGGCTCACTTCCTGAACTCGTCAAGGTAAGCTCTCAGCTTGGGGCCTTGAAGAGGTATGATGTCTGTATGAGTGCAAAGATTATTTGAAAATGCCCCTGGATTGGTCAACTTTGCTTTATCCGGTATTTGCTAACATGGGGCATCCCGAGATCAGTTTCAAAGTTCCGAAATGAATGCATGTAAATGCAAGGTACATGTTCTAGATGTGAAGGTACTGATTCAAAATAGAATGTATGCATGTAAATGGAAAATGCATGTCCTAGATGCGAAAGCACTGATTCAAAAATGGTTCCCGTGGTTCAACTTCTGAATTTACGGGATTTATTCGCAACTTTTGAATGTTGCATTGATATCTAGGGAACTAGATTTTCTCCCGATGATAATTTTTCAAATAGGGAACCAGACATGAATCAATACTTCATGTTGATGAAATGCAAAAATTAAAATGTTATAGTGGTGTCATGTAATCAATGTGGAATGAATGACCCTATGCAGTGAGATCACCAAAGAAAAAATGGGTTAGTTCATAATAAAAGAATTGAATGAATAAATCAAGCGATGAATAGGACAAAAATTAACAGTAAAGAAAATTGAACATATAGCAAATAAAGGCATCAAAACCTAAACAGGGTGACTGCTAACGGGCAGAGTTTTGGTTTGGCTTTGAGGGGTAAGCTCTTAGGGTTTACTATATGTGTTTTGGTTCTAGAGTAACGGTACCCGAACTGTCGCTAGGACATCGATTCGGGAGGATACATTTCCCTAGGTCTGCACGGAGACAGAGGTCTCACGATGACAAAGGGACCTATATCCCAGAAGCGTTTCACCATCCTACACGGAGGGAGTACCTCACAAAGGCGTGGTTTCTCGCTCCCACTTAAGGGGCGGAGCTCGGGTATAGAGCTCATGATATGATAACTCAAAAAATAAGTTTATAAAAAAATTTGTAAAAATTTAAAAAAAAATAGGGATCACAAATTAATTAAATCGAAGTCATATTTTCCACCTATAGACAAAAAATAATCGACTTGTGGCTTGACTCTCTAAAAAAAAGTCCCCAGCGGAGTCGCCAAGCTGTAACAACGGGTGAGTCGCCACCAATCTTTTGTTTTTACTTGCGGTGCGATTGGAACACCTGAAAAACCCGGTTATTTTAATAAAACTTGTTTTTATTGTTTTTATTAAAACAACGAGTTTTGGTCTGCGAAACCAGAAGATAGGTTCGGGAGTCGGTTACGTGTGGGGAAGGGTGAGCACCCCCACAACGCCCAAAAATTGGTACCTATCGATTACGTGATGTCTTAATAGTGGAATTATGAATTCGAATTTAAATTTAGAAATTATGATCCCTTAATTTAAAATAATATTTAAAAATGTATGTTTATGAAAGGAAAGGTACACTCCAACGCCCGGAGCATAATTTCCGTTAGACTCCCGACTGAAGGAAGTCTATTTTGAAATTATAATTTGAGATTAAAAATATTTATCAATGTGATCCCTTAAAATATTTAAACGAATATTTGTTTGTAGAAAAGAAAATTTACACCCCAACACCCGGGGCATAATTTTCGGTAGATTCCCAACTGAAGGGAATTTACTTTAAAAATTATAATTTGAGATTAAAAATAATACTTTTATAATAGGGACTAAAGGAAAGCGGCACCCCTTAAGCTCGGGGTACGCTTTTCATGATAACCCCTAATAAAAGTTTTTAATTTAAAATTCAATTAAACAATATAAATGAATATAAACATTGCATACAAAATAAAATTAAAATATAGAAACATGACATATAAAATAAAAACATACGAACAAATATAAAAACATCTTATATTGCATCCAAAGATATTTATTACAAAAGGACAACATTAAAATAGACGATGATCAAAATTTACTCTACTAGAAGCTCGAAATAAGAACTTCACCTGACCCCTAGCAGAATCTCCGCATCACCTCGCTATAACTCAAAAATCGATTCGAACGAACCTCGACAGGGCCTCCGATCGAACCAACTGTTCGAACCATTAAAAGGGCACTGCCCCTAAGGTTCGAAAGGGGCACTGCCCCTAAAACTTGCGCCACTTTGATGGCATTTGTTTTTGTGCCATTTTTTGTGTGTCCACAAAGATCCCTCCCCACGCTATTTATAGCAAATGAGGGGGAAGGGTGAGTCACCTGATTGGGAACGTGGTGGCCTGCATGGTGTCCACGCAATTTTTACTTTTACTTTTTTTTTTGTTTTTTTTGGTTTTTTTAATAATATAAAATAATACATTCGAGCGAAAAATAATTTTTTATAGCCCGGACATAAAATGGGTATTACACTCTTTTATGCATTTAGCCCCAATATCTATGAGAAGATGTCTTCTTGTGAGAGTGCCAAGGAGGTATGTGACAAGCTTGAAGTCACATACAAAGGAACAAATGAAGTAAAAGAGACCAAGATCGGTCTTCTCAACCTCGAGTATGAAAACTTCAAGATGAACCCGGATGAAGACATCAAGAGAATATTCGACCGATTCTCCACAATCGTCAATCAACTCAAAGGTCTTGGAGAGGAGATTCCGGAAGAAAAACTCGTTCGGAAGTTGATTTACTCATTTCACGAATTATGGGAGTCCAAAAAGATGGCTATTGTAGAAGCAAAGAACTTGAAAGAGCTCAAACTTGACGAGCTCGTTGGATCTTTGCTCACCCATGAGATGATGTCTTTACCTTTGAAGAGGGAGAAGGAGAAGAAGATCAAAGAGCAAGGTATTGATGTGAATGCCATTGTTCTTCCGTCCTCCACATGCCAACATGAAGAATCAAGTGAGGAAGAAAGTTAAGATGAAGAGATGGTTCATCTCTTCAAGAAGTTCACCCAGTTTATGAAGAGCGAAATGGAAAAATCCAAACATGATTTGAAGAAAAAGATGAAGGATCCCTAAAAGAGTCATGAATGCAAGGATACGAGGCACACCAAATACGATTGCCCTCACTTCAACAAAAAGGATCATCTTCAAAGAAAGCATATGTGGCGACATAGAGTGATGAAGACTCCACCGATAATGAGGTAGCCCACATATGCTTTATGACCCTCCAAGAGGGTGAGATAACTTCTAATTCATCTACTTCTACTTCCTATTCTTTTCATGAATTACAAGATGCCTATGATAGTTTGGTTTTAGAGTTTAAGAATCACATTTTGAAAAACAAGAAAGTTGTTTCAAATTTGAAAATTTAAAATGGTTTTAGTTCTAAAATCAAAATTGAACTTGATGCAAAACTCAATGAGTTTGAACAAAAATGTGTTGATTTACAAAATTTGCTTCCAAAGAGCTTGAAAAGAAAACCAATTTTGAAAATTAAATTTTTATCAAAGACAATCTAGTGCCCCTAGATACTTTAATGAAAAATGCTTTAGAAGTATTTGGGTCCCAAAAGGACTAATTACTTCAACCAAAAAGGATGAAATTGAAAAATAGATTCCAAATGAGACTAAATTATGTGCTACTAACGCCTATGGATCCAAAGCAATTTGGATACCAAAAATTACTTGATTTTCTTGTTTTAGGTACGATGGAGAATGACCAACAAAGTGCAACATTGAGGGGGAGCTTCATACACACAAGGAAAGCACATGAAGAAAGAAGGCTTCAAATCCTACCTTTGGTTCAAGTGTGGTAAAAATTAGTTGAATTTTGTTTATTTTAATTTGTTTCATTTTTTAATTCAATTGGTTTTTCAAATGTTTAAATGTTTTAAATTAAATTGGAGCTCCTTTTTACTGTTTCAATTATTTAATTGTATTTTCCACTATTGACTTTAAACGCTTTTGAGAAATAACCTGTTTGGGCTAAACCCAATTTGAGAATTTTAAATGGTTTTGGTTTGGGCTTGAGGCCCAAATTGTGACATCTAAGTCGGAAGTGTTATAGTGCTCATGTTGTAATATTAGAGTCAAACTCTAAGTGTAAATAAGAAGTATTTGACCAGAGAGGCAATTCTTACTCTGATTTTCTTATCTTTTATTACAGAAAATTTGGCCTTTATAAAGGCCTATGTACAAGTGTTTTACCATAGCTAGGCTATCTCTAAACCTTTACATTTATCTACACTTTAGGATAAGAGTTAGGCAAGAGATAAAACATCTAAGAAATAAGATATACAAAAGATAATTTATCTATTTTAAACGCCTCCAATCTACACTAAGGTGTCAGTGCCAACTTTAACGTTCGTGGAACTTATATAAGTATTTTAATCGGATTGATGACGTTTACACTGTGTTTACTTTCGCAATGTGTTATGTGAAACTAATGGATTGACGAATGTCATCACCAATAGAAGGTCTAGATAAATCGTTATGGTTTCAAGTCATGGCTTATTTGAATGTTGTATTGGTGATCTTTCGATGTTGTGGCCTTGTAATTCTGATAGCACGCGTAAGGGTTGGAAGTGTGAGTTGCTTTCTAGACGTGGCTTTAGTGTCAGTTAGTGTGTTTTCATGGTTTTATGTTTTTGACCGTTAGCCATTTGACTTAGGTGTTTCTTCATGCTTTTGGAGTTGACCCTTACTTTAACATATTATCATAGTGTACTCTTTTTCTCCAAACTAGAATTAGAGAAATTTTTAACAAGACCCATGATGATATTCAATGTGTATGATTTTTGCTCAATAAAATCATACCGTTTTCTGATTTAAAAAAAAATCCTCCTACTGTTTATCTATAAAAAACTATCTATTTAATATTATTTAGGGTAAACTACATAAATGATCCCCCAACTATGCTCTAATTATCTTTTACATCCCCCGACTATCAAAAGTTACAAATTGGTCCCTTGACTTAAAAAAAGTAACAAATTGGTCCAACACCGTTAAAAATTTAACGGTTGATGATGTGACAGTTAATATAAATTAATATAATTACATAATTAGTCCTCAAGTTTTACACTTATTTTAATTTGACCCTAATTCTAAAAAATTAACCCACATAATTTTAATAATCTATCAACTTAGTCTCATTTCACTCAACCCCCTTTTCTTCTTACTTTTTCTCCATTTATATAACCCCATGAAACCACACAGCTTTTCCAATCACACTTCCCTGTTTTATATCTTTTTATCTCTGTTGGTGAACCATTTCTTACATTGAACTTGTTGAGTTGTGTGGTGCTCGATTCGTTCAACCGATTATGCTCACCAAGTGGTGGAGAGGTGGATTTTTGGGTGGAAGGGTTTAGGAAGCTAGAAAGAATAAAGACACGATGATTTATAGTGGTTCAACCTTCTAACCAAGGTCTACATCCACTACCTTAGCTCCCCACTAAGGATTTCACAACCAATTCCACTAATTGATTCGTCCCCTTTTCTAGGCTTAGGAGGAAACCCTTTACACCGATCAAGCTTCTACCCAAAGCCTTGATCAAAACCCTCTTTTACAAAGAGAAACAAGAAGCAAACTTAAACCCTCTAATAGGTGTTTGTTTGCACAATTAAGCTCTCACCCAAAACCTAAAACACTTGAGCAAATTTGACAATTTTGGCTCACTAGTGTTTGTCTATACAATAATTGACACTTTAGGCTCTAAGACAATTCTTGATCATTTGTTGATTGACAATTGAAGCATTAGCCTTCTCTTGATGCTTGGAGGTCCCTTTTATACTCCCAATTGAGTTTGTAGCCGTTACTAGCCGTTGGGATCAAATTGGAGCCGTTGAGGACTTTAATTCCCACCATAAATGCAGTTCTGCAGCTCCCCGTTTCTAAACGCTCGAAGCCGTTTCGAAACACTCTCAATGTAGAAAGAGTCGTTGCAGTTTGTCAGGGTACCCGTTTCGGAACACCCCCTTGCCGTTTCGGAACGCGTATCGAAACGCTATAAGCCCGTATCGAAACGCCTGCATTTAAAAGTTGGTTGGGAAAGAGCCGTTGGGTTTTATGACCGTTATGGTCAATGCCACGTGGGCGTATCGAAACGGCCTAGCCCGTTTCGAAACGCTGGGCAAAAATTCAGTCCAGGGTAAGCCCGTTTCGAAACACGTTTCAAAACGTTTTTGCTACTGGAGCACCCTGTTTCGAAACGCCCTAAGGTGTTTCGAAACACCTGGACAGGTTTGAGAAGTTTGGCTTTAAAACACATGAAAAACCCTTTTGAGAAATTTCCTAAACACAATTTCAAGTTGTTTGGACTTTGTAAATGTTTTAAATACTTTTTAAATCAGTCCAAAACATTTTTCAATTATTATATCAAAACATTAGTTATACAATCTCCCCCTTTTTGATATAATAAAACTCACTTGAAAAATTGTTTGGGATTCTCCCCCTTTAACTTTAAAAATGTGAATAAGAGTTGAAAAATTTTAATTCAAATAAAGCTCCCCCTTATTCATTTGAAAATTCAATTTTTCAAACCATCAATTTTTCAAACCATTTCTCCCCCTTTTTGTTATATCAAAAGGAATTTAAAACATTAAGTTCAAAATAACACTAGAGGTAAAAACTTTGACAAAAATAAGAATTTGGTTTAAAATGGCTCCCCCTTACTTAAAGCATCATCAAAGTTAGTCCATCATATATGATCATCTAGTTGAATTTAAAAAAAAATAAACAAATGAAATTAAAAACAACTAGAAATTTTACCACACTTGAACTCAAGGTAGGATGTGAAGCCTTCCTTCTTCAAGTGTTCTTCCTTGTGTGCATGGAGCTCCCCCTCAATGTTTGACTTGTTGAACATCTCCATCACACCTTGCAAAAGACAATCAAGTAATTTTTGGTATCCAAATTGCTTTGGATCCATGAACATTAGTAGCACATATTTTAGTCCCCTTAGGAATCCATTTTTCAATGTCATCCTTTTTAATTGAAGTGGTTAGTCATTTTGGGACCCAAACACTTCTAAAACATTTTCCTTTAATAAATCTAGGGGCACTAGATTGTCTTACATAAAAACTTGATTTTTGAAAATTATTTTTCTTTTCATGTTCATTTGAAATCAAATCTTTTTCTTTTTGAACTTTAAGAAGCAAATTTTGTAAATCAAAGCATTTTTCTTCAAAATCTTTTAATCTTGCTTCAAGTTCAAGATTTGTTTTGGAAAGCAAATCATTTTCAATTTTAATTTTTGAAATCAACTTTTTGTTTTTAGAAAATGATGCCTTGAATTCCAAAAGCAAATCATCATAGGCATCTTGTAACTCATCAAATGTATAAGAATTTGAAATAGATGAGTTAGAAGTTACCTCCCCCTCATTGAGGGCCATCAAGCATAGGTGGGCTACTTCATCATCGGTGGAGTCTTCATCACTCCATGTGGCCACATATGCTTGTTTAGAAGATGATCCCTTCTTTTTGGATTTGTGGGAGTCCTTCATCTTCTTCATCGATTCATGCTTGGATTTTTCCATTTTGCTCTTCATGAACCGGGTGAATTTGTTGAAGAGATAGACCATCTCTTCATCTTCACTATCCTCCTCACTAGAATCTTCATGATGACATGTGGAGGACTTGAGAGCCATGGCACTTGCGTTGATGCCAAGCCCTTTGATTTTCTTCTCTCCCATAGCTCTAATTTCTTCCCTCTTCTTCTCATCCTCTTTGTTCTTCTTCATGATTTGATGAGTAAGGAGTGACCCCATGAGTTCATCAAGCTTCAAAGTCTTCAAATTTTTGGCTTCGATGATGGCGGTCCTCTTTGAGTCCCATGACTCGGGAAGTGAGTAGATGAGCTTTCGAACAAGCTTCTCCTCCGGGATGGCTTCTCCATAGCCTTTAAGACCATTCGTGATTGTGGAGAACCTATCAAACATCTTCTCGATGTTCTCTTCCGGATCCATTTTGAAGTTTTCATACTCAAGAGTTAGGAGCCCAATCTTGGTCTCCTTGACTTCATTTGTTCCCTCGTATGTGACTTCAAGCTTGTCCCATACCTCCTTGGCACTCTCACAAGAAGACATCTTCTCATAGATGGATGGACCAAATGCACAAAATAAAATGTGCAAGGCTTTGCAATTTAGCTCCATCTTCTTGCGATCGTCGGCACTCCATTCCGCTTTGCTCCCTTGTGGCACGAACGGACCATCTTCAACTATATCCCATAGCTTGTAATCTCTTGACTTCAAGAAGAATTTCATCTTTGTCTTCCAATGGGCATAGTGATCTCCGTTGAAGAAAGGCGGTTTGTCGATGGATTGCGCCATTTGAGCCGGTTGATGAAAAAGTGATCGAGCTTGCCGAATCTTCTCAATAGGATGTGAATCCTCTTCGATTGAGCCAAGCTCTGATACCAATTGTTGAGTTGTGTGGTGCTCGATTCGTTCAACCGATTATGCTCACCAAGTGGTGGAGAGGTGGATTTTTGGGTGGAAGGGTTTAGGAAGCTAGAAAGAATAAAGACACGATGATTTATAGTGGTTCAACCTTCTAACCAAGGTCTACATCCACTACCTTAGCTCCCCACTAAGGATTTCACAACCAATTCCACTAATTGATTCGTCCCCTTTTCTAGGCTTAGGAGGAAACCCTTTACACCGATCAAGCTTCTACCCAAAGCCTTGATCAAAACCCTCTTTTACAAAGAGAAACAAGAAGCAAACTTAAACCCTCTAATAGGTGTTTGTTTGCACAATTAAGCTCTCACCCAAAACCTAAAACACTTGAGCAAATTTGACAATTTTGGCTCACTAGTGTTTGTCTATACAATAATTGACACTTTAGGCTCTAAGACAATTCTTGATCATTTGTTGATTGACAATTGAAGCATTAGCCTTCTCTTGATGCTTGGAGGTCCCTTTTATACTCCCAATTGAGTTTGTAGCCGTTACTAGCCGTTGGGATCAAATTGGAGCCGTTGAGGACTTTAATTCCCACCATAAATGCAGTTCTGCAGCTCCCCGTTTCTAAACGCTCGAAGCCGTTTCGAAACACTCTCAATGTAGAAAGAGTCGTTGCAGTTTGTCAGGGTACCCGTTTCGGAACACCCCCTTGCCGTTTCGGAACGCGTATCGAAACGCTATAAGCCCGTATCGAAACGCCTGCATTTAAAAGTTGGTTGGGAAAGAGCCGTTGGGTTTTATGACCGTTATGGTCAATGCCACGTGGGCGTATCGAAACGGCCTAGCCCGTTTCGAAACGCTGGGCAAAAATTCAGTCCAGGGTAAGCCCGTTTCGAAACACGTTTCAAAACGTTTTTGCTACTGGAGCACCCTGTTTCGAAACGCCCTAAGGTGTTTCGAAACACCTGGACAGGTTTGAGAAGTTTGGCTTTAAAACACATGAAAAACCCTTTTGAGAAATTTCCTAAACACAATTTCAAGTTGTTTGGACTTTGTAAATGTTTTAAATACTTTTTAAATCAGTCCAAAACATTTTTCAATTATTATATCAAAACATTAGTTATACAATCTCCCCCTTTTTGATATAATAAAACTCACTTGAAAAATTGTTTGGGATTCTCCCCCTTTAACTTTAAAAATGTGAATAAGAGTTGAAAAATTTTAATTCAAATAAAGCTCCCCCTTATTCATTTGAAAATTCAATTTTTCAAACCATCAATTTTTCAAACCATTTCTCCCCCTTTTTGTTATATCAAAAGGAATTTAAAACATTAAGTTCAAAATAACACTAGAGGTAAAAACTTTGACAAAAATAAGAATTTGGTTTAAAATGGCTCCCCCTTACTTAAAGCATCATCAAAGTTAGTCCATCATATATGATCATCTAGTTGAATTTAAAAAAAAATAAACAAATGAAATTAAAAACAACTAGAAATTTTACCACACTTGAACTCAAGGTAGGATGTGAAGCCTTCCTTCTTCAAGTGTTCTTCCTTGTGTGCATGGAGCTCCCCCTCAATGTTTGACTTGTTGAACATCTCCATCACACCTTGCAAAAGACAATCAAGTAATTTTTGGTATCCAAATTGCTTTGGATCCATGAACATTAGTAGCACATATTTTAGTCCCCTTAGGAATCCATTTTTCAATGTCATCCTTTTTAATTGAAGTGGTTAGTCATTTTGGGACCCAAACACTTCTAAAACATTTTCCTTTAATAAATCTAGGGGCACTAGATTGTCTTACATAAAAACTTGATTTTTGAAAATTATTTTTCTTTTCATGTTCATTTGAAATCAAATCTTTTTCTTTTTGAACTTTAAGAAGCAAATTTTGTAAATCAAAGCATTTTTCTTCAAAATCTTTTAATCTTGCTTCAAGTTCAAGATTTGTTTTGGAAAGCAAATCATTTTCAATTTTAATTTTTGAAATCAACTTTTTGTTTTTAGAAAATGATGCCTTGAATTCCAAAAGCAAATCATCATAGGCATCTTGTAACTCATCAAATGTATAAGAATTTGAAATAGATGAGTTAGAAGTTACCTCCCCCTCATTGAGGGCCATCAAGCATAGGTGGGCTACTTCATCATCGGTGGAGTCTTCATCACTCCATGTGGCCACATATGCTTGTTTAGAAGATGATCCCTTCTTTTTGGATTTGTGGGAGTCCTTCATCTTCTTCATCGATTCATGCTTGGATTTTTCCATTTTGCTCTTCATGAACCGGGTGAATTTGTTGAAGAGATAGACCATCTCTTCATCTTCACTATCCTCCTCACTAGAATCTTCATGATGACATGTGGAGGACTTGAGAGCCATGGCACTTGCGTTGATGCCAAGCCCTTTGATTTTCTTCTCTCCCATAGCTCTAATTTCTTCCCTCTTCTTCTCATCCTCTTTGTTCTTCTTCATGATTTGATGAGTAAGGAGTGACCCCATGAGTTCATCAAGCTTCAAAGTCTTCAAATTTTTGGCTTCGATGATGGCGGTCCTCTTTGAGTCCCATGACTCGGGAAGTGAGTAGATGAGCTTTCGAACAAGCTTCTCCTCCGGGATGGCTTCTCCATAGCCTTTAAGACCATTCGTGATTGTGGAGAACCTATCAAACATCTTCTCGATGTTCTCTTCCGGATCCATTTTGAAGTTTTCATACTCAAGAGTTAGGAGCCCAATCTTGGTCTCCTTGACTTCATTTGTTCCCTCGTATGTGACTTCAAGCTTGTCCCATACCTCCTTGGCACTCTCACAAGAAGACATCTTCTCATAGATGGATGGACCAAATGCACAAAATAAAATGTGCAAGGCTTTGCAATTTAGCTCCATCTTCTTGCGATCGTCGGCACTCCATTCCGCTTTGCTCCCTTGTGGCACGAACGGACCATCTTCAACTATATCCCATAGCTTGTAATCTCTTGACTTCAAGAAGAATTTCATCTTTGTCTTCCAATGGGCATAGTGATCTCCGTTGAAGAAAGGCGGTTTGTCGATGGATTGCGCCATTTGAGCCGGTTGATGAAAAAGTGATCGAGCTTGCCGAATCTTCTCAATAGGATGTGAATCCTCTTCGATTGAGCCAAGCTCTGATACCAATTGTTGAGTTGTGTGGTGCTCGATTCGTTCAACCGATTATGCTCACCAAGTGGTGGAGAGGTGGATTTTTGGGTGGAAGGGTTTAGGAAGCTAGAAAGAATAAAGACACGATGATTTATAGTGGTTCAACCTTCTAACCAAGGTCTACATCCACTACCTTAGCTCCCCACTAAGGATTTCACAACCAATTCCACTAATTGATTCGTCCCCTTTTCTAGGCTTAGGAGGAAACCCTTTACACCGATCAAGCTTCTACCCAAAGCCTTGATCAAAACCCTCTTTTACAAAGAGAAACAAGAAGCAAACTTAAACCCTCTAATAGGTGTTTGTTTGCACAATTAAGCTCTCACCCAAAACCTAAAACACTTGAGCAAATTTGACAATTTTGGCTCACTAGTGTTTGTCTATACAATAATTGACACTTTAGGCTCTAAGACAATTCTTGATCATTTGTTGATTGACAATTGAAGCATTAGCCTTCTCTTGATGCTTGGAGGTCCCTTTTATACTCCCAATTGAGTTTGTAGCCGTTACTAGCCGTTGGGATCAAATTGGAGCCGTTGAGGACTTTAATTCCCACCATAAATGCAGTTCTGCAGCTCCCCGTTTCGAAACGCTCGAAGCCGTTTCGAAACACTCTCAATGTAGAAAGAGTCGTTGCAGTTTGTCAGGGTACCCGTTTCGGAACACCCCCTTGCCGTTTCGGAACGCGTATCGAAACGCTATAAGCCCGTATCGAAACGCCTGCATTTAAAAGTTGGTTGGGAAAGAGCCGTTGGGTTTTATGACCGTTATGGTCAATGCCACATGGGCGTATCGAAACGGCCTAGCCCGTTTCGAAACGCTGGGCAAAAATTCAGTCCAGGGTAAGCCCGTTTCGAAACACGTTTCGAAACGTTTTTGCTACTGGAGCACCCTGTTTCGAAACGCCCTAAGGTGTTTCGAAACACCTGGACAGGTTTGAGAAGTTTGGCTTTAAAACACATGAAAAACCCTTTTGAGAAATTTCCTAAACACAATTTCAAGTTGTTTGGACTTTGTAAATGTTTTAAATACTTTTTAAATCAGTCCAAAACATTTTTCAATTATTATATCAAAACATTAGTTCTACAGAACTGTTTCTCAATGTCGATGATTGCAAGCAGAAGCTCAGGGGAAACAATCCAATGCCTTATATGCACTTGGTCTCATGGCCTTCCCATAGCATAAGCATCAACTAGCCACCATTATTAGTAGCTGACTAAGAAGAAGGAATAACAATGAACCCAGACCCAAACTAGTTGTAATGTCCTCATCATAAACACAATAACTTTCTTTTCCGTCATTACCAACAGTGGCTTGCAAAAAGAAAAATGAAAGAATGCTCTGTTCTTATAAACCAGTTTGTCATCCAATATAGAGGGAAAACTTGTTACACTCAAGCTTCATAGAGATAAAAATGTCAAAATTATCACTACTTCTTTCTCTCTCTCTTTTTTGACAAGTATCACAATCTATTTCTTTTTTTTTTCTTTTTTGACAAATATCACAGAATCTATTTCTTGAAGCAAACAACTTTGTAATATTAATACCTTTTACAAAATCAAAGTTATCAACATTTTTACTTTAGATATAAGCCTCCTTAAACTTACAATTGACTCCGTAAACTTATTGTTTAAATAAAATCCTGCACTTGATGAGAAATAGAACTTCAACACAAAGTAGGACATGAAGAGTTTGGGAGCAATATATTGCCTATCTGAACAACAAGTTAAAAAAGTTTAATTCTAGATGTAACACAAAATTATGAACAATTAGTTGTGTCTTAAAAAGGCAAGGAAGCAAAGAGAAAAAACCTTTTGCATACAAGAAAAAAAGGCTTAAATTATTCTTTTCCACGTGAAATCAAAATCTCAAATCCGCAAATCTTAAACAAAACAAACTAGCCAACTTTCTGGAAATTAGCGGGTTTAAAACATGGATTTCCTACAGCAAGGAAACAAAACTGAAACAACGAGTTTAGTAAATATAAAGGGAAGAATTAAAGAGAAAATAACTGTGTGGTTCACCCACAGAGATAAAAAATATAAAACATAGGAGTGTGATTGGATAAGCTGTGTCGTTTTATGGGGTTATGTAAATGGAGAAAAAGTAAGAAGAAAAGGGGTTGGGTGAAATGAGACTAAATTGATAGATTATTAAAATTATGTGGGTTAATTTTTTAAAATTAGGGTCAAATTAAAATAAGTGTAAAACTTGAGGACTAATTATGTAATTATATCAATTTATATTAACTGTCACATCATCAACCGTTAAATTTTTAACGGCGTTGGACCAATTTGTTACTTTTTTTTAGTCAGGGGACCAATTTATAACTTTTGATAGTCGGAGGACGCAAAAGATAATTAGAGCATAGTCGGGGGACCATTTATGTAATTTACCCTATTATTTAAGACTCCATAATTATTTTTAACCCTAAAACACTCTAAAACAATAATTAACATGGCTTTAATCTGAAGGAGTTCGAGCTCGATAAAACTCAGCCTAGTTTTTTTTTTTTTTGGTAAAGGATTCTTTTCAACGCTTCCTTCTTGTTCTTGGAACTCTATCGCTAACTCTGCACTGCCATCGTTTTTCTTTTCATTTGTTCCATTAGAAAATCTAATCTTAAGAAACCGAAATTAAATTTGAGAGAAAGATTTTGATGAAACTATTTAGTTGAAGAAACGGTGATCGTACGGACTAAAGGAGCTGACAATGGTGATGGTGGGAGCAGGGCTGACAATACTGGGAATGCTGAGAAAGGAGCCGACGACAATGGTGACAAAGAAGGAGAGTAACTGGCTGATACAAACTAAGGAAACTTAAAATGGGATTGTTGAGAAATAAAAGCAGGATATGTTTACTAAACAGGTTGGATCTCATTTCTAAATCTACTTTCTTTCTTTCTTTTTATATATATTTTAGTGGCTTATATTTGTTTTACTAATGTAAGTACGTAACGGCCTGAAATATTCTAAGCTGATGGAAAGCGCAGATAATGGCGCTGACTGTAGAATTTTGCATTTCTTCTTTCTTCCATTGAATAATTGCTTGTTTAGCTTTCAAAACAAGAACAAAACAGTTTCTTCAAAAATCAAGAAAAAAAAATACCATAAACTACTGATTTAAGTTCCGACAGTTATTTTAAGATTAAATTCAAAATCCAATCTCTCAATCATTTTGCTCTCTCGCATTTCATCGTTCCCTCCGCATCTTTATCTTATATTATTAATATAAATAAATAAATTAGTATTTTCTTTCGTTCACGGAGGAGTGGAGACTCAAATGCAACCGGTTGCCGATTCAAACGCACGGGTCTGCTGGTGGTAAAAATCTTCTTTTCTCTTTCTCCTATTTGTTCAATTATTTTTCTTTTAAATTTTAAAGATGTTCGATTGATTACGGTACGTGGGTTGTGAAAGGAACGGTTCAGGATTACTGATGATGAGAACAATGATCGAGAAAGGTTCTAGGAAGTGTGAGAAAGAAGGGAGAATAAGTGTAGACAAGGTGTTTGTAGAATTTCTGAATGAATTCCATTACCTTCACACTTTAGTACATATATACATCAGCTAATTACAAATCAATCGACAACATTCCCCTCCAACTTGTGATAGAATACCTCTATTTTGTGTTTGGATTGGATTTTTTTATCTTTGATCAGAGATGACTGATAATTGTGATTAACTTGTCTCAAGTATGTGTACTTAGGGTATCTATTCCTTGATCTTTGATCTAATTTTGCTTTCTTTGTCAGATTATTAATCACTTGAAAGAACTCTAATTACTTTCAAAACTGGATTGAGGATATTTTCAAGACATTAGGTTTCTTCATATGTTTATTCTTTTGGTAGGTAAGATTTTAGCCATAAAGAGGTTAAAACCACTCTAGGGTTCTTTTGGTTGGTACTTTGCTATTTTCATGAGTCTGCCTAAGGATCATCTAAATAATGTTGCTAATTTTATGGGGATAAAGTTTTCTGCTGAATATTATGTGGATGATGATTTTTTTGGGAACCCTTAAGAGCTACTCGATGCCATGTCTTGAGAGTGAAAAAAAAATCAACTGGGTTTAGTCTTGGGTTTGTGGGTGATCTTTATCTTGGTGGAGAAAAGATTAAAAGGATGTAGATGATCTAGTTGTGAAATAATGATGCGTGAAAGTTGATATAAGCATATTTTTGGATCTTAATAGGGGAAAACGTTTCGTAGAGGAGTTTGAGATCATTTTCATCATATATTACTTTCATATTTGATCATATTGGTTTGTGTTCCTTCCTCGTTTGCTTTTAGATGCTTCCCCTTTAAGATGGGGTGCTGGACTCTTGCATGCCTATTAGATTCAAAAGGAATTTACCCTTGTTCTTTAATAGTCTTTGCACTGCAGGTCTGATGGCCTCCAGCACAAACCATCAGTACTAAAAGAAGCTCGTTATCGAATGTTTTCTCCATGAGAACTATTCCTAGATTTTAAAGATCTTTTATGGGGTGATAACTAGAGCTGAATATGGTAATGCGTTTCAAATACTTAAAGACATGGAGGAGACATGCGATGATGCAGGACCTGCAGAGCGAGGCCCTTCTAGTGCTACATTGCGGCCTTTAGATTTTACTGAAAAATTTGGTTCTGCTTCTTTGTCATCTCTGACAGCATCACAGATTCTGTGGAGCACTGGAATGCTTTCTGAGCCAATTCCAAATGGTTTCTATTGTGTCACTCCGGTGAGGATCGATCCATCTTGTTTTTGTGATCAATTGTACTGCACTTGTTGCTTAACTATTCTTGTTTTTTGGTTTAAAATTTCATAAGATAATGAGTTCATGCATTCTTCTCCATCTTTCTCTATTACATTGTTCTTGTTTATACTAATTTTCTAATAGCTAATGTGGCATTCTTTTCACTTTATACCCTTGATAGCTTGGAAGTTCTTTCTATTGGTTTTTCCATCCTTTTCAAAGATAACTGTCACCTATTTTTTTATTTTCCCTTCATTTTTTAATCTGAAATTTGTCTTTGTACCATCCTTTTCACCTATAACTGTCATTTTCCCTTAATCTATCCAATAAAGCGAGAGGGAAAATTGAAACTGTTAAATCTATTTTGACTTTACTAGCCTGTTGTGGTTGGCCAGTCTGTACTCCTGTAACAATTGGATAATTTTTTGGCTTGTCAAAACTCCTAATGTGGATCAAGTTATAGATATCATTGTTGTTCGGGTGATATGGAAATAATGACTTGCTTCATCAGGTTATAAATTATTTTTTATAAGGTGCTGCATAAATCATATTGTTGAAGAGAAAGTGGGAATAATTTGATACTATGACATAATAATTATATCTGGTAAGCTCAGTGAATGCTTTTAACCTTGCCAAATGAATATGGCTAGGAATTTCCGCAAAGAATTTTATAGATTCCTTGAGACATGAAAACAGAATAGATACTTATGAGTTATGCCTCTTTAATTTCATTATGTGGTTGAGATATGGTTCAAGGGTGTTGGTGAACTAACAGTAACACTTGCATGCACTTAGATTTACTATTCACAGAATAAAAGGCTTAAGGAGCTTTTTGATATTATTCCTACGTTGGAAGAGCTTCATGCTTTGGGTGGTGAAGGTTATAGAGCTGATATCATTCTTGTGGATGCTGAAAAAGATAAAAAGCTATCTATGCTAAAGCAGTTGATTGTGGCACTGGTTAAAGGATTGAACTCAAATCCAGCTGCAATGGTTAAAAAGATTTCCGAAATGGTGAGAAAATCTGATATTTTGTTTGGTTTTACCCTTTCTTCTCTCATCCTCTTCTCCACCGTTCTCATTGTCTGTATTTCAGATTGGTGACAGATTCGTTGTCTTGTTCTAAACTACATATGACTAGATGCATCTATTTATGTTGTTGTATCAGCTTTATGCAATGTTCTTTTCTCTTCCCTTTCCGAAAACCAAGTTTCTTTATTGGCAAGCATCAGCGGTCCATGAATGTGCTTTAAATGGTGACACTTTAGGTGCAGCTTATCTGCCATACCACGTGAAAATAATATCCTACTCTACCACTTTTAATATATTTTAACTTGTTCTAGTGATACATTGGACATAGTACAATAAAATGAAGTGTTTATTTCTCTTTATTGCAGGCAATTTTCTATTTCTCTTTGATAAAATGTTAAGCAATATTGCTTTCCATAGAATGCAGACAATTTAAGAAAAACTGTCTGAATTAAATCTGGCCTGTAACAGAGATGGAAAGATTCTATACAGGCTAGAAGGTACATAAAAAATGTGGTGTTTATGTTTGGGCCTTTGGAATCCCATTACAGTTCTTGAATAAAATTTCTATAACTGGAATTCAGTGTTTTTTAAATGTTGATGGATTAAAATCCTTAGGGTCTGCATATAGTTTAACTTCCCTGCAGTAACATGAATAACCTAAAATAAAAGCCGGCTACTTTAACAGTTAAATCATGGGACAAGACCATAGCTTCTTATTCTTTTTCATTTCTCTTTCTTACTCTAATTCCTTTTGCAAAGTCCATTATAGTCATTTATTTGATCTTCTAAATCAAAGTTCTAATCTGGTTCTTGTTGCTTTTTTTGTTTCCCTTTTCGGAACTCCTGCTTTTTACCTAGGTTTCTGATTTTCATAAACGCCAAACTGCTGAAAGTACCGGAAAAGCTGCACTAGAAGAAACCTTTCACATGTTTGAGAATCGAAGTGCCCAGATGTTGGGGCAAATAAAGCATGGTTCATGTCGTTCCCGAGCAATTTTGTTTAAAGTTTTAGCAGATACGGTAGGGTTTGAAAGTAGGCTCATGGTGGTAAGCTCTTGTGTTCCCTACCTCGTCAATTTTTAGGCTACGTTAAGGGATTCCCCTATTCTTTCATGCATATCAAATTTTAATATCAAGCTGACATATCACCGTTAGAGTGGGTAAGTTGTAATGATAAAAAAATCAATATCAAGCTTAGATCTTCTGAAAAAATAATAAATGTAGAAGATTTTCCAAGAGATTTTTGGATATTCGATCTATGAACAAAAGACTATGGCAAGACCAGGGTTCAAGCCTTGGTAACCCCATCCTCCCCCAATTTTGTAGTGATAAAAAAATCAGTATCAAATTTAGATCTGAAAAATAATTTAAATGAAGTAGAGGCATTTTTCAAGAGATTTTTGATCTACAAACAACAGGCTATGACAATTCTCATAATGTAACATAATGCTTTCAGGGTCTGCCAAATGATGGGGCTGTTGAGTTTGCAGATTCATATAAACATATGTCTGTGATAGTTGTTTTAAATTCTGTGGAGCTAGTGGTTGATCTTGTGCGGTTTCCGGGTCAGTTGATTCCCCGTTCGGCAAAGGCTATTCTTATGACCCATATTTCAGTGACAGCAGAGATCGAATCTGCTGAAAATGACTCGTGTGATTCACCATTGGAGCCAAACAGTCCTCTTTATGGATTTTCTGAGAGAGCTGATCCTGACAGGTCAGAAGATGCATCCTGGAATCGTAAATAACCTTCAATTTGAGCTTCTTTGACACAATGTACTTGATCACAAGTGCTTGTGAGATGTTTAAAAAGTTAGTGTTATATTTATATTTTCTTTTAGTTAAATAGAATGGTATTATTCTTCGCTGCAGTGCTGAGAAAGATGACCTTCAGTTCCATCGGAAACTGGATGGGTCTTCCAATGTAAGTGGTGCTTCATTACGAAATATGATGCTACGATCTTCCACTTCTATTGATGGGAAGTTAAGGTGATAATTATCGTGACATCTCACTAGATAAAAGACAACCGTGATTGAAAATTATATATGCTACTGCATGTATGATATTACAATGTCCTAATTTTTTTTTTGTTTTCTACCATAGTTTGTCACATACAGAACCCAATGTCACTACTAATTTCCGGCGTCGTAGTCGAAGAAAGGTTATCGCTGAACAGCGGACTGCCAGTTCTAGGTTCCTGTCATCTTTTCGCTGAAATTTTGATATGTTAATATTTCTTTTTTTTTTTTTATAAAATTTCTATATCTTTGCAGTCCAGAGCATCCATCTTTTCGAACACATGCAAGGTCCATGCTAAGTGGAAATAGGAATTCACCTATAAATTTTGCTGATGGCATTGCTACGTCAAGGTTCTTTCTTGTTTGAACCTTTTTCAGTAAATGTAACTCATAATTTTTCATTCAGAAATCATGATTTTGATTCTTGTATTTACTGAAAAAATATGTTGCTATGACTATAAATATTTGTGTATGCTCTGATAGTAAACCTGTGATGGGTCTGAGGCATTCATGTCAAAACATTTAAAGTCTTCATCCTTCTTGCTTCAAAATCTTCTAGTCCGCTGCTACATAATTATCCTTTTATGTCTTTGTGTTGGGTGTGGGAAGGGTGCTGAGAAGTGTGTGGAGTTTTCTTATAATATCTTTAATATAACCAAAATTTTTATTCACGCCATCTTTACCGCTGTTCTTGATTTATAGATTATGGTGTTCTGTGTATAGTCATTTGTTAATTAATATGGTAGCTTTTCTCTAGCTTCCTAATATGGTGATGCTCTGAATTGGAATTTCTATTATTAGTTGACTATACTTACTTTTAGTAATCTGATTTCTATCTCCTTTGCCTATGTTTTGTAAATTACTCTAGATTGAAGTGACAAATCGTGCACTATCTGTTACTGTTGTTGTTGAACTGTAATTCTAACTACAGATCTGAAGGTGCACCAAAATCAGAAGCTCGTAGAATAAGAAGGAGTGTTAGCATGACTCAGGTGATCGGTGATGATATCGTAAGGTTGATTTTTTTCTTGTTAAGTGCTGTGGCATGATTATATTTGATGCTTAACTAGCGTAGCTTTATTTTCTTTGATTCCTTGTCTTCTTATGCTTTTTCCCTTGCATTTTTTTGTTATGGATCTAATAATTTAAGGTTACTTATTTATATTTTGAAGGTGCCTCCCTAGATTTGTTTATATATATGTGTGTGTGTGTGTGTGTAGAAAATAGGTACTGCCGATGGGTGTTAAGAACATGGGATTTTTTTACAGGGATTTGGAACAGAGAAGAGAGAGTATTTTCTTGTTTTTCTTATTATGAAATAAACGCAGGAGAAGCCTTTAAATAGGCTGCTTTACTACAATTCTATTAGAATTAAAACTATAATTAGTCTTTTATTTACACTCAACTTTTAGTGATTAATATAACTACTAACTAGTACTCATACATAGGAATCAAAACTCTAATATACTTACAATACACGGTTCTAACTCTTAAATCTACACGGCTCCAATCTAAACTTCCCCTCAAGCTGGAGAGTATACATTGTAGAGTCTTAGCTTGGATGTGAACACATCAAAGGTAATTCTTGGAAGAGTGTAGAATAGTTTAAGGGAAAGAGTCTCGATGTGAGTACTCTTCTTTTCTTATTCATTAAATCAGTTTTACAAGGAAGTCTTTATACATAGAGTTTAGCTACAACAAAGATTCCTGTTAGATATACAAAGAGCCTTGGTGAGTGCATCAACAATGTGTTTTTGTGTAGGACCTAGGAACAAAGTTGATTTTCGCAGATCTATTGTTGGCCTTCTTTGAGATGAAGTGTTTGTCTATTTCAACATGTTTGGTTCTGCCATGATGGGCAAGATTCTTTGCAATGCTGATGACAAATTGTCTATCACTCTGCAGTTCAAACTGTTCATTGGAATTCAGTTCCAGTTCTTTTAGCAGCTTTTGTAACCTCATTCCTTCACAGATTCCAAGGACAAGTGCTTGATATTCAGCCCCTATACTACTTCCACAACTAACTGCTTCTTACTCCTCCATGTGACTAAATTACCCATACAAACGAAATGTAACCACTTGTTGACCTTTTTTCATTCGACTCTCCTGCTCAGCTTGCATCAGAAAATATTGCCACTTTCGTTTTTTCTCCTTTTTGGAAGATTAACCCATGTCCAGGTGTCAGTTTGAGGTATCTCAAAATTTCGTTTACTGCTTTAAGGTGTTTTTCTCTATGATCATTCATATGTTGACTCACAATACTAACCGAGAAGACTATGTCTGGTTTGGTGAGAGACAAATAAATCAATTCCCCAACCAGTCTTTGATATTGTTCTTTATACATTGTAGCTCCCAAGTCATCTTTCCTTATCTTTAAATTTGATTCGATAAGAGTCTCGGCTGGTTTGCATCCAACATACCAGTTTCGGGAAGTAGTTATAATATGTATTTCCTCTTATTGATTACAATTTCGGCTTGTAATCTTGCAACCTCCATTCCCAAGAAATATCTAAGACATCCCAGATCTTTGGTTTCAAACTCAATAGATAGCAACTCTTTTAGTCTTTTGATTTCTCTAGTATCATCTCTTGTAATAATAATGTCATCTACATAAACTATAATAATAATTTTCTTTTCTAGAGACATCTTTACAAACAAGGTGTGATTAGATTGACATTGTTTATAACCATGTTTAATGACAACTTTGGTAAATTTGTCAAACCAAGCTCTAAGAGATTGCTTCAAACCATACAAGAATTTTTTCAATTTGCATACCTTGTTATCAATAGAGAGATTATCCAAACCTAGAGGGACTTCCATGTAAACATCTTCAAAATTTTCATTTTTGATATCCAGCTGGTAGAGAGGACAATCTCCATTTACTGTCCATGACAAAAAACTCTCGCAATGTTCAGCTTAGCAACTATGCAAAGGTATTTTGGTAGTCCATTCAAGAAATATCTAAGACATCCAAACTCAATAGCTAGCATCTCTTTTTGTCTTTTGATTTCTCTAGTATCATCTCTTCTGATAATAATGTCATCTACATAAACTATAAGAATAATTTTCTTTTCTAGAGATATCTTTACAAACTAGATGTGATCAGATTGACATTGTTTATAACCATGTTTAATGACAACTTTGGTAAATCTATCGAACCAGGCTCTAAGGGATTGCTTCAAACCATACATGGATTTTTTCAATTTGCATACCTTGTGATCAGTGGAGAGATTATCCAAACTTGGAGGGACTTCCATGTAAACATCTTCCAAAATTTCATTTTTGATATATGTAAGTTATCCAAGTGTTAGAGCTTGAGGGGGAGTGTAAGTTGACGAGGAGTGTTAGAATTTTTATTTAATGTGTAATTAGAGTTTATTCCTAATCAGTAGTTTAGATTTATTAGAAGTCTTATTTAAATTAGGAATAAGTATTATTTAAATTAAAGATAAAAGTATTGTTTTAGTTATATTAAAACTCTATATCAGCCTGTTTAAAGGCTTACTCTGTATACATTTTGTAACACCCCTAATTTTAATATGAAAAAGATGAAAGAAAAAAATTAAAGGATGGATTGAGGGTTGTGGGAATCGAACCCACAACCTCTTACATTTTCAGCTAGATGCCCAGCCAATTGAGCTAGGTAAGCTCTTGGTCTAGAATCACCCCAACTGATTTTTATTTAGATTCGAAATTATTATAATAATTAAATAATAAAAATATCTCAACCACCCCACTATCGAATCTGATTAAAAGAGGATCAATTATTTCCCAATGTTCAGAAACCCGTTATTTTTCCTCTCATCCCTAACCCAACCGCCACCACCGATCTGCCTCCACCGCCGCGTCGTGGCCACCACCGCCAGCACCAGCAAAACCGTCGCGCGGTCCCGATCAAACCCTAGCCGCCACTCGCGCCGCATCGTTGCCGTCCGACGGGAAGAAGGGCTTGAAAGTTCGCCTGGAAACGACAGAAAACCGCTGCCTCCGCCGTTCGCCTCCACCGTTCGCACCACCATCGTCACGATTGTTTTGGGTCGCGGGCAACGCTCAATCGTCATGGTCTTCCGCCGCCTCCGTCCTCTGTGAGCGCCTCTGTCGTCTCAAGCTGGGTGAACGTCGGGGTCGGGGTTACGGTTAGGCTTCGGGTGCGTGTCGCCGGCGTGTGACGGTCGGGCCGTGGCCGCCGTAGGTTCATGGATTGCGTCGGGGTTGGGTGCGCCACCGGGGAGGGTTAGGGTGAAGAAATTAGGGTTATAAGATTTAGGGATTTAGGGTTGGTTTAATCTGGGCTGAACCGAACCGAACCAATCGTTGGATCTGAACCGGATGGAGAGCGAACCGGTCGGTTGACTGAGTGGGATGACGTCAGCGATGACGTCATCTGCTGGTGCAATGCTGATGCAGGCTGACGTTAGCGATGACGTCATCACAGTCAATGATGACGTCAGCGATGACGTCAGCGTTGACTTTTGGTTGACTTTTTCGACCGAGTCCACTTTTATGTTTTTCGACGTTTCGGTTCCGTTGCCGCTGTCCGTTTCTTCAAATTCGAACCCGAAGTGCGGTTTTGGATCAATTTTATATATTGAGCTCAGATTTTTAGTAAAGTGTTACATCGAAATTTGATTCAGATAATTTCGTGTTCAGGTGACGTGGACTCGGATCCCGAGATTTTACCTCTTCCACCGCCAAGCAGACCTCCGGTGGCACAATCTTCGAGATCTGATAGTAAGATATTTATTAAGCAAATTATTCGGATATGGCGTAGTAGGAAATCTTACATAGTGTCCTGTATTTTTAGGAACTGATTCTGTCCGACCTTCCGCTAGAGCTGAGCGTGGGAGACGTCGCTATTGACGTTGACTATTTAGCTGCCTAAGGTGTGTTCTCTGTTTGTGCTACATTTTTATGTGTTACATGATTTCGTGAATCTGTTTGAGAAATACTTGTATGCTATCCTGTGCTGTTATCTGATAAATATTGTATGACTCATTTGATTGTCATTCTGCTCTGTTATCTGATAATTAATGTGTACTCGGAAACTATGATCATGTATTATAACACATATCGGAATCGGATTATTATGTACATGCATCTTAGTTATTTAACAAGATTGCATTCGGACTCGGAAATCGGATTACATGTCATATCATTGGGTTGGGATATTGTACGGAGGAAGCTCAGCGACTTCATCCTTCGGGTTGAACTTCGCTTCGGATCAGTAGTTCCATCCTTCGGGATGAGTTCTGCTTCGGACATGGTGAGAAGGGGTAGAGTGGTTCAGGTGAACCTCACTCTTCGGACGGTGATGTAGATGGGTGCATGTCATGTTATGGTATCTGCATGCATTGCTTGCACTATTTCGGAATATCTGTTAATTCTTGACTATGATATTATTGTTTGATTGACTTATGTTATGCACCTTAGAGACACACTGAGCTTTATAGCTGACTCCCCCTTAGTATCTGTTTCAGATTCCAGACTTAGGTTACGGTACTTGGAGGACTACATACGATCACTATTTGATATTATCTATCAGTATGTTTCGTTTCCGGACTTATTAAATGATTTAAGTATTTTCAGTATTTGGTTGTAAACGTGGACTTTGGACATTTATTACTATTGGGATTTGATAACTATTTTGAGTATGCTTGTTTTAAAATGAAACAGTAAACGATAACTATTATAATTGAATAATAGTTTCGGTACAGTTTTTCATAAATGACCTTACTTGAGGGGAAAGTTTCCAATTCGCCAAATTCAATTTATTTCAAAACCCTAGATCAAAATGGGGGTGACATTTAGTGGTATCAGAGCCTAGGTTACACCCCTCGGTCTGTGAGGCTCAATGGAAATATGATTTTAAAGTTTTCAAAAAAAAAAAAAACAGCATCATAAATGTTTTCGGAAATTATGAGATTTTTAGATAAATGTCCGGATTTTTAAAAAATATATATATATGTTTTAATTAAAGTCTCCAAGTACCAATGTTGACTTTAGGACTCTTCTTTGTAGATAGACTATTATGCCACCGTGTAGGAGTTTTAATCTATTGTTTGTTTGATGTCGTGACCGAGGCCGTACTACTACTTCTGGTAGTGGTCACTCGCCTTCTGTTGGCCAAGCAGAAATTCAGAATAAGTTACATGTTGATGAGAATCATTCGTTAGGAGGATATCAGATCGGAAGTGATAACTCACTTGATATTGAAAACACTGAACAATATGCAAGAGTCAAACTCATAGCGAAGTGTTAAGATTATTTTATGAATTTGAAACAGAACATCAAACCAGGGAATGATTATGAGATATAGTTTCGGAGGTTGGTCAAGTATGCTACTGAATTAGTTGTGACTGAGAAAAGTAAGTATGATTTTTTTTTTACTTCAACTACTGATTCAAAGAGATGTTGCAACACATCATGATAAAGTATTCAGCGATATGGTTGATCGAGTTAAAACTTCTGAGAAGATAAATTTCACAAATGGAAAAAGGAGGAACTTCAAAATTTGATCAACTCGGGAAGCCACCAGACACATTTGTACAACGAAGTTTTGTCTGCTCGTTGGGAAAGTGATCTAAAGATAAGTTTATTCCTCAGAGTTATCAGAATGTAACTTGCAGTATCGACAGTTCTGTCTGGCAGGCAGGGTAGTTCAAAAGTCTACCAGCCTATTTCTATATGTGCTTTTTATAACAAAAATCATAACGGGGAGTGTAGGTTGATGAACAGGACGTGTCTCAGATGTGGTTCTCAGTATCACTATTTAAAGAATTGTCCACGTTTAGCTACTGGTTCACCCGTTCAGAGTCATGCGTCAATTCAGACACCTCACCAAGGTAGAAGGCAGTTCAGGTCAATTGCTTCTAGTACTGCTAGTAAAGGTAGATATGCTCCTAGTGGGTGATCATGTCAGGATTTCTAAGGTGTACAAGGATTGCCCTTTGGAAATTCAAGGGAAAATATTCTCTGTTGATTTGATGGATTTACCTTTCAGAGAGTTCGACCTTATTCTCGGAATGGATTGGTTATCCGCTCATCGAGTCTGTTTGGATTGTGAAAAGAAAAGGGCGACTTTGAAAACCTCATATGGGTACGAGGTGATTATGGTGGGAGAGCGTAGAGGTTACTTGTCCAATGTTGATCAGCTCTCAAAACAGAAAAAAAAATGATTTGACATGGGGCTACTGCCTATCTTGCTTATATTCTTGACTCGAGGTAGTCAGATTCTGGTTTGGATAAGATTCGGGTGGTTAGGAATTTTTTTGATGTTATTCGGAGTAATTGCCAGAGGTACCGCCAAAACGTGACGAGGTTGAGTTTGGCATAGATGTATATTCGGGTACAACTCCTGTCTCTATGGCAATGTGAATAATGACTGAAATTGGAATTTTCGTAATTGAAGGTATTCAAAGTTCCTTGTATTCGGGATGTTGAGAATGTCGCATTTGAGTTCGAGAGTGATCGAACGGAGTATCATGGTCAACTGATATAACAAGTATTAAAGGTAATTCACTACTACCTCTAGTATGTCTTACGAACATGTTGATATTCGGTTAATGCATGCATGAATATGATGAGGAGTGCTGTTAGTCCTGCTCAAGTCAAACCAGATATGAAATCGAATATGATAACCTAAATATGATCGAAATGCTCGACCGAGGAAGTTAACAAATGTAAGGACCTGGAGTTCAATTATTAAGTAATAAGGCAGCTAATCTCCAAATTTGATCATCAATATCAAATGGTCAATGCTAAAAATATTTTTGATATGAAATTACGAAAATGCTTTATGGTATGAGAATGACTAAAATACCCTTGGATATGGAAGCAATATAAGAATTTGCACTGGATATGGTAAAACAACCCGATTCATCTAAAAACCTCGATCTACTTGGAAAATTATGGTAACAAGATTTAAACCTTCGAGATTGTAAGGTGTTAGGTTTCCTTGAATTGGGAATGAATTTCCAAGTATAGATTTACGGGAAACTACTCATACCTCGGAATTAATCAAGTGGCTCAAATACTGAATTGATCGTAATGACTAAAGGTATTGGAAATACTGTTATGGTTAAATTATTCGGAATGATCGTATTGATAAAAAGGGCTGAAGTATCCTCGGACACCGAGGCTTGCGAATTAACTAGAAGGATGGATAAAACCTTGAGTTCTGAAATGAATGAAGTGGTTAGAGATACCGAAATTTCTGAAATGACTGAAACACCCATGAGTACTTAAAGGATTGAAATTCTACAAATGGTTCAATTGACAGTATTGATGGATATCTCGAACATCGAAATGACCGAAATACCCCCATGATTGGAATAAGTAAATTATCTTTGATTAAATTTTTGGAAATGTCAATAAAGTGGAAATGACTGGAATGCCCTCAAGGGTGAAGTATGACTCTGGTATATAAATCTCTCGTGATATTAATATGAGGATGGAAGTTTTTCCGCACAGAATATAAGTTTGACTACTTCGCGGCAAGTCCGATGGTGAAATAGGAAAGCAACCATTCAGATATACGATACAGTCGAATACATTCAAAGGGTTGGTTAGTAATGCAAGGTTGGGATATGTTAGTTCGAATGGTTTTGGTTGCAACTATCTCCATGGAGACACTATCTCTACGGAAAGAAGTGGTATATCTTCATCGATCACAAGAGTCTAAAATACCTCCTTACGCAGAAAGAGTTGAATCTGAGACAACGTCGCTGGTTGGAACTTCTTAAGGATTATGAATGTGATTATTTCTTTTTCTGAAATAAGTGCATCTAACCCTTCTGTCCATAATAGCTTGATCTGTACTGGAAAGGAATATCGGTAATGTTTATCAATGAATTGGATTAACTTAATGAATTTGAATCTGGATAGAGAACTTGAGATGGTCTATGCATGTGGAATTGAAGATCTGAATCAGGTTAAGAATAAATGTTTGATCATATGAGATAACCGATATAAGACTGCATGTATGTTAGCTCGGTGATAATGATATACTCAAAAATATCCTAAAAAAAAAATTGATAAATGCAGTATGAATCTAAGAGAGAGATGACTATGAACCCAGCGAAAGAGTAAACTCGGTAGTTACTCCGTTAAACACAAAGAAAACAATTGTATGACCTTTACGTTGAAGGTAAGTGCAAATCATTTAAAACTTTGGTTATGTCGGATTGGCTTGGAGGAAGAATTCACTGGAAATATGCATGGTGTATAGTCATACATATCATCCTTGACTGAAATTCAGTGTTACGTCTTAACTTTAGAAGGCTCTGTTGGAAGCTTGAATTACTTGCTTGGATTTCAGGTACAGATTCTTATCCGTAAATTGATGGATGACCTGATAGATTAACTCATATCCTAGAGGAGAAGCTTCTAGGAGGTATGATTATTTCTGTGATTGTTAGAAAGGTTTCACATCCCTGACTGAGACCGCATATAATGAAAGCTGCAAGACAAGTGTTCGTTTGGCTTCGTACAAAGTTCTGTATGCATTCAAATACTGTAATATGATTAGTTCGTATGAGTTGTATGATAGTATGACATTGCGTTTAAAGAATAGTTGAACGACTAAGGACACTCCCAGATTGATCCGTAATTGTTTGCGAGACCCGAGAAACATTGGTACTCTATTGGGTAAGTTTCAGTACAAGAATGGATGAAAGAGTAGTTTTGCTTTTCCCCAACTCTGATAAATTTCGAGGACGAAATTTCTTTTAAGGGAGGGAGAATTGTAACACCCCTAATTTTAATATGAAAAAGATGAAAGAAAAAAATTAAAGGATGGATTGAGGGTTGTGGGAATCGAACCCACAACCTCTTACATTTTCAGCTAGATGCCCAGCCAATTGAGCTAGGTAAGCTCTTGGTCTAGAATCACCCCAACTGATTTTTATTTAGATTCGAAATTATTATAATAATTAAATAATAAAAATATCTCAACCACCCCACTATCGAATCTGATTAAAAGAGGATCAATTATTTCCCAATGTTCAGAAACCCGTTATTTTTCCTCTCATCCCTAACCCAACCGCCACCACCGATCTGCCTCCACCGCCGCGTCGTGGCCACCACCGCCAGCACCAGCAAAACCGTCGCGCGGTCCCGATCAAACCCTAGCCGCCACTCGCGCCGCATCGTTGCCGTCCGACGGGAAGAAGGGCTTGAAAGTTCGCCTGGAAACGACAGAAAACCGCTGCCTCCGCCGTTCGCCTCCACCGTTCGCACCACCATCGTCACGATTGTTTTGGGTCGCGGGCAACGCTCAATCGTCATGGTCTTCCGCCGCCTCCGTCCTCTGTGAGCGCCTCTGTCGTCTCAAGCTGGGTGAACGTCGGGGTCGGGGTTACGGTTAGGCTTCGGGTGCGTGTCGCCGGCGTGTGACGGTCGGGCCGTGGCCGCCGTAGGTTCATGGATTGCGTCGGGGTTGGGTGCGCCACCGGGGAGGGTTAGGGTGAAGAAATTAGGGTTATAAGATTTAGGGATTTAGGGTTGGTTTAATCTGGGCTGAACCGAACCGAACCAATCGTTGGATCTGAACCGGATGGAGAGCGAACCGGTCGGTTGACTGAGTGGGATGACGTCAGCGATGACGTCATCTGCTGGTGCAATGCTGATGCAGGCTGACGTTAGCGATGACGTCATCACAGTCAATGATGACGTCAGCGATGACGTCAGCGTTGACTTTTGGTTGACTTTTTCGACCGAGTCCACTTTTATGTTTTTCGACGTTTCGGTTCCGTTGCCGCTGTCCGTTTCTTCAAATTCGAACCCGAAGTGCGGTTTTGGATCAATTTTATATATTGAGCTCAGATTTTTAGTAAAGTGTTACATCGAAATTTGATTCAGATAATTTCGTGTTCAGGTGACGTGGACTCGGATCCCGAGATTTTACCTCTTCCACCGCCAAGCAGACCTCCGGTGGCACAATCTTCGAGATCTGATAGTAAGATATTTATTAAGCAAATTATTCGGATATGGCGTAGTAGGAAATCTTACATAGTGTCCTGTATTTTTAGGAACTGATTCTGTCCGACCTTCCGCTAGAGCTGAGCGTGGGAGACGTCGCTATTGACGTTGACTATTTAGCTGCCTAAGGTGTGTTCTCTGTTTGTGCTACATTTTTATGTGTTACATGATTTCGTGAATCTGTTTGAGAAATACTTGTATGCTATCCTGTGCTGTTATCTGATAAATATTGTATGACTCATTTGATTGTCATTCTGCTCTGTTATCTGATAATTAATGTGTACTCGGAAACTATGATCATGTATTATAACACATATCGGAATCGGATTATTATGTACATGCATCTTAGTTATTTAACAAGATTGCATTCGGACTCGGAAATCGGATTACATGTCATATCATTGGGTTGGGATATTGTACGGAGGAAGCTCAGCGACTTCATCCTTCGGGTTGAACTTCGCTTCGGATCAGTAGTTCCATCCTTCGGGATGAGTTCTGCTTCGGACATGGTGAGAAGGGGTAGAGTGGTTCAGGTGAACCTCACTCTTCGGACGGTGATGTAGATGGGTGCATGTCATGTTATGGTATTTGCATGCATTGCTTGCACTATTTCGGAATATCTGTTAATTCTTGACTATGATATTATTGTTTGATTGACTTATGTTATGCACCTTAGAGACACACTGAGCTTTATAGCTGACTCCCCCTTAGTATCTGTTTCAGATTCCAGACTTAGGTTACGGTACTTGGAGGACTACATACGATCACTATTTGATATTATCTATCAGTATGTTTCGTTTCCGGACTTATTAAATGATTTAAGTATTTTCAGTATTTGGTTGTAAACGTGGACTTTGGACATTTATTACTATTGGGATTTGATAACTATTTTGAGTATGCTTGTTTTAAAATGAAACAGTAAACGATAACTATTATAATTGAATAATAGTTTCGGTACAGTTTTTCATAAATGACCTTACTTGAGGGGAAATTTTCCAATTCGCCAAATTCAATTTATTTCAAAACCCTAGATCAAAATGGGGGTGACACATTTGATAATTAAGAATAATAAGAAAGTATAGAGAAACATATTGTTCTCTCTGGAAAATATCATGTTCACCTTCTTCAAACAACAAATCTCTAACCACCTATCACACACAAACCACCATTATTCATTGAATCTCCGGCCACCATGACCCCTTTCTCACAATATCCAACTGGTAGAGTGGATACTCTTCATTTATTATCAATGACAACAAAACTCTCACAGTGTTCAGCAGCTTAGCAACCAATGCAAGGGTATTTTGGTAGTCAATGCCATAGGATTAAGTGAATCCCTTTGCTACTAGTCTTTCATTGAACTTTTCAACACTCATATCAGAGTTGCATTTTACTGTATAAATCTATTAACAACCAGTTGCCTTCTTCCCTGGAGTGATTCAGTAAGAACCCAAGTGTCATTGATTTCTAAAGCTTTGATCTCAATTGTTTTCTTCCACTTAGGGCCTTTTAAGGCTTCATGTATGGTCTTTAAAATATGAACTTTATCAAGTGTTACAATGATTCTTTTAAGTGAAGACATTAACTTCTCATATGCAACATACCTTTGGATAGGATCACTTGTGCATATTTTGACCCCTTTTCTTTGAGTAATAGGCAGGTCAATACTATTAATACAAAGGAGAAGAGTTCCACTATAAGCGGATACCTTGTATAGACACAAAGTTCTTTTCTTTCAAGTTAAGGTTTTGAAGGAGTTTGAGTTTTTTTGTGGAGTTTTGGATGGTGTTTGGGTTCTTATTGGGAGGACAATGATACTGGTTTTTGTGAAGTTTTTATGAAGGAATAGGTTGAATATGCTTGAGACAGTCCTAAAGATACGCTCGAATTTTAGATTTTGAATAATAGGCATATGTTCAAAAAGGTGACGTCCATTGAAGTATAGAATTTTTTAGTAAAAGAGTAACATTTGTAGCCCTCCTTATTGGGTGAGTATCTTATGAAAAATACATTTAATGGATCTTGGATCAAGTTTTGTTCTAAACTGGAGACGAACATTTAATGTCTAGGGACACTAGTGGAGAATAATGAGGATCTTGTTACATGTACTGGATGTCTATTTTTTTCTGCTACCCCCATTTTGTTGTGATGTGTCAACACAGGAATTGTGTAAAATAAGGTTTGTTTTTAGGAAATAAATTCTATTCTCCGTTGTGTATTTTATTAATTAGCTTATAAATCTATAACAATAACTCTACAATCTACACTCCCCTTAAGCTGGTGATTATATGTTGTAGAGTCTTAGCTTGGATGTGAGCTCATCAAAAATAGTTCTTGGAAGTGCTTTGCTGAGTACATCAACTGGTTGCTGATAAGATGGAACATAGTTCATGTGTTGACACACATGAGTAATCTGTGAAGGACTCGGAAGTGTTACCGATGCAAGGGGTCGTATATGTTGCAAGATTTCCTAGATCGAGTCAAGCCATCCAAGGAGGACAAGCCCGGGAGTAGCGAGGCTTTGAAGCTTGGCTCAATGTTGCCGAGTTCTACCGAGGCGAAGAAAGGCCAGAAGTAGAAAGGGTTGATGTACTTGACATCAACATTATGGGTCAAAGGAGAAGTGCTCTTGTGGGCACGAGAGCATCTCACTTGTTCGTGTTAACGAAAGCTGCCGATAAACTTGGTCTAATGGTTAAAGAGTCAACCGGAGTGGACAAAGAAGGGTTAATGTGCGATGAGGTGTCGAACATCAAGGAAGAAGGGTCGGCGAGCAAAGAGTTGCTAGAGGGCGATGGCACATCAAACTTCACGAGGGAAAAAGGGTTGATGCGAGTTAGAGTGAATGTCAATCGAAATAGACCGAAGAAGGTACATTTTAAACACTATTATAGTGTTTTTGAGTTTGATTTGCCTAGTTTGTTAGGTATAGTAAGCAGAAAACCTAACCCATTAGTTAGTGGAGTTGCCAAGACTTGTTGAGGACACAAGAATCCTTTTAGAGTTCCGAGACACAAGACAGAGTTGTCGATGATCCTAAGAGTCCATTTAGCGTTCAATTGGTAGCATCCAAGTCTTTGCTCGAGTATCGAAATTCGAGGGGATTTGAATCAAGTCAAGTCACGACTAATAGAAGGGAGCTCCTACGGTGGAGATGTACAGGGTGGGACAATCAAGTCCGATTCTGAGTTGAGGCAAGCCAAGGTGTGGAAGCAAATCCAAGATCACCTAGTCCAACTTTTGTTTCGGATACGCGATGAGGGCGTCGTTCAGTTTGGTGCGAGAGAATGTCAAAAACCGTGAGTTTGGGTTCGAGTCACATGCACAATTAGCTACCCAAGAGGTTTTAAATAAGATTTTGGGCTTGAAGAGACCACTAGACTTAGCCCAATCGATGATCGATTCTAGAAGACAACTACCTTGACCTATGTGAATATAAGATATTATTTTCTTAGTTAGAAGATTTATTCTAAAGAATATTATGATTTTGTAATATTGTGGTTGGTGAGTTTCGATCTTCTCCATCGATGTAAATCATTAGGGACCGTCAGATGTAAGGGAACTCAACTATAAATAGAGGCTTTTCTGATCTTCTGAACTTTAGGAAACAATCTCTGACACTCCCCCTCAAGCTGGGGCATGGATGTCCTCCATCCTCAACTTGCTTGTAAACTTCTGAAAATCCTTACCAAGTAAACCCTTGGTGAGAATATCTGCAATCTGATTACCAGTAGTCACATAAGGAGTACAAATCAAACCACCGTCGAGTTTCTCTTTTATAAAATGTCTGTCCACTTCAACATGCTTTGTTCTGTCATGCTGAACTGGATTATGAACAATATTGATTGCTGATTTGTTATCACAGTACAACATCATTGGTCCATTCCATTCCACTTTCAAATCTTTTAGAATGATCTTCAGCCATAGTAACTCACAGATTCCTAAAGCCATAGCTCGAAATTCAGCTTATGCACTGGATCTAGCTACCACGTTCTGTTTTTTGCTTCTCCAAGTAACCAAATTTCCTCCAAAGAAGGTGCAGTAGCCTGAAGTTGATCTTTTGTCCATTCTGGACCCTGCATAGGCTGCATCTGTGTAGGCTTCCAGAGTCAAGTTTCCTCCTCTTCTAAACATGATTCCTTTACCTGGTGTACCTTTCAAGTATTGCAAGATTCGCATTACAGCTTTTAGGTGTGACTCCTTAGGATTGTGCATGAATTGGCTCACCACTCCAACAGCATATGCTATGTCTGGTTTGGTATGTGATAAATAAATAAGTCTTCCCACAAATCTCTGAAATGAACCCCTATCAACTGCCATATCATCTTCATCTTAATCTCCAAGTTTGTGGTTAACTTCTATGGGCGTTTCTGCTGGTTTGCATCCAAGCTTTCCAGTTTCCTTTAAAAAATCTAGGGTATATTTTTGTTGTGATATAAAAATTCCTTGTTGTGAGTGTGCCACCTCAATACCCAGAAAATATTTTAATCTCCCAAGTTCCTTCACCTCAAACTCTTTTACAAGACACTTTTTCAGATTGATGATTCCTTATGAATCATTACCTGTAACTATGATATCGTCCACATAAACCAATAGTATGGTTACTCCCCCTGAAGATGAATGCTTCACAAATAAGGTATGGTCACCTTGACTCTGTTTGAAACCCTGCCCTAACATAACCTTAGCAAATCTTCCAAACCAAGCTCTTGGGGATGTTTTAATCCATATAGAGCATTTTTTAACTTGCAAACTACCCGTTCAACAGTCGAATTAAACCCAGGTGGGATATCTATGTATATCTCTTCTTCGAGATCTCCATGCAAAAATGCATTTTTAATATCAAACTGCAGTAAATTCCATCCCTGGTTAGCTGCTAAGGAGAGTAGAACCCTCACTGTGTTCATCTTTGCAACAGGTGCAAATGTCTCTAGATAATCTATCCCATAGGTTTGCGAGTACCCCTTTGCCACCAAACTTGTTTTGTATCTTTCCAAGGAGCCATCTGATTTGTATTTTACAGTGTACACCCATCTACATCCCACTGTTTTTTTGTCTCCTGGCAGCTTTACTAAATCTCAGGTCTTATTCTTTTCCAGTGCATCCATTTCCTCCTGCATAGCCCTTTTCCAGTTCTCATTATCTAATGCCTCAGCTACTATTTTAGGGATGACAATATTGCTGGTAAGAAAGGTTCTGTGATTCGGGGATTGATTATTATAGGTCATAAACAAATATGAAGGGTGTTTAGTGGTGCGGGTTCTTTTTCCCTTTCTAATAGCAATAGGAAATTCAAACTCAGAATTAGAATTCATATCATTATGATCAGGATTAGTTTCAGAATGTACCTCAAAATGTATGGGAATGGGAATGGGAGTAGGAGCAGGAGCAGGAGATGATTGAGTCTGCATAGGCATCTTCCTTCTCGAATATGTCTTTAGAGGACCAACAGTTTCTTGAACATTGGGCTGAGAAATATTTCTGTTTGGTTGAGGAGTATTAGGAGTTTGAGGACTATTGGGTTTTGTTTGTAAGGACTGTGAAGGCGGCTGGGTTTCTGCAGAATGAGAGGGAGGTAGATCAATGAGGGACAGAGGTTGTTGCAGAAGTAAAAACAGGTCTGCATCCTTATCTTACCTAAAAGACATCTCCCCCTGAAGATAAGGAGCAGTGAAGTAACTCTCTCTTTCAACAAAAGTAACATCAGCAGTAACATAGACCTTTCTAGTAGGTGGATGATAGCATTTGTAGCCTTTTTGAGTAGAGGAATACCCAAGAAAAATGCACTTTACTGCCCTAGGATCAAGCTTACCTCGATTTGGAGAATGAAGATGAACAAAGGCAACACATCCAAACACTCTTGGCTGAAGGTTAAGAGATAGGTTGAAATGTGGGAAAATTTTTGTAAGAGTTTGAATAGGACTTTGGGATCCAAGGACTTTAGTGAGTAGTTTGTTCATCATAAATGTAGCTGTTAAGACAGCTTCCCCCCAGTATTTTTTTGGAACATTATTCTGAAATAGAAGGGCTCTGGTTATAGCAAGAATATGTCCATTCTTCCTTTCTGAAATTCCATTCTGCTGGGGAGTGTTTACACAGGATGATTCATGTAAAATACCTTTTTCCAAGAGATAAGGAGACAAGATTTGATTAAAATAATCCTGGGCATTATCTGATCTAATTCTTTTAATCTCGGCTCCAAACTGGGTTTTTATCATGGTGTAAAAGTTTTGAAAGGTAGATGCAACATCAGATTTCTATTTTAACAAATAAATCCAAGTAACCCTAGTGTGATCATCTATAAAAGATACAAACCACCTTGCCCCAGTTATGTTAGGAACAGAAGAAGGTCCCCATACATCACTATGAATAAGACTAAAAGGAATATTGGTTCTATTATTACTTGCTGGAAAAGAGGAACGTTTGTGTTTAGCAAGTTCACACACATCACAATGTAATTCCTCAACATCTAAGGTTTTACATAAAGAAGGAAACATAGTCTTTAGAAGTTTAAAAGGTGGATGACCAAGGCAAAGATGCTGGAGCCAGATTTGGTCTTTATTGTTTGTAGAATTAGATAAAAAAGATGAGGGTGGAGTGTTCAAGACTCTAACTTGTCCTCCAAGATTCTCAAGATAATAGAGTTCATTGATCTCCTTAGCACGCCCAATCATCTTCTCCGTTTCCTGCTCCTGGAAAAAACAGTGTGTAGAATGAAACAAAACACTGCAATTAGTATCCCTGACAAGTTTTGGTATTGACATAAGGCTGGTAAATAATTTTGGAACATGTAGCAGATTACCTGTACCAGCAATTGATGATTTTCCTAAGGACTCCAGTAGAGTCTTCAACTTCTCTACTTCCTCTTGATTGAACTCACCGGATTGTTCAGTGGATTCCTTGGCTACTTCACTAGTTGCATAGGCTCTGCTCTGCCCCCTCGTTGATCCTTCCCTTTCTATGAAGTTTCTGTTTGTGGACTGAGGCTTCCCATGTAATTTCCAACACGTCTCTCTAGTGTGTCCAAGTTTGTTGCAATACGTACACCACATGGTATCTCGATTCACTGCCCTTGTTGTTTCTGATTTTCTTTCAAAACTTTCCAGACGTGTAGGCTTTTCAGAAACTGTTTGAGTCACTAGAGTTGAGCTTTCTACTTGATTATTTCCAATCATCATTACTTCTCTTCTTCCTTCTTCAACCCGAACATAAGCAATGGTTTCATTTAATGAGGGCAAATCTTCTTTCCCCAAAATTTGGATTCTCACTACATCAAATTCAATATTCAGTCCAGCAAGAAAATCGTAAATCCTTTCCTTTTCAACAAACCTTTTTCAGAATTGCTGCATCCTCACTGCATTTCATCTGAATGCATTGATAATGGTCCATCTCTTGCCAAAGATTTTGCAGCAGATTAGAGTATTCTGTGATTAATTTGCTTCCTTGTTTTGTGGTTGACATCTTGCTCTTGATCTCATAAATCTGGGCAGCATCACAAACCTTTGAATAGGTTTGCTTTACAGATTCCCATATTTCCTAGGCTGTGTTGAGAAACATACAAGTGTCACTGATCTCAGGCATCATTGAGTTCCACAACCAAGACATAACTAATGAGTCTTGTTCATCCCAAACTTCAAATTTAGGGTCTCCTTCTTTAGGGCCCTTTCCAAGAAGATGACTGAGTTTTCCTTTTCCCTATAGAAAAGTTCGAACCAATTGGGACCATTTAAGGTAATTCTTGCCATTGAGTCTATAAGCGGCATGAATGTTCTGTAAGTCATTTATTTGACTAGAATGACTTCCTTCATTTATCATATCTCCTTGGGCAGTCGTAGAACTGCCGGAATCAAATGTGTCGACCATACTTTTCTAAGGGAACGAGAAATCTGTCCAACAGAACAGTTAACGCCTAAAGAAAAAGAGGCTCTGATACCATGTCGAAAGGCTGATCAAAACTGATATTTTTTATTATATTTCGACTGTTGAATTGCTACTGATTTACAGACTAAATATATAGACTTACGCCTTAGCTAAGGAACTCCTAACTAGGAAAGAAACTAATTGTAGTAAAGAAATACAATCTCTTATAAATAGGGATTCTAATAAATAACAAAATATTTTCAGATCTTCTGAACTTTAGGAAACAATCTCTGACAATCATGCATAGGCATATTCATTCATATATTCATTCATGATGAGTAGTCACATACATTCATCATAAAGGTTGATGAAAAGTCACACTTATTCATAGAATATTATGTTTAAATTATAATATTCAACAACACTTTCTCTTCTAGAGTGTCATTTAGGAAAACATCTTTTATATCAAGTTGGTGACATGGACAGTCATGATTTGCACCAAGTGACAGTAGAATTCTTACTCTATTAAGCTTTGCAATTAGAAAAAATGTCTCATGGTAATTAATCTCATAGAATTGAGTGAACCTTTTGCCACTAGCCTAACTTTAAATATCTCTATGCTTTCATTTGCATTGTATTTGACTGAAAAAACTTATTTACAACTCACTGCCTTTTTACCTAGAGCTAAATCAGTCAAGGTTGAGGTTCTATTTTTCTATATTGCCTTGATTTCATCTTTCACAACTTTCTTTTAATTTGACTATTTCAATGCTTCATCCACAGACCGAGGAATATGAACCTCATCAAATTTGGCAGTAAATGCTTTGAATGATTGCATAAGTTTCTCATAAGCCACAAACCTTTGTATAGGATTATTAATGCATTTCTTGACACATTTTCTTTGAGCAATAGATAAGTCGGATGTATCAACCAGAGGAATAACATTATCATTACTTAAGGAATTCATACCTTAGTCCTCTCCCAAGGAGAATGTGACCAATTCCAGCTCTTGAGCAGTCCTAGGTTGTGTGGCTTTCTGTGAAGAGTACCCTTTCTTTTTTGTATGGATAAATTTTTTGTGTTTCAAGTTGAGTTTTTGAAGAAGGATCTTGTGGGGTTTGAAGTGAGAGTAGAAATATATGTTTGTGTTGGAATTGACTAAAATTTACCCAGGCTCACCCCTTGGATTTTAGTGTCTGAGAAAAAAGGTTGCATTTCATGAAGAATCTTAAATCTTACAAGTGACAGAAGAATAGTATTTATATCCTTTTTCTTAAGAGGAGAATACCCGAGAAAAATACATTTATTAGCCCTAGGATCCAGTTTACTTCTAAACTATTTATGGATATGAACAAAAGCAGAACACTAAAAAAATCTTAACTGGTAATGTGCAAGTCATAGGTTTTAAGAAAGGAAACTATTCAAAAATGACTTCCTTAGGAGTTTTGAATTTTAAAACTCGACTGGATATCCTATTAATAAGGTATGTAGCAGTAAGAAGGGCTTCTCCCAAAATTTCTTAGGAACATTAGAAGTAAACATGAAAGATCTAGTAACCTCCAAAAGATGTTTATTCTTCCTTGTTTCCTGTCATATGATCAATTGCACCGGGGTCTACCATCCAAACCGTTTTAGTAGTTTGAGAAAGAAAGGAAGCACTACCTATAGAAGGAACAAGTTGTTCAACAAAAGATGTCATATGTCTGATAAGTTTTTGTAAATCCTCAAGTTGTTTGTTGAAACTAGCCAAAGGCTCTGTGGTGGCTACATTTGCTGAATTTTCCCTTTGATAGCGCAACCTTTGTGGTTTTCAGTCAGCAGGTTTGCCATGAAGCTTTCTGCAAGAGTCTTTGAGATGAACAACCTTTCTACAGTGCCCGCACCAAGGATTATCCCGTTTGGTCTTACTACTTGAGGTTGTATGAGTGAGGAGCGTTGATTCATTAGAAGCAAGGACTATAGGAAGTATAATAGTCCTCTTACTCTATTCCCTACGAACTTCAAAGAATGCTTCTCTAATGGAAGGAAGAGGTTTAGTACTCAATACCCTCCCTTTAACTCCATCAAGGCACTTGTCCAAGGCATGTAGAAACTGGAACACTCTCTTCTTGATAGTGATTTTCTTGTATAAGGCTGCATCAGTAACACAACCTCATCCATTAGTCTCAAATAAATCAAGCTAATGTCAATACCTAGTCATAGTATTAAAATATTGTGTCACACTGGCGAAACTCCTTAATTTTGCTGCCAATGTCAAATAATTCAACAACATTATCCTTGCTGTAATAGGTTTCCTTCAGAACAGTCCAAATTTCACTTGATGTGTCATATAGGAAATTTTCTCCTATTTTTGGAACCATCAAATTTAGTAGCTAACACATGATCATGTTGTTTTCTCGCTCACATTTTGGGTAGGATGGATTTGAATAATCTTGAATGGACATGTTCGCAGAGATAGTTTTGTCTTTTCCAGTAATATAAATCTTCATGGATTGAGATCATTGAAGATAATTATGGCCAACGAGTTTATGACATGTTGTTTGGGTGGAGGAAGCATCAAAATTTTCTAGACAGAAATCCGAATTAGTTCTTGAACTGATCACTAATGTAAAATAGTGATACATCTTTTTAGGATTTCTTTGGAGGATCGAAAATATAATATGATACCATGTAAAATAAGAAAGTTTGTTTTTAGAGAACTTTTCTCTGCTGTGTATTTTATTAATCAGCCTATAAGGATATAAACATATCTAATTCTACTATACTAGGTAGCATAATACATATCATTAAATATAATATATTTTGTCCTATATTGTAGCCTATAATTATAGATAATAGGTATTTGGTGAGAGAGGTAAATTCCCTTCTCTGTTTTTTTATTATCTTTTATTGATAAAAGTAATAAGAAAGCCTAATCTAGGAAGGTTGTAATTACACAAAATCACTACTAATTACAACAGAAATCTAGTTTCTATTTACAACTAGTATTGACTAGGATATTAAGGAGATAATTCCTAAATATCAACAACTAAATATTTCGAATATAATTCTCTAATTTTCTGCAATCTACATCAATCTATTCCAGTAGTAAAGGCTTTATTTTCAGCAATATCTGCAAAGGAAACACTACCTTAATGTGTTGCAAACCCCATGTTTTGGTCATGAGGTGTGTTCATCTGCCCAAACCATGATGGCATCTACCGATGTGTTTTCCTTGTCCCATGCATCAAGCCCTTCTAAATCCATCACCAACTTCTCTTCCTTGCCTTATTCAAACATTTCCTAAATTGTTATCCATTTTTTTTATAGGAAAGGAGGCCTCTTTAAAAACCCCTTTGTACCCCACGAGTTACAAAGCTAACCCATCAGGCATTGGAAGGGGAAAGGAGTGCCTCAAGATTTTATTGCTTTTAAGAACTTTTCAACCTTAGAAGCATTACAACCCAATACTGAAACATACATCCTAAAAGAAACAAAAACCTTTGTTTAGACTAGCAGCTTGCATTGCTTACACCAAAAACCATACAATCCTAAACGCAAATTACCCAATTCCTTGTTTTGCCAAATTGTCCGCCTCCCAATTACCTCCTCTCTTAATGTGTCTAAGAATCACATTCCTATCTAGCACCTTTTTTCCGATATCCTGTACTAGTTGGAGGAACATGACAGGACAAACTCCAGGGTTCTTAATCCAACTCAATGCATCAGCCGAATCACTTTCCAGGATTAGTCGGCCTTTGTCACCCCAGTTGGAATAAAAAAACCAGTCCAACCCTTCTCTGATGGCTTTTAATTCAGCTAGAATTGGTCTAAACTTGCTTAGTTGTTTTTGAAAATATTGAATGTCAATGAGACGGTTAATGGGATAATTCTGACTGTCGATAAGAAGCTTGAAAATTTTTATTCGATGGTGCTAATAAATGGGAATAATTGTGTGGAGGTGCACAACCTTATCGATTTCGACTATTACTAATTGAAGGATTCTTTCACCAAGATTATCTTGGTTTTGAGCTCGAGGAAAAGCTCTTTTTGCGGGAGGGAAATAATGTTATGAGCCAAATCTATGTTAGGAAAGGCCCTTAGATTATGCTTTTATTTCTTTCCATAGGTTTATTGATTATGATTTTTTATTTCAGTTCATTTATTTTCTTTTAAGCTTATATTACAAATAAGCAACTAAAGTATACCAACTTTTTCATTTAGGTACCTAGAGTATTTTGTGGTCAAAATAAGTACTAAAATTATATTTTTTGGTCAAAATAGGCACAAAAAGTATTTTTTTAGTTAAAATAGGTACTTAAAGTATTTTTTGATCAAAATAGGTACCTAAATTATATATATTTTTTTCATGTAGGTTCCAAAAAGATGTCACTTGACATTTGTGAACAATAGTGATATTGAGGCAGAGAAGAATGCTTTTCTCTGTTTTTCTTGATATTTTATTGATAACAACAGGTCCTATTTATAGTTTACAAGATAGGCTAATCTAAGGAATAATTACACAAAAATCAACAACTATATCTGCACCTATTACACAAAATCAGTAGCTACAAATCCGCTCTTATTTATTGATAAAATCCTGAATATCAACAATTAGATATTTAGGAATAAGATTCCCTAACTTTCTGCAATTTCTACAATCTACAACATTGATTAAAAAAATATATTAGGTACCTATTTTGACAAAAAATATACTTTAGATACCTACTTTGAAGAAAAAATACTTTAGGTACTTATTTTGACCAAAAAATAATTTAGGTACCTAAATGAAAAAAATTGGTATATTTTAGATACTTATTTGTGATATAAGCCTTTCTTATATTTATGGATTTCCCCTTTATGTAATGAGTCGAGTCCTTATTTAAAAAGATATACGAAATAATAAAACATTAAGTCAAGATTTTATCAAAAGCCCCAAAAGATTTTGGTATCTCTTTCAATGATTTCTAAAGGTTTTAGTCTCCCTTTGATGAGCTGAGATATTTTGGTCTCCCTCCGACGAATGAGTTGAATCATTAATCTAGAAACATATGATTGCAAGAACTTAACATTTTCTCTCAATTGATTTCGAATCATTTCTTCATTGGATATTTGTACACAATATATGATCCTAACTAGGAACAAATATCAAAAGTAGTACAAAATAAAATCCTTTTGATTTACATAATATTTATTTAAATCCTAGATATTTTGGAATAGGAAATAATTATTATTGTTCTCCCAACTTGTACCTTACAATATTGGCTGCATGACATTGGCTTCTTGCCTTTGCCCATATTTAGATCACATGTACCAAGTGTTGCCTCTGTTCATTTATGTGTCCTTATCGTGTTTAGATATTGATGTGTACTTTATGAAAGTTTTGGTATATTTTTATGGGGCATACATTACATTACACTGTAATTTGACTTGGATTATTTTTTAGTGCTGTCAGAGCTATGAATTCAACTTTGAAGCAGAATTGTCTTTTCCAAGAGCATAGGGAAGATAGTTCAATCGACCATTCTTCACTTAATAGGAATGAGAGCCCAGATTTTCGAAAGAATGTATGTTCTTCCTTTATATCTTTTTTCCGTTTTTGAGAAATATTTTATGGTTTTATCTTCACAGGATGTTATGCATTTTCTTAAACATATCTTGCTCTTATTGTCTCTATAAATATATTATATTTATTTTCCATATCATTAAATTATTTTAGGACTTTTTTTTGTGAAAAGGACATAATGTGATGGTCAACTTAATTATTTTAGGATAATCCATATCATTAAATTATGCTTTCCTCTTAAGAAGATAAAAAATTGATCATAAATATATAATAAAATTCTAGAGTCCTAATCTTGGTTGCTTTCTTCACTCCCCCAAGTTGGGGTGTATATGTTATGTAAACCTAGTTTGGTCTTGAACCCATCAAAGCTAGTTCTTGGAAGAGCTTTGGTAAGGAGGTCAACAAGTTGTAGTTGAGTAGGAATGCAACTTAGCTCAACAGTCCCATCGTTATCTTTTTCTGAAATGAAATGTCTTTCAATCTCTACATGTTTGGTTTTGTCATGGTGAATAGGATTTTTAGCAGTACTTATGGATGATTGATTGTAACTGAGCACCTTGAAATTATCCTTGGAGTCAACCTTTAACTCCCTTAATAGTCTTTGAATCAACATTAGTCCTTAGATGTCTAAAGCAAGTGCTCGAAACTCGGCCTCTACAGTACTTGAAACTAAAAATTACTTTTTTCTTCTCCATGTAACAAGGTTACCCCAAACAAAGGAGTAATAGTCACTTGTAGACCTTATTTCAATTAACTCCTTAGTCCATCTTACATCATTGTATACTTGTATTTTACAATTTCACTTCTTTTTAAAGTAAATTATTACGACGTCATCTTTTGGTATCTAAGAATTCAATGTATAGCCTTTAAATGTTTTTCTCGTCGATCATTCATATGATGGCTAACTACTTATTGGGAATGCAATGTCTGGTCTTGTGGTCCCTTTTGGTAGCTCTGAGAGAATCCAAGTTTCATTAATGCCTAAGGCCTTATTTTTTTTTTCAACAACCTTTTCCCATGCTAGAATCTTCAATGCTCCATGAATGGATTTTGGAATTTGTATACTATCAAGTGAAACAATGAATGCTTTGTATGACTGCAATAGTTTTTTATAGGCTACATATCTCTCAATAGGATAATTTGTGCATTTTTGAACACCATTTCTATAAGCAATAGAAAATTTTGAGTTATCAATAAAAGGAACAAGAGGCTTACTATGTGTAGATTTCATACAAGTGTTAATTTCTGAAGCAGGGGGTTCAAGTTCAAGTTCTTCACAATTTCTGATTTGTATGTATTCTCTAGATTTTCAGTAGGTCGTCCCCTCCTGTTATAAACACGGAGTTTCTGATAATTTGTATCAAATTGAGTTTTGGATGGTGTTTTAGTTTGAGGAGTTGGCTTGGATCGTGTTTTGTTTTGAGTAGCTAGAAAAGGTGAGTACTGGTTGGATGTGTTCTAGTTCTGGAGAAGGTAAGCTTTTTGGTTGGATGAATTTTGGTTCTACAAAAGGGAAAGGAATGTACATGGACCGAGAATTATGGCAAACATTAAAACAATGATATTCTTTCTAAAAGGATATAACTAATGTGTTTTTAATATTTGACCGAAAATCATAATTACGTTAATTATAATAATAAATTTAGTATTTCAAATCTGTTAAAATTTATATACGAATCAAATTCATATCTCTAATTGTGTACAACAAGCTTGTCCCTTATAAACCGTTCTATTCAATCATAGGGTGGGACCCTTGTAGATTCTTGTGACATTAGTAGTAATATTAGAACAATTCGAATATTACAAACTGTAGAATATATTGTAAATATGTTAGTTCGGGTAACTTAGTTCTTATGGTAAGATATCTTAGCATTTGTATTTAGAGTAGTATCTTATGTATTTACTGAGGAATATTTAGTTTCCTAGATTACTTAGTTACTAAAGATACTTAACTAAGTCTCTATATATATTCTCTTATTCCTATGAATAAAATTAAGAGTGTTTTTCCTATTATTTTACATGGTATCAAATTAGGTTGATCCTTTCCTTTTCTCTCTCTCGATCACTTCTTTTCTTCTTCCTTTCTCGATTCAGTTGTAATTCGAGATGGATTATGAAAACTCAGAAATCAGTTCTCCAAATGTTTCTCAACCTTCTGATTTCTCCTTGTCTGATGCCTCTATTTCTCCCATCACATCCTACAAACTCAATGGAAATAACTATCTTCCTTGGTCTCAATCCGTTAGGCTCTACATCACTGGAAGAAGAAAAGCTTCCTATCTCTCAGACTCCTCTCCTATTCCCTCCGAGTCTGATCCTGCCTACTCAACCTGGTTGAGTGAAAATACCATGATCATGGCATGGTTGATCAATTCCACGGTCCCTGCAATTGTGGAGAATTTTATGCTCTATCACACTGCAGCCGAGATTTGGAGAGCAGCCAAAGAAACCTACTCGTGTGTGGATAACACCTCTGAACTTTTTAGGGTTGAAAATCAGATCAAGGATATTCGACAAGGAGAGATGAATGTGGCTCAATAACTTTGGTGTTCTTACTAAGTGCTGGCAGCAGCTGGATCATTATGAGGCTAATGAATGGAAATGCAGTGATGATATTGCCTTCTACAATCGACTTAAGAATCAAAGAAGGCTATTTCAGTTCCTCTTTGGTCTGAATGGGGAGTTTGATAATGCTAGGGGTCGGATCTTAGCAACTAAACCTCTTCCTCTAGTTAGGGAAGCATTTTCAGACATAAGGAGGGAAGAGAGTAGGAGACTGTTAATGGTGCCTCCTGTGGTTCAAGCAGATGCTTCTGCCCTTCTTACTCATGCCACCTCTGATCATGGGAAAAGGAGGGGCAGACCTTGGTGCACCCATTGCAAGAAGGCTGGTCATGTGTTGGAAAAGTGCTGGAAATTGCATGGGAAACTAGCAGATTGGAAAGCTTCTTCCTCTCGTTTTCAGAAGGCTACAAATCTTGCTTCTGCTGAGAATTCATCCACTGGCTTTAGCCTGCAACAAATGGCGGAGCTTCAACAAATCTTTGGTCGATTCTCCTCCTCCTCCTCTGCTTCAACAGCCTTGACAGCTACTAAAGGTAATTCATTTTCCTTCATTCCTGCACCATCTTCCTAATGGATTGTCGATTTTGGTGCATCTGATCATATGTCAGGCAATCTTAAGTTGTTTCAGTCCTTCTCTACACTCAGCTCACCTTGTTACATTAGGATTGCAGATGGTTCACTTTCTAAAGTTACTGGAAAGGGTTCAGTTCAGATTACTCCCAAGCTAGTTCTTTTGACTATTCTATATGTTCCTAATTTGAGTTGCAATCTGTTATTTGTTAGTGCTTTTTTGAGAGATTTTAATCGTGATGTACATTTTGGGGTTGATGGCTGTGTTTTTCAGGAACAAGAATCGAGAGTGGTGACTGGCAATGCTAGGTTGCATAATGGTCTCTATACCCTTGATACTCAGCCCTCTTCATCATCCAATTGCTCTAGTGCCCCTCACAAATCTGCCCTATCTTCCAGCTTTAATTTAGATCCTGTAATGCTCTGGCATTTTAGATTAGGACATGCCAATTTTAATTATATTAAAAGGATGTTTCCTAATCTTTTTCTCAATAAGAATCCATCTTCTTTTACTTGTGCTATATGTCAATTGGCCAAACACACTCGAACCACTTATCTGCCTGCATCTTTAAAATCAACTTCACCTTTTTCCACCATTCACAGTGACATCTGGGGCCCTTCTAAAGTCCCTAGTACTTCTGGATCTCGTTGGTTTGTATCATTCATTGACGATTTCTCTCGCACTACTTGGTACTTTTTAATGAAAGAGAAATCTGACATTCTTCCTATCTTCCAGAATTTTTACACCATGATCCAAACTCAGTTTACTACACCTATTAAGATTGTTAGGAGTGATAATGGGAGTGAGTACCTTAGCAAGTCCCTAGGAAATTTCTTCAGGGAAAAGGGGATATTTCACCTTACCTCTTGTGTTAATACACCCCAACAAAATGGTGTATCTGAAAGAAAGAAAGAACAGACACCTCCTTGAGGTCACTCGTTCCCTTTTGTTTTCAGCTAATGCTCCTAAAAAGTTTTGGGGATGCTCTTCTTACAGCCACATACCTTATTAATAGAATTCCTAGTAAACCCCTAGGGTTTAAAATCCCTACACAGGTTCTTTCTCAGAAATTTCCTCACTTTTTACCTTTGTCTTCTACTCTTCTTCTAAAAGTTTTTGGTTGCTCAGCTTTTGTCCATGTGCACAGTCCCAACCACAGTAAACTTGATCCTAGATCCTTAAAATGTATTTTCCTAGGGTACTCCTCAACATAAAAAGGTTACATATGTCACTGTCCTACTCGAAAGACCTATATTTCTTCTGATGTCACATTTTTTGAAAACCAGCCCTTAGGTGACCTTCAGGGGGAGACATACAGAGAATTTCAGTCCTTAGGTGACCTTCAACTTCTTCCTATTTTGCCTATTCTGGAGGGTGACATCTCTAAGAGTTCATCCTCTTCTTATTCACACCAATCTAGTCCCCTAAATGAAGTTGATATTGTCTCTAACACTCCAGTCCCTAATCCAGAGAACATTTCCCCTGCACAACAAATCAACTCACATCCTAGCCCTTACAAAACACCTCCTCCAACTCTCAAAGCCATTTCCAGTTTATCTCCAAACCTTGTAACACCTTTTAAACCACTCAGTGTGTATACCAGAAAGAGAAGAGTTCTTCCTGAGGCTGCTATTCAACCTAACACTTGCCAAGAACTAATCTTGAGTCCTACAGCTATTGAAAAAGAGGGTAACAATCATATTCAGAATTCCTCCAATGCCGGTTTAAATGATTTCCCTATTGCTATTAGAAAGGGAGTAAGGAAATGCACTATTTATCCCATCAATAAATATGTTGCCTATGGAAAACTTCTTCCTCATTTTAAAGCTTTTACAGCCAACCTAGACAGTGTACAAATTACAAATCCAGTAGATGAAGCACTTAAAAATCCTGAGTGGAGAAAAGGTGTGGAAGAAGAAATTAAAGCACTGGAAAATAATCAAACTTGGAGTCTAACCAGTTTACCAGAAGGAAAGAGAGCTGTTGGATGTAAATGGGTATTTGCAGTGAAATATCACTCGGATGGCAGTGTAGAAAGACACAAAGCAAGGCTTGTAGCCAAGGGATTCACTCAATCTTATGGGGTTGATTATCAGGAGACTTTTGCACCAGTGGCTAAATTAAATACAATCAGAGTTTTGCTGTCAATTGCTGTTAACAAAGATTGGAAATTACACCAATTGGACATCAAGAATGTCTTTCTAAATGGAAATCTTGAGGAGGAGGTATACATGGAAATTCCACCAGGCTTGAAGGAAAATTCAGCAAAGGAGACAATGTGCAAGTTGAATAAGTCTCTATATGGATTGAAGCAATCCCCTAGAGCTTGGTTTGATCGATTTGTTAGAACCATGATTAAGAATGGGTTCAAGCAAAGCCAAACTGATCATACATTGTTCAAAAGAGTGGCACCTAATGGCAAAATGACTCTCCTAATAGTATATGTCGATGACATAATTATCACTGGAGATTCCATAGAAGAAATAGAAAGACTGAAGACTGATTTAGCAAGAGAATTCGAAACAAAAGACTTGGGAAGTCTTAGATATTTTTTAAGCATGGAGGTGGGAAGATCTGAACAAGGATTAGTGATCAATCAAAGGAAATATATTCTGGATCTTTTGACTGAAACCAGAATGCTTGAATGCAAACCAATAGAGACTCCAATGGAGCCAGGCTTAAAATTCAGCAAGGATGAAGAAGGTAATCCAGTAGATAAAAGAATCTTATCAAAGATTAATGAGAAAACTAATCTATTTGTCACTTACTAGACCTGACCTTGCATATGCAGTGAGCATTGTGAGTCAACACATGAGTAACCCTCGAGAAGAACATATGGAGGCAGTGAGGAGGATTCTTAGATATCTAAAATTTGCACCAGGAGCTGGACTTATATTCAGAAAAAAAACAAGATAGAACTGTGAAAGTGTACACTGATTCAAGCTGGGCAAGTGAATTAACAGATAGAAGATCTATAAGTGGTTATTGTGCATTTGTGTGGGGCAACCTGGTTACTTGCAGGAGTAAAAAGCAAGTTGTGACATCTAGAAGCAGTGCAGAGGCTGAATTAGGGCCTTAGCCCTGGGTATTTGTGAAGGAATTTGGATTCAGAGACTTATCACTGAACTTGGACTCAATGAACATGGAGACTTTGAAATTTACAGTGATAGTCAATCAACAATGAGTATAGCAATGAATCTAGTTCAACATGATCGAACTAAACACATTGAAATAGATAGGCACTTTATCTATGAAAAGGTCAATGAAGGGACAATGAAGCTGAACTATATTCCTACAACAAGTCAGATTGTTGATGTGTTTACCAAGGCACTTTCAAGAGTTACCTTTGATGGCTTCTTATCCAAACCGGGTGTATATAACATATACAAACCAGTTTGAAGGGGAGTGTAGAATATATTGTAAATATGTTAATTCGGGTAACTTAGTTCTTATGGTAAGATATCTTAGCATTTGTATTTAGAGTAGTATCTTATGTATTTACTGAGGAATATTTAGTTTCCTAGATTACTTAGTTACTAAAGATACTTAACTAAGTCTCTATATATATTCTCTTATTCCTATGAATAAAACTAAGAGTGTTTTTCATATTATTCTACACAAACAATGAGTGACATCTAGCACTGCATCATTATTACCTAAGTTAAAATTCGTCATAACTTTTATGTGATTCTTTCCATGTATTATATTATTTTGTCCTTTATATCTACATTGATCACAAGTAATGAAATTGTCACACTTGTATAAAGCATTTATTGTTTTTTATGTGATTAACCTTCCATATATTATATCCTTTTGTCATATATATATATATATCACATGTCATGAAATAGTCACAATTGTATAATGTTATCTCATATTAACTTATTTGAGCACAACCATGCATTTCTAGTTTCCCTCAATCAAGTGGTCATGATATAGCTGCTATTATGTAGGAGAAACAAACCCTTTATAAGTTATCTGAGAAGTGTTAGAGTTTAAGGGAGAGTGTAAGTTATCCGAGAAGTAGTAGAGTTTTATTTAATGTGTAATTAAAGTTTAATCTCAAGGCAATAGTTTAGATTTACTAGAAGTCTTATTTAAATTAGGGATAAATATTATTTAAATTAGAGATAAAAGTATAGTTTAACTATACTAAAACTCTGTAATTGCCTATTTAAAGGCTCACCTTACACATATTTGAATAATTAAGAATAATAAGAAAATACAGAGAAACACATTGTTTTCTCTGGAAAATATCATTTCCATCTTCTTCAAACAACAAATACCTAACCACCAATCACACACACACACCACCATCATTAATTGCATCTCCGGCCACCATGACCCCTTTCTCACATGGTATCAGAGCCAACAACGGTCTTGATGCCATCACCATTGCTGCCATCTCTAATCTGAAACAGATCGACGATCTAATTTTTCAGATGTGCATCTTTTTTCTCTTCCGCTGCTGTCATTAGGTCACACTCGTTCTTTGGCTTCTCCCTCCTTAGAATCTTACATCTCTGATGAAATTTCTACTCGTTTAATTTTGTTGTTTTATGGTTCAATCTTAGCCAATCAAAAAGATAGGTGAAAAGGTTATAGTTTAGCCTTAAAAAACTATTTGGTTCTATCTTAGCCATCAATCTTAAAAGATAGGTGAGAAGAGGTCCAACCGATGCATCAACCATCTCAAGCGTACCATAAGTTGAATGACATCAACAATTGCTGCGCATGAACCTCATGGTTCTGTCCTCACTCTTCAAATCAAAGACTCCCGAGAATAGAAAGCATTTTTTTCAGCAGAAGAAATATGTGTAGGGCATCACATCCAAGATCCAAGATGGTGCTTTATTACATTTGCTCACCAGCTTGAGGGGAGTGTAAGTTATCCGAGAAGTGTTAGAGTTTAAGGGAGAGTGTATGTTATCCGAGAAGTAGTAGAGTTTTATTTAATGTGTAATTAAAGTTTAATCCCAAGTCAATAGTTTAGATTTACTAGAAGTCTTATTTAAATTCGGGATAAATATTATTTAAATTAGAGATAAAAGTATAGTTTAACTATACTAAAACTCTGTAATTGCCTATTTAAAGGCTCACCTTACACACATTTGAATAATTAAGAATAATAAGAAAATACAGAGAAACACATTGTTTTCTCTGGAAAATATCATTTCCATCTTCTTCAAACAACAAATACCTAACCACCGATCACACACACACAAACCACCATCATTAATTGCATCTCCGGCCACCATGGCCCCTTTCTCACATGGTATCAGAGCCAACAACGGTCTTGATGCCATCACCATTGCTGCCATCTCTAATCTGAAACAGATCGACGATCTGATTTTTCAGATGTACATCTTTTTTCTCTTCCGCTGCTGTCATTAGGTCACACTCGTTCCTTGGCTTCTCCCTCCTTAGAATCTTACATCTCTGATGAAATTTCTACTCGTTTAATTTTGTTGTTTTATGGTTCTATCTTAGCCAATCAAAAAGATAGGTGAAAAGGTTATAGTTTAGCCTTAAAAAACTATTTGGTTCTATCTTAGCCATCAATCTTAAAAGATAGGTGAGAAGAGGTCCAACCGATGCATCAACCATCTCAAGCGTACCATAAGTTGAATGACATCAACAATTGCTGCGCATGAACATCATGGTTCTGTCCTCACTCTTCAAATCAAAGACTCCCGAGAATAGAAAGCATTTTTTTTTCAGTAGAAGAAATATGAGTAGGGCATCACATCCAAGATCGAAGCTGGTGCTCTATTACATTTGCTCACCAGCTTGAGGGGGAGTGTAAGTTATCCGAGAAGTGTTAGAGTTTAAGGGAGAGTGTAAGTTATCCGAGAAGTAGTAGAGTTTTATTTAATGTGTAATTAAAGTTTAATCCCAAGTCAATAGTTTAGATTTACTAGAAGTCTTATTTAAATTAGGGATAAATATTAATTAAATTAGAGATAAAAGTATAGTTTAACTATACTAAAACTCTGTAATTGCCTATTTAAAGGCTCACCTTACACACATTTGAATAATTAAGAATAATAAGAAAATACAGAGAAACACATTGTTTTCTCTGGAAAATATCCTTTCCATCTTCTTCAAACAACAAATACCTAACCACCGATCACACACACACAAACCACCATCATTAATTGCATCTCTGGCCACCATGGCCCCCTTTCTCACATTGTTTTCTCTAGAAAATATCCTTTCCATCTTCTTCAAACAACAATTACCTAACCACCGATCACACACACACAAACCACCATCATTAATTGCATCTCCGGCCACCATGGCCCCTTTCTCAGACCCTTACATCAGTCTTTACAGAACAACCAATTATGGTGAACGTTTGACTGTATCAAAATGTACAACTCGCGATTTCAAGATAATCATCATCTCTAGTTTGAGGACCATATACATAATTATCACTATGAGTAATATTATGACTATTACATAATAATCCAAGAAACATACTCATAGTGAGTCAGTACAATATATTCTTTAACACAATTCATGGATTGAGTTTGGTATCCTTATGTCAATGACAACACTTTCATCAATCAATTACACATTAGTTTTAATACATTATTGTTGTCCAGGCCCACAATAATATTTGACTAAGTATGTTATCATAATCATTTCATGATTTGTCTCTGGGCATACTCTAACAGAACGAAACTCTTTTCTATTTCTAGCAGCATGGAATTTTTTATCCAATACATGATTATATTGTTTTCACTTCTCCATTGTTGGTATGTGCAATTTGAGGGTTCTAGCATTTGCATGCTGATAGGTATTCATCTTTGCTTCTGCCCTTGATGTATAGCATTACCGATTGTGACCAGGAAAGGTAATTGTGGCCATTTAATTTGTGGCAAGTTATTGGAATGGGTGAGGAATCAAAAATGTTGGTTTGGGAGGGATTTTGTTCAGATCCTAAACCGATTTCTGTAAAGGAATTTTGAATCATCCTGGATTAGGTTTCAAAGAAACCTAGCCTTATACCATGTAGGTTTGTGTGAGGAATAAAAGTTTTATTTTTATGAATAATTGATCAATTTAGTACAGCAAAGTACAACCTATGTTAAATAAGCAAAGATACAACAACAATAATTACCTACTGTAAGTATACTAGAGTCCTAGTTAGGTGTAGTCTCATTAGATAAGACTCCAATCTAATCTCTACTTCGGTAGGTTATGGAGTACAAATTAAATAGGAATTAAAAACTCTAATTATCCTATGCGTACATAATCTACAACTTTTATAGGTTAAGAATTACAAAATAGAATTTAGCGTATCTTTTCTTTAGCCTTTCTTCTAAGAAAACTCATCTTATCTTCTAAAAAGATAAAATCTAATCCTAAGTAAATTAAAACTTAGAATTTAGGATGAACAAGAACTGCTTTTTCTATTAGTTTAAATCACTATAACTTTCCATGAAAGGCACCAAGCTTCCTTGTCCTTGGACAGGTATAGTCAGGCAGGTCACCAAAATCATGAGCAATTATCTTGGAAGAACTTATCAAAATATCCCCTCGATCATTGTTTATTATTCTCACCCTTCACCAGGACGTTGTGGTAGTTATTTATACTCAGTGCACCTAATTGTTCCCAAACCTTTAGTGTTCTTCTCCCTCGTCCAAGCTAGCTTTAGACAATCTTCTCCGAGTCTTTTGAGCTCAATTCTATCATAAATAGTTTTATAAACTCTTGCCCCAGTCTGCTTTATAGCTTTCTTGGCCAGCTTTGCTAGTTTTTCAAAGCTCTATGTATTCCTGCTCTTGCCTAAGTTTCGATGGCGAAGTCGTTTTTTCTTAATAGCTGCATTTACTTGTTCCACCATGATTTTCTCTTACATTGTGGCCCCATGCCCAATGATTCATCAAGTTCCTACTTAGCCATCCATCTAGTACACCTGGCTATCTTATTCCATCTCACACTTGTATCAATCTCGGTTTCCTGATTAGCTTATTTTTGTTATTATATCCCTGAAAGATGCTTGTGCATCTCCCCTCAACCTCCACTATTAGGATCGAGGACATATCTTGTTCCATCATGATGCACACTTATCCCCCAAAGGCCATAAACTTATGCCACTGATTCTCAAATGTAAACTTAGCCATATACTATAATTTGCTGCCTCTTTGTTTCCTCCCCCCCCCCCCCCCCCTCTCTATCTATAGTTTCACTGCCACTTGCACTGTTGAAATATTCTGCAATAGAAACTAAAATTAGTTGCACTATTAATCTATGCAGATTATATGCAAATTGTCATAACTTATCTTTTCTCGTCATATTCTTTCCTTGTGGTTCTAGTTCCTCTGAAAAATTATTTAGTGGCTTGGCCTTAAAATGTAACATGATGTTCTTTTGAGAGGGTTCAGTTACCTACTGCAATTAATAGGTCACTAAAGCTCTCTGATTGCTCTTTTAGGTATCAAATTTAGGCCCTGATGGCCACTATAAAATTTCTGGTGGAAGGTCTGCACAATATAAACTTTTCAGGGACCAAATAAATTCTCAAAAGGCAATATCATTGCCATCATCCCCACATGGCTACAGGAGTCGAACTTCAGAGAGAAGTGAGGTTTGGGGCTATTTAGCAAATGATGAAATGGTTGCATCATGGAATAATGTTAATGAATCTCCAATGTGCAACAACAACACATTATTTCCTTACCCTGAATGGACCATTGATTTCTCTGAATTAACCGTTGGAACTCGTGTCGGGATAGGTAAGCACTAATTTCAATTTTCTTCAGTATTGTATCTGTGGAACTTCTGTGATCATGCTTCATAGAGCCTCATGTTGCTTATGTTCTCGTCTACCTTTTTTCTTATTTTTCTAATGGCCTTTTGTTTTTTGTTTTTTTTTTTTTGTTTTTTTGGGAGGGGTTGCTGTTGTGTGGTGCATGACTAAAGACTAAAGACTCTACCCTAGACGCCATTTTAAATGCATCCGATTCATGTTAGGGGAACTTAAATAATTCTAGTTCATGATTTCTTTAGCTTTAACTTCTGAAATTGAGTAGCAAATTTGATTTGATTTGATTCATATACAAAATTAGATTAATTAATACATTAATAACAAGTACTAGGATCAGTCTCTCAAACATTAAGTCAACAAATATACATAAAAGTACTAGCTTCTTAAATTAGATCAAATGAAGTGTTAGAGAAAGCACTAAAGTGATGTTTTTGATCACGTTTCTTAAGTTTTGAATGGTTTTATGTCACATTAATGAAGTTTAATTTCTTTTTGTTGTATAGGGTCTCTCCACTTTTGTCAATTGGGTTCGTAGGACTTTCAGTATGGTATTAGAGTTCATGATGTTTATTAAAGGCTTTATTGTTTCTTTTGTAATTGTTCTGTTTTCTCACTTCTTAGGCTTATCTTTCCTTAGGTACATGTACTTGAGGACTCCCACATCTCTTTGTCCTAAAGTTTCTGTTTCTTTTATATTTAAGTTTGACCTTTTCACCTAATTTCAATTTTCAATTTTATGCATGCATTCAAATAGAGAAAACAATGTATGTAAAGTTCTGTTCATTTTGTTTACCTTTATCGAGTTGTCAGTTGTGAAGTTTAGAATCTGAGGCAAGCGTGAAAACAGCTTAGCCATGATAACACATATGACAGATGATGTCTCATATCTGTTTTCAGTGTGCTGCATATCTTTCTTTCTCATCGTCATCTTTGCAAAGAACAAAGAGAAATACTGCTTGAAAGAGGCAAAAGAATCTCAAAACGTGTCACTTTTAATCGTGCTTAGGTTACCACGAGAGATGATCATTTGGCAATTTGATCTATACTATTGCATCCTTGACTTGTTTCTTTTGAGTATTCTGTATTGGAAAGGAAAGGATGAAAAGCAATTGGGGCACCACTTTTACTGATTTGCTAGAATGGACAAAGCGTTAATCTTTTTGTGCTTAATTATGCGTGAAAAGTTCATTATTCTAGAAATATTCACTGTGCAGGTTGTGTGGTTTTCAAAATCTTGTTTGTTTATTGTCCAGGGTTTTTTGGAGAAGTTTTCCGCGGTGTATGGAATGGAACAGATGTAGCAATCAAGATGTTTTTGGAGCAAGATCTTACTGCAGAAAGCATGGAAGACTTCTGCAATGAGATATCCATTCTTAGGTATCTTTCTGTTGATATGTTGGAATTTTTTAAATATTTTCCTGTCTAAATATCTTTCTGACATCATTCTCTTTTCAATCTTGTGTTTTTCTATGTGTTTGTTCTTACAGCAGCCTTCGACATCCCAATGGTACTCTCCTACGTTCTTAGCTATCTCATGCATACATTCTGATATACCAACATCGACAAGTTTGCTTTGCTTCATTGGTGTTGTTTTCTGCAGTTATCTTGTTTTTAGGCGCATGCACTAAGCCACCGCAGTTGTCACTGGTTACGGAATTTATGGAAATGGGATCATTGTACTTTTTAATTCATTCAAGTGGTCAGAAAAAGAGATTAAGCTGGCGGAGGAGACTGAAGATGTTGCGTGATATCTGCAGGTGTGTTAGGCTTGTACATCACTTACAAAGTTCATTCATCTTCTATGCCTTCATATTTAAAAGGAATATAGTGCAATTAGGTAATATCATATGCTGTTGAGAAATTAATTCATATTCATATAGCGTCCATCAGTAGGAACTTTAGGGAGGAATCAAGGTACAGTTGGTCTACTTTTTGTTGCTCAAGTTTTACAATCCCTTCGTACTTTTTATTTCTCTTTTTGGATTTTTTTTTTAATTATTGACGTGTCGAACATATCGATATAATAAATTTTGAGTACTTACTTACACAGGTTTGTATAGGTGTATCCTGCTACCTGATGTTAAGAAGTATCCTCGTTTAACGTAGTCTCTGCATCATTTTCAACATTAGACAGCCAATTAATTTTGAAAATTCAATTTTTTTCATATGTATTTCCATTTTGATTTGGCAGAAGCATAGGAATACTATGTTGAGTAGGTGTGCATGAATTAGATAAAAATATATAGCTGAGTAGATAGATTTTCCTCTTGCTTATATTTATAGGGGGTTGATGTGTATACACCGGATGAAGGTGGTTCATCGTGACCTAAAAAGTTCAAATTGCCTTGTGAATAAGCACTGGACTGTGAAGATATGTGATTTTGGGCTGTCGAGAATAATGTCCAGCCGACCAATGAGTGACTCGGCATCTGCAGGAACACCTGAATGGATTGCTCCTGAACTCATCCGCAATGAACCATTCACCGAAAAATGTGATGTTTTTAGCCTTGGGGTCATAATGTGGGAGCTCTGTACTCTATGTAAACCATGGGAAGGTGTACCACCGGAAAGGGTATGTTGTGATACCTCAACTCTTAATTTCTCAAATAATTTGTTGTCTTATTCCCTGCGGCTCAGACTCTTTATTCTACTTCTGTTTCCAACACATGGTCGGACATGAGTATGAAATATTTCCTTCTACATCAGAAAACTAGGAAATAGTATATATTTGTGTTAGACACATGCCCATATTTGTGTACCACCGAAAAAGTTATATTTTTGTTACCTAATGAAGCATTTTTTTTGACATCGGGTTCAGGTGGTTTATGCAGTTGCAAATGAAGGGTCACGGTTGGAAGTTCCTGAAGGACCCCTAGGCAGGCTAATATCAGGTCTCTTCTTACATTTTCCGGTTTCCAAGTTGTCATAACATATTTATTTTTATTTTTGCTTCTTGATGAATGGTAATAACATATTTATTTGTTTTGTTTTGGTACAGATTGTTGGGCAGAACCGGAAGAGCGGCCAAGTTGCGAGGAAATACTTTCTCGCTTGCTAGATTGCGAGTACTCTCTTTGCTGATACCATTCTATTTGTTTGAGTATAATAAAACCAAAACCTGGGAAGGCTGTTCACATTTTCGTTGGCTTTTCAATTTTTATAACTGCAATAATTTACCCAGTCAATTTATTTTTTGCTTTTATTTATCGTGCCTTTTTGGCTGGTAAAATTTTGAAGTATCTATGGGTGAATTTCAATATTGATCACCATAGACACTACTAGATAAAGTCGGACTTGAAATATAAATTTGGGTTAAATAGGTTAAAGTTTTTTGTACTATATCAAGATTTAAAATTTAGTTTTCATACTTTAGTTTCGCCACATCGAGTTATTATTTTTTTTCGGGTTTGAAAATCTTGATTCTTCTGCAAACTCATGTTCGATTTTATTGTTAATACTATAAAAAGGAAAAATATTTTTTATTTCTTTATATTTATAATTTTATCAATTTGATCCTTAAAAATTGTAAACGTAAAATATTGAAGAACTGTATTATTCAATTTATGATAATTTTTATTAGTTTTTTTAAGATTAAAGGTCAAATTGTTCAATTTTTTATAGTTGTCAAGTCAGTAATTAAGGATAAAATTAAACATAAGTTAGGGGAGGGATCAAGAATAAAAAATAGTATGACTTAATGTCGTAAATTAAAGTATGGGGATTAAAATTTAAAGTTTGATATAGTACGAAGACCTCCCACATAATTAAACCTATAAGTTTCATATTTTGTTTGAACTCCAATATTTTTGCAAATAGGTGTTTGTTTCATTTTTCATTAACAATATGTTTGGATGCCATATAATATTTGCAAGAAAAATATAATTTATTAGTGGTATTTTTAGGGGAAATAGTTATGAATCTCGAATGTGAATAGTAAAATAGATATGAAATATAAAAAAATGAAAATATAATTGTTGGGGTAATAATTGTGCCTTCTTGTAATTACAAAGATTTTTTTCAATATATTTTTGTGATTACATTACATGGTAGTATTTGTTCATAATTTTTCTTAATCATTTGAAAATACACACATACCTTATATACAAGTGCTTAAAATCGATTTTCTTATGAAGAACATCATCATTTTTTTTTTACTAGAATTACTTGTCAAGTTCTTTTAACTAAAAAATGAGCTAAAGAAGTATTGTCGAAACAATGCTCAAGCTCGATTTTTAGGGGGTAGAAAACTCATCGAGTTTGAATTTTTTTTAAAGCTGAATTTTGAATAAAAATAGAACTGATCTTTTGAGACTAGGTGAGATTATACACGTATAAAATCATTTTTATAAAAAGAATTTTGGAAAAAAAATCATTTTGAAGTTTGTGTTTGGAACCAAAGAAATAAAAAAAATTGGTTTAGGGATTGGTTACGCGTGCGGAAGGGTTAACACTCTACGGTGTTCAAATTGGTACATGGTTGATTACATGTGATAGCCGAATTTATAAGTTCGATACTAAATTTTAAAATCGATCATTAATTAATGTAAAATTTATTTTAAAAGAGTGACCTTTATTTGGATATAAGTTAGAAATTACCCTTTTCTAGAAATATTAATTTATTCGAATTTATGAAAAAAGTTCTCTTATTTCAAAAAGTTAATGAACATTGCACTCTTACAATATAAGAGACTATATCAGCTTAATCATCAAATAAGTGTTCATACTATACTCTTTTTATAATAGGTGCTTAAGGTGTCTACCGTTTCATTTCATAATCTTTTTAAGGTTTTTCCGTGATAGACGTAAAAAAAATTGTTATCTAATCATTGCATTACACGTGACCTTTTTTCCTGCAATTTTCTATAATTTTATTTTTTAAACAATCATAAAATCTTAAACTTTATAAAAAAGCTTAAGGGTATAAGAAGCCCTTGAATTTTTGAAAAAAATCAATCAAACCCCTAAATTTTTTTTGCACTCAATTAAGCCCTTGAACCAAGAAATTAAATCACTGAAGCCTTTTGACCAATTTTGACCATTAAATCTTGACAGTTTTTTAGATTTGTTGGTGCAATGCATCGTGCAATAGTGTCTCGACTTGATGTTTTCAAAAAAATATTTTATTTAAAAATTCTTTAAAAATTCAAAAAACATAAAATTTTTAAAACAATATTTTTAAAAAAAATACGATAAATGCAACATGATAGAACTGTAGTGTATCACGTGCCAGTAATATCTAAAAAATATTTTCGAGATTTAAATATCAAAATTGGTAAAATGAATTATTTGATTCAATTTCTTGGTTTAGAGGCTTAATTGAGTGCAAAAAAGTTTAGGGTTTAATTGATTTTTCTCAAAAGTTCTAGGGCTTCTAAGGAAATCCTAAATCTTTAATTTCTCAATAAAGACACAAATCCTTAACCTTAAATCTCTAAACCTCAAATTCCTCTTGTCGATACCACCACTAACCTCTTATTCCTTCGTCGACTCCCCACAGCTAAAACTCCAACCTTACACTATCAACAATCGACGAACAAATAATCAAACGAACCACGAATGTCGAACGTGAAATCTTCAATCAAACAACGGATGACAAAATGGATGAACGATGAGTTAGGCCTTGAGACTCGTGCGACGAGAGGATGAGACCTCACTGTGGCGGCATAAGGAATATTTAGGGATTTAGTGTTAAAAGACAATAAAATTTTGGGGATTTTCTTCGAAATAATAATGATTTTTTATTTTTTAAATGAAGATTAATAAATATGTCATGTGCCATGCAATAACACGATGATATAATTTTTTTAACAATATCTAATAAAAATCTTAAAAGGGTTACAAACACATATCTAATAAAAATATAATACGAACACTTATTTAATAATTAAGCCTCAACTTTATAATAAAAGTACATTGCTTTAGAGTTTTTTTTAACAATATGCCGACTGAATTTTATTATAAATCAAAAAAGAAAAACAACTAAAAGGAAATGATATTGTAGCATAAAAACAAACACACAGTAAATCTAAATTGAAAAAAAATTAAAAATTGAAACATCATACCAACAAAACACATTCAATGGGCTGCAAAATAGTAATAAAGATGAAACACTAGAGAAATAGAAGCACGAGCAAGACTTCTTGTCTCTATCCATCTACACACTACAGGATTGAAGATGAGTGATGAGCAAAACCAACAATATTGGAGGTTGCTTCATAAAACTGATCTGACTGTGAAGAACTAATGTTTTGATATAATAATTGAAAAATAGTTTTGGACTAAATTGAAAAGATTTCAAAAGTACCTTTAAGTCCAAACAACTTGAAAATAAGTTTGTGGATAGTTTAAATGGTTTTGGAAATGTTTGAAACGTTTTTAAGTAACCAAACCAGAGTTTTCAAGGTATCCGTTTCGAAAAAGGGGGACATGTATCGAAACATTTTGAAACTGCCAAAACCCATACCGAAACAGGGCTTACCCGTTTCGATACGAAGAGGGTTTTGTTTCGAAACACCCATTTGGTGTTTCGATACGCCCAACGGTCAAAACTTCCCAAACGACTATTTTCCCAACGACTTTTTAAATTGCAGCTCAAATGTCACCCGTTTCGAAATGGGGTTGCTACCGTTTCGATACGGACACGAGAGTTTCGAAATGGCTTGCTGCATCAGACTTCAACGGCTAGTTCTGAAGAAGGGCATTCTGAAACGGGTTCGATTGTTTCGAAATAAACGTCTGCATAACAACATTTATGGTGGGAAATAAAGTCTCCAACGGCTCCAAAACAACCCCAACGGTCCTCAACGACTACAAACTCAATTAGGAGTATAAAAGGGACCTTCAAGCATCAAGAGAAGACTAATGCTTCAAGTGTCAACAACATAATGATCAAGAAATTGTCTTAGAGCTTAATTGTTCATTTTCTTGTATAGACAACACTAGTGTGCTAAATATTGTCAAATTTGCTCAAGTGTTTAGGTTTTGGGTGAGAGCTTTATAGTGCAAAAAAATTTCTATTAGAGGGATTTCAAGTTTGCTTAGAATTTCTCTTGTAAGAGAGTGTTTGATTAAGCTAAGGGTAGTTAGCTTAATCGTTGTAACGGTTTCCTCCTAAGCCGAGAAAAGGGGACGAAATTCAAGAGTGAATTTGTTGAAATCCTTAGTGGGGAGCTAAGGTAGTGGATGTAGACCTTGGTTAGAAGGTTGAACCACTATAATTCCTTGTGTCATTTGCCTATTTTCACCTCCCACTAAAACACCCAAAAATCCAACTTCTCCACACTTGGCGAGCTAGATCGGTTGAAGAAAATCGAGCACATAAAAACCCAACAATTGGTATCAGAGCTTGAATCAATTGAAGAGGATTAACATCCTATTGAGGCGATCCGACAAGCTCGATCAACATTTCAAATAACCGGCTCAATGGCGCAATCCATCGACAAGCCACCTTTCTTCGACGGGACAAATTGTGCTTATTGGAAGACGAGGATGATGTTCTTTGTCAAATCCAAAGACTACAAGCTTTGGGATATCATTGAAAATGGCTCGTTCGTACCAAAAGAAAGCAAGGTGGAGTGGAGTGCCGACGATCGTAAGAAGATTGAGCTAAATAGCAAGGCTTTGCACTTCATCTTTTGTGCACTTAGCCTCAACATATACGGGAAGATGTCTTCTTGAGAGAGTGCTAAGGAAGTTTGGGACAAGCTAGAAGTTACATACGAGGGGACAAACGAAGTAAAGGAGACCAAGATCGGCCTCCTCAACCTAGAGTATGAAAACTTCAAAATGGATCCGGAAGAGGACATTGAAAAGATGTTCCATCAATTCTCCACCATTACCAATGGACTCAAGGGTTATGGAGAAGCCATTCTGGAAGAAAAGCTTGTCAGAAAGCTTATCTATTCTCTTCCCGAGTCATGAGACTCAAAGAAGACCGCCATCATCGAAGCTAAGAATTTGAAGACTTTGAAGCTTGATGAACTCATGGGGTCACTTCTCACTCACCAAATTATGAAGAAGGATAAAGAAGAGGAGAAGAAAAAAATAAAAGATAAGAAAGATGGGGAAGAAGAAATCATGGAGCTAGGTATCCATGTGAATGCCATTGCTCTCAAGTCCTCCAAATGCAACCATATTGATACAAGCGAGGAGGAGGATGAAGAAGAAGAGATAGTTCATCTCTTCAAAAAGTGTGCCCCACTCATAAAGAAAGCATTGAAAGAATTCGATCGTGAATCTATGAAAAAGAAGAGGGCAAGAACTTCAAGCCATAAGAAGAAGGCATATGTGGCCATATGGAGTGATGAAGACTCCACCGACGATGAACAAGCCAATCTTTGCCTTATGGCCATCGAAGAAGATTCAATGGTAACTTCTAATTCATCTACTTCATGTTCATATTCTTTTGATGAATTACAAGATGCCTACGATGATTTGGTTTTAGAATTTAAAAATCACATTTTGAAAAACAAGAAAATTGTTTCAAATTTGAAAATTCAAAATGATTTGATTTCTAAAACCAAAATTGAGCTTGAAGCAAAACTCAATGAGTTTGAACAAAAAAGTGTTGATTTACAAAATTTGCTTCATAAAGTTAAAGAGGAAAAATATTAGATTTCCAAAGAGCTTGAAAAGAAAAACAATTTTGGAAAATCAATTTTTTATGTAAGACAATCTAGTGCCCATAGATTTTTTAATGGAAAATGTTTTAGAAGTGTTTGGGTTCCAAAAGAACTAATCACTTCAACTAAAAAGGATGAAATTGAAAAATGGATTCCTAAGGGGACTAAAATATGTGCTACTAATGTCTATGGATCCAAAGCAATTTGGATACCAAAAATTACTTGATTATCTTGTGTTAGGTGTGATAGAGATGAATCAACAAGTCCAAACATTGAGGGGGAGCTCCATGCACACAAGGAAGAACACTTGAAGAAGGAAGGCATCACATCCTCTCTTGAGTTCAAGTGTGGTAAAAATCTAGTTTGTTTATATTTGTTCAATTTGATTTTCTTTATTCAACTAGATTATCATATATGTTGAACTAACATTTTTGATGATGCTTTGAGTAAGGGGGGGCCATTTTAAAACCAAAATTCTTTTTGAGTCAATTTTTTTTAAAAGTTATTTTGAACTTAAAATTATCTAAATTCTTTTTGATATAACAAAAAGGGGGAGAGTTTGGTTTGAAAAATTGCATTTTCAAATGAATAAGGGGGAGCTTTAATTACTTATCTATTTTGAAATCTCTTATTCAAATTTTTAAACTTGAAGGGGAAGAATCCCAAACAATTTTTCAAGTTAGTTTTATTATATCAAAAAGGTGGAGATTGAAGAACTAATGTTTTGATATAATAATTGAAAAATAGTTTTGGACTAAATTGAAAAGATTTCAAAAGTACCTTTAAGTCCATACAACTTGAAAATAAGTTTGTGGATAGTTTAAATGGTTTTGGCAATGTTTGAAACGTTTTTAAGTAACCAAACCAGAGTTTTCAAGGTACCCGTTTCGAAATAGGGGGACCTGTATCGAAACATTTTTAAACTGCCAAAACTCATACCGAAACAGGGCTTGCCCCTTTCGATACGAAGAGGGTTTCGTTTCGATACGCCCAACGTTCAAAACTTCCCCAACTGCTATTTTCCCAACGGTTTTTTAAATTGCAGCTTAACTGTCACCCGTTCCGAAACGGGGTTGCTAACGTTTCGATATGGACAAGAGAGTTTCGAAACGGCCACAGGCATTTTGAAATGGCTTGCTGCATCAGACTTCAACGGCTAGTTCTGAAGAAGGGCGTTTCGAAACGAGTTTGATTGTTTTGAAACAGACGTCTACAGAACAACATTTATGGTGGGAAATAAAGTCTACCACGGCTCCAAAACAACCCCAACTGTCCTCAACGGCTACAAACTCAATTAGGAATATAAAAGGGACCTCCAAGCATCAAGAGAAGACCAATGCTTCAATTGTCAACAACATAATGATCAAGAAATAATCTTAGAGCTTAATTGTTCATTTTCTTGTATAGACAACACTAGTGAGCTAAATATTGTCAAATTTGCTCAAGTGTTTAGGTTTTGGGTGAGAGCATTATAGTGCAAACAAATACATATTAGAGGGATTTCAAGTTTGCTTAGAATTTCTCTTGTAAGAGAGTGTTTGATTAAGCTAAGGGTAGTTAGCTTAATCGTTGTAACGGTTTCCTCGTAAGCCAAGAAAAGGGGACGAAATTCAAGAGTGAATTTGTTGAAATCCTTAGTGGGGAGCTAAGGTAGTGGATGTAGACCTTGGTTAGAAGGTTGAACCACTATAATTCCTTGTGTCATTTGCCTATTTTTCACCTCCCACTAAAACACCCAAAAATCCAACTTCTCCACTCTTGGCGAGCTAGATCAGTTGAAGTAAATCGAGCACATAAAAACCCAACAGACTGCATCGATATACTAACCACAAAATGAGATCAAACTACTAAAGACCACCGACAATTCGTAAGTCAGAGTCGGACGTCGTGAAAAACGTATCCACGAATGCAGAACTACCACAACGGTAGACGATAACGTGCCATAAACAAAGAAAAAGCATGCCACAAGGTAAAGAAAAACGTGCTACAAGGCAGATAAAAATTAGAAAAAAAAATAAAATATAAAAGATAACAATAACTTAATATAAGTAAAATAAAAGAAAAAACATTATCAACGGTGGACATGGGCGGATCCTGAAATTTAAATTTGGTAGTTCACTGATCAGTGTAATAATTTAGAATTAATTTACTATGTTGTAATAATGTATTAGTTAGTGATAATTGTTGTGCAAGCAAACATGGTTTATAATCATAGACATGTTGACATTGAAGAACCAATACGTGTAAACATATTTGAGAGATTAGAACTATTTTACACGAATGTAATTATTTTAGCCATTAGATGAATTTGAAACTATACCATGTTAAACTTTTGGCAAAACGTATGTTCCGTTAATCAAAATTATGTCATTGGCAATAGCTGTAACTTTGAAAAATTAAGTTCTTTTTGTAAGAAGACTTTAATGTGCCACATCAATATTTCTTAACGGGGTTAACAACACTATAACAATGACTATAATGAATTTAAATTAAAAGTTTAGTGACTATAATGAATTTTTTTATTTCAATGACCAAAATAAAAGCACCCTTGAAATTTAGTGACTACCAAAATAGTTCATCCTATTTTTAATGGTGGGTTAAGTGACCAACTATGCACCATGGTGCATTCTCCCCTGAGAGTGGCGACCAACATTAAAATTGACGCCACCTCCCATGAATGAACAAAGGGAGAGAAAAAAAGTTGGACTAGAATTTTACATTGCTTTAGAGTTCTATTCAAACGTAATCGTACGATGAAAAATAAATAAATGAAATCAACTTGAATGTAATGTCACAGTTGATGGAGATATCGATGCTAATAATGCATGAAATATTTGAAATACAAGTTTAAAAAACTAAATTGCTTTATCGAATAAAAAAATATAAGCTTTTATTTTAAAATATCAGAATTCACATGAATTATTTGGAAAGTTTACTTTTTCGAATAATTTTTGAAATCGCACTCCAACAATTAAAAAGACTGCTTCACAAATTACACTCAGCAAAGAAAATTCCTTTATATATATATATATATGGTTAGGATCAACTTATACTGTGTAAAATTCAATTACTTTTACATAGTTTTTGAACCGTTGGATAATGGAAATTAATAGCCCAGATTATTTCCTTATCTATTTTTCCCAAGTGATAATCTTCACAATTTTTACTGTTAATCACATCCATACATTTCACTCATCCAATGATCCTAGATTAGTGTAAAACTAAATGAGTTTTACACCATGTAACTTGATCACATCCTATATATATATATATATATATATATATATATATATATATATATATATATATATATATATACACTACTGATAATACACATTATATACAGGGATGTACTTTAGGGCTGTGCAAAAAAATTCGACAAATTGATTCCGAAACTTGAAAAAACTGATCTAAAAGTACGATTAATCAAACCGAAAAAATTATTTTCGATAGGATTTTTTAGAAAAGATATTATTTTGGTTTAGATACCGTTCGTAGTTTTGAACAAAAGCGGGTAACCGAACCGACCGGTTATATAATATATACTATATAAAATATGCATATTTATACAATTATATTGGTAAAATTTTTAATATATTTCCCTCCCAAATATTAGCGGACTTATATTACTTTGGAAAGTAAAAAAATTAACCTTAATTGATAATTATTTCCTATTTCCGGTTCCCATACAGTAATATTTTTCTTCTTCAATTATTTGAACCGAACTTAATTGAATATTTTGGTTAATCGGTTTAATGCTTAAGATTTAGGGTCAAAAACTAAGCAACCTGAATTTACTGGTTTCTGAAATAATTTTCTAACGATTAACCGAACCAATTTTACACACCCCTAATGGACCTAGTGTAATGACCCAAATTTCTGAGTCAACGATTGGGTGTTGACCCGAGTTATGGACTTTTGTGTTGGTTTGGGTGAGTGAACCCATTGGGCCAAGTTTGGGCGTTATTGGATGAGAATTGGACCTTGCAAGCTTGAGTAGTGACCAAGTTGTATCAAGGGGGAAGTGAAGGGCTTGGTGTGGTAATTAAACCCTTTTGGAAATAAAAGGCTGGTCTCCCTTTAATGAAATCATGTCTTCACGTTACTTTAAGGGGACAAAGAGTGGGTTTTGGTGATATCACTACCCACACTCTTCTTCTTCACTTGTCTTCTTCTCCACATTCTCTCTCCATCCAAGCTCATTTACAACACAAAAAAAAACTCACCTTTATGCATCATTTCTTCCAACCAAGGTCCAAGATTTGAGTATTTTAATATCCTCTCCAAGGGCTTCAAGAAAAGCATAGTATTGTGGTGGAAATGTAAGGGTTGCAACTATGGGTTTTTAGAAGTTTAAGGCTTTATGATTTTTCCTTTGGATTTAAAGGTGTAAATTTGTAGTTAGGTCTTCCCCTAAAGATTTATTGAAGTCTTGATTCGTTTTCCATGTTTGTATGACAAGAGAAAGTGTTTGGGGGGTTTTCTTCAAGCTTGAGCCAAGACGAAAAGTTGAAGAAGCTTAGGGTAAGAGTGTATTTCAGGATTTTTAGTTTAAGGTCAGTACATCTCTGACTCCTACTCTTCTTGAAAATCATAAAGTGATTTCCTTGCTTGATTTTGGTGGTTTATGATTGCTAGTTTGATGTTTTGGTAGCTTAAAGCCTTGTTAATGGTAAGATCCAGATTAGATGTTAATAACTTGTAAAATTGGGGGTAAACCACCCTAAATACTCCCATCAGATGTAAGATTGAGTTAAGAGATTAAAGGATGTGATTTATAAGCTTGGGAGGTGATTTTCCGAGCCTAGTAAGCCATTTTTAGGTTTTGATACCGGTACTCAGGGGAATTTAAGATTTCCATTGAGCTGTTCTAGTATCGGTACAATGTTTTACCTGTACCAGTACGCCATTTATTTCCACTATTGGTACGATGTTTTAGTTGTACTAATACGCCATGTGTTTCTAGTATTGGTATGGTGTTTTACATGTATCGGTAAGTAACGTATTTCTAGTATCAATATGATGTTTTACCTGTATCGATACGCCATGTATTTCTGGTATCGATACAGTGCTTTACTTGTACCGATACGCCAAGGCTTGGGAAAATTCTAGTGAGTTATTATGGTATCGGTACGTAGGACCAGTACAGATACCCACTAGGCAATCTGCCCGTAAAAGTTGCAAATGAGATCGAGGGGTTGATAATTTGAGGACTATGGTTCAAGAGACTTCTAATGTTGTAAAAGGAATTTTAAAACTGAGAAACCGAGATTTAACCCTCATGAATGAGCATAACGTGTAATAACCTGGTAAGCTTTGTGTGACTTGTTTATGATAATAACTTTGTTGGTTAGTGTCATGCCTTGGGGCATTTGCTTAATAGCTTGGCTTGGTACCACTTACCTCTTGGTGAGGTGTATGAATGCTCAGAGAGCATATATTATCGTATGGTTGTGTGAAGGAATCCGGATGTCCTAGAGTCAGTACTACGATACTTATATAAGGGGATGTGTATTTAAGGCTGAGTGAACAAGTACATCCGACGTGCCCACAGGCTGAATGATCTGGGTGCAGTTAGAAACCTATTTTTGGCTATGATAATCCAGATAAGGTAATTAACTCGATAGGCTGAGTAAGCTCGAGTAACCTGATAGGTTGAGTGACTTGAGGTAAGGACTACTTGTGGCTAATGTGATCCAAGTATGTCTAGGACGTTTTTTGTCGCTAAGGTGATCTGGATATGATCCTTTCAACCCGACGACTATGTCAGCACGGGTAAAGTAGGACTTCTTTGGCTATTTATGTAGATGATGTATGGATGTATTTATATATGCTGCATGGATGCTATAGATGATAGCTTATGTACCAAATTGTTGAGTGATCAGGGTACAGTTTGAAACCTACTCGATAGACTGAATGATCTTGTGTATGGTAAAGCATTTTGGGATATGTAAGACTTCTTGTAGACTTAATGATGCCTTGAGATAGGTGATCTAAGGCTCTATCTAGTGTAGGCTACACCATAACTCATAGATAGTGATGCCTTATCTATGCTCTCTAAACTATATTTATCTTGCATGCTTATTTTATGATAACCACAAATTATGGTTGAGTAGAAATGTACCACTGAGCTTTGTAAGCTCAGCGTTCGGAATCGTTGTTTTTGTTTGCAGGTTTGTAGGTTGATCTTGACCGAGGAGCACATCGAGAAGGGATATCTCATCACCACATCACTCCAGAGTACAATGCTTAGTATTTAGTTTTAGGCTTATGTATTCACAGGACCTTACAAATGTTTAGCATGTAAACTCTATTTGCTTTACTATTTTGTTATACAATATTTTAAACTCGAAGCTCCTATTTTGTAAATTGATTTATGTGGATTGATTTTACTATGCGAAATTATGGATGTTCAATGTTTTTTAAATGAAGGCTAAGCTTATGGTTTTAAATTGGAAATTTGATGGGTTGGATTTTGGGTGACCCGAATGTAGTACTTCGGATCTAGATCGGGGTGTTACATTTAGTAGTATCAAATCCTAGGTTTAGTCGGTTCTAGGAAACTTTGGGGTGGTATAGAGGTCGTGGTAAGGTGTTTAGTGAGTATAAGCCCCTAAATTTAAGTTTTACTCTTCTAAGACTAGGAATCCTAATTGGGTTGCCTTGTTTCCTTGTGATTTTAGGAAGTTCGATGGCTGGTGACGCCGGACACGACCATGAGAATCATGAGGAGAGCCATGTCTCTCAAGTGAATGACTTCGGTAAGAAGTCTGTCCCAGATGTTAGGGACACAAGTCTTCCGGGAGGTAGTAGAAGTGAAGGGGCAAACCACCTCTGTGATCTTACCTCTACTCTCTTGCAAGTGGTGCAAGCTATCCCAAGGCAATTTGATGCGCCTTGCAAGACCCCTGTTGAGAGGCTCCACCGTTATGAACCTAAAGATTTTGAAGGTTTGGGTGAGGATGACCTGATCAAGGATGACCAATGGCTAAGAGACACTCAGAGGATTCTGAGACATGTGATGAGGAGTTTGGAGGATGACCTTGATTGTATTGTCTCCCTTCTTAAGGGCAATGCACATGAGTGGTGGGAGACTATTGAGTTGGGACTGCAACATGCTCTACCAACCTGGGATGCCTTTTTTGACGAGTTCAAGAAAAAGTGCATTAGTGAGGTTCACATGGATGAGATGAAAGATCAATTCCTTCATCTAGTTTAGGGGGACCAGACAGTGTTTGAGTATGAGAAAGATTTTCTACGATTAAGCCGATATGCCTTAGAGTTAGTTTCCATCGAAGAGTTGAGGTGTAAGAGGTTTAGACATGGATTAAAGATTACCTTTAGATGCATGTGACAACGAGTTCACTTAGGATATTCTCAGAGTTAGCCAATAGTGTGAAGGCACTCGAACGAATCTAGGGTTCAACACCAAGTCAAATTGAGGACTTTATAGGCCATATTAGGGGGACCCATGATGTCATAAGTCTTTCTCAGGCTCCATCTAAGAGGTTCCATGCTCCGAGGGGGTTTAAAGGGAGTTGCTTTAAATCAGCTACCGAGAGTCGGTCAGGGATCTAGATTGAGGGTTCGTAGGGGGTCATTGATTTCTGCTCTTAGGGGGAGTATTGATGGTTCAACTGGAGTGTCGCTTCCACCGATTTGTGAGCATTATGTTCAACATCATCTTGGAGCGTGCTTCTTTCTTCGGAGGGTTTGCTATAGGTGTCGGGCACTGGGTCACAAGGCGAAAAACTGCCTAATTATGGCTGATGGTACACCATTTCAGTCTTAGAGGTTGACTTCTTCTCGGCATGGTCAGAGTTTTGAGAGAGTTGGTGCTAGGGCATCATTTGGATATTTGGGTGGAGGTACTATGAGATCCACCGTTAGAGTCGACGTTCGAGCTGATTCTAGACAGTGTGTCGTTTAGGCTAGAGATGACAGGCTTGCCACCAATGATATGTCAGGTACATGTGTTTTATTTTGGTTTCAGTTGATGCAATGATGGAAATCTGATTTCTCATTCATACAATTATATTGATTCTCGCCAAATAAGTGTATCATAAGATCTAAAAGTTGATGTTGAGTTGATAAATTCGTCAGATTTGTAAGTCCTTATAGGTAATGTTTTTACCGTGGATGGTAAGTGAGGATTGAGAGCAATAGTCCTCGTAGACTTGTTAGATTTACTCTCTTCCTAGTTAGTAGATGTTACCTTGTGTTTGATCGGTTATTTGAGTACGAAACATGCCTTGGTTTTCGAGCAAGAGTCTCTCAACTTCGTGGTTCTGGGTGAACCCATTTGTTGGTAATGGGCACGAGGAACCATTACCTCCCTAATGTGATAGCTATGTTTTAGTGATGTTAATTCGAGATCAGTTTTGTGGCATTCCCAACCACGCAATGGATACGGGGGTTGAGAATCTAAAGGGATAAGGTTAAAAATACCCCCCAACGTTTCACCATTTGGTCAATTCACCACCTATTCTTTTTTTGGTGCAAACAAGCACCCAACATTTGATTTTTCATTCAACTTTCACCCTAAGTAAATGGAAACCGTTAGTCAACTAACGGTCAACGCATGAGGCTGACGTGGCATCTCTGCATGGCATATGAAGATGACGTGATAATGCCACGTGGCACTTTGCCGGTGTGGCATTTTAAAAAAATAATTAATTAATTTTTTTAATTTAAAAAAAAAATTGAATATTTTTAACCAATCGGATGATGCCACGTGGCACTTTGATGATGTGGCATCATTTGATTGGTTAAAAATATTTTTTTTAAAATAATGATATATATATATATTAAAAATAAAATATCCTCAAATTTTCAAATATTTCTAAAACAATCCCTAAACCCCTAAATTTAGCCACTCATGCCGGCGTTGGCTACATTGCCAATGATGGAATAAGATTGTGTGGGTTGGGAATGCCTCAAAACTAATCTCAAATTAACATCAATGAAACATAGCGATCACGCTAGGGAGGTAACGTAAATTTCGATGTTAGTGTCAAGTTCGGTAACCATGCATTTAATTGATAAGTTTCAAGGATTTTGTATGATGGTTTAAAATTGAGTATCGTAAGTTGAAGGTTATAAAGAAGTCGTAATAAGATTGCGTTCGATGTGGTGTTTGGACTCTAAGGACAAATCGTGAGATATTTCAGATTCATGAGTGTGTCTATTTAATCATGGGCGCAATGAATTGAGTGTTTTCTCTACCGAGTCTTTATATGGATTGTCTTCATGTATGGTAAAACAATGTGAATTTTATTAGAGTAGCGCAATAGAAGTGTGGTTTATCAGCTATGGTTATGTGGAACTAGGAGTCTTGTGTTGCAGTAGAATTTGTTGGAAAACCCATTTGAAAATCCTTTAGGGCTTGGTAGAGTTTCAACACAACAATTTTTGTTGGAATCAAGTGGTGTAACACCCCATTCCCGGTCTTGTAGGAAACCGGGTCGAAAAGCGTTACCGGTGACCAGCATAGTGATTCCGGTGCAATAATTCATTCAATAAACAATACAATGCGAGACGATATCGATATGCAACAGTAACAACTTGTATTAAGATTTGCTAATCTGTGTTGGGGCCAATTTTAAACTTCTTAAACCTTCAGAGACTAAACTTTAATTTCAATAATGTAGGGGTCCTTGCAAAAAAAATGACTATACCACAATGAAATTCAACTCAATTTCGGTAAACTTGTACATTTTCACGTTAATCCAAGTTCATTTACCCACCTGATTAATCTTTAGAAATTTAGTGACCAATTTATAACTAATGCAAAATAGTGTTCATTGCCATTTAGCGATTATAACTAACAACGTATCGAAACGCCTTAGGTTGTATCGGTACAGGGATGTGAATTAAAATTCCATTGACACTATCTAACACCGTACCGAAACACCTGGAGATGTATCGATATAGGTTGACTTCCATTCACTTTGACCAAAAAACCACGTTTTGATACGGTTTAGCTCATATTGATCCCAATTGACTCACCTTGACCCTGTTTCGATACACCTTGAGCCAGTATTGAAACGAGTTTTGACAGTGGCTAAAATCTCAAAATTTGTATCGACACACACCTAAGCCGTATCGAAACACCCTGTTTTACCCTAATTCCTTATAGCCCTATTATGAAGGCCGTATCGGTATGCCTGCCCTGTAATGACATATTTTAGTCTGATGTTTATCCAATTTGACCTACCAAACGATGTCCAAATGCAATAAGATTTTACACACAATATTTCAATACCTTAATCTACTAGCATGCTAAATTTTAGGATTATTTGAATCCATTTACTATGATTTCACGTTTAATAGCAAAATATGCCCCTTAGTCATTTTTAAGCCTTTCTTAAAAGGGTCATTTAGGGCATTAAAGATATTACAACATGGGCACAAAGCATACATACCAAAAGAGACAATATTTGACTAGTTCAACTACTTAGCCAACATTCTAGGAGTTCATAAGGAAAAAATACATTACTTTTGGCTTGTAGTGACTTGTCTAGCTCTGACTTCTCCGATCTTCAACAATGATAACCTTCTTATCCTGAAATTCGTGAGACGAAATCCATTAGGAACACTTTGCCTAGTGAGGTAGTCATAAACAATGTAAACATCAAAGAAATGCATAACAACTCATGCTCAATAATAACAATACTACGTTTCATGTTCAACATCAATTATATCACATTTCCTTATAAAACCTTGGATCGAATCAAGATAGTGGATACGTGAATTCCTACGCCTCGCCAAGTCAATGAACGGTCTAGTCCCTCCGCCTCGCAAATGACCAATATCACAAACATCCCTTCACCTCACCAAATCAATATAGACCGTAGTCCATCCGTACACAGAGCTCATGAATTATATGGCATGCCAATTGTATCCAATGTCCGTTTCAATCCAAGGTTCGGTGACAATATCAATAATCGGTGATCAATGATAATAGCAATATTGAATGTACTTACCAATAACAATGTTTCAATGGAAATGTTTAATAACAATATCAATAATCTATATTTCCATAATTCAATGACAATGACAATATCTATATCCGATGATCTAAAACAATATTGATGACGATGACAATATTCAATACTTGATGTTATAACTTACCAATACTTACCACGATGTCCACTAAGTGGTCCGATGCAATAGTCCTTAATAATGAAAACAAGGATGATAATTTTAATAACAATGGGAATCGAGAAAGGCACCTAGCCTAATCTCGAGACTCTGACGACACTCACCTCAAAATCCGATGCTCCTATGGCTCTCGAATAACAATCCCCTTGTTCCTAGCTTTGGATGAAGATGATGGTTGTTCTCTATCAATTTCTTGAGCTTGGTAAACAATAGGATTGTGTCATAATCAATATTACGACATCAAAATCGACTTAACGATATCAAAATCAATATCTAGATTCAATACAATCAATAGCTAAAGAATATCCATGGATGGCTATAACCAAGTTTGATATTACTCACAAATCATCCATGTATTTCAACAATACTTTGGGGGGATTAGCTTACCCGATCGATAGGAACATTTCGATATCAATAAACCGAAGAAACTCAAACTCCACCACACTCAACAATGGAGGTGTGTGCTTGCTTGAAGATGACAATAGGGAGAGGGAGGTATGTGTTTAACAAGCTATCGGGTAAGTGTTTTTTTTCTTTCTATTTACTACTTAAGGCTTTCCTTCCTTTGAAGGAAGCTCACCGGGTTATCCCCCGTATGGGAAATTATAAATGAGGAGGGGCTAATCGCAAGGTTAGTCCCTCAACTCTCAATGGTCTATGGTTTCACCCCCAAACTTTTAATTTATTCAATTTAATCACTAAAAGATTCCTAAAAATTCAATAAGGTCCCTTATCAATGAATTGACTCACTTAGAGTCCATTATCAACGTAATTAACCTCATAATCAAATTCAAAACAATGTTTGGGCCTTTCCGATGTAGGATTTCTGATCGTCGGAACCCAATTCCGACTAGACCAGATTTTGAGGTGTTACAACTCTCCCCCTTTAAGAAAATTCGTCCTCGAATTTTACCTGAACCGAAGAGATGAGGGTATTGCTATTCCATAGTCTCTTCAGGTTCCCATGTAGCTTCTTCAACAGTGTGGCTCTTCTAGAGCACTTTAACTAACGATACAGATTTGTTACGAAGCCTCTTGACTTATCTTGCAAGAATCTGAACCGGTTCTTCCTCGTATGTCAAGTTTGGTTGAATCTCTATAGATTCGGGTTTAATGATATGAGATGGATTAGAGCGGTATTTATGCACATTGATATATGGAAGAAATCATGAATTTTACTCAGTTCTAAGGGCAACAATAATCGATATGCCACTGGGCCAACTTTTTTTATGATTTCAAAGGGTCCAATGAATCGGGGACTCAATTTTCCCTTTTTGGCAAACCTCAGAAATTTCTTCCACCGTGAAACTTTAAGGAAGTTTTTTTTCACCAACTTCATACTCAATGTCCTTTCTCTTAAGGTCGGCATAGGCCTTCTATCGGTCAAAGGCAGCTTTCAAGCGATTGTGAATAATGGTAACCCATTCTTCGGTTTCCTGAAGCAAGTCAGGGCCCAACATTTTTCCTTCACCGAGTTTAGTCCAACACAATGAAGTTCTACAACGCCTGCCATACAATGCTTCATACGGGGCCATTTGGATTGAAGCTTGATAGCTATTGTTGTAAGAAAACTCAATGAGAGGTAGGAATTTCTACCAAGATCCACCAAAGTCGATGATGCATGCTCGAAGAATGTATTCCAAAATCTGTATAGAAGAGAATCTAATATTGATATTCATTCTCAAAGATTCGATGGAGGTGGTTTTCGATGATTACCTGAATTGACATTTCTATCTGGCTGTCAGATTGAGGGTGGAAGGCAGTGCAAAGATTAACTCTGGTGCCCAGAGCTCCTTGTAGTGTTCTCCAAAATCGAGATGCAAAACGAGGATCTCGATCGGAGATGATTGACTTAGGTACTCCATGGAGTCAAATTACTTCCTTGATGTGCAAGGCCTTGATTCTCGAAACTATGGTAGACTAAACTTGAAGTTCACCTACGAGGCAATGATGATTCTGAAGTCAGAAGTGAGAATTAATTGCTCGAGGAGATACAATAAAGTAGCATTACAATGAGTCAATGTACTATACAATACATAAAACTCAATAGTCCTCAACAATACTTACCAGGGAGAGGTTTGCGGCTGAGTGCATCAGCTACAACATTGGCCTTGCCCGGATGATAATAAATGACAAGATCGTAATCTTTGAGGTGTTCCATCCATCTCCATTGTTGAAGATTTAACTCCTTTTGGGGCAACGGGTACTTGAGGCTTTTGTGGTCGGTAAAAAGATAACATTTCTCTCCGTAGAGATAATGTCTCCAAATTTTCAATGCAAAGACAACTGCATCCAACTCCAGGTCATGAGTAGGGTAATTCATTTCATGTGGCTTTAGTTGTCTTGAAGCATAGGCAATTACTTTGCCTTCTTGCATCTACACATTCTAAATCGAGATGCGATGCATCACTATAAACTATATAGTCCTTTCTGGATTCGGGTTGAGTTAGGACTAGTGCATGAGTCAAAACTTATTTCAATTGATCAAAGCTTCGTTGTTGTTCCTCGGTCCATGCAAACATGGCTTCTTTTCTCAATAATTTGGTCAAATGAGCTGCTAGTATAGAAAATCCTTTGACAAATCTTCCACAATAGCCAGCAAGACCGGGAAAACTTCTTACTTCACCAACATTTTTCGGTGGATACCAATCAAGAATGGCTTGGATTTTATTCAGGTCTACGTGTATGCCTAAAGCCGATACAACGTGCCCCAAGAAGGCGACTTCAGTGAGCTAAAACTCGGACTTGGAGAACTTGGCAAACAACTGCTTCTCTCGAAGGGTTTGAAGCACAATGTAGAGGTGTTCTCGGTGTTCTACGGTATTCTTTGAACAAATCAAAATGTCATCAATGAATACCACTATGAATTTATTAAGATAGGGTCTAAAAACCTGATTCATTAAATCCATAAAAGCTATCGGTGCATTAGTTAGCCCAAAGGGCATCACCAAGAATTTGTAGTGTTTGTATCTCGTACGGAAATCAATTTTGGGTACATCACAATCTTTGACTCCCATCTGATAGTATCCTAACCTCAAATCAATCTTGGAAAACACGGAGGCATCTTTTAACTGATCGAACAAGTCATCAATCCTTGGCAATGGATATTTATTCTAAATCGTTACTTTGTTCAACTGTCAGTAATCAATGCACAATCTCATCGAACCATCTTTCTTCTTTACAAAGAGAACTGGAGCTCCCCAAGGAGAAGATCTCGGTTGGATGAAACCTTTGTCAAGGAGATCTTGGATCTGGACTTTTAGCTCCTTCAGTTGTACTGTTGCCATTCGATAAGGTGCAATGGAAACTGGGGTAGTTTCAGGCTGCACTTCAATACCAAATTCCACTTCACGGATTGGAGGTAAACCTGAAAGCTCATCAGAAAACATATTAGGAAACTCACACACAATATCAATGTCTTGTAATCGAGGTTCACTCTTGGCTTCCAATAACAAGGCATACAATGAAGAGTTTCGGGATTTCATCAAAGCAATACTCTCCTTGCCAAGGCCTCGAAGGTACAATTTTCTCTTGCTACAATCTACCCAAGCTTGATGTTTACTAAGCCAATCCATACCCAGTATCACATCAAACTCGTAGACCAGTAAGGCCAGTAAATCGACCGGAAATGGAATCCCTTGAATCATTAAGGGACAATTCTTGCACACTAAACTCACAATGACACAATCACCTAAGAGATTGGTTACAAAAATTCTCGATTCTACAGGTTCAGAAGACATTCTATACTTCTTAATCAACATCGTACTTATAAAGGAGTGAGTGGAACCAGGATCAAACAATGCATATAAAGAATGTGAATACAACTCAATGGTACCTGCAATGACATCATGTTCATCCTCCTCTTCCCTGCTTCTCACATTATACATATGGGTAGGGGCCTTTGATTCCTATTTGTACGATGGTTTGCCTGAGCCGCCGGATCTCCCTGCAGCTCCTGATGAACCCTGCCTCGATCCCTTGCCTTGAAAAGATTGAGCATCAGAGGCAACATTAGCTGGTGTGGCAGTAGACTTCGTAGCCTTGAGTGAGCAATCATGAATAAATTGATCTTGTTAACCACAATAGAAACAAGCTTTAGTCTGATTTCAACATTGACCCACTGGGTGCTTATTCTGGTAGTAATTGCAAATTGGGTATTGAGTGCTTCGATTCGAGCCTCCGGTACTATTAATGGAAGCAACCTTAACAAAGGATTGAGTCACGAATTGAGTCCTATCAATATTCCCAGAACGAGAAGGTTGTGGATAAACATTATGCTTGGGGCCTTGATACTTTCCTTTCTTGTTCCGTTTAGGAGGTCAGGAATCATCCCTAAAACTCTTCTTGGACTTGTCAGACCCCCCGATCCGTTGAGTTTTTTGTGCAGATTTAGTGTCCTTGACTCGATTCACCAAGTCTTAAAAATAAAAAATGCTCAATGCAATAAACATAAGGCATAATTCATCGTTGAGCCCTGCAATGAACATTCAGCATTTCTCTTCCTCCTTCTTAATATATTCTGCACCGTACATGCAGTACTTATAGAAATCATGAATGTACTGCTCGATAGGCCGTCCACCTTGTTTAAGATGGAGAAAGATGTTGCATCTTTCTGCGAGGTAAAACTCGCTGATATACTTCTTTCGGAATTCTTTAAGAAAGAACTCCCAGATGACAGTTTCTTCAAGAACAGTGAGGATTGTGGTCTCCCACCATTGGAGTGCTTCATCATCAAGCAATGCGAGTGCACACTCCAGCTTATGCTCGTCCGAGCACTGTAGTTGTTTGTTTACAAACCTCAGGGTATTGTCCAACCAATATTCAGTAGTTTCTGGATTGTCATCATCCTGGCCATTAAAAGTATAGGCTCGGTGTTGTGATAGCTTGTCAATTGGAGCCTAGAGTATACTGAACAACAAGTGGAGCAGGTTGCACGACCAGCTCAGTTTTCAGAGTCGCTACTAACTGCTTGAACATGTCAGCCATATTCTTATAACATTCAGCTTGAGCAGTTGGAGCTTCAGGGTCAACCCCCTAAACAGGCGGGTTCTGTAAATTCAGAGGGTCTTCTCCTCTAATCTCTCTGCCATGAGTTGAGGAGCCAATAGTGGGCTCATTATTATGAGCTTCATTCGTCTCAGACATATTTATAAAAGAGATCATATTAGTCGACAAGTCACAATATATAAGCAATATTCAACTCCTAGATGGCAAAGTAACACAATAACAATACAATAAGCTTCGGTTTAGTCCTATAATCGACTAGAATCTAGCTCTGATACCACAAATGTAACATCCCATTCCTGTTCTAGTAGGAAACCGGGTCGGAAAGCGTTACCGGTGATCATTACAGTTATTCCGGTGCAATAGTTCATTCAATAAACAATACAATGCAATACGATATCGATATTGATATGCAATAGTAGCAACTTGTATTAAGACTTGCTAATTCGTGTTGGAGCCAATTTTAAACTTCTTAAACCTTTAGGGACTAAACTATAATTTCACTAATTTAGGGGTCTTTGCAATAAAACGACTGTACCACAATGAAATTCTACTCAATTTCGGTAAACCTGTAAATTTTCACGTTAATCTGAGTTCATTTACCCACCTGATTAATCTTTAGAAGATTTAGTGACCAATCTATAACCAATGCAAAATAGTGTTCATTGTCATTTAACGATTATAACTAACACCGTACCGAAACACCTTAGGTTGTATCAGTACGAGCATGTGATAATTAAAATTCCAGTGACATTGTCTAACACCGTACCGAAACACTTGGAGATGTTTTGATACATGTTGACTTCCATTGACTTTGACCAAAAGACACCGTTTCGATACGGTTTAGCCCGTATCGATCCCAATTGACTCGCGTTGACCCCGTTTCGATACACCCTGAGCCTTTATCGAAATGAGTTTTGATAGTGGCTAAAGTCTCAAAAATTGTATCGATACACTCTTAAGCTGTATCGAAACACCCTATTTTACATGGATTCCTTATAGCCCTAATATGAAGGCCGTACGGAAACGCCATCACCCGTATTGGTACGTCTGCCCTATAATGACATATTTTAGTCTGATGTTTATCCAATTTGACCAACCAAACGATATCCAAATGCAATAAGATTTTACACACAATATTTCAATACCTTAATCTACTAGCATGCTAAATTTTAGGATTATTCAAATACATTTACTATGATTTCACTTTTAAGAGCCAAATATACCACTTAGTCATTTTTAAGTCTTTTTTAAAAGGGTCATTTAGGGCATTAAGCATATTACAACATGAGCAGAAAGCATACATAGCAAAAGAGACCATATTTGACTAGTTCAACTACTTTGACACCATTCTAGGAGTTCATAAGGACAAAATACATTACTTTCGGCTCGTAGTGACTTGTCTAGCTCCGACTTCTCTGATCTCCAACAACGATAACCTTCTTATCCTAAAATGCATTAGGCACACTTTGCCTAGTGAGGTAGTCATAAACAGTATAAACATAAATGAAATGCATAGCCACTCATGCATAATAATAATAATAATAATAATAATAATAATAATAATAATAATAATAATAATAATAATAATACTATGTTTCATGTTCAACACCAATTATATCACATTTCCTTATAAATCCTTGGATCGAATCAAGATAGTGGATACACGGATTCCTACGTCTCGCCAAGTCAATGAATGGTCTAGTCCCTCCGCCTCGCCAATGACCAATATCACAAACTTCCCTCTGCCTCACCAAATTAATATATGTCGTAGTCCACCCGTACACCGAGCTCATGATATCTATGGCATGCCAATTGTATCCAATGTCAGTTTCAATCCAAGGTTTAGTGACAATACCAATAATCGGTGATCAATGACAATAGCAATATTCAATGGCAATGTTCAATAACAATATCAATAATCTATATTTCCATAATTCAATGATAATGACAATATCTATATCTGATGATCTATAACAATAACGATGACGATGAAAATGTTTAATACTCGATGTTATAACTTACCAATACTTACCATGATGTCCACTAAGTGGTTTGATGCAATAGTCCTTAATAATGAAAAAAAGGACGATAATTTTAATAACAATAGAATCGGTAAAGGCACCTAGCCTAACCTCGAGACTCCAACTATACTCACCTTAAAAGCTGGTGATCCTATGGCTCTCGGATAACAATCCCCTTGTTCTTAGCTTTGGATGGAGACGATGGTTGTTCTTTATCAATTTCTTGAGCTTGGTAACAATAGGATTGTGTCAGAATCAATATTACGACATAAAAATCGACTTAACGATATCAAAATTAATATCTAGATTCGATACAATCAATAGCTAAAGAATATCCATGGATGGCTATAACCAAGCTTGAGATTACTCACAAATCCTCCATGTATTTCAACAATAGTTTGAGGGGATTAGCTTACCCAATCGACAAGAACATTTCGATATCAATAAACCAAAGAAACTCAAACTCCACCACACTCAACAATGGAGGTGTGTGCTTGCTTGAAGATGACAATAAGGAGAAGGAGGTATGTGCTTAACAAGCTATCGAGTAAGTGTTTTTTTATTTACTTGTTTTTAATGCTTAAGGATTTTCTTCCTTTGAAGGAAGCTCACCAGGTTATCCTATGTATGGGAAATTATCAATGAGGAGTGGCTAATCGCAAGGTTAGTCCCTCAATTCTTGATGGACTATGGTTTCACCCCCAAACTTTCAATTTATTCAATTTAATCACTAAAAGTTTCCTATAAATTCAATAATGTCCCTTATCAATGAATTGACTTACTTAGAGTCCATTATCAATGTAATTAACATCATAATCAAATTCAAAACAATGTTTGGACCTTTTCGATGTAGGATTTCTGATCATCGGAGCCCAATTCTGAATAGACTAGATTTCGGGGTGTTACAAGTGGCTTGATTAGTGGAGTTTCATGATTGTGAGTTAGTACCTATTAGGTTGAAGCGGGTTCAAGTAAAGTGAAGTGCTAAGTCCTGTCTTGGTTAGCCAAGACGGGAAAAGGGTTGTTAATTCATGATAGATTGATGGTAAAGAGGATTTTTAACCGAGATGAAACTCATCTGAAGTGAGTTCCTTGGATTGATGTTTGGACAGTATCGTTTGGGTCCATCCTATGTCGTTCTGACTTAGGGTTCAATGTGGGTGTTGTTTGATTGTTGGGAATGAATCGTTAGAGTTTTATGAGAGAGGTGTTGAGGAGTCTAGTGTTATGAGCTTTGGCTAAAGAAGTTGTAGAGGAACTTCAAAATCAAAGTGAACGTATGCGAGATGCGAAATGGTTGGATCCCAGGTATTTGCATCTCCTCTCTTCGTTGAACCGAGTTATGGACCTTCGTGTTGGTTTGGGTGAGTGGACCCATTAGGCCTTATTAGATGAGAATTGGACCATGCAAGCTTGAGTAGTGACCAAGTTGTATCAAGGGGAAAGTAGAGGGCTTGGTGTGGTAATTATACCCTTTTGGAAATAAAATGTTGATCTCCCCTTAATGAAACCTTGTCTTCACGTGACTTTAAGGGGAAAAAGAGTGGGTTTTGGTAATATCACTACCCACACTCTTATTCTTCACCCATCTTCTTCTCCACATTCTCTCTTCATCCAAGCTCATTTGCAACACTAAAAGTCCCTCCTTTATGCATCATTTCTTCCAACCAAGGTCCAAAATTTGACTATATTAATCTCCTTTCCAAGGGCTTCAAGAAAAACATAGTATTGTGGCAGAAAGGTAAGGGTTGTATTTATTGTAACCCCCCTCGTCCCAGTCCGGGCGACTGACCGGTCCGAACGGGTTACACGGGGATAACCGAGGCGAACCGTTAAGGCTTCACTTCGGTTACCGACCTAAGAAAACTTTTTCATTTATTATCTTGTCTAGATGCGTTAATTTAACCTATGTGTGAAGCGACATCGGAAACAAGGCTCACGAGAAGCCTAACAGCAAACAGGGACTAAGCCCAAACCTTGAGACCCTTTAGAGATGTCAAAAAGCCCATTTTCAGGCATGTGTTTCGAAACAGACATCGCCTGTTTCGAAACATGGGCTCCAGCATATAAAGCCAGACACTTGTACCGAAACGCATCCACCCCGTTTCGGAACAGGGTCCCATTTCGCCTAGGCGTTCCGATACCCGTTTCGGAACAAGCAATCACAATAGCCAAAGTGTTTCGAAACTTGTTTCGAAACAGGGGCTCACAGTAGCCAAACCGACCAAAACGCGTTTTGATACGGGGGGCCCTGTAACCACACCCGTTTCGAAACAACACAACCCGTTTCGAAACACCTGCAATCTGTGAATTCCAAAAATCAGTTTTTAACATCTCCAAATGATCCCAAACGCCCTTAACGACCCCAAGAAGCATACACAACATACGAACACACTCTAGAGACATGCACCCTATTGCAAACATACTCAAATTACATAAGGATACAAGATGGGGGCATCCATGCAAAAGATCATACAAGGCATTTAAGATAACATGCGTCACAAGAACATTTACTTAAGCATTCAAGATAGGCAATTCAAACATGGTTTACAATCGAAACATGGCATCCAAAAGTCAAACCATCATAACACACAAAAAGGAGTCTAGCATGCTCCTAAACAACCAACACCAACATACTTCAAAAGCATCAAAGCAACAATTACATATCCCATTGCTTGACTATTACATCATTTAACTAAAATGTCCATACTTGATAGCTAAGATAGCACCACAAAGCACACTTGGAGGCCCCCTTCTTGCTCTAGCAACCCACGTACTACGGATCTGCATTGTCGAACAAAAGAGAGCGTAAGCGTAAAGCTTAGTGAGGGTAAGCTCATTGAAAACAAACCTCGACAATGCAGGGTCCAAGCACAAGCACAACCAAGGTAGAATGCATGATCTTACCTTCGATCCACATGAGCCAAAATACACATGGTGCATGATCATATAATCAATATTATGCCATGCTCAACAAGTTTAAATCCACAACATATGTAATCACATATATTAAACCATATTGGCAACGCATCCCAAATTACATTGGCTCACATATAAACACATATTGGCACCTAGCTATGACTCGAATACGCGGATAACACGTTGGAACTCACATCCAACAACAAACTTTACCTCACGGTGGGATTACACTCATCACCGTTCACGCGGAGGGGATTCCACTCATCCTCACGCCCTGTCGATGGGATTACACTCATCATCGACTATCATATATATAAGAAGAATTTCTGGGCGAACCCGTACTCCATCTTGATGACTACCATCATCAAGACCACGCGTGCATTTGACTCACGTGTGCACACTAAACATCTTAATGATTGATCATTTGTACCCAAGCATACTAGTGCCAATATTAAATACAATCCACAACCTTTTCACAATATCATTTCATATCCAATTCCGTGCTTAGCACGTACTCACCATGATTAACATCATGCACAAACCACATGCATATAACAATGCATCAATCCAAGCCTCAACATACATGTATAATACCATATACATAGCCAACACAAACACAATTAAACATGAAGCATAAACACATTCAAAGATCAACCATAGTCTCTAACTATAGCTTGGGATTAGGCTACCACTCTAATCCCAACTCTAGGTAGGTCTACCAAGCCCAACCTAGTCCACATGCTTGAACCAAATATTCAAAGACCATTTAAAACATTTAACCACTCACCTTCACTTCCAAGCTCAAGGACCAAGCAACCAAGACCTTCAAGCTTCCGGATTCACTCCCGATGCTTCACCAACACAATCTCTTGCTTCTAATCATCTCAACACAAACAAAACAACCTCGAATCAGCTCATACAACAATGTAGCAAACCCAGAACATTATTCAAGCATAAAACACATGAATTCAAGCCATGAACAACCCCCAAAACATCAAACTCGAGCAGCCCTCAAACCCAATCCAAAAGTTATGATTTCCACCCTTTTTACACACCTCAAGGATTCCAAAACAACCCCCAACTATCATACTAACATCAGCCCTCAATTTCCAACATAAAACAACCCCCAAAAACAACTTTAAAACCCTTCTAAAAACCCAAATCCGAAAATCTTTACAAAACACTCTAAAATTCATATATGTTGGACCTCTTAGGTTGAAAAAAAAACTTATCTAACTTTAATAAATCAATAGCTTTGATAAAATCTCATAAAACTTCAACCTTTGACATTTTTCCATGGAAAACCAAATTTCTAAAACATTAATGAAAATGAAATCTAATGGTACTTTCAAAGAGAGGAAGATGAGAGCAAAATGGGGATGTAATTACCTTTCAAAACTGACCAAAAATGAAGAAGTAAAGAGATGGAATAATGAAAATGGTGAGAGCCCTCTCCTTTGTCGTGGGTTTCTTTTGTTGGAGAAGAAGATGTTGAAATTTTGCTTATTTGAATTATAATGAAATAAAAATGGGTTTTATTTGTAAAGACCAACTATTTACAAAAATGCAATTAAAATGGCTATTGGGCTTAAACATCAAAAATTTGGTCCAATACTTTCAATTAAATTTTGCAAAACAAAAACTGAGACATTATTTTATTTATTTATTTCACCCGACCCCCAGACTCGGGTATTACATTTATGGGTTTTTGGATGTGTAAGGCTTTATAGTTTTTCCTTTAGATTTAAAGTTGTAAATTCATAGTTAGGCCTTCCCTTAAAAATTTATTGAAGTCTTGATTCGTTTTCCATGTTTGTATGACAAGAAAAGGTGTTTAAGGGTTTTCTTCAAGCTTGAACCAAGAGGGAAAGTTGAATAAGCTTAGGGTAAGAGTGCATTTCAAGATTTTTGGCTTAAGGTCGATACATCTCTGAATCCTACTCTTCTTGAAGATCATAAAGTGATTTCCATGCATGATTTTGGTGGTTTATGATTGCTAGTTTGGTGTTTTGGTAGCTTAAAGCCTTGTTAATGGTAAGATCTGGATTAGATGTTAATGACTTGTAAAATTGGTAGTAAACCACCCTAAATACTTCCAAAAGATGTAGGATTGAGTTAAGAGGTTAAATGATACTATTTAAGGGCTTGGGGGTGATTTTTCGAGCCTAAGAAGCCATTTATGGGCTTCGGTACCGGTACACGGGGAGCCCATACTGGTACTCTAGAAATTTGGGATTTCCATTGAGATATTCCAGCATTGGTATGGTGTTTTACCTTTACCAGTACATCATGTATTTCCAGTATCGGTACGATGTTTTACATATACCGATATGCCATGTATTTCCAGTATCAGTATGTTGTTTTACATGTACCATTACGACATGAATTTCTAGTATCGGTACAGTGTTTTACCGGTATGCCATGTATTTCTGGTATTGGTACGGTGTTTTACCCATACCGGTATGCCAATTCTTAGGAAAATTCTAGTGAGTTATTCCGGTATCAGTATGCGAGGACCAGTACTGGTACCCACAAGGCAATCTGCCTGTAAATGTTGAAAATGAGTTCGAGGGGTTGATAATTCAAGGACTATTGTCCAAGGGACTTCTAATGTGGTAAAAGGAATTTTAAAACTGAGAAATCAAGATTTAACACTAATTAATGAGCATAACGTGTAATAACTTGGTGATCCATATATGGTCCTTTCAACCCGACAGTTATGTTAGCGCAGGTAACCTGGCGTTTGTGTGAGCACGAGTAAAGTAGGGCTTCGTTGGCCATTTATGTAGATGGTGTATGGATGTATTTATGTATTCTGTGTGGATGGCTAAGTGATCAGGGTACGGTATGAAACCTACTTGATAGGCTAAGTGATCTCGTGTATGGTAAAATATTGTGAGATATGTAAGACTTCTTGATGATGCCTTGAGATAGGTGATCTAAGACTAGTTATTGTAGGCTAGATCATAACTCATAGATAGTGAAGCCTTATTCATGCTCTCTAAACTATAGTTATCTTGCATGCTTATTGTATGATATTCACGAATTGTGGTAGAGTAGAAATGTTCCACTAAGGTTTGTAAGCTCAGCGTTCGGAATCGTTGTTTATGTTCGCAGGTTTTTAGGTTGATCGTGACCGAGGAGCACACCGAGAAGGGATCTCTCAGCACCACATTACTTCAGAGTACAATGATTAGTATTTAGTTTTGGGCTTATGTATTCATAGGACCTTACAAATGTTGAGTCTGTAAACTTTATTTGGTTTACTATTTTGATATAATGTATTTTAAACTCGGAGCTCCTGTTTTGTAAATTGAATTACATGGAATGATTTTACTATGCGAAATTATGGATGTTCAATGTTTTGTTAATGAAGGAAAAATTTATGGTTTTAAACTGGGTGACTTGAATGTAGTACTTCGGATCGGGATCGGGGTGTTAGAATTAGAGGGTGCTGGAGGGATTGGTCGCCCCCCCCCCCCCTCTAAAATTTTGAAATTCCCATATGATTTAAAAAATAGAAATTTTATATGTATTTCCTATTGAAAATCTATTTTCTCCCCTCTTAAAATTTTATAAGTTCGTCTCCTTAAAATTATATAGGTGTTCTACTATCATAAAGTTCTGCGTCCGTCCCTAAATACATATAATGTACAAGGTAAAAGTATGAAATATGTATAACATATATAAAATGCAGTACTAAAAATATAAAACACAAGTAATATATTGTACATGAAATAAAATAGGGTTATATTTTGATACACAATTTGTATAAAAAATATTACACAATCCTTCTTTAAAATCTAAGTTCTAAATTACTAAACTTAAAACCCTAAACTCTAACCTTAAACCTTAAAATCTAACCATAAATCATAAATTCTAAACCCTACAACCTAAACCTCTAAACTTTAAACCCTAAATATAATAAGCTTATATAAACAAAAGTTTACACAGCTTGTGTATCAAAGTTTTTTTCTAATAAAATATACAATAAATATAGGGAAAATATCTCATGCATTGGCGGTGGAAATGAAATGTTCTACAAGTGTTTTAGTTTTAGGGTTTAGGGACCCAGTTTAGGCTTTAAGGGTTAGGGGTTTAAGTGTATGAGTTTAGAATATACGATTTAAGGTTTAGTGTTAGAATTTAGAGTTTAGATGTTAGAGTTTAAGTTTAGGGAAATACAATTAGAGATTTAGGTTTTAACCTAAAAACCCTAAAATTTAACCATAAACCCTACATTCTAACCACACCCACCTAAATTCAAAATTCGTACACTTAAACCCCTAAACACTAGACCTTAAACAAAATACATAAACACTAAAACTAAGACGCTTGTGGAAACACAATTTTCACAAGCACTTGTTTATGAAATAACTACCCATAAGTATAAAGATGCAATAAAGTAAGGATAATTATTTGATACATTGACGGTGAAAACTTTTAGTTTTAATAAGCGCCTAAGTTTTTGGGTTTACAAACTCAATTTAAGGTGTAAAATTTAGGGGTTTATGTTTAGTAGTTTAGAATTTAGTGATTGTGAATAAAATTTAGGGTTCATGGTTAAAATTTAAGGTTTATAAGTTAAAACCTAAATCATCAATATATTACCTTAAAACCTAAACCTTAACCTCTAGAACCTAAATCCTAACCCTAACTCCTAGATTCTAACCATTCCCCATAAATTCTAAACCCTACACATAAATCCTTAAACCTTACATCCTAAAGTGAGTCCTTAAACCCTAAAACTAAGGCACTTGTGGAAACTTTTCCGCCAGTGTATTAGATATAAATTCACAAAGTAATTTAAAATACCTAGTATACATTATAAACTAAGTTTTAGTTTCTCTAATAAAATAATATTCGAACATATTTACATTTTTATATCAAATTTATTAAACCAAGGTTAATAAAAAGAAAGATCTACATGAGCAGTAGCTTTTCCTTTTCCTTTTTCTTTTCCGATCGACGGGGGCACCAATATTAGTGTTGTCGACCATCGGCAATCTTTTCTTATTTTTTATAGGGTAAACTATGTCAGGTACCAGCCAACTATAGGAGATGATTCGTTTTTGCCTCCAATCTTTAAATTTGTCTAATTGTGCCACCAAATTTTAATTTCAGTCTCAATTATACCACTTTGCCGTTAAAATATGGATGAGGTGATGACATGTACACTTGATTCTGTTACGGTGCTGATTGTGCTTATTACATATTATTTTTTCCAAGTAATTATAATTTAGAATAAAATAATATTAAATGGTGATAGCCAAACGACGTAGTTTAGCTAATTCCCTCTTTCAATAATATTGAAAAATTATGCCTGAAAATCCTATCATTTAAACCTCCCAAACAGAAACAAAATTCTCCCAAATCAAAATCATTGATTTCTTCTCTTCGTTTGAAAAAGTGATTTCTAAACTGAATTTATGCTCGAATCATCAGAGAATATCTGAATCTCGAGATATGTGTGGCGATTGCTTGTCCTCATCGCCGCTGGAAAACAGCGGTGATGAAGTAATGAAAAATGGTGATGAGAATTTGAAGTGGTCTTGTAGCGGCATTATGTTAGAGAAAAAAGTAGAATATTTCTTAATGTACGATTAAACTTTCTTGGGTAGTTTTGAAAAATCCTTAGAAAGGAAATTTAAATGCTTCGAATGGAATCAGATCAAATTTTATGGTTGACGATCAAGAACATGAACAAAGGATTGAAGAAAACAATGGCGTTGGCATCGTTTCTGATGTTGATAAAGGGATAGAACTGAAAAAATAACATTTCATGTTTTATTTCGAGATTCGATTGCGATCAAGCGGCTGCTAATGGAGGCGATGTAGCTTTGGAGAAAAATCAAGTTGAAGAAGGAGACTTGATTTTGTCAATAGATGAGCAGGAGTTGAGTCAACTCACTTGTACTACAGAGGAGTCTACTAAGATTTAATCAAGCATCTAGAATTTTACATAGAGGGGATGAATGTCATTTGATTCTAGTTAAATTAATGGATTTGGATTTTAATATTGAGGGAAGCCAAAAAAATATACAAGTTTAGAGAAGAAAACCAAGGTTTTTTTTATAATGAAGATATTATTTTGGACTTCGATTTGTTTTGTGGGGCAACGGTCGAGTTGGTGGTGGAAAATAGTTGCATGCATGATTTGGGAGAATTTTGCTTATGTTTGGGAGGTTTAAATGATAGAGTTTTCAGGCATAATTTTTCAGTATGATTGAAAGAGGAAATTAGCTAAACTACGTGGTTTGACGACTATCACCATTTAATATTGTTTTATTCTAAATAATAATTACTTGAAAAAAAGTAATATGTAATAAGCACAGTCAGCACCGTAACAGAATCTAGTGTACATGTCATCACGTCATCCATGTTTTAACGGCGGAGTGGTATAATTGAGATTGAAATTAAAATTTGGTGGTACAATTGGACCAATTTAAAAATTGGTGGCAAAAACGAATCACCTCTTATAATTGGGTGGTACCTAGCATAATTTACCCTTTTTTATATTATATTCTATACCTTTTTTTGCTTGTAAGAATAATAATATTTTTTTGACATTTTCTTCTATCACGTGACGCGTTTTTTTTCTATTTTTTGATATATTTTTTGTTAAATTAACGGTTGTTTGGCTGTTTTACATTTTTATTTTTTTAAAGCTGGATTTAATGTCGCTTCGACTAATTAAGATGACACTTATTTGGTTATCATGTTAATCTTCTCTGTTTTGGACCCTCAGATTGAATTTAGATACGTGATTTGTGTTTCGTGGATAGTTTTCTCACGACACTTGGATTTAATTTGCGGTTGTCGGTGGTCTTTCAGCATTTTGATCCCTTTTATGGTTCATTTTTCGATACAATCAGATTTTTCGTATCTATGTTTTGTTCGAGCCTTTTGGTTGGGTTTTTAACCGTTTCTTTTGTATGATCTCAAGTGGCTATTTTATTGTGTTTATTGTTATATGAAAATGTTCAAATTATATGTTTAGTTTATGATTATGGTTGTAAACACTTATTGTAATTATGGACATTTGCTCTTTTTAATAAAACTAATGGCTTTTATCGAAAAAAAGGTTTTGTGTTCTCTGAACCCACAACCCTAGACCCACAACCTTTTTAAGGTCAATTGAGACACGTATTTTAATTCAAAAAATGATAATTTAGCACTTAAAATGACTAAAAAAAGTTTAGGCACTTGAAAGAAGAAAAAACCCTGAATAATTTACGAACCGACCCAATCCGGTAGGGTCGATTTTTTTTAACTTTTCGATTTTTGAGTCGGGTCGAGTTTATGTTTAGGGTGGAAATTTCCCGACTCGCCCCGACCCGGTTTATTTATAAATATATATTTATATTTATATATATTATATTTAATATTTTTATTAATTTTTTTTGGGTTGGATCATGTTTAATCGAATTTTTTATTAAAATTTTAAGGTCGAGTCGGGGTTAGTTTGTACTTTTATTATATTGGGTCGAATAAGGTCAGAAATAAAGATATATAAAACTCGGGTCAAGTCGACTCGGGCCGAAATTTTAAATTTTTAAGTCGTGTACCGGCTGGCCAAAAGCTGGCCCGACTCGCCCCATTGCAATCCATACTACCTAAGGGCAATATCGTCATAATCTAAAAGTCAATATCGCACAAACCTTTTTCTCCATCTAAACTTATTCGCTGTTACCTTTACACCAAAAAAATAAAAGCAATATTCTCTGAAGTCTGAAGCAAACATCGAGACATAAACCAAGAATCATGTGCTGTGAAGACTGCAGACCACTGGGCTTCCTCCTCGGCCTTCCCTTTGCTTTTCTCTCTCTCATCGTCTCCATTGTCGGCGTTGTTGTTTGGATCGTGGGGTGAGTCTTGGGATCTGGGTTTTACTAATTTTCTAATTCTCTCCACCATTGAATCAACTTATGAGCACTGTTCTGTATAGATAGTATTTCATGCTTTGGGGGGGTTTGCAGGTTGTTGCTGACACTGATCTGTCCTTGTTGTTTTTGCGTGACGGTGCTGGTGGAGATGGCGCTGGAGTTGGTCAAAGCTCCAATTCATGTGATGGAATGGTTCACCCAACAGATCCCTTGTTGATTCCCTCTTTCAATCTAATTTGCCTTGCTCTGTTCTGGTTTCATAACTGTATCTGCATCTCTTTGCTCTGATTATTTGTTTGAAATTGAGGCAAAGTCTCATGATTGTATTCTCGTGGATTATAGATAGTGGGATTTATCAAGAAATCATGTGGTTTCAGTTTTAGTTTATCGTTGATATGGTGGTAAGTAACATCGGCCGATGAACAGCTCATTTGGTCTGGGAATTGAAATCCCTAACCAGACGACCGACAACGTTTGTTTTATTGCTTTTGCGAAGTTTGATTGGTAAAGAAATTGTTTTGGTTGGTTCTGGGAAATTGGTCATTCGGGTTAAGTTTAGTCGATGGAAGAGGGAATTCCAGAATGTTGGTGCTCACTTGTAATCTAAGTTACTCCACGTATTGTCAGTTGATAAAAAGTTAATAATTCTGCTGGAAGAAGACTTGACGTGCTACTCCAACTTTATTAACTTTCTTCACATAGTGGGTCATGTCTAGGGTGATAATTAGTCTGATCCACTTGTAAGTTATTCGAGCTCAATTTAATTAAAATTTGGTCAAAGTTTAGTTCGAGTGAGCTCGATTAGAGTTTGTACACGGGCTAAATAGGTGTCTAAAGTTTTCATTTAGATGCCTTGCCGTAAACAGTCGTTAAAATATTTGTTAGCCAATAAAAACATGACACGTGGCATGTCATATTTTCTAAAATTCTCAAAAATCTTCAAAAATAGTCTCCAAATCTCTAAATTTTTAAGTCTCAAATCTCAATTTCAGTCGTGCTGCCATCAATCGTCGAAGGCGTGCTCACCACTTCCGTTACCGGAATCTACGATTATTTTTTCCATCTCCCGTCGCCGATAGTTGACGAACGGTATGCCTATCGTCGAAATAAAGTTAAACTCGCGAAAAAAATAATTGACAACAAATGGCGACCGATCGACCGACGAACGACGTTCGAGTTTTGCGCCAAGAGAAGAAAAATTTATTCCGTCGTCGGCAGCGTGTTGAACAAAGACGACAATGATGGTATTTAGAGATATGGGGATTTTAGGATATTTTGTGAATTTTAGTAAATATAGGGATTTTTTAAAGTTAACGGCGGGGCCCCTAAACTGGTAACTTTGAAAACGTTAGGTACCTACGTGGCACGAAAAAAACTTTGAGCACCTATCTGAAAAAAAGAGTATAGTTTGGGCACTTATTTGATACTTAAGTCTATATAATATTATATATACTCTATATATACTTGTATGTTTAATGTTGTTAACTTGTTAACATAGTTAAATACTTTAAATTTTCTTCTCCTTGTGGACTTGTATAATTTAGAAAATGTACTACGATTACTTTGTAGACTTTAAAAATAAATATTTTCTTTTTCCAAATAAATTTTCGCATATTATTTATCAAAACTTCAAACAAAATATTTAAAAGCAATTTGAGGAAAATAACGAGCCGAACTCGAGGCTCGAACCAAACTCAAATTGTGCACTTCTAACTCGAGTCAAGTCTACAAATATTATTTTTGAACCGAATTTATCCAGGCTCAACTCAGCTCGCTATTACCCCTTATCATGTCTCATGGAAACAATGACGATAAGCAAAGAACACTAATGGAATTATATTACAACGGTGAATTTAAACTTGATTGTTCAAATATTTTACATCTCAATTTTATGATTAAACTAAGAATTCATTAGTACTGAATTTTCTTTTCTTTTCTTTTTATCAAAACTAAATTGATTGTTGTGGGACATTTTAGTTTTAGGATATGTTAATTATCCACTCAAAAAAATTAATTTATTAAAATTTAATAATTTTTGTGATTTAACAATTTGATAATTTGAAATTAAAACTACATTTAAGAATTTTATCAATGAAAAGTGTGGAAAACGTTAAGTAAATAAGCACTTATCACTTAATGGAGTATACTTTAACGAGGGTTCAACAACAAAATCAGTCGGCCGAAAATCGACTTGAATTATAGTGTTTGGGATTTTTACGATTAATAAAATTAAAAGCCCTGGTTATTCGGCCTGAATCAAATTCTATTTGTATTTAATTTATAATTGATTTTAATTATTTTATAATGTAAAGATAAGTATTTTATACTTGAAAATAGTGAAAATAACTTAAAAATTCTATATAACGATTATTAATAATTTTCAACTTACTTGAAAAAAATTAATTTTTAAGAAATATCTACGAAAAAACCATTAAAATTTATCAAATAATATTTAAAACCTAAATAATTAAGTTATTTTGTCAACATAAAACATAAAAACTCAAAACTAAATATTGATATGATGTAACCCCTAAACCCGACCTAAAAGAAATGAGCCGAATGTAGAAAATCACGTTTGAAAACTTGTCCCTCAAGAAACGATATTAGATTTAAATATTTTAAATACAAAATAATTATTAAAAGTGTTTATATTAAATAATGTCTCATTTCATATAAAACACAGTCGTATAACATTGTTCTAAAAAGTTGATAAAATATCCAAAAATATTCTCATAACGCATGCTAAAATAGTAAACCCCAAATAATAATGTCTAACGTCTGAAATTACAAAAAAGTCCAAAATAATATAATAGAGTCCGAGTATCTGAAATAACCCATACAGATAAATATAAATAAGTCTGATGAAAATGAGGTCCTCCAAGTACAGTATGCTTAAAACTGAGTATCTGAAAGAAGAACTAGGGGTAAGCTATGAGGCTCAGTGTGTCTCTAAAGTGCAAAGAAACATGCACATATTACATATATGTTGACAATATTATGCTCTCATCTCATATAAAAAAAATATGCATACACATAAATACATATAGAATGCATCAGACACAAATACACCCATCTACGTACATCGTCTGAAGAGTAAGATTCCTCATAACCATTCTCTACTTATATCATATGAAGTGGAACTCAGCCCGTAAGGTAGAACCACCGATCCAAAGTAAAATTCAGCCCGAATGGTGAAACCACTAAACTTTCTCATACAATTTCCAACCCACATAATATGATATGTTATCTCAATTTCTGAATCCGAATACATTCTTGTATAATTAATCAAGAAGCATGCACATTAAATTTGATAATAGTTTAGTCTGATTCTTATATATGATGCATGAAAAGTCATCATACAAATCAATTCTCAATAAACAATTCACAATTAAGACATACATAGAACACAAAGATATTTATCACAAGAAGAGACACACCTTAGGCAGCTAATAACTCAACGATGAGAGGATCGTCTCCCACGCCCAGCTCTAGTAGCAGGTCGAATAGAACCAACACCTACGAGGGTAAACACTACATAAGAATCTACTACTATGCCATAACACTAACATAGAAACACTAATCCAAACTATACTCACGTGCAGATCTCGTAGGTTGTGCAGTAGTAGACCGCACAAGTAGAGGAGGAGAAATGATCTCGGTCTCTAAATCAACGTCACATGAACATAATATTATTCGAATCAGATTCTGATAAACACAAATGTCAAAGTACTAAGTACATATAAATATAAATGTAAATAGTAAAACGGTCTTTCGAGTTTGAATTTGGGAAAACGAGTAGCGGATTTAGAATCAAGACATCGAAAAACGTAAAGTTGACTTTATCCAAAAAAGTCAACGATGATGTCATCAAAGTCAACAATAGCATCATCTGGTCAATGCTGACATCATTCGTTCAACACTGTCATCATGGTCAACTATGGTTCGGGTCAGTCAACAGTCTAATGGTCCGGCTCACTGGTCCGATCTGATCAGTTCGGTTCAAAGATGACTCAGTTCGGTCTGATAGGTTTAATTCGGTCTTGCCTTGCTAGTTCGGTTAGGCTTAATGGACTAGTTTGGTTATCCCACTATACCGGTTCAGGCTTCTTCCTTAATGCCACATAACTGGGCCCACAGATTTGGTTCAACCCAAGCGCGCGCACACACACACATATAAGGCATGTTCCCCACTTCTTCTTGCAATCTAAAAAATAGGGTTTAATACCCTTGACGACGGTGGTCGCCGGTGACACTAATGGTGACCATAATGGTCATTTCCCCGGCCAAACAAATGAACCCAAGGATTTTTTTTCGAAAACCACCACGCAACACGCACGAGCAAGGAATTCACGAGGCTTACCAAAATGGATTCGAAGGGAAATCAATGGCGGCGCAAAGAGAACCGAACGGTTCTTTATGGATTCTGAGCAAACGATGATTGGCGATAGAAGTTTGAATGATGGGTTTTGACCGGACAGAGAAGAAGAGTCGAAAGTTGGTCTCGGATTGACGAATGGTCGGTGCTAGAGGCTTGGTCGGACTTTGATCGAAAAACATAGGTGAGGGGCCGATTTATTCAGGTGAGAAATTGAGAGAAATGGTTGAGAGGTAGTTGCTCAAGGTGTGATAAGGAGAAAGAAGAGGTGTTTAACTCTGAAAAGAGAGTTTAAATACCCAAAGGAATGGCTAAATAGAAAGGTGCGACCTTACCTTTTTTAGGGTTCACGAACTGATCACCGAGTTTTACCCATTATTCAAAATGGTCACCAAATTTCTAAAAAAAACCCTAAAATTATGATTTTTAAATAAATTATCCCACAATCAAATTATGTTAAACAATTAAAAATCCCCAAATTATTAGGGTTTCTTTTTTAGGGATTGTCCCAAATTAGGGTTTTGATTTGGGGTGAAAATTAGGGTGTTACAATTATCACCTCGTAAATAAAATTTTGACTTCGAAATTTACCTAGATAAAAAAGATGCGGATACTAGGCTTTAACGAAGACCTTGAGCTCCCATGTAGCCTCATCATGACCACGATTGCACCACAAGACCTTGACCATCTTAATGGTTTTCTTCCTGAGAACCTTCTTATCCTGAGAAAGAATCTCAACTGGTTCCTCCTCAAAATGCAAATCTGGACAGATCTCAAGTTCCTCAACTGGAATAATATGGGACAGATCAACACGATAGCGCCTTAACACAGAGACGTGAAATATGTCATGAATACGCGCATGCTCAAGTGGTAACTCAAGCTGATAGGTAACTGGTCCAACACAACGGATAATCCGATAAGGCCCAATGAAACGAGAACTCAACTTGCCTTTTCAACCAAAACTAAGTACCTTCCTCCACGGAGATACTTTAAAGAAAACTTCATCTCCCACATCGTACTCAATGTCTCGACATTTCAGATCGGCATAAGGCTTTTTTCTATCAAAAGCAACCTCAAGCCGATCCCGAATCAATCTGATAGTCTACTCTGCCTTATGAACAATGTCTATTCCCAACAATCTATGCTCATTAAGCTCAATAGGTGTACGACACTTACGCCCATACAAAGCCTCATACGGTGCCATCTTGATACTGGCATGATAAATGTTATTGTAGGAAAACTCTACAAGCGGTAAGAAATCCTCCCAACTACCTCTATAATCAATCAACAGCCTCTCAGCATATCCTCGAGAATTTGGATTACCCGCTCAAACTGGCCATCAGTTTGCGGATGATAGCAATTACTAAAGTTCAACTAAGTACCCAGAGCAAAATGGAGAGACTTCCAAAACTTCGTTCTGAACCTTGGATCACAGTTAGAAATGATGGACAACAGCACCTCGTGAAGTCGAACAATCTCCGAGATGTAGAGTCGAGCTAACTTAATCAAAGAATAGTTAAGTTGAACAGGAATGAAGTGTACGGACTTGGTCAGAAGATCAACAATAACCCAAATAGAGTCTTTCTTTGATGGAGTCAAAGGAAGACCGCTAACGAAATATATAGTCACATGCTCTGATTTCCACTAAGGAATCTTAATGTGCTGCAATAACTGTTAAGATATATGTTTTGATATAATAATTGAAAAATTGATTTGGACTAAATTGAAAAAGATTTCAAAATGTTTTGTAAGTCCAAACAACTTGAAAATGTGTTTAAGGGTTTTTACAAGGCTTTAGAATAACTTAAAATGTTTTTAAAGTAGCCAACCCTATGTTTTTAATGTCACCATACCGATACGATATACACCGTATCAATACGCTATAGGGTTTCTGTAACCCCCTCGACCCGGCCTTGCCGTCAGACTGCATCAAACGGGTTACACAGGGAAAACCGAAGCGAAACTCGTTAAGGCTCCACTTCGATTAACAACCCTAGAAAATTACTTTTAAAGATTATCTTGTCTAGATGCTTTAGTTATATCCTATGTGAGAGGACACGCAGCGGAAACACACACGAATACAAAACACCCGAAACAGACAATTTAACAAACCCTTTTTAACTTTTACAACAGGCTGTATCGATACGCCTGGACCTGGTCAACTCCCCAAATTCAACCTAGGGAGACCGTATCGATACGCTAGAAGACCGTACCGATACGCTCTCAACGGTCAATTTCCAAGGTCAAACTACAAGACCGTACCTATACTCTTGGAACCCGTACCGATACGCCAAAATCTCGTCAATTTCTCAGATTTCCAGAGAGCTTTTGGCGTATCGATACACCCCCGCGTATCGGTACGCATAGCCTAAAACAAGGTTCAAAGCAAGGGACCGTATCGATACAGCCCTTGGGCGTATCGATACGCCCTGCACTGCAAACCTTATTTTGGTTGCAAAAGACACAAGGACTCGACTCTAGATGCATTTAACAACCATTCAAGCAACATACAAGCACACATACAATATAAAGCATCCATGTATAAGCATACGAAGAAATTCAAACACATAGCGATGCCACATTCTTCACGATAGGAATTTTAAGGAAAACATGCATACAAAGCATTCACCAACATAGCCAAAGTTAAACTAAAGCATACATCAACATGACATAAGGCAATACAAGCCCAAAACGTCTAAACAAACTTGTCTAAGCAAAAGAACATGCCATCAACATCACAAAATACAAAGGTCCTATCCCATTGCTTAAATACTAATTATCGAAGTCTAAACCATACTTGATCAAACTAAATTTCCTTGGATCCTCCCTTGTTCCCCAAGCTGCTCCAAAGGTCTAAGGGCTTGCATTGTTGGAAAAGAGAGCATAAGCGTTTAAGCTTAGTGAGCGGTGCTCAAAGAGTTAACTACAACAATGCAGTTTAAAACATAGTTTGCATGAAAACCAACCATTTTCCAAATCATTTCCACATGCTTGAACAAACAATGTCATGCTTTTACCTTCACGTGCATTTACCGAATGCAACCACAAGCCATAGGCTTACCATATGCTCATTCTCATAATGCAAGCAAAATAAACGACAATGCATAACTATAAGCATAAAGAAACAACAACATGCTTAACAAGAGAATTAGAGGAATCATGGGTATATTGACATTCAACGTTTTACTCGGATATGCGGATAACTTTCTCAAACCCACTAGACACTTCCGGTGGAATCTCACATCACCGTACTCACCCGTCTAGTAATAACATGACTTTCGGTGGAATCTCACATCACCGTACTCCTCCTTAGTGGAATCTAACATCACTAAGGCCACGCGCGAATTTTACCTCGAGTACACTCTAATCTTATTGATCGATCAATTATATTCGGTAACAACCAACACATGTCAATATACTCAAACACAACCACAAGCATTATCGATGCTCGGACCACTTACCAAGTCCAACTTCCATGCAAGGCATGTACTCACAATGCAAGTATAACACAAGTCTCACATTTCAACATGCATAACAATGCAATTCAACACATAACAACATAGCATGTTCAAACTTGCATTTAAGGAATCATAAAGCACAATTTAATTGCATAAACCTTTAAAACTTACTCTCGAGCTTGGATTGGCCTTTCAAGCTCAATCCAAACTCCCAAAATACTCCCTTAACCACGTTAAGGCTTTTAAAATTGATCCACTCAATGATGAAACCTAACACAAGCCGAAAATGTCGATCAAGCCTCCAAGTTCCCCGGAATTGAGTCTGAAGCTTCTCCAATGTTTTCCCTTTATTTTAATCAACCAAAAACAATGCATTACACATCAAAACATCCACAAAATCACTGCCACAAATCAGATTACAACCCAAGAAAAATTTCGCTACATTTCCAAACCAAGAACTAACCCAAACGCTTCATTTTCGGACTTGGACACAACCCAGCTGTTACCCATCAATTTCATCATCCAAATCTTCACTAAACATGTCCAAAACAGCCCCCAAGTGTAACCATACCATCATCCCAACTTTCCCCTAACATAACTACCTCAAAACTCAAGATTTTCACTTCTAAACTCACCCACTAATACACATTTCTGGATTTTATTAAAACTTCACCATTTTAACATATGTTAAGCTTAAAAGCAAGTTTATAACATAAATGAACTTTACACATTAAGAACTCAACGAAAAAGAAACAAAGTTCCCATCTTTAGTTTAAAACTTTGAACACTTGAAACAACTCAAAAATGAGTTTTATGGAAATCTAAGACCATGGAAATGTTGAGGATGAAGAGGAGAAGTAAAAAACGTTATTACCTTGATAAAATCTCTTGGAATCGTTGAGGAAGATGATGGAATAGTAAAATGTGTTTTGGGAGGTTTTAGAACGTGAAAACTACTTTGTAAAGAAGATGACTTTAAAAAATCCCTCTTTTCTTTTTTTTCTTTTAGTGAAAATTCCCTTTTTGCCATTTCAACCTTTAAAACTTATTTTTGGTGTATTTGAAAATAGTTTGTTTCCAAATTTAATTTTAATTGACCCGGTTGACTAACCCGATAACACCCGGCCCTAAACTCATGCCGTTACAACTCTCCCCCACTTAAGGAATTTCATCCCCGAAATTTACCTGGTGGAAAGAGATGCGGAAACTGCTTTCGCATGTCATCCTTCCTCTCCCAAGTGGCTTCTTCCACCCCTCGGTGACGCCACTTAATCTTAACCAACTCAATGGTCCTTCCTCGGAACACTTTGCTGTCTGAAGCCAAAATCTCAACTGGTTCTTCATCGTAGGTCAAATCCAGATTCATTTCTATCTCCTCAACTGGCATAACATGTGACGGATCTTATTTATACCTCCGAAGCATCAAGACATGAAACACATCGTGAATCTTCTCTAGTCCGGCTGGAAGCCTCAATCTATAGGCAACGAGACCAACCCTCTCAACTATCTCATACGGACCAATGAACCTCGGGCTCAACTTGCCTTTCTTACCAAACCTCATCACCTTCTTCTAAGGTGAGACTTTCAAGAACATTTTTTCACCCACGGCATACTCTATCTCTCTTCTTTTCAAATCCGCATAAGATTTCTATCTATCCGAAGCTGCCTTCAAACGGTAACAAATCAATTGTACTTTCTCAGTGGTACCCTTAAGCATATCAGGCAAAGGTATCAATTTATGTCCCGCTTCGGCCCAACAAACATGTGTTCTACATTTCCTACCATACAGAGCTTCGTAAGGTGCCATCTGAATGCTCGCTTGATAACTGTTATTATACGCAAACTCTACTAATGGCAGATGCTTCTCCCATGAACCCTGAAAGTCAATAATGCAACACCTCAACATATCTTCTAACACTTGTATGACTCTCTCTGACTGACCATCGGTCTGAGGATGGTATGAAGTGCTCAAATTCAGTCGAGTACCCAAAGCACTATGCAAACTCTCCCAAAATCTAGCCGTGAACCTCGGATCTCTATCTGACACTATAGATTTCGATACACCATACAATCTCACTATCTCACTGATATACAAATTGGCTAACTTATCTAAGGTATAAGTGGTGTGAATCGCTAAAAAGTGTGCACACTTCGTAAGACGATCAACTATTACCCAAACCGAATTCTTCTTAGAAGGTGTCAACGACAAACCCGATACGAAATCCATGGTGATTCTCTCCCACTTCCACTCGAGAATTCTCAACGGTTGTAACAAACCTGAAGGAAACTGGTGCTCAGCTTTAACTCGCTGACAAACCATGCACTTACTCACAAACTCAACAACATCTTTCTTCAAACCAACCTAGAAATACTCATTCTTCAAATCACGGTACATTTTTGTGCTTCCCGGATGCATAGAAAACGGACTATTGTGGGCTTCAGTTAGGATGGTGCATCTCAAGTCTACATCTTCCGGAACAACTACTCTACTCTTGAAACACAAAACTCCATCACTACTAAAGCAAAAATCTATCGGTTTACCCTCCGCTATATCTTGTACATGAGATGCTACCGATCTATCTTGCAACTGCTTCTCTCTAATCAACTGAAGCAACAAAGATCTAACTTGCAACTCGGCCACTAATCCACCATCTTGAGACAAACTCAATCTAGCAAACATATCTTGTAACTCCAATGCTACCTTTCTACTCAAAGCATTGGCCATTACATTGGCTTTACCCGGATGGTACTCAATCGTGAGATCGTAGTCTTTAAGAAACTCTAGCCACCTACGTTGTCTAAGATTCAACTCTCTTTGCGTCATTATATACTTCAGACTCTTGTGATCCGTATACACGGTGCATTTCTCACCATACAAGTAATGCCTCCACACTTTCAAAGCGAAAACCACTCAGCCAATTCTATATCATGCGTAAGGTAATTACGATCATGAGTCTTCAACTGTCTAGACGCATAGGCCACTACTCTTCCCTCTTGCATAAGCACACAACCCAAGCCAACATACGACGCATCACTCAAGACCACAAACTCTTTCCCTGACACGGGCTGAACTAAGACAGGAGCTTCGATTAAGGCTTCTTTCAATTTCTCAAATGCTTGTTGTCTTGCATCAGTCCACTCAAACCGAACATCCTTATGCAGCAACTTAGTCAAAGGAGCTGTAACCTTTGAGAAACCCTCAACAAATCATCTATAGTAACCAGCCAAACCTAAGAAACTACGAACTTCGGTCACTATCTTCAGTGGTTTCCAATTCACAACTGCCTCAACTTTCTTAGAATCCACTCGAATTCCCTCGGCTGATACAATATGGCCTAAGAAGACTACTTCCCTAATCTAAAATTCACATTTGCTCAACTTGGCATACAACTGATTGTCTAACAATTTCTGCAACACCAAACACAAATACCGATCGTGATCTTCCTCGGTACGAGAGTACACTAAAATATCATCGATGAACACTACTACAAACTGATCTAAGTACTCATGAAACACTATATTCATCATGTCCATAAATGCTGACGGTGCATTAGTCAAACCAAAGGGCATCACTAAGAATTCGTAGTGCCTATAACGAGTGCGGAAAGCTGTCTTCGGTACATCTTGATCTCTTACCTTCAACTGATAATAACCGGATCTCAAATCTATCTTCGAGAACACTGAAGCACCTCTCAACTGATCAAACAAGTCATCAATTCTCGGCAACGGATATTTGTTCTTCACTATCAACTTATTCAACTGTCGGTAATCGATACACATTCTCAAACTACCATCTTTCTTTTTCACAAAAAACACTGGTGCACCCCAAGGAGAAGTACTCGGACGAATGAACCCTTGGTCTATCAATTCATGAAGTTGTGTCTTCAACTCTTTCATTTCTTTAGGAGCCATTCGGTACGGTGCTATCGATACTGGAGCTGAATCTGAATAAGTCTCAATAACAAACTCTACATCTCTATCTGGAGGCAAACCAGGAAATTCTTCTAGGAATACACTCGGAAAGTCACAAATTGTCCTAATGTCTCGCGGTCGTGCCTCATCCATATTCCGATTCATAACATAGGCTAGGTACGCCTGACAACCCACATCCAACAACTTCTGAGCCTCTAAGGCTAAAACTACACTGGGCAAGAACTTAACATTCTCGCCCACTATTACTACCTCATGATCCTCTGAAAGTCTCAAGGACACACGCTTTGTCTCAAAATCTACTCTAGCCTATGCTCTACAAGCTAATCCATGCCTAATATTACATCAAAACCATAAAACGACAATTCCATCATATCCACAGGAAAAACATGACCCTGAACCATCAAAGGACATCTTCTTGACCATAACTGTCTCACCAAAGGAACTAGTGACATTCATACCCACATCTAATATCTCAACCGGAATATCTAACAATCTTGCATGCTCACTCAATATGTAAGAATGCGTAGAACCGAAATCAATCAAGGAAAGCAAAGTCAAAGACTGTAACAAGAAATTACCTGCAATCACATCTGTGTCATTCATGTTCTCACGGTGTGCATACACTCTAGCTGGCCTACCTCCCTCGGGCTGAACTGCTACAACATGAGCTACATTCCTCTGACCGTCATTTCTAGGCTGAAAGTTACCTCGACCGCGCCCACGGCCTCTCTGATGGTCGATAGCTCGTGCAGGAGCTTGTCCATCCCTAGACGGATATGGACAATCGCGATTCAAATGCGCCCTAGACCCGCAGTTCCAACAAGAGCCATAAGTGCCTCAACACTCACCGTAATGACGTCTACCACACTTGCTGTACTCGGGAGTACGATTCTTAGTCCCTTGGCCGTGATGGCCTCTCCCCGGATTACCACCTACGCGTCTATGATCATGAGGAGGTTTCCTATCCTTGTGCCTCTTGGCACGATCTCTGTCCCAATTAGCATTCCTCTTTCTGAAACTAGATCCACCCTTGCGATCCGCAAGTCCCAAAGATTGCTCGATGTCCTTGGCCCTAGCAACCAACACATCAAAATTAGTATAGTCGGAAGCCAACATGTAGGTCTTCACATCCTGAACCAACCCATAACGGAAACGCTCACAACGTTCTGCCTCAGTGGGAACTAACTCAGAAGCATACTGACTCAGATGTACAAACTGTACCTCATAATCGGACACGGTCAAGCTACCCTGAACTAGAGACATGAACTCTATCTTCTTCTCGTCTAGGTATCGAGGACCTAAGTACTTCTTACGGAAAGCATTCCTGAAGAACTCCCAAGTAACCTCGGCCTCGGGCATACCCGTAGTGATAGTAGTCCACCAAGTGTAGGCATCTCCCTGAAGCAAAGAGACAATGCAACCCAACTTATGTGCCTTAGAGCACTCCATCTGACTCAAGATACGAACTGTGCTCTCAAACCATACCTCGGAACCCTCGGGTGACAACCCACGAAACTCAACCCCGCCCAAGCTACGGAGTCGCTCTAACAGTAAACTAGAACCTGCACCATGAGATGGTGCTGCAACCCGAACACCCGCTAAAGCTGTCTGTATGGCCCCGACTATAGCCTGAATCAACGGATTCACATCGATACCTGCCTCTCCCTGACCAGCCTAGGGTCGAACACCTTCCGCATTCACTCCACCACCCGGAGGATGAGGAGGAGGAGGAGGCAAGTTCTCTCATCGCACATCCTTGACATTCTCAATCCGTTCAACCCTCGGCCTTCCCCTCGGTCTCACCATGCTAACAGATGCAAACCTAAACAACAAACACAACAAGTGAAAATGATTTGGGGTCAGCAAGGAACAAGGTCCAAGGTGCTCAAGTCCTTAAACTTCAAATCACTTACAATAATAGTATACTAGCAATGGGTGCCTTTAACTACTTCTCAACCAACGCAAGGATAACCATAAGCATGCTTACAATCACCGTTCAATCACAATCAACAAGCTTACACCACAAAACTTACCTCACTTACCTTTCGGCTTGCGGAAACTCAACGAACCTAGGCAGAACATAGGCTCTGATACCAACAAACGTAACCCCCTCGACCCGGCCTAGCCACCAGACCGCATCAAACGGGTTACACGGGGAAAACCAAAGTGAAATCCGTTAAGGCTCCACTTTGATTAACAACCCTAGAAAATTTATTTTAAAGATTATCTTATCTAGATGCTTTAGTTATATCCTATGTGAGAGGACACGTAGCTGAAACACACACGGATACAAAACACGTGAAATAGACAATTTAACAAACCCTTTTTAACTTTTACAACAGGCCATATCGATACGCTAGAGGATCGTATTGATACGCCTAGACCTGGTCAACTCCCCAAAGTCAACCTAGGGAGACCGTATCGATACGCTAGAAGACCGTACCGATATGCTCTCAACGATCAATTTTCTAAGGTCAAACTACAAGACTGTACCGATACTCTCGGAACACGTACCGATACGCCAAAATCTCGTCAATTTCTCAAATTTCCAGAGAGCTTTTGGCGTATCGATACACAACGCGTATCGGTACGCATAGCCTAAAACAAGGTTCAAAGAAGGGGACCGTATCGATACAGCCCTTGGGCATATCGATACGCCCTGCACTTCAAACCTTATTTTGGCTGCAAAAGACACAAGAACTCGACTCTAGATGCATTTAACGACCATTCAAGCAACATACAAACACACATACAATATAATGCATCCATGGATAAGCATACGAAGTAATTCAAACACATAGCGATGCCACATTCTTCATGATAGGAATTTTAAGGAAAACACGCATACTAAGCATTCACCAACATAGCCAAAGTTAAACTAAAGCATACATCAACATGGCATAAGGCAATACAAGCCCAAAACGTCTAAAAAACTTGTCTAAGCAAAAGAACATGCCATCAACATCAAAAAACACAAAGGTCTTATCCCATTGCTTAAATACTAATTATCGAAGTCTAAACTATACTTGAGCAAACTAAATTTCCATGGATCCTCCCTTGTTCCCCGAGCTGCTCCGAAGGTCTAAGGGCATGCATTGTTGGAAAAGAGAGCGTAAGCGTTTAAGCTTAGTGATCGGTTCTCAAAGAGGTAACTACAACAATGTAGTTTTAAAACATAGTTTGCTTGAAAACCAACCCTTTTCCAAATCATTTCCACATGCTTGAACACACAATGTCATGCTTTTACCTTCACATGCATTTACCGAATGCAACCACAAGCCATAGGCTTACCATATGCTCATTCTCATAATGCAAGCAAAGTAAACGACAATGCATAACTATAAGCATAAAGAAACAACAACATGCTTAACAAAAGAATTAGAGGAATCATGGGTATATTGACATTCAACATTTTACTCGGATATGCGGATAACTTTCTCAAACCCACTAGACACTTCCGGTGGAATCTCACATCACCGTACTCACCCGTCTAGTAATAACATGACTTCCGGTGGAATCTCATATCACCATACTCATCCTTAGTGGAATCTAACATCACTAAGGCCACGCACGAATTTTACCTCGAGTGCACTCTAATCCTATTGATCGATCAATTATATCTGGTAACAACCAACACATGTCAATATACTCAAACACAACCACAAGCATTACCGATGCTTGGACCACTTAGCAAGTCCAACTTCCATGCAAGGCATGTACTCACAATGCAAGTATAACACAAGACTCACATTTCAACATGCATAACAATGCAATTCAACATATAACAACATAGCATGTTCAAACTTGCATTCAAGGAATCGTAAAGCACAATTTAATTGCATAAACCTTTAAAACTTACTCTCGAGCTTGGATTGGCCTTTCAAGCTCAATACAAACTCTCAAAATACTACCTTAACCACGTTAAGGCTTTTAAAATCGATAAACTCACCGAGGAAACCCAACACAAGCCGAAAATGTCGATCAAGCCTCCAAGTTCCCCGGAATTGAGTCTGAAGCTTCTCCAATGTTTTCCCTTGCTTTTTATCAACCAAAAACAGTGCATTACACATCAAAACATCCACAAAATCACTGCCACAAATCAGATTACAACCCAAGACAAATTTCGCTACATTTCCAAACCAAGAACTAACCCAAACTCTTCATTTTCGGACATGGACACAACCCAGCAGTTACCCATCAATTTCATCATCCAAATCATCACTAAACATGTCCAAAACAGCCCCCAAGTGTAACCATACGATCAGCCCAACTTTCCCCTCACATAACTACCTCAAAACTCAAGATTTTCACTTCTAAACTCACCCACTAATACCCATTTCGGGATTTCATTAAAACTTCACCATTTTAACATATGTTAAGCTTAAAAGCAAGTTTATAACATATATGAACTTTACACATTAAGAACTCAACAAAAAACCAACAAAGTTCCCATCTTTAGTTTAAAACTTTGAACACTTGAAACAACTCAAAAATGGGTTTTATGGAAATCTAAGACCATGGAAATGTTGAGGATGAAGAGGAGAAGTCAAAAACGTTATTACCTTGATAAAATCTCTTGGAATCGTTGAGGAAGATGATGAAACAGTAAAATGTGTTTTGGGAGGTTTTAGAACGTGAAAACTACTTTGTGAAGAAGATGACTTTCAAAAATCCCTCTTTTCCTTTTTTTCTTTTAGTGAAAATTCCCTTTTTGCCCTTTCAACCTTTAAAACTCCTTTTTGGTGTATTTGAAAATAGTTTGTTTCCAAATTTAATTTTAATTGACCCGGTTGATTAACCCGATAACTCCCGACCCTAAACTTGGGGCGTTACAGTTTCAGCTACAGGGAAATTCTAGTAGCCAAAAACCGTACCAATATGCTTTCGCCGTATCGATATGGAGTTCTTTAAAATGCTTTAATGGCTAGTTGTGTACCGATACGCCTTAACCGCTCCCAACGGTCATTTTCCCAACAACTATTTGAAATGAAAGTTGTACCGATATGCTCCAAGGCGTATCGATACGCATAAGCTAAAGCAGCCTCAACGACTTGTTTCCAAGAAGAGCGTATTGATACAGTGACATGAGTATCGTTACCCTACTGCCCAAAACCACATTTATGAAGGGAAATAAAGATCTCAACGGCTCCAATTCAATCCCAACGGTCTACAACGGTTAGAAGCTCAATTGAGAGTATAAAAGGGACCACCAAGCATCCATGGAAGACTAATGCTTCAATTGTCAACAACATTGTGATGATAATTTGTCTTAGAGCTTAATTTCCATTCCTTGTATAAACAAACACTTGTGAGCTCAAATTGTGAATGTATGCTCAAGTATTCTAGGATTTGGGTGAGTGCTTTAGTGTGCAAACATCAACCTTTGTAGAGGGATTTCGTTTGCTTAGAATTCTCTTGTTTAAAGAGTGTGCCCAAAGCTCGAGTTGTGAGCTTTGGTTGCTTTCTTGGTGAGTTAGTCTAGGTTGTAAATGGTTGCCTCCTTAGCCTAGAAAAGAGGAAGAATTCTTAGTGATTTGGTGAAATTTTTGGTGGGTAGCTAAGGTAGTGGATGTAGGTTTTGGTTAGAAAGTTGAACCACTCTAAATCGTGTGTCAGTTTTTTTTCTTTTGCTTCCACCATAAATACCCAAAATTGCATCTTCTCTACCACTTGGCAAGCAACAATTGAGTGACCATCGAGCCTAACAATTGGTATCAGAGCAAGGCTCAATCAAGAAGGTTTAACCATCTATTGAGGCGATCCAAGCTAGCTTGATTAACAATACAATCAACCGACGAAATGACGTAATCCATCGACAAGCCACCTTTCTTTGACGGGACCAACTATGCCTATTGGAAGACAAGAATGATGTTCTTCATCAAGGTCAATTATTACAAGCTTTGGGACATAGTTAAGGATTGTCCGTTCACGCCATAACGAAGCAAGGCGGAATGGAGTGCGGATGATCGCAAGAAGATGGAGCTAAATTGCAAGGCTTTGCACATTCTCTTTTGTGTATTTAGCCTCAACATCTATGAGAATATGTCTTCTTGTAAAGATGTCAAGAAGGTATGGGGCACGCTTGAGGTCACATACGAGGGAACAAACGAAGTAAAAGAGACCAAGATCGGTCTTCTCAACTTAGAGTATGAGAACTTCAAGATGGACCCGGATGAAGACATCAAGAGGATGTTCGACTGTTTCTTCAAAATTGTCAAGAAACTCAAAGGTCTTGGAGAGGAGATTCTGGAAGACAAACTCGTTTGGAAGTTGATCTACTCACTTCCCTATTCATGGGAGTCTAAAAAGACGACAATTGTAGAAGCAAAAAACTTGAAGGAGTTCAAGCTTGACGAGCTTGTTGGATCTTTGCTCACCCATGAGATGATGTTTGAACCCTTAAAGAGGGAGAAGGAGAAGAAGATCAAGAAACAAAGCATTGATTTCAATGTCATTGCCCTTCCATCCTCCACATGCCAACATGAAGAATCAAGTGAGGAGGAAAGTGAAGATGAATAGATGAACCCATCTCTTCAAGAAGTTCACCCGATTCATGAAGAGTGAGATGACTAAATCCAAACATGAATCAAAGAAGAAGATGAAGGATTCCCACGAGAGAAACAAAAAGGGATCATCTTCAAAGCAAGCATATGTGGCAACTTGGAGTGATGAAGATTCCACCGATGATGAGGTAGCCTACTTATGTTTGATGACTCTTCAAGAGGGTCATGTAACTTCTAACTCATCTTGTTCAAATTCATATACATTTGATGAGTTACAATAAGTCTATGGTGATTTGCTTTTGGAATTCAAGGCTTCATTTTATAAAAACAAAAAGATGATTTCAAAGTTAAAATTAAAAATGAATTGCTTTCCAAAACAAATCTCGAACTTGAAGCAAGGTTTGAAGCCTTTTAGAAAAAGAACTTTGATTTACAAAACTTGCTTCAAAAAGTTCAAGAGGATCATCAAAGGGAAATTGATGACCTCAAAAAGAATTTTTTACAAAAATGTTCAGACATGTGAAATTGGAGAATGCTCCAAATCTAATTTTGTTAAAACAATTTTTTTATCAAAGACAATCTAGTGCCCCTAGATTTTTAAATGGAAAATGTTTTAGAAGTGTTTGGGTCCCAAAAGGAGTAGTCACTTCAACTAAAAAGGATGAAATTGCAAAATGGATTCCTAAGGGGAATAAATTTTGTGCTACTAACGCTTATTGATCCAAAGCAATTTGGATACCAAAAATTACTTGATTGTCTTGTTTTAGGTGTGATGGAGAATGATCAACAAGTCAAATATTGAGGGGGAGCTCCATAAACACAAGGAAAGACACGTGAAGAAGGAAGGCTTCACATCCTCCCTTGGGTTCAAGTGTGGTAAAATCTAGTTGATTTTCTTTTGTTTAATTTGATTTATTTTTAATTTCAACTAGATTATCAAATTTGTTAGACTAACACTTTTTGATGCTTGAGTAAGGGGGGCCATTTTTAAAAATCAAAATTATTATTTGTGTCAAAATTTTTTAACCTCCTATATTATTTGGAACTTAAAATCTTTTAAAATTTTTTGATATAACAAAAATGGGAGAAATGGTTCGAAAATTGATTTTTCAAGTGAGAATAAGGGGGAGCTTCAAATTTTAAAAATTTATGTCTCTTATTAAAAAATTATTTTACAAAGGGGGAGAATCACAAACAATTTTTTAAGTTGTTTTATTATATTAAAAATGGGAAGATTGTTAAGATATATGTTTTGATATAATAATTGAAAATTTGATTTGGACTAAATTGAAAAGATTTCAAAATGTTTTGTAAGTCCAAACAACTTGAAAATATGTTTAAGTTTTTTTACAAGGCTTTGGAATAACTTAAAATGTTTTTAAAGTAGCCAAACCTATGTTTTTAATGTCACCGTACCGATACGGTATACACTGTATCGATACGCTTTAGGGTTTCAGCTACATGGAAATTCTAGTAGCCAAAAATCGTACCAATACATTTGCCATATCGATACGGAGTGCTTTAAAACCCCCCAACGGCTAGTCGCGTACCGATACGGTTGTATCGCGTACCGGTACACCTTAACCTCTCCCAACAATCATTTTCTCAACGGCTATTTGAAATGCATGCCATGTTGATATGCTCCCAGGCATATCGATACGCATAAGCTGAAGCAGGCTCAACGACTAGTTACCAAGAAAGGTGTATCGTTACAGTGACACGAGTATCGATACCCTACTACCCAGAACTACGTTTATGGAGGAAAATAAAGACCTCAACGGCTTCAATTCAATCCCAACGGTCTACAACGGCTAAAAGCTCAATTGAGAGTATAAAAGGGACCTCCAAGCATCCATGGAAGACTAATGCTTCAATTGTCAACAACATTATGATGATAATTTGTCTTAGAGCTTAATTTCCATTCCTTGTATAGACAAACACTTGTGAGCTCAAATTGTCAATGTATGCTCAAGTGTTCTAGAATTTGGGTAAGTGCTTTAGTGTGCAAACATCAACCTTTGTAGAGGGATTTCGTTTACTTAGAATTCTCTTGTTTAAAGAGTGTGCCCAAAGCTCGGGTTGCGAGCTTTGGTTGCTAGACTTGGTGAGTGAGTCTAGGTTGTAAATGGTTGCCTCCTTATCCTAGAAAAGGGGAAGAATTCTAAGTGAATTGGTGAAATCCTTGGTGGGTAGATAAGGTAGTGGATGTAGGCTTTGGTTAGAAAGTCGAAATAATCTAAATCGTGTGTCAATTTTGTCTATCTTTTGCTTCCACCATAAACGCCCAAAATTACATCTTTTCCACCACTTGGCAAGCAACAGTTGAGTGATCATCGAGCCTAAAAATAACCCAGACGGACGCTAATGTTCTACCTTAACCTTCTGACAGGTCAAACACTTCGACACATATCCAATGACATCCCTCTTAAGACCCTTCCACCAGTACCTCTCTCGCAAATTCTTATATATCTTGTCCCCGCAAGGACGCATAGAATAAGGATTTTCATAGGCCTTACGAAGAATAACCTGTTTCAACCTAGAATTTCTCAGAATACAATACTGACCTCGAAAACATAAAACATTATCTTGGTCAATAGAGAAGTCATGAGATGTACCTTCTTCAACCTCTCCTATGCGGTACGACAAGAACTGGTCACTAGGCTGCTGAGCTCGAATCTCAGAAACTAGAGTAGGAATAACCAGAAGTTTTTCTTAAAGACTACCATCCTCATACAAACTCATCTGGGCAAACAACGCTCTCAAGTCTGAAATGATGTTACACATCAAGGCGTGGGCAACAACATTGGCCTTGCGCGGATAATAATCAATCTCACAGTCGTAGTCCTTGAGAAGTTCTAACCAACAAAATTTTATCATATTAAGCTCCTTTTGGGTGAGGTAGGGTTGAAATACCCGATTCATCATGTCCATAAACGTGCCATGTGCATCAGTCAATCCGAAAGGCATGAAAAGAAATTTGTAATGTCTGTAATGAGTTCGGAAAGCTGTTTTGAACACACCAAAATCCTTAACCTTGAGTTGGTAGTAACCAGATCTCAGCTCTATCTTAGAAAATACCGTAGCTCCCCAGAACTGATCGAAGAGATCATCAATACGAGGGAGGGGATATTTATTCTTGATCATCAGTTTATTCAGCTTCCAAAAATCGATCAGGAGCTCCTCATGGAGAAACACTGGGTCGAATAAAACCCCTATCAAGAAGTTCTTGCAATTGTATATTCAACTCTTTAAGCTCTTTCGATGCCATCTGATAAGGATCCATAGACACAGGAGTTGTACTCGAATAAACCTCGATGCCAAACTCAACCTCATCACGTTTTGGCAGTACACCAAACAATTCTTTCGGGAATACATCCAAAAAGTCTCTAAAACCTGAATCTTCTCAATTCTCGAATCACATTGTATTGGATCAAGAATGTAAGCAAGGTATACAATGGACCCCTTCTTGATCATCTTCCTGGATTCGAGAGCCGATATCACATTAGACAGAAAACCTATACGCTCCCCAATAAGAATTGCCTCACGATCATTGGAAGTTTTCAGAGTTTCCCTCTTCTTTTCGTAGTCCAGATTGACTCAGTGTGCATATGGTAGTTATACATAGGAAGGCTTAAATTGAGCGTTAGCCATGGGATTTGCTGTTAATTCATAATACATGTTGCATAAGGTTTATATGCTCATTTTTTATTAAGGAAAGTGCATGGTTTTGAAGGCATGATGGTTTTCAATTGATGTTATGAAGTAATTGAAACGTGATTTCAATGTGGACATGGAAAACAATTTTAATGCATTGATGGTGTTTTGTTTTTTAGCACTCCTCACTAAGCCTTGTGTGCTTACGCTCTCATTTTTCCATCAATGCAGATAATTGAGGTTTTGGAGGCAGCAGGTAGCAAGAGATTCCAAGAGACTTCGTTTAAGAAAGTATGTTTCGTTTTATACTAAAGTAAAAAAGGGCAATGGGAGATCTGTGGTGTTGGTGGGAGATTTGTGTAAACTCTCTTTTGAGAAAGTTTTATATGTGGTTTTTGACTTGTAAATGGCCTTTGGTAGTTGGTTTATGCTTTACTTTGCATTTTGGTATCTTGCTTGGCTTGTTTCTAGGTTGCATGCCTATAGTTTACCTTTGATGAAATTTTTCATGATATGATGATGAATATGCCATGAATGACTGAGGATTGATGTTTAGATATGTTGTATGCATGTTGGAAGCATGTTTGAATGATTATGATTGCATTGAAGTATGAAAAACCAGCAAAAAGTGTCATTACAGGCCCAGACATTTTGGTACGCCTAAGGCTGTATTGAAACGGTGTGCCTGAAATGGCCTAGGGGTTTCGAAACAGGGAGGGGTGTTTTGATATGGGCTCGTTTAAGTTGGCTACTGGAATGTTGTGTACCGAAATGGGTTGGAGGCTGTATCGAAACGGGCTCGTGTACCGAAACACTAAGATCCATTCTGAAATAGGGTGTTTCAATACAGGGCTCTTTTTTCGAAACGCCCTGCTGTTAAGTTGGTTATTAGAATCTTTTGAATTTTTTATTTCTTTACATTACAGTCCTTGAATGTTGTGGATGCAATTAAATGAGCTTGGATTATTGTTTTGAGTTGAGACTGGACACAGTGGCATGTAATGTGATTAATTAAAGGCTGGTAACTTAAAAATTGAATAAGTCCATGTAATTTTCTAAAATTACAAAATGGTCCCTAAACGTGTTTATAATCAATTTGGATAAGATGATCACATCCCTTATCCCTTGAACATTCAAAATTCAAACTCAAAAGCTCATCATAGGTCTTCCTTGCACGCCTATTTAAAGAACAATAAAGCGAGCATTTTTTGATCAATTGTGATATCGGAAGATTCATCGACGACCAGATGCAACAAGGAGACGTGGTTCGACTAGCTTGACCGAGAGCCTGGACCTTGAAAGGTTGCATCGAGAGACCCCCTTCTCGCCCATTCTCTTTGTTTAGTTTTTATTTTCTTTTAAATGATGATGTATTTGCAAAATGTTGAAGGTTTTTTGGTTTATATCCTCACCATGAACTAATTTAATAGTTGGTGGGGGATGTTTGCGTTGAACGCTATTTTTATGTTTATTTTTTAATAATGAACATGTTTCGGCATTGTTTTCCCTATCTTGAATGTTCTTCAATTTTTTTTATCAAAATTGTGTCAAGCGAAAGCTGGCATTGTTGGCTTATTGAACCTTAATATCTTAACAAACTTAGGAGGCAACGATATGTTACCAGATACTAAGGTGATATGCTTTGGAAGAAGATGTTCAAGTAGATGAGCTTACTTCTAAAGTAAATCTACCTCTTAGGAGTATAGATTGGGACTTAATCAAATTGATTTATGAAAAAACATCACTATAGAAATATAGGGGTTTTTACATGGTTAATTTTGGGCATTGACCATCGAAAGAGGCATTGCCAACTTTGAATCTACTCGTTAAATTATGCCAAGGAACTACATTATTAAAGGTTGGCATGAATAGCGTGAAAACAAGGCATCCCTTGTCAACGCTCATCACTCATTTAACACTCTCCTTGCCAAGGCTATTTAATTTTATTTTTCTTTTCTTTTAAATCATTTTCAAACAACTCCCAAATCAAACAACAATTTTCCCCTTAACAAGTAAACATTCAAAGCATTCAACTCTTGGCCAATCCATGTGGAGATGATACTCAATTTACTACTAAATTACTTGCACGCAAAAGACTCGACCTAGGAACTATTTTTATACATTTCCAATATATTTCCACCCCTTTTGCCAAGCACTCACGCGAGTCTATACCCATCAACATAATGTATCTCATCCTAGTTTTGTGGCGGATCCACAGGGGCGGAGCATCACTAACAAAACCATTTGTACGGCCTCAACCTCGACCACAACCTCGACTGGTCGCTTACCTAGAGCTCCTACGGGGCGGCATAGTAGTCTATTTACAAAAGGAAATAATCCTAAAATTAGATTAGATACTTGGAGTCTCTATTCAAAGTATAATAATTCTTTAAAATAACAGTTTTATCAGAAATTCCCATTCAACCCGAAAAAAATTTAATATCCATACAAAAAAATCATTTTTAGTTTCAAATTTTATTTGAGCCTCACATTTCGATGAGTTAACCGGCTCTGATACCACAAAATGTAACCCCCCTAAACCTGGCCCAAAGAAAATGGGTCGAATCTAAGAAATCGCGTTTGAAAACTTATCCCTCAAGAAACGATATTAGATTTAAATATTTGAATTAAAAAATAATTATTAAAAGTGTTTACATTCAATAATGTATTATTTCATATAAAACATAATCGTATAACATTGTTCCAAAAAGTTGATAAAACATCCGAAAATATTCTCATAATGCATGCTAAAATAGTAAAACCCAAATGATAATGTCCAACATCTGAAATTACATTAAAGTCCAAAGAAATGTAATAGAGTCCGAGTATCCGAAATAACCACTAAAATTCCCCGTACAATTCCCAACCCACATGATATGACGTGTTATCTCAATTTCCAAATCTGAATACTTTCTTGTATAATTAATTAGGATGCATGCACATTAAGTCTAATAATAGCTTAGTTCGATTCTGATATATGATGCATGGAAAGTCATCATACAAATCAAATCTCAATAAATAATTCACGGTTAAGACATACATAGAGCACAAAGATATGTAGCACAGGAAGAGACACACCATAGACAGCTAATAACTCAATAAAGAGAAGGTCCTCTCCCACACCCAGCTCTAGTAGCGGGCCGAATGGAATCACCGCCTAACAGAGTAAACACTACATACGGATCTACTACTATACCCATAGCACTAGCATATAAAAACTAATTCGAACTATACTCACGTGCAGATCTCGCAGGTTGTACAGTAGTGGACCACAAAGGTGGAGGAGGAGGAGGAAGGACCTCGGTCTCTGAATCAACATTACTTGAACACATCATTATCCGAATCAAATTATGATAAACACAAATTTCAAAGTACTAAGTACATATAAAAGTAAATATTAAAACGGTCTTTCATGCTCGAATTTGGGAAAGGGCATCAGATTTGAAATCAAGACGTCGACAATTGTAAAGTTGACTTTGTGCTAAAAGTCAACGAACAAAAGTCAACGCTAACATCATCAAATTCAACACTTACGTTATCCGGTCAACACTAACGTCATGATCAACTCTAGTTCGAGTCAGTCAATGGTCTGACGGTTCGGCTCACTATTCTGGTCTGATTAGTTTGGTTCAAGGCTAACTCAGTTTAGTCTGATAGGTCTGATTCGGTCTTGCCTTGATGGTTTAGTTAGGCTTAATGGACCAATTCGATTAGCCTATAAAGCCGGTTCGAGCTTCTTCCTTAATTCCATGGAATTGGGCCCACAGATTTAATTCATCCCAAACACACGCACACACAAGGCACGCTCCTGACCTCTTCTTGCAATCTGAAAAATATGGTTTAATACCTTTGACGGCGACGGTCACCGATAACACTAACGATGACCATAATGGTCATTTCTCGACCAAACACACGAACCCAAGCGTTTTTTAGAAAACTGCCACACAACACGCGCAAGCACGAAACTCATGAGGCTTATCAAAGCGGATTCGAAGGGGAATCGACGGTGGTGCAAAGATATCCAAATAGATCTTCACAAATTTTGAGCAAACAGTGATTTGCGATAAAAGTTTGACGGATGAGTTTTGATCAGGCAGAGAAGAGGAGTCGAAAGGTGGTCTAGGATTAATGAACGATCAGAGCTAGGGGCTTGGTCGAACTTTGATAAGAAAACTCTGGTGAGGGGGTAGTTTATTCAGGGTTTTTTATTTAGGGATTTTCTTAAATACCCAAAGGAATCGGTAAATAGCAAGGTGTGGCCTTACCCTTTCTAGGGTTCACGAATTGATCACCGAGTTTTACCCATTAGTCAAAATGGTCATCAAATTTCTGAAATAACCCTACACTTTTGATTTTAAACAAATTAGCCCACAATCAAATTAGGTTCAACAATTAAAAATCCCAAATTATTAGGGTTTTTTATTTAGGGATTTTCTTAAACTAGGGTTTTAATTTGAGGGGGGAATTGGGGTGTTACAACTCCCTCTTGAATGAAATTTTGACCTCAAAATTTACCTAGATCAAAAAGATATGGATACTAAGCTTTGATGACGGCCTTGAGCTCCCATGTAGCCTCATCATGACCATAATTGTTCCACAAGACCTTGACCATCTTAATGGTCTTTCTTCTGAGAGCCTTCTTATCCTGAGCAAGAATCTCAACTACTTCTTCCTCAAAATGCAAATCTGGATGAATCTCATTTTCCTCCACTGGAATAATATGGAACGTATCAGCACGGTAGCGCCCTAACACTGAGACGTGAAAGACGACATGAATACGCGCAAGCTCAGGTGGTAACTCAAGCTGATAGGCAACTGCTCCAACACAACGGATAATCTGATATAGCCCAATGAAACGAGGACACAGCTTGCCTTTTCGACCAAAACGAAGTACCTTCCTCCACGTAGATACTTTTAAGAAAACTTTATCTCTCACATCTTACTCAATGTCCCGACGTTTCAAATCAGCATAATACTTTTGTCTATCAAAAGCAGATTGGAGCCGATCTCGTATCAATCTGACAGTCTACTTTGCCTCATGAACAATGTCTGGTTCAAACAATTTATGCTCTTTAAGCTCGATCCAGCCAATAGGTGTACGACACTTACGCCTATACAAAGCCTCATATGGTGTCATCTTAATACTGGCCTAGTAACTGTTATTATAGGCAAACTCTAATAATAGCCGGCTAAACCCAAGAAACTTTGGATCTCAGAAACATTCTTGGGCTGCTTCAAGCTCATGATAGCTATAAAGTGTCCATAAGTCATATGTTTCATACACATTCCAACTCTTATTATTACTGTTTTTAAGCACATTTTAGGTATAAGTAGGTGCATGCATGGCATTTTACAGTATTTCTTTGTTTTACCTTGCTTCTATAGATTATTATTTATTTAATAAACAAGAGATACTGTTTTGGTGTATTTTTGTTTGTAGGTACTAACGGATGAAAGAGGGAATCGAGGAGCCGAGGAGTCAAGGCTGGAAGAACAAACCTAGGAGTTGTACTGATGTAGTTCAAGCAGAAGACAGTTGCTGCTGACCGTGCCTCCCACGACAGCCAACTATGGAAGTTGGAGAACCGGAGTGCGATCTATAGAGCTAAAAACATGAATCTATCGCCGGCATCCACTTGATTTTCCGACGTCTGTAGCAGCGGCTAGGACTGCCGAAGCAAAAATCTCAAGATTACTTGCGGCTAAGGCAAACGGGATAAAGTCCATATTCCACACAAAGAAGTCAGATTTTAAAGTAATATTAAAGATGGAAAGCTACTTTAGAGGACTTCTACTTTAAGGAGGACTTAACCTAGTCATTAGTCTATAAATACCCATTGTACTCCTAGTTCAGACCATCTTAGGTTCTATATAGACTTTTCTAGTGTTCTCTGTCGCTGCCATGTTCTAAACTCCACTTGGGTTAGGGTTATGTTGTAAACTAGTTGTGAAACGGTTGTTTTAGGTTTTGAGTTATTTTTCAATAAAATATTCCAAGTTTGCTTAATTTGTGCACTTCATTCTTTCAATTATTCTACACCAGTCAGTTGAGAGAATCCATTTTTCGGGCACAAAAGTGCAAGGCTCAGGAAAGGGTTAAGTACGGTCACAACGTGTTGAGGCGTGACTAACTTGGTTCTACACCAGTCCACAAGTTTCAGTGGCTAAGAGGGATTACAAACCGAGTTGACTAGCCTGTGTTAGGTTTAGGCTGAGATTGCTAGGTATTGCCTACGCCACGTTAGCTTTCGAGCATCCTTACCTAGAAATAGGAGGGATCACTGTCGACTATCTCGTCGAACTTGGAGTATCTGCCAGACTTGCTGCCAGGGTTTATTTCCGTTCCACCTGCCGAGACAGCGAAAGTTGCAGTGGTAGTGACCCGCTGCGGCCGTGTGACAGGGTCGTAGCCTGCCGCCCGCCATACCCGCCGAGACAGCATATCGTGGCAGCACAAAATAACTCTACCTCCACAACACAGTTTCACACTAAGTGGCAGCATAACCCTGCCTGCTCTATCAACCTGATCACCTCATTTATTATTTGTGCTTTACTTTACGTTACTCTTCAATCCAAAAATCAATTCACTTGTGCTTTTATTTCACCTTGTGCAGGGACTACAAAACGAAACAAGTTGTCCAATCCTCGTGGGATTTGACATCTTTTATACTATAACTTGGCAGGAGTGTGCACTTGCGGTCTCATAAAAAAGGAACACCTACACGCCCTACAAGTTTTTGGCGCCGTTACCGGGGATTGGTAACAGCGAATTTCGTTTTTCAATTTCTGCACTTTTTATTTACTTTTTATTTTATATTTATTTTTAATCGAAAAAAAATTACCGTGTCCTTTGCAAGTGTATGACCAGGGCCAACCCTAAAGGAAATCTCCTCATTTACGACGATCTCGAACGTGAAACGAGAAGGATAAAGAAGGAGCTTAGGGAAGTTCTTAAGAGAAACAAAGAAGACAAGGGAAAAGCAAAGGAAGAAACAATGGTAAACGAGGACCCACCAAATGATGCCGCAAACGGCAGGGGCAGGCAGCAAGACTTGCCGCCCAGAGGTCCGCAAGACCTACCACGGCAGGATCCCCCTGATCTGCCCAGGCAACCCCAGCCCGCTCGAACTACCAGAGAATACCTTGAGCATGACTTCCGAGGGTTCGACCCAATAGTGACGGAACCTGACATAGGGGCGGACCACTTTGAATTAAAGCACGTCATGTTCAACATGATAAACACACTAGGGCACTTTGGAGGGACTGCCACAGAAGATGCTCAGTAGCATTTATGAGGATTCCTAGACATTTGCTGAGCATTTAAGATACATGGGGTTCACCAGGATGTACTACGGCTGAGGCTATTTCCTTATTCACTGAGGGATAGGGTGAAACAGTGGTTGAATAACCAGCCAGTCGGATCTTTTAATACATGGACGGAGCTCTGCAAAGATTTTCTAGACCGTTTCAGCCTGTCCAATGTCACTTATAGGCTGCAGAATGAGATCACGACCTTTAGACAAGGGGATGACGAGTCGATGTACGAGGCATGGGAGAGGTACCAACAGATATTGAATAACTGTCCGCTACATGGTTTACCAGCTTGGAATCAGATATCTATATTCTATAACGGGGTTAACTACCTAACTCGGATGATTATAGATGCCTCGGTCAATGGGATCATCCTAGACAGACCTCCAGAGGAAGCACTGCGGCTTCTGAACATAGCCGCTAAAAATGATTACAAGTACACGATAGCCCGCGGAGGCGGCACAAGGCGACCAACCACTGCAAATGAGGTAGAAGCCTCAGAATCTGTTAACGCCTGCCTTGACACACTAACGGAGCTGGTGATGAAGATTGTGCAGCCCCCTGGTAAGGTCTATGAAGTAAAAGCTGTTGAGCCAATCTGTGAAGACTGTGGTGGCAACCATGATTCCGCCGACTGTGTCGAATCTGCTAATTATATGGGAGGATATGAGAGGAATAGCAGACCCACTCAGAATAACTACAACCCATGATGGAAGAACCATCCCAACTTCTCGTGGAGCAACCCCAGATCTGCTGCAAACCTATCACAGCAACGAGGGGACTATCAACAGAACCTGCCACGACAACTATCACCACAACAGGATACAAACACTTCCTCCTTAGGATCTACTCTGCATACTTTCATGTCCCATACTAAAGATTTCATTTTAATACAAATAAATTCATTGATAAAAATGAATCTTTCATGTATAGGACTGAAAGCAGAATGAACAACCAAGAGGCAGCTTTAAAAAATCTGAAGACGCAGTTCGGGAAATTTGCTCAGCTCATCAGCACAAGGCCAATGGGTGGATTACCCAGTGACACTGAATTAGCAAAAGGAAAATCCCTTGAACAGTGTAAGGTCGTAACAACCCAAAGCGGGGTAACACTACAGGACCCATCCATGCCCACTGCAAGAGAAACAGTGTCTACCGAACCAGTCCGACCTACCGAACAATCTGTTGCGGCAGCACCAGAACAAGAATCAGGAGACAACACCAGAAATGAACAGACATAACATGAACCAGCTACACAGAATAGGATGCCATGCAAAGAAAAAACTGTCAACCTTGTACCTCTACCACCATTTTTCTAGAGACTGAAGAAACAAAAGCAAGAGATGTAGTATAAAAGGTTCCTGGATGTGCTAAAGCAAGTCAAAATCAACCTTCCACTAATAGAGTTGATTGAACAAATGCCCAGCTATGCCAAGTTCCTGAAAGATATGGTATCCAAAAGAACAAGGATTGGGAAATTTGAAACAGTGGCAGTAACGGAAGGATGCATGGCTATGCTGCACAATAAAGCACCGCCCAAACAGAAAGATCCAGGTAGCTTTATAATCCCTTGTAAAATAGGCAGCAACCACTCCGTACGAGCATTATGTGACCTAGGGGCAAGCATAAATTTAATGCCCAAATCTGTCTTCCAGAAACTAGGGATAGGAGACGCCCACCCAACAACGGTGATGCTTCAGCTGGCTGACAAAACTTATATACAACCGGAAGGAAAATTGAGGGCATCCTAGTATAGGTGGATAAATTTATTTTTCCTGTCGATTTCTTGGTGTTGGATTGTGAAGCATATGAAAAAGCACCAATAATACTGGGGCGGCCTTTCCTTGCTACGGGCAGAACACTGATCAATGTGAAAAAAAGGTGAACTCACAATGAGGATAGACGATCAACAAGTAAAACTGAATGTTTACCAATCCATGAGACAGGCTGAAGATTCAGAAGAATGCCAGCTAATGGATGTTGTCTCAGAGTTCAACCTTGACGACAACAGACCCTGCCTACAGCAGGACTGCCCAGGCAGCAAACTCGGCAGCTGCCATGGCAGCCATTTAGAAAGCTGCCCGGAAGATGAGCAATGCAATAAGTGGACGGAGCAGGAAATAGAAGAACAGGAAGAGGCATACTGGATAACAAACAGACCAGGTAAGTACTTTGAACCTCTGAATTACACAGAAAAGGGAGGCAAGATGTTCAAACCATCCACCGAACAACCTCCTACTCTCGAGTTAAAAGCCTTACCTGCACAGCTTAAATATGTTTTCCTAGGACCTAATGATACATTGCCAGTTATAATTTCTTCCAAGTTGCAGCCTAAACAGGAACAACAATTGACTGCGCTGTTGCGGCAACATAGGAAGGTGATAGGCTGGACCATTGCAGATATAAAGGGAATCAGCCCTGCCATTTGCATGCATAAAATCCAACTTGAGCAGGACCAAAAACCAACTGTGGACGCCCAAAGGAGATTAAATGAAGCCATGAGAGAAGTTGTCAAAAAGGAAATCATCAAGTGGCTAGATGCTAGAATCATATATCCAATCTCAAACAGCGAATGGGTAAGCCCGGTACAATGTGTACCAAAGAAAGGTGGAATAACTGTGGTAAGCAATGATAATAATGAATTAATCCCAACTCGAACAGTAACTGGTTGGCGAATATGCATGGATTACCACAAGTTAAATAAATAAACAAAAAAAATATCGTTTTTCGTTACCTTTTATTGATCAAATGCTTGACCGCCTTGCTAGCAAACACTTCTATTGCTTTTTGGATGGATATTTAGGGTAACCCCAAATTGCCATCGCACCAGAGGACCAGGCCAAAACAACCTTCACTTGACCATTTTTCGGGCACTTCATTCTTTAAATTATTCTACACCAGTCAGTTGAGAGAATCCATTTGTCGGGCACGAAAGTGCAAGGCTCTCGAAAGGGTTAAGTATGATCACAACGTGCAGAGGCGTGACTAACATGGTTCTAAACCAGTCCACAAGTTTCAGAGGCTAAGAGGGATTACAAACCGAGTTGACTAGCCTGTGTTAGGTTTACGATGAGATTGCTAAGTATTGCCAACATCACGTTAGCTCTCGAGCATCCTTACCTAGAAATAGGAGGGATCGCTGTCGACTATCCCGCCGAACTTGGAGTATCTGCCAGACTTGCCGCCAAGACTTATTTCTGTTCCACCTACCGAGACAGCAAAAGTTGCAGTGGTAGTAACCCGCAGCGGCCGCGTAATAGGGTCGTAGCCTGCCGCCCGCCATACCCGTCGACGCAGCATATTGTGGCAGTACAAAATAACTCTACCTTCACAACGCAGTTTCACACTAAGTGGCAGCATAACCATGTCTGCTCTATCAACCTAATCACCTCATTTGTTATTTGTGCTTTACTTTATGTTACTCTTCAATCCAACAATCGATTCACTTGTGCTTTTATTTTACCTTGTGCAGGGACTACTAAACAAGTTGTCTAATCCTTGTGGGATTCGACATCTTTTATACTATAACTTGGCAGAAGTGTGCACTTGCGCTCTCACAAAAAGGGAACACCTACACGCCCTACAATAGCCCAAATCTTCTTCGGATCGATCTGAATACCCTCAGTAGAAACTATATGTCCCAAAAACATAACCTCTTAGAGCTAAAACTCACAATTGCTAAATTTTCCATAAAGATATTTCTCCCTCAGAGTCTGCAATACAATCCTGAGATGTTCCTTATGCTTAGTATCGAATTTAGAATATGCCAGTATGTCATCAATGAAAACCACAACGAACGGGTCCAAGTAGGGTTAAAATACATAATTTATCATGTCCATAAATGTGGCAGAGGCATTAGTCAATCTGAAAGGCATCACAAGAAATTCGCAATTTCCGTAACGAGTTTAGAAAGCTGTTTTGAACACATCAGAATCCTTAACCTTGAGTTGGTAGTAATTAGATCTCAAGTATGTCTTAGAAAACATCGTAGCTCCCTGGAACTGATCAAAGAGATCATTAATACGAGGGGAGGGATATTTATTCTTGATCGTCAACTTATTCAGCTTTTGATAATCGATACACAACTGAAGCGTCTCATCCCATCCTTCTTTTTGAAAAACAGAACATGAGCTCCCAATGGAGAAACAATAGGTCGAATAAAACCCATGTCTAGTAATTCTCGCAAATGTATCTTCAACTTTTTAAGTTCTTTTGGCGTCATAGACATAGGAGTTGTACCTGGGTAAACCTCGATGCCAAACTCAACCTTGTCACGTTTTTGCGGTACACCAGGCAATTCTTTCAAGAGTACATTCGGAAAGTCTCTCACAACCTGAATCTTCTTAATTCCTTAATCACATTGTCTTGGATCAAGAATGTAAGCAAGGTAGGCAATGGACCCCTTCTTGATGATATTCTCGGCTTTGAGAGCCGATATCACATTAGACAAAAAACCTCTACACTCTCCAATAAGAATTACCCCATAATCATCGGAAGTTTTCAGAGTTTACCTTTTCTTTTCACGGTCCATATTGACTCGGTGTGCAGATAATCAGTCCATACCGTGAATAAGATCAAACTCACCAAAGGGTAACTCCATCAAATTGTCCAAAAGAATTACCCACCAAACTATGTATGCTAACATTAGCAGATAGTAGTGTCCTCAACAAGAATTTCAAGTCCCCTAAATACAGAACTCGCAACATACGAGTGAGTCGAACCATTATTAAGAAGTGCAAAATATAAAATAGAATGAATAGAAAAGGTACCAGCAATGATGTCTGGTAGAATGAACCAACTCTGGCTGTCTCGCCCCTGATCCAATTGATCCTCTACTCTGAGCAGGCCTACCCCTACCAGTAGTACCTGTAGACTTCTATGAGTGCTTGGCGAAAGGGTGGAAAATGTATTAGAAATGTATGGAAACAGTGCCAAGTGAGAGTCTTTTGCGTGCAAGTATACACAGTGTGCAAGTAATATAGTAGTGAGTTTAGTATCATCTCCACAGAAATTGGCCAAGAGTTGAATGATTTGAACGTTTACTTTTCAAGGGGAAGAGTGTTGATTGATTTGGGAGTTGTTTGAAAATGATTTAAAAGAAAAGAAAATTAGAATGAAACAACATTGGCAAGGAGGGTGTCAATAGGTGATGGGAGTTGGCAAGGGATGCCTAGTTTTCACGCTATTCATGCCATGTCAGCCTTTAATAATGTAGTGCATTGGCGTCATTTCACGAGCAGATTCAAAGTTGGCAATGCCTCTTTCGATGGTCAATGCCCGAAATTAACCATGTAAAAACCTTTATATTTCTATAGTGATGTTTTTTCATAAATCAATTTGATTAAGTCCCAATCTATACTCCTAAGGGTAGATTCACTTCAGAAGTAAGCTCATGATTGAACATCTTTTTTCGAAGCATCTCGCCTTAGTATCTGGAAACAGATCGTTGCCCCCTAAGTCTGTTAAGATATTAAGGTTCAATAAGCCAACAATACCAGCTTTAGCTTGGCACAATTTTGATAAAAATTGAAGAACATGTCAGATAGGGAAAATGATGCAGAAACATTTCGATTATTAAAATCTAAACATAAAAACAACGTTCAATGAAAACATACCCCACCAACTATTAAATTAGTTCATGGTGAGGGTATCAACCAAAAAACCTTTAACGTTTTGCAAACACATCATCATTTAAAAGAAAATAAAAACTAAACAAAGAGAATGGGCGAGAAGAGAGTCTCTCGATGCAGCCCTTCAAGGTCCAACTCTAGGATCTCGATCAAGTAGGTCGAACCACGTCTTCTTGGTGTAGTCAATCATCGATGGATCTTTTAATCTATGATCGATGCTCAAATGCTTGCTTGATCGTTCTTTAAATAGGCATGCAAGAATGACCTAGGATAAGCTTTTAAGTTTGAATTTTTAATGCTTGAGGGATAAGGGATGTGATCTTCTTATCTAAATTTTGAATGTGAGCTGATCAGGTTAGGGACGACGTCATCTGCCGTCACTGCTTCACCAACCAAGCTTGGCATTATTTTTTTGGGTTCAACAGTTACATGGTCAGGCATCAAATTCCTATTCTCTACCAACCGGTGCTTTGGCAATATTTGGTCCATCTGTGCCAACAACATCTTGGCATTCTCTCTAGCATTCTTTCCTTCCTGCGCTACTGTGTTCTGCCAACCGCAATGCCAAACCTGCAAAAATGCCAACAAAACAACTCTTCACACTGGCATAGGAAAAATTCCTAACACCTTATGCAAATGCATGAAATTAACAACTAAATGTACTCAAAAGCAAGCAAAGGCATTGTAAAATAGGTATAAAAATTAGTACTTTTGAAGAGTCAACAAATATAACCCCCTCGTCCCGGTCTGGCCGGATGATCGGTCCGAGTTGGCTAAACAGGGAAAACCGAAGCGAAACCCGTTAAGGTTCCCCCTCGGTTAGCAACCCTAGAAAATTTCTTTTATTTTAGTCTTGTCTAAAGGTATATTATATCCTAAGTGATCACCTCAGCGGAAAACATCAAGAAAGAAGCACATTATAACCTCAACCCACACCTCAAACAGTCCATTTTACACTCTCAGGGCAGGCCGTATCGATACACCAATCAAGGGTATCGATACGCCTTGACTAAGTCAACACCCTTCAGTCAACACAGGAAGACCGTATCAATACAACCCTTGAGCGTATCGATACGCCCTTCTCGGTCAACATCTCGTGGTCAACGAGATAAAACCGTACCGATACGCCTCAACCCCGTACCGATACGCCAAAAACTCACCAAATTCTCAGAATTCTAGTGAGCAAAGAGCGTATCGATACACCCCCGTGTATCGGTACGCCAAGCCAAAACTGAGTCCTGCAGGCAAGACCGTATCGATACGGCCCTTAGGCGTACCGATACGCCCTGCACTGCAAGTCTCCAAATTTCAGCAAAACCACACAAGACCCAAACTCTAGATGCATATTAGGACTTCCCTAGCCACATACAACCATTCATGCCACATACTACAACCAAGAATTAGCATATAGGACAATTTAGATGAACCATAACACATGTATATATCATGGCATTCACATAAGGGATAGATTTTGCATAAATAGGCATGCTTAAAGCTCAAAAGGCCAAAATGGCACAAGTTATCACAAAAAGGTTTGCATACACAACCAAAGCAACATAAAACATCTAAGGCATGGCCTCATCAACACAAGCATTCATCAAAACATAACATGGTTTACAAATCCAAGCAAAAACATAAACATCAACAACATCTATGAGTCATACAACGCTCATACAAAACACATAGTAGCCCCATTGCTAAACTACTACTTTATTTACTAAGTCATACTTGAGCAACTACAAAGCTTGGAATGCCCCTTCACCTTGCTCCTTGCTAACTCCAAGCTACTGATCTGCATTGTCGAAAACGAGAGCGTAAGCTAGAAGCTTAGTGAGGATGCTCTAAAAACCAAAACAACGACAATGCAGGGTTCAAGCATGCAATGCTTACATCACACACAACATACATAGGCATCAATATGGCAACCTAGCTAGCAAGTCAAGAGTCAATAATATGGCATCTTACATCATATTAAGCTCAATAATATAAATCAAATATCTCAACATCATAATCATATGAACAAGTATATTGGCCACTATTAGTTTACTCGGATGTGCGGATTTACTCTCAACAACAATATTACCTCGGTGGGATTACACTCATCACCGGACCTTGCATGGGTGGGATTCCACTCATCACCACATGCCCTACGGATGGGATTCCATTCATCATCACGTATATATATAAATAATTTCCGGTGGAATATTACATCACCGTACTCCTCCTTGATGACTCAACGCCATCAAGGCCACGCACGAATTTGACTCAAACGTGTGCACACTAATCCTAATGATCGATCATTTACACCTGGTAAGTTAACTAGTGCCAATTTCTTTTAAACCACATCACAACAACCATCATTTATATCATACAACCATCATCACACATAACAATGTATACACATACAAAGTCAATTCATACTTCACAAGATCGATATAGGCATAGGTATCTAAAACTCATTAACAAACAAGAAGTTAAACTACCAATTTAACCTCTACCTTGGAATGGCCTACCAAGCTCATTCCAATACCTCCACTACAACACACTTGAACCAACTTTAAAACAATTTAAAGTTTTACTCACCACCCTTCCTTAGCAAACCAAGCAAGCAAGTCAAGCCTCCTCATTTCCCGGATTCGATCTCGATCCTTCCCCGATGTTTCCTCTTGCTTCTAGCCAATCAAAACATAAATATTACTCACCAAATCAAAGCTAAACTCAGCCACAATCCCAACTTACAAATACAAGCCAAACCTTCACAATTTCAACCCCAAACTAACCACACAATTCACATTTTCGTGCTCCTCAAATACACAGCTGAAAATCATACTTTCCAACACCCAAATGACATCTAAAAGCTTCCAAAACACTTCCCTAATAACCCTATACCATCAGCCCTTCAATTCAACACTAAAACACATCAAAAACTCGACTTTTGACACTTTGAAAAATACCCCAAAGACCCACTTCGGGATTTTTCCCAAATCCATCCATTTTAAGATATTAAGTGTCTTTAGGTGATATTAATTCAAAACCCAACTCAACAAATCAAAAACAAATGAAAACCCCATTAAAATCCAAACTTTCCTTAAACTTGAAATTTTAAAAAGATGATAGTTTTCAAATCTAAGACCATGAAAATGATAAGGATGATGAGGAGAGTTGAGAAATGGAATTACCTTTGAAAATGCTCTTGAATAGATGAATAAATCAAATGGAATAGTAACTTGGCTTGAGAGGGTTTTGGGTTTCTCCTTTTCACGTTGGAAAGAGATGGGGGGAAAAGAAGATAGCTTTTCTCTTTTCTTTTCTTTTTTTGATTCAAAAAGGATGTCTTCAATATTTCAACTTATTTACGAAAACGCCACTCTTAAATTTTTAAATCTCATTTAACTCAAAATTAAGGCCTAATTAAATTAAACCAATTTGATGGCTCGAACCAACACACGCCTAACTCCTAACCCCAAAATACGGGTGTTACAACTCTCTCCCACTTAAGGAATTTCGTCCCCGAAATTACCTGACTGAAAGAGATAAGGAAACTGCCTTTCCATATCCTCCTTCCTCTCCCAAGTGGCCTCGTCCACCCCTTGACGTTGCCACCGCACTTTCACTAACTCAATCGATCTACCCCGCAACACCTTACTGTCAGAAGCTAGGATCTCCACTGGTTCTTCCTCATAAGTCAAATACGGATTTAATTCAATCTCTTCTACAGGCATAACATGTGATGGATCTGACCTATACTTACGGAGCATCGAAACATGAAATACATCGTGTATCTTCTCTAGCTCGGATGGCAAACGCAACTGATAAGCAACTGGGGAAACCCTCTTCACAATCTCATACGGTCCTATGTACCTAGGACTCAACTTCCCCTTTCGGCCAAATCTAATTACTTTCTTCCACGGAGACACTTTCAAGAACACCTTCTCACCCACTGAGAACTCAACTTCCTTCCTCTTCAAGTCGGCATAGGACTTTTGCCTATCTGAAGCTGCCTTTAAGCGATCGCAAATCAATTTCACCTTGTCGGTTGTCCCCTTAAGCAAATCCGGCATAGGTAACAACTTCTGTCCCACTTCGGCCCAACAAACTGGAGTTCTACACTTTCTACCATACAAGGCCTCATACGGAGCCATCTGAATGCTCGACTGAAAACTATTATTGTAAGCAAACTCGACTAGAGGCAAGTGCTTCCCCCATGTACCTTGAAAATCAATGATGCAACAATGCAACATATCCTCTAAGATCTGTATAACCCTCTCTGACTGACCATCTGACTGTGGATGATAAGACGTGCTAAAATTCAAACGGGTACCCAAAGCTGTATGCAGACACTCCGAAAACCGAGCTGTAAACCTCGGATCTCTATCGGACACAATAGACTTCGGCACACCATGCAGTCTAACAATCTCACCAATGTACAGATCGACCAATCTATCTAATGTATAAGTCGTATTGACTGCCAAGAAGTGAGCACACTTCGTGAAACGATCTAATATAACCCAAACTGAGTTCTTCTTCGTAGGAGTCAAAGGCAAACCCGAAACAAAATCCATGGTAACATTCTCCCATTTCCACTCCGGAATTCTCAACGGTTGCAACAAACCTGAGGGAACCTGATGTTCCGCCTTCACTCTCTGACACACCATACACTTGCTCACGAAGTCGGCTACATCTCTCTTCAAACCAACCCAAAAGTACTCATTCTTCAAATCGCGGTACATCTTCGTACTTCCAGGATGCATAGCAAACGGACTACTGTGTGCTTCAGTCAAGATCGTACGTCTCAAGTCACTGTCTTCTGGCACAACTATCCTATTTTTGAAATACAAGACCCCATCGGTACTGAAACTGTAGTCTGAGGGTCTACCCTCGGCTAAATCTTGCATGTGAGGTGCCAAAGATCTATCTAAGAGCTACTTCTCCCTAATTAACTAACCTAGAGTAGGTCTAACCTGAAGCTCGGATACCAAGCCACCATCTCCGGACAAGCTCAATCTAGCAAACATGGCTCTCAAATCTACAGCTACCTTTCTACTCAAGGCATCGACCACTACATTGCCCTTACCCGGATGGTACTCAATCGTAAGATCATAATCTTTTTGCAACTCTAACCACCTACATTGTCTGAGATTCAAATCTCGCTGAGTCATGATGTACTTCAAACTCTTGTGATTCGTGTATACTGTGCATTTCTCACCGTACAAATAATGTCGCCAAATCTTCAGAGCAAACACAACTGCGGCTAACTCTATGTCATGGGTCGAATAGTTACGCTCGTGAGTCTTCAACTGTCTTGAGGCATAAGCCACCACTCTCTTGTCTTGCATGAGAACACAACCTAGGCCTACATAGGAAGCATCACTGTAAACTACATAGTCTTTCCCAGACTCAGGCTGAATCAAGATCGGTGCTTGGGTCAAAGCTTCTTTCAACTTCTCAAAGGCTATCTGTCTTGCATCTGACCACTCAAACTGAACACTCTTCTGAAGCAACTGTGTCAATGGAGCGGCTAACTTCGAGAAACCTTCTACGAATCTTCTATAATATCCAGCTAAGCCTAGAAAGCTACGCACCTCTGTTACTGACTTCGGTTTCTTCCACTCAACAATGGCCTCTATTTTCTTCGGATCAACTCTAATCCCATCGGCAGACACTACATGCCATAGGAAGACTACCTCCCGGATCCAGAACTCACACTTGCTCAACTTTGCATACAACTGATTATCTAACAAAGTCTTCAAAACCAGTCTCAAGTGTCGGTCGTGGTCTTCCTCGGTACGCGAATACACCAAGATGTCATATATAAAAACAACTACAACCCGATCTAGGTACTGATGAAAAATCTTATTCATCATATCCGTGAAAGCAACCGGTGCGTTAGTCAACCCAAAAGGCATGACTAAAAACTCATAGTGACCATATTTAGTCCTAAAGGTCGTCTTCGGTACATCAACCACTCTTACCTTTAGCTGGTAGTAACCTGATCTCAATTCAATCTTCGAAAAGACTGATGCCCCTCTCAACTGGTCAAACAAATCATCAATTCTCGGCAATGGATACTTATTCTTCACGGTTAACTGATTCAACTGTCTGTAATCTATACACATTCTCATGCTTTCATCTTTCTTCTTTACAAACAAAATTGGAGCGCCCCAAGGCGAAGAACTAGGTCGAATGAAGCCTCTATCTTTCAATTCTTGCAAATGAGTCTTCAACTCTTTCAGTTCTTTCGGCGCCATGCGATACGGAGCAATCAAAACAGGAGCTGAATATGAATATGTCTCTATAGTAAACTATACCTCTCTATCAGGTGGTAAACCCGGCAACTCTTCCAGAAACACACTAGGAAAGTCACACACTGTCTGAATGTCTTGAGGTCTAACCTCACTCATGTTTAGATTCATTACATAGGCCAAATATACTTCGCAGCCCATCTCGACTAATCTCTTAGCCTCTAGAACTAAAACTACATTGGATAAGAACTTCACGTTCTCACCCACTACCACTATCTCATAATCATCCGCGAGTCTCAAAGAAATCCTCTTAGTCTCAAAGTCTATCCTAGCTCTATGCTCAATGAGCCAGTCCATACCCAAAATTACATCAAAGCCATAGAAAGGTAGCTTCATCATATCTACTGGAAACACATGTCCCTGAACCATCAGCGGACACCTTCTGTACATCTTTCTAACTACTACCGTATCCGCGAAGGAACTAGTAACACTAACTCCTACCTCTAATATTTCACGAGGCAATTTCAACAACTTTGCATGCTCACTCATTATATAAGAATGTGTAGACCCGGAGTCAATCAAAGAAAGCAAACCCAAAGACTGTATCGAGAAGTTACCTGCGATCACATCTGTGTCATGCTAATCCCCACGCTGAGCGTAAACTCTGGCCTGACCTCCGCCCTCTGGCTGGACTGCAACTACATGCGCTAAGTTCCTCTGGCCATCATTCCTCGGCTGGAAGTTACCTCTACCGCGCCCGCGGCCTCTCTGAAAGTTATTTGCTCTAGCAGGAGCCTGAGCTGGTGCCTGTCCCACCTGATGTGGACAGTCACGCCTAATATGATCTCTAGCTCCAGAACCCCAACACGAGTGGAAATTTCCCCAACACTCACCGATGTGGTTCCTCCCGCAACTAGCACATGTGGGCAACCTCCCACCAGTCCTCTGGCCCTGTTGGCCCCTACCGTGGTTACCTCCACCACGTCTATGGTCATAGTGATGCCGGTTGTCCCGATGCCTCTTGGCATCACCTCTATAAAAGTCACTAGATCTCTTCCCAGAACTAGAACCACCAGATCGTTTGGTCGAGCCCAAACTGTGCTCCAGGTCCTTGGCCTTGGAGACCAAGACATCAAAATCTGTGTAGTCCGAAGCTAGAGTGTATCTCTTGATTTCTTCATTAAACCCATAGCGGAAACGGTTACAACGTTCCACTTCAGTAGGAACAAGCTCGGATGCATACTTACACAGCCTGACAAATCTGATCTCATAATCTGTCACAGTCATACTCCCCTGAAGCAAAGCCATAAATTCCCTCTTCTTCTCATCGAGATATCGAGGACCCAAATATTTCTTACGGAATGCTGACTCGAAGAATTCCCAAGTGATCACAGTCTCTTCCATACCCGTAGTGATGGTGACCCACCAAGTGTAGGCATCACCCTGAAGCAAAGACTCAACACACCCTAACTTGCGTCCCCCGGTGCATCCCATCTGTGACAAGATACGGACGGTCTTCTCTAACCACATCTCAGACCTCTCCAGTGTCGACCCTCTGAACTCTTCACCTTCCAAACTACGGAGTCTCTCTAATGGCAAACCAGTACCCTCTCCCTGGGGTTGTGCCACTGCCTGACCCCAAGCCACTGCAGCCTGGAAAGCCCCGGCTATCGCCTGAACTAGGGGAGCTAAATCTATTTCGGCCGGTCCTTGGCCAACTTGAGGTCCAACACCCTCGGCTCCCGCCTCAACTCCCTCTTGATGAGGAGGAGAAGGAGGAGGTTGAGGAGCCTGCGCCCCTCCAATCTGCTCAACTCCCGGAGCTTTTGCCCGTGGTTCCGGCTGAACCATCCTAGGCCTCCCTCGTGGTCTCATGATACAGCTAGCAAGATAATAACTACAACAAACAAAACATAGAAGGATTAAGTTAGCAAAGGCAAGGGTCTAACTGTGCTCAAGTATTTTCCTTTACAAAACCTTTTTAAATTAAGTAATAGTAGCAATGGGAACTCGACACTATACCAAACACAACAAATCATGCTTCCAAACATCGTATGAACGATCAAACAACAAGAATACATAGCATAGTATACACCGAGACATAACAACTGCTTAACACATCAAGCTTACTTCACTTACCTGCCTGAGGTCTAGGTAACCTCAGGCTCTGATACCAACAAATGTAACCCCCTCGTCCCGGTCTGGCCGAATGACCGGTCCGAGTAGGATACACGGGGAAAACCGAAGCGAAACCCGTTAAGGTTCCCCCTCGGTTAGCAACCCTAGAAAATTTCTTTAATTTTATTTTTGTCTAAAGGCATATTAATTCCTAAGTGATCACGTCAGCGGAAAACATCAAGAAAGAAGCACATTCGAACCTCAACCCACACCTCAAACAGTCCCTTTTACACTCACAGGGCAGGCCGTATCGATACACCAATCAAGGGTATCGATACGCCTTGACTAAGTCAACACCCTTCAGTCAACACAGGAAGACCGTATAGATACAGCCCTTGAGCGTATCCATACGCCCTTCTCGGTCAACATCCCGTGGTCAATGAGATAAAACTGTACCGATACGCCTCAACCCCGTACCGATACGCCAAAAACTCACCAAATTCTCAGAATTCCAGTGAGCAAAGAGCGTATCGATACACCCCCGTGTATCAGTACGCCAAGCCAAAACTGAGTCCTGCAGGCAAGACCGTATCGATACCGCCCTTAGGCGTACCGATACGCCCTGCACTGCAAGTCTCCAAATTTCAGCAAAACCACACAAGACCCAAACTCTAGATGCATATTAGGACTTCCCTAGCCACATACTACAACCAAGAATTAGCATACAGGACAATTAAGATGAACCATAACACATGTATATATCATGGCATTCACATAAGGGATAGATTTTGCATAAATAGGTATGCTTAAAGCTCAAAAGGCCAAAATGGCACAAGTTATCACAAAAAGTTTTGCATACACAACCAAAGAAACATAAAACATCTAAGGCATGGCCTCATCAACATAAGCATTCATCAAAACATAACATGGTTTACAAATCCAAGCAAAAACATAAACATCAACAACATCTATGAGTCATACAATGCTCATACAAAACACATAGTAGCCCCATTGTTAAACTACTACTTTATTTACTAAGTCATACTTGAGCAACTACAAAGCTTGGAATGACCCTTCGCCTTGCTCCTTGCTAACTCCAAGCTACTGATCTGCATTGTCGAAAATGAGAGCGTAAGATAGAAGCTTAGTGAGGATGCTCTAAAAACCAAAACAATGACAATGCAGGGTTCAAGCATGCAATGCTTACATCACACACAACATACATAGGCATCAATATGGCAACCTAGCTAGCAAGTCAAGAGTCAATAATATGGCTTCTTACATCATATTAAGCTCAACAATATAAATCAAATATCTCAACATCATAATCATATGAACAAGTATATTGGCCACTATTAGTTTACTCGGATGTGCGGATTTACTCTCAACAACAACATTACCTCGGTGGGATTACACTCATCACTGGACCTTCCATGGGTGGGATTCCACTCATCACCACATGCCCTACGGATGGGATTCCATTCATCATCACGTATATATATAAATAATTCCCGGTGGAATATTACATCACCGTACTCCTCCTTGATTACTCAACGCCATCAAGGCCACGCGCGAATTTGACTCAAACGTGTGCACACTAATCCTAATGATCGATCATTTACACTCGGTAAGTTAACTAGTGCCAATTTCTTTTAAACCACATCACAACAACCATCATTTATATCATACAACCATCATCACACACAACAATGTACACACATACAAAGTCTATTCATACTTCACAAGATCGATATAGGCATAGGTATCTAAAACTCATTAACAAACAAGAAGTTAAACTACCAATTTAACCTCTACCTTGGAATGGCCTACCAAGCTCATTCCAATACCTTCACTACAACACACTTGAACCAACTTTAAAACAATTTAAAGTTTTACTCACCACCCTTCCTTAGCAAACCAAGCAAGCAAGTCAAGCCTCCTCAATTCCCGAATTCGATCCCGATCCTTCCCCGATGTTTCCTCTTGCTTCTAGCCAATCAAAACAAAAATATTACTCACAAAATCAAAGCTAAACTCAGCCACAATCCCAACTTACAAACACAAGCCAAACCTTCACAATTTCAACCCCAAACTAACCACACAATCACATTTTCGTGCTCCTCAAATACCCAGCTGAAAATCATACTTTCCAACACCCAAATGACATCTAAAATCTTCCAAAACACTTCCCTAATAACCCTATACCATCAGCTCTTCAACCCAACACTAAAACACATCAAAAACTCGACTTTTGACACTTTGAAAAATGCCCCAAAGACCTACTTCGGGATTTTTCCCAAATCCATCCATTTTAAGATATTAAGTGTCTTTAGGTGAGATTAATTCAAAACCCAACTCAATAAATTAAAAACAAATGAAAAACCCATTAAAATCCAAACTTTCCTTAAACTTGAAATTCTAAAAAGATGATAGTTTTCAAATCTAAGACCATGAAAATGATGGGGATGATGAGGAGAGTTGAGAAATGGAATTACCTTTGAAAATGCTCTTGAATAGATGAAGAAATCAAATGGAATAATAACTTGGCTTGGGAGGGTTTTGGGTTTCTCCTTTTCACGTTGGAAAGAGATGGGGGGAAAAGAAGATAGCTTTTCTCTTTTCTTTTCTTTTTGACTCAAAAAGGGTGCCTTCAATATTTTAACTTATTTACGAAAATGACACTCTTAAATTTTTAAATCTCATTTAACTCAAAATTAAGGCCTAATTAAATTAAACAAATTTGATGGCTCGAACCAACACACGCCTAACTCCTAACCCCAAAATACGGGTGTTACAACAATACCCAAAGCAAAACATCTACCATTACCTCTCCCACCAACAGGAGTCAATACAGATGCCTAAGACTGGCTCGAAACATAATTAGATGAGGGTGTAAGAGGACAATTCCTAAAGAGATGCTCAAAAAAACCACATCAAAAACAAGCTCATTCTACCTTCTATACTTTCTAGCATGCCACTTCTTGCAAAAGGAACACTATAGCACCCCAAGAGAACTAGTCGAACCTTCGGTACTAACGGTTAGAACTGTAGAAGTCACTAGTCTAGCTCTGGAATAACCTTGATGATCGAACTCATCTCTAGCCCTCTTCCTAGATTGAATCCCTTGACTATGTTGAACCGATGCGGTCGATTGCTTCTTAGCTCGATTGGTACCTTGATATTCTTGTTGTTTCTTAAGTGCCTCAATCCGCTCAGTAGTTCTAGCCTGATGAGTAATCTCTTTATACATTGTATCTTGATGCAAGGCAACACTAGTCTTAACCGATAGTCGTAGACCTTTCAGAAACCAGTCATACTTTTCTTTCTCAGTGGTAAAAAACCTCGGGGCATACTAGATCAGACTCATAAACTCTATCTCATAATCATTTACTATCATGTCATTCTGCTCCAAGTTCATAAAATTGTCTCGGTACTTATCTAAATACTCTGCTCCCACATATCAATCTTAGAATGACTGTCCAAAATACTCCCATGAGATCTAACTGGCTGAAACATCACTTTACTATGCTTCCCACCAATTTTGGGCTTCACTCTTCAATAGTGATACAACAGCCATCAAGTTCCGATCGGTGGGATATTCCATCTCAACAAACAAATGATGAAGTTTCTTCAGCCAATACTCTACATCAACCGGATTCGTACTTGTCTTCTCCTCAAACATAGTCATCTCGATAGTGAAAAACTCGGTAGATATGGGTTTCCTCACACCCCCAGACTGGCAGAGGTAACGAAGCAACTCTTTATGCATTGTAACAGTGTACTCCACCAAAGGCAAATGTTTCTCCCACGAACCCTGAAACTCAATCACGCAGCACCTCAACATATCCTCCAACACCTGGATAACACGCTCAGGCTGTCCATCCGACTGCGGATGATAAGATGTACTGAAATTCAACCGTGTACCCAAAGCCTGATGCAAACACTGCCAGAAACGCGATGTAAACCTCGGATCTCTATCCGACACAACCGACTTTGGCACACCATGCAGCCGCACAATCTCAGTAATGTACAGCTCCGCCAGCTTATCCAAAGTGTACGTAGTATGCACAGGCAAGAAATGCGCACACTTCGTCAGGCGATCCACAATCACCCACACCGAATTCTTCTTCGATGGCGACAAAGGCAAACCAGACACGAAGTCCATGGTAATCCTCTCCCACTTCCACTCAGGAATCCTCAACGGTTGCAACAACCCTGAAGGAAACTGATGCTTAGCCTTAACTCGCTGACATACCATGCACTTGCTTACAAACTCAGCAACATCTTTCTTTAAACCCACCCAATAGTACTCGTCACGAAGATCACGGTACATCTTAGTACTACCAGGGTGCATAGCAAAAGGACTACTATGAGCTTCAGTCAGAATAGCACGCCTCAACTCAGCATCATTGGGCACTACTATCCGACTTCCAAAGCATAAAACTCCATCATCATTAAAGCAGAAATCCGATGGCCTATCCTCTGCAATATCCTGAACCTGTGGCACCAAGGAATCATCCAACAACTGCTTTTCCTTAATCAACTGAATCAAGGATGGTTTCACTTGCAACTCAGCCACAAGACCACCATCACGTGAAATGCTGAAACTGGAAAACATAGCCCTCAACTCCACAGCTACCTTCCTACTCAAGGCATCCGCTACAACATTAGCTTTACCCGGATGGTACTCGATCGTCAAATCGTAATCCTTAAGCAACTCCACCCAACGTCGTTGCCTAAGATTCAACTCTTTCTGAGACATCAGATACTTCAAGCTCTTGTGGTCCGTGTACACAGTACACTTCTCACCATACAGGTAATGTCTCCAAATTTTCAAAGCAAAAACTACCGCAGCTAACTCAATGTCATACGTAGGATAATTGCGCTCATGCACCTTCAACTGACGCGATGCATAATCCACCACCTTACCCTCTTGCATCAACACACATCCCAAACCAACGTAGGACGCGTCACTATACACCACAAACTCTTTCCCTGATTCAGGTTGAACCAAGATAGGAGCTTGCGTCAAAGTTGCCTTAAGCTTCTCAAAAGCATGTTGTCTCGCTTCCGTCCACTCATACTTAACATCCTTCTGCAAAAACTTTGTCAAAGGTGCAGCAATCTTTGAAAACCCATCCACGAACCTCCGGTAGTACCCCGCCAAACCAAGGAAACTACGGACTTCATGAACAGACTTAGGAGGCTTCCAATTCATCACTGCCTCAATCTTCTGAGGATCAACACATATTCCTTCAGTAGAGACCACATGACCAAGAAACACAACTTCTCTAAGCCAGAACTCACACTTGCTCAGCTTGGCATAAAGCTAATTCTCCAACAAGGCCTGCAATACAATTCTCAAATGCCCCTCATACTCCTCCTCGGTACGAGAGTACACAAGAATATCATCAATGAACACCATAACAAATTTATCCAAGTATTCATGGAACACTATATTCATCATGTCCATGAAAGCTGCAGGAGCATTCGTCAAACCAAACGGCATCACAAGAAACTCATAATGCCCATACCTCGTTCTGAAGGTTGTCTTTGGCACATCCACATCCTTCACCTTCAGCTGATAATACCCTGACCTTAAGTCAATTTTAGAGAACACAGCTGCTCCCCGAAATTGATCAAAAAGATCATCAACTCTCGGCAATGGATATCGATTCTTGATAGTCAACTTGTTAAGCTGACGGTAATCGATGCACATTCTCATAGTGCCATCCTTCTTCTTCACAAACAACACCGGTGCACCCCAAGGTGACACACTCGGCCGAATGAAACCACGATCAAGCAACTCCTAAAGTTGCGTCTTCAGCTCTTTCAACTCTTTAGGTGCCATTCGATATGGAGTAATGGACACTGGAGTTGTGTTTTCATACAGCTCAATCCCAAACTCCACTTCGCGATTAGGAGGTAATCCAGGCAACTCCTCCGGAAACACACCAGGAAACTCTCGCACAGTCCTGATATCTTGCACACGCAACTCTTTAGAGCTAGGATTCATCACAAAGGCTAGGTAGGCTTCACAACCTCGCCTCAGCATCCGGCTCGCTTCCAAAGTGGACACCACATTGGCAAGAAACTTCACATTCTCACCAACCACCACTACCTCATAATCATCCGCAAGCTTCAACGAAACTCGCTTATTCTCAAAATCCACAACAGCTCGATGCTCAACAAGCCAATCCATACCAAGGATTACATCTAAACCATAGAAAGGCAATTCCATAAGATCAACATGAAAAACATGGTCTTGCACAACCAATGGACATCTTCTATAAAGCTTTCGAGTCACAACAGTCTCGTCAAAAGAACTAGTTACACGCATACCAACATCCAAAGACTCAACAGGCAAACCAAGCAATTGAGCATGCTCACGCAATATGTATGAGTGTGTAGATCCAGAATCAATCAAGGAAAGTAATGACAAGGATTGCAAAGTGAAAGTACCTGCGATCACATCCGTGTCATTCCTCCCCTCCCTCTGAGCATACACTCTGGCCTGACCACCACCCTCAGGCTGAACAGCTACCACATGAGCCACATTCCTTCCACCATCCTCTCTACGGTGGAAATTACCACGGCCGCGCCCACGACCTCTCTGTGGTGCAACAACTCCAGGAGCACGTCCCTGACCACCATCGGCCAACAGAGGACACTATCTCTTCATGTGATCCGCCGAACCACAGTTCTAGCACGAATTACCGGTCACCACAACAGGAGCCTGTACCTCCCTCGCTGCTCGAGGACAATCACGCCTCAGATGACCATGCGATCCACATGTCCAACATGTGTTCTGATCAGCTCTCGCCCTGTCTCCCTGAACAGGCGCACCTTGCCCTCCACCACCACGCCTAGCTGAAGACTGATACTTCCGATCACGTCCTCTCTTGTTCCGTCCGCCACCGGAACTATACTCAGCAGCTCGCTTGCCCGCACTAGGACCAGCTCCTCTAGAAGATAAACTCAAATTCAACTCAATGTCTTTTGCTCTACCAACCAGCACATCAAAGTCAGTGTACTCAGCAGCCAGCATATAGGTCTTTACATTCGTCACCAAACCATAACGGAAACGTTCACACCTCTCCCGCTCATCAGGGATAAGCTCAGGTGCGTACTGACTGAGTCGGACAAACTGAACCTCGTACTCAGCCACTGACATACTCCCTTGAGTAAGCGACATGAATTCCCTTTTCTTTTCATCCAGGTACCGCACACTCAGATACCTCCTCTTGAACGCGTTCAGAAAGAACGTCCAAGTCACATCAGCATCCTCCATTCCGGAGATAGCGGTTGTCCACCAGGTATACGCATCGTCATGCAACAATGATATTACACAGCCCAACTTCTGCACTTCATTGCAGTTCATTTGTCCCAAAATTCTCTTGGTACTCTCCAACCAAGACTCGGAACCCTCAGCAGACAAACCCCTGAACTCAGTCCCTCCCAGACTGCGCAAACGTTCCAGAGGTAGTCTAACATTAGCATCTCCCTGATGCCCAGCTCCTTGAGCTCCAGCTACCGCCGCCTGAAAGGCTCCAGCAATAGCTTGAATCAGCACTGTCATGTAAGGAGCAGCTTGCCCCTGCCCAGCTTCAGGTCCAGCGACCCCAGCACCAGCACCAGCTCCAGCTCCCTCACCCCCAGCACCACCACCACCGGGTGGAAGAGGTAAATTCACTACATTTTCTGCACTCTCTTCGTTCTCATTTTGAGCCATAGCTCGCGTATTAATCCTCGTCTCTCTACGAGGTCCCATTCACTATACAATGCATTCACAAATGCAATAAACATAGTCAGGCTCAGCAAGGCAAGCAATCCAAGTACTCAAGCTCATTTCCAATTAAAACAAATCATTTCATTAGCTTTTATATGGCAATGGGTCCCTCTAACATGCTTCACCACAGCATACACCAAAATTGCAACATTCTTACAATTCATACATCATACTTTCACTCAACAAGCATACAAGCAATCATACACATATCACCCACATAACCATTCCCAAATACTCGAGAACTCTGATACCACCAAATGTAACCCCCTTAGCCCGGCCTAGACGGTTGACCCGAACTACGAAGATTACACGGGGAAAACCAAAGTCAACCCAAAAGTCAACCTTGATTAACGACCCTTTTTTCTTTTTAACTTTGTCTAAAAGCATATTAACCTTAGGTGTACTCTAGAGATAAACATACTCAAAAATCACAGCAATCGGAAAACAATAAAGGACTCAATTGCACAATATACAAATTTAGGGACCAAAATGTAAAATCTGGAAATTAAGAGGACTTAACCAATTTTTAAGTTACCATTATGAAATTAGTCATGTTTCATACCTCTCTGCCAAATTTCATCTCAAACGGACATCTCAAACTCAACCAATTGCACATACAAAAATCAGGACTAAAACGTAAAGCTTGCAAACCTCAAAACCATTCAAATCAGTGCCCAACGGTCAAGTGTTCCGAAACGGGTCTAGGCCGTTCAGAAACACCCCTTGGCAGTAGCCAAAGTGTTTTGAAACACCTCTGCCCGTTACGAAACACCCAGGCCAAAATATGCACCTGTTTCAAAACATGCAAGGGTGTTTCGAAACACCCTGCCCAGAAACAGCAGAAAAGTCTGCTTTTACACTCTTTCGACCCACCAAACATGCTCATATGACCTCCACATCATTCCAACAAGTCATCAAACATTAAAGGAACACATTTGCATCGTCAAAACTCAATCATAACATCATTTAGGAAAAACCTCAAGTCTAAAGGCATGCATCCTAAAATGAAAAGCAAGCAATCATCAAATCTCCAAAACAAATACCAAAAGGCCATTTACATGTTTCAAACATCATCATAGGCATTAAACCAAACTTAGGGAGTCCAAAACATCTCCCCAAAACACAATCTAGGTTCCCATTGCCAAATACCAAAAGCTAATAGTGTTGTGAAAATAGTCACCATACAAGAGCTTAGTCTTTCACTTGGATCCTTGACCTCCTTGCTGCCCTTTAAGCACTTCAATGCTCTGCATTATTGGTTCAAGAAAGAGAGAGCGTAAGCACAAATGCTTAGTGAGAAATGCTCTAATAAAACAACACAATAATGCACTTTGTAAAAACACCTTTCCAAGGCCTTTAATTTCAAAACAACATTTATCATGCATCTATGCATACAAACCAAGCATCTCATGCTTCAATACATCAACATGTCATATTGGCTTTCAAGTGATAATCCATGACCATTTTCAACTCAAAACATAATCGGATACACGGATTACAAGCGTTTTCCCATACGCTCCATACACACTACCAAACACTCAAGGTGGAGTTTACCGGTACAATCACAACCCCTCAACACCCGTGATGGAGTCTATGGTACAATTACAACCCCTCCACATCACTCATTGGTAGTTGTATAACATCACTAACGAGAACACGGGACACACAACACAAGGTCCTCACATGGCCTTTTAACCACCATTATAACCTTAGACATCTCGTTAGTGTTCTTGGATGGAGTTTACGGTACAATCACAACCCCTCAACATCCAAGGCAACTTTATTCACGGTGCACCCAATCCTATAGCCGGCTAACTATATCCGATTCAAGTACTTTTAAACCAACACATCACTTGCCAATATACATCATTTACCATCATCAATCCACTGTTTTTAAGCATTAAACAAAGCCATTACATAATCATGCATCACTATGCATCAAACCACATTTATCAATGTTCAATACAAGGATCTCTTACCTTGAGCATCCCTCAACACATGGCTTACAAAACCAGCATTAAACATGCTAAAATATGCTTTCAAAACAGAATTTGAACATGCAAAATAAACACATTGCATTCAACCATCTCATGGTTCATTAAAAATAGAGTTTCTCCGAAAAACTTACTCTTGAGCTTAGCTAAGTTGTTTAGACTTAAACTAAGCTCCCATAACCTTCCAAGATTGGTTTCAAAGCAGAAAACCAAACTTCACTCACCGATTTTGTTTCGCAAGCTTGCCGAAACGCCGATCAAGTCTCCGGATCAACACCACAAGGATCCGATGATGCCTCCCCTGTTTTAAACACATCAAAGCAGAAGATTAATGCATCATCATGCATTAAAATCTTCAACCAAAACACCTAAACTCGCTGCTCTCATCAAAACTCACATTTCGGCTACCAAACACAACCGAAATCACATCCAAACACCTCTACAACATTACCCAGCCAAGATCCATCAAATCCAATCATTCTTAAACATCAATTAACATCCAAAAAGGACCTAATCACGTCCTTATACCTCCAGCTATAGCAGAATATCAAAATCACCCCAAAAACCACCATTTTCTCAAGTAAAAACTTAGGAAAATCAACCTATTCGGGATTGCATTGATTAAACCTCAATTACAAATCATTTAGACATCCAAAATACATCAAAAAGACATCTCAAAACATAGCCCAATCATCTATTACGAATTTCTTCAAAATTAAATCCAAATCTTGCATTTTAAGCCAAAATCAAGAACACAACATTAAAACCTTTAATAAAACTCAATTTAAGGATTGAGAACTTGGGAATTTCAGTAAAGAACTGAGTATTTAGAGGAGAAGGACGTTCATACCTCTAAATGTGAGTTTCTCCTTGTTTAGAGCCAAAATCCTTGAAAATTCAATAAGCAAAAGATGAGGATTTGGTGTAGAAATGATTAGAAATCATTTAGAGATTGAAATCTCAACTTTAGGTGTGAAAATCAAAGGAAAAGTGGCTGTGGAAATGTGTTTGGCTGAAGGAAAATTGAGAGAAAATGAAATGGGAAAAATTTGGCAAAAGTTAGTTATGAAACTAAAATATCTATTTTCCCTCTTTTCTTTTTTATTAAATTACATTAAATGAGTCTTTAAAATTTAAGAAAAATCTGGAGAAACCCTCCCTTGGGTAAATTAGCTCCTTAAAGATTCAAAGTTTCAATCCTTTTAAAACAGTCACCAACTTTTCAAAAATTACATTTTAGTCACTAACTTGAAATGTCATATTTCCAAACCCCATTTTGTAAAATTGATTTCACCACTCTCTTATATATAATAAAAGAGGATTTTTTAGATATTTTTCCATATTTTTAATGCATCCCGAACTAGGCTTTCCCTAAAAAACACCTTTTATATTCGAACCGTAATTTAAACCGGTCCGATTCAGACCCTAAACTTCCAAGCCCAAAATTGGGGTGTTACACGTATCACGTTGGTGAGATCGGTACTATCTAATCTTCCCATTTACTTCATTTCTTTATTTCCTATGCCAAAGAAAATTGGCACTATGATTTCCAGACTGTTCGCTAGATTCTTGTGGGGATCACTAGATCGAAGAACTATCCATTGGTTTAAATGGGAAGACCTTTGCATTCCAAAATCTTGTGGGGGTCTAGGCCTTATCGATCCTCTCTTTAAAAATCAAGCGTTCTTGGCTAAATGGATTTGGAGGTATGGTGTGGAACCTAATAGCTTATGGCGACGCATCATTGAAGCAAGGTATGAGGCTAATTCAAAGTCGATCCTGCCAAAAAATCGGTCCCTCTCTAATAAGTCTTGGATTTGGAGGAATATCGTCAACAATTATTTCAAGTTCGAAGACACATTCTCCTCTAACATCAGATTTTCGCTCGGTAATGGTCAAAGGATTTTCTTTTGGACTGATTCGTGGCATGGTCCTATTCCTCTTTCAATTGCCTTCCCCAGAATATTCGCGCTCGCCACTAACAAGTCTGGATATATTGTTGATTATGGTGATTTTAATGAGGGGATTTAGAGTTGGAATATTCAGTTACGAAGAGAATTATTCGATTGGGAAAAAGGGCAATGGCTCTCCTTCAAAAAATCCATCGACTCTGCTAAGGTCAATGCAAATTTAAGAGACAATATCAAATGGGTGGCTAATTCCAATAGTATCTTCTCTGTTAAATCATTTTATAATGTAGACGTTCCTTCAAATCATGATCAGACAGTCAACTGGAAAGTTTTATGGTCAGGGTTGGTGCCACCAAAAGTGGAGGCCTTTTGTTGGAAAGCATTGCATGGACGGATTTCCACCAAGATCGAACTCCAAAAAAGAAATTGTTTACCGCAAGTTACAAACCTGTGTACTTTGTGTAACATAGCCCCGGAATCAGTAGACCATGTGCTCTGCCAATGCTCGTTGGTTTGGCTCATATGGCAGAGATGGTGTCGTTTGTGGGTGATTTCTTTGGTCTGTCTGGAACTATTAAAGCATTATTTCAGCTCTGGCAGAATCTGGTACCAATTCAGCTTCACTCAAAGGTATGGATCATGAGTTTCTTTTGTATATTGTGGACATGCTGGCTATTCCGCAATGAAATATTATTCAATGGAAAAGTTTTTAACGAGGATTGTCTTTTTGATCTATGCATACATCGACTGAGTTTCTGGTGTACGGCCAATTGGCCAGAGGACAACATCTCCATCAACGACCTTATAATGGACCCTGGGATTTTTGGGAATTTTAGGTGCTGTAAATTTGAATCAAAGTCAATTTTTTGGCTTCCCCCAACAGCAGGTACCTTGAAATTCAATATAGATGGGGTCGTTATCAAAAGCTTCGGCCACGCTGGAATCGGAGGTATGTTGAGAGATGAAAATTCAAAATCTTTAATTGTCTTCTCTAAAGCTGTCGGGGTGATCGATGCAGCTTCAGCCGAAGCATTAGCAGTGCTGGAAGCTATTAAATTGTTCAAAAGCTCTCCCTGGGCTGTTTCTAAGAAGCTTGTGGTGGAGTGTGATAGTTCTAATGTGGTGCATTGGGTCCTTCATCCAAATCTATGCACAACACCTTTCAAAGACATTATTCAGATGTGCATAAAGGAATGCAAAAGTTTATCCTGGGAAATTCATTTGGTCCCTAGAGAAAATAATGTCCCGGCAGATTTTTTAGCTAAGGAAGGCATTAACAGAAATTCGCCGATGATCTTGTTCGGCAGAGAGTAAAAGAGGATCTCCAAGTTAACTAAAGTGTGTCAAAGTTCAGCAGAGGGTTAATTGAGCTTCGTGATGTTTGCTTAAAAGGGTGATCCATTAGTGCTTTTATTGTTTGCTTGCTGGGGATTAAGGAGTCTGCAGACAGAGTGTCAACGACAAGGCTCATCCACCCATTCTCCCTACAAAATTTTCTGCTGGGGAACATGGTTGGAGTCAAGACCATCGTTAATTATATGAAATGGTTGTTCACCATTTCTTGGCTTGTGTTTTGAAACCAGCTGTAGGGGCTGAAAACATAGTGGAAATTGATATTGCGGGTGAATTTTTCTGCATCTGGAAGAACGATACTAGAGAGGAACTACTTAGATGTTTACCGATATGAATCGTGGGGAGCTTCAATGATTCCAACCTAGACACGGGAGTTACTAGTCTACGACCCCTTTTGCGAGAAGCTGATTTACCAAGTTATATGACAAGGCAGGAATTGTTTTTTCTATGAAGGAGGCTTGTTTTGAAGTGCAGAATGGATGTGTTGCGACTGCCAGAACCATATTGTGAAAAGGAATATGATTGTAATGTTTGTGCAAAGTCGATCAATTGCTTTTATCCATGAAGGTGCATGGAATTTGTGTAGTGTATGATTGCGGATCAGTTTCAAGTGTGTATCATCATTAACATCGCGCACTCTTTTTCCTCCATAAGATTTAGGGAGGTTTTTTAACGAGGCCGATGTTAATGTATTGCCTAATAAAATTACCTTTTTTCAAAAAAAAATATGCAATCATGTACGTGTAAACAATTACCCTGTTTGATCAATAATTTATTTAGCTAAAAATTTAAGGTTAAAATATTTTAAAGGTTTGACCGGTTAAATTTATTAATATAAATATTTAGTAAATAAAAGATTATAATAATAAATTAAGGGTGAAAGCTCTCAATTTGATAAAAGAAATCTCAATTTTTTTTATAACCGACTCAAATATTGAAGGAACTCTCGCCTATACTCGATCACGGTCTAATCTTTTTGTGTCAAATTCGTAAATTATAGTCTTAAGTCATTCATGTGAGCCTCTTCGATATACTTCTTCCTGAACTTATCCAAAGATGTCTATAGTCGATACCTCTAATTATAAGGTCATTTTATTGTCTCTCATTAATTGACCATGTCACCTTTCAATAATGCATTGACACAATTTAGAGCCATTCTTGAGTATGGGTAATAAGAGCGCCGGCTCAGGACTAATTTTTTTATAACATTAATATTATAGTTTAATTTTTTAATACTTATTATTAGGAGTTTACTTTTAAATTTTAATTTTTTCATTGTTATTAGGGTGTAATTTTTTCAATAAGTGTTATTAGGGGCTCATTTTTAACACATTATTAGGGGTTCATTTTTTTCAATATTTGTTATTAGGGCTCTATTCTTAAAATTTATTTTTTTCCTTAATATTTGTTGTAAGATGTCTAATTTTTTCTCAATACTTATTATTAGGGGTCCAATTTTTTTAACATTTGTCTTTTCCTTAATACTTGTTATTAGGAGCATATTTTTTCTTCAATATTTGTTATTAGGTATATACTCTTGAAATTTAATTTTTCCAATACTTGTTATCAAAGAGCTAATTTTTTTCTAGTACTTGTTATTAGAGGCCCAATTTTTTCTCGATATTTGTTATCAGGCATCTACTTTTAAATTTAATTTTTCTGATATTTTTTATTAGGAGTTTAGTTTTTTTTCTCAATACTTGCTATTAGGGACATTTTAAAAAATATATTTGTTATTGGAGACTTAATTTTCTAATACTTGATATTAAGGACATACTTTTAAAATTCAATTTTTTCAATACTTATTATTAAGGGCTTAAATTTTAGGTTCGTCTTAAGACCACTAAAATTTCATAAACCGCTCTGTGACACACTCAAACTTGCTTGTAGGTTTATAATGCAACTATCTCAAAACCTGTTGCCTCTCTCAACCACTAATCAACAATGATCACACCCTCATCATCAGTCTTGTAATGGTAGAGCCTCTCAATGGGGTATGATGCAGTTTTACAGTCGGAAGAGCAGGTTAGACTATCGGAAAGACCTTTACAACATATTAATTTGAAGGTTAAATTGATAAATTATAAACAATGAACAATATTATTTATTTTGGATGATTACAGAAGTGCATTGTCATAATCTTAGCCTTAGATAATTAACAACAGATGACTTTGAAGGTTAAATTGATAAATTAAAAATAAGGAACAATATTATTTATTTCGGATGATTACAAAAGTTAAATTGATACAACTACAACAACAAAAAGTCACTGATTCGAAATTTCTACATAATAAAATCATCTCTCAATGCTTGTTTTTATAAATGAGGCACAAAAGTAATTAAGCGAAGAAGAATATGAAAATTACAACAATATGGAATGACCAACTAAAATCTGTTCAACTTTCCTAGGAAACAAACAGATCAAAATTTACAGTTTAATTATGATGTGATTATCCTCCAATTGCCCCACTACAGTAACACCACTAATTATTAGAGAAATTGAAGTTCTCTAGGGTAGAAAACAAATGGTTTTCCCTAAACCTATTTTTTCTTGGAAGAAGCTTCCATTGCATTCTTAACTAAAAAGAGCTGCATATAATATCTGGTTCCAAGTATCCGGCAAACCCGGAAGGCACCAATGGCTACAGTCGGTGCCGCCGCGTAGGCCGCTGTATGCGGACGGGTGGGCATCTTTCCGATACTGAGAGAGTCCGGTGACGTCGAGCAGATACACCGGTTTTTTAATCCTACTAAAGACCTTCTTCACAACAACCCAAGCCATGGGTGTGCCTGCTGGGTATCTCATTCCAAAGAATGGTTGCGTCTGTGCACTACATGATTGTGTTGGTTGGTTCCAGTCCTTTCCCCTGCAAATCACATGATTTCTCCCCATCATAAATACAATCAACATTCTATGATAACAATTACCTGTGAAACTCTCTTATTAAATAGAAACATAATGTTCAAAAATATTTCTAACGTTTTACTAAATAGTTATTTTGGTCCTTTTTTTACCATTAATATTTCATTTTTAAGCTAAAATAATTTTTTTGTGGATGAAAATTGATAGTTAAATAACGATAACATATTAAGATAAATTGACAGAATGACACGTTGGTTAAAAATAATATTATGTTATATGTAATTTTATAAAATTATTTCTTGACCAACATGTCTTTCTGTCAAGCCAACATATATTTTTTACATATGATATTTTCATGTAAATATGCAATGTCATGTAAATTTGTCATATCATTTCAAGTCGTTGATTGTTAGTTAACTTATGACTTTTATTTACGGAGGACCTTTTCTGGCTCAAAATGAAACATTAATAATTAAAATACTTAAAAATAAAGACAAAATAACAATCTAATCTAAAATCAGTGAGAATTTTTAACTTTATGCCCTAAGTTAAGGTCAAGAATTAGCTTGAAATCAACTCAGTTATGTAAAATACCTGGAAAATGACATTGGATTTGAAAGGAATGCATAAAAATGGCAAGGCAAAAAGAAAATTTAGTACAAAGAGTTGAGACTGCTTACTCATAATGGGTTGGAGAAATGCCTTGAAAAAAGACCTTGGTTTTGGAAGGATTAACATCGCGGTTCACCCATCTGGCCCACGTTGTTAATCCTTTGTAGAATGCAATCATACGGTTCATATCTTTCCACGTTTTTCCACCGTCTTCTATGTAATCAAATCTGCACAAAATCCGCAACAATTATTATTAATAACAGTAATAATTATCATCATATATACTAGATTTTAGTCAGTCCATCACCCTAAATTAAAAAAAAAAAGAATCTGCACATGTATGATTTCACTTTCATTGTTCAAAGGACAAATCACATGTGTCATTTCAACATCCGGCGGGGTCAAAGTTGTTTGAAATGTGTGGGACCAATGGCGCGGGTGAGGAAGTATAAAATGAAAAGAAAGGGGAATAATATGGATCTTACGGTTGGGAACTTCCGGTGTGGGTCCACCAATGCCAGGTGTTGAAGATCAGCATGTCCATTCCTTTCCATATATCACCGCCCCTGATTGAGTCCAGCTTCAACACTCTTCCAAATCTCTCGTTCACTACGTCAACAAGGAAAGGCGTTCTATATAGCAATATCTCCACATTATAGTCCTGCAATTATCATTATTATATATTTCAAAAACATTTACTATTATTCTATTCAAAAAAAACATTTACTATTATAGATGCAAACACTTTTTCTTTTCCTTAATTCATACTTAAAAATTCAATCCATCTCAATCAAAAATAAAATAATATTATTAATAAGTAATTTGAGTTCGAATAATTTATTTGTAGAGCGTATATATATTATTAAAAGATTAAAAATAATGAATATGTAGTATTTTGTAATCACACCAAACAGTTCAAAAAAACTATTGTTAAAAATCAAAATGTCCCTTTGTAATTTTTTAAATGAGAACTTATTTTTCATAATTTTTAAAATAGATACTCATTTGATCGCAAAATTTCAAACAAAAACTCGTTTAATTATTGTATAATTAAAAGGAACTATTTTATATTTAACTCATTTATACAATATAAATTAACAAAAAAAATATCTTTTATATAATTTAAATTCAAGTGAGATCTTATTAAAAATCTTTCAAACCTTTTAATCATTCAGATAAACTCACATACACTAACAATAACAATTAAAATGTTCAAATCCGAGTCACGTAAATAAAAACATGTGATCCTTTATCATAATAATAAATTCAACTAAATTAAAATCAAAATCACAATAGAAGATCAAATATTTAAAATAATTTATAACATGTATTAATGTATAGCAAGAGAGTGTGAGAACCACATAAAATAAACAGGCTGACATATGGCAAAAGCAAGGGCGTCCACCAATCACGGACATCTTTTAATGCACACTTACCTATCTCTCCACTTTTTTCAACAAAACAACACCCCGCTGTTTCACTTCCAATTGTCTTGTTCTAATACTCTTCTAGTTCTACTATACTTCTTGTTCAGTAATTTCCCACCTTATCTCCAAAAACATATAAATATCTACTTTTTCCCTCCAACTCGATTCTTTTTAGTAATTAAAAAAATCAATTAATTTACTGTATCAATTTTCAAAAAAACCACCGGTAAATAATTTAAAGTGACAAGTTAAACAAATTTTTAATTCTTTTCCAACAATGAGCCGAAAAAAAGGATTTTGAAATCCAACAAAAATGATACTGCTGCTTTGTTTGTTGCAAGAGACGACAGACATGAATGCATTGTCCCCAGAGCAGAATCAAAGCAATCATTATAGGCAGGCAGAGCAAGAAATGAAACTCACCAGAAAGCTAACCGAAGTGAGACCATCTCGTTTGATGTAGGAAATCTTGGAATTGGGAACCCAGGCTTGAATCATACATGTCAAGGACTGGAACTGATTCAAACTCAGTGAGTCACCCACGAACATGATCTTCTTCCCCCTCCATTTACTCAAGAAATACACCCCATTGAACCTACACCATTCAAAAACTTTTACAACTCTGTATTCGTACATGTATGTATATAACGAATGGTGATAATCTGACCTGGGGAGGCTGCAGGAGAAGGGCTGCCATCGGTACTTGAGATAATTGGTGTCGGGTCGGCCATATTTTTGGCAGTCGAATTCGGCCTCGATGAAGGGGCATTTGGAAGGGTTGTAGAGAGGATAAGAAGAGTCGTAGACCCATTTCCCTCTGAACCAGTTGCAGTTAGAAGCTAAGCTTCTGCTTCTGTTGCTGTTGGCATTGGCATTGAGATCCTCACCTTGTGTTGGTGAGTGCTGTAATAACAACAAAAACAGAGACAAGCGGAACAAGAGCAGGGCTTTTGACCCTGAACCCATGCCTATGGGGTTGGGTTATTTCGCTGCTCTAAACTGTTAAAGAGAAAGGGACGAGTTGTGAAGCAAAAGTTGTTTGTCTATCGCGGCTTATATAAACAGAGAAAAAGAAAGTGACAAAACTGAGGGGAAAAGCTTCACATGGAAGTGTACCCAACCTCAGTGGTATATAATATGGGATAAGTTTTACTAATTATTTTTGTAATCCTTGTAATATGATTCACTGGTCGTGTGATTTAAATCGGGTTTCGCAGAGTCTACGAGGGTTCAATTTAGGCTCTATTCAGCAATACTTTTTTAATGAGTGTTGGAGCGTCAACCAAAGAAGTAATGTCGAACAACCATGAGATGCACGTTGAATAGGCATTTTCACCCTGATTTAGTGTTCAAACAGACGTTTCGCCACAACTGGAAAATTTAGCTTCTCTGTAATCAGTCGTTACACCACAACGATGTTCAATAATCCCTGCTGAACGAGCACAAGGTCTGTTTCATTTACGATAGTTGAATTTGAATCTTGAATATTGCTTAATGGATTTAACACCTCATCCCACTGAACTAACTTATACAGTAATTGGTATTATTTTATTTTTATATATCAATTCAATAATCACAAGTATTTGAACTAATGACGGACTAATTTGAATAAAATAATGCATATGTCCATCAAAAGAGTAATCTTCCCACCTAATTTTTTTTGTTCACACCATTAAATTTTAAAATTTGAATATTATTCAGAAAAACCTACTATCTGATCTCGTTAAAATCAACTAATGATTCATAATTTATTTTTTACATACCAATACAATAAGTTACTAATTATCGATGTTTATTCATAAATTTTGAATTCAAGATCTAGAAAATAAGGATAGTGAAATGTTTGGAAGGATTGTTATTCCCTGTGGCATGTGGGGTTGGGATTCAATCACTTTGAAAAATTAGGAGCATGCCATTATGAGATTTGTTATTATACAAATAATAGAATCACTTTTCCCTACCATTGGAGGTAAAAGCATAACAATACAATATTACTCGCTTTGCTTTCAAAGGTTTCCTTTTCGCCTTGATGACTCAACATTCACTTCTCTTATTATCTTTCATTTTTCTCATAATACCTTTTAAAATTCATTTGAGAAACAATTAAAATCCAAGAACAACTTGATTCATATTACATTATTAGAGCAATAAAATAATATTTAATCTAAACTTTAGTAAGTTTTTAAATTTAGTCTTAAATATATATTTTCACATTAGTTGTGATTTATGAACCGACAACTTTTTTATTCTAGCCTTTTTTTGATAACGTGATCCAATTTTAGAATGTCATATAACCAAAATGACAAAAAAATCCAAGCTTAAGATTAGTGTTAATAAAAAACAATTTGAAGACTGAATTTTAAAAAAAAAACTTATCAAGTTCAGAGAATAAAAATTACTTTGTAAAATTGCAATAAATTAAAATAAAATAAATATTATAGGGAAGAAAAGGTGAATACTATATTCTATTATGCTGTGCTAGTTGTATATCTCTCATTATTAAATGATGAATTTAATGAAAAGAAGTTGTTAATTTAAAGAAAGGAAAAGTGCAAAGCATATAATGCAAGAGGTGGATGGCTTTTATTCCCATTAAGACACAATTGATTATGCCTTCATATCAACTCCATGGTGATCAAGTTGGTGGTTTTTGTTTACCAGAAAAAGGGAAATGTTAGTTACAATGTTCAAAATTAGATGCTGGCAAAAGGCCCAACCAAACCAAGTTATTGATTACTGCTTCATAAAGTCTATACTCTATATTGGGTAGTTTTGCTGTAAGGCGGTTAATATACGGCTAATATACGGCGTGACCGGTTAGAAAGGTGGCCGGTTAAAGATAACAAAATCGGTAAAATTACTTATTTTGTTGATCCGAATAAAAAGTATCGATTTTGTTTATCCAACCGACATTTTCAATAAAATCGTATCCCGCTTTTGTCAATGATAGATATTTTTTATTAGTACTGTGGAAACAGAATCGATACTTTCGATCCCTTGGTATCGATAAAATTGTATAAAGTGTTACAAAATAGTATCTGTTTTTTCGATGCTTTTTTAAATTCATTACAAAATACTGTGCACAAAGTATCGATATTTTCGATACTTTTTTCAACCGCAGTTACATTGCTTTTCAAAAAATATCCATACTTTTTAAAAAGTATAGATACTTTCGAAATTATCAACAAAATTAGGCGCTACCTAATATGTTGATACTCAAATCAACAAAATAGGTAATTTTACCGATTTTGTTATCGTGATATTTTCCAAGACCCCATCAGCCAAAATTATCAACAGATTAGGCGCTACCGAATATGTTGATACTCATATCAACAAAATAGGTAATTTTACCGACTTTGTTATAGTCGTATTTTCCATGGCCCCATCAGCTCAAATTTATCAACAATTTAGACGCTACCGAATATGTTGATACTCGGATTAACAAAATAAGTAATTTTACCGATTTTGTTATGTTTGTATCTTAACTACCGATAACTTAAATTTGCCTGTTACCAATTTTTTATTATTTTTTTTCATGTTTTCTACCGGATACATTATCTCATATCAACATATCCGGTAGCGCTTTACCTATTTTGTTATTTATATTATAATGCTTCCGATAACACCGTTTCTTAACCGTATATTAGTCCGCCTTACATTAGAATTGTCCCTCTATATTGCAATATTTTTGAACCAAAGAAATATATAACCTACATGTCATTATCAACATGACGTCATTCAAAAGAGGTGTAGAAATATATTAACGAGTTAGTCTAAGTGGTAGGTAGTTTAGTATCACTTAAGCAAGTTTTAAATTTGAGACTTTGTATATGCAAAAAAAATTCGCTAGAAGACTCACCCGCCAAAGCCAGGTGTGCGACGCAAATCAGTCCGAATTAATTATGATAAAGCCATGAAAAATCTAGAGGAGAACAAAATAAAAGAGACGTAGAAATATGATTATATTCTTGTATTTTATTAAAAACATATTGTTCTTATTAATTTGATCAATCAATTATTTTCGGAGGCTAAACTGAAAATCTATTTTAAGGAGTTAGAATTAACTTTGTAAATTTTTGGAATCTAAAGTACAATTCTTTTACTATACTACTTTATAATTTTAAAATATTAAAAAGATTAAAGTGAAAAATTCCAATTTCAGGGACTAAAACCACTGCCTCCCCTAATGCCGCCCCTGATTATCCTTAAACTCGCATTGAAAAACTCAACTATAATTAAGGGCGTAAAATTGAGTTTTTTAGTGGGCGAGTCTTTCGGCGGTAGTTTTTTACTTATACAACACTTCGAACTTGAAATTTTATTTAAGCGATACTAAGCTGCTTATCATTTAGACTAATATATTTAAATCGTTTAATTTTTTATTTTAAATTCTACTTATTAAAACGGTTAATCAGATGCCCGGTTAATCAGGATACTCGATGATTTTTACTTTGTACATTAAAAGCATCTAATAGCATAGAAAATCTAATAATGACTTGGCTGCGATAAAAATATAAAAACAACAAAAAAAAAATAAGAGTTCTCGCTTCTCAGTAATCGAATTTAAGGCCAAACAATCTTGAGAGAATCAGGTAGACATTGAAACAAATGTGCTACAAGATATTCTAAAACATAACATTTGCAGATTTTGTAGATAATCGATCGGTTTAATTACTTGATTTCGCCTAGAACTACAAAACATAACTGAACTATTAAAAAAGAAGAAGCTAAACCAGAACTGACTTTTTTTTATTTGATTAACCTGTGATTAGATTTAGCCATATTTTCTATTCGATTTTTTTTGGATTTTAGATTTGGTTTCAATTTTATATATTTTCTGCACATTCCTAACTATAATATAATAATATATAAGTTTTATTTAATTTATTGAAATTTGAAAACATTAATGCATCAACAGTATTTTTTAAAATATTATCTCAGTCAATTTAAAAGAGCACATGCTTGTATGATAAATTGATACTTATGTGATGTTAACGTTAACAAAATGAGAAGGGTTTACTGATATTTTATTTGTTAAGTTGTATTTTATTATATTTGAATTTTTCTAATTCGGCTCATCTCCTTGTGTCCTGGTGGCAAAGGTAGATGTTCATCATCTCTTGAGACCCGGGTTCGAGCACCAGTAATGCATGCTGAAAGTTGAACAGATGCTACTACCCTTGCATCACACTAGCATAATAAAAAAAGATTTTTTTAAAATATTAATATATTTTAAGCTTGTAAAACTAAAAAGATAATTCATACAAATAAAAATAAAAATCCAAAAAATCTTTATTTTTTAAAATATTAGAAAGTTTTTCCAAATATTTTCTTGAAGTTTTTAAAATATTTTTTTTATGATTTTTTTTAAAGTTTTTCAGATTTAACGTATGTCATATTCAATGTGATATGTTTTTTTTATTAAATAGAGATATTATATTCTCATACGAGGATTCGAATCTATACAAAATGAGACAATATGAGCATCCTTAGTCCTAAGCTAATTAGTAGATTTCAGCTACGTGGCAAGTTTCTAGAGCATCACAAAATATATTTATTTTATTTTGTGTAATGCAAAAATGAGTCTAGATAATGTGAACTCGATTAAAAAGTCTAAGGGTCACATTGAATAAAAAAACTTTATATACCAAAATGATAATGTAGTTCGAGGGTTAAAATGTCAATTAACTCAAATAAAAACATAGGTTAAATCATAAATTTAAGATTGACTATATTTTATATTTGAATTTTAAAAATAAAATATTGTTCAAGATTTAATTTAGAATTTATAATATTCAGAAATGGATTTTTAGGAATAATGATTGTTGGCAGCAATGATTTCGGCATAATTTTAGTTTTATTAATAACGTGTAAACATACTGACTTCATCAGAATATGACAAAATTTCACTATTTATTTCATACAAAATTTTAAGCTTTCAAAACGTGGGAATGAAATATTTAGACGTTTGACTAACATTCATTGTTAATGTACTATCGTGGTTATTAACGACGTTGATGTAATAATCAAGATGTAAATGATAACGTGATAATAGGGTAACATTTAATTTTTATGAGGTTAAGAATAAAATTGTTTTCTTAAAAGGTCTTAGGGCTGATTTATATGTAATATTTAAACAAAAATTAAGAATTGAAGAAATTGAAAATTGAAAATATTAAAAATATAAAGCATTACTACAACTTTCTTAAAAATAATTAAAAATAATGAAAACAAATATACTTTAAAAGTTTTTAAAAATAAATAAAAATTAAAAATAACATAACATAAATTACTAAAATAAAAAATATTTATGAAGTAATGATATTATTAAAAAAATTAAAATACACATATAGATTACCACATCAGTATTGTTAACGGCTACGTCAGTACACTACCGATTAACTTTAGTTAAAAAGTTAAATTGATACAATTCACAAGTTCAAATGTTAAATTAAATGTGTTTTTACATAAAGATTAAATTGATTATTCAGTACAAATTCAGCTAAAAATACCTCTTAATCCTGAAATTTATTATATAAGTGTTTGTTTGTATAATTAGTAGTTTAGTATTATTCACTTTTTTTTCTTTCAAATGCGCACCTTGTCAAAATAGGAGCATAAAGCGTCCCAGCTTTGTATTGTGAAGTCAATTAAGACGGCCAGAAACCCTCATATGTCGTATGCGTAGTTCAATCATAAGTTTTTTTCTTTTCTTTTTATTGATTTGACTTTTTCATAGAGAATTTTTTTGATATATGTCTCCTTTTCCTTTTATGAGTTGGGATTAGTTTAACGTTTACAGATTAAGAGTTTAATTTATAAGATTTAGAGTTTATGGTTAGAATTTATAATTTAGAGTAAATATTTAGATATTATATTAAAGGGTAAATATATAGGTTTGTGTATATTTTTTAACACAATACATGTATAAATAATACTCTTTATATATATATATATTTTTTTCGTAATATGCATGTCCGTTTTACGGTCTATGTTCGGGGTGCGTGACTACCCATCTCAACAATGTCATCTTCAAGGTTTGAACTTATGTCCTCTCATTGAGAGTGCTTACCAATACACCCAACCCTTATTGGTACACTCTTTCTATATATTGAATGTGATGATAGTTATATATATATATATATATTTAAAAAATTATAAATATTATAAAACATATATTAATTGTGATATATTTAAAATCACATTGAAAAGTAAATTGAATTTCTTTGTGTAACTCATTAAAAATGTTAAACTATAAGTTAAGATTTAAAATAAAAATTTATGTTTCATTTATGTAAACTATATATTTAGAAAATTCATCATTAATATATATTAATAAAGATTATATTATAACCATGAGATGTGATGTGGTGGTTGTTTACCTCATCCCTTAACTATGAGGTCAGGAGTTCAAATCCTACCAATGAGAATGGAGCACATTTCATAGCCAGTTTATCTCTTAATGAGAGCACCCGTGGGAAGGAGATTAGTCATTATTATCGGCGATATCTTTGTTCAAAAAAAATAAAGATTATATTATAATTAATATGATAAAGATATTGAATCAGTTCAAAATTTACACACATAACAAGGAATACTTATATTAGTAAATTCAACCGTTATATTATTAACACGAAAAGTTATGGATAATTTTACACTATTGTAATTTAATCCCTTTCTCTTATATAAACCTTTTTAATAAAAGATAAAACTATAAAAACTAAAAGAGGTAAAAAGTAACGTGATAAGAAATTTATTTACATGAATCAGAAAATAGAAATAAAGATAATTTTCTTTTCCTCGTAAAGGTTGATGTTTTGAGACTCTGAGAGCTCATTTGAAATTACATCATATGTGAATTTTTGCATGTATGTTTTTTTAAGAAAAAAATATATTGGATTGTATTTCATGTGAAAAAGGAAAACATAAGAATCACACCCTAAACATTAAAAATTTAATGTGAAAATTAAATACAATAAACTTCAAAGAGTGTAAAAGACATGAAAAGCAGAACCCATCATTTTGCAAAAAAAATTTGCAGTCTTCTAAATGAAATCCAACAACAATATACTTTGGCCATAAAGTTCTATAAATCAAGCATTCTTTTTTTTTGAAAGGTAGACAATTTTTATTGCTTTGATTTCACCATACAAAGTGAACAGATTGCAATAGGCCTCATTAAAAAACCTCCCTACGTCCTAGATGGAGGAAAAAGAGTGCGCTATATGCAATCCGAGCCAAACTAACACAAAATTCGATACCACACTCAGGACTGAACAATCCGAGCCTTCTCACAAGGGAACACACACACCCATTACCCATCGTAACCACTTCGACTATTCCTCCTCCACACAATCCTTCTTCACTGCCAAAACCATCACATTCCCAGAATCAGCTCCTGCAATACAAGTAACAGCACACAATGCTTCACAGGATATCATTTCGCACCAATATCAGCCTTTATCCTTCCAAACCTGTAAACACGTATAACCTATGGCCTTCTTTGCTATATGATGTGCTACACCATTAGATTCCCTATATGCAAAAATAACATGCCATCCTTGTTTGGTAAACATCATGCTGCATTTTTGTGCAATAGTCGCAAAAGGGTCCGGTGCCTTCCTTGGTTCCGCAATCCAGTTGACACTCAATTGGTTGTCCGATTCAACAATAAGCTTATGGGAATTGCACCAGATAGACTTATCAAAGATAGTACTTGCTTCGAAGATTGCTCTCAGCTCTGCACCGGTAGAGTCGATCACTCCAATAGGCATGCCGAATGTGAGTAAAATCATTCCAGTATGGTCGCAAAGAACTCCCCCTATACCTGCATTGCCACGCTTCCTTGCACCGCGGCATCTACGTTGAATTTGAGCCATCCCCTTTGAGGAGCAATCCATTTCGTAGCACACTGCCTGTTGTTCGACTTTGGAGTTATATGCACAAGCTGGGGGTGAGTCACGAACTCGTTAATTGGCACATAGATTTCTGGCCATGTTGCTTTGCACCAAGTCCATATCCTTGTTAGAGCTGAAACAAATAGATTCGCTGAGTCCCACCGTTTTTTCTTGAACACCACTGCATTCCTGTGCAACCAAATTTCCAAAACAATGGCAAAAACGCCACCCGAAACATAGATTTGAATGAGGATTTAATTGAGAGATCCTCCCACAAGAACCAAAAGGCTTTCAGATTGTTGGGGATAACCAAGTTTATGTTCCAGAATTTGTACCACCCTTGCCAAATTGGCCAGGATCGATCACACAGCATCAGCAAATGGTCCGAGGTTTCCTCGCTTATACCACAGACACAACACTTACTGCCTTCATCTATACTAATTCCCCTCTTCCGAAGTTCAGATTTTACCGAAATTTTGCCCTGGAAGGCTCTCCAAAGGAAGCACTCCACTTTTGGTGGGACAGGATTCGACCACAAACCTTTCCACAGCTTATCTGGTTGGGCACCTTCCATAACAATTGCAGCGCAGTAAGCTCTAGGGGTGTATAAACCCGAGTCAGCCCCGAACCACCTTACCTGGTCGTCATCGACTGCAGATTTGGCCACTGAAGTCAGCAGGCTATTGAAGATCTCCCATTGACCAATCTCCCAATCGAACAGACTTCTCCTAAGTTCAACCAACCATGTCCAATTACCATTAATCTTTTTGCCGAAATCAGCCACTTTTCCCACCTTATTGATAGCCAAAACATAGATCCTAGGGAAACTGAGATTGAGAGGACCTTGACCAATCCATACGTCAGTCTAAAAATTGATCCTAGTACCATCACCGAGCACTAGCCTTATGTTTTTTATGTAGCAATCGTTGGGGTCACGCAGCGGCTCGGTTATGTTCCTCCACATCCATGAAAAGAACCTAGAATTATTCAGGGAGGGAACAAGGCTCTTATCTTCAAGCCTGTACTTAGCAACTACCACCTTCCGCCATAGACTATTCATTTCAAAGCTGAACCTCCATAGCCACTTGTTCAGCATCGATCTATTTCGGACTTTCAGATCATAGAAGCCTAAACCACCAGCATCTTTAGGACGAGTTACCAACTCCCATTTAACCCAATGAATCTTTTTTTTTGTTGAGCCCCATAGGAACTGCGCAATCAATCTGTTAAGTCTAGCAGCGATGGCCGCCGGCATTTTCCATAGTCCTAAATAGTAGCATGGCAGATTAGAAAGTACCGCCCTAATCAAGGCCAACCTACCACCAAACGACAAAAGCATACCCTTCCACCCACCAAGCCGCTTCTGAAATTTTGATATTATTGGCTCCCAGATTTCAGCAGAATTTCGAGTATAACCCAAAGGCAACCTGAGATACGTAGTTGGCAAAACATCAACTTCGCACTTAATCAACTCTGCCCACGAACTCAAATCAGATTGCTTTACATTGATCCCATAAAGCTTTGTCTTCTTCATATTTAGTTTTAAACCGGATGCGACTTCAAAGACTCTAAGCACTCTTTTGATATTTCTAACTTTTTCTTCACTCGCCGTCGAGAATAACACCAGATCATCAGCGAACTGGAGGTGGGAAATCGTTGGCCCATTTTCACCCACTTTGATACCTTCGACTGACCCAATCTCCTTGGCTTTTCGGATAAGCACATTTAATCCTTCGCCCACAAGATTAAAGAGCATCGGGGACAATAGACACCCCTGCCTCAATCCACGGCTGATACTGAAACTATTTGAAGGTTGGCCGTTGATGAGGACGACAACTTTCGCAGTGGATATGCAAAGATTGATCCATCTTCGCCATTTGCACCCAAAACCCATCTCCTTTTGAATAAGATCCAAGAAATCCCACTCGACAGTGTCATAAGCCTTCTTGAAGTTGGCTTTGAATACAATAGCACTGCTCTTGTTCTTTAGTATGTAATCAATGGTCTCGTTAGCGATGAATGAGCAATCGACTATTTGCCTACCTGGCAGAAAGGCAAATTGTGTCTCGCCCACTAATTCGTTTAAGCATCCGGCCAGTCTCTTTGCTAGTACTTTCGCGATTAGTTTGTATAAGCTCCCGACCAAACTTATCGGCCTGTAATCCTCAATGTGGACAGGGTCAGCGATCTTTGGGATTAATGTCACAAAAGATTGGTTGATCTTGTCAAGTGGCAATTCGCAATCAAAGAAAGCCTTGAAGAGCATCATGATTTCAGACTTGAGCAATGACCAGTATCGCTTAAAAAAATCCAAATTAAAGCCATCGGGGCCGGGCGCTCGGGTGCCATCCAATGATTTAATAACATCCCAAACTTCTTCCTGTGTAAACGGATCTTCTAGGTGCGAAGCCGTGGCCTCATCCAGCCTTTTGAAACCTCCACAAAACCTCTTAACTGGGATTGAATTTGAACCATTGTAGCCTTTCTTGTAATACTGTTCAAACAATCTGGAAATGGATTTAGGGTCATCAATCCATGTATTACCCGATTTTAGTCTTGATATACGATTTGATCTGTCCCTCAACGAAGCAATAGTATGGAAAAACCGCGTGTTCTTGTCACCCTCATGGAACCATTTGAGCCTCGATTTCTGTATCCATTCCCTCTCTTCCTTCCTATAAATATCCCACAGCTTACTCTTGAGTTTGCCCAACTCAGCCGTTTGGTCCTTCTTATTGTTTGGATCCATCATCTCACATTCCAACTTATCGATATTTCTTTCTATCACACTTATGTTATCCGTCTCCTCTCTTTTTTGCTTGGACACCCATGCCTTAATTTCTGCTTTAAGTAAACGCAGTAGACTATCCACTCTCATACCTCTGTTGTCTTCAATAATCTTATCAACTAGCTTGTTGAAATCATTGTTATCCATCCAGTGCGAAAAGAGTTTAAACGGCCTTTTCCCCCCACCTGTATTCTCCACCTTTAATATCACCGGGCAATGGTCGGATAAACTTCTCGGTACTGATTGTTGAATTAACACCAGGAATGCTGCGAGAAAATCCGGATGGAGTAGAAATCGATCTATCCGGCTTGCTGATCTTATAGGGTTCCCTCGAGCCCAAGTAAATCTCCCACCTACCATGGGTATGTTTAGCAGCCTGTTGGAGTTTAGAAACTCATTGAAAACTCTGATCGCTTGCGAATTAGCACTCCCTCTAGCTTCTCTTCTCTGGACAGAACAACGTTGAAATCCCCTACGACAACACATGGACTAGGGCAATTGGATAGTGTAGAACTTAACTGATCGAAAAAAACCTTCCTATCCACATCCACATTCGGTGCATAGATATTCAGAAAAGAACATTTGAATTTCGAAGCTTTGAAGAATCCCGACACTAGAATAAATCTACTCTGGACAACCTTAGATTCCACCTCAAACACATTGTTGTCCCACAGTGTAGCCAAACCACCCGAGGAACCCTCTGCCGGTGACGCAATCTAGCTACCCGATTTACCTGGCCATAGTCTTCTTAACAACCACAATTTATGATCCTTCAATTTAGTTTCTTGGATGAAAATCATATTTACTTTAGAACCTATAATCAACCTTCTCACTGCTCTCCTTTTTTCTGCACGGCCTAGCCCTCGAACGTTCCAGGAAGCAAGGCAAGGTTTGAGTGTATTGGACATAGATGGGTAGCAGACGCACACTTACCAATTTCTTTCTCCAGAACTCCCAGAGCCCATGTTCAATTCTCATCCGCCGCCTCCAATTCGAAGAGCTTGTTAATTATCACATTGTCCTCCTCTTCGAATTCAACTCATAGTGCTCTCCCCGAATTGAAAGTGGCTTCGGCTTCAACCCAAATGGGGTTCTCCCTGAGGGAGCCCATTTCAACGGGTACCTGTATGAGCTGATGGAAGGATGAAGTTTCTGCTGCCTCACCGGCTGACGAAGCAAAATGGATCTTCTTGAACCGCCCATCCTTTTTGACGCCCAAGGGATTTTCCTTTGATTTTCTTCTAGAATTCCCCTTTTTTTGTTTAACTGCTGCATTTTGCTGACTCGGGCTAGCGCCTGGACCATTTCGCATCTGATCCCCCTTCGTAATCCCTTTTTTTTGTTTATCGGCTACAACCTGCTTTCTCGGGCTTACACCTGGCCTGTACTGTTTCGGATTAGATTCTGTATCCGGGAACATTTCCATAACATTGGCTCTGCAGCCCAGAGACACCTCCCACGGCCTTTGCGTATCTAGTACTTGGATTGAGATATCCTGCAACCTTGACCCAAACGACAAGGACGAGCCCAAGTCCATAAACCTTTTATCCTGAGGCTCACACTCCCTAGATGTCCTTACCGGCCCAATGTCGATAATGCTTGTTAACTAAACGCTAAATTGACATAATAGCAAATAATATTATAAAAATACGAATAAACCTGCAAAAATACAAGACAAACAAACTGTCATACAATAAGAAGAAGATAACCAAAAAAAAAAACAGATGTAAAATAACTTTTGACAAAAAAAATAATTAAATTAAAAAGAACAAACGATTACATTAAAAGAGAAAAATTCTATTTATACACAACTAATATAAAAAGTAAAAATGAGCCAACAACATGAAGATTGCTGCCGGAGACGACTTTAACGAAGAAAAACTCAATTGTTTTTTAAAAAATAACTACTTCGGAGAAAATAAAAGTGGAGGCAAGTTTTATCTGTATATTTTGAATTTAGATTTTGTTTTAAATTAAGTTTTATTATGTGTGATTTTTGTTTAAATTTATTCTAATATAAATTCAAATGTATTTTAGTTATCAATTCGTCTACTAAAATATGATATATTTTTAAGTTACAATAATTTAAAAAATAAGTGGATACATTTTTTTTCTAACTATGTTTTTTTTTTTTACCAAATGGATTGTTCTTTAAAAAATCACTTTTTAACCTCCTTTATTCATGCATCTCACCTTTTTTCCATTTATTGAAAACACCTTTTTTAATCGATTTTTTTCATAATATCCGGTAGAAAAGTAATATAAGGGGGGATAAAAGGCCTTTCAATTACACGTGTAAATTAATAAAATTTTAGGGGGCCAGTGTCTTAATTGTATATGTCGTTATCTTTTTTGATTGATTAAGTCCTAAGTCTTGACATTATGGAATAAGTTTATATTCAAATTGTAAAAAGAATGACATACAAGGATAAGCTTTAAATGTTTGGGTCCGTCATATTGAGTGAGTTGTCATCCATTATAATGGATCTTATTCCTTTTAGTTTTTAGTTTTTATATATAAAGTTTTCGATTGGTTTTAATAGAAAATTATTGACGATTCAAGGTTGAAAAGATGAAAATGTTGAAGTTCAATAAGGATTTTTATAGCAGTGCCGGATTTAAAAAAATATTTGAAGGTAAACATATATATTAATAACATTATATATATATAAATAATAAGAAGTCTTACAAAAATATAATAAAGAATAAATTTTACAATTATTCCCTTTTAGACCCCGTTTTTTGATATCGTTGTATGATTTTTTCACTGTCCACATTATTAAACATATCTTTCTCAATAAAAGTAACTAGGAAATCATTCAACCATTCATCTGTCATACGATTGCGCAGTCGATTCCTTATAAAGTGCATCACAAATAATGTTATTTTCATTATTGTGATTGCAACCTGTAAAACCAAAGTCAACTTCAAAAGTAAATACTCAAGTGGGTACACAACATGCTTTATTGTCTCAACCATTTTTTCAAATAAATTAGAAAGCCCTTTTAGATAATAAAATCTTTCATTTTAACAAATCAACAATATAATTCTCAAGCTGACAATCAAACAACATAAGGTCTATTGTAGAAAGTTTATGTTGAGTTGATCAAACAATTGCAAATGGCCAAGAGGGGGGTGAATTGGCAATTAAAAATTTTTTGTGAAGAGAATATTGGAAAATAAAATGGCACAAGGGGTTATAGTGGTTCAAGTTTAACAACCGAACTCTACATCCACTACCTTAGCTCCCACTAAGGATTTTCCAAAACAATTCACTACTTGAATTCGTCCCCTTTTCTTGGATGAGGAGGAAACCTTACAATATCGATTAAGCTTTTCAACCCCAAGCTTAATCCACTCAAATACAAAGAAGATTTTTGGTAAACTCAAGTATTTCCTCTCAAAGGATGATTGTCTACCCACTTACAATTTCAGCAACCCAAAACTCTCAATAATATGACAAAATGAAATACAAAGAGTTGGGTACAAGAATATAGCTTTGAATAGCTCTAGGATTTGGATTTTTTTGCTTTGATGATGCTTGAATGTGTATTGTTGATCTTCCTGGTGAAATGAAGCTTGTATTTATACCCTTGAATCAGTTTCTAGCCGTTTGGATCATTTGACTTATTGAAGGAGCCGTTGGGAACATTTTTCCAGCTATTAAGGCAGCTCCCCAGCACCGCGTATCGATACACGACAAGGCTGTATCGATACGCTAGTTTAAATTCCAACTAGCCGTTGTGCCTGAAAACAGAGTGTATCGATACAGTCCAAACTTTCTGTTAAGTTTGATGCATCAAAGCGTATCGATACGGGGGTCGTATCGATACGGTCCAAACTCTCTGTAAAACCATTTAATTTGTTGCATCAACGTGTATCGATACTGTGACCAAGAGTATCGATACGTTATAACGGTCAAAACAATTTTTCAAACAATTATGCTTTGCGTATCGATACGGTTATTAAGCGTATCGGTACGGTTGCCCAGATGAACACTGTATCGATACGTATGAAGTGAGTATCGATACGCTATGTTCATTCAGAATTACAATAAGTTTCATGTGTATCGATACGGTGAGTGTATCGATACGCAGGGCCATTTTTGCATAATTTGGTTTTGAAAAACATGAAAAAGGTTTGAGAAACTTAATGTTTTGAGATCCAATCTTCAAACAATATTTTATACAAAACATTTTGTTAATATTTGAACCTTTAAAGAGTTCTTAAAAATTTATTTGTTTTGCAATTTGGTCCTTAAATTTTTATGTTATATCAAAATCAATTTTAGTTTTACAGTTTATAAGGACAAAACTAGGCAAAACGAATCAACTTTTTCTTATCAAAAGAAATATACAAGTATCTTGGACTCAAGCAAGTTACACAAAGAAACGACTATGTACTTATCTAAAAAATGATTATTATGCTCTTGAAGTTGTCTATCAATCACCTGATAAAATAATTCAACCTAAAAATGATGTAAATTTGAAACTTCGTGGACTTTTCTCCTAGAACTCCGTGAAACAACAAATACATCTTTCATCTTTGGAACCTCAATGTTATTCTTTTCACAAAACAAAGAATCCTTTTCGAGTAAAGATTGTCATCCCACATCTCTCATCATTTATAATAGTTGCTTGGACATACTAACTAAATGCATAACATTCACAATGTCTTGATCACTCTGTTGCAATGCTTGAGATAATTCACTAGTAAACCCCCAACATATTTTTCAACAAGTGCAAATTAAACACAAACTCAAAAGACTACAAAGAATTCAACAACATACAAGCTTCAGCTCTTTGCTCTGAGTGTGTTCCATCTTTCTCAATAATTTCAAGCACATCCATCATAGAAGAAAAATATAGTAATCAAGCTAAAAACGATTATATAATATGAACCCCAACAAGTATCTCCAACTCTCTTTATAACAACTTCTTGATTTAATCCATTAATAGAAATTTTTTGCCTTTTTTTGGTGCCTCTGTCTATGTTCCAACATTAAAAAAATATGGTTTAAGGTTTGAGTTTAGAGTGTAAGGTGTATATTTTAATTTTTAGGGTTTAGGGTTTAAGATTTATGATTTAGAAATTAAGGTTAGAGTGTATGATTTAATTTTTTAGTGTTCGGACATAGATAGGGGCACCAAAAAGGGACAGAGGAAAAGTACCATAATTTGAAAGACTTGAAAGTCAAGGGACCTTATGTGTAATTTTTCCATTTATAAAAAGGATTGTTAATTCCTCTTTAGTTCATTTTAGACGTGCATGGGAAGGGAGACAAAACACATATTTACTTGTATCATCCAAATTTCCTTCTCTTTCTCCTTTTCTTCATACTCTAGCCATAGTCATTTCTTTCTAAAGGCTCACACTTTAAACATCTATTCGTTCATTCAAGATTCAAGAATGCAAGAATCATAATCTACTCAACAAGAACTTCAAGAAAATGCAAGTTTTGTAGGAAATGGTGGTAAGAACTCAGTTGGAGTTTTAGAAGGGTTTTGGTGGTAAAAGGGATTTAAGCATATTTTAGTGATCCTAATTCATTTAGTTAGCTTCATTTAACCATCTAATAGTGTAATAATTCATATTCACACTCTTTTGGTTAATGAAATAGGTGGGAGAATCCTCCAAAGCTAAGAATAAAGAGAAAGCTTGAAGAATGGATTAAAGGAGCTTCATTTTTTGGTTTGGACGCAAGGTAAGTATGCTTTGAACTTCGAAATGCTTTGAGAACATCATAATGTGGTGCCTTGTAATGCTTGTTTGTGTGCATATTGGTATTTTTGAGGGAAAGCACGCTTAAGTGATCAAAAGGTAATAACTATTGTTAAATATGTTTAAAAAATGATAGTAAACGACCCCTAATGACTTCTATAAGCTTTAGGGATTAATTAGAGTCTTAAATCAATGATTTGGGATGGATTTAAGTGAGATTCATAGCTTAAAAATGCATTTTTTGAGTTTTTGTACCGATATTGGATAATCTAATACCGATATTGTATAAACATAAGCAAATCATGGTGAAATTGTGTGTGAGTACCGATATTGCTCATCCAGTATCGATACTCCATTCAAGCAGTATCCATACTTTTTATCAAGTAGTGTTACTGATAGGTTAGTATCGATACTAATCGACTAAGCTCAAACATCAAAGTATTTTTTGCTACCGATACTCAAATCGAGTATCGGTACCCATATAGGCAATACGAGTACTCGTAGGGCGGTACACATACTGAATTTATTTTAAGAACTGACACGCGTCGTATAGTGTCAAAAATAAATCCTTAAACTCAAATAAATAAGAATAAAAATAGTATAGAGAGAGTAAGGGTCGATCCACATGGAATAGGAATTCTAACACCCTTTTGTTCTGACTTAGACCAAGAAACCTGTAAAAATAAAAGGGGGGTTTTAGAGAAATGATTTGAGTATTAAAGAAAAATAATAGGAACAAAAAATAAGTATTGAAAATGGATTATGGATTGAATTAGCCTCAAGCTACGCTTTGCCACGACATCTTCGATCACTGAAATTGATTTTTCTTCAACTTTCTTGCCGGTTACAGTCTACAAGGCCCAACCATTGCAACTTAATTCTCTTGGGTAAATTCGACTCTCAAGGCAATCCTTGAAGTCAAGCTTTAGTTGGTTAGCTACAGCAATCGATGCTAACTCAAGTCTGAGTTAGTGCTGGAGAAGCCCGTGCTCGGATAATCGTCTCGATGAGAATTGTTTCCAATTTTGATTCCCCTTAGTGGACCGCCACTAAGTTTGTTCTTAGGGAGTTGAATTGGCTACAAGCTTTTTCTCGTCCCCAACGATGGATCTAAACCACTTCAACCCGATGCGCGCTCTCGGAATGAAACAATTGAGATGCCTAAAGATTAGGCCGATTGCCTAATCAATTTTACAAAGAATCTAAAAAAGAGTTGTTGAAGGATTGAAGTACTTTTCTAATCTCACGAGTTTAGTCGGGTTTGGCGTTGCTTTTGGCTAAAGGGGATTTAGTTAAGCATGGTTGGTGAAGAAACCATACTTAATTAAATAAAGAAATAAATGGAGAAAATGGAGAACTTTATTAAAGTCAAGGTAGAAGAGAACAATGAGCAACTGATGATCTAATTCACCCCCAAAGTGGGGTATTTATAGTAGCTGAAAACCCTAAAAAACTAAAATGATAAATCCCAAATTTAAATTAAATTACATAAGATAATTATCCCAAGTTTGAATTTTAAAAATTAAAATCCGGATGATAAGCTATCTGATAAACGACTTGATAAGCTATCACTGTTGCTGACGTCAGCTTCTAGAAGGTGCTGACGTGGCGCCCAATCAGCATTCATGCCCTGGTTCATGCCCATGAATCTGCCCACGACTAATATTTTCTGTAGCATTCCAGCTTATTTCCAGCATCACGTAACCTGCATGAAATCAACATAAAACAGTCCATTTAAGTCCTTCAAACTTATATTCAATCAAAATAAGGACCAAAAACATAACCAAAATAAATACTTATCAAATTCCCCCTCACTTATCCGATGCTTGTCCTCAAGTATCTTAAAATTAAACAAACCCAAGTTCAAGTTTTCATCCTTAATTTCACGAAGTCTAAAAAGTTTCGATATGATTAAGCATCTAAACATGAAAGAAAAATAAGGAGCAAAAATAGATAAATGGCAAGATTAAGAAATTAAAGTAAAAACAACATTCCAATACCCTAATCATCAATGATGCAAACCAAGTACCCTAACAAGGAATCGCTCATGTCACTCAAAGTGTTTAAGGGTAGGAAAAAAAATCACCCGAGCCAAAACTAATTAGAGCATTACCATAGGCTTGTGGTTAAATCTAATCTCCACTACTAACATGAATGTGATGCAAAAATCAAGAGGTCTTAAAGAAGGGTTGTAATGGGGCTAAGGTATGGGTAGGATAAAGGCTGAAAATAAGGGTTAAAATTCAAGACAAAAATCATCCCAAAAATATATTCGAAACTTTTTTTTTCATTCGAACTAAAACTGTTTTGCAGTGTATTTTTTTCGAATTGCACTGTTTTTTTGTTTTTTTTCCTGCAGAATCGAACAATTTCCTGCACATTTTTTCTGCACTGCATATTCGAACAGTTCTGCACAGTTTTTTTTTCTGCACAATATTTTTTCTGCTGCTGGACTGCATTTATTCGAATCTGTTTTGTTCTCTTCTTTTTTTATATATATTTTTGAAGACGATTTTGTCTTGAAAAGGGGACAAAAATAATGGAATTAAGAAAAAATGGATTAGGCTAAAATATGGTGTTTTTCAAGAAAAAGGCCAAGGCTCGAAATTGTTTCACAGGGGAAATTAATTAAAGGGTAGGCAATTTATTTGGGAAGAGAAATGGTTAAAACCTAGTGCCTCAATCATATTTAAGCATCATATTCAATCAATGTAATCTCAAAAAGAATTTAAACACAAGTTCTAGAATGCAACTAATTTAGCTAGGCACACCCAAAGAAACAAAGAGCAAATATAATGCATGCTCATTAGGCTCAAAACCTCACAAAAATTTGTCTTGTGTACCTAGGTAAGCATCATGTGAAGTAGAGAAAGAAATGTCATATAAAGGATTTTAAAAAATTTAATAATTCCAAATCTACCATGCAACATAGAATTTCCTAACAAGATAGATACAAAACCATATGAAAATAGTGAGACAAGGCAAAACTAAGGATTAAACGAAGAACTTAAATTAATAAAATCAAGAAATCAAGAGAACAACCAAAACAGATAAGCAAGATAAAAATTTGATAAGCATATCTCCCCCCCTCACTTATGCATTTTGTCCCAAAATGAAAATTTAAAGTAAAAGAGAGGAAATGAGAGACTCCCCTAATCAATTACGGCCACGACCGCAGCCTCGTCGTCTGCGGGAAGAGCCGGGGCGAATATAGGATAAGATCTCGGCCAAGTCAGTCTCGATGGAGTGGAGACGCTCATCCATATCTCTTCGGGGTTGGTCTTCTTGTGTTGGTTGTGTTTGGGCTCGTCTTTGAAACACTCGTTCTCAAAGAGTTGGGAGAGTGCCTGAAGGAACAATATACGGTGCATCAGGAGTTCCTGCAAGTAATCCCATGGCGTCTAGGCATCTATCATCTAAAGCACTCATAGAAAAAGCATAAGTAAACTGAGATGGATCAAAAGTAGCAGGATAAATACGTAAAGCTAAATGAGTAATGTAAGGACCCAAAATTAATGGTCGTGGCCTAGTGGTTCGCGCTACACGATGAAACGTGTATGCCATCCAAAAGCCAAGATTTACCTTGATATTTACCTGCATACACCAGAGAAAGAATAACTCAGTCTTACTCAAGGTTGAGGGAGTGTCGTTTCTGCCGGAAAGATTGTAAACGAGGAACCGATGGATATATCGTAAAGTAGGTCTATGAATTTCGTGGTCCTTTTTCATTTTCGGATTGTATTGAGAACCTGCAAAACCTGTCAAAGTCTCCAAGGAAAGGTCGTTATCGAAATCTTGCGGTATGTCTAAAAGGGCAGATTGATAGTTAGGGTCTGAAACGTTAGTGACAAAACCCATATAAACATTAAATTCAGTAATAGACAACCGAAAGTACTGACCCAAGAGGCGAAAAGATATTACATTAGCTGTATCAAGAGACCTTGCACGACTACGATCAAATGTAAAAGTAGAATAAAATTCAAGTACTAATTCGTAGTAAGTGTCACAGGTAATTGTAGGAAATCGACGCCAACCAATGTTATCAAAAAGTGACATTACCGACTCACGTAAGTGCAATCGTTCTAAAGTTTGAGTAGGGATATACTTACAAACCGGAAATGAACGATGTCGGATACGGTTAAATATTGCGAGTTCTTCTCCGGTAAAATGCAAGAACCCTTTCAAGCTCTCATCGTTTGGTGCCGTAAATCGTTGGCCACGTCGTAGATGTTCTTCATGATCCGATGGAATGTCATTGTGTTCGTGAGGTGGCGAATGTGGTTGAGCAGTCTCCGAACGATTATTGGCAGCGGACTCATCATGCACATGATCTGAAAATCCATAGATGGGGTGAAAAACTAATAACGGCTGAAAAAATTCAGAATTTACCTCATCGACCATATCAGCCGCAGAATAATGGTCTGAATGTATTGACGTGTTCGTGTGCATGTTGAATGAAGGGACACGGGTTGGTGATGGCGTGGGCTATTGGTGTTGCTGCGATGAACCGCCCACTGCATCTAAGGCCAATGAGTGGTAGGAGGATGATGGCAGGGATGGTGGCTGCGACGGTCGGTGATGCGATGAAGCTCCTGTTTCTCCACTGCCAATGACACGAGTAGCGCGACCAGTGGTTGTCTGTCCAGATCTGTGCGAGGGAGTGCCCCTCATCATGGCCGGACGGGGCTGTGGTGATGAAGGTGGCTGGTGCGGGTGGGCAGAACCGGAGTGCATGAATGTGTCTTGCGTCTCAAGGGAATGAAACGACGGTGACGGGGTGATGGTGGTCGCGGCGAATGGTGGTGCAGTGATGGGGCAGAGGCATGTCTGTCGAAGTGTGGGGTGGTGCTCGTGATGGTGGGAGGCTCGGGAGGTGGTGTTGTGTTGTGTGGCAGCTGTTGCGGCTCGGAGTCACTGCTGAGGGAGACGAACTGCGGCGGTTGAAAGCGGCGACGACCACCGATGACGAGTGGTGGCTGCTGTGGAAGCCGGCGGGCTTGGTCACGGGTGCGTGGCATCGTGGAGAAAGAGGTTGACGGGGTGATGCAGGGGTGTTTGGAGAGTTTTGTGCGGCTACTGAATGAAGAAAAAGAAAAAATAAAAAAGGGTTTAATGAGGTAGTTGGGTGTTTGACCGGGTAGGGAATTGTGTAGGTGGGGACCACAGAATTTTGACTGGGTTTAAATTGTGGAGATAAGGTTGGGTTTTAAAATATGGGTGAAGTGATTGGGTGGGAAAGGGATAAAATGTTTTAATCCGAAAAAAAATTTTATTTGAAAAAAATTGGGCCCACAAAATCTTGTTGAAAAAGATAGCTTCTCATCCCTTTATTCGATCTAAATTATCTGCAAACAAAATAAATTAGAGATCAGATAAATTAAAATAAAATAAATTCAAAATAAATTCGAAAAAATAAAATAATTAAAATGATATAAGAATATAAAAATAAATTCGAAAAGAAATAAGAATATAAATAAAAATAATTTCAAAATAAATTCGATATATTTTTATTTTATTTTTTTATTACTATTATTTTAACTAAAGATTAAATTCAAATGACATCAATTTAAAGAAAATTAAAATGGGATAAACATAAATAAAAATAAAATAAATAAAATAAAATAAAGAAAGTAAAAATAAAATAAAATAATAAAAACAATTAAAGTAAAAAGAGAAATGGGTTGCCTCCCATTTAGCGCTTGTTTATCGTCGCTAGCTTGACGACCTTAATCATGCGTTTGGTTCCTCGAAATGAATTTCTTCAACTAAACCGATTGGAACATTTTCGTAAAATTGCTTCAACCGTTGTCCATTGACTTTAAAGCTATGTCCTTCAGTATCTTGAATTTCTACCGCTCCATGTGGAAAAGTTTGAACAACGGTGAATGGTCCGAGCCATTTGGAACGTAACTTACCTGGAAAAAGTTTGAATTTAGAATTAAATAATAGAACTTTTTAACCAACGAAAAAAGATTTAAATGAAATTTTTTTTATCGTGGAAATCCTTTGTTTTGTCTTTGAAAATTTGTGCACTATCGTAAGCGTGTTTTCGGATTTCCTCGAGCTCTTGAATGTGCAACTTGCGTTCCCTTCCAATCGCATCCATTTCCATGTTGCGTTGTTGAATTGCCCAAAACGCGCGATGTTCCAGCTCGATCGGTAGGTGACAGGGTTTACTGTAGACGAGATGGTAAGGCGACATCCCGATGGGGCCTTTGTACGTAGTACGGTATGCCCACAACGCATCGGACAGCTTGACGCTCCAATCTTTGCGATCTGGCTTCACGATTTTTTCGAGTATGGTCTTTATCTCTCGATTTGACACCTCTGCTTGACCATTTGTTTGCGGATGGTAAGATGTCAAAATTCGGCGGGTTACGCCGAACTTCTTCTTGAGAGAGTCAATTACTCGGTTAATGAAATGCTTCCCTCGGTCGCTTATTATCGCTCGCGGTGTGCCAAACCTGCAAAAGATAGATTCCTTTAGAAACTTAACTGTGGTTTTAGCATCATTATTTCGGGTTGCTCTAGCTTTAACCCATTTAGAAACATAATCTACCGCAAGAATTATATAAAAATTGCCGAATGAAGAGACAAAGGGACCCATATAATCTAATCCCCAAACATTAAATATTTCACATACAGTAATGGGATTAAGTGGCATTTCGTTTCGTCGACTCAAATTACCAACCCTCTGACATTTTTCACAAGATTTACAAAATAAGTAAGCATCACGAAAAATGTTGGGCCAGTAAAAACCACACTCAAGAATCTTATGTGCAGTACGTTTAGGCCCGAAGTGCCCACCACAAGAATAAGAATGACAGAAGTTTAGGATAGAGTTTACCTCGCTTTCTTCTACACATCGTCTAATTACCCCATCCGAGAAATGTTTCCAGAGATAAGGATCATCCCAAATAAAGAATCGGGATTCCCTTTTTAATCGTTTAACCTCCGCTCTCGGTAAATCTTGTGGCATCTTACCCGTGGCCAAGTAATTTTCCATGTCTGCGAACCAAGGTACACTTACTTGAGCTGCCATCAGTCTTTCGTCAGGGAACTCTTCTCTAACTGGTGGATCTGACATAGATAATGGGATGCGACTCAAATAGTTCGCAACAAGGTTTTCGCATCCCTTCTTATCTTTAATTTCAAGGTTGAATTCTTGGAGTAGTAAAATCCACCGGATCAGTCTCGGTTTTGCCTCCTTTTTGCTCATCAAAAAGCGTAAAGCTGCATGATCAGAAAAAACAATAATTTTAGTACCGAGTAAATAAGATCTAAACTTTTCTAAGGCAAAAACAATATCAAAGAGTTATTTTTCCGTTGTTGAATAGTTTTTCTGCGCAGGATCCAAAGTACGTGACACATATGCTATAACATGCGGTTCTTTGTCGATTCTTTGACCCAACACGGCTCCAACGCTAAAATCGGAAGCATCACACATCAGTTCGAAGAGGTGGTTCCAATTTGGTGGTTGGACAATAGGTGCATTTACAAGATTCTCTTTAAGTATGTCAAATGCCTCCCTGCATTTCTCGTCAAAATTGAAGGGTTGGTCTTTTTGCAATAGACTGCAGAGGGGTTGTGCCAACTTTGAAAAATCTTTAATAAACCTGTGGTAAAACCCTGCATGTCCAAGAAAGGATCGAATATCCCTCACAGTTGTGGGGTATGGGAGTGAGCGTATAACATCCATTTTAGCTTTATCAACAGTAATACCTTTAGAGGAAACTATATGTCCTAGAATTAGCCCTTTATCTACCATGAAATGACATTTTTCGTAATTTAAAACAAGGTTAAATTCAAGGCATCTTTTTAGCACATTTGTTAAGTTTAATAAACATTCTCCAAAGGAATTACCGTAAACCGTAAAATCATCCATGAATACCTCTATACCTTTTTCGATGAAGTCCGAAAAAATGCTCCCCATGCATCTTTGGAATGTGGCTGGCGCATTACAAAGCCTGAATGGCATTCGGCGATAAGTGAATGTGCCAAAAGGACATGTAAAGGTTGTTTTCTCCTAATCTTCTGGCGCCACAGGAATTTGGAAAAAACCTGAAAATCCATCAAGACAACAATAGTGAGTTTTACCAGCTAATCTCTCAATCATTTGGTCAATAAAAGGAAGTGGAAAGTGGTCTTTTCTAGTTAGAGAGTTCAACTTCATGTAGTCTATACAAACTCACCAACCATTTTGGACTCTTGTTGGGACCAACTCACCTTCTGGGTTCTTGACTACTGTGACTCCGGTTTTCTTAGGGGCTACGTGGATCGGGCTTACCCAGTCACTATCCGAAATTGGATAGATTATATCCGCATCGAGAAGCTTTTGTATTTCTTCTTTAACTACGTCCATCATAGGTTGGTTCAGGCGACGTTGTCCTTGTCGAGATGGCTTAGCTCCATATTCGGTTTTTACCTTATGCATACAAGTGGAGGGACTAAGGCCCTTGATGTCTGCAACGGTCCACCCAATATCTTCCTTATGCGCTCGCAACACTGTTAGCAAATCTTCCTCTTCTTCTTTTGACATCTTGGTTGAGATGATAACCGGTAGGGTCTCTCTTTCCCCTAAAAATGCATACTTTAGATACTCCGGTAATTGTTTAAGTTCGATCTCGGGTGCCTGCAACACAGAGGGTAAAGGTTTAGTTTTAGACGCAGTAAGTATTAAATCTTTATTTACTGAACAAATATTTTCAAACTCCCTGTCTTCTTCGTCGGAATCCGCGATCTCTCTGTACAAATCATCCATAAAGTTAGTAAAACTAGTTTCAAAGAAATCATTTATGGCAGGTTCAATGATATCAACAAAGTTCAAACTAGCGACACTTTCAGGATGTCTCATAGCTTTGTAAACGTCAAATTTTACTACCTCGCCATCGAATTCCATTGTAAGGATCCCACTTCTTACATCGATTTTTGTATTTGCAGTGCTAAAAAATGAGCGGCCAAGGAGGATCTCAGAAGAGTTGTTTGCCCGGTCGTTTTCCATGTCAATAACATAGAAATCCGCTGGAAAGATTAAATCATTTACCTTTACGAGGACGTTCTCCAGTAATCCTTCCGGGTAGATTATGGATCTGTCTGCCAGTTGTATGGTTACCTTCGTATCCTTCAAAGGCTCAGCAGAAAGTGAGTTATAAAATGAAAGGGGCATAACATTAATAGAGGCCCCTAAGTCACACATTGCTCGTTTAATACCCACTTTACCGATTTTGTAGGGAATGGCGAACATACCCTGGTCCTTCAATTTTGGTGGCAACTTTCGCTAGAAGACCGCCGATACATGTTCTCCTAGATTAACCTTTTCAACTCTAATAAGACGACGTTTATTAGTACATAAATCTTTAAGGAACTTAGCATACCTTGGAATTTTTCTAAAATAGCCATAATTAGAATAATTAACAAAGCTATCTCTCCTTTTATCTTTTCCTTTTCAAAAATCTTCCACCGTACATCATCTTCCTCAATCTCCTAAGCAAGTATCTCAAGCACACACCTCCATTAGAGGTTGATTCAAGCTTTGATTTCCTCTAACTTCTCGATCCTAATATGTTCTTCAAGCTTGGGTAAGAACTCCTATGTCAATTTGTGGTTTCAATGACTAAACCGAGATTAATTACAAGTTAAAGATTTGCCTAATTTTTAGGTTTGCTTCTTTGATTGATATCATAGCTAAAAAAGGCTATGAACATGTTGTAATTCATTTTTGTGATTTATGTATAGCTCAAATCGATAAAGAAGAGGAATTGCTTCCTCCATCGAATTCTGACAATCATAGATACAAAGGAGTTGTCATTCGGGAACCTTGAAAACCTCAGATTATATGGTGAGTGTAGTTCGTGTCTTGAGAATGGCTAGGTGTCATCTCGAAATGCATATGTGGTATTAAATATTCATGATTGGTAAGTGTTGAGTGTATAAAAGTTCTATATTTCACCCCCTATTTAACCCATATTTCTGCTGCATTCAAGCATAATTCATTGCATTTAGGTTAGATTTCAGTTATACATCATAATCATACAAAAAGGCACAGTTGCTGCTGATTTTGGTTACTTTTGCAGGTAGCTGCTGTAGCAGACTCATGGCAGGAGAAGCAGAGCTGAAATACTGGATTGCAGCCGAGAAGAAGGATGCTGCCAAGGCCGCTGCCGTGGCAGCCAATGACGACAACAATAGTGAAGGGAAGAAGTAAAGTGGAGCTCGACAGAAAGAGGAAATTAAGCTGGTCTGTCGTGAAGCACTCCTATATTTTTCCGAGCCCTAGATCAGAATGAAGGCAAAGCCCAAAGTTCAAGGAAGAAACTCCAAGCAAGAAGGAAGGACGAATTAAAGATATAAACTCTGAAGATTTAGTCTTTAATAGAGTTTCACTTTAATTTAAACTTGTATTCTTGCCATATTAGAAAACTTGAACCCAAGGCCTATATAAAGGCATGTAATTCGACCTAGGAAGAACATCTTATTCTCTAGCCGTCTTCCCCTAAAACCCTAGTTGTTTTTATCCTTCTCATCATGTTCTAAAATTCCGCTAGGGCTAAGGGTTGATTCTGTAAAGTAGTTGCAAGGATTGCTTTGTTTTAGGAATTTTTTCTGTTCAATAAAATAGACTTCAAGTTTGCCTATTCTGGTTTTCAACATCTTACAAGAGTATCGGGAGAGCATTGTGAGATTATACATTTACTTAATATCGGGAGAGTTAAGTATACGAAAGGAATAAGTACGGGTTCTCCAGTTTATGGTTGAACTATCTTGGACCTAGGGATAGGACGAGGTTAAGTGGCTAAGGAAGAATTCAACAACATCGGTGTTCATCCTTCGATTCACGCCGGGAGGTATCATCAAAGACGTGTTCATCGACAGACTTGGACCTAGGGATAGGCCAAGGCACAACAGGGATTCTTGCCAAGCTTGAAGTACTGAGTTGTGTGTTCGCTGCCACGACAACAACAGACCGCTGCCGCAGCAGGTGCTGTCGCGACAAGCGCTACGATAGAACAGAGAAGTCTTAGACTTTGCAAACACCTACACTACGTAGTAGATCAATACCAGCCTACTCTTTATTCTGAATATTTTCATCCTTTGTTTTCAGTTCTCTTTATTATTTTGTGACAAACAAATAAACTCTTTCCTTTCCCTTTCGTGCAGCAAACCAAGGTTAAAGCTATTAGCCCAGTCCCTATGGAGACGATATCCGATACTTACGTATCACTTTACTACTTGCGTCGTGTACACTTGCACTACATTGCGATAGACACTTTTACACGCAACAGTAAGTTTGATCGATAACGCTTTTTTTTAGCATCACCTATGGTAAGTAATCAATGTAAGTTTCCATGTCTTAATATGTTTTATATTACATGAGAATATGATTTGACGATGACGTATAATTCATGGACTCATGACATGTTGAAATATGATTTGATATGCAAGCATGTATATGGAGCAAGGCTTAATCCATCATGTATGTAAGCAGGTAAGCTATGGTAAGAATGAGATAGTAACCCTTGGACAAAAGTAGATTTGGGATACAATTGACATGCCATAGGATTCATGAGCTCATTGGCACGGGTGAACCACGGTTCTTGGGCTACGACCTATATGTGGCGAGGATGAGATATGTTTATGATTTGGCCATTGGCGAGGAGGTATAAGGACCGTAATATGTTTTTGGTGAGGAGGTAGAATCCATGGATCTATTATGTTGAACGTCCAAGGGAAAATTTGAAGGGAAAACAACTAAAGCATTGAGATAAAATAATCGAAACACAAAATCCTGAGACGCAATAATCCCAACTAAAAGGTTTAGCTCATGTTTGAGCCTAAAATATTCATAATTAAAAGTATAAAGTATGACATTTTATCAAGAAAGGAAAAGAAAAGAGCCGAGCATCCTCGACAAAACTCCCTCTGTGCCGTCCAACTGTGCTGCAGATCCCATCTCCGTCGGCCTCTCTCGATGGCTTCGTTCGTTAAGGAGAATCGTCTAGCTTCGCCATGGTGGTTCTCCGCAAGCTCGGACTAGGACTGTAGTCTAAATCCGCCCTCTTGAAGTTGCGTCTAAGTCTCTTTATATAGGCGGTGAAACTAGGGCTTCAATACCCTAAAGTGCGCATGGCTTCAATAAAGAAAGCCTTTGTTTCTCGCTTCATTAAATGTTGCGTATCTGGGAGAAAGTCCACGTGGGAAGAGGCAGATTCATCTCCAATTCTTCATGCCTTGTCAGCTTCAGCCATGCGATCAGCTCCTCTCCTGCTCCAGCAATCCTCCAGCATCTTGCACATGCACCACAAAACATCACCTTTCTCGTAAAAAGCAAAAATATATATAACATTGCAAGCACATGCAGTGTAACTCCCTATCTACATGCAAGTATGTACAATCTATCCTAAATGCAACCTATATGAGCTTGAAAGCATGCAAAAGACAAAGAATAAGGGCATGTAAAATAGATCAATTAAGTACGCATCAAATACCCCCAAACTTGAACTATTGCTTGTCTTCAAGCGATGCAAAATGAAAGCAAGAAAAATAAAAATAGAAAATAAGAACAGTAAAAATCCATAAGTCCTAAGGTTCCACTAAGCTATAATTACAGTGATTCCAAGTTATGTTGCCGTAGTAATTCATTCCTCAGCTATGTTGATGATAAGCAAATGTATTAAAGCTTACAATTTTTTTCAAAAGACTAAACCTTATGTAAGTGCAGTGTGTGCTTAGTTACATGCATTCATCACTTAATAGCCTTAGAGAAGCTTAAGGGTTGCTTTCTTTTTCTACATTGGCATATTGTTTTCCTTTTCAGCGCATTTTTACTCTATGTTCTTTTTAAGTTTGAAGACTGCATCCTCTAGGCTTTAGCTCATCACACTAACCCTTCAGTACTTAAAGATGGAGTAGAGAAAACAACCCATCCCCGAGCCCTACGAGCAGTGTCATCACGTGAAGACTTTTATTCACTCTTTGCCAATACTATCATTCCTACTAGGGAAAGTTAAATGGATTAAACATAACTCACATAGTGTACTAAGATAGCAAGATGCATAGAAGAGTGTCCCTCAACAGTTTTGTTTAAATTGTCAAGTCTTAATTTATTTTCTTGAATTTTCATGGAGTTTTTAGCCTTTGTTTTGCTATATTGAGCATTTAATTTCCTTTTCTTTTGATTCATGCATAAGCATCAAAAAGTCGACCTAGAGCATCCCTAAAATTTCTTAAGTGTCAGATTGCATGCAACTTGTGGTTTTTAAAGGCTACAACAAATTTATCATTAAGTTCAAAAACTAGAAAGCTCTTAAAACCTTATAAAGCATCAACATAGATTCATCATACGAAGTTATAATCAATGCAGCAACAGTTTCAGAATCAAAGTAATCATAGCAAAAGAAACCCAGTGGACATATTAGGCTAGTTACAGTTCTATTTTTTAATTTTAAATTTTACCTAAATTTAACCTAACATATGTATAAGGGTATGTACTCCACCAAACTTGAGAAGAGCATTGTCCCCAATGCAAAAAGAAAATAAAAGAAAAAGGAAAAAAATCAAGGAAAAAATATGAAAAACTAAACTAAGCTAGAAAAGAAAAGAAAAACAAACACAAGGAGTTACTGGGTGGTGGTTCTCGAATGATGATGCCCTTGCCTTTGTCTCGGGAGGATGTTTGTTTCTTGGCAGGGCGGGAGGAGGCGCCAACATCAGTATCTAGCTGCCATCGTTTGCGGGTGGTGGTGGCAGCAGATGGCTTAGGGTTCTTGAACTCGCGGACCTCCGAGTTTAGCCAACCAAAGGGTGCCTTGAGCATTTTATCTCCTTTCCATTGTTGCACGCCCACTTCTTGACAGAATTCCAGTATGAGACGGGGGATTGAAAGTGACCTTGTCTTTCTTTGAGAGGTCACTCTCTCTAGGATGACCCCATAGATGATTTCATAGGACTCAATTGAACGACCGTGGAGAAGCAACAATCTTCAGTGGGAGAAGGTGGTTATGTTTTTCATCGGGAGTAGCTTGGTGTTTATAAACCTCACCCAAAATCTGGCGTTGGGGGTGAGGTTCAACCATTGCACTGTCCGAGCATTTGGCAGTGTTCTCTCCCAGGTGGTGCCAGTAACACAAAAGTCTTGTAAGAGCCTAGTGTCGATTTCAACGGTAATGCTGGAGACGAATTTGGTGTGGAGGCCGGCCACTGTCTCCATTTGGTAATGTCGTGCGATCATTTAGGGTGTAAAGTCTACCTTCACCCCTCGAAAAAACACCCAACCTTCACCATGTTGGCCGAAGTGAGTGTAAAACTCCTTGACCCAGTCTTCGTTGATTTTTCCTGGTTGTCTGGAAAAGGTCTCCCAATTGTGGGTAAGAACAACATATTGCTCCTCATCACTGAAGAGGACCTCACAGATGTCGGACCCTGCTAACCCTTCTTCTAGGATCAACAGTTGATTCTAGAGACATTTGTATTTCTTTAGGAATTCTTCTAAGTGAAGTCATCCTAGAAGAAACGTCTATTTCTCGATGGAGAAGTCTGAACCAAAGTCTGAGAGAGAGTCGGATGAGGTTTGGTGGAGAGACAAAGATGATAGAGGGCTCAAACTTTGTTTTCGTTGTGCCATTGGAAGTCAGATTTCGGAGAGGGTAGAGGAATGCTTATCTCAAGAGTAACAACTGGTTGCTATGGTAGATAATCAGTCTTGGTTTAATAATGGGAAAACTTAGGGAGGAAGGATATGGATAGTCGGGGCGGCAAAAGGTTGGAGAGTGATTGAGGGAAGTCAGCATTTAATGCTGATTGTGTTGTGAAGTGTGAAAGTGATAGTAGGCGGCTAGTGGATGGGGTTGCAACGTACGGAGAAGTTATTTTTATGGTCGAGGGTATAAATGGAATTTCCATAGATCAAATAAACCAAACTTGAATCCCATCCAATGTAACTGGTTTGCTTTCCAATGTCCCATGAGAATGTTTAGCCCATTTTGTCTCTTCCTTGTAATAACGACTAAATATGAACATGTTAAATAAACCTAAAAAACAAAACGAATTGTAGTAAATAAATGTGGAAATTAAAACATTAGAAAATTAAAAGAGAGGACTGGATGTTTTAGACATCCAGCAGTGTGACTAAAGTTTTTCACATTGTACTGGTGCACCCTTATAGGCTTTCAGGCGTCGACCATTGACCTTGAAGATTGGGCCATCTTTGAGGTCCTTTATATCTACAGCACCATGTGGATAAACCTTAACAACTCGGAATGGACCGAACCATCAAGATTTTAACTTCCCTGAGAAAAGCTTCAAGCGAGAGTTGTAGAGTAGAACGGTTTGGCCTTCAACAAATTGTTGAGGCAGCAATTTAGCATCGTGCCAGTTTTTAGTCTTTTCTTTGTAGATCTTGGCATTCTCATAGACATTCAGACGGTGCTCGTTTAACTTATTAAATTCCAACAATTTTCTTTCCCTAGCTAGTTGGCAGTCCATATTGATCTTGATAGCCTAGTAGGCTTTGTGTTCTAGTTCGACCGGTAAGTGACAAGCTTTTCCATACACAAGTTGGTAAGGTGACATGCCCAGTGGGGTTTTAAATGTAGTCCAATAGGCCCATAGGGCTTCATCAAGCTTTAAAGACCAATCTCTTCGATTGGGTTTGACCACCTTTTCAAGGATCTGTTTGATCTCTCAGTTCGATACTTCAGCTTGTCCATTGATTTGCGGGTGATATGTTGTGGCTATTTTGTGGTGGACTCCATAGTGGTGTAATGCCTTGGCAATCAACTTGTTGTCGAAGTGCTTTCCTTCATCACTAATAATGGCTCAAGGGACACAAAAACGGGTGAAGATATTTTTGTGCAAAAACCACAAGACAATGTTTACGTTGTTTTTAGTTGTTGCTATAGCTTCCACCCATTTGGACACATAATCCTCCATGAGCAAGATGTACAGTTGTCCCTTGGAGGATGAGAAAGGTCCTATGAAATCAAAGCTTCATACGTCAAAAAGTTCAACTTCTAGGATGACTTGCTTGGGAAGCTCATTACATCGAGAGATGTTTCCTGTCCTCTGGCATCTATCACATGCCTTATAATATTAATAGGCATCACAGAACAATTTTGGCTAGTAAAATATAGAATGTAAAACCTTCGCAGCCGTCATTTTTCCTCTAAAGTGTCTTCCATATGGATTAGAGTGACAATGGTATATGATGCTCTTTTGTTATTCTTCTAAAATGCACCTTCAGATCATTTGGTTCGCGCATTTCTTGAATAGGTAGAACTTATCCCAATAGTAATAGCGTACATCATGTCAGAATTTCTTCCTTCCCTAGCTGCTAAGATCACAAGGAAAAATACCACTAATAAGAAAGTTAACAATGTCAGTATACCAAGGCAGAGTCGTGACTTGTAAAAGCTTCTCAGCAGGGAATTCTTCCTTAATATCACATGCAACATCAGTATCACGTGCATTTTCAAGTATAGAAAGATGGTCAGCAACTTGATTTTCAAATCCTTTCCTATCAAATAACTCGATATCAAATTCTTGCAGAATTAGTATTCATATAATAAGCATAGGTTTAGCATCTTTCTTTGTTACTAGGTATTTAATGGCAGAATGATCAGTATGCACAATAACCTTAGCACCTATTAAGTATGACTTAAATTTATCAAATGCAAAAACTACCGCAAGTAATTCTTTTTTAGTGGTGGTGTAGTTTACTTGTGCCTCATTGAGTGTCCGACTAGAATAATATATGGCATGTAAAACCTTGTTCCGGTGCTGCCCATTCATGGGGCACTACCACTGGTGCAGAGATGAGTTCCTTCCTTAAGGTTTTGAATGCAGTACGACATTGGTCGTCAAACTCGAATGTTCTATTTTTGTTCCAGTAACAAGCACAATGGTTTCGAGAACTTTGAGAAGTCTTTGATGAATCGCCTATAAAATCATGCATGGCCAAGAAAGCTTCGAATAGCCTTGACATTTTTTGGTGGTGGAAGATTCCCGATAACTTATACCTTGGCTCCATCCGCTTCAATGCCCTTTGCAGAGATGCGGTGGCCAAGGACAATGCCCTCATATACCATAAAATGACATTTTCCCAGTTGAGTACCAGATTAGTATCCTCGCACCGTTGTAACACTTGTTTGAGTTTGCGTAAGCAATAGTCGAAAGAGTCTCGATAGACAAAAAAAGTTACCCATGAAAATCTCTAGGAAATCATCCGCTATTTTTGAGAAAATGGCCATCATGCATCGTTGGAAGATCGTTGGTGTGTTGCAGAGGCCAAAGGGCATCCTCCGGAAAGCACAAATACCATGTGGACAGGTAAACATAGTCTTTTCTTGATCTTCTGGTGCGATGGAAATTTGATTATAGCTAGAGTAACCGTCCAAGAAGCAATAGTAGGGTTTCCTGGCTATCTTATCAAGCATTTGATCTATAAACCGTATGGGAAGTGATCATTTTTCGTGGCTTTGTTCATCTTTCTGTAATCAATAGAGATTCACCATCTGGTTACATTTTTGGTTGGGAGGAGTTCATCAGCATAATTTTTTATCACAACCATTCCTTCTTTCTTGGTCACATACTGGACAAGACTCACCCATGAGCTATCATAGATCGGATAGATGATTCCTGCATCGAGCCACTTAATGATTTCTTTCATAACTACGGTTCTCATGATGGGATTGAGTCTCTATTGTGGTTCTATCGAGCTGCTCTAGTCATTTGTAAGCAAAATTCTATGCATACACAAAGTAGGGTTAATCCCATTTATGTCAGCAATAGTCCAACCGATGGCTTTCTTATGTTGCGATAGGACAATTAATAATCTGGCCTCCTGGTCAGGTTTTAAACAAGCAAATATGACAACAGGCAGTGTTTCATTCTCCCCTAGGTATTCATACTTTAATTAAGGTGGGAGAGGTTTAAGTTCAAGCTCCAGTGGATGCTCGAGCGAAGGTTTGGGAGATTTATACGCAGCATGATGCAAAGTATCGAAGGTCATACCTGGTCATATGAGCACAATATTAGAGTGTTCAATCTCGTCGTTACCTTCTGTCTCAGCTTTATGCATGGCCTCATCAAAGTAAGCTTGCTGCTCAGCAGAAAGCATGTTGCTGCAACATATCTCAGGCAAAATCTCTTTTACTAAGTCTTTTTCAGTGTCCACAAGCTAGCATTCTTTATAATCATCCACACACTTTAGTGTACTGAAGACGTTAAATGTGATCTTTTGGTCGTTCATCTTTATAGTGAATTTGCCTTTCTCATAATCAATCATGATTCATCCGGTGGCTAGGAATGGTCTCCCCAGAATGATGGGAGCATTGTCATCAGCTTTGCAATCAAGGATGATAAAGTCTGTTGGAAAGAAAAACTTATCTACCTTAACTAACACATCTTCAATTCGTTCATCGGGTGAGATTTGAGATCGATCGTCCAATTGAAGGATCACCGATGTAGGCTTTGCTTTTCTTATCCCTAATCTTTTAAAAACAGATTTTCACATTAGGTTCACACCTGAACCGAGATCACATAAGGCACAGCTAGTGTAGTTGAGGCCTATCGAGTATTGAATGGTGAAGTTGTCAGGGTCCCTCATCTTGGGTGGCAAATCACTCAGCACAACCACTAACTCGCCCGTAGTGGTACCAGTTTCAACTTCACTCACCTTTCTCTTCATTGTCATGATCTCCTTCAGAAAATTCACATAGATATGCATCTGGTCAATAGCCTCCAGTAGTGGGACATTGATGTGCAACTGTTTGAGCATCTCTAGAAATTTATGGTACTGGACATCTTGTTTCTGAGCCTTCAATCGCTGTAGGAATGGAGGTGGTGGTCTGGGATCGTCTTGTAGCTTGCTAGATACAGGTGCATCCTTAGTTTTATATTCCTTGCCTTCACTAGCAAGGTCACTCACTGTATCAAACATATAAGCTAAGGCTTTAGGTGCAAGAGTGTCAGTGGATGGCTTGCTTGGAGTAGGTTCTACTGGAGAGCTTCCCTCAAACTTGGCTTATTTCCTCAACTGCGTACCATTTCGTAGAATGATGGCTTTACATTGCTCATAATTAAAGGCCTTAGAGACTCCAATATCATTAGATAAACTGTCGGGTGGTCTTGTTATAAGCACCTGAGCAATCTGCCCAACTTATGTCTCTAAAGATTGTATGGAGGCGGTGTTGTTTTGCATGATCGATTACTGGTTTTGCAACATGATAGCCTGCATTGTGAGCATTTCACTATGATTCTTCAGATGGGCTGCTTGATCCTGTATAATGACACGAGCGATTTCTATAAAATTTTGATAAGAATTATCAAAATCATTGGAGTTGGAGCTAGAAGCTCTCTGGTATTGCCTCTGAGTCTTTTGTTGAAATCTAAGAGGTTCAGTTGATACTGTTGATTGTGCTCATGAATTTCCCTAGTTAACTCCCCAACAAAAATTTGGATGTTACCCCCACCATGGGTTGTAGGTTTAAAAACTAAACTAAACAGAAATAAAACTATATTAATTTTTTTATAAAAAGAGGGGCTTCGTTAAACCCCCCTTCATGCTCCACAGTGAAATTCATTGTCGAACACCATAAAGGGGAAAATAGTGCCCAATATTATTAATACGCAAGTATCCATAGTAAGTTATATCCCAAGGTCCAAATACACCAGAAAAATATGGCTCATACTAGCCAATATCCCTTACATCACAAATACTACCCAATACCACATTTTGCTAAATAGTCTGCATCTATATTACAAACCCCGAGGACATGTCGAACCACTAGTCATCCCTCCTCCACCTTTCTTACAGTCTCAGAAACCAGGCTTAGAAAATAATTAGGAGCTTTATTAAGATTATGGACCCAATCCACAACCACCTTACTATCACATTCAATTATTAGCCTTGCTTTTTTGAACCAATCCGACTCAACAAAATTTTCCAAATCAACCTTAATAGCAAGAATTTCAGCAATGACGGGAGAGACGGATCCAATCGGGGAATAAAACGACATTATTCTTTGACCGTGATCATCCCTAAGAACTCTGCCAATACTAATTGCACTACCATCACTCTTCATAGCTCCATCCATGTTCATCTTAAGGAAACCAACCAGAAAAGGGCACCACCAAAGACGTTTGCAAGTTTTAGCCATCGAAGCAATCGCAACCTGAGCATACACTGGATCAGATAAAATATTTTCTAAAGTCACTAATGTATGAGGATTTCTAGCTTTGAACCACCAAGCCAGTCTGTATATGATTATGAATAGTACTTGATTGAAATCCAAAACTTTACCCTTAAAGATCAAATCATTTCTAAAGAGCCAGATTGACCAAATTATCGCAAGTGGCAGGAACATCCACATTTCATGCCTATCCATATCACCAAAAAAATTATACCAACTCTCTAAAATGACATTGGATCTTGTGGAAGCACCATATGCACGCCCAATATATAAAAAAATGAATCCATATTCTCCACAAATGCCACATGAGAAAAAAAGATGACTTACAATTTCATTATCAAGTCGGCACAAAGGGCAAAGAGGATCATTAGAAGGAGGAGATTTTTAATTAAGTAGCTCTACCTTCAAAGGAATTCGACCACGACCCAAGCCAAATAAACAATTCAACTTTGGGAAGGGAGATACCGACCCAAACTGGCTTCTTCTTGTTTACAGCAGATGATACAATATGGTGTTGTAGCTCGTTAATAGATTTTTTCGAGAACAATCCATCACTTAATCCTTTTCAATTCAACCAATCACGGTCCATATTTGAGCCAACGGAATTATCTAACAAACAGAGAAACATGTTCCATTGTGCAACCTCCCAATCAAAAACACTACGTCTCAGGGTAATATTCGAGCTCTAGTCTACCCCATTGCAAACACTAAACTCTCCCATAACCCCAAACTAGTTAATAACTAAAGCATAAATACGAGGGAAAGCTTCTAAGAGAGGACAATCACCAATCAACATATCCATCCAGAATCGAATATTCTTTCCATCCCCAACTTGAATACACAAGTTACTTTTAATACACGTTTCAATAAAATAAGTGCCATGTAAACATGATATTCTGCCCCTACAAATAAACGATGGCCTATGGCTTTGAGCCATAAGAGGAATCAACATTGAATTCTAATACTTGTATTTGCAAGCCACGACAGCCTTGAACAAATCATTACCCCCATTCTCGAACCTCTATGCCCATTTTCCTAACAAAGCTTTGTTTTTTATTCCAGTTCAACCAAACCAAGACCCCAGAACTAAATGGAGAACATACATCTGTTGAGATATTTGATTTTAATATAACTTAGATGAAAAGTGTTTTGGACTTAAACTAATTTGCAAAAATATTTCAAAACTCCATTAACTTGAAAAACATGTTTGATGGGTTTTCAAAGGGTTTTTGACCTTTTTAAAATGATTTTAAACCGACAAATTGTCAAAAGTAGGTCAGGTGTACCGATACACTTGTTAGTGTATCGATACCCAGTCATTCGTACCGATACTCATTTTACCTGTATCGATATGCCCCTTTGTTTTCCCCAAACTCCAATTTTCCAGTAGTCAAAAAAGGTATCGATACGGCTTAGACCATACCGATACAGAATGGTGTGTACTGATACGCATGTATCGTGTATCGATACTTAGTGTAAAATTTCCCAATGACTCTTTCTATTTTGAGGCAAGTACCAATACCCGAAGTTCGTGTACCAATACACCCTCTACCAGACTACATTTAATGCTGGAAATAAAGTCTCCAACAGCTCCAAACCACCCTCAACGGTCACCAATGTATAATAGCTCATTTAACACTTTAAAAGAAGACTTGGGACACTTAAAGATGGTTAGAGAACACATCCAAGCATCATGATCAAGAGAAATTGTTTTTAAGTCTTATTTTCTTCATTTCTCTTGTATATAGTGTATAGAGAGTGTTTTAATTGTTTTTATTCGCTACACTCTTGTGAGCTTCAATCTTGTAAACACCTACCTTGTGAGGTTTATTTGTTTACACAATTACCTTGTAAAAGGGAGAGGTTCTAGTTTAGCCTAAGGAAAAACTAGAGTGGTTCTATCTTAGCCATTGAAAATATAGAATTGTAAAGGTTACCCCTTTGGCTTGTAAAAAAGACGAATTCATAGTAGTGAATTGGAAAATCCTTAGTGGTGTTGTAGTGGATGTATACTCGGTAGTCGAACCACTCTAAAATAACTGTGTGTCTACTATTTTTCGATTTTAGCCAATTCATTCTGGAAGCAAATTCAACCCTCTTGGCACAATCATTTGGAGTGCATCGAGCCTATCAATTGGTATTAGAGCTTCGTCTCCATCAAAGTTCTAAGATCCGAGAGTAAAGATCAATTGCTCGAATTTCACTGATTCAAGATTTCAAATGGAAAACGTTTCTATAATGATTTCATTCGAAGAAATCTGCTCTATCATGTGTCCTCTCTTCAAAGGATAATGTTACTTCCAATGGAGCAATATCATGATGTATTTCATCCGAGCCTTCGACTTCGACATTTGGATGATTATTGAAGATAGACATTTGGAAGCTCCTAAGAAGAAAAATAAAAGGAGTGTCAAAGACATAAAGAAGGACCAACTAAATGCAAAGACTATGCACATTCTTCTTTGTGCCGTAAATAAAGAGATTTCCAAGAAGGTCTCCCCTTCCAAAAGTGCCAAAGAAATTTGGAAGAAGCTTGAGAAATTCTACGGGAAAGAAGAGAAGAATGATGGAGTTCCATCAAATGCAAACCTCATCTCATCAAAAGTGGATGATGTTATGGCTCTCGATGAGTCCAAGGTATCTTCTAACTCAAATGAATTAAATTCATATTCTTTTCATGAGTTACGAGATGCATTTGATGAATTATTTTTAGAATTTGAGACCATGAATTCCAAATTTAAGAAATGATTTCAAATCTTCAATTTGAAAATGATTTTCTTTTGAAAATAAAATTGGATTTTGAAAACCAAAACGAGATTTTGAAAAATGGTTTAAAGTTTTCAAAAATAAGCAATGGGGTTTTGGCAAAAGAAAATCTTGAAAGAAAATAAAATTATTTCAAATAATTCAAATCATCTCATAATAACAAATTGCTCACATTGTAATTATTGTGGTCATTCTTTGCATATTTTTCCTATAAAGAAAACAAAACTTATAGGATTAGATAAGTATGAATTTCTAAAGGAACCAGGGACATTGAAACTAATGTCAAAGGATCCAAAGCAATTTAGATATTTTTTTAAAAATATTTTATGTAATTTTTTTGTTTCATTCTCTATTGTTATTTTACACCAACAATTGATATTTTTATATTAATTGGTACTAAATTTCCAACGATTGGTACCTTCAACTATTGATGATTTGAATTTAAATCTGATTCTAAATTTAATTTTGAAATTATTTTTGATATAAAAAAAGGAGAAGAGATAGGTTTGAAAATTTTAATCTCAAAAAGAAAAGGGAGCTTTAATATTTTTCTCAAAAAATTCATTTTTTTCTAAAATTATTTTTCTAAGGGGGAGTTTTTACAAAAAAAAAAACAATTTTCAAGTGGTTTCGATATATCAACAAGAAGAGATTGTTGAGATATTTGATTTTGATCTAACTTAAATGAAAAATGTTTTTGGACTTAAACTAATTTGTAAAATTATTTCAAAAGTCTATCAACTTGAAAAATATGTTTGAAAGGTTTTCAAATGGCTTTTGACATGTTTAAAATGATTTTAAATAGCCAAAGTGTCAAAAGCAGGTCAGGTGTATCGATACATTTGTTACTGTATCGATACCCAGTCAGCCGTACCAATACACGTTTTACCCATATCGATACACCCCTTTGTTTTTCCCAAAACTCCAATTTTCTAGTTGCCAAAATAGGTATCGATAGAACTTAGACTATACCGATGCAGAAGGGTATATATCGATACGCATGCATCGTGTACCGATACCCAACGTAAAATTGCCCAACGACTCTTTCTATTTTGAGGCAGGTACCGATACCTGAAGTTCGTGTACCGATACGCCGTGCATCAGGTTGTATTTAATGCTGAAAATAAAGTCCCCAACGGCTCCAAACCACCAATGGTCACAAACAGCTAGTAGCTCATTCCACGCTTTAAAAGAAAACTTGGGACACTTGAAGCTAGTTAGAGAATACATCCAAACATCATGACCAAGAAAAAATATTTTTAAGTCTTATTTTCTTCATTACTCTTGTATATAGTGTATAGAGTGTTATAATTATTTTTATTCTCTACACTCTTGTGAGCTCCAATCTTGTAAACACCCACCTTGTGAGGTTTTTTGTTTACACAATTACCTTGTAAAATGGAGAGGTTCTAGTTTAGCCTAAGGAAAAAATAGAGTGGTTCTATCTTAGTCCTTGAAAATATAGGGTTCTAAAGGTTACCCCTTTGGCCTATAAAAAGGAAGAGTTCATAGTAGTGAATTGGGAAGTCCTTAGTGGTGTTCTAATGTAGTGGTGTAGACTCAGTTGGGTATTCGAAGTACTCTAAAATCATCGTGCAATATTGTCAACTATATTTCAATTTTAGCCAATTCTTTCGAGAAGAAAATTCAACCCTCTTGGCACAATCGGTTGGAGTGCATCAAGCCTATTAACATCTTTCCAATTTATCCAATGTATTTTCCTTTTCTCAATGGAGCCACCCCATAAAAAATTAGCCATAATACTCGATAGCTTTCTATAAATTAAGACCGACATTTTGAATAACAAAAGATAGTAGACCGACATGCTTGAAGTTAACATCTTACCATCATTATGAAAAAACTGGATTTTGGTGACAAATAGGGGTTAATCTTGGATTAAATAAAAAATTAGCCATAATACTATATTAAAAAATATTAGACTAGATTAAAAAATAAAAATAAATAGGGTTTAATCTTGGATTAAATAAAAATTTTAGGGACTAAACTAAACAAAAATAAAATCATAAAAAAATATATTAATCTCAATTACAATTTTTTATATATAATATTTGCATTAAAATATAATCAATTTTCAAGTTGGTCTAATGGTTAAGCCTTTACCTATATTTTCTTAGCACATGGGTTCAAACTTTAAGGTATGATATATTATATTTTTTCTTTTGTAAAACGACGTCGTTTTGAGTGATATAACTTTAAAATAATATCATCTTGTTTCGCCATCCACGTCCATCGTAGCTACATAATAAATCTATAACATTTTAGATTCATAAAAATAGTACACATTCTTTTCATCTCTCCCTCCATAATTTTTTTACTTCAATATAAAAACTAAATATCATTTATCAAAATATCTATTTTTCAACATTATTTTTGAACCTCTCTCTCTTTGTGTTAGAGGATTATTTTAACAACTACGATTGTCGAGATTAGTGTATTGATGTGCAACTGTTTGAGCATCTCTAGAAATTTTTAGTGCTGGACATCTTGTTTCTGAGCCTTCAATAGTTGTGGGAAAGGAGGTGGTGGTCTGGGCTCGTCTTGTAGCTTGCTAGATGCAGGTGCATCCTCAGTTTTATTTTCCTTGCCTTCACTAGCAAGGTCACACACTGTATCAAACATATGAACAAAGGTTTTATGTTCAAAAGTGTCAGTGGATGGCTTGCTTGGAGTATGTTCTACTAGAGAGCTTCCCTCAAACTTGGCTTATGTCCTTAACTGCGTGCCACTTCGTAGAATGAAGGCATTACATTGCTCCTGATAAAAGGACTTAGTAACTTCAATATCACTAGATAAATCGCCGGGTGGTCTTGTTTTAAGCATCTGAGCAATCTGCCCAACTTATGTCTCTAAAGATTGTATGGAGGCGGTCTTATTTTACATGACCGATTACTGGTTTTGCAACATGACAGCCTGCGCTGTGAGCATTTCACTATGATTCTTCAGATGGGCTGCTTGATCATGTATAATGACACGAGCAATTTCTATAAAATTTTGATAAGAATTATCAAAAGCATTAGAGTTGGAGTTAGAAGCTCTCTGGTACTGCCTCTGAGTCTTTTGTTGAAATCTAGGAGGTTCAATTGATGCAGTTGATTGTGCTCCTGAATTTCCCTTGTTACCTCCCCAACCAAAATTTATATGTTCCCGCCACCATGGGTTGTAGGTTTAGAAACTAAACTAAACAGAAATAAAACTATATTATTTTTTTTATAAAAGGAGGGGCTTCATTAAATCCCCCTTCATGCTCCACAGTGAAATTCATTGTTGAACAACATAATGGGGAAACGAGTGCCCAATATTATTAATACGCAAGTATCCATAGTAAGTTATATCCCAAGGTCCAAATACACCAGAAAAATATGGCTCATACTAGCCAATATCCCTTACATCACAAATACTACCCAATACAACATTTAGATAAATTGTCTGCATCTATATTACAAACCCCGAGGACATGTCGAACCATTAGTCATCCCTCCTCCACCTTTCTTACAGTCTCAGAAATCAGGCTTAGAAAATAATCAGGAGCTTTATTAAGATTATGGATCCAATCCACAACCACCTTATTGCCACATTCAATTATCAACCTTGCTTTTTTGAACCAATCTGACGCAACAAAATTTTCCAAATTAGCCTTAATAGCAAGAATTTCAGCAATGATGGGAGAGATAGATCTAAATGGGGAATAAAAGGACATTAATCTTTGACCGTGATCATCCCTAAGAACTCTGCCAATACTACCTGCACTACCATCGCTCTTATAGCTCTATCCATGTTCATCTTAAGGAAACCAACCGAAGGAGGGCACCACCGAAGACGTTTGCAACTTTTAGCCGTCAAAGTAATCGCAACCTGAGCATTCACTGGATCAGATAAAATATTTTCTAGAGTCACTAATGTATGAGGATTTCTAGCTTTGAACCACAAGGCCAGTCTGTATTTGATTATAAATAATACCTGATTGAAATCTAGAACTTTACCCTTAAAGATCAAATCATTTCCAAAGAACCAGATTGACAAAATTATCGCAAATGGCAGGAACATCCACATTTCATGCCTATCCATATCACCAAAAACATTATACCAGCTCTCTAAGAATGACATTGAATCTTGTGGAAGCACCATATGCACACCTAATAAATAACAAAAATGAATCCATATTCTCCACAAAATGCCACATGAGAAAAAAAATGACTTACAGTTTCATTATCAAGTCGACAAAAAGGGAAAAGAGGATCATTAGAAGGAAGAGAATTTCAATTAAGCACCTCTACCTTTATAGGAATTCGACCACGACACACAAGCCAAATAAACACTTCAACTTTGGGAGAGGCGATACCGACCCAAACTAGCTTCTTTTAGTTTAAAGCAGATGATACATTATGGTTATGCAGCTCGCTAAAAGATTTTTCGAGAACAATCCATCACTTAATCATGTCCAATTCAACCAATCACGATCCACATTTGAGCCAATGAAATTATCTAACAAATAGAGAAACACGTTCCATTGTGCAACCTCCCAATTAAAAATACTACGTCTTAGGGTAATATTCTAGCTCCAGCTGTTGCGTGTAAAATAGTCTATCGCAATTGTAGTAAAAGTGTACACGACGCAAGTAGTAAAGTGATACGAAGTATCGGATATCGTCTCCACAGGGATTGGGCTAATGACTTCACCTTGATTTACTGCACGAAAGTAAAAGAAATATTTGAGAGTTGTCACGAAATTAATGAAGTAAAAACGAAAATAAAAGGATTGAGTTATCAAGATGGAGAGAATGGGCTGGTATTGAATTGCTCAGTAGTGCAGGTATTGAGTTGCTTAGGATCTCCAGTTCTGTCGTCGCTCCCGTCGCCGACAGCACCTGTCGCGGCGTCTGTCCGTTGGCAGTCGCAGCAGCAGACACACCAACTCAGTACTTCAAGCTTGGCAAGAATCCCAGATCTGCCTTGCCCTATCCCTAGGCACAAGTCTGTCGATGAACACGTCTTTGATGATACCTCCCAGCGTGAATCGAAGGATGAACACCGATGTGTATGAATTCTTCTTTAGCCACTTAACCTCGCCCTATCCCTAGGCACGAGATGGTTCAACTATAAACTAGAGAACGCGCTTCTATCTCTTTCGTATACTTAACTCTCCCGATGCTAAGTAAATGGATAACCTCACAATGCTCTCCCGATGCTCTTGCAAGATATTAAAACCAAGATAAAAGAACTTGAAGTTTATTTTATTGAACTTGAAAAATCCTAAAACAAAGCAACCCTTGCAACTACTTTACAAAACAACCCGTAGCCCTAGGGGGAGTTTAGAACATATCGGTGACAGGTAAACGGCAGGGGGTTTTTGGTTTCGGTTATGGGGTAGAATGAGGGATGATCTCTCCTAGGTCAAAACTATGCCCTTATATAAGCTTTGGGCTCAAGTATTCTAAGGTAACAAGGATTACAACTTTAATTAAAAGTAAGATTCTAATAAAGACTAAATCTCTAAAGTCTCCTACTTTCCAGCCGCCTCCTTGTTTCATGGAAATTCTCCTCCTTGAGCTTTGGCTTGACATATCTTTTGATCCGGGGCTTGGAAAAATATTTGGCTTTCACACGACAGACGAGCAGATTTTTCTCTATCTATCGAGGTCCACTTGACTTTTCCTCTTCATAAATCTGCTGTCACCATACTGTCACGACAGGTCCATGACAGGTTCGTCTTCTTTGGCTGCTTGTCCAGTTCCGCTCTCCTGCTTCTCTGCCCTGCGCCTGCCTTCATCTTCTACTATGACAGATACCTGCAAAAATAGCCATCTTTTAGTAGAATCCGTGCCTTTTATATAATTGTGATGTTTTATTGAAAACTAACCTAAATGCAATGCAATGATGCTTGAATGCAGCAGAAATTTGGGTTAAAAAGGGTGTAAATAATAGAACTTTTACACACTCAACACACCCCCAAACTCAAGTCTTTGCTTGCCCTCAAGCAATTAAAAATGAAAACAAAAAAATTTTTGTGTTGGCCTTCAAACAGTGAACTGTCCCCTATCCGTCGTTCGATCTCTATGGCGGCAGCAACCTGTCGGATAGGTTAGGATCTGTCCGGAATCTCCCTATAGCTCTCGTGCAGTGTGTGCATGCTTGTGAACAGTTATATGCCAAGACTCTCTTAGTTTCACTAGAATATTCAACTTTAGCTTGTTTAGAGTTTTTCCTACGAGACTGTTTTCTTTTTTTCTTACTAGAGCCAGAATTGGGCACCTCTAGTTATTTCCTTTTTTCAAACTTCTTCTCTTTTACTAGAGCCAGTATTTCAGGCACCTCTAGTTAACTGTCTAGAGCCGGTAATAGGCACCTCTAGAAGTTTTTCTCTGGTTATCTGCCTAGAGCCGGTGGTAGGCACCTCTAGGTTTCCTGAGATTCTAGTCTCTTTTCTACTCTAAGTGCTAAGTTTTCCTATTTTAGTTTGGCTAAAAGAAATCTAAGCAGTATAACAGTCACAAAAGTGTTTAAGTTTTCAGAACTATAGAAAGGCTCTAAACTTTTCCTTAATCTGTCCTAAAGATGCTGCCACTACAGAGATGTCATGACAGGTAAGTTAATTTCACAGTTTTAAGCCAACAGTTTAATCTTTTCTGATTTTTTTTTAGAAAAACTTTTAAAAAAAGACACAACAAATAATAAAAAGATGTACTTAAGACTCCATTAATGATGGAGGGTTGCCACCCCCAAACTCGAGGGTTGCATTGCCCTCAATGCAAAATGACATGAATAATAAAAGAAAGATAGAAAAAAGAAAAAAAACAAAGTACATCACAAAATATAAAGGCAGGCAGCAATAAGAGAAAATAAAGACTTAAATTTTCACGCGCTGCTCTCACTGCTGCTGCTGACGCGGATCTGATGGCGGCGCCTGCGCTGAAGAGGGGGCTGGACAGGTTCAACAGCAGGTTGCTCAACAGGTTCATCGGCCTGTTGAGGAGTAGGTTCTTCAGCAGGTTGAAGGGCAGGTTGCTCCACTAGTCGGACATCGGAACTGCTGCTGCTGTCCCAGCTGTCACTCGTGATGGCTTTGGACAGCCTTCTTTTGTCGGCCACATGCTTAATACGTTTCACTCGTGTGAAAGCGCTGTCCAAATTCCTCCGGACAAGAGGGCTGTCATCAGTGGCAGCTCGCTTTGTTCCTCGAGGGGAGGTGTCTGCCGATGGGCTGCCGGCTTCCGTCGGGGATGGTGTGGAGGAGGCAGATTCTCCGTGGGGAGAGACAGGTGGTGTGGGAGTGGGGGAGGGGATATTGAAATAATGGGCGGGGAAGGTGGGGAAAATGACATCCGTAAAATTCAAAGTATTAGTAATGAAATTTACCGTAGCATTGGAGAAGTCACGGATGAAAGTCATTAAACCCATCTGGCGCTCCTCTATCCTCAAGATGGCAGCAAGGATGTGGGCGTTCTGATATGTTGGAGCGGTGTTGGTGGCAGCTTCTGTGGCAGGTTCGGTGGCCGGTTCATCATCGGAATTAGCAGGAGGGGCGTTTGGGTCGAAGGCGTTGATGGGAGTTGCAGCTACGACCTCCATGAGGCTGGAGATGTTGCTGTCTGTCCAGCCGCTGCCCTTCTTGATTTTGTCGGATGGCTCCTCTGGTACGGCAGCACAGCGGCAGAGAGCGGTGATGGTTGATGGTAGGCATAGTCGTGAGTCCGAGCGGAAAGCGCAATCGAGGATGCTGTCCCTCATGTACCTGCCCACATTGATGGGCCTGTCATGCATGATAGAGTGGATGAGGGCCAACCGCTGCCTGTTGACTGTCGTATGGTGGGATGAGGGCAGGATAAGCTTTTTGATAAACGCGTTCCATAGTTTTGCCTCAGGGAGTAGCTGCCCCCTGTTGACAGAATGGGTGTAACGCCCCGGTTTTGGGCTTAGAAGTTTTGGGCGTTGACCGGTTTGGTCAAAGTCCTGTTCGAATCTTAAGAGGAAAAATTAGGAAAGCCTAGTTCGGGTTGCATTAAAAATATGGAAAAATGTTCTAAAATCATCTTTTAATATAATTAGATGAACTGTGAAATCAATTTTGAAAAATGGGTTTTGGAAGTATGACATTTTGGCTAGTGACCAAAATGTAATTTTCGAAAGTTTGGTGGCTATTTTATAAAGAGTTGAAACTTTGAATCTTTAAGGAGCTATTAATCCAAAGATGATTTCTCCAGATTTTTCTAAGATATTTTAAGTCTATAATCTGATTTTAAAACATATTAGAAGTGGAGGGAAAATCTATTTGGCATTTTCTCAACTAACTTCTCATTTTCTTTCTCTCTTTTTCTCTCAACCCAAACACTCCATTTCCAGAGTTTTGTTTCTGATTTTCTCACCTAAATTCCTCCATTCAACTCTCATTTGATTGCAAATCATTGTATCTTCAAAACCTCTTCAATTGCTTCTTGTTTCTTCAAGGATTTTCATTCCAAAAAGTGGAGAATCACAAGTTTGGAGGTAAGAACGTCCTTCTCCTCTAAACTATCAGTTCTTTACTGAAATTCCCAAGTTATCAACTCTTGATTGATGTTTAATTAAAGGCTTTTGAGTTTAGAATTGTATCTTGGCTTATTATGCAAGATTTTGATGATTTTTGATGATTTTCGTTAGATCTGAGTAATCTGTGATTTAAGAGATGTTTTTGATGTTAAATGATCTCTAAATTGATAAGGAAATGATTTTTGATCAATGCAATCCCGGATAGGTTGTGTTTCCTAAGTTTAGCTTAAGATTCTTGAATGTTCTTGTGGTGATCTTGTGGATCTGTTGTTGCTGGAGGTAAAAGGATGTTTATAGGTTGTTTTTAGGTGTTGTATGGTGATGATGGATGTGAGGTTTTGCTGGTTTATGGCTGGGCTTTGTTTAGAAGTGGGTTGGATGCAATTTCGGTGGTGTTTGGTGGCCGAAATTGGTGTTTGAATGAGAGCAGCGAGTTTGAGTGCTTTCATTGAAGCTTTTGATGCTTGATGATGCATTAAACCTCTGCTTTAATGTGTTTGATCAGGGGAGGCATCTTTGGATCCAAGAGTTGTTGATCCGGAAGCTTGAATTCGTGCTTCGGCAAGTGGCGAAGTGGAATCGGTGAGTGAAATTGGGTTTTCGGCTTTGAAACCAATGTCTTGGGAGCTTAGCTTAAGTCTAAACAACTTTGCTAAGCTCGAGTGTAAGTTTTCGGAATTTCTCTCTAGTGGTGGCCATGATTTTGTTGTGATGCGAAATGATAATTTGCATGTTTTACATACTGTTTTGGAAGCATGTTTTAGCATGGTTTTTGCTGTTGATGTAAGCCATATGTTGAAGGTAACTCTAGGTAGGAGTTCCTTGCTTTTGCACATTGAAATGTTGTGGTATAATGCTTTTAAATGCATGATGAATATGGCTTGGTTTTATGCTTTAAAACAGTGATGTAAGTGATGAAAATGATGTATATTGGCAAGTGATGTTTTTAAAATGTTAAGGTCACTAAGGTGGTTAAAAGTCCTTGAGTGAGCCTTGTTACTTATGAACATCAAGGTGGTTAAAAGTCCTTGGATGGTTCATGTTGTGGACACTAAGGTGGTTAAAAGTCCTTAGGTGATCCTTCTCTATGGTGTTTAAAAGTCCATAGGCCAAGGTGTTTAAAAGTCCTTGGGATCAAGGTGTTTAAAAGTCCTTGATGTGATTCATTCATGGTGTTTAAAAGTCCATGGCCAAGGTGTTTAAAAGTCCTTGGGATCAAGGTGTTTAAAAGTCCTTGATGAGATACTATCTATGGTGTTTAAAAGTCCATAGGCCAAGGTGTTTAAAAGTCCTTGGGGCCAAGGTGTTTAAAAGTCCTTGGGAAAGTTGTTGAACTTGTTTTAATAAATGGAATGTTTCACTTAAGCCAATATGACATGTTGAGAATATTGAGAAGCATGAGATGCTTGTTTTAATGTTTATATTGAAGCATGAGATTGCTTGTTAAGAATGCTTTTGAGCATGTGAAAAGGTTGATTTAAAGCATGTTTTGTAAATGTTTTGAATTGCATTATTGAATGGTTTTTAAGAGCTTCCCTCACTAAGCTTTTGCTTACGCTCTCTTTGTTTTCTGAATTCAATAATGCAGAGCGTTAGAGTACCTTGAGGGCAGCAAGAAAGGGCAAGCAATCAAGTTCAAGTGTAGCTCAAAGTATGATGGTTTTATAAGTGCATTTAGCTTTTGTATGTTTTGGCAATGGGGGACCAATGTGTATGTTTTGGGAGGTGTTGGAGACTCCCTAAGTATGATATATGTTGATGTGTTTGCTGGTTTTGGTTTGGAACCATTTATGCTTGTTTTGCAAGTTTGGTGTTTGAATGTCTAGCTTGTGTAGGAAGCATGCCTTTAGAATTGGGGCTTTTTGCTTGTGATGATGTTTGGATGAATTGATGATGCTATTATGTTGTTTTTATGTTGAATTGCATGTTGGCAAAGTTTGGTGATGTTCGGAGCATGTTTGGATGTGTAATTGCATGTTTAGAGTGATGTTTTGAAGCAATCTGGGCAGGGTGTTTCGGAACAGCACCTACCGTTTCGGAACGGGTGCCTTAAATGAGCCCAGGCGTCCGGAACGGGAGGGGCCGTTCCGAAACGGAAAAGCCTCTGCCAGACCCCCGTTTCGAAACAAGCTAAGCCTGTTTCGGAACGGCCCCGCGTTTCGGAACGGGCTGTCCCCCGTTTCGGAACGGTCGACCGTTGGGGGCTGACATTGGCAGTTATATGTTTTGTTTTGTTTGCGTTTTGGTCCTGAAACTTGTTTGTTCAATTGTATGAGCTGTGGATGTCCTTTTGAGCTGAAATTTCACAGAGAAGCATGAAACCTGATTAATTTCATTATGGTAACATTAATTTGGCTTAAGTCCTCATATTTATCAGAATTTACAATTTGGTCCCTAAAGTTGTAATTTGCTCAATTGAGTCCCTGTTTAACCTCTGATGCTTGTGATCTTTTGGTATGATGTTTGTGTGATCACCATTAGGCTTAATGTGCATCTAGACAAGTTTAAAAAGAAAAAAAAAAGGTCGTTAATCAAGGTTGACTTTCGGGTTGACTTTGGTTTTCCCCGTGTGACTTTCTTAATTCGGGTCAACCGTCTAGGCCGGGTTAAGGGGGTTACAATGGGGGTTCTTCTTACTGGTGCTCCATGTCGTTCCCGCTTCTGTCAACTCCCTCATGACAGCATCATGTCCGGCAGCGTCGAGGGTGTCCCAAAATTGTTGATGAGCATCATCATTGGGGCCAAAGAAGAGGCCGAATACATGGTTGATGCTGCTGGCGGTGAAAGGAACTGTCACTCCTTGGACGGTGACAGATGTCGCCGTCTTGCTGTCGATCGCCGCATAAAATTCCCTGACCAGAGTGTCATTAAGTTCTGCCGGCTGTTCGGCAAAGTCCTCCCAAAGTTGTGATGTTATGGCCTTCATTATGAACGGCCGGAGTCCCATATGGGGGGCATCTCTGTTATAGATGAAGCTCCGCTCCTCCCATAGTTCCTTGTTAGCGAACGGGGCTGCTGCTGCTGAAGAAGAAGCGGCAGCAGCGTTCTGACGGGTTTGTCGTGAAGACATTTTTGGTTGCAAGGGCTGAAAAAGAAAGATAATAGATAAAACTAGAAGAGAATAACAAGAGGGAAAATCAGAAGTGATGAAAAATGAAAAGGGGAAGGGGTTTATATAGCGGTCGAGTAGCTGCCCATTTAATGCCGCAACGGCAGACAAGAATAACGGGGCGGCAGATTGAATATAGCGTGTCCGACGCGTCTGACACATATTAATGCGTCTGCCGCACGCTTCTGCGTCTGCCGTGTCAGTCTGTTGACAGCCTGTCGTATCCGTCTACGGTGGCAGCCGAAACGGCAGGCTTTAATAAATGGGCTTTAGTGGGCTGATGGATGGGCGGTGGGCTTGGCTCACTTCTTCTTTTCTTCTTGACTCCTTTATTTCCTAAAAACTGAAATTATAAAACAAAACATTATTCGAATAAAATAAACCTAATTTCCTAATAATAATAAAATAAGTAAAAATAAAAATTAGGTTAAATTAGTGATGCCTTGTGGGGCATCATCTAAAGTAACCACTTCCTGTAGTCCTGGGGCTTCAGTCCCCTGATAGTGCTTGAGGCGTTGTCCATTGACTTTGAATTGGTGCCCATCCTTTAATGATTGAATTGTAATGGCACCATGGGGAAAATCTTGAACCACTTGGAACGGGCCAGACCATCTAGATTTGAGCTTCTCTGGAAAGAGTTTCAACCTAGAATTAAACAACAACACAAGTTTCCCTGGGCAGAACTATCGTGGCAGCAACTTCTTGTCATGCCACTTCTTAGTCTTTTCCTTGTAAATCCTTGCATTATCGTAGGCCATTGTCCGTATTTCTTCAATTTCGTTCAGATCTAATAACCTTTTATGGCCGGCCTTATCCAAGTCCATGTTCACTGCCTTAATTGCCCAATATGCCTTGTGCTCGATCTCGACAGGCAAGTGACAGGTTTTCCCGTAAATCAGTCGGAATGGAGACATGCCCAATGGAGTCTTGAAAGCTGTCCTGTATGCCCATAATGCATCATTCAGAAGTAAAGACCAGTCTTTCCTAGTTGGTTTAACCATCTTTTCAAGGATGTTCTTCACTTCCCTATTGGATATCTCAGCCTGTCCATTGGTCTGTGGGTGGTATGCTGTCGCGATCTTGTGCTTGACACCATATTTCTTCAAAGCGGCAGCAATTACCCTATTATCGAAATGTCTCCCTTCATCACTGATAATCGCTCTAGGGATGCCAAATCTAGAAAAAATGTTTTTGTGCAGAAACTTTTGGACCGTTTTGGCATCATTCTTTTGCGTTGCGATTGCTTCTACCCACTTGGAGACATAGTCCACTGCTAGGAGGATGTAAAGGTTTCTACACGAAGATGGAAAAGGTCCCATAAAATCAATCCCCCAAACATCAAAGATCTCTACTTCTAAAATATTCTGCAGTGGCATCTCGTTTCTCCTCGAGATGTTACCTGTCCTCTGGCACCTGTCACAGTTTCTGTAAAATTCCTGTGCATCTTTATATAGTGTCGGCCAGTAGAACCCTGACTGCAGCACCTTGGCAGCAGTTTTATTGCCTCCTAAGTGACCTCCATATTGTGACGCATGACAGTGATGGAGAATGTCTTCTTGTTCTTCTTGTGGTACACACCTTCTTATAACCTGATCTGCGCACATTTTGAAAAGAAGAGGTTCGTCCCAATAATAATGTTTCACATCATTTTGGAACCTCTTCCTTGCTTGATAATTAAGATCAGAAGGTAATATTCCGCTAACTATATAATTAACGAAATCAGCATACCAGGGAAGGTTAGAAGACTTACCTGCCGCCATGGCTGTCGCGACAGCGACTGCGGCAGCAAAGAGTTGCTCATCTGGGAAGGTCTCCAGTATGTGTGTCTCATCTAACGGTAGACTTTGTCCCGTCTCCAACCTCGACAAGTGGTCTGCCACTTGATTTTCTGTCCCCTTTTTGTCTTTGATCTCAAGGTCGAATTCTTGTAATAGCAAAATCCATCGTATCAGCCTAGGCTTCGCATCCTTCTTTGCGAACAAGTACTTGAGGGCAGAATGGTCGGTGTGTATTATTACCTTCGTTCTAAGTATGTAAGAACGAAACTTGTCGATGGAGAACACCACAGCTAACAGCTCCTTTTCTGTGGTGGTATAGTTCACTTGGGCTTCATTTAATGTTTTGCTAGCATAATATATGACGTGAAACAGCCTGTCTCTGCGCTGCCCAAGTGCTGCCCCGACAGCATAGTCACTAGCATCACACATGATCTCAAACGGTTGTGTCCAGTCTGGTGGCTGTACTATGGGGGCTGTCACTAATTTTTCCTTCAGAACCTTGAATGCTTCAGTACATTCTTCGTTAAAGTCAAAGGGTCGGTTCTGTTCTAGGAGATGGCATAGAGGCTTGGTGATTTTTGAGAAATTTGCAATGAATCTTCTATAAAAACCAGCATGCCCTAAAAAACTCCTAATGCCCTTGACAGTTGTTGGCGGCGGCAGCTTCTCAATGACCTCTATTTTTGCCCTGTCGACTTCTATCCCACGGCAGCTAATCTTATGGCCTAAAACTATCCCTTCATCTACCATAAAATGACATTTTTCCCAATTGAGAACAAGGTTAGTTTTTTCACATCTTTCAAGTACCTTTTGAAGGTTGCTGAGGCAGCTCTCAAAATCGTCTCCAAAGACGGAAAAATCATCCATGAAAATCTCAAGGAAGTCCTCTACCATGTCGGAGAATATTGCCATCATGCACCTTTGGAAGGTGGCAGGTGCGTTACAAAGGCCGAACGGCATCCTCCTAAAGGCATATGTTTCGTAGGGGCATGTGAAAGTCGTTTTCTCTTGATCCTCCGGTGCAATAGCAATTTGGTTATAACCTGAATAACCATCAAGAAAACAATAATAAGATTTACCCGCTAATCTATCAAGCATTTGATCAATAAAGGGTAGAGGGAAGTGGTCCTTTCGGGTAGCTTTGTTAAGCTTCCGATAGTCCATACAAACCCTCCAACCGGTCACAGTCCTAGTTGGGATTAGTTCATTGTTTTCGTTGGTTATCACGGTCATGCCTCCTTTCTTGGGAACACATTGCACCGGGCTAACCCATTTGCTGTCGGAGATGGCGTAAATAATACCAGCATCTAACCATTTAATGATCTCCTTACGCACTACCTCCTTCATCGCATGGTTTAGCCGCCTTTGAGCATCTATAGTCGGCTTATGGTCTTCCTCTAGGAGGATTTTGTGCATACAGATTGCCGGACTAATGCCCTGAATGTCTGCTATCGTCCATCCAATTGCCTTTTTGTGCTGTCTTAATATGTCGACCAGCTATCGTTCATGTTCCTGTGGCAGCTTAGCAGAGATGATTACGGGCAGTGTGTTATCACAACCAAGATAAGCATATTTAAGCTGCCCTGGCAGGGGCTTGAGTTCTAAGACAGGTGGTTCAACGGTAGAGGGCTTTTGGATTAAATGGTTATCCGAAGTGTAATTCAAGGGTTCGAATAACTTACCTGGACGATGGTCTAACCAGTTTACCTCCTCATGACCTTCAGTATCAGATGTATCGGATTCAGAGGAGTTGCTGTCGTCGGTGCTGTCGTCATCGCTGTCGTGACAGGTCTGTAAATGGCTGTCGCAGCAGTGACCAAATTTTTTATCATGGCAGCCCGACCTGATGCAGGGGTAATCAAAGGTCACCTCAATGATGGCCTTGCATTCCTCGTCCAAATCAGCTCGTTTCATTGATTGGAGAACATTCAACTTAATCTCTTGATCATTTACTCGCATGGTGAGTTCTCCTCTCTCCACATCAATCAGTGATCTTCCCGTGGCTAAAAAGGGTCGCCCAAGGATGACTGGTGCGTTCTCATCTGCCTCGCAATCTAAAATAAGAAAGTCAGTAGGAAAAATAAACTTATCCACTCTTACCAAAATGTCTTCAATCTTTCCCTCTGGATGAACGTAAGAGCGGTCGGCTAGCTGTAGGGTAACTGTCGTGGGCCGCGCCTTCCCAATACCTAATTTCAGAAAAACAGATTTGGGCATTAGATTAACACTAGCTCCAAGATCACAAAGTGCCTTACCCACAAATTTGTCACCGATTACACAAGGTATGAGGAAGCTCCCTGGATCCTTCTTCTTCTGGGGTGGCTGCCGATGAAGAATACTCATGCAACCATCTGCCATCCTTACCGTTTCAAACTCCCCAAGTTTATATTTCTTTGACATGACATCCTTGAGAAATTTAGCATAACTGGGCATCTCTCTAACGGCATCTAACAGCGGAATATTAATCTAAACCTGCTTAAAAATATCATAAATCTTTTTAAGTTGAGATTCTTGCTTAGCTTGCTTTATCCGTTGAGGAAAGGGTGGTGGGGGACGGTAATCAGCAACACGTCCTTCCCACTGCATACGAATCTGAGGACGATGTTCTTCATTTTTCTCCTCTGTCGCTTCTGCTGTCGTGACAGGCTCATCGGCAGCAGTCTGTTTATCACCTGTCGGGGCAGCTTCCTCGGCAGGTTTATCTAAGGCAGGTTCCTTTTCTGTTTCAGCTTTTTCCGGTCCAGGTAACTTTTTCCCACTCCTAGTAGTAATCACCTTACATTGCTCATGTGGGGGCGGTCTAGCATTTTCAGTATTGCTAGGGAAACCTCCATTCTGCCTCGGCTTAATGTGCTGGGATACCTGACCCATTTGTGTCTCTAGAGATTTCAAGGTAGCCTCATGATTTGTCATCCTCATCTTGGTTTCATCCATAAAGTTTTCCGTCTTTTTGACAAACTGATTAACATTCTCCATATACGTACCAGTCTGAGACATAAAAGTGGCCAGAGTCTGCTCCAATACACTACTCGTGGCAGGTGGTGGCTGCTGTTGCTGTTGCGGCGACAGGTTCTGCGGCAGGTTTTGCGGCTGCTGTTGCTGTCGCGTCAACAATCTAGGACCCCCTTGGTTCTGATGATACGCTTGCGGATTCAGAGCATTGTTGGGATTACTCCAAGAAAATTTGGGATCTTTCCTCCAATTAGGGTTGTAGTTGTTGGAATTATAGTTCGGCTTGTAATTTCCAACATATTTTCCCTCTTCTATATTTATAGGGCATTCATCCCTACTATGATTTCCCTCACAAGTAGTACAAACTTCCTCGACAGCAAATCCTCGTAAGTCCTCTTCATTCAATAAGTGTTTCATGGCTTTAGTAAGGAATGCTACCTGTGATTTCATAGTGCTGTCGGCCTCATAGTCCTTGACAGCAAGTACCCGTTTACCCCCTCTTCTAGCTGTCGGAAACTGTTCTTCATTCTTAGCTAAATTTTTCAGAACTTGCAGCGCCTCGTCTGGATCTTTATCCAATAGTAATCCATTTGCTGTAGAATCAATTCGGATGCGAGTTTGTAGATTGACAGCATTATAGAACTTTGTAACCTGATTCCAGACGGGGAATCCATGCATAGGGCAGTTTCGAAGAAGAGTAGTAAACCTGTCCCAGGCCTCGTGCATTGGCTCGTCATCTTCCTGTTGAAAAGTAGCAATTTCATTACGTAATCGCTCAGATAAATGCGAAGGATTAAAACGAGATAAGAATTCACGAGTTAGATCTGCCCAAGTCATAATAGAACCCGGTGTTAGTTTATTCCACCAAGTTTTAGCTCTGTCCCTCAAGGAGTGAGGGAATAACCGAAGCCTCAGTATCTCCGGACTAACTCCTGGCAGTCTAAACGAACCACAGATTTCCTGAAACGTTTTGAGATGCTCCCTAGCATCTTCTGTCGCAGAACCACTAAACTGTCCGGCGTTGTTGATCATACTAAACATGACAGGTTTAAGCTCGAAGTTATCAACATCAATATCCGGCAGCGTGGTCTCCAGCTCTACATGATCATTCAGCATGTAGTCACGACATGTCCGTCGTCCACCTGCTGCGGGCGGATCGGCGACAGGTGGGTTATTATTGCCAAGGGGTGGTATGAATCCACCAGCAGGTTGGTTATGGGCCATCTTCTCTAGCTGTTCTTCGAGATATTCGTTTCTGTCTAAAAGTCGGCGAAGTTGTTTCTTGAGATTGAAGGAACGTTCGATCTCTGGATCTAATTTATACTCAGGATCTTCACCTCTTTTGGATCTGCGCATAAACAAGAAAACCTCGTGAAAAGCAAGAGTTGAAGACACAAAAGAAAAATTAAAGAAAAGAAAAAAAAATAAAAACGAAAATAAAAATAAAAGTAAAAAGTGCAATAAAAGAAAGATGTAGTTATGTTGCCAATCCCCGGCAACGGCGCCAAAAACTTGTTGCGTGTAAAATAGTCTATCGCAATTGTAGTGCAAGTGTACACGACGCAAGTAGTAAAGTGATACGAAGTATCGGATATCGTCTCCACAGGGATTGGGCTAATGACTTCACCTTGATTTACTGCACGAAAGTAAAAGAAATATTTGAGAGTTGTCACGAAATTAATGAAGTAAAAACGAAAATAAAAGGATTGAGTTATCAAGATGGAGAGAATGGGCTGGTATTGAATTGCTCAGTAGTGCAGGTATTGAGTTGCTTAGGATCTCCAGTTCTGTCGTCGCTCCCGTCGCCGACAGCACTTGTCGCGGCGTCTGTCCGTTGGCAGTCGCAGCAGCAGACACACCAACTCAATACTTCAAGCTTGGAAAGAATCCCAGATCTGCCTTGCCCTATCCCTAGGCACAAGTCTGTCGATGAACACGTCTTTGATGATACCTCCCGGCGTGAATCGAAGGATGAACACCGATGTGTATGAATTCTTCTTTAGCCACTTCACCTCGCCCTATCCCTAGGCACGAGATGGTTCAACTATAAACTAGAGAACGCGCTTCTATCTCTTTCGTATACTTAACTCTCCCGATGCTAAGTAAATGGATAACCTCACAATGCTCTCCCGATGCTCTTGCAAGATATTAAAACCAAGATAAAAGAACTTGAAGTTTATTTTATTGAACTTGAAAAATCCTAAAACAAAGCAACCCTTGCAACTACTTTACAAAACAACCCGTAGCCCTAGGGGGAGTTTAGAACATATCGGTGACAGGTAAACGGCAGGGGGTTTTTGGTTTCGGTTATGGGGTAGAATGAGGGATGATCTCTCCTAGGTCAAAACTATGCCCTTATATAAGCTTTGGGCTCAAGTATTCTAAGGTAACAAGGATTACAACTTTAATTAAAAGTAAGATTCTAATAAAGACTAAATCTCTAAAGTCTCCTACTTTCCAGCCGCCTCCTTGTTTCATGGAAATTCTCCTCCTTGAGCTTTGGCTTGACATATCTTTTGATCTGGGGCTTGGAAAAATATTTGGCTTTCACACGACAGACGAGCAGATTTTTCTCTATCTATCGAGGTCCACTTGACTTTTCCTCTTCATAAATCTGCTGTCACCATGCTGTCACGACAGGTCCATGACAGGTTCGTCTTCTTTGGCTGCTTGTCCAGTTCCGCTCTCATGCTTCTCTGCCCTGCGCCTGCTTTCATCTTCTACTATGACAGATACCTGCAAAAATAGCCATCTTTTAGTAGAATCCGTGCCTTTTATATAATTGTGATGTTTTATTGAAAACTAACCTAAATGCAATGCAATGATGCTTGAATGCAGCAGAAATTTGGGTTAAAAAAGGTGTAAATAATAGAACTTTTACACACTCAACACCAGCCTGCCCTATTGCGAACATTGAACTCTCCCATAACCCCAGACTAGTTAATAACTGAAGCATAAATACGAGGGGAAGCTTCTAAGAGAGGACAATCACTAATCAACGTATCCATCCAGAATCGAATATTGTTTAAATCCCCAACTTGAATACACAAGTTACTTTTAATACACGTTCCAATAAAATAAGTGCCATGTAAACATGATATTCTGCCCTTACAAATAAACGATGGTCTACGGCTTTGAGCCATAAGAGGAATCAACATTGAATTCTAATACTTGTATTTGCAAGCCACGGCAGCCTTGAACAAATCATTACCCCCATTCTCGAACCTCTATGCCCATTTTCCTAACAAAGCTCTGTTTTTTATTCCAGTTCAACCAAACCAAGACCCCAGAACTAAATGGAGAACATACATCTGTTGAGATATTTGATTTTGATATAACTTAGATGAAAAATGTTTTGGACTTAAACTAATTTGCAAAAATATTTCAAAACTCCATTAACTTGAAAAACATGTTTGATGGGGTTTCAAAGGGGTTTTGACATGTTTAAAATGATTTTAAATAGCCAAATTGTCAAAAACAGGTCAGGTGTATCGATACACTTGTTAGTGTATCGATACCCAGAAATTCGTATTGATACTCGTTTTACTCGTATCGATACGCTCCTTTGTTTTCTCAAAACTCCAATTTTCCAGTAATCAAAAAAGGTATCGATACGGCTTAGACCGCACTGATACGGAATGGTGTGTATTGATACGCATGTATCATGTATCGATACCTAGTGTAAAATTTCCCAATGACTCTCTCTATTTTGAGGCAAGTACCAATACTCGAAGTCCGTGTACCAATACACCCTGCACCAGGCTACATTTAATGCTGAAAATAAAGTCCCCAACAGCTCCAAACCACCCTCAACCGTCACCAATGACTAGTAGCTCATTCCACACTTTAAAAGAAGACTTTGGACACTTAAAGATGGTTAGAGAACACATCCAAGCATCATGATTAAGAGAAATTGTTTTTAAGTCTTATTTTCTTCATTTCTATGGTATATAGTGTATAGAGAGTGTTTTAATTGTTTTTGTAACACCCGAGTTTGGGGGTCGGGTGAAAATAATATTAAAATAATGGTTCAGGTTTCGGTTTTATAATTAAAATAATAAAATATTATTTTGGGCTTCATATATTCGAAGCAAACATTTATGTTGGACTTAAATTGTTTTGGGAATCAAAACCCATGGATTTTAGAATAAATGAGGTTGCCATCTCATTAATGGCAAGATTGTAAATATGTGAACTTTCAAATTAAAACCCCTCATTTATATTAAAAGACAACTTTTACTTCATCTTCTTCTTCCTCCTTTTTCTCTTTTCACGTCAAAAACCCCTTCCCTCTCCAGATCACTATTTCATCATCTCCTTTGATTTTCGTTGGTGATTTTTGCAAGGTAATCTTATTTTTGACTTGTCCTCCTTTCCCTCTACAAGCTAGTACCCTTAGTTTTCATTATTGTTCATGATTTTGGAATTTGAAGTTTTTGAGTTTTTGGTTAAAAATGCTATCTTTATTGTCTTAAACCTAAGCTTTTTATTTGTTGAGGTTATATGAGTTATTTGCAACCTATAAAGTCCAACATATGTGAATTTTAAAGTATTTTACCATGATTTTCGGATTTGGGTTTTGAGGGGTTCTTGGAAGGGTTTTAAGTTTAGTTGTGGGTGTGTTTGATGTGGGAAATTGGGGGCTGATGGTTATACTATGTTTGGGTAGTGTTTTGAACATGTTTAAGAGTGCTTTGGATGGTTATATTGCTGATTTTTGCTAGGTTTTTGTGGAAGTACGAAAATGAGAATTTGGAGAATGAACTTGGCTTTGAATTGTGAGAATTGTAGTGGATTTGTGTGTTGGTGTTAAACTTTGGGTTTGTGGCTGATTTTGAGGTTAATGTATTGTTTTTGAATGGTTAGAAGCAAGGGGAAACATGGAGAAGCTTCAGGCTCGAATCCGAAGACTTGGATGCTTGGTAGGCTAGTCGGCTTGTGCTAAATGGAGTGGTCGGTGAGTGGTTTTTGTTTTTAAATGGTTTTTAAATATTGGTTCAAGCATGTGGACCTAGGTTGGGCTTGGTAAACCTACCTAGAGTTGAGATTAGAGTGGTAGCCTAATCTCAAGCTTAGCTTAGGAAACTTTTGGTTGAACTCCTAGTTGCTTGTTATGCCTCTTGTTTATTTGTGTTTATGGTAGTTATGTATATTGTGTTATACATGTTGTTGAGGCATGGTTTGATGCATTGTTATGCATGTGTTTTGGATTGTGAATTGTGCATGATAGTGATCATGGTGAGTACGTGCTAAGCACGGAAGTTGATATGAAATGATGTTGTGAAAGGTTATGAATTGTGTTTAATATTGGCACTAGTATGCTTGGGTACAATGATCGATCATTAGGATGTTAGTGTGCACACGAGAGTCAAATGCGCGCGTGGTCTTGGTGACGGTGGTCATCAAGATGGAGTACGGGTTCGCCCAGAAATCTTCATATATATATATTAGTCGGTGATGAGTGGAATCCCATCGACGGGGTGTGAGGATGAGTGGAATCCCCTCCGCGAGAAACGGTGATAAGTGTAATCCCACCGTAAGGTAATGGTTGTGGTTGGATGTAAGTTCCAACGGTTATCCGCGTATTCGAGTCATAGCTAGGTGCCAATATGGATTTATATATGTTGTTGTTAATACATTGATATATGTATCTTCGTGTGTTGGGCTTATGAGTTGTTGATCATGGCATAGTGTTGATTATATGTTCATGCATCATGTATATTATGGCTCTTGTGGATCGGAGGTAAGATCATGCATTTCATCTTTCTTGTTGCTCGTGCTTGGACCCTGCATTGTCGAGGTTTGTTTTATGAGCTTACCCTCACTAAGCTATTATGATTACGCTCCTTTTTGTTCGACAATGCAGATCAGTAGCTTGTGGGTGGCAAGGGCGAGGAAGGGCCTCCAAGTGTCGCTTTTGGTTAGCTCAAGTATGAACTTTAAATTGAAGGATTGTAATAGTCAAGCAATGAGATAGGTGTTGTTGATTTGAGCTTTGATGTATGTTGATGTTGGTTTGACTTTTGGATGCTTTGTTTGAATTGTAAACCTTGTTTATGTTGCATGTCATGAATGCTTATACGTTTTGGTTTCTAAAGCATGAACTTTTAAGTGCTAAGTATGTCCTCTTTATGGTAAATGTATGAATCCTTTCGATGCATGATCCTTGTCCATTTTGAATGTCATGTATGTTGATATCTTTGATGCTGAAGGTTGTATGTATGTTGTTTGTGGCTAGGGGAGTCGTAAATTGCATCTAGAGTCGATTCTTAAGTCGTTTTTCTACAAATTTGGGTATTGCAGTGCGGGGCGTATCGATACGCCTAAGGGGCGTATCGATACGGTCCTACACTTGGGGACTCAAATTTGGCTTATCGTATCGATACGCGGGAGTGTATTGATACGCCCAATCTTTTCTAGAATTCTGAGATTTTGACAAGTTTTTGGTGTATCAATACGGGCTCTAGGTGTATCGGTACGGTCTAATATCGTTGACCGCGAGATGTTGACCGAGGAGGGCGTATCGGTACGCCCAAGGGATGTATCGATACGGTCTCACTGGTTGACTTGGGGTAGTTGACTTGGTCAAGGCGTATCGATACCCTCTGTAGGTATATCGATACGGCCAGCTTAAAAAGGAAAAATTGGATGTTTTAAAGTGTTGTTTTGGATGGTCGTTGTTATATTGTTTGTGTTTCCGCTGTCGTGATTCACATAGGACTTAATAAATGCATTTAGACAAGATATAAATAAAAGAAATTTTCTAGGGTTGCTAACCGAGGTGGGACCTTAACGGGTTTCACATCGGTTTTCCCCGTGTAGCCTACTCGGACCGGTCAAATGTTCGGACCGGGACGAGGGGGTTACATTTGTTGGTATCAGAGCCTAAGGTTTCCGAGATCTTGGGCAGGTAAGTGAGGTAAGTTTAATTCTTGTATTGAAATTGTACGGTGTTTGCTTGCCATGTAAGCATGTTTGCTTGTTTATCAAGTATGCTTGGTATGTTGTTTGATCGTGTGTATATGTTGCTTGAAGCATGTTGAGTAGAGTCTCATTGCTTCTATTACATCGGAAAAGAGATTTTAAGTGAGGGAATCATACTTGAGCCACTTGGACCCTTTCCTTTGCTAACCCAGTTTGCATGTTAATGTATTGTTGTTGTTGATTTATTACTTTTGGTAAGTTTAAGGCCAAGGCGTGGGTCGTGAATCGGTAGGTAAAAGCTGTGGTTTCTGAAAATATGGATGATGTTGAGGGAGTTCATCGCTATAGTCAGAGAAGTATGGTTGTACCGGAGTTGAGGTACAATTTGTTTGTTTGAGCCAATGTGTTTGTGGGTTGATTCTTGTTGATAAGGAACGATGAGACCGATTATGGTATTAGTTGGTAAAAAGAAGTGAAGACCTATGAGTGGGATTCGGAGTGGTATCGATGTTATAGTAGATAAGCCATTGGTACAGTTTTGAGTTTGTTTCCTCCGGTTGATTCCGAATCTGTACTTCCGTATATTGGTAGCGAGCATGCAAAGTTTGGATGTGCCCGGTGAGGTGTCAGAGGTAGGTATGAGTACCTTAGTTATTTTGGCGAGATCAAGGTAGGGGTCTCGTGTGTGTAATCCGAAACTAAGAACTGTTAGTTGGTGATCGTTGGGGTTTGGCCTATGGTTTTAATACAAGACAGTCGGTCAGTATCCGTGAGTGGGAATCGATTTGTGTGATTGGGCCAGTGTGCGTCTGAGTTGTCTTCCAGCAAGAAGGAGAGATGAAGTCACTTCCGATATAGTGGAGCCGAGAAGGAAGTCTTGAGCTTTAACTTCAAATTGTTTGGTAGTGGGATGTTTTGAGTCGTCAGGACCGATATTATAGAACAAGTTCAAGCATGATTGTTTGTGTGTGATCAGAACTGAATTTTGAAGTTTCGAGATGCTCTAAGAACGGTTTTGAAGAGTTAGGTTATGTTGAAGGACCAGCCTGAAAACAAGAGAACCGAAAACTATCAGCTGTGTACATGTGAAGTTGCAATTTCTACGGATTCGTCCATTTTGTGTGAGCATACAAAGAAAATTGATATACCAGTTGAGATCTTAGACGTAGGGACGCATGTGACTAGTCCTTTTTGGTGAGATAGTGGTGGTCAGAAAGATGTGCGAAAGATGTTTGTTAATGGTTTAGGGTTACGCGTTTCTAGTAAATGTGAAGTAATTGTCTTTTTACGGTTTCGATGTAAATTTTGGCATGGTTTGGCTGGTAGAACACAAAGCTAGGGTATACGTTGAGACAAAGAGAGAGTTGCCTTGAAGTTGCAGATTTCTGTGAGATTGTAGTGGTAGGTAAGGATGTGAACTTCTTGTCAAATGTTGATCCAGCTTTAGAGGTCAAAGATTGATTGAGTTTGGTTGACAGGCTTGCCTAGCAAATGTTATGGATTCGATTTTTGAATGAAGATTAGACCGCAGAATGTGAGAATAGTTTGTGATTTTCCTAAAAGTGTTTGGAAGAATTGCCCGGTTTGTCTCTTGATAGGGAAGGAGAGTTTGTTATTGATACCATCTTCGAGTTTGCTCCTGTTTTGATTGCTCTGTATCTTATGGTTCCCGAAAGAATTGAGAGTGTTGAAGAATTAACTACGAGATTTGTTAGACCGTAGATTCATTAGGCCTAGTACACCACCTTAGAGTACGACAGTGCAATTTGTGAAGAAGAGAGATGACAATACGAGAATGTGTTTAGATTACGGACAGTTGAAACAATTGACAGTGAATAATTAGTATCCATTTCCGAGCATCAGGGGTTTGTTGATCAGTTGAGGGGTACTTCAATCTTTTCAAGATTAATTTGAGATCCGATTTCTACCAGTTGAAAGTGGGAGAAGTTGAGGTACCGAAGACAACTTTCGGGGGCAAGATGTGATCACTTTGAGTTCTGGGTTATGCCGTTTTGGTTGACTAGTGTGTTAGCTACTTTTATAGAGATGTCGAGCAGAATATTTCCTGAGCTCCTTGATCAGTTTGTAGTAGTTCTCATAGATGATACATGGGTATATTCACGTGCCGAGGAAGATCGTGACAAGCTTTGGAGTTAGTGTTGTAGATCCTATTAGAAAATCAGTTGTATGCCAAGTTGAGCAAACGTGAACTCCGAGTCAAGGAAGATGTTCTCCTAGGACATGTAGATCAGTCGAGTGTATTAGAGTAAATCCCAAGTAGACAGAAGAAGATGTGAGTTGGAAGAAACCGAAGACTGTGACAGGTATCTATAGTTCCTAGGGCTAGCATTGTTACTTTCGGAGAATTATAAATAGTCTTTCGAAGATAGCTGCTCCATTGACCGATTGCTACAGAAGAATGTCCAGTTTGTGTGGTCAGACGCGAGACAACGAGCCCTTGAGAAATCGGTAGAGACTTTGATGGAAGCTTCGACCTTGGTCCAGCCTATATCAGAGAAAGAATTTGTGAACCATAGTGATGCGTTACATGTAGGGTTAGGATGTGTGCTTATGCAAGACAGAAGATTTGTGGCTTATTCGTCGAGCCAGTAGGAAGTACATGAAAAGAATTATCCGACACGAGACATAGAGTTAACTGCAGTTGTAATTGCTTCGAAGACTTAGAGACAAAGCATGTATAGTAAGAAATGCACAATTTATATTTATCATCAGAGCTTGAAAATATTTAACGACTTAGGAAGGGTTGAAACTTGAACAACATAAGTTGTTAGAATTGCTTGAAGACCGTAATCTCAAGATTGAGTACCATCTGAAGAGAGTCAACGTAGTAACCGATGCTTCGAGTTGTTTTTGCTGAGCTATATTTGAGTTACGAGCCATATTTGCCGGATTCAGTTTATCAAATGATAGTGGTTCTGTGGCCGAGTTTCGGGTTAAGCCTACATTGAGTCAGAATACTTAAAGAGAAACAGTTGCAAGACAAGTTCTTGGCACCTCACGTGCAAGACATAACAGAAGGAAGACCTTCAGAATACAGTTTCGAAGATGATAGAGTTTTGCATTCCAGAGACAGAATAGTTGTATCGATTGACGTAGTGTTCTGAGACGCATTGTTTTGGCCGAAGCACACGGAAGTTCATTTTTATTGCATCTAAGTAGTATGAAGATGTATTGTGGGTCGAAGATGAATAATTCTGGATTGAGTTGATGGATGATGTGGTTCGGTATGAGAGTAAGTGTATAATTTGCCAGCGTGTCAAGGCCGAGCATCAGTTTTCTTCTAGTTTGTTACATCCGTGGAAGATTCTTAATGAAAGTGGGTAATAGATTTGAGGGATCTTGTGACTGATTCGCCTTTGATTTCCTCCAGGAGAGCTTAGCCGAGTAAACAATGATAGTTGCATCGAGTGTACTCATTTTATACATGCTCACGTTACTTGTACCTTGTGTAAGATGGCGGAGTCGTGCCTTAGCAAGAGTGTGAGTTGTATAGTGTCTTGAAATCGATAGTGGCCGACAGGGATTCGAGATTTCAACTAGATTCTTGAGGACGTCTGCATAGTGCTTGGTTACCTGTTGGAGTCAGATGATCAGTCAGAGAAAGTTAGGGGTTAAGTTTTCAAACGGTGCCGTATGAGATTGTGAATTGGGCTAGTTCTGTTATTTATCTGTTGCGGTTACCACCAGAGTTAGAAAGGGGTTTGTAATGTGTTCCGTGTATCTAAGATTTGGAAGTGTGAATCAAATCTGTCCCGTGCTATGTTGTTGAAGAGATTGAGTTGAGTTTAAAATTGACGTGCAATGAAGAGCCAGTTGAGATCGTAGCATCAGATAGCTAATGTTGTGTGGTAAGTCTATCGAGCTGGTTAGAATGTTGTGGTATGAAAGGAAGGAAAGTGTGAAGGAGCAGTTTCCGTGGCTCTTCCTGTCCGATAAATTTCGGGGACGAAATTTCCTTAAGTGGGGGAGAGTTGTAACACCCGGGTTTGGGGGTCGGGTGAAAATAATATTAAAATAATGGTTCAGGTTTCGGTTTTATAATTAAAATAATAAAATATTATTTTGGGCTTCATATATTCGAAGCAAACATTTATGTTGGACTTAAATTGTTTTGGGAATCAAATCCCATGGATTTTAGAATAAATGAGGTTGCCATCTCATTAATGGCAAGATTGTAAATATGTGAACTTTCAAATTAAAACCCCTCATTTATATTAAAAGACAACTTTTACTTCATCTTCTTCTTCCTCCTTTTTCTCTTTTCACGTCAAAAACCCCTTCCCTCTCCAAATCACTATTTCATCACCTCCTTTGATTTTCGTTGGTGATTTTTGCAAGGTAATCTCGTTTTTGACTTGTCCTCCTTTCCCTCTAAAAGCTAGTACCCTTAGTTTTCATTATTGTTCATGATTTTGGAATTTGAAGTTTTTGAGTTTTTGGTTAAAAATGCTATCTTTATTGTCTTAAACCTAAGCTTTTTATTTGTTGAGGTTATATGAGTTATTTGCAACCTATAAAGTCCAACATATGTGAATTTTAAAGTATTTTACCATGATTTTCGGATTTGGGTTTTGAGGGGTTCTTGGAAGGGTTTTAAGTTTAGTTGTGGGTGTGTTTGATGTGGGAAATTGGGGGCTGATGGTTATACTATGTTTGGGTAGTGTTTTGAACATGTTTAAGAGTGCTTTGGATGGTTATATTGCTGATTTTTGCTAGGTTTTTGTGGAAGTACGAAAATGAGAATTTGGAGAATGAACTTGGCTTTGAATTGTGAGAATTGTAGTGGATTTGTGTGTTGGTGTTAAACTTTGGGTTTGTGGCTGATTTTGAGGCTAATGTATTGTTTTTGAATGGTTAGAAGCAAGGAGAAACATGGAGAAGCTTCAGGCTCGAATCCGAAGACTTGGATGCTTGGTAGGCTAGTCGGCTTGTGCTAAATGGAGTGGTCGGTGAGTGGTTTTTGTTTTTAAATGGTTTTTAAATATTGGTTCAAGCATGTGGACCTAGGTTGGGCTTGGTAAACCCACCTAGAGTTGAGATTAGAGTGGTAGACTAATCTCAAGCTTAGCTTAGGAAACTTTTGGTTGAACTCCTAGTTGCTTGTTATGCCTCTTGTTTATTTGTGTTTATGGTAGTTATGTATATTGTGTTATACATGTTGTTGAGGCATGGTTTGATGCATTTTTATGCATGTGGTTTGGATTGTGAATTGTGCATGATAGTGATCATGGTGAGTACGTGCTAAGCACGGAAGTTGATATGAAATGATGTTGTGAAAGGTTATGAATTGTGTTTAATATTGGCACTAGTATGCTTGGGTACAATGATCGATCATTAGGATGTTAGTGTGCACACGAGAGTCAAATGCGCCTGTGGTCTTGGCGACGGTGGTCATCAAGATGGAGTACGGGTTCGCCCAGAAATCTTCACACACACATATATATATATATATATATATATATATATATATTAGTCGGTGATGAGTGGAATCCCATCGACGGGGTGTGAGGATGAGTGGAATCCCCTCCGCGAGAAACGGTGATGAGTGTAATCCTACCGTAAGGTAATGGTTGTGGTTGGATGTAAGTTCCAACGGTTATCCGCGTATTCGAGTCATAGCTAGGTGCCAATATGGATTTATATATGTTGTTGTTAATACATTGATATATGTATCTTTGTGTGTTGGGCTTATGAGTTGTTGATCATGGCATAGTGTTGATTATATGTTCATGCATCATATATATTATGGCTCTTGTGGATCAGAGGTAAGATCATGCATTTCATCTTTGTTGTTGCTCGTGCTTGGACCCTACATTGTCGAGGTTTGTTTTATGAGCTTACCCTCACTAAGCTTTTATGCTTACGCTCCTTTTTGTTCGACAATGCAGATCAGTAGCTTGTGGGTGGCAAGGGCGAGGAAAGGCCTCCAAGTGTTGCTTTTGGTTTGCTCAAGTATGAACTTTAAATTGAAGGATTGTAATAGTCAAGCAATGGGATAGGTGTTGTTGATTTGAGCTTTGATGTATGTTGATGTTGGTTTGGCTTTTGGATGCTTTGTTTGAATTGTAAACCTTGTTTATGTTGCATGTCATGAATGCTTATACGTTTTGGTTTCTAAGGCATGAACCTTTAAGTGCTAAGTATGTCCTCTTTATGGTAAATGTATGAATCCTTGCGATGCATGATCCTTGTCCGTTTTGAATGTCATGTATGTTGATATCTTGGTTGCTAAAGGTTGTATGTATGTTGTTTGTGGCTAGGGGAGTCGTAAATCGCATCTAGAGTCGAGTCTTAAATGGTTTTGCTGCAAATTTGGGTATTGCAGTGCAGGGCGTATCGATACGCCTAAGGGTCGTATCGATACGGTCCTACACTTGGGGACTCAAATTTGGCTTATTGTATCGATACGCGGGAGTGTATCGATACGCCCAATCTTTTCTGGAATTCTGAGATTTTGACGAGTTTTTGGTGTATCGATACGGGCTCTAGGTGTATCGGTACGGTCTAATATCGTTGACCGCGAGATGTTGACCGAGGAGGGCGTATCGATACGCCCAAGGGCTGTATCGATACAGTCTCACTGGTTTGACTTGGGGCAGTTGACTTGGTCAAGGCGTATCGATACCCTCTGTAGGTGTATCGATACGACCTGCTTAAAAAGGAAAATGGGCTGTTTTAAAGTGTTGTTTTGGATGGTCGTTGTTATATTGTTTGTGTTTCCGCTGTCGTGATTCACATAGGACTTAATAATGCATTTAGACAAGATATAAATAAAAGAAATTTTGTAGGGTTGCTAACCGAGGTGGGACCTTAATGGGTTTCACATCGGTTTTCCCCGTGTAGCCTACTCGGACCGGGACGAGGGGGTTACATTTTTTATTCTCTACACTCTTTTGAGCTTCTATCTTGTAAACACTCACCTTGTGAGGTTTCTTTGTTTACACAATTACCTTGTAAAAGGGAGAGATTCTAGTTTAGCATAAGGAAAAAACTAGAGTGATTCTATCTTAGCCAATTAAAAGATAGAGTTGTAAAGGTTATCCCTTTGGCCTGTAAAAAGGAAGAATTCGTAGTAGTGAATTGAGAAATCCTTAGTGGTGTGCTAATGTAGTGGATGTAGACTCGGTTGGGTATTCGAACTACTCTAAAATCATTGTGCAATATTGTCCACTATTTTTCGGTTTTAGCCAATTCTTTCGGGAACGATTCAACCATCTTGGCACAACCGGTTGGAGTGCATCGAGCCTATTAACATCTTTCCAGTTTACCCAATGTATTTTCCTTTTCTCAATGGAGCTTCCCCATAAAAAATTAGCCATAATACTCGATAGCTTTCTTTAAATTAAGACCGGCATATTGAATAACGAAAGATAATAGACCGGCATGCTTGAAATTAACCTCTTATCATCATTATGAAAAAACTGAGTTTTGATGACAAATATGGGTTAATCTTGGATTAAATAAAAATTAGCCATAATACTACATTAAAAAAATATTGGACTAGATTTAAAAATAAAAATAAATAGGGTTTAATCTTGGATTAAATAAAAAATTTAGGGATTAAACTAAACAAAAATAAAATCATAAAAAAATTTATTCATCCTATATTTTCTTAGCACTTGGGTTCAAATCCTCTAAGGTATGATATATTATATTTTTTTTTCTTTTTGTAAAACAAAGTCGTTTTGAGTGATATAACTTAAAAATAATATCATTTTGTTTCGTTATCCACATCCATCGTAGCCACATAATAAATCTATAACATTTTAGATATGTAAAAATAGTACACATTCTTTTCATCTCTCCCTCTAAAAATTTTGTACTTCAATATAAAAACTAAATAACATTTATCAAAATATCTATTTTTTAACATTATTTTTGAACCTCTCTCTCTTTGTGTTAGAGGATTATTTTAACAACTACGAGTGTCGAGAGTAGTGCATTAAAAAAATTCTACTTTCAATTATTGAGTCTCACGAAATTACTCCATCTAAAAAACTAACAGTAGATCTTGATACCTGCTGATGTTAAGGTTGATGACTTATATATATTTGTAATAGGTGTCTAGTGTTTTTGAGCAAAATAGGTGTCTAACGTTTTTATCGTTATCATTTTGGTATTTGACTGTCAACGGTCATTTAAAATTTTTTTTAACCAATCAAAACATGACACGAGGCTTTGATTTTAATTTAATTTTAAAAAAAATTAAATTTCTCTAAATTCACAAAATAACTCCAAATTCTTTAATCCTCAAATCTTTTCATTGTCATTGATGTTCATCATGCTGCTGACGACGGAATAAAGTCTCATCCTCTCGTCACAAGACCCGCACGCCGTTTGTTGTATGTTCAGCCGCCTTTCGTCGCTTATCATTCTTTTTTTCGCGAGTTCGTCATTCCTTCGTCGTTAGGCACGTTACCCGTCAACAGGAGGATGAGGTAAATGATCATGGGGATCCGGCGACAGAAGTGATGGGCTCATCGACGACGATAATGATTGGAATCGAGATTTGGGTAATTAGGGATTTGTGGATATTTTTTATAATTTTAGAATATTTTTTAAAATACTGATTTTTTAATAAAATAATACAAAACTTGTAACATGTCATGTTTTTATTGGCTAATGATATTCAGTCATTAATGACCAGACATCTAAAATGATAATGATATAAATGTTAGACACCTATTTCGACAAAAAAATGATAAACACTTATTACAAAAATAAATATAATTTAAGTACTTATTTTATAATGAAGTCAATATACTAAACTCGACATTAATAGGTGTCGAGATCCGATCTATCTTTTATTTCTTCTTCTTATTATTATTATGTAAAATAAAAAATGATTATAATCTCTCACGACATTCTTGAATGAAAGAAACTTAAAGAATATTAATGGGAACCTTTCTCTTATTTTGGCCAACATAAATGGGATCTTTTTTAAAGCTAACGTGATTACAAGTAGTATCTGTTCTACATATATTATCAACTATTTGATAATGTATATTTAATCACCCTGCTGCAGCTGTTAGTGTTCGAACCCGTGACCTCTAAAATAACAAATGTTCCTTTAACCATCAAGTTAAGTTGGTTCGTACATTAATGGTAATTTATCTTATTTATAAAAAAATGTGAACTTAAAATTAACTAAGATGTTACGTGACGTTGAAAATTTTAAATTCTTTTATTAATAAAAAATAATAAAATCAGGTGTCAGGTGTCAAACATTTATGGCCAAACTTAAATAATGCTTATAGATATGTATACATACAATGGGCGATCATGTGTATGTCACGTTAAACTTGGATCTCTCATTCATATATTTATTTTTTCTCATAAAAAATAGATAATGTAAAACCATATTATGAATGCTTAAATTCTAATAATCTTAAATTTATTAAATATCAATTTACAAATAATAATTGCTTAGGCTAATTATGTTACTGCGGATTCAAAATATATATATATTAAAAAATTGATGAAAAAGGGGAAATGTTACCGTCAGCCTTGTTAAAAACCTCCTTAACTTAAATTAAGGAAAAGAATATCTCGGACAACATATACAAAACCGATAAAATAACTAATATCAACTATAATAAACTATCCACTCTAGAGGGAGGTGCAGAGTAAACATGTATCAACAAATCACTATCCGTGATCAAACGAGCCATTCTATCCGCCACTTTATTACCTTCACGCCGAATGTGCTGGAACGACACTTGCAAATCTCGTGCACACAAATGCTCGAATATGTGAAACAATGTCGGGGGATCCTTGGAACCACGAATCACCTTGCATGAGCCGTAGAATATTCTGGAACCACTTTATTACTTTCACGCCGAATATTCTGAAATGACACTTGCAAATCTCATGCACACAATGCTCGAATATGTGAAACAATGTCGGGGGATCCTTGGAACCACGAATCACCTTGCATGATCCGTAGAATATCCGAGCAATCAACTTCCACAACGACGAGCTGAATCCGCAACTCCAATACATACTGTAAACCGGCATAGACCCCCATAGCCCTGATTCAACAATACTACAAACTCCTATAAACTTTATAAAACCCACAATCCATTTACCTTCGTAATCCCGTATAACACCACCACATGAAGCCCGCCCATCCTGCGGATTCCGTTCCCCATCACAATTCAACTTAAAACAGCCAAATTTGGGAGGAGACCAAGCCGAAACCATAGGCACTGCGGCAATCCCGATTTGTCCAAGCCCCGGTTGTTGGAGACCTTTCAATACATTGGATTGCACCCATCGACTACGCTCCAAAATCGACCCTCGATCCTCTAGAGGATTAGCGAAAGCCACCCAATTCCGATATAGCCACAAGTTCCAAACAATCAAACCAAACAAAAGATCACAATCACGCCCATCCTTGGCTAAATACGATGGTTGAGTAATGTTTACTAGGGGTATTCAAATCCGGGTACCCGAAATTTTCGGGCAGAGAAATATCGGCCCGTTACACACACACACACGTGTTCAAATCCGGGTACTTGAAATTTTCGGGTAGTGAAATCTCGGCCCGTTACACGCACACGCACACACACACACACGAATCGGGTAGGCTGGTCGGGTAGTTTAGGCCGGGTATTTTTTAACACCCTTAATGTTTACCCGCAGCCATTCCCGAAGTTTCATGTGAAAAAATTTATACCTTTTCTCGATCTTGATCAAGAACATCCAAACCATAATTGCCGAGGGAGACAAATGTAACAAGTAATTCACATCCTCAAACCCAAAACCACAAATCGGACACCGTCCATCCACTGAAAATTGTCGACGGACGTGCTCACCATTGGTCATAACCTTGTTATACAAGCTAGCCAAAGGAATGTACGGATGCGTTGGGGACCATGAAAACGATGTAACTCCTTCCAAACCATATCGTGCGGACCATATGCCCCCGATCACACAAACTATATGCTGAACATACCAACAAACACCTATTCGACGCACCGGACCAGCTAATCCAATCCTTCTACAGCTGCTGATCGGGCCCTTTCATCGCTGCTATTCACAGTTGGACAAATTGCGGTAGAATTGGCTGAATTAAGTGCCACTTCCACCGCCCATCCTCAAGTGCCATAGATGCTACGAAAGCCGACAAATCAATGTCACATAAGACACCACAAAATTCAAAAAAGGACCTAGCTCCGGAACCCAAGAATCTGTCCAAAACTTCCATCACGCCCATGACCAATGTTCCACAATATATTCTTCTTAACGTCCTTCCATATGACATTCAAGCCTCGTTATAAGGACGAACAATTGCGATATCTAACCACAGTTGGTATCCCAGTTAAACATTTATACTTAGCTCGAAGAAAACGAACCTATAACGAGTCAGTTTTCGTTAGAAATTGAAAAGAATTTTTTCATTAAGAATGCATCATTCTGAATAGAAATCTTACGAAAACCAAGTCCCCATGAGCTAACGGACAACATACCTCTGACCATTTAACCAAATGTACCCCAGAATTAGAGTCAACATCAGTCTAGATAAAACGTCGTATGATTTTCTCGAGCTCCAAGCACGTCTTTTTCAGAATCACAACTGTCTGCATAGTATACGTAGGGATTGCTGATAACACTGCTTTCGCCAATGTAATCCGCCCTGCCAATGATAAAGTCTTCGCTTTCCAGCCACTCAACTTATTTTGTACCATATCAATTAAATATTTATAAGATGCCGATGTAACCCTCTTGTGTAATACAAACACCCCTAAATACGTACCAAGATCTGAAACCTCCTTGAAACCAAGCAAATCATTCAACCGTCGTTTAGTCGTGACCACAATATTCTTGGAGTAAAACATAGTGGTCTTGGCAATACTCACTTTTAACCCCAGATGCTGCACAAAACTGATTGAGCATCGACCGAATAACCATACACTACGTAATAGAAGCCTCAGCAAATAAAAGCATGTCATCTGCAAAGAACAAATGAGATATTTTTGGGCTTCTTTTCGATGTGTTAAACACCTTCCAAAGACCATCATGGACAGCTTTTTGTATATATTGAGTCAAGCGTTCCATACACAAAACGAATATATAAGGTGAGAGAGGATCACATTGGCGAACCCCACGTGATGGTGAAAAAGCACATGTCGGAGAGCCATTCCATAATATCTGCGTCGATACCGAAGAGAGGCAATGCATAATAAGGTTTCGTAACCTATTCGGAATTTCAGTGTCCGAAAGCGTATTATCCACAAAACTCCACTCCAACCGATCATACGCCTTTTCCATGTTAATCTTAATAGCCATCCACCCCTTACACCCATACTTGTTGCGCATAGTGTTTATAACATCATGCGTGATAACGATATTATCAGTAATAGCTCGCCCAGGAACAAAACTCGTCTGATTTTCAGACACCCATAAAGGAAGCAACGGTTTAAGCCGATTTACAATAATCTTGGTAATTAACTTGTAGATGACCGGACAAAAGCTAATGGGACGAAATTGACTCATCTTTTCAAGTTTTGGCACTTTAGGTAATAACACCAGAAGAGTACGATTAATTTCTGATGGCAAAACCCCCCTTCAAACACATGCTTGATAAAACCACAAACCGAAGGACCTACCACCGACCAATTGTGTTGATAAAATGCAGCATGATATCCATCCACATCGGGAGCTTTCATTTATTAAATAGAAAAATATTATATTCTCACACCAAGATTCAAACTCATATAAAATAAGACAATTTTTATATCTTCGGCCATCAGACTAATTAATGAATCTCTTAATATATAATAATAATAATAATAAATTCACACATTATACCGACAAAATTATTTAATAAATAAATATGCTTTGTTTTGATAAATGGAATCAAGTCGTAGGTTGTGGAAAGGATCTTATAAAAAGGTGGTGTGGATCCAAACCACGTACGTTGTCGGATGACCCAATCACATGGCGGCCGATGAGTTTGTTACATCACGAACCGCATGCTGTCGGCCATTTTCTCTTTCCACGTGCTTCCGTTTGTATGCAAATTCAATCCACAATTAAACTAAAATATATTTTTATATTAATAGATAATTTTTTTATTAAGTCGTGATATTATATTCTTATATCAAAATTAAAATTCATACAAGATAAAACAATAGCATCATTGAGGATCTCATTAAAAAGATTATCAACACCGCTATAAAAGTTCTGAAACTACAATTTAATTTTTTTTTTTAACTTCAGTTATGTTCACTGTTATATTTCATAAAAAATGAGTTTGAACATGTTCAAACATAAAATAACCTCCGATTTTAAAGGTGGAAAGTTAGTATTAGTTTAAACATTATATCGGAAAAGTTAACTTTTAATTAAATTTTATTGCTTAATTTAGAGTATGGATAATTTTTTTAATAAAAACAGAAATAACAATTCTTTAAACATTTCATTTTATAATAATAAGTTAACTATGAGATATTAAAAACTTAGCATTATCAATAATAAAATTATGATATTAAATTTAGCCATACTGCATCAAATCCGACATATTGCTTCCACAGATATTTGTTCTATTTTTCCATTATTAACATTTTTTCTCTAAATTTTAACGGGATATAATGAGATATTACCAGAGGCGGATCTTGGTATATAAATTGAGGGGGCTAATTTAAAATTTTCAAAAGTTTTAAAAGTCTAAACAAAATTTTTCAAAAAATTAGTAACTTAATGAGAAATTTTAAATTTTTAAAAGGGGGCTTAATTAAAGATATTTAAAGAAACAAAAATTTACTGAGAATTTTAAATTTCTTGAAGAGGTTAAATTTTAAAAAATTATAAATTTGATGGGACAAGTGTGAATTATCCAAAAGTTTGAGTGTGCCCGAGCTCCCTCTGGCCATCACCAGCATCCGCCTCTGGGTATTACTGAACTATCCTCTTGAATTTTACTATTCTAATATCTTATAGCTCAACAAAAATCAAGTTTAACATTTTGTAACTTTTGTTGAACACTAAACTTATATATTAGAATCATACAAGTGCTTTTAAACTTTAACATTTTTATAACTTAATTATTGTTACCAATTATTACTCCAAAATGAAACATTTGAAATATTTTACTCTACTAAAGTTTTGTCTTAAAACCAAATGTATTTATTAGAAATTGCCTTGTTGATTTTATAGTAAACAAATTTGTCCATTAACTTATTGCTTGTTTGAATCTTTCTAGTAGTTCTAATGAAAAGAGAATAATGTTATTTGTAAGAGACTCGGATTCAAGAGTTTATTTATAAAATGTGTATATTAATAAAAGACTAAAAATAATAAATAGATACTAATATAAATCACACTAAATGCTAAAAAAAAAGTATTGTTTGTTTCACTCAAAATCTTATGTTTGAATTCTAGACATCAACCGGTGAATGAATTTGTTTGAAATATGTGTGGGACCTGCAGTCCAATAGTTAAAGCCCTAACCCTACCCAGCCCATTTTTCTATTTTTATAATATGTCAACTTTTTATATTTCTATTTATCGTATTAGTGAAAAAGTGGTTGATGTTCTTCCTAAAAGACTTGGGCTCAATCTCTTTGTCTACAAGGTATATGTGCCTTGCTAAAGAGTTAAAAATATTTATGAATAGATACTACCTTGTAATCACATATAAAAATATCGGTAGAAACTTGTGAAACAATGAAAATACTTTTTATAATTCGTTATATTACTAAGTTGATATCAGTAAAAGTAATATTTTATATATTGCCAACTTTTATATAATAATAAATATAATTTAATTGAATAAATCATAGCAATATTAAAATGGACTTTGTATTTGTACTAAACTAAACTTGTTATTTCATATGATTACCACTTGGTTATTATTTTTATGGACGAAGTCGGGATTGAATATTCGGACATATTAAAATATTGAATTTAAAAAATACAGTGGATTATTAAATATTTAAACTTACAATTCATGGGGTAAAGCTTACTTTGTCTAATATTTTAACTTATAGGGAACTAAATTATTATTATTAGACTAAAAATTTGAGGGCACGAGCCCCTAATTTTGTACGGCCCCTACTTGATTAAATATTTGATAAGTCATTGTATTTTTTAAAATTTTAATACTTATTTTTATAGGGATCAAAGTTGTAACGACCCAATTTTCGGGTTAGTGAATCAAGTCTCGGACACGAGTTATAACCTTTATTTTGGGACCATATGTTAAGGATATTTAGGCTTGGGCCCATTATTTTGGGGGAGAGAGGATATTGTCCTCAGAAAAAAAAAATAATTCGAAATCTATTGTGGTCTCTATATTATTTTCGAATCTATTGTGATTTTTATAGTAAAAATTTTAAAGGCCAATTGCTTTCAGTCCGACCTCATGGAGGAATAAAAAAATTTAAAAAAAAACTTTGAGGGCCAATTGCTTTCAATCCGGCCTCATGAAGAATAAAAAAAATTTAAAAAAATTTTGAGGACGAGTTACTTTCACTCCGACCTCAACAAAAAAAGGTGAAGTCTGGTTGCTTACAATCCGACCTCATGGGTCTCTGCACACCCGCACCAAAGCCTGCCATGAGAAATCACGGGTCTGACGCCAAAGCTGCACATGGTCTTCCACGCAAATGCATGAGACATCTGAAAAAAATGCATGCATGAGATAAAGTCTGAAAAAATGATGAAAAGTAAAATGGGGCAGCATTGAAGTTGGGTCAATCACGTGGTTGAGGGAAAAAAAATAATATATTCGATTGGATGATGAGTTGAATGATTGATGTTTGAATTTGTAGTTGTTAAATAGGGGTTGAATGTAAGAAATTTTAGAAGAAAGTTTGTGAAGAAACTGGTGAAGAAGTAGAAGAAAGAAAAGATTTGAGGAAAATATTGTAAGTTTTTAAGTTTATATATTTTGTTTTTAAATTTAATACGAACATTTGTGGTTATTTTAAAGAAATTTCAAGAAGAAGAAGAAAGAAGATTTGAAAAAAAAATTAGTTCAAATATTTTTGTGCCAATTTGCAAACGAATAAGTTGCTTCTTTTTTATCATGAAAATTGTATATTTAGTAATTTTTAAAGTAGTAGTTAGGATTGAATTTAGTGGTAATTGTTTTTCTTACTAATATTTTCTTACTTGTCTTCTATGTAGTTTTGTTAAAAGGATGGCCGATTCAAATCATATGTTGAGATTACAAAATCGACACCTCTTTAGTGTTGTGGTTGATGATATGGTAAATTATTTGGGAAGAAGTTAATTTGAGATTAGTAATATTTTATTCTCTTATTTGTTATTATTAATAAATTTTTTAATTTAATGCAGGCAACCGAAGAAATCTTTAAACATCACCTAAGCACGGGGAGTAATCACCCACACCCCGATATAATTAAATGGTTGCAAGAGGCGGGATTCTATCATGCCACATTTATTCGTGGCTACAAGCTGATTCCCAGTTTAATTACCGCACTAATTGAGCACTGGAGACCATAGACTCATACGTTTCACATGTCGTGTGAAGAATGTACCATTACGCTCGAAGACGTGGTGATGCTAATTGGGATGCCGGTAAACGGGAGTCCATTGGTTAAGGAGTCAGAGAAATCAGGTGCACAACTTTGCAGTGATTACCTCAACAAGGTTTCGACTGGAACCGTTGTGAAAGGATCTTGTATTAAATTGCGCTGGTTGAAGAGAGAATTCCAGCTCGGGCGCAATAACACACCGCAAGATATTAGTTGTACAAGTCGAGCCTATATTTTACAACTCATTGGGGGAATACTGATGCCAGATAAATCTGGCAATCTCGTTCGCACACGGTATCTACCATATCTGTCATCGGCTTCAAAAACTGCTAAGTATAGTTGGGAATCAACAATATTAGCGTTCTTATACCGTGAGTTGTGCAAGGGTGCTCAATTAGATAGTCATGGTTTGAAGGCAAAGGGTTTTGGTGGATGTATGTTGCTATTTCAAGCTTGGGCATGGGAACGACTTCCATTTTTTACACCGGTTACTCGAAGCATGAGAAATTTTCCTCATATCAGTAGGTAATTTTTTTAATTTAATTTGAAAGTTTAAGTTAGTTTTTTAAAAAATATTTTATCTAAAAAATAATGAAATGACTATTATTTTAATGTATATGCAGATAGAATGCGAAAAAAAGCTCACACACGGTTAGCAAACAACAATTTGAGAGTGTTTAGAGCCTCTATTTATTTATCTTGCAAAGATGAGGTATAGAAATTAAGCTACTTGTAATTAATTTATTATTTATGTAATTAATTTATTCTCTTATTTATATTTATATTTTTTCAATTTATTTGGAGGTCATATGTCGGTGAACGCGTAAATGTACCAGAAGAATTGATGATTGATTCCTATCTCTGGTGTGCGATTACATTGTTGATCCACTTTGCTTTTGTGGAGTACCAGTTTGGAGATAGAGTCTTAAGACAGTTTGGCTTCCATCAGCCCATTCCGAGAGATCCATTGTCGCATGACACCAATCATGACACCCTACACCTTGTGAACTTTCACGGCAAAGGGCATCATACATGGGAAATAAAGATTCAAAAGTACGTTGAATGCTGGAACAACAGATGTGAATGGTTGCCACCTCGCTCTCTAATTCAAGCCGATGATTTGGAGTCTAATAATTCAGAGTACATGTTATTCTATCGCAATAATGGGAAGCCGTACTTAACTACTACGGATGAACGGGAACAATGTCAAATATTTCTACAAAAATTTGGTGGTCGTGGTCAATCATCTAATATTGCAGCGGATGAATCTCATAGTGAATCTGGTACATCAGATATGTATGCTGGTACTTTTAATCCAGCAATAGCAGGGAGCTCGTTTTCTAATCTAGTGGATGACAACTTTTATCATCCGCAGCCACCCATTGAACATCCAGTAACGGCGAGGAGCTCGTTTGCGAATTCAATGGATGACAGCTTTTATCATTCATCAATGGGCGGGAGCTCAGATTCTAATCCAGTGGATGCCATATTCTACCATTCATCAATGGGAGGGAGCTCAGATTCCAATCCAGTGGATGCCAGATTCTATCATCAGTAGCCACCCACTTATCATCCACAAATGGGCGGAAGCTCGTGTCCGAATGATTTTGAAGCATACATACTGAATTTTCAGCATCAACTACCCATGTACCCGAACTTTGGTGGAAACATGGATTGTCAGTAGCCACCCACTTATCATCCACAAATGGGTGGGAGCTCGGGTGTGAATGATTCTGAAGCATACGTACCAGATTTTCAACATCAGCTAGCCATGTACCCGAACTTTGGTGGAAACATGGACTATCAGGGGATCATATATTTTATGGCGGTTACGTCGATTAGCAGTCCCACGTTGGCACCGCGTAATATTGAGTATGTGTATACAAAGCCCCCGCCTATGCGTCGTGTGATTGATGATGATGATGACGACGACAATGATGATGCACGCCAAAGACCTGAACAAGAACGACGAGCATCGCAGCGTTACGCAAATACTACATCCCTCCATGGACAAAAATTGCATAGAAAACGGTAGCTCATGTAACTCTTCTTCTATGTAATACAAATAATTTGTGGATGTTTATTATTATTAGTTATTTGAATTTGTTTTAGAAATATTTCTCGAATATTCTTTGAAATCAAATAGAAAATGTTCATTCTAACATATAATTCATTACCAAAATAAACACCGAACCGAACATGTGTTAACTAACAAATAAACATATGCATCAAATAACATACTCATAATCAAATAGAAAATGTTCATTGCAATACAAATATAAAGAAATGAAACTAGTTCAACTACAAATAGTGAATGAAATCACCGAGGCATTACCATGTAATTCGGTCGGTTTGGACATTTGTTTTTGGAATAACTTGTACCCCTACATTTCGTCCATCTCTTTGGTTAACCCGACTCCCTGTAATGAAGACCCATACTGGTATGGATGCGAGTAGCTTGAGGTCGGCCTTTTGGTTCTCTACGAAGTGCCGGATTCGGTAACCATTCGTCATGCTCTAGTGGTGGCCAATATTGTGAATTCGCGATCGGTGGGAACTCACATTTGTAAATATTTATTATCGTCTGCAAGTTAAAGCATTCATCCGCAAAGTTGTACGGGTCAACCCCTTTAGACATGCATACCGCGGTTGCATGCGTACAAGGATATCGCCAAGCCTGGAACTCACCACAATCACACCATCTTTGTCTAAAATTGACTCGAAATGTTTGGTGGTGCCCTCCTCTGTTGTTGCGCATGGAATCAACAACATAAAAAATCTGTCCATTCAGGTCGAACCCGTGAACAACCATTGATCTTGCCAAATTCACGTTCTTTTCCATCTTTTTCACAAGATCTTCAGACCAAACTTGCCCTTCATTTATCATAGCTTGAATTTCTGACCCTTTATCGGACCAAACCTTAGCCAACCTTTAGTATGTCTCTCTCACCAAGCTAGCTATTGGGAGATGACATGTTCCTTTTAATACACCATTTATGCACTCCACAAGGTTGGTTGTCAACTGCCCGTATCGTCGACCTTCATCATACGATTGGGTCCATCTTTCCCTCTTTATACTGTTTGCCCATGCCCAAACATCTTCGCCGTACTCCAAGCGTAAATTTTCCAACTTCCGCTCAAAATTTGGTTGTAATAGTTCGTAGCCTATTCCATAATATATGTTGTTAGCATCGACAAAAATCATAACACATAATTAAGTTCGAGAAAAGGAAATTTACATACCCATGTTTAAAATTTCGCTGCGAAGGTGGGGTTTTTTTCCATCTTTCAATGGCGTTCTTGCCAATATGGCATACACAGTAGACGGGATATGCGTGCGGAGGTGTCCATCCGCTGCCCCGTCGATCAATTGTTGCTAAAATGGACGTTGCTCTATCAGAAATCAAGCAAACCCCATATTCTTTGATGACATTCTTACGTAAATTGCTCAAAAAGAATTTCCAAGAGTTCCCCGACTCTTTATCAACAATTGCGAAGGCAATCAGAAAGATAGTTCTGCTACCATCTTGTGTAACGGCAATCAACAGTACATGTTTATATCTTCCGTACAACCACGTACCATCGAATTGGACCATACGCTTGCAATATGGAAAGCCATCAATGCATGGCTTGAACCCCCATAATAGTTTGTCGAATATTTTCTTCACTTGAAGAAGTTCACCTTCTCGGTTGCATGCATCAAATGTTTTGTACTTGATTATGGTCCCCGGAATGAAAAACACCATTGCGTGTAATAAAGGCGGTAGCTCATTGTACGACTTCTCGTAATTACCGTACACCTTTTTCATCGCCTTATCCCTTGCATACCAACCCTTGCCATATTCTATTTGGCATTCAAATTGTTGTTTCACAATTGCTATAATCGTTGAAACAGTAACCTTAGGATTTGCTTCAACCAACATCTTCACATGACGAGATATTACATTAGAGTCCAACTTACGATGATCTTGGTTGATTGAATTTCGTAAGCAAGTGTGTCCACCATTGTACTTTGTAATCTCCCAAGCAGTTCTCCTCTAAAGTTTAGACACTCGAATCTTCCGATTACAACCTTGTCCATATTTAACACATTTGGCAAACATAGTTCTCGGAGTGGATTCTTTAACAGTATAGTCTACATGCTTTCTGATGGAATACTCTTTAATTGTCAATGTAGCTTCTTCCTTGTCTTTAAATTGCATCCGAACCGAGAATTCATCAGAGGAACCCGAACATATTTGAGGTATGACCGGGTATTCAGGTGCCCTCATCATATCGTAATCTATTAAGTTCATGTGAGCAGGAGGTTCGTACCATGTAATGTCATCCCCACCCGACACGAACTCACCACCACCGAAAACAGACTCATCACCAAGGTCATCACCACTCAAATCGGGATGTCCAGTTTATTCATCTTCATCTTCAGTAGAATCAACAATCGTTTCTCCTCATCGGCCTGGAGATTTTCAACGTCAATGCCAACACTTGGATCAATTATCGGCTCAACCGTTGGGAACATCGAAGGTCTGACATATGGATGAAATGCATCTGATGTCCCACTTTCCAATAGAGCAACAAAATTGTCTCCAAACCTATATGGCTGGTCCTCAACCGCACTACCGAAACCCATTTGAGAAGAACTTTCATATACATTTCTAGATGGGCCCGAGTCGTCATATCTCCCATGCAACTTAGCATGTAACTCAACACTTCGAATACGTACTGAATCATGCTCTGCAATCATCAGTCCAACATCTTCATCGTCTTTAAGAGCTATTGCAGAATATTTGACTGGATCATCAGAGGTCTTCCACCGGTACCGCAAACGAACAATCTCAGCTCTTATTTTTCTTTCTATGTCTTGCTTCATCTCTCGAAGGGAAATGTTCTTTGAAAACTTTATCTTTTTAGTGTTTTTCGAGTCAAATATGACACCAGTATCAGTTTTCACATTTTCTCTACCGTAATGGATAACGACCACAAACACGTTACTCATTGTCTTTGCACGTTCAAAACCATATATATTTTTCAATAAAATTACAAAAATCAAAACTATCATAATGTTATATTATATTTTCACGATTTTTTACCTAAACAACAAAACAAAAAATAAACAAACAATATACGTATTCAAAACAAAATGTTAAAATTGACTTACTGAAATTTTCTTCAAAGTTTCTTCCTCCACTTTCTTCTTCTCCTTCCTCACTCAATTTTCTTCAGACTTTCTTAAAATTTTACCTTTAACATCACTTATTTAACACAAAACACAACACCAAAATAATACAAAATTTTTTTCCCATTATTTACCCCTACAATCTATTTAATAACCATTCAAAATTCCAATTCAATACCCCAACAATCTATTCAGTAACTTTATTTCAATCAATACACAGCACTGCATGAATGGTCATTCAATGTTTTACCACCCTATTCTAATCAATACAAATCTACATTGCATGAATGGTCATTCAATCACTGGTCTGAAATAAAGCCTGCCCCCGCTCCCCTCACTGCACCCCTGCAATAAAACTTGCACCCCCCCCCGCTCCCCTCACTGCACCCATCGCTGCACTGCTGCACGACAGCCATGAGGTCGGGTTGCATTCAACCGGACTTATATTTTTTTTCATGAGGTCGGGATGCTTTCAAGCGGCCTTATATATATAATTTTTTTCTTGAGGTCGGGTTGCTTTCAACCGGCCCTAGCATTTTTTTCATTTTTTATTCCTGTTGAGGTCAGATTGCTTTCTATCCGGCCTTAAAACACTTTAATTTTTTTATGCCTCATGAGGTCGGATTGAAAGCAGTGCGCCCTCACTGTAGAAACAACAATAGATTCGAAAATAATCTGAGAACCACCACAGACATTGAAATAATTTATTTGGGAATAATATTTGACCAATTTAGCTAGGCGTGGGTGGTTGAAAAAGGAGAAGAAGATATAATGAGGAGAGAGAAAAATGAAAAAAATTAAAAAGTGGATGGTGGGAGAGAGAGAAGAGGAAATGAGAGAAAAGTTGAGGGAGGAGTTTTGAAACTCTTATCTACCGAGATTCGACCATCCGTTGTTGATTCCTCCACCGCCATTGTGTTCATCTCGTTGAGACGGGTTCGCCAGTACTAGCGGCATCGCCATCAGAGCCATCGTTAGAGGGGGTGAGAGAAAAGAAAATTCAGGTTTTAGAGTTGGGGTAGCTCGAGAGCTCGAAACGAGAAACAGAGGGCACCACCATGTTCACCAGCGTTGGGACAGCGGGACTTGAGCTCGTCGTCATTGTTCGACCACCGGAGCACCCCTTACGCTCGTGGGCAATGTTCAGCGGTAGTGGACAACTTATCCAGCTGTTGAGCTTGGCGTAACACCCTCGACCAGGATGTCACATTTGGGCCTCAAGCCCAAACCAAAACCATAGAATTTTGGAACTAGATTTAGCCCAAAAAAGGTATTTTCAAATCATTTAGATCCAATAGTTGAAAACATAGATAAATAATTTAAATCATTACAAAGGAGCTCCACTTTAATTTAAAACATTTACACATTTGACTTGATTCATACAATTTTAAAAGTAAGAATTATAGACTCGACCACGTAAGGTTTTATGAATACATAACCCGTTAAACACAAGTATCATAATTTGAAAACCTCCACGTGCTGGAATCTCGTACTGATAGTGCTCCTCGAACCCACAATTCGATGATCAACCTACGCAGGAAAACAATGATTCCGAGCATTGAGCTTACAAAGCTCAGTGATACACATCTACTCTACTATAATTCATGCTAATCATAAACATAAGCATGCAAGCTAGTACGAGCAATAAAGAGAGATAAATAAACATGTGGCGCTACCACTAGTCCCAACCATACTCGGGATCTCACCCGAGTGAAAGCACATAAGTCATACCACAAACCTGGTGTAACATCCACTTTTCCGTCCTAGAATTAAATTCATTCGAATTAAGATATTGAATTAATCTTTGAAAACAATAAGGTCCATAATTAAGTAAGTATTTCAATTTAGTCCTTGAATTTCCTTTAATTGGGTAATTATGGCACCAACTCAAATTAAAGGGAATTAGGCTTTCAAATTAAAAAATTGAGCTGAGTTGATAATTTAGTTGGATGTAAATTAATAGTAACTTGATTGGGGTACTAAGGTTAGAGAATTAAAAATTTAATTAGAGGGGATACATTTCCCTAGTGGAAATCGGTGACTAAATTAAAGAAGAAATAAAACTTACAAATTGCATGATAAAATTTTTTATTCCTTGGGCTGCCCATAGTAAAAAGTTTACATTAGTTATGTCATGAAGGACAACTAAGTAAAATTAAATCCTACCAAATCCCCCAAATTAAGGAAAGTGTTTCTCTCCATCATTTTCTCTTCTTTGTGCCGTGTAACTTGAGAGAGAAGGGAAGAGAGAAAAGCTTGCAAAATCTGAAAATTTGAGCTCAAATGGAGAAGGAAATGGCTTGCATGTTGAAGGATTTAAGCTAGGAATAAGAAGAGTTAACTAGAGCTAGCAATTCAAAGAAGTAAGTTTCCATTCCTTCTTTTAATTGTTCGAATAAGTGCAAAAAACATGCATGCAAGTTTAAAATGGATTTAAACATGAAATTGTTAGAGTCTTGGTGATTATGATGAGTTGAGCTAATGAAGTTTTTGAATAATTATTGGTGAAATGGTGAATTGATTAAAAGATGACTGTTTTAGGGAAAGAATAGAAATTCATGATTAAATGAAAAATTGAGATAGTTAGGGACCAAACTGGAAAATTCCTATTAGGACAAAGTTGTAGAGAAATGAAAATTTTATAAGGAACTAGTCTTGGATTCTTGGAAAAATGAATTAGAATGAGGAAATTTCGATTAGAACCAATATTGGACATGTATTCGAAAATAATGGAATTAGGGACTGTTTTGAATAAAACCATTAATTACAAGGACCTGAATTTTATGAAATTGACACTTAACTTATAATTTAGAATCAAGGGATTAAGTGAGAATGAAATTAGATTCTTGAATTGAAGTCGAAATGGCCTAAATTGGTGAATTTAGGAAGTTGGTACTCGAAACCTAAGAATAGGGTTGATCTGGAAAATTAGTGAAATTGAGGACTTGTCTGTTGATGATAAAATTAGTATGGACTTAAAAATATTTTAAAAAGATGGTACAAATCATGTATTAACTGAATTTAGAATTAGACTAAGGTATTTAGGTGAATTCAAAGCTAAATGTATTCAATGAGTAAACTGTCCAGAACACTTGAACCATAAGCTGTAACTTTGAAAATTCACAAAAAATAGGAATTAGGGTATTTTGAACTGAAATATTTTTATGGTACAAACTTTGATATGTATAGAAAAACTGAGAGAAAACGGAATTGGATTCCAGTATGTAAATTGGAAGATATAGATTAAAGAAGTTGGGCAGTACAAGCTGTCCAGATTTATCGAAAGGGTCATATTCAAGTAATAAACTGTATTAACTTGGACTAGATAAAAATATGAGGTTTAAATGGTTAAAAAGCTGAGTTTAATACCTTTATAATGGTGTATAATAAGTGAATTTTGGATTAGTAATTAAAGAGTTATGATTAAAATACTAACTGGTCCTCCAACTATTTCAACAACAAAAACAGATTTGAGAATTTATGTTGTAATGGTATTAAAGGAGTGAATGTAATTGAATTTCTCTCTGAAATAGTTTGTATTCATTTGTGTTGAGTGTTAAGATCAAAATTGTGAAGAGTCTTTGGAGGAAGCTAGGATCGATCAATCAAGGGGAATGAACAAGGGCATCCTAATCAAAGACCAAGCTTAAGGAGTTTGTAAGTGTAATTTGTATTAGGGTTGGGACTAGTGTCCTAACCACATTGTTTATTGATGTGATTTATGATTTTATGCATGAAATTGGACTTAAATGATGATTGGTAATATGTTTAGTAAGGGAAGAAGATTAAAGGAAAATGGATGCATGAATTGGATCTTGTGAATGCTTGAATGCATGAAAATGTGGACTGCCTTATGTGATCTATTTGTTATGTTGTATATGCATGAATTGGATCTTGTGAATGCTTGAATGCATGAAAATGTGGACTGGCTTATGTGATCTATTTGTTATGTTGTATATGCATGAATTGGATCTTGTTACTGTTTGAATGTATGAATATGAGGACTGCCCTTATATGATACTTTTGCCATGATAAAAATGCATGTAAATTCATGTGATGTTGCTGCCCATGTATGCTTGATGCTATGCGAATGTGGCATGAGATTAATCAATATGATTTATGTTGAGTTGGTCACACAATTACAAATGGCCAAGAGGGGGTGAATTGGCGATAAAAATTTTGGTGGGTGAAAATATGGAAAAATAAAATGTGACACAAAGCAATTAGAGTGGTTCAAGTTCTCCAAACGAACTCTACATCCACTACCTTAGTTCCCACTAAGGATTTTCAACCAATTCACTACTTGAATTCTTCGTCTTTTCTTGGATAAGGATGGAACCTTACAATTTGATTAAGCTTTCTACCCAAAGCTTAATCCACTCACTTTTACAAGATAAGTATTTGGTAAACTCTAAAAATTCCTCTCAAAAGATGAATATTTACCCAATTACAATTTCACACTCCCCAAACTCACAATAAAAGATTACAAAGAGAATACAAGAGTTGGGTACAAGAATTTGACTCTAAAGGTGCAAAGTTTGGATTTGAGTGTTTTGATTTTGCTTGTATGTTCAATTGAGACTAGTTTTTATACCCTTGTATTGAATTCTAGCCATTTGGGTAGTTGGGATCATCAATAGAGCCGTTGAGATGCAATTTCCCGCAATAAATGCAACTATGCTGCCTACCGTATAGGTACGTGTTGGGTTGTGTGGTGCTCGATTCGTTCAACCGATTATGCTCACCAAGTGGTGGAGAGGTGGATATTTGGGTGGAAGGGTTTAGGAAGCTAGAAAGAATAAAGACACAATGATTTTAGAGTGGTTCGGCCTTCTAACAAGCACCTACATCCACTACCTTAGCTCCCCACTAAGGATTTCACAATCAATCCACTAATTGATTCGTCCCCTTTTCTAGGCTTAGGAGGAAACCCTTACAACCAATCAAGCTTTCTACCCAAAGCCTTGATTGAAACCCTCTTTACAAGAGATAAACAAAGCAAACTTGTAATCCTCTAATAGGAGTTTGTTTGCACAAATAAGCACTCACCCAAACCTAAAACACTTGAGCAAATTTGACAATTTTGGCTCACTAGTGTTTGTCTATACAAGAATTGACAATTTAAGTGCTAAGACAATTTCTTGATCATTTGATGTTTGACAATCTGAGCATTAGTCTTCTCTTGATGCTTGGAGGTCCCTTTTATACTCCCAAATGAGTTTGTACCCGTTACTAGCCGTTGGGGATGAATTGGAGCCGTTGAGGACTTTATTTCCCTTCATAAATGTTGTTCTGCAGCTAACGGTATCGATACGCGTGGAACGGTATCGATACGGCCTTCATATGAACTAGCCGTTGGGCTCTTGCCAGCCTGGGCGTATCGATACGCTTGATGGCATATCGGTACCCTTTGACATTTAAATGGCCGTTGGGAAAATAGCCGTTGGGGTAGTTAAACTGGGATCGGTACGCTGACGTGGCGTATCGAAACGACCCCCTCCGTATCGATACACTAAACCCTCGTATCGATACGGGTTTTGACAGTGGCCAAACCAGGGCAAAAAGGTATCGATACTGGTACACCGGTATCGATACTGATACTTTGAAATCACGAGTTTGGCTATTAAAAACATGAAAATTATTTGTCAAAAACCTCTTAAAATACCTCAAACATAATTTCAAGTTGTTTGGACTTAAAAACAAGTTTTAAATTCTTTTCAAATTAGTCCAAAACATTTTTCAATTATTATATCAAAACATTAGTTCTACAATCTCCCCCTTTTTGATATAATAAAACTAACTTGAAAAATTGTTTGGGATTCTCCCCCTTTAACTTTTAAAAATGTGAATAAGAGATTAAAGATATGAAATCAAATTAAGCTCCCCCTTATTCATTTGAAAATTCAATTTTTCAAACCATTTCTCCCCCTTTTTGTTATATCAAAAAGAATTTAAAAGACATTTAAGTTCAAGATAACATAGGAGGCAAAAACATTTTGACACACTTAAAAATTTTGGTTTAAAATTGGCTCCCCCTTACTCAAAGCATCATAGAAATTGTTAGTCCATCATATATGATCATCTAGTTGAATGAAATAAAAATAAAACAAGTAAATGCTAAACAACTAGATTTTACCAACACTTGAACTCAAGGTAGGATGTGAAGCCTTCCTTCTTCAAGTGTTCATCCTTGTGTGCATGGAGCTCCCCCTCAATGTTTGACTTGTTGAACATCTCCATCACACCTAGCAATAGACAATCAAGTAATTTTTGGTATCCAAATTGCTTTGGATCCATGAACGTTAGAAGCACAAATTTTTGACCCCTTAGGAATCCATTTTTCAATGTCATCCTTTTTAGTTGAAGTGGTTAGTCCTTTTGGGACCCAAACACTTCTAAAACATTTTCCATTCACAAATCTAGGGGCACTAGATTGTCTAACATAAAAATTTGATTTTCCAAAATTGTTTTTCTTTTCAAGCTCTTTGGAAATCAAATCTTTTTCTTCTTGAACATTTTGAAGCAATTTTTGTAAATCAAAACATTTTAATTCAAACTCTTCAAGTTTTGCTTCAAGTTCAAGTTTGGTTTTAGAAAGCAAATCATTTTGAATTTTTAACTTTGAAACCAATTTTTTGTTTTTCAAAATGTGGCTTTTAAAATCTAAAACCAAATCATCATAGGCATCTTGTAATTCATCAAATGAATAAGAACATGAAGTAGATGAATTAGAAGTTACCCTTGAATCTTCTTCGATGGCCATAAGGCAAAGGTTGGCTTATTCATCGTCGGTGGAGTCTTCATCACTCCAAGTAGCCAAATGTGCCTTCTTCTTATGGCTTGAAGTGCTTGCCCTCTCCTTTCTCTTAGGTTCTCGTTCAAGCTCTCTCAAGGCTTTCTTCATGAACGGGGCACACTTCTTGAAGAGATAAACTATCTCTTCTTCTTCATCCTCCTCTTCACTTGAGTAGACATGATGGCAAGTGGAGGATTTGAGAGCCATGGCACTTGCATTGATGCCAAGCCCTTTGAGTTTCTTCTCTCCCATAGCTCTAATTTCTTCCCTTTTCTTCTCCTCTTCCTTGTTCTTCTTCATAATTTGATGAGTGAGAAGAGACCCCCTAAGTTCATCAAGCTTCAAAGTCTTCAAATTTTTGGCTTCGATGATGGCGGTCCTCTTTGAGTCCCAAGACTCGGGAAGTGAGTAGATGAGCTTTCGAACAAGCTTTTCTTCCGGGATGGCTTCTCCAAAACCTTTAAGACTGTTGGTGATGGTGGAGAACCTATCAAACATCTTTTCGATGTTCTCTTCCGGATCCATTTTGAAGTTCTCATACTCCAAGGTTAGGAGCCCAATCTTGGTCTCCTTGACTTCATTTGTCCCATCGTATGTGACTTCAAGCTTGTCCCATACCTCCTTGGCACTCTCACAAGAAGACATCTTCTCATAGATGGATGGACCAAATGCACAAAATAGAATGTGCAAGGCTTTGCAATTTAGCTCCATCTTCTTGCGATCGTCGGCACTCCACTCCGCTTTACTTCTTTGAGGCACGAATGGACCATCTTCAACTATGTCCCATAGCTTGTAATCTCTTGACTTCAAGAAAAATTTCATCTTTGTCTTCCAATGGGCATAGTGGTCTCCGTCAAAGAAAGGCGGTTTGTCGATTGATTGTGCCATTTGAGCCGGTTGATGAACTAGTGATCGAGCTTGCCGGATCTTCTCAATAGGATGTGAATCCCCTTCTATTGAGCCAAGCTCTGATACCAATTGTTGGGTTGTGTGGTGCTCGATTCGTTCAACCGATTATGCTCACCAAGTGGTGGAGAGGTGGATATTTGGGTGGAAGGGTTTAGGAAGCTAGAAAGAATAAAGACACAAAGATTTTAGAGTGGTTCGGCCTTCTAACAAGCACCTACATCCACTACCTTAGCTCCCCACTAAGGATTTCACAATCAATCCACTAATTGATTCGTCCCCTTTTCTAGGCTTAGGAGGAAACCCTTACAACCAATCAAGCTTTCTACCCAAAGCCTTGATTGAAACCCTCTTTACAAGAGATAAACAAAGCAAACTTGTAATCCTCTAATAGGAGTTTGTTTGCACAAATAAGCACTCACCCAAACCTAAAACACTTGAGCAAATTTGACAATTTTGGCTCACTAGTGTTTGTCTATACAAGAATTGACAATTTAAGTGCTAAGACAATTTCTTGATCATTTGATGTTTGACAATCTGAGCATTAGTCTTCTCTTGATGCTTGGAGGTCCCTTTTATACTCCCAAATGAGTTTGTACCCGTTACTAGCCGTTGGGGATGAATTGGAGCCGTTGAGGACTTTATTTCCCTTCATAAATGTTGTTCTGCAGTTAACGGTATCGATACGCGTGGAACGGTATCGATACGGCCTTCATATGAACTAGCCGTTGGGCTCTTGCCAGCCTGGGCGTATCGATACGCTTGATGGCGTATCGATACCCTTTGACATTTAAATGGCCGTTGGGAAAATAGCCGTTGGGGTAGTTAAATTGGGATCGGTACGCTGACGTGGCGTATCGAAACGACCCCCTCCGTATCGATACACTAAACCCTCGTATCGATACGGGTTTTGACAGTGGCCAAACCAGGGCAAAAAGGTATCGATACTGGTACACCGGTATCGATACTGATACTTTGAAATCACGAGTTTGGCTATTAAAAACATGAAAATTCTTTGTCAAAAACCTCTTAAAATACCTCAAACATAATTTCAAGTTGTTTGGACTTAAAAACAAGTTTTAAATTCTTTTCAAATTAGTCCAAAACATTTTTCAATTATTATATCAAAACATTAGTTCTACAGTACGGCTAGGGGGAATATTGGTACTTGTATCAAAGAGGAAAGAGCCGTTGTGACTGAAAAACATCACGTATCGATACGCTTAGAAGGCGTACCAGTACGATTTTTAAGGGGCGTATCGATATGGAAGGGTATATCGATATTGAATTTGCTCATTGGAATCCCAACTTTGGTTTTAATAAAGAGCGTATCGATACGGGTACTTAGCGTATCGGTACGGTATAAAAGTCATTTAAATTTTAGGATACCAACTAACTGACAAGCCAACGGTCGAAAATTAAATGCAAAGATTTTACAAATATAAGCAAAGCGAATCGATACGGTTGCAAAGCGTATCGGTACGATATCCTTTAAAGTCTTACCCAGATGAATATCGTATCGATACAGGGTAATACCGTATCGGTACGCTATGGTCTAATAAAATTCCAGTGACTAAAAACTGTATCGATACGCCTGGGCGTTTTGCTGAAGTTTGGCTTGAAAAACATAAAAAGACTTAGTGGATTTTAAATATTTAAGAGAGTTTTGTCTTGAAGTATAGTTTGGTTCAAAAAGACTTGTCAATAGTGAGACTTTGAAGAGTACTTAAAAATTTATTGTTTTGCAAAATAGTCCATGAGTTTAGGTGTTATATCAAAATCAATTTTGGTTTCACAATTTATGTGATTTGAAACAATAAAATGATAGAATGAGCATGCAAATCAAATTATGTATTATCTATGTGCTAAATTAAATATGAATGATAAATTAATAAGAATAATAAGCCCTCGGTCGATTAGAAGTCTTAGATAGTACAATATGCCTAGAGTCCGAGCTCTCTTGTTTGTTGCCTTGTGCAACCATTGACTTGTTGCTTAATGCAACCATTGTTTAGTACCTTGGGTACTCTTCGAATTGATGATTGAATGTGATCTTGCTTGGTGTTCAAGACACATTGATGCTATTGAGCATCCATTGACTTGTTGCTTAGGCAACCATTTTTTGGTACTTGGTACCCTTTTGATGACTTGATTATCTGATTCGTCTACTCTACCTAGGGCAATTTAACCAAATTAATTGGAAGTATATAATTATGAAAAGCTTGTGAAGTGGATAAATGGATTGATAATTGAATGTGGCATGGCATGAGATGTATGTGATGAGGAATTTTATGGACATTGGTCCTTTGAAATGTGATAAATTGCATATGAGATGCTTGCAATGTTCAAACATAAGCAATGTGGGTAATGGCCCCTTTCAAATGAAATGAAAAAGGAAATATGATATGTTCGATAATTTTGACTCATAGATGATGGTTGGTGACTCATTCTAATGATATGCCTAAATTATACTGGTGATTTTTGCTCATGACTGTTTGATAATGCAATGTTAAAATTGATATGATTTTGTGGTTATTTCGACTATGAAGCATGAGATTAAGCATGTTGGAAACTGAATTGTTATATGTTTTGGCTGAATCGAAAATGAAGCATGAGGATAAATCAATGTTAATTGGAATGTGTTCGAATATGGTGCTATGAATGTGTGTATACGTGGTGTATGAAGTCATTTGTGTTTTGTTTTGCTAAGCTTAGTTAGGTGTTAGTTTTATGCTATCAACCCTAGCTAAGTAAACTTAATGTTTGATCACAAATAAAATTCAAGAATGAATTAGCTTTAGCATTACCTCACTAAGTACAATTTTGTACTTATCGCTCCTTGTTTTCCTTCTTCCCAATTTTAGCAGGGTAGATTGGACCTAAAGCTAGCATTTGATCGGGACAAGTTACAAGACCGGAAATGTATGATCTTAGTCTCATTTTTAGACTCCTAGATGGTGGCTTCGAAATTTTTCTAAGAGCTCGTTTCATTTTGTTTGGCCGTAGTTTAAGTTTGCGTTGGTGTTTGAAGTTATATGCTCCTTGATGCTTAATTAGGAGGCTAAAATCATGTTTTGTTTTTAGATAGAAAGCCTCATTCTTTTGTTATATATATGTAAGTCAAGCTAGTGGTCTTGCATTATTCTTTTTGTTGTACATAGTTGATAGCTTGGCATGGCTTAGGAGCATTTGATAACTTGATATTTTGTAATGAACTAGTTATTAGAAATCTGATATCATGGTCTATGAAATCGAACATGACTTGTATGTAAAATTGATGACTTAGTTATTGGTAATGTTGGTATAATTCAAAAACCACCTAGACTAAGTTAATCAAGGTATCGAATGACATGGTAATGAATTGCTTAAGTATATCGGCATGTTTGGTTTATTTATTATCAATGAAATAAATTGTAAATCATTAGTTAATGGCTAGAGTAAATTAACGACATAGTTAGCCTAATGTTCGAATGGAAACCTTAAACGAAATCTTAAATTTTAAATTGGCTTGAAAATCCATAAGTTAAACTAAATGAAATTTCTGTTTGGTCATGTATGTTTAGAAAAGTTTTTGTTAGCCCACTTTCCGCATGCGCATTAATACAAATAATTTAATTAAGAATGGATTCTTGCTTCGTATTTTCTGTTTTCCGATTCCGGTAACACTCCTCGCTCCCGGCCCGGGCTGGGGGTGTTACACCTGGAGTGACGCCTGCGTCCACACAATATCGGGATCGTACACTCCGAGTGAGGCCCGCAACTAAGGGTGGGCAAGACCGGGTACCCGACCAATTTGTCTAGAATTGGTCCCGGTAACCACCAGTTCCTGAAAATTAGAACCAGTACCGGTCTCGGTTAAACCGAGTCTAAGATTTCAGGAACCGGTCCTGGTACTAGTGGGAACCGGTACCAATATCGAGTACTCGATCAATTAGTCTATAATTAATAAAATTTGAGCAGTATGGAAAAAAATTCCAACCATCAATAATAATATTAAATAACAAAGTTAGAATATTGTAGGTTTGAAGGTTGAAGTCTTAAAACGAGTCATACTCATAATATTCATACATAAAGAGAAATAAAAGAGCGCATTCAGTTGTTTCCAACCTCTTCAACGCCAATTGGTACCAGACCAGTACCTGGTACCTGGTATTGGTCCCGGTCCCATTGGGTACCCACCGGGTACCGGGTCCAAAAAATCAAGATCTAGTCTCGGTCCCGGTTGCAACCGGTACCAAAATTTTGGATCCAGTCCTGGTCCCACCGGAACCAATTCCGGGTAAAAATCTATCGGGCCCGATCAGATCCGGGACCGAGACCGAGTAATCGGGTTTTTTTTTCACCCCTACCCGCGACCACATAGCATCGGGATCATACAATCGTAGGGATGAGGCTCGAGTCCACATAGCATCAGGATCCTACATCCATGCTCGGGATCTCATCAAGCATCAGGATCCTACATCCAGGCTCGCATCCACACAGCATCGGGATCCTACATCCATGCTCTATTAATCCATATGATCTCATTATCATCCCACGCCAGTTTACATATTTTTATTAGCATTAAAGGTTATCTCGTTCAGTGGGTACCGATACTCGAATACGAGTATTGATACAGTACCCACAGGTACCGGTACTCATACACGCACCGATACAAATATTGCTTACTAGAAATCCTCAATTTCCACAAGTACCGGTACGGGTCGACCCGTACTGATACAGTCCCCAAGCGCGTACCTAAACTCAGGTTCGCACCATTTTATTGATTACGATTTTACAACACTTTATTCGATCCCTAAAACTTATAATGCTCATGAAGCAATAGGAGTTCGAGGTGTACTAACCTTAAGCGATTATCGATAAATCACCATTCAAGCTCCTATAATCATCTATTTCATTCAAATATTCGAGTCCACCAATTCCTCGGATAAAAAAAATACGACTACATAAGCTATTTAACATTATTAGACTACTTTAAGGGATAAAACGCGTAAAATAGCTTACCAGGTTCAAATTTGACGAAATGGAATACACCAACGAACTCAAAATGTTGAGAAACCCCCGAATAGAGTCCCCTGGAAAAAGTCAATGGCTCGGTCAATGCGGCTCGACTCGACAGCTCGGCTCCGATTTGGCTCGACTTAGATGGCTCCAACCACTCAGGACAAAGCCCACTCGCGGCTGCTGAAGAGTAGGGCGCGTGCGGTGGCTTCCAATGGCCGGACAACGGCGGAAAACTCCAGTCCGACATGTTTTTGGCTAGGGAATCCAATGGTGGCCTTCGTTTTTTATTTTGAACATTCGAACATGGCTAACTTGTGAAATCCAAACCTTCTTTTTCTTCACCCCTCCAACGGAAACTCCGACGGTGATTTCGAGAACATCAACTGACTCGACTCAATGAGATGAATGTGATGGTGCTGGAGGTATCGAAAACAGACACTCCGATAACGATAGATCAGACATGGAATCTTGATGGAAGAAGAGAGGAAAAGGAAGAAGAAAGAGAAAAAGGAAATGGAAGAGAGAGAGAGAGGAAAATCTGATTCTTCCCTCCCTTTTCACCTTATTCTCTTTCAAATTGCCTTTCCAAAATAATTATTTTATTCTTTAATGCCCACTTTAAATATCCAAAATCTGATTTCGAGACCCGATTACTAATCTAAAAAATTGGGCCGTTACACTTGAGATGAGCCAAGTCGGCCTGCTGAGCCGACCCAAGCTGAGAACCGAGCCGGTCTACCAAGCCAAGTTGAGCCGCCGATGACCGCATCAACCGAGTCGTTGACTTTTTCTAGGGGACCCTACCTAGGGGTTTCTCGATGTTCCGAGTCTGTTGACACATTCTGTTTCGTTAAATTCGAGCCCGGTAAGTTATTTTTACACGCTTGACTTTAAGGAATAGTTATTGAATGAGGTTAATTAATATTTGGGGTATTCGTATAATTATGAGGATTGTTCGGGCTCAAATATTGGATCAAGATGAGCGTTTGAGGAGTTCAAGTAAGGGTTTACCGATAATTGCTTAAGGTTAGTACACCTCAAACTCCTATTACTTCATGAGTATCATAAATGTGATTGATTTGCGTGTTAGTATCTACAAAATAGGTAGATGATGAATATGCATGTTTAGAGGCTGATAGTATGAGACTTGATATCTTTGAGATGCATGATGATGTCATGAACATGATGAGACTCATGGATGCTTTAGATACCGTGTAGGGTCGTTTTGAGATGCTCGTATGATCCAGTGAGATCCCAAGTATGGTTGGGCCTTGTGTGCCATGTATGATGCTTTGCATGATGAGAGCATGTGTTTAGGCGACTAGTGGTAGCGCCATGTGTTTATTTATCTCTCCTTATTGCTCGTACTAGCTTGCATGTTTATGTTTATGATTAGCATGAAGTATAGTAGAGTAGATGTGTACCACTAAGCTTTGTAAGCTCAACGCTCAGAATCGTTGTTTCCGTGCGAAGGTTGATCATTGTATCGTGGGATCGAGGAGCGCTATAGGTACAAGATTCTAGCATGCGGTGATCTCTAGAGTACGATACTTGTGTTTAGTGGGCTATGTATTCATAGGACCGTACGTGGTAGAGTCTGTAATTCTTATTTTTGAAATTGTATTAATCAAGTCGAATGTTTAAATGTTTTAAATTAAAGCGGAGTTCATTTTTAATGATTTAAATTGTTTATCTATGTTTTCAACTATTGGATTTAATTTTTTTTTTGAAAATACCTTATTTGGGCTAAACCGAGTTGAGAATTTTTATGGAAACGAGTTGGGCTTAAGGCCCAAATGTGACATTCGAGTTTAGGGTGTTACAAAAATATTATTAGATCAAAATTTAACATATATTTAAAATTTTCAACAAGATCCTGAGCCCCGAGAGAGCTTCGTCCTTGTATATTACACTAATATATCAATTAAAATTAAGATTTCTAGCACTATAAATATGTAACGACCTTAAAACTGGCTCAATAGAAAATCAAATTTTGATAACCGAAAATTTTGTTTTCGGTAAAATAATATGAATCTTAAGGCATGACCGTGTGGTTAAATCTCCCAAGTATGACAAGAATTGTGTCCAAGTATTGATAAGGACTAAATCGAATGAAATAATTGGTTAATTTGTAAGAGATGAAAACTAGAGGATTCTTATGTGAAATGAGGAAAGTTGAGTGGCTAACCTTGTAATTAACCCTTAAGAAGATGATTCACCTAATATGTGTCCTTGGGGGATGATTTTCCTTCATCCTTGGGTTTGTTTCTATTAAGAAAGTAAATAAAAGAAAAGAAGGAAGGAAGTATTACCGGTGATGAGAAAGACAAGCACACACCTTCCTTTCTCCTACCTAAGCTAGCACCTCTATGGAAGCTTGAAAAAAGCTTTGATTTTCCTTGATTTCCTCAACTAAGTTTGATCCTCATAGTAATCAAGTTAAGCCCATGTTATGAATCCATAATTCTATGGTTAATTTCTTGGAAATTAACTTAAGAAGGATATTGTTAAATCCTAGCAAGTAATCCATGCCTTCAAGTCTTATATGTATAAAAATTTATGTTTGAAAATAGAAACTTCATGTTTTTTATTTCTAGAAATCCTAGCTTTATAATAATAATAATCAAAATCTTATTGATTTTGACAATTCCATGACATTTATGCTAGAACAATCCATTGGCGGTGAAGAATCACCAAGCTCCTTCACACAAGTTCAAAACCCTAACAAGGGTGTTGTCCTCCGGGAGCCGAAATAGCTTCGAATTGTTCGGTGAGTGTAGTTTATGTCTCGGGTATGGCTTGGTGCCTAACCGATTGCATTTATATGTTTTTCATGAAGTTACGTTGTTTCCATGTTAAGGCTCCTACCGAGCATTGTCAAAAGATTACTAAGGGTAAGCTAGGTAAGCTTACACAAGTGACATATGCATTAATTTTAAATATGACATGAATGAAAATACATGATACCATGATATATGAAATGAACATGAATTATGAGCTATCTACGAATCATGAAATATACTATGCAAGTTATCAAATAAGTTACATGAGAGCTAAGGCTCTAATAAGTTACATGACATGTTTAAGAACCATGAAAAATGTGATAATATGAATGCCTTGGGATACAAGTGTACTTTGGATACAATTGGCATTCCATAGAATTCATTGAGCTCATGCACGGGTAGACTACGGTCCTTGGGTTAAGATGTAACACCCCGAAATCTGGTCTAGACGGAATTATATTCCGATGATCGGAAATTCTACATTGATGAAGCCTAAATATTGTATCGACTAGTTAATTATTTTTATCGAATCATAAATGGGCTTAAAGCATCGTAATTAAATTCTATTAAATAATATCAAGCTTATTAGTGGATAAAATGAAAGAAATGTAAGTTGGGGAACAAAAATCATGGTATGGCAAGAGTTGAGGGACTAATCTTACGATTAGCCCCTCCTCAATTAAAGGATTGTGTATGTGGACTTGTCTGAAAGCTTTCCTTCAAGAGAAGAAAAGCTAAAAAGCTTAAGATTTATATTGGAAAGCTAAAAGAAACAAAAGAAAAAGACTTACCCGAGGAAACTCTTAAGCAAGCACCTCTCATCTTCTTCAACTAAGCACACACCTCCATTGGAGGAATTTCAAGCTTTGTTATTTCTTCGTTTTATCAATATCGAATCGTTGCTATCGACCGGGTAAGCTATATTCCTCAATCGGTTATTGGATTCCATGGATATATTGAGCATAATCTAAGCTAAGGTTTTGACTATCCATGGATATCTTATCATTGTCATCTTTATTGAAGTCAGATATAGATTTTGATATTGTTATGTTGATTTTGATATCGAAATATCGATTCTAACAGTTTTCTATTGATTTTCTAGCTCAAGAAGTGGAGAAAGAGGTTTCAACATCTCCATCACAAGCTAGGAACAAAGGGATTGCTATCCGATAGCCTTAAAGCTTTGGATTGTTAAGGTGAGTGTAGTTGAAGTCTCAGGTTTAGGTGAAAGGCCTTCCCGGATCGTTATTTGATATTTTAGATTACATCACTAACATTGTTGTTGAAGAAATTGCATTGGATGGTTAATCAGACACTTTGGTAAGTGTCAGTAAGTTGTCATTGAACATTGGTTATTATCATTGATATTTTCATTGTGTGTTGTCATTGATATAGACATTGTCATTGGATTATTGCATAGAGATCATCGGACATTGATATTGATATCAAACCATGAGTTATTGATGATGAGATACATATATTGGTCATCGACAATATTGAATTCGCCGGACATTGGTACATTATTGATTATTGTAATGAATATGAATATTGAAACCTTGGATTGGAATGGACTTTGGATACAATTGGCATGCCATAGAATTTATGAGCTCAGTGTACGGGTGGACTACGGTCCTAAGGCTACGGCCTATATTGATTTGGCGAGGCGAAGGGATGAGTATTGTTATTGGTCATATTGGCGAGGATAAGGGACTAGACCTTTTATTGATTTGGCGAGGCGTAGAAATTCACGTATCCATGATCTTGATTCAATCCAAGGATTACGAATGAAAATGAAACATGTTTAAACATAGTATACTGTTGCATGGCATCGACATTGTTGGCATGAGATTACGTTTAAGTATAACCATGGCATTATTGTTACTTGCATTGTTTATGACTACCTCACTAGGCAAATTATGTCTAACGTGTCTCATCTCATGCATTTTCAGGTTAAGAAGGTTTGTGTATCAGAAGATCGGATCGGCAGTCAAGACAAGTCACTACCAAGCTACAAGTAATGTAATTATGACTTTTGAACTCCTAGGAAGGTGGCAAAGTAGTCGAACTGGTCATACATGCCTATTTTGTTGTGTTGGTGCATTGCCTATCTTGTAATATGGTCATTGGCCCTAAATGGCCTTTTTGGTTCTTTTAAAATAGCCTTAATATGCATGCTTAGCTTAAAAAAGGTAAAAACATAGTAAACGTAATCATATGTCTATGAAACTTGGCATGCTAGTAGTTTGTACCATTAAAATGTTGTGTGAGAAGTTTCGTTGCATTTGGACATCGTTCGATAGGGTAAATCTAATAAAAACCAGCAAAAATCTGTCATTACAGGCCAGGTCGTATCGAAACGGGTGATGATGTTTCGGTACGGGTGCACAATATTGAACCTGAGAATATGGGTGTACCAAAACAGAATAGTGCCGTTTCGGAACATTTTGTCACTGGAGACCAATGTTTCAGTACGGGTTCATAGCGTACCGAAACGAGTCAAAGTCTAAGGTGGTCAATCTGTTCTGATACTGGTCAACCCTATATCGAAACGGTCTAAATGGAAAGGTCAACAGGAGTTGACTCTCGTGCACCTATTTCGAAACAGCCTAGGGTGTTTCGGTACGGGGTTAGGTAAATTGGCTAAAGACTTATTGGACAGATTGCTAATGTTACAATTTGGCCACTGAATTTTTTAAAGATGAATTGATTATGTTAATGAGCTCCAAATTGTATGAAAATTTATAGACTGGTTATCCATGCATTGAATTACATTGTTTTACTGTCTGTTACTTTAAGAGACCTATTATTATCAGTTTTTACAGATTAGTCCCTAAACTTATAAAAGTTATAAAATGATACTAAATGGTTATTTGTGGAGTCTTTATGATTGAATTGGTCTAATAAACATATTGGTAATGTTTTGCATGTCTAATATTGATTAAGAATGTGGTTAAGATGAAATTTTATAGCACCGATCACCGTATTGTCTTCCGGTAACACGCTCCGACTCGGTTCTCTACCAGGCCGGGAAGGGAGTGTTACATTTGTGGTATCAGAGCTAGAGTTTAGTCGATTCTAGGACTAAACTGAAGTCTATTTCATTGTTATGGTGTTACTTTGCCACCTAGGAGTTCTATATTATGTATATTGTGACCTGTCGACTAATCCGATCTTTCATATAGATATGTCTGAGACAAACGAAGCTCATATTGATGAGCTCGTTACTGGCTCCTCGACGCAAGGCAAGGAGGTTAGTGGAGGGAATCCTCTAAATCCACCGCAATCACAGGACCCTCTGGTTCAGAGTACTGAGCCTGCAGCACCTACTGCTCAGGCTGAATGCTATCAGAACATGGCTAACATGTTTAAGCAGTTTATGACTGCGATGCAAGCAACACCACCAGTTTAGCCTACCCCTCCTGTTGTCCAGTATGTCTGAGCCCCTGTGGATAAGTTGGCTTCACTTTGATCCTACTCTTTCACTGGACAAGATGATGATAATCCCGGGATTGCTGAATATTAGTTGGATAACACCCTACGTATCATGAATAAACGGTTGCAGTGTTCCGAAGAGCACAAGCTAGAGTGTGCTATTGCATTGCTGACTGACGAGGCCCTTATGTGGTGGGAGACCACTATTCTTATAGTTCCTAAAGAATCGGTCACTTGGGAATTCTTTCTTAAGAAATTTTGGAAAAAGTACATCACCGAGTACTATCTCGCTGAGAGACGGAGCACTTTTCTTCATCTGAAGCAAGGTGGGCGGCCTATCGAATAGTACATCCATGATTTCTGCAAGTATTGCCGATACGGAGATGAGTTTATAAAGAAAGAAGAAGACAAGTGTAGAATGTTTATTGCTGGGTTGAGCGATGAGTTGCGACCTATGTTCACGGCCTTGGGTATCACCAACTTCCAGGATTTGGTGAACCGAGTTAAAGAAACGGTGGCTGCATAGAGAGCTCAAAGAGGAAATATGTCCATTAGATCTGAGAAAAGGGCATGGGGCGATTCTCGACCTCCCAAAAGGAACAAGAAGGGCAAGTATCAAGGCTCGAGGCAAGCTTCATATTCACAGCCTTCCCGTACTGGGAACATTGAAAGACCACATACTATCACCCAGTCCTGGTCTAAGGCGGCTTCAGTTGAGAGTATTGGAGGTTCGAATCGGAGTGTTCAGCATCCAGTTTGTAATTTTTGTCAGAAACAGCACCCAGCAGGCCAGTGTCGTAAGCAGACGGGAGCATGTTTCTTTTGTGGGGAATAAGGACATTTTATCAGGGACTGTCCTCAGAATCCCTCACCGTGCATGGAGACACCACCTCACCCGCCCAATCCTTCCGAGGAAAAGGGGCAAGACAAGCACCATCGGGAACTTCAGGTAGACCAGGTGGATCCGGGAAGCAAGGTAACAAGCAGGAATCAAAGGTCTCTACCCAGATGTATCATGTGAGAGGCCGCGAGGAGGATGATGAGCCCGATGTTATAGCAGGTACCGTTATGTTATATGCACACTCATTGTATGTATTGATTGATCTGAGATCTACACATTCTTTTATAAGCCTGGAATTGGTTAAAAGACATAGGATGTCTAGCAAACCTATGGCAACAAAAATATCTGTGACAAATCCGTTAGGTGAATGTGTTACTCTAAGCCTTGTATGCAAGAATTGTCCGATCTTGATTCAAGGAATTCCATTCCCTGCGGATCTCCTAGTTTTACCAATCCACGAGTTTGATGCAATTCTAGGCATGGATTGGCTTAGTAAACATCAAGCGTGAGTAGATTGCAGTAAGCGAAAATTGTATCTCCGAGGCCTTCGCAAGGAATGAATAATGTTGATGGAATCTCGGAACTCCATGTTGTGTGCATTGTCCACAGAATCCATGAATGAATCTCAGATCCATGATATTGAAACAGTAAGTGAATTCCCATATGTTTTTCCTGACGAACTTCCGGGATTGCTCCCAACCCCTGAAGTGGAATTTGGCATCGAGGTGCAACCTGGGACTGCTCCAGTTTCCATTGCACCATATCGGATGGCGGCTGTGGAATTGAAAGAATTAAAATCTCAAATTCAAGACCTTATGAGTAAGGGTTTTATTCAACCGAGCTCTTCACCTTGGGGAGCACCAGTTCTTTTTGTCAAGAAGAATGATGGTTCTATGCGATTGTGCATTGACTATAGACAATTGAATAAAGTAACCATCAAGAATAAATATCCTTTGCCTAGGATAGATGACTTGTTCGGCCAATTAAAAGATGCCTATGTGTTTTCCAAGATCGATTTAAGGTCGGGCTATTATCAAATGAGAGTCAAAGAGTGTGATGTGCCCAAGACTGCCTTCCGTACAAGATATGGACACTACGAATTCTTGGTGATGCCTTTCGGGCTAACTAATGCACCGGCAGCTTTTATGGATTTAATGAATCAGGCATTTAGACCCTATATTGATAAATTCTTAGTGGTTTTTATAAACGATATCTTAATCTATTCCAAGAATGAAACGAAGCATCGAGATTATCTTCGTATTGTACTTCAGACTTTGAGAGAGAAACAATTTTATGCAAAGTTTTCCAAGTGTGAGTTCTGGCTCACTGAAGTTTCCTTTTTTGGGCATATCGTATCAGCTTCGGGCATTCAGGTGGACCCGAAGAAAATCCAAGCTATTGTAGATTGGCATCCACCGAAGAATATTGGTGAAGTTAGAAGCTTCCTTGGGCTTGCTGGCTATTACCGTAGATTCGTGAAGGGATTTTCTATGTTAGCCGCTCCTTTAACCAAATTGTTGAGGAAAGAAGCTCATTTTGTTTGGACCGAGGTTCAACAATGAAGCTTTGATCAGTTGAAACAAGTTCTAACCCGTGCACCTGTCTTGACCTAGCTCCAGTCTGGAAAAGACTATACAGTTTACAGCGATGCATCGCATCTTGGGTTAGGATGCGTATTGAAGCAAGAAGGCAAGGTTATTGCTTATGATTCGAGGTAACTTAAGCCACACGAGATGAATCATCCTACCCACGACCTTGAATTGGCTGTAATTGTCTTTGCATTGAAAATCTGGAGGCATTATCTCTACGGGGAGAAATGCTATCTCTTCACCGACCATAAAAGCCTCAAATATTTGTTGACTCAAAAGTAGTTGAATCTTCGACAATGGAGGTGGATGGAACTTCTTAAAGATTATGATCTGGTCATTGAGTACCATCCGGGCAAGGCCAATGTTTTAGCTGATGCGCTCAGCCGCAAACCTTTGCCTGGTAAGTATTGATAATAGAATTGAAGTTATAGGTATTATGAAGTACATTAACTCATCGTAATATTGCTATATTGTAGCCCCTCGAGCAATTAACGCTTACTTCCGACTCCTGAAGCATCATTGTCTTGTAGCTGAACTTCAAGTTCAGTCTACCATCGTTACGGGAATCAAGGATTTGCAAGAGCAAGATTCTGAGCTCCAAGCCATTGTCTCTAAGCTATCGGATAACCCTAACTTCAGAATTAATTATGAAGGACTCTTATGTTTCCATGATCGAATTTGTGTACCTAACGATGAAACTTTTTGCACCGACATCCTTTCCGAAGCTCATTCGAGTTCTTTTTCTATTCACCCAGGGTTTGTGGAAATGTATAAAGACCTACGTGAGCTCTATTGGTAGCCAGGCATGAAGCAGGCCATAGTTAATTACATTTCCAAGTGTCTCACATGTCAACGTGTTAAGACAGAACATTGTGCCCCTACTGGACTACTGCAATCTATTGATCCACCGAAATGGAAATGGGAAATGATAATTATGGACTTTGTTAGTGGTCTATCGTTGACCCCTGCGAAGCATGATGCTATATGGGTCATTGTAGATCGTTTCACGAAGTCAGCTCATTTTATATTGGTTAGAATGAACTACAGTCTTCCTAAGCTTGCTAACTTATACATCAAGGAAGTAATCCGACTCCACGGAGTACCTAACTCTATCATCTCCGATCGAGATCCTCGGTTTGCATCCCGATTTTGGAGAACCTTACAGGGAGCTCTGGGCACCAGAGTTAATCTTAGCACAGCTTTTCACCCTCAATCTGACGGTTAGTCAGAAAGGGTAATTCAGGTAAATCATCGAACAATATGTCTATTGAAATCCTAGAATTTGCATTATTATTGAATCTCCCTATACATATATTGGAAGACATGCTTTGGACATGTATTATCGATTTTGGCAGAACTTGGGAGAGATCCCTACCTCTTGTCGAGTTTGCCTATAACAATAGTTACCAAGTATCCATCCAAATGGCCTCATATGAAGCATTGTATGGTAGACGATGCAGAACTCCATTGTGTTGGTCGGAGCTTGGTGAGGGCAAGATGTTAGGCCCTGACTTGCTTCGTAAGACTGAAGAACGAGTTACCATTATTCATGATCGTTTAAAAGCTACCTTTGATCGACAAAAAGCTTATGATGATCTTAAAAGGAGAGACATCGAATATGAAGTTGGTGAAAAATCCTTTCTTAAAGTGTCACCGTGGAAGAAAGTCTTGAGATTTGGCAAGAAGGGAAAGTTGAGTCCATGTTTCATTGGACCCTTCGAAATCATTGAAAAGATTGGCCCAGTGGCATATCGGCTATTGCTACCCTCAGAACTGAGTAAAATCCACGATGTCTTTTATGTATCCATACTTCGAAAGTATCGATCTGACCCCTCACACGTTGTGGAACCTGAATCTGTAGAACTTCGACCAAATCTATTCTACGAGGAAGAACCGGTTCAGATTCTTGCTAGAGAAGTCAAGAGGTTTCGCAACAAAATTGTATCGTTAGTTTAAGTGCTCTAGAGGAGCCATACCATTGAAGAAGCTACTTGGGAGCCTGAATAGTCTATGAAACAACAATATCTGCATCTCTTCAATTCAGATAAAAATTCGAGGAAATTTTTTTTTTAAGGGTGAGAGTTGTAACACCCCGAAATTCGGTCTAGACAGAATAAGATTCCGATGATCGGAAATTCTACATTGATGAAGCCTAAATATTGTATCGACTAGTTAATTATTGTTATCGAATCATAAATGTGCTTAAAGCATCGTAATTAAACTCTATTAAATAATATCAAGCTTATTAGTGACTAAAATGAAAGAAATGTAAGTTGGGGAACAAAAATCATGGTATGGCAAGAGTTGAGGGACTAATCTTGCGATTAGCCCCTCCTCAATTAAAGGATTGTGTACATGGACTTGTCTGAAAGCTTTCCTCTAAGAGAAGGAAAGCTAAAAAGCTTAAGATTTATATTGAAAAGCTAAAAGAAACAAAAGAAAAAGACTTACCTGAGAAAACTCTTAAGCAAGCACCTCTCATCTTCATCATCTTCTTCAACTAAGCACACACCTCCATTGGAGGAATTTCAAGCTTTGTTATTTCTTCGTTTTATCGATATCAAATCGTTGCTATCGATCGAGTAAGCTATATTCATCAATCGATTATTGGGTTCCATAGATATATTGAGTGTAATCTAAGCTAGAGTTTTGACTATCCATGGATATCTTATTGTTGTCATCTTTATTGAAGTCGGATATCGATTTTGATATCATTATGTTGATTTTGATATCGAAATATCAATTCTAATAGTTTTCTATTGATTTTTTAGCTCAAGAAGTGGAGAAAGAGGTTTCACCATCTCCATCACAAGCTAGAAACAAAGGGATTCCTATCCGAGAGCCTTAAAGCTTCGGATTGTTAAGGTGAGTGTAGTCGGAGTCTCGGGTTTAGGCGAAAGGCCTTCTCGGATCGTTATTTGATATTTTAGATTACATCGCTAACATTGTTGTTGAAGAAATTGCATTGGATGGTTAATCGGACACTTTGGTAAGTGTCGGTAAGTTGTCATTGAACATTGGTTATTATCATTGATATTGTCATTGTGTGTTGTCATTGATATAGACATTGTCATTGGATTATTGCATAGAGATCATCGGACATTGATATTGATATCAAACCATAAGTTATTGATGATAAGATACATATATTGGACATCGACAATATTGAATTCACCGAGCATTGGTACACCATTGATTATTGAAATGAATATGAATATTGCAACCTTGGATTGGAATGGACTTTGGATACAATTGGCATGCCATAGAATTCATGAGCTCAGTGTACGGGTGGACTACGGTCCTAAGGCTACGACCTATATTGATTTGACGAGGTGGAGGGATGAGTATTGTTATTGGTCATATTGGCGAGGCGGAGGGACTAGACCATTTATTGATTTGGCGAGGCGTAGGAATTTGCGTATCCATGATCTTGATTCAATCTAAGGATTACGAATGAAAATGAAACATGTTTAAACATTGTATACTGTTGCATGGCATCGACATTATTGGCATGAGATTACGTTTAAGTATAACCATGGCATTATTTTTACTTACATTATTTATGACTACCTCACTAGGCAAAGTATGCCTAGCGTGTCTCATCTCATGCATTTTCAGGTTAAGAAGGTTTGTGTATCAGAAGATCGGATCGGCAGTCAAGACAAGTCACTACTAAGCTACAAGTAATGTAATTATGACTTTTGAACTCCTAGGAAGGTGGAAAAGTAGTTGAACTGGTCATACATGCCTATTTTGTTGTGTTGGTGCATTGCCTATCTTGTAATATGGTCATTGGCCCTAAATGGCCTTTTTGGTTCTTTTGAAATAGCCATAGTATGCATGCTTAGCTTAAAAAGGTAAAAACATAGTAAACGTATTCATATGTCTATGAAACTTGGCATGCTAGTAGTTTGTACCATTGAAATGTTGTGTGTCAAGTTTCATTGTATTTGGACATCGTTCGATAGGGTAAATCTAATAAAAACCAGCAAAAATCTATCATTATAGGCCAGGCCGTATCGAAACAGGTGATGACATTTCAGTACGGGTGCACAATATTGAACCTGAGAGTATGGGTGTACCGAAACGGAATAGTGTCGTTTCGGAACATTTTGTCACTGGAGACCAATGTTTCGGTACGGGTTCATAGCATACCGAAACGAGTCAAAATCTAAGATGGTTAATTCGTTCCGATACTAGTCAACCCTGTATCGAAACAGTCTAAATGGAAAGGTCAACAGGAGTTGACTCTCGTGCACATGTTTCGAAACAGCCTAGGGTGTTTCAGTACGAGGTTAGGTAAATTGGTTAAAGGCTTATTGGACAGATTGCTAATGTTACAATTTGGCCACTGAATTTCTTAAAGATGAATTGATTATGTTAATGAGCTCCAAATTGTATGAAAATTTATAGACTGGTTATCCATGCATTGAATTACATTGTTTTACTGTCTGTTACTTTAAGAGACATGTTATTGTCATTTTTTACAGATTAGTCCTTAAACTTATAAAAGTTATAAAATGATCCTAAATGGTTATTTGTGGACTCTTTATGATTGAATTGGACTAATAAACATATTGGTAACGTTCTGTATGTCTAATATTGATTAAGAATGTGGTTAAGATGAAATTTTATAGCACCGATCACCGTATCGTCCTCTAGTAACACGCTCTGACCCGGTTCTCTACCAGGCCAGGAAGGGAGTATTACATACGACCCTTATGTGGCGAGACGGAGGGATGTATGTGTTTTGGTCTTTGGCGAGGCGGAGGGGTTGACCATTCATGGACTTGGCGAGGTCGGTTGGGAATGCATGTATCCAATGGTTACTATAATCCAAGGAAAATGATTAAATGAATCATATACTTATGAATTATGCAAGCATGAGACTTTATGATAATGTTATGGAATATGAATCAAGCAAGTGTGTGCTTAAGTAATCATGTTATGAATTATGAACAAGCATATACTTACATGATATATTATGATTTTTGAATGTATTTGAAGCATTGAAAGATATGCCATGATGTTAACTACCTCATTAGGCTATATAAGCCTAACATGTTCATTCCATGCATTTTCAGGTTCTATAGTGCTCTAAAGGTTGATCGTGCAAGGAAGGTTGCAAGTCACTCCAATAAGTATTTTGTGTAATGTTCATAGCCCCTTTTTAACTCCTAGTATGGTGGCATATGGTACAAGCATATCTAAAAATGTTTTGTTATGTAAATTATATGTGTGTCATGTGATATGATGCATGAAACTCAAGCTTGCTATGCTTATGCAAGAATATTACAAAACATGACCTTAGTGGTACTTGCAAGGCTATATGAATCATATGTGTGTTAGAACCTCCATGTGCATGGTATATGACTAGCTAAACATGTTAGAAACATGTGGTGTGAGTTATATGTATTTTGTACATGATTTGGATAGATTTATAACAAGGTTTGGAATGAAAATTTACCATCTGGTGCAGGCGAACTAGTACCCTATTTGGTGCATATCGGTACGGCCAGACCAATTTTGACCGTATAGGACAAAACGTATCGGTAAGGTCGACCGTACCGGTACGAAATTTAGTTACTAAAATTTTGTTTAGGCTTAGTGTGCCGATACGATACATCGGTATATCAATACGAGCCCTGTACCGATACATAAATTGACTACTGGAAATTTAAGTAATTAATAGCGTATCGGTATGGCCCTTCGTCAGTACCGATACGAAGATAGTTAAAATGGTTATAATTTTGAACTAAAGTTTCAAACATTTTATTAAGGTCCTTAATAATCAACATGTTAATTATGTGAGTTATAAATCTCCAAATCAGCTGAAATTTCTCAGGTAAGCTTATAAAGACATGGATTTTATGCATGCGGCCTTAAATTCTGAAAATTGTTAAGATTTATCATATTTGCAATTTAGTTCCTAAACTTTGGTTTTGTTGTAATATAGCCCTAATCATGGATTCAATATCAATTTTGGTTATGATAGAATTAATTGGTAAATCGGAATAATAAGGAGTATGTGTTTGTGATAAAATTGCATGTTCAATGTATGGTTTATGAATATGTCCAATTCAAGTTTCCAATAACATCTCCGACTCGATTTTCTTCTAGACAAGGTAAGGAGTGTTACAAAATAAATGCATTGTCATCAAACATTTAGAAATTTTCATTCAAATAATATAATAAAGAAAATCATTAAATAGCTAGTTTTACTATGCTTCCACCATAAAAGCAAACTTCTTTTCAATATTATTTCATATAAAAAAATCATTTTTAGTATTCTTTTTTACAGAATTTCATTCAACCTGGTTTTTACCGTTACAATTAAGGGTGTGCAAAACTCGATTCGACTCGAAAAATTTTTAAATAAAATTTTAATTTATAAAATAGAAATCTAAATAATTTGAATAACTTAGATTTTTTAGAAATTAGTGGATAATTTCTCAAGTTCGAGTCGATTCCCTCAAATCTACCCCATATATATATGAAAAAATGAAGTAATATATATGTGTTGTATATGGTTATAGAAAACAATTTAAATTAAAACTAATTAATATCGTGTTTACAATTAAATTTTGAACATAAACTTGAACAACTCGACTCGACTCAAATTTTGTAAACCAGATTGAAAAAAAATTAAATAAATTTTGAATTATAAAATAGGAGTCGTCAACTCGACTAACTTAAAAATTTTTAACTCGACTCGACTCAATCGAATGCTCACCCCTCGTAACAATTACCCATGGCTTCGGGATGAAAGAGTCTACAACCTGGATTTTACAGTTTCATCCTCAACTCTGTAATGGATGGAAGAGATATGGCGTGACCAACTCATTGGACTGGATACTTGAAATCCCAAGACCTACCTAAAGTTAACCCCCATGCTTGTTCCTTTTTGGGCTGGATTTTATTGGGGGTGTCATTGTCACTTATTTAGATAATATGAGATTATATATAGTAAATTTTATTTAAAACAATATTACTAAAATATTTATTTATTTAATCACATCAAATAAAATATAAACAAAAAGTAAATAAAAACAATAATAAAATTATTGTCAAAACTACTCACTCTGCAAAGTTTCTAAAATGAATTGATAATTTTAGATAATACTATAATTTTTCATCGTTTTCTTATCTATTGTCTTATTTTAATTAATTTATTAGCTCAATATATTAGTGAAATTGATGAAAAATAATCAAATCAACTTATAATTTCCTAATAAAATAATGTCAACAATCAACTATCAATTGGTCTAATAGGATAAAATATTATGTCCTTTAAGCAATGTCAGAGATTTAAATTATGAGGTTGTGGATGAAAAAATCTTATTGGGGAGGGTCACCTTATAATGGACCTCTACAATACTCGATCCGAATGAATCACCCAATAAATTAGATATCGGTGATTAGAACAAAAATAAATCAATGTTAACATAAAATACTACACTTTTATAAAATTATGCTAAATAATTTGTAAATTATTTTTAAAATATTATTTAATATGTTAATTAAATTAATAAAATAATAATGTAGAGTTTAAGTAGAGTCTCAAGGAAAGAGCTCCACAAACTTTTATATCAGTATTTCCAATTTAACATTAAAGGTTAACCATATTAACAAAATTTACAGTGAGAATAATTTAGTAAAAGTGTGGTTAATCATATTGAATTTTTAAAAGTTAAAATTATCAAACTTTGACTATATTTTTAAAAATATTTAAAATTATTAAATTTTATAAAATATGTATTTAAAAGCTACATTTTTTAAAATATATTTTTTATATTTTTATCAATAATAAAATTTAAATAATAATAGTAAAAGTTCAAAATTAGACTAAAAATCAATAAAAGACATATTTTTTCCTTGATAATAAGAGTTATATTTAACGAGATGAAAAAATTATTATATTTCAACTATATGAACCAAATAGACTAATATAATATTCTCAAATAATTTAACATTTCGATAATGTTACATTTCATGAAAAAATTTGTAACCCTTTGACCCGGCCTAGACGATAAACTCGAACCAAGAAGATCACATTGAGTTTGTCGAAGCAAACCCGAACTGTCTTGCTTGAATTACGGTTTATTTTTTTATTTAACTTGTCTAGATGAATTATTAAGACCTAAGGTATTCATACAAGATGCGGTTCAATTTTCATTCGATTCGAACATCCATAAGACACTCAATTGCAAAATGAGTACTTTAGGGACCAAAATGTAAATATAAATAATTATAGGGGCTTACAAAAGTTTCAGGTTACCAATTTTTAATTAATCTTATTTCATGCCAGCGTGTCGAATTTCAGCTTCAACGGATAACAAATAAGCATCCAATTTAGCAAAATACGAAATTAAGGACTAAATCGTAAAAAAGCCAAATTACATGGACTAACACATTTTAACTGATTCTTACAGCAATTAGATACATTTAAAACATACTTTCAAAATATCAAGTCAAACAAACATCATTTACCTATTCAATTGATGTGACGACATACAATGACCAAAATGCAAAGAATTCAAACTTGATAAAATCAATTAACCGAATCAAACATCAGCCATACCGATACACTGTTGTATCCATGTGCATTTTGGGAATTTAAATCCAAACTCGAATTTATTCAATTGTTCACGAACAACATTAACATACTTCTACTAATTTATTATCCTTAAACAAATGAGCTCAATTAATTTCATACCAATTATTCAACACAATTTATATTTATAAAAGTAATCTAAAGACATGCTTCCTAACAAAATAAATCATTATCCATTAAGCACCAAATGATCAAGACCTCAATATAGGCTATAGAATAATTAAGGGATTAAAGCATATGACCATAAACACTCATTGAACACAAATAATCAATCTAACCATTATTTAAACCATTAAAGTCATTTGATCATAATTACCATGTATACAAAGCATTAAAATAAAACCAACATATTAATCATTAAATATAACCATCATCTAACGTAATATAAAATCAATCAAGTTATCATTCTCTAAATAGAACAACCTATCTCAATATTCTACCCACATTGCCTAATTACAAATAATATTAATATCGTAACCATACCCTTTGAATTCGTTTGTCTTCGAATCCACCTTGCCTCGGACCACGACCCCAAATTTGCTTTATTCACTGTATTGACGGAAGAAAATAGAGCGTAAGCATGTAATGCCTAGTGAGTGCGTTCAAAAAGGGTAAAATGCCAATGCAATTTTAATACCAAAACCGATACTAGAAACTCATTATTAAAACAAGTCAAATACACCATTTTCGAAGCATTTAAATAAACCATGCTTGTTCGATACATAAACATCATGCTTTCATAATAAACTTTTTATTCACAAAACATTTAATAAAACATGCTCAAACACATCTCATGCTTCATTCTCTTTCTAAAACAAGTTGGATAAATCATTTCTAGACATGTAGCATTGATCTCTAGCATTTTCAAAGCAAATTATGCAAATTCTACATAAATCATATTATGCAAATTCTACTCATGAACCAAGATACATTAAATCTCATATATTGGCATTTGAAGTGACACAAAACAAAATCATTTTTATTTGTAAAATACATCAGATACACGAATTTTTTAAGTGGCGTTTTTACATACATCCTCGAATCAGAACATCGGAATATTTACTACCTTAACGGTTATGGTGTATAAATTTACCAGGGGAAAAATCTAACACATTCTACCCTACCGTTGTGGTTCTCATGGGGGAGCTACCTCTAACCCACATGAAGTGACTTATTATAGTGCACTTTAAACCATATGGCATGCTAACTATAGCCGATAACATTTAACAATTTGTCACTTGCCAATATATAGTTTCAAACCACATCACCTTACTGTTTTTCATATGCATCAATCAAACTCATTTCCAATATTCTATTTCAAATACAATAAACCATGTATATAGCATTTTTTAAATCATGTTGCAAACCATTTTCTAACTCACAAATCATCATTATGGGATCATTTGCAACTTCTTTCAATTATAAAACATGCATATAACAATTGATAATCAAATCTATTTCAAGAGCATGAGAATATATTTAAATGAAACCAAATACGAAAGCGAAATCTTCTAATACTTACTTCCGAGCTTAGCTAAGCTTGTTAGGCTTTAACTAAACCCTAAAGTCATAATTTAAACCTCTTTATAGTACCAAAACACATTTGCACTCACCAACTTGCTACTGTCTTAATACTAACGCCTCACACCAATACCTCAACACCTATCCAAAAATCCTCCCAACACTTACCATCTTTAAAAAAAAAATACAAAAAATAATATAAATTAGACCACATCAAAATAACCACTTAATTAAAATAGCCCAAAACATATCAAAACTCCTGTTATTCGAACAACTACACAACAACACGCGCTGCTTCATTTCTTACATTTCACGACACAAGCAGGAAGTCAATTCCCACTTCCTCTTTATTTTCCATTTAATGCCACGCTACTGCTCTGTTTCATAATTCGCCCTTAATCTTTTCTTTTTTAATATATATATAAACCGAAATGTATATACAAAGGATATGGCAGCACTGATCATGCCACGCAACCCCTGCACCCTTCGAATGGGGTTGCAGGCTTGCAGCAGCGCCCAGCCCCGAATTACGCTACGCCCTGTCTGACCGTATATTTCTTTTCAATTCTTCCTTTATTATTTAGCGACACAACATCCCATTTGGGAGTTTCATCAAGCATAATTGGTGCACCTTAATACTAAATCTAATAATTTAATTAACCATTCTACTAATCATCTCTTTTAAGAATCTAAATCTAAATTCAACCAATTAGATTAACTTCGAGAATTAAATTATAAAACTAACTTTAAATTATAGGGTAAACTACTCCAATGACCACCCAACTATGGGTCGCGGCCTGCTTTGACCACCCAACTAAAAAAATTCAAAATTCGATCACCCAACTATTTAAATAGACCTATTTTGACCATCGGCCGTTAAAATCTAACGGAAAGGTGACGTGGCCGTTAAGTAAAATTTGTATAATTACATATTTGGTCCTTGTTAGTTCTTTATTATATCAATTTAGTCCTAATTTTAATTTTAATTTAAATAAATAATAAAATTAATTAACCAATCAGGTGACGACACGTGTCATCACCCCATTCAGTGAAAAAGTAAAATCCCTAAAGCATATGGCGATTCGTCGTTAGTGGTTTATCAACTACGCGAAGACTGGAAAACCAAAGATGCAAAATTGATTGGATATCGAAAGCTCGTCCTTGAATTAATAAAAGAGTTCGAGAAGATATCTTTCCATTACCTCCCCCGAGAAGATAACCAAATGGCTGATGTATTGGCAACTTTGGCTTCTATGTTTAAAGAAAATAGAGAAGATGATATAATGCCCATACAAATGAGTATTTATGATTCACCCGACAGTTGTTATACCATCGAAGATGAGGTAGATGATCACCCTTGATATTATGGTATTTTACAATATATCAAGTATTAAAAATATCCCGAGGGGGCGACTGATGTTAATAAAAGAACAATTCGGAGAATGGCTGCAGGGTATGTCCTTGATAGAGAAATCATATACAAAAAAGGGAGCGACCAAATGTTGCTTAGATGCGTAGAAAATCACGAGGCAAAAAAATAATTGAGGAAGTTCACGAAGGAATTTGTGTAATTCATGCAAATGGACTTAGTATGTCTAGGTAGATTATGAGGTTGGGTTATTATTGGGTATCTATGGTAGAAGATTGCATCAATTTCGCTCAGAGATCCCATAAGTGCCAGATTTATGGAGATAAAATTCATGCAGCATCATCACATCTTCATGTTATAACGGCTCTGTGGCCATTTGTAGCGTGGGGCGTAAATGTGATCGGACCGATTACGCCAAAGGCATCAAATGGACATCGTTTTATTTTTGTGATGATTGATTACTTTACCAAGTGGGTGGAAACTCCGTATGCAAATGTAACCAGAGCGGCAGTATGCAAGTTCCTAAAAAAAGAAATCATTTGTCGGTATGATTTACCAGAAAGAATTATCTCTAACAATGCTTTAAATCTGAACAACCAAATGATGAAAAGAGTGTGTGAGTAGTTCAAGATAAAGCATCATAAGTTAGCACCCTATCGCCAAAAAATGAATGGGGCCATCGAAGTAGCCAACAAAAATATCAAGCGAATCATGAAGAAAATATCGATAGCATATAAGGATTGGCATGAGAAACTACCTTTTGCCTTGCTGGCGTATCTTACATCCGTGCGAACATCTACGGGGGAAACTCCATATTCTTTAGTTTATGGAACAGAGGCAGTATTACCGATTGAGGTTGAGATTCCATCTCTTCGTATCTTAATGGAACTTGAGTTGGACGAAGCTGAATGGATTCGAGTTAGATATGACTAGTTGAATATGATAGAAGAAAAGAGATTGAAAGCAATTTGTCATGGGCAGATGTACCAAAAACGAATGATTCGAGCCCACGATAAGAAAGTTCGGCCAAGAGTGTTTTGGGAAGGGGGTTTGGTTCTGAAAAAGAGGTTGTCTAGGCAAAAGGATTTTCGAGGAAAATAGATGTCAAATTGGGAAGGGCCGTTTGTTGTAAAAAAATCCTTTTCTGGTGGGGCATTAATCCTAACAGAGATGGATGGAAATGAGTTATCCAATCCTGTGAACTCTGACTCGGTGAAGAAATATTATGCTCGAATTCATAATATACCAAGAGGTGAAAACTCGAAAGGGCCTTGTTGGTAAAAAAAAGAAAAAAAAGAAGAAGAAGAAAAAGGGGAAAAAGAGAGATGCCAAAAGGTGAAAAGCCGAAAGAGCCCTATTGGTAAACATTGAGATGAAAACCTGCAAAGGGCGTCTTGGAATCAATGGAATTCAAAGCCAGAATCTCAAAAATGGTCCAAGTATGACTAAGGGAAAATTTATACGTCTTCAGATGTTTGTCCAAGAACTCAAGCTTTACTGGGTTGAGGTCATAATCAGAAAAGATTCTTGAGCAAAGTAGCAATGGAGTCCTTGCAATTGATATTTAGGGGTATTTTCTTTCTTTCTTTTTGTTTTTGCTTCCTTTTAACCTTTTTTGTCTTAAACGTTTGATTATGATCTGTCAAGACTCAGACCATATTCATTCAATAAGAGGAAATCTTCAATTTTCTTGCTATCTTGTGTTTCCTTGTACTTGCCATTTGGACATTTGTGCATTCTTTTGTTAATTGGTAAAGTCGTTGCTTTATCTAATGGGGTTTAAAATATGTTTTGATGTTCGATGCATTACTCAAAAAAGGATTTTAAAACACAATAATACTAGAAAAATGCTCACGAACATCATTCTCTGATAAATGGAAAGGGATGAATTCAAGAGGCACGATATGAAGTGGAAAGGAAAAAATACAAGGACTTTGATCCCAACGAAAATAAATCCAGAACTTAAAATACATACATTTGCATGCATTTAGAATAGTAGACCATTTTGCATGTAAGACAAACAACATCTTTTATCATGATAGATTGACAAAAATGTCGTTAATCGCCTTCAAGTTGAAGTGCCCCGATTCGCCTTCAAGATGAAGTGCCACGATTCGCCTTCGGGATAGAGTGTCACGATTTTCTTACAAGATGAAATGCCACGATTTGCTTCCAAGATGGAATGCTACGACTTGCCTTCAAGATGAAGTGCCACCATTCGCCTTCAAGACGGAGTGCCACCATTTGCCTTCAAGATGAAATGCTACCATTTGCCTCCAAGATGGAGTGCCATCATCAAACCGCTAGGATAGAGTGTTATTATCACTGGAAATTTTTTTGCTTCTGGTCTTTGCTTCATTCCTCTCATTCGAGCAAAGAGGGACAGTTATACACACCAATTTTTACTTAGGGCGTAACATACGGTCTGAGTACAATCCAGCAGGCTTAATAAAATCCAAAAAAAGGGAAAAAGAAAAACCCAAACAATAAAAATTACGAAAAAATCAAGAAAAATTAAAAAAGGGAAAATAATGTGAAAATTAAAAAAACCCAATCTTACTTTGAAAAACTTAAACCGCCATATACAAGAGCCCATAATCAGAAAAACTCATTTGTTTGCTCAAAAAATCTCGTTTCTTGCGCCTTACTCACATATCCAACCTTATCTCAACGATTTCCCTATGAATCCATGAAGAAAGGGCTTGAAAAACCCTAATTTCGACCTATAAATAAAAGCTCCGAAAATTTGAGAAGGACACAGAGAGATTAACGAGAAAAATCAGAGCAAAAGACGTGCAAAAATAGTGAGAATATTTGAGCAAAAAATCAGAAAAGTAGTGAGAAGAAAACCACGTCCTTATCTCAGTTCACGGTGGTCGGAGTGTTAGTTGTAAGGTCGGAACGGTGGAAGAGCCCACGACCCCGTCAGAGTTAACATATCCTGAAAGTAGTCTGATCCAACGGCGAATCCACGACTTAGAGAAAATGTATGTTTGTAGATTGAGTTTCATATTTGTTTGATTTGATTCGTGCTTGAAAAAAGTAATTCTGAATATGATTTTAGAAGGAAAATAAGAAAGAAAAAGAGCAAAGAATAAAACGAGGGAGAGACTCATTTTTTCCTCTTGTATAAAATGGAAGGAATAAGAGTTTTAATAACATGTCTTTTAATGTTGAAAATGATAAATATAAAAAAGGAATCAAATATAAATGGATGTGTTCCTTGGATTGAATGCCAACGACAGGATTGTGTTAATTAAAATAAAAAAATTCAGCTCATTGATGAGCCTCGAAAACCGATTCTGACATGAGAAGAAGAGCACGCAAACGTGCTTTACCTTCAGTCAATTTGGATTTTAGGGAAAAATTACTCTTTAGGTTCCTCTTTTATTTTAGATTTTTTAAATTACAGGCTTAGTTTGTTTCTTTTTAATCAGAGCCCTAATATTTAAATTCTTTTGATTAGGTCTTTAGTTTGCATAATTAGATAGATAATTAGATAACAAGTTTCACTTTTTAAATATGTTTTTTTGTTAAATTCTCTTTAAGATGGACGATTAATTATTTAATTAGACTTAAAATTGAGTTTAATTATAGGACAATCTTAAAATTGTGTGAATAATGTGATTCAGTTTTTTTAAAATACGTTTGACAAATAATTCGCCTAATTTGAGATTATATATGATTTGACTTAAGATTATGGCTTTCGAATAAAATATTAATTTTTCATTTCATTTTTTTGGCATATTTAATTTTGTTTGTTGATTTATTCGATTTATTTCCATAATTTCGTCGTTTATAATAGTGCTATTAACCCTATCTTTGAAGCCTTTTAGACAACACAACCCCTTTAGGTACTAATTTTGGGCGTTGTGGGGGTCCTATAACCTTCCTCACACGTAAACGACTCCCGAGCCCAACCTACTTTCGGTACAGACGCAGACCAGTTCTACAGGTTTTTAGTCGTACCCAATCCAAAACGGTCGATGGCGACTCTAAACCACAACAAGCCTGTGAAGGCCCAACCAATTTCGACCCGGACAAAAACAACGTCGACAAGAAGATTGTGTGGCTATTGATTAGAAATGGTTTAGAAAGAAAGTAAATAGAAATTGGATAAGAAAATTCAAGAAAAGTAAAATGGTGATTGAGATAATCTTGAGAGGAAAGAGAGATAATTTTAGACATAATTTTTTTTTTCTTAAAAAAATAATAACCGTCATCAAATTCTAATTAGAAATAGATAGTAAAACCCTTATTTAATAAATGAGTCAAATAATCTCATAAAATCACCACTTTAGTCATTTTAAAATGCCATTATTAATATTTTACAACCTTTTGTCAAATAGTCACCATTTAATTAATATTAAAACAACTCATTTAAAATTACTCAAACTCAATTCCATCCTTTAGTAAACTCATTAAATATATTTTTTACAAATACTTATCACGATAAATTTATCAGAAATGAATTTAGTTCCCTAAATTATTTTTCAGAATTAATTAATTAATTAGTCAAAGTCTAACTCAAAATTCCAACTCGATCCAATAATTCACCCAAATTTTCTAGCCCTTCACGTTTCACAAATGATCTTAAAATTCATTTCATTTAATGCTTGACGTCGAGAGGATATACGTCGGAACCTCTCAATTTAGATAAGTGGTTAAAATCAATAAATCATGTAAAATTCATTTGATTTAATTACAAAATAAAAATATTAATGTTTTACGGTTATTCGATTCAAATTTGATCCGAATAAAGGATAGTGTCATTTTTCTTAAGTGATTTGGGTTCTTGTAGCTTAGTTTACAGGTGTGCATAAGTTTATTAAAAATTTAAAACCGAATTAATATATTACTTTATAACTGAATTATAATGATAAAAAATAATTTAAATCGAAAATAATTATAAAGTTGATTCAAATTATAAAAATAGATTAACTGTTCAAGTTAATTACATTTAACACCATTAAATTATGGTTTGAATTCTAAAATTGCTCCTTAAACTTTAAAAACTTTTGAATTTGCAAATTATTGATATTGTTTTAATCAGTCCTTTTATTAGTCTATAATTTATTAAAAATATTGATAGTTTGAGGAGTTAAGTAAAATATTTTAAACTTTAGAAACTAATTTAAAATCTAAATATAGTTTAGGAATGCCTAATACAATTAACTCTCATTCTATAGACCACAATAAAATTAAAATAAAGAAATAACAAAAAAAAATACATAGGAATCCTATTTTTTATTTCACTGGACAATTACCTAAAAATTATTAATTTATTTTAATTTTATAATTATAGTTACTATCTTGAACTAGGGTAAAGCATATAATTAACATTTGTATGTATGAATTTATCCTAAAACTATCAAAGGATTGAAATCGGGTTTTCAACAGGTTTGTTCTATTTTTTTCAACTAATAATCTATAAAAATAACCCAGTCGAATTTTATAATCAAACTAATATAATCCAATTGACTAAATAGTCTTAATAGTCAAAAAGGTGTCCAACTTATCTCTTTGATATAACTTCATAAAATATATACCTTTTATATAAAATATAGGCTTAATAGTTAAAAAGATGCCCAACCTATACCTTTTTTTTTTCAGTTTGGTGTCTAACATATTTTTCGGGCCACTTTGGTGCCTAACGTTTCATTCCGTAACTCAGATTGAGTTTTTTCGTCAACGGCCGTTAATATATTTCGTTATCCAATAAAAATACGCCATGCGGCATATTCTGGTATTTTCTATCATTTTTATTTTTAAAAAATTATAAAATATTTAATTTTATAAAAAACCTCCAAAATTTTTAATTTCTCTAAATCCCCCAAACCGATTCAACTACCATCGGCCACCCTTGCCTTTGTCGGCCCCCCACTACTGAAACCCTCATCATCCCGCCGTCGAAAACCAGCGAATGAACTGGCGATTATTTTATCGACGAACATCCAAAAATGAAGAAAAAGAGACCGGTTGTGCTTCTAATCGACGGCTAGAGGGTGGGAGATGTTGGTGAGGTACCCGATGCTTGGGGTGGTGAACGGTGAATCGCCGGCATGTGGGGATGCCGGACGGCTTGGGAGATGTGATTTGAGGGTTTAATCGAAAGAAATTAAAATTTTGGGGTTTTTTAAGAAGTTTATATTTTTAAAGAAATTCAAAAATTAAAATAAATAGATAAAATAGCCACGTGGCATGTTTTTATTGGATAACGAAAAATCTTTAACAGTCGTTGACGAAAAAACCCAATCTGAATTACGGAATGAAACGTTAGGCACCAAAGTGGCCCGAAAAAAAAACGTTAGGAACCAAATTGGAAAAAAAATGTATAGGTTGGGCACCTTTTTTTTACTATTAAGCCTAAAATATAATATATTTAAAATATTTAACTGATTGACAAAAAATATTAAATCAAATTAATTTATTATATATAGAATAGGATACACTTACACAGAATGTAGTTTTACACGTTTTGTGGATCTGAAATGGATGCCTATGATTAACTCCTATTTTCTTGTTCTAAGTGATAATATTCACATAGCCCACCATTAATCTCAATCATCCATTTTACCCACCCAACAATCCAAAAAAATATGTAAAAGTTAAAAACTCTTAAACTATATAACGGAATCATATATCTATATATATGTCTTGTTTTTTAACGTAACGATTTAAAAATTCAAAAGTAAATTACCGATTGAAGTAACTAATAAAACCAATCCTAAAACTAAAATAATTGACCAAAACCAAACTGAATTAATGGAGGGTATTTATTTTAGGGAAAATATTTCATGCACCAATAAGGTGGGTTTAATTTAGGGTTTAGGGGTCAATTTATGAGTTTAGGTTTTAGGGAATAGAGTTTAAGTTTTAAGGATTTAAGATTAGAGATTTAAATTTTAGTTTTTTTAAGGTGAATTTAGGCATGGTCGAGGAAAAAATTTCTTTTCCCTGCCCGATATAATAACCCGGTTTGAATTCACAAATGCTCTCCCCTGTGCGTTGGCTCGTCTATATATCCATTACACTATTTTGCATATATATTTAGTTTGCTTTAAATTGATGAAGCAAAACTCTTTAGTCTTCTCAATTTGCAGAGGGAATGAGATATGAAACAAGTTATACAGTTAAAACAATGGATTTCTTATGCTCAACTTGTTAGCTTTCCTTCTTTACGAGGTTACCCAATACAAACAAAGAAACAACCATATGGTCTTTACCAGTATACAATCTCTCAATGACACTAAAATTCATCTGATGACACTAGAAAAGGAAGTCATCAAAGGCTTCCTATTCGAAGTTCGAGCTCGTAAATGCTTTCCGTTTTAATGAAAACACTCAATCATGTTGATGAGGCACCGTTGCAGTCATGGTCATGTGCCTCGGATCAGTAAGCATTGATTTTACATTCACAAAGCCAGCTTCTCTTAATCTTCCTTCCAGATCAGTGAGGTAGTATTCGTTCATGAATGGTTCCGTACTCTTCATTAATGTGAAAAGTGCTGGAGGCAGTTCCTGAAACAAACAAAATCGAGATAAAAAAATGGCAGTCTATGTTCGTTGATCAAATCGAGATCAAATACGACAGCAGATCTTGCAGTGGAGTTAAGGGAATTGTTATATACCTGAACGATCTTAGACTTGGGCTGCAAAAGGAACAAAGTTAAAATGAGTTATACGTATAGAGAGCAGGGGAAACGATAATATTTGTAAACAAAGTTTGGTTGTGGCATTTCATTTACCGCCTGGTCCGTTATAGCAAGCGTGCCTCCGGGTTTAAGCAATCGGAATGCTTCATTCACCAAAGCTACTATTGCTCTTTCAGGACATTCATGGAACTGCACACATTTAGATTCAAACGATTGTGCTTTTTCGATAAGATGAATATCCCCAACAGGATTTCACTAGTTTCGAAAGAAACTACTTAACCAGGTTGGAGGGCAAAGGCATACCACATAACCAAAAGAAACGAGATCGAACGATTTCGATGGCAAGCCAGTGTTTTCCCCAGCTGCATGTATCCATGTGATGGGGTTCTTTCTAGGGGGTCTTTTCTTTTCCTTATATTGAGCTACCGAAAGAAAGTAGGGTGACAAATCTAGGCCCTGCATGCACATAGCACTCATATTCATACCCGAGACTCACACTCGAGGCCAAGCAACATACATTGTGATCGATTCCCATGAAGGAAGATGTGTATATAGCACTTACAGTGACTTTAGCAGAAGGGAACTCATCGGCAAGTAATCCTGTACTCACACCAACAGAACATCCGATGTCTAAAACAGTTTCGATCTTGGCATTTCCTGAATGCATCATGTGATGTTGTTTGATTGCTTGAAGCCAATTTCCACGCATTTCTTGAGTTGCTTTCTCAAGTGTCGAAGCATATGGAATAGCTCGTAACGTCATAGACATGGTGGCGACCTCCGCTTCAGCTGCTGCCTGCCAGCCATACAATCGTTAAATCGTTCAACCAAATATCTTGAAAGATTAAGATGTAAATTAGAGAGCAGGTTTTTTCCTTGACAAATTATGTCTTTTATCCTACGTTTTCTCCTCACTCATACAGTCATACACTATATTTGAACTACCCAAATGGAGAAATAATCTAACATGTGTCCAACAACAATGGGATTGAAAACTTACCAGCCATGAAAGATTGCCATCGTCATATGCATGAAAAGGACTCAGATAATCTGTTAAAATACAAGTTTGGGTTGAATACTTAAAACAAAAATTCCCCAAGGTTTCAAAAATCATGAAAAGATGAGAAATGCATACAATCTGGGTATTGAAGAGAGGGGTTCCGAATGCTGTCCAGCTCCTTATAAACATCCGATTCCAGAATCTCATTCGCCATCTGCCTCCACGGAATGCCTTTCTTCTCCGCAGTACTGTTGACTTGGAATATTGTATTGGATAAATCATACATAAGAAAAACAAAATCAGAAAGGAAGCATCATTTGTGGGCAGTGTTTTGCATGCAGAAAAATAGGAACCTGATGAAAACTTGTCGGGCACCAAGCTTAAGCAGGGAGTAAAGGGGCTTAAACGAAATGAGAGCTTCGACAAGGCGAGACAAAGGAGTGTTATCGGCCCAATTCGGCCTCGCCCGATCTCCCTCTTTGTATGCTATCGATACCGTCTCCATCTCTGCCTGGTCCGCCATCCCAACATGAACGATGGGTCCAGAATCTCTTCTTCTGCCATTTCTGCCACTCATTGTTCTTCCATTTCCGTACCTTGTTGCAGCTGAAGATGCAAGGAAAAGATTCTGAGAAGATGAAGTTGCCCACAGCGCCATTGCAGTTGCAGTAAGATGCAAAGACTATTGCAATTTGCAATGGTGTTGTCAAGATTTTGCTTCAATGACAACGGAAGCAGTTCCGTTTCTTCTCTTTTCTTATTCGCGCTTCAATAACCTGAATCCTCTCAGCCTATTGCATAACACCACGTGGATGATAAGACACCTAGGTCTATCTGTTTTATTGGCATAACAACAATAAAAACCCTCGATGTATACTACTTTTTCAATTGCATCATTATATTTTTATAATTTAAATCTTAAATACAACTTTTTTTTATTATAGTTGCATGACAACTTTAAAGCGCCATTGAAAAAACAAGAAACATTTGAAGAATTCTTTTTATTATAGTTTTTTTACTTTTGATTTATTACTTCATTTTAAATTTGTAGGCTCATTTTATAGTGTAACTTTTTATATAAAACAATACAAATTTTGAAAGATTATAAATGAAGATAAATTAAAAAGAAGTATGAGAGTTTAAACTTTCCACATATATAAATAACGATGAAAGAAATGGGGGTAAGGCGAAGAGAGGGAATTGGGAACCGAGTATGGACGCTGTTCGTAGCGAATCTACCGAATCAACTACACTGGCAGGGTGTTTGGCAGGTATTTGATCGACATGGGGTGGTGGTCGACGTGTTTGTTCCCCGGAAATGAGCGAGAGACGGTTCCCGATTTGGCTTTGTGAGAATGGCCTCAGCAATTGATGCGGATAGAGTGATCGAACGCCTAGATGGTTTTTGGCTTTATGGCTCCAAGATTAGGATTTCTATGGCATTTAATGGGGGGAAGGATTTTCGTCGGAATACGGCTGTATCCCAACCCCATTTTAATAGAGAGCAGCGGCCGATGGATTCAAAGACAAAACCTAGTGAAAACTCTGATCGCCAGGTTTTGGCAGGAGATAGAGGGGGAAAGGGAAGTAATTCAATTGCTAACGATACTCCATTGGAAGAGGAAAAAAAAGCGGGGCTTGACTCCTCGGAAAAAAGCAGTAGGGATAATTGACGCGGAAAAATTAGAAATTCTCCAAACTTGTGCTATTGGATTCTGCCGTAGACCATATCAAATTGCGGAATTGGCGAAAAAATTGCATAACGCAAGTTTAATAGGTCTATTCGTTATGCGAGTAGCGGGTGCAGTAGTGTTGTTGATGTTCGACACAGTGGAAAACAGGGAAGCAATAATACAATCAAAGCAGCTTGATCAGTGGCTTAAGAGTGTTTCACCATGGTCGCCAACGACAGTAATCCCAAGCAGGAGAATTTGGCTCTCAATTGGGAACATGCCGATACATGCCTGGTCGGAGGAAACATTCACAAACATCGCGGCTCTTTGGGGAGTACTGACGCGGATCGACATTGAAACTCTAGCTCCTTCATCTTTTGAAAGGGCGCGAATTCAAATCGAAACTGACTGGACCTTCCACATCGATGAAATAATTGAATTAGAAGTGGGGAAGGAGACATATCACGTCCGTGTGCTGGAATTTGAGGAAGCAATAAGACCCAAATGCGATTGTAATTGCGAGGTCGATCCAAGCGAGAGTAATGCAGAAGAGGGGGACAAGGAAATCAATTGGAAAACTAATTCAGCGTATAATGATAATGAGTCAATAGGGGATACGGTGGTACCAAACTCTATCTCTATACATGATACGGAGGCATTGGAAGACATCAAGGTTGACCGGAGTTACCTCGATCGCATTTGGAAGGACAATCAACGAGAGGAATGGGGGGTAGTTGAGACATCAAGCTGGATGAACGATGAACAGGTGGGTATGGTTAACAAGGATGAGGGCAAACGGAGTAGTGGTGAGGTTTTAGGTGCAGTACTGGAGATTGATAGAATATGTGTTAATCAATCGCAAGAGTATCGGACAGAATTGAGCCCAGCGTTGAATGGCCCACGAGTAGAAATTCCAAGAGCAAATAAAGCAACAGTAGTTGAAATAAATGGGGAACAGAAACGTATCAGACAATTAGAGGAAATTGAAGCTTGCTTGGCGAAAGGAGGGAATCATCCGACAACCGATCAACAACCGAAAAGGGGGCGTGGAAGACCGCGGAAAAAGAAGGATTTGCCTGCTGAAAATGAGGTAATTGTGAACGGGTCTCTTTCCGATTCTGATTTTGTTTTTCGTAAACAAGGATTGTTGCGTGAGGCGAGGGAGACAATTGATCTGGGAAATTTAATTGGGGCTGTAACAGAGGGTCGTGAAGACGAAATTATCAGTGATATAGCGCGCCTAATTGAAGCGCGCAAACAAAAGCTCTAGCAAACAATGAAAATGTTGTCGTGGAATGTCCGGGGGATCGAAGCGTTGTCGAAAAGGAGATCGATACAACGCGTTCTACGCCAACATAGGTGTATTTTGGCTCTTCTACAAGAGACCAAAATGGAGAATGTAACAGAGGAGGTTGTTTGACAAATGTGGTATGAGGACGTTATGGAATTTTGTTATGTACCTTCGGATGGGAGAGCAGGGGGGGTAATTGCAATTTGGGATCCAAAGGGCTTTCATTTAAAGTCGCAGGATAGGCGGGAGAACATGATTATTCTGATTGGGAGTTGGATACATGTTGATTGGGAGGCAGGTTTGATTGGAGTGTATGCGCCATGTACAAGCTTGGAGCAATGTTGCTATTGGGAGGAGATTATAAACGTGGTGCAAGAGCATCGTATCGAATGGTGTATCTGTGGCGATTTCAATATGGTGACTAAAGAGGAGGAACGCACAGGATTGACCCACAATGCTAGAGGTATGAGTACTTTTTGTGATTTCATAGAACATGTTGGGGTAATTGACGTGCCAATGCAGGGGAAGAAGTATACTTGGTTCGGTCCGGGGGGTAAGGGAAGTCGATTGGATCGATTCCTTGTGACACAAGGGTGGGTGCACAGGTTTGAGGCGTTGACAGTAGTAAATTTGCCGAAGGAGTTGTCTGACCACTCGCCAATTTTACTCGTGGGTGATGTGTTTGATAGCGGACCGAAACCATTTCATTTCTACAATATATGGCTGAAAGATATATCAGTAATTGAGGAGGAATGGAAACGACTAACTATGGACGATGAGGGTGCAGGTATATCACAGAAACTAAAAGGCTTGAAAAGGATGTTGAAAGGTTGGAATAGGGGGGTTGCGGATATAGAAAATCAGTATAAAAGGGTGGTTGCGGAATTGGACGAGTTGGATGCAAAGGTAGGGAATACGGGGCAGTCGAGGGATGATGTATCGCGGGCAAGGGAGTTATATCAGCAGCTGTGGAAGGTGTCGAAGTTGCGTGATTCCATTTGGCGGTAAAAATCACGCATGATTTGGTTAGCGGAGGGCGATCGTAATACGAATTTTTATCACAAAATGGTGAAGATTAGACAGTTACATAATCACATTGCTGGCATACAAGTAGAGGACCGATGGGAAACTACTCCTGAAAGGATGAAGATTATGTTCCGAATGGAATTCCAGCGGCACTTTGATAAGCCCAAATCAGCGGGTTTCATGGTTCCAAATGTGAATTTTGGAAGATTGTCGAGTGACCAGCAGCGGGGCCTTGAAGTGGCTTTCTCGGAAGCGGAAGTAAGAGCAGCGATTGGAAGTTGTGAGGGGGAAAAGGCACCCGGCCCGGATGGCTTCCCATTCGATTTTTTTAAGCGAGGTTGGCCATTTCTAAAGGAAGATGTGATGCGTTTTATGAATGAGTTTCATGCTTCCAGTCGATTACCTCCAGGTGTAAACTCAACATTTGTTGTGCTGATTGCGAAAAAAGATTGTCCGCGCAAGATTGGGGACTATCGCCCAATATGCTTATTGAATTCAGTTTACAAAATTTTGGCGAAATGCTTGGCGAAACGACTACAAGAGGTGCTGCCTTCTCTGATTACTGATGTACAATCTGCGTTTATCCGCGGGAGACAAATTTTGGATGGTATATTATTAGCAAATGAGGTAATCCATTCCATGAAGAAAGCTACTTGGGCGGGTGGAGGTTTAATTCTAAAATTAGACTTCGCGAAAGCCTATGATTGTATAGATTGGGGATGCCTAAGTAGAATTATGTGCTGTATGGGATTTGGGGAGAGGTGGCGGGATTGGATAATGGAGTGTGTGAGTTCAGCCCGCCTATCGATTTTGATCAATGGGAGTCCGTCGAAGGAATTTCCGATGAGGAGGGGAATTCGACAGGGTGATCCGTTGTCACCTCTGTTGTTTGTGATAGTCGCTGAGTTGTTCCATCAATTCATGGTCAATGCGGAGCAAGTGGGACTGGTCAAAGGAGTTCGAGTGATGGGGGAGGTTATGTTGTCGCATTTGCAATTTGCCGATGACACTATAGTGTTTTTATCGGGTGATGTAGAGGGGGCGAGGAATCTAAAACGAGTTTTGACTTGCTTTGAGTATGCATCAGGCTTACAAATTAACTTTGATAAGTCTTGTTTGTATGGCATTGGTGTAGACAATGAGGTAACGGCGGAGTTTGCTTCGATTCTCGGTTGCTCCATTTGTGAGTTACCGATCTCATATTTGGGGGTACAGCTGGGAGTGCATCCGCGAGGGGAGGTAATATGGGAACCATTGATCCGTAATGTGCGGCAAAAACTTGCTGGATGGAAGCGAAAGTCATTTTCCTTTGCGGGCAGATTGCTCTCGATCAACATTGTTTTATCGGCACTTCCCGTTTATTACATGGGAATTTTTATGGTACCTAAAAAGGTGATAAGGCGTATTGATTGCATTCGACGAAATTTCCTTTGGGGTGGTTCGGAAGAGAGATCGAAGATGAGTCGGATTAGATGGGATGTTGTGTGTAAACCGAAAAGGATGAGAGGACTTGGGGTGGTGAACTTACATACCATAAATTTGGCTCTATTGGCCAAATGGGTTTGGTGCTATGCACACTCGGATAGGTCTCTTTGGAAAGAGGTTATAACGGCGAAATATGGTACGACAGTTCAGCAATGGAAAATACAGAATAAAGGTAAACGACATATGTCGGCAATGTGGAAACAAATTGTCGAGGTGCAGGAAGATGAATACGTGGATGCTTTTACAAATGGGGAGCAATTTATATGGCTTGTGGGGGAGGGGAATAAGGTGCTGTTCTGGTGGGATTGTTGGGCTATCGATGTACCGTTGAAGAACTTATATCCAAGGTTATTTGGTTTGGCAAGTAATAAAGTGTGTTTTGTTCGTGAGATGTTGAGCTGCCCAAGCGGAGAATGGGTGACTTTTTTTCGAAGGGAATTACGGGTGTTTGAAACAAAACAGCTTGATGAGTTGAAAGCAAGTGTGGTAGGCGTGAAATTGCATGCGGGTGTATCGGATAGATTAATCTGGAAACATGCAGTTTCGGGAGTCTTCTCGGTGGGTAAGTTACATGCTTTGATGTGTGCCGTTGGTATAACCAATACAATGAATGTAGGGATGGTATGGAACATGCCAATTGTGCCAAAAATTCAATGTTTCTTGTGGTTCATTATGGTTGATCGCTTACCGACTTTGAGAATGCTAAGTGATCGCAGAATTCCAGTACCATTAGAGTCTCTCGATTGCCGTTGGTGTGCTGATGGTGAAGACAATTGCGACCATATTTTATGGTCATGCCGGTTTGCTGTCGAGGTATGGTCATTTTTCTTCTCATGGTGGGATGTTGCTGTGGTGAGGACACGAAAGGTGAGTGAGTTTATTGCACAGTGTTGGATGAGTTGGGTTAGTGGGGAGATCCGAGCGTGGTGGGTGATAGGTTGTGCTAGCGTGTTATGGTCTTTATGGTTGGCACAGAATGAACTTATATTCCAAGATCGCCGAGCGTCGAGTCGAGTAGTATTCTTTTTGGCCCAACTCCGGGCATTGTACTAGACTCGTGCGTTCATGCAAGAGGCTTGTGTGAATGAGGCAAGTTGGTGGAATTGTCCGCGGATTAGCTGGTCGATACAGCATGTAGTCAGTTTGGATCGTTTGCATAGTGTATGGATGCCTCCGGTGGAGGGTGTGTGGAAATTCAATGTAGATGGAGCTGCAAGGGGTAAACCGGGAATGGCAGGGTGTGGAGGAGTATTACGGGACTGCCATAGCCGTATTGTGGCAATTTTTTCAGGTTCGATAGGCATTGCGGATTCAAATGTGGCTGAGATTCAAGCGATAGCTTATGCATTGCGATTGTTATGCGAGATGCAGTTGAGATCGGTGTCATCGATTGTGGTGGAATCTGATTCAATGGTGGCGATATCATGGATGCATCGTACAGAGAATCGTCCGTGGCAGCTTTGGCGATGGTTTCAGCAGATTGATGAGGACGTTTCCGTATTGCCTTGCGTGTGCTTCAACCATATCTATCGAGAAGCAAATGGGTTGGCGGATTCTTTGGCTAAGAGTGGAATTGTTAGGGGTAAATGGGTATGGTTGTATAGCAAATAACGAGTTTGTTTGTCCATTGGCACATGTACAGCGGTACTCTTTTCCTCTACTTAGGACTAGAGAGGTTTTTAATGAGGCCGCTGTGTACTGTGATTATGTATGATTATTTGGCTAATAAAATCATACATGATGTTCAAAAAAAAAAGTATGAGAGTTTAAATAAGAAAATTATGATCATATTCAATATTCTTTCAATTATATTTATCTTGATATAAAAAATTGTTTTTAAATCATTATATTATTACACTTATAATTGATTAACATTTAATGTGCTATGTAAGAGTTCAAAATTAATAAATAATAGATTTTGTTGCGCACGATTTGGGTGAACAAAATATTTTATATAAAAACATATTTATAAAAAATTGTTCGATGAATGAATACAAGTAGAGTGATAAAGAATTTGTATATAGATCTACTTTATCTTGTGTTTGATCATTAACGAGAGTTTTTCTTTTATTTAAGGACGAGGTAAAATTATAAATCAAGAGTAAAAATGCATAATAGTAAAAAAAAACCCTCAATGTTTGCTTATGTGTCATTAACATTGTAAAATTGTCATACTACGTCAACAAAAATATTAACCGTGAGTTGACCATCCAAAACATACTTGTTTTTTTTATACATATAAAAGATCAAAACTTAGCTAAAATTGTCAAAAAAAAATTAAATGTGCAATTGAAAGAAAAAAACTTTAAATTTTTTATTATTATTATTATGAATTTGTCCCTTGAACTTGGCCTTGAGTATTTAATTGGTCCCTATTTTCTTTTTACTCATTTAGCTTCTCAACTTATCTTCCGGTACCTAGTTAGTATTTCCCAAGAAAGCTACACAAGAAGATTTACTATATAAATAGGAGGGAAGATTATCTTAAAGGTTCATGCTAAACTCGATACGAAAATTTGTGTCTTTCTCTTCAATACATTTGAGTGTACCATGCCAAATGTATGTTTATGCTTAAACTTACTCCAAAATCATAATTGATTTTTTATAACTAAAAGGCTTATTATACAAATTGGTACCTAAAATTGACAAATTTTCTGAAAAATGATACTTTAATTTTTAATTGTCTTAAATTCATATATGACTAATTAAAAGAGCAAACTGAGTGAAAAGACTTGAGAGTTCACTGGAACTTGTTCCTTTGCATGGAGCGGAGTAGAACGGATGAGATCGGAGGAGAGCGAAGGAGAGCGGGGCCACGAGATAGAGAGTAGAGGGGGGCGGAGCGGTGGTACAGAGTTGAGGCTATGTATGGAAGTAGAAAGGATTCTTATTATCCTTCTCACAGAAGGTCCGAGGATGTTTTCTGCCGGAATAAACAGCCAGAGAGCAAGAGAGGTTCTTCTATACCCTACCAGCGCTGTTGAGTGGATCGAATGATCGAAATAAACCAAGAGGGGGGTGAATTGGATTTTTAAAGTTCTTGGTGGTGGAATTTGCAAATAAAAATGGTAGACAACGAATTTTAGAGTGGTTCAAGTTCTAATTGAACTCTACATCCACTACCTTAGCTTCACTAAGGATTTGCAACAATTCCACTAATTGCTCTTCCCCTTTTCTAGGCTAAGGAGGTAACCCTTACAATTTTCGGTCAAATTTTCTACCCAAAATTTGATTCAATCCTCACACAATAGAAACAAAGAAGTTGTTGGCTAAAACAAGTATCTCTCAATACACAATATAGCCCAATTACAAGCACTCAACCCAATTGAAATGATAAGAATGAAAAATACAATTGGGGTTACAAGACAATAATGGGATTTAGGCACAAATGCTTGGATTTGATGTTTGGATGTTTGCTTTTGGATCAATAGTTGTTGCTGAAGCTTTTAGAGGTCCCTTTTATACCTTCTCATTGAATTCTAGTCGTTGTGGTTGTTGCACACATCAATAGAGCCGTTGGAGATGTTATCTTGCCTCCATAAATGCAGTCTGCAACCAACAGTTTCGAAACGCCCGACCCTGTTTCGAAACAGAAAAAAATAGAAAGAGCCATTGGGGTGCATTAAAGAGCCCGTATCGAAACGGTTAGACTTGTTTCGATACGCTAAGAGCCGTTTCGAAACCTGTTTCGAAACAATTTTGCCACTGTCAAGGACCGTATCGAAACGGCTTGAGATCGTTTCGATACGCCTTAACGACTTGTTTAAAATCAGTTAAAAACTTTCTAACGGTCATATTTTTAAATCTGATTGAATACCGTTTCGAAACACTGGATGTCGTTTCAATACGGTGTCTCAATGTCTTTAAGCCGTTTCGAGACTCGTTTCGAAACACGGGTTGACAGTGTTGAAACTGTTTCGATACCCGTTCCGAAACATGAGCTCACAGATTCAAAAGTGTTTCGAAACGCCTTAGGTCGTTCCGAAACGATGACTCGAAAATCACTATTTTAGCTTTGAGAACACTTAGAAAACATTTGATAAATTTAGTTTTTAACTTAGGCATTTTGTTTAAAACATATAGAGAGGTTTGAGGACTTAAAAATTCATTTTCACATTTTCAATTTAGTCCTTAAGTTCTTTAGTTATATCAAAATCAAATTATCGGTTTTATAACAAAACCAAAGTTAGAATTTTTAAGAGTTTTGAAAATTTTGAATACATTCTAACTCCCCCTCAATTTAAGATAGGTTTTAAAGTTTTTCTTAAAAAAGGATTTAAAGATTTAAATTCATGGTTTAAAACTTAAAAACACTTAAAACATTTTAAACGAATTTTGGCTCTTAGATTACTTCTCCCCCTTTTTGTTAGATCAAAAATAATAAACAAGGCTCAAAGAGAAGAGATAAGGTTAAAAGCAATAATCAATAAGCATTAAGCAACATAATATTAAATTCATAAAATTCAAATATCCAAAACATAAATCTTAAACAATAAGTTCAAAGCATAATCCCAAATAAAATCAAAGCATAGGTTCATAAAACATAATGGAAATAAAGATGCAAACTTAATCCTAATATGCATAGCTAATATGAGATGACATGAGAATCCTAAGCCTCGTCGTCATCACCATCATCATCCACAGAATCATCATCATCCTTAGCTTGAGCGCGACGAAAATTCATCCATTGGCCATAAAAGGTGGAGAAGGACATGTCCATAGATGCATGTTGATTCTCAAGGGATGTGAGGCGATTCTCATTTGCAAGGAGACGATCCTCCACGGATTGCAAGCGGGTATTGATAGCACCAAACCCTCTAGACATGTTAGTGTCCAAAGTGTTGAACCGCTCGGTAAGGAAAGCCGTGAGAGCTTCATTGTTTGCGACCGGAGCTTGTGGTTGAGGTTCAACTTGAGGTGGAGGTGCTTCCCTATCAACATGTTCTCATTGTCCATTGATGTATTGGAAACTGGACTTGCGAAGAGAGGACTCACCAATTTTTGACTTGCGGGGTTCCGGAGAGTCATAAGTGCAATCAAGGTTAAGCACGCCAAAGATACGACTTAAAATAGTCCCATATGTGAAGGACTTGATTGCTTCGGTGTCACGGAGTTTCACATTGTTCACCATCTCGGCAAACATAATCTTGACAAGGTTTGGTTTTTCACCTCGACAAAAGCATTCAAGCAAAAAATAGTCTACTTGACGAACGTGAGAGAATTTACCTCCGGAGGGGCGAATAAACCACGAGACTATCAAGTGGAGGAACCTATCGTGAGCATCCAAGGCAAGCACAAAACCGGTGTGAGAACCAAAGTGAGTCTCACTCTCGATGCCTTCGTTCTTAAGACCGAATGTAGCTTCTAAGAGAGGGATGTCAACGACAATCTTCTTCCCCAAGATATAAGACTCTATGCCCGCAACTTCGGAGTTATCTTCATCATTAATGAGTTGGGCATTCGAGTAAAAAATAAAAACCATATGCTTGTAGCAAATATCCGGGATACTCAAGAAACTAAGGAAGCCCCATTCTTGTAGACGGTCGAGGTAACGAAAGAGAAAGCGCTTGGAGTCAAGGAACGAGAGGTCAATAACACGCTCACGACGAACGACAAGCTCTTGGACATAGGTGAAACGTGCCCTCATCTCTGGAGTCCAAAGACTTTTGAGAAATAGCTGGGTGAGATTAGGACGGATACTCAAATCACTTGTTTGACCCGTCTTACGCTTTTTGGTAACGTTCTCCATAGATATCCTAAAAATATAAAGCAAGCAATTTAAAACAAATTTTAAGTGTATGCATGAAACTTCTTAATTCAATCCAATGGTAAATCCCACTTAGGTTTAAAAACAACTTTTAAAAAAAGATACAAAACAAAAAAGATAAGAGAAAAACAATTTAAAAAAACAATAAAGAAAATACGAGTGAAAAAATATATATTCGAATAAAAAATAGAAGATTTTGAAAAAAAATTACAAGATTTGAAAAACCCAAGTATCGAAACACATAAACTGTACAAAATTAAAATTTTCTAACGATTCGAATATAAATTTAAGGAAAAAGAAAAAGATGAAAATATACCTTAAATTGGGATTTTGGATGAATAGATGAAAATCCTTGCACAAAGTTGTTGATGCTTGCTTAGACTTGTGTTTAAGAGTAAAAACCCACAAGATTTGGTGAAAAACAATGAGGTTTAGAGGGGTTTTATAGGGAAAATCGTTTTAGAATTTTTAGGGTTTGAGAGGAGTTTTAATTAAAGTAGAACTTTAACATTAAAAGCCCTCTATAAAGCTGTCCGCTAACCCGTTTCGGAACGGTGTCGACCGTTTCGAAACGCGGGCACTGAGGGTTTACCGACTTTTCAACTCCAGCTGACTGTTTCGATACGGCTTTGACCGTATCGAATCCCCATTGACTCATATCGAAACACGTTTCGATACACCCCTTGACAGTAGCAAAAACGTTTCGAAACCCTTGGAAGGCATTTCGAAACACCCTTCTTTCAGATGTAATTTTAAAGCATCCGTATCGAAACAGGTGGACCTGTTTCGATACACCTGGGCCTGGAAGTGCAGATGAGGCTCTAAAAGTGCAGAAAAATGAAATTTTCTAAGGCCTAACTTGCATGAATGACATGAATGAGCAGGAAAAACATATGCAAACATAAACATACTCCCCCTAGCTATAGGCATGGATGAAATTAGGAGTAAAAACACATAAACATGACATTTCACAAGATCAAGCAATTTTAAGCACAAAATAGGTCCTAAAAGGTCAAGATAGGCTAGTTAGACCTAACTCTCTCATAAGGGACCAAAAACGCTATTTGTCTAAAGGTTTTGTAAATATGTCCGCTAATTGATTTAAGGTGTCAACATACTCTATAACAACATCTTCTTTAAGGACATGATCTCGAATGAAATGATGCCTTATCTCTATGTGTTTGGTTCTAGAGTGTTGGATGAGATTTTTTGTCAAACATATGGCACTAGTGTTATCACACTTAAGAGGTATGGTTTCAACTTTAATACTGTTGAGTGTATAAATGTTCTATTATTTACACCTCTTTTAACCCATATTTATGCTGCATTCAAGCATTATTTATTGCATTTAGGTCAGTTTACAGCAAAACATCACAAATACATTAAAAGACACATTTTCTACTAAAAATGGTTGTTTTTGCAGGTTGCTGCTGTAGCAGACGGAAAGGGCAGGCGCTGGGCAGTGAAGCAAAAGAGCTGGAACTGGACGAGCAGTCAAGGAGGACGATGCTGCCAAGGTTGCCGCCGTGACAGCAGAGGATGACAGCAGTTTGGTGGAGAAGATGCAAAGGAGACCTCGACAGATAGAGAAAATTCAGCCCGTCTGTCGTGTGAAATCACCATATTTTTCCAAGCCCTAGTTCAGAAGATATTCCAAGCCCAAAGTTCAAGGAGAGAAAATCCCAAGAAACAAGGAGGACGACTTAAAGATAGATTCTCTTAAGATTTAGTCTTTATTAGAGTTGTACTTTAATTTAAAGTTGTAATCCTTGTTAAATTAGATCACTTGAGCCCAAAGCTTATATAAGGGCATATATCTTAACCTAGAGGGCATAGCCGATTACCCTAGCTTCCTTCCCAAAACTCTAGCTGTTTTCCTTCCCACAACATGTTCTAAATTCCCCCTAGGGCCACGGGTTGATTTGTAAAGTAGTTGTAAGGGTTGTTTTGTTTTAGGAATTTTCAGTTCAATAAAATAAACTTCAAGTTCTCTTATTTTGGTTATTAATATCTTGCAAGAGCATCGGGAGAGCATTGTGAGGTTATCCATTTACTTAGCATCGGGAGAGTTAAGTATACGAAAGAAATAAGAGCAAGTTCTCTGGTTTATAGTTGAACTATCTCGGGCCTAGGGATAGGACGAGGTTAAGTGGCTAAAGAAGAATTCATCCACATCGGTGTTCATCCTTCGATTCACGCCGGGAGGTATCATCAAGACGTGATCATCGATAGACTTGGACCTAGGGATAGGCCAAGGCACATCTGGGATTCTTGCCAAACTTGAAGTACTGAGTTGGGTAATCACTGCCGCGATAACCAACGGACTGCTGCCGCGACAGGTGCTGCCGCGACGGGAACAACGACAGCTCTGGATTTCCTAGACTCAGCAATACCTGCACTACTGAGCAATTCAATACCAGCCCATTCTCTCTATCTTGATTTTCCTTCTTTTTTATTTATGTTTACTTTATTATTTCCGTGACAACTTCTCAATTATTTTCTTTACTTCCGTGCAGTGAATTAAGGTGAAGCTATTAGCCCAATCCCTGTGGAGACGATATCTGATACTTCGTATCACTTTACTACTTGCGTCGTGTACACTTGAACTACCATTGTGATAGACTATTTTACACGCAACAAGTTTTTGGCGCCGTTGCCGGGGATTGGCAACATAACTCTACTGTTCTTTTACTTCACTTTTTGTTTTCATTTTTATTTTTCTGTTTTTCTTTGGTGTGTTCAACTCTTGCTTTTCACAAGGTTCCTTGTTTATGCGCAGATCGAAACGAGGTGAAGATTCTCAGTATCCATTAGACCCAAAAATCGAACGTTCATTCAATCTTAGGAACCGACTTCGTCACGTGCTAGCCAGGAACGAGTACCTTGAGGAACAGTTAGAGACAATGGCATACCGAGGAGACAATCCTCCTGCTGGAGATGGAGCTGTTATACTGCCTGTCGGCGACCCGCCTGTCGCTGCCGGACGCCGGTCCTGTCGAGACTACATGCTGAATGACCATGTAGAACTAGAAACCACGCTGCCGGATATTGAAGTTGACAACTTTGAGCTGAAACCTGTCATGTTTAGCATGATCAACAATGCCGGTCAATTCAGTGGTGCTGTTACAGAGGATGCTAGGGAGCATCTCAAAACATTCCAGGAAATTTGTGGTTCGTTTAGACTACCAGGAGTTAATCCGGAGATACTGAGGCTTCGGTTATTTCCCCATTCATTGAGGGACAGGGCAAAGACTTGGTGGAATAAACTTACGCCGGGTTCAATTAGAACTTGGGCAAATTTATCTCGTGAATTTTTATCTCGCTTTAATCCTTCACATTTATCTGAGCGATTACGTAACGAAATTGCTACTTTTCAACAGGAAGATGACGAGCCGATGCACGAGGCCTGGGATAGATTCACCACTCTTCTACGAAACTACCCTATGCATGGATTCCCCGTCTGGAACCAGGTAACCAAGTTTTATAATGCTGCCAACTTACAAACTCGTATTCGAATTGATTCAGCAGCAAACGGATTACTATTGGACAAAGACCCGGATGAGGCAATGCAAGTATTGAAAAATCTGGCTAAGAATGAAGAGCAATTTCCGACAGCAAGAAGAGGGGGTAAACGGGTCCTAGCTGTTAAGGATTATGAGGCCGACAGCACTATGAAATCACAGGTGGCATACCTTACTAAGGCAATGAAAAAGCTCTTGAACGAGGATGCACAACAAGGATTTGCTGTCGATGAGGTATGTGACATTTGTGAGGAAAATCACAGTTCGGAGGAATGTCCAATACAGTTAGAAGAGGGAAAGTATGTTGGAAATTACAATAAGCCGAATTACAACTCCAACAACTATAATCTCAACTGGAGAAAGGATCCCAAGTTTTCTTGGAGTAATCCTAATAATGCCCTGAATCCTCAAGCACACAGTAATCAGAACCAAGGAGGACCTAGATTGTTGACTCGACAGCAGCTGCAACCACAACAACAACAACACCAGCTGCCACAAACAGTATACTAGAACAGACTCTGGCTACGTTTATGTCTCAGACAGGTACTTATATTGAGAATATGAATCAGTTTATCAAGAAAACAGAGACATTCATGGATAAAACAGAGATGAGAATGACGAATCATGAAGCCACTCTGAAATCCTTGGAAACACAAATGGGCCAGGTTTCTCAGCATATCAAGCCAAGGCAGACTGGAGGATTTCCTAGCAATACTGAAAATGCTAGACAGCCCACACATGAGCAGTGTAAAGCTATTACTACCAGGAGTGGGAAGAAACTACCAGGGCCAGAGAAAGAAGTTGAAACAATGAAGAAACCAGCCTTGGACAAACCTGCCGAGGGAGCTGCCCCGACAGGTAACAAACAACCTGCTGCCGATGAGCCTGTCACGACAGCAGAAGCGACAGAGGAGAAAAATGATGAACTCAAACCTCCACAGATTCGTATGCAGTGGGAAGGACGTATTGCTGATTACCGTCCCCCACCTCCTTTTCCTCAACAGATACATCAAGGGAAGCAAGAATCTCAGCTCAAAAAGATTTATGATATCTTTAAGCAGGTTCATATTAACATTCCGCTGTTAGATATCGTTAGGGAGATGCCCGGTTACGCCAAATTTCTCAAAGATGTCATGTCAAAGAAATCTAAACTTGGGGAATTTGAAACGGTTAAAATGACGGAAGGATGTATGAGCATTCTTCATAGGTAGCCACCCCAGAAAAAGAAGGATCCGGGGAGCTTCATCATACCTTGTGTAATCGGAGATAAATATGTGGGTAAGGCACTGTGTGATCTTGGTGCTAGTATTAATTTAATGCCAAAATTTGTTTTTCAGAAATTAGGTATCGGAAAAGCTCGGCCCACGACAGTAATTCTGCAGCCGGCAGACCGCTCTTATGTTCATCCGGAAGGAAAAATCAAGGATATTCTGGTAAGAGTGGATAAATTTATATTTCCTGCTGACTTTCTTGTGCTAGATTGTGAAGCAGATGAAAACGCACCAATCATCCTGGGGCGACCCTTCTTAGCTACGGGAAGATCACTGATTGATGTGGAAAAAGGAGAACTCACCATGAGAGTGAACGATCAAGAGATTAAGTTGAATGTTCTCCAAGCTATGAAGCATGCTGATGCAGATGAGGAATGTAAGGTTATCACTGAAGTTACCTTTGATCAACCCTGCATCAGGTCGGGCTGTCACGACATCAAGATTGGTCACTGCCTCGGTAGCCACTTACAGGACTGTCACGACAGCACTAACGACAGCAACTCCTCAGAATCCGAAACATGAGATACTGAAGATCAGGAGTAGGTAAACTGGATAGGCGATCGTCCAGGTAAGTTATTAGAACCTTTAAAGTATACCTCGGATAACCATGCAATCCAAAAGCCATCTACTGTTGAGCCCCCTGTTTTAGAACTGAAGCCCCTGTCAGGGCAGCTAAAGTATGCTTTTCTTGGTTCAAATGATATGTTGCCCGTAATCATCTCTTCCAAGTTGATGCAGGAACAGGAACATCAGTTAGTAGAGATGTTGCAGCAGCACAAAAAGGCAATTGGATGGACGATAGCTGATATTCAAGGCATTAGTCCGGCGTTATGCATGCATAAAATCCTCTTAGAGGAAGATCATAAGCCAACTATAGATGCTCAAAGGCGGCTAAACCATGCGATGAAAGAGGTGGTGCGTAAAGAGATAATCAAGTGGTTAGATGCTGATATAATTTACGCCATCTCCGACAACAAGTGGGTGAGCCCGGTGCAATGCGTTCCCAAGAAAGGAGAAATGACCGTGGTAACCAACGAAAACAATGAGTTAATCCCAACCAGGACTGTGACCGGTTGGAGGGTTTGTATGGACTATCGGAAGCTTAACAAAGCTACCCGAAAGGACCACTTTCCTTTACCCTTTATTGATCAAATGCTTGATAGATTAGCGGGTAAACCTTACTATTGTTTTCTTGATGGTTATTCAGGTTACAATCAAATCGCTATCGCACCGGAAGATCAAGAAAAGACGACATTCACATGCCCCTACGGCACTTATGTTTTTAGGAGAATGCCATTCGGACTATGCAATGCACCCGCCACCTTCCAAAGGTGCATGATGGCCATATTCTCTGATATGGTGGAATACTTCCTGGAAATTTTTATGGATGATTTTTTAGTCTTTGGGGACGATTTTGAGAACTGCCTAGGAAATCTACAAAAGGTAATTGAAAGATGTGAAAAAGCAAACCTAGTCTTGAATTGGGAAAAATGCCACTTCATGGTGGATGAAGGGATAGTCATTGGCCATAAGATTAGCTGTCGTGGCATAGAAGTCGACAGGGCCAAAATAGAAGTGATCGAAAAGCTGCCGTCGCCGACTACAGTCAAGGGTATTAGAAGCTTCTTAGGACATGCTGGTTTTTATAGGAGGTTCATTGCGAATTTCTCAAAAATCACCAAGCCCCTATGCCATCTCTTGGAGCAGAACCGACCCTTTGACTTTAATGATGAATGTACTGAAGCATTCAAGGTTCTGAAGAAAAAGCTGGTAACAGCCCCAATAGTACAACCACCAGACTGGACACAGCCGTTTGAGATCATGTGTGATGCTAGTGAATATGTTGTCGGGGCAGCACTTGGGCAGCGGAAAGACAAATTGTTTCATGTCATATACTATGCCAGCAAGACACTAAATGACGCCCAAGTGAACTACACCACCACAGAAAAGGAGTTATTAGTTGTGGTATTCTCCATTGACAAGTTTCGTTCTTACATACTTGGAACGAAGGTCACAGTACACACAGACCATTCTGCCCTCAAGTATCTGTTCGTGAAAAAGGATGCAAAGCCTCGCTTGATACGGTGGATCCTGCTACTGCAAGAATTCGACCTTGAGATCAAGGACAAAAAGGGGACAGAAAATCAGGTGGCAGATCACTTGTCAAGATTGGAGAAGGGAAAGAGTCTACCAATAGATGAGACAAACATACTGGAGACCTTCCCAGACGAGCAGCTCTTTGCTGCCGCAATCACTGCCACGACAGCCATGGCGGCATGTAAGTATTCTGAACTTCCTTGGTATGCAGATTACGTTAATTTCTTAGTTAGCGGAATAATTCCTTCTGACCTTAATTATCAAGCCAGGAAAAGGTTCCAAAATGATGTTAAGCATTATTATTGGGACGAACCTCTTCTTTTCAAAATTTGTGCAGATCAGGTTCTAAGGAGATGTGTACCACAGGAGGAGCAGAAAGACATATTACATCACTGCCATACTTCACAATATGGAGGTCACTTAGGAGGCAACAAAACTGCTGCCAAGGTGCTGCAGTCAGGGTTTTATTGGCCGTCACTATATAAAGATGCACAAATCTTCCACAAGAGCTGTGACAGGTGCCAAAGAATAGGAAACATCTCACGGAGAAACGAGATGCCGCTGCAGAACATTCTAGAAGTCGAGATCTTCGACGTTTGGGGGATTGATTTTATGGGACCTTTTCCATCTTCATGTGGGAATCTATACATCCTCTTGGCAGTAGATTATGTCTCTAAGTGGTTTGAAGCTATCGCCACTCAAAAGAATGATGCCAAGACAGTCCAACGGTTTTTACACAAAAACATTTTTTCTAGGTTTGGCATCCCTAAGGCGATTATCAGTGATGAAGGGAGACATTTTGGCAACAGGGTTATTGCTGCTGCCTTGAATAAATACGGTGTCAAACATCGGATCGCGACAGCATATCACCCACAGACCAATGGACAAGCTGAAATTTGTAACAGGGAAGTCAAGAACATTCTTGAGAAGATGGTTAAGCCAACTAGGAAAGACTGGTCTTTACTCCTCAATGATGCATTATGGGCTTATAGGACAGCTTTTAAAACTCTATTAGGAATGTCTCCATACCGGTTGATTTATGGGAAAACATGTCATCTACCTGTCGAGATAGAGCACAGAGCATACTGGGCGATCAAGGCAGTGAATATGGACTTCGACAGGGCAGGGCAAAAAAGGCTGTTAGATCTGAACGAAATTGACGAAATCCGAACAATGGCCTATGACAATGCAAGAATATACAAGGATAAAACGAAGAAGTGGCATGACAAAAAGTTGCTGCCACGAAAGTTCTGCCCAGGGCAGCTTGTATTGTTGTTCAATTCTAGACTGAAACTTTTCCCAGGGAAACTGAAGTCTAGATGGTCGGCCCTTTCCAAGTCGTACAAGTTTTTCCCCATGGTGCCATCACAATCCGATCACTAAAAGACAGGCACCAATTCAAAGTCAACGGACAACGTCTCAAGCATTATCAGGGGACTGAAGCCCCAGGAATACAGAAAGTGGTTACCTTAGGAGATGCCCCACCTGGCATCCCTAACTTAACCTAATTTTTATTTTATTTTATTATTATTATTATTTATTAGTTATTAGGAAATAAGATTTATTTTATTTGAATAATGTTTTCAGTTTCATTGTTTTTAGGAAATAAAGGAGTCAAGAAGAACAGGAGAAGTGAACTTAGCCCATCATCCATCCACCAGCCCAGCAAAGCCCAACAGTTGAAGCCTGTTGTTACAGCTGCCACGACAGACGCGGAAAATACAAGCTGTCACCACGCTGTCGCGATAGACGCGGAAACACGTCACAGACGCGTAACAGACGCGGAAACGTGTGTCAGACGCGTCAGACACGCTAACTCATAATAGTTGGCCCCGTTATTCGCGCCTGCCGTTACAGCTTCAACGGGCAGCAAATTCCTCTCTATATAACCCCGTTTCATTTTCCTTTTCACTCACTTCTGCCTTTCTTACTTGCTCTCCCTCTTTAGTTTCATTTGCTTTCAGTTTATTTTCACAACCCTTGCACAACTATGTCTTCCAGAAAAACCCGACGCAGTGCTGCCTCCAGTTCAACACCAACAGCAACTCCCCCTCGTTCCTTTGCTAACAGAGACATGTGGGAAGAGAAAGGCTTCATTTACACATCAACGGAGGAAGATCTGGGCCTCAAACCATTCATAGCCCGAAAGATCAGAGCATTACATTGGCAAACCTTTGCAGAGCAACCGGACGAAATGAATGTCACGCTGGTTTGAGAATTTTATGCTGCCATCAGCAGTAGGACAGCGAAAGCGGTGTTTGTTCGAGGGAAAGAGGTGTCGTTTGAAGCAGAATACATTATTACCCTCTATGGCTTCTACATTAGTATCAATGAAGACGCCCACCAGCAATTCCTGAATACATTAGACACTGTTGCCTTCGACACTGTCATGGCAGAATTAACAGAGGAGGGAACTGAATGGAACACCAACAAGAAAAATCCAAGGACAGTACGAAGGATCCAGCTGCTGCCGGAGGCAAAATTGTGGAATGCCTTCATAAAGAAGAGGATCATGCCGTCATCTCACAACACCACCGTCGACCAGCCAAGGTTAGCGTTGATACACTCAATTCTACATGAACGGCCCATTAATGTGGGCAGCTATATTCGAGAAAGTATTTTGGAGTGTGCGCATAGACCGTCGAGTTGATTTGTAAAGTAGTTGTAAGGGTTGTTTTGTTTTAGGAATTTTCAGTTCAATAAAATAAACTTCAAGTTCTCTTATTTTGGTTATTAATATCTTGCAAGAGCATCGGGAGAGCATTGTGAGGTTATCCATTTACTTAGCATCGGGAGAGTTAAGTATACGAAAGAAATAAGAGCAAGTTCTCTAGTTTATAGTTGAACTATCTCGGGCCTAAGGATAGGACGAGGTTAAGTGGCTAAAAAAGAATTCATCTACATCGGTGTTCATCATTCGATTCACGCCGGGAGGTATCATCAAGACGTGATCATCGACAGACTTGGACCTAAGGATAGGCCAAGGCACATTTGGGATTCTTGCCAAACTTGAAGTACTGAGTTGGGTAATCGCTGCCGCGATAACCAACGGACTGCTGCCGCGACGGGAACAACGACAGCTCTGGATTTCCTAGACTCGGCAATATCTGCACTACTGAGCAATTCAATACCAGCCCATTCTCTCTATCTTGATTTTCCTTCTTTTTTTTACGTTTACTTTATCATTTTCGTGACAACTTCTCAATTATTTTCTTTACTTCCGTGCAGTGAATTAAGGTGAAGCTATTAGCCCAATCCCTGTGGAGACGATATCTGATACTTCGTATCACTTTACTACTTGCGTCGTGTACACTTGCACTACCATTGCGATAGACTATTTTACACGCAACAAATACCATAATCTAAGAGTTGTTGCTTCATCCAAAGGACTTGAGCACAACAACTCCCTAAGGATATGTACTCGGCTTCGGCGGTAGATAAGGCTACACTATTTTGTTTCTTAGAGAACCAAGATATGAGCATACTACCTAGGAATTGACAAGTTCCCGAAGTACTCTTCCTATCGATTTTGCATCCCCATAATCTGCATCCGAATAAGCATGAAGGTTGAAGGCAGAGTCTCTAGGGTACCAAAGACCTAAACAAGGAGTATCTCTAAGGTACCTAAAGATTCTCTTAACGGCTATAAGGTGAGACTCTCTATGACTAGCTTGAAACCTAGCACACAAGCAAACACTAAACAAGATATCCGGTCTACTTGCGGTAAGGTAAAGCAATGATCCAATCATAGAACGGTAAAGCTTAGAGTCAACACACTTACCTCCTTCATCTTTGTCAAGCTTTGTAGATGAGCTCATAGGTGTGGCTTGAGGCTTTGCATTCTCCAAGCCAAACTTCTTGAGCATATCCTTTATGTATTTTGCTTGATTGATGAAGGTGCCATCCTTATTTTGCTTGATTTGGAGTCCCAAAAAGAATGAGAGCTCCCCCATCATGCTCATCTCGAATTCACCTTGCATTAGCTTAGCAAACTTTTTGCAATGACATTCGTTAGTAGAACAAAAAATAATATCATCAACATAAATTTGTACTACTAAGATGTCATTTTTATATCTTTTTATAAATAGCGTAGTGTCCACCTTGCCTTTTTCAAAACCTTTTTTCAATTAAAAAGTTTGAAAGTCTTTCATACCAAGCTCTAGGAGCTTGTTTTAAACCATAAAGAGCTTTAGTGAGTTTGAAAACATGATTTGGAAATTTTGAGTCTTCAAAACCCGGTGGTTGTTTCACATACACTTCCTCATTTATAAAGCCACTTAAAAATGCGCTTTTAACATCCATTTGAAAAAGCTTGAAATCATGATAACATGCATATGCAAGCAACATCCTAATGGCTTCCATTCTAGCTACGGGTGCATAGGTTTCATCAAAATCTATTCCCTCTTCTTGAGTATAACCTTGTGCTACTAGTCTAGCTTTATTTCTCACAATGTTACCACTCTCATCTAGTTTGTTCCTAAAGACCCATTTAGTTCCTATGGTAGATTGATTACTAGGCCTATCAACTAATGTCCAAACGTTACTTCTCTCAAATTGATTTAACTCTTCTTGCATAGCCATAATCCAAAAATCATCTTTCAATGCTTCTTTTATATTCTTAGGCTCTATGCATGAGATAAATGCAACATGATTCATTAGTCTAAGAGAAGATCGAGTGGTTACCCCCTTGGATGGATCACCCAAGATTTCACCATCTTTGACATAGTTGAACTTCCTTGGGTAGCTCACTTCCTTTTCCTCAAGAGCCAAGTCTTTCAAGGCTTCAAGAGGTGGATCTTGTGTATCCTCTTCTTTTGTTGGAATCTCATCCTCCTTTGAAGTTTGTCATCCATCAAAGGCATTTATGATTCCTACATCATCATCATCACAAGAATCCTTCCTTGGAAGGAGGTTATCATCGAATACAACATGTACATATTCTTCTACTACTAAAGTTCTCTTGTTAAATACACGATAGGCTTTAGAGGTTAAAGAATATCGTATGAAAATACCTTCATCACTTTTTGCATCAAATTTACCTAAGTTGTCTTTTCCATTATTCAAAACAAAACACTTGCAACCAAAAGGATGAAAATAGCTAATGTTAGGCTTTTTAGATTTTAAAATCTCATAAGGTGTTTTCTTTAAAATTGGCCTAATAATTACTCGGTTTACAATGTAGCAAGCGGTGTTTGTGGCTTCCGCCCAAAAATATTTAGGTAAATTGTTTTCACAAAGCATGGTTCTAGCCATTTCTTGTAAAGTTCTATTTTTCCTCTCAACTACCCCATTTTGTTGAGGAGTTCGAGGAGCCGAAAAATTGTGGCTAATACCATTTTCATTCAAAAACTCTTCAAACCCTAAATTTTGAAACTCGGTTCCATGATCACTTCTAATATGAGAAATTCTAAGTTCAAGATCATTTTGGGTTAGTTTTGAAAATGTGATGAATTTTTCTAAAGCCTCATCTTTAGTACTTAAAAATAGAACCCAAGTAAATCTAGAAAAATCATCAACAAGAACAAATGCATAAGATTTACCACCCAAGCTCATAGTCAAAATTGGCCCAAATAAATCCATATGGATAAGTTGTAAACACCTACTTGTAGAAACATCATTAATGGATTTAAAGGATGACTTATGTTGTTTACCCTTACAGCATGCATCACAAATTTTATCGTTTGAGAACTTAATCTTGGGTAAACCTCTAATTAGATCAAGGGAAACTAATTTTTCTAAAACACTAATGCTAGCATGTCCTAGTTTCCTATGCCACAACCATGCATCATTTTCATTTTGAGCTACTAAACATGCATGAGATGTATGTATGTCATCTAGATGCACCATATAAATGTTACCTATGCGATGACCTATGAGCATAATATTATTAGATTTAATGTCAAAAATTTTGCACCCATTTTTATCAAATAAAACATTAAATCCTTTATCACACAATTGACTTATGCTCAACAAGTTATATTTAAGACCATCGACATACAAGACATTTTCAATAAGAATAGTAGAGTGATTACCTATGGAGCCAATACTGTAACACCCCAATTTTGGGCTTGGAAGTTTAGGGTCTGAACCGGACCGGTCTGATTTTTAGTTCGAATATAAAAGGACGTTTTAGGAAAGCCTAGTTCGGGATGCTTTAAAAATATGGAAGAATATCTAAAAATTCTCTTTTAATATATATATAAGAGAGTGGTGAAATCAATTTTACAAAATAAGGTTTGGAAATACAACATTTTGAAATAGTGACTAAAATGCGATTTTTGAAAAGTTCAGTGGTGATTGTTTTGTAAGGATTGAAACTTTGAATCTTTAAGGAGCTAATTTACCCAAAAATGATTTCTCCAGATTTTTCTTTAATTTGAGTGAATTAATTAATGTTTTAATTAATTAGAAGTGAAGAGAAACTACCTTTTGTTAAAATCATAACTATTTTTTCCTAAAATTTTCCCATCTCTTTTTCTCTCAAAATTCCATCATCCAAACACTCTTCTCCAGCAACCTTTTCATTTATTTTCATTCCAATTGATGAGATTTCAATCATCAATTAGTTTCTAATCCATCTTACATCAAATCCTTTTGATTTGCTCATTGGATTTTCAAGAAAATTGGCTCAAATCAAGGAGAAATCATCATTTAGAGGTAAGGTTATTCTTCTCCTCTAAATATTAAATTCTTTACTGAAATTCCCAAGTTGTCAATCCATAATTTAAGTTTTATAAATGGTTTTAATGATATGAACTTGATTTTGGCTTAAAACTCAAGATTTGGAGGAAATCTTGAAGAATTTCGTTGTGATTGTTTGGGCTCTGTTTTGAGATGATTCTTAAATGTGTTTTGGATGTTTAATGATGTGTAAATGAGGTTTTAACAATGCAATCCCGAATAGGTTGTGTTTCCTAAGTTTTTGCTTATGAAAATGGTGGTTTTTGAGGTGATCTTTGTGTTCTGTTATAGCTGGAGATATAAGGACAAGTTTAGGTTCATTTTGGATGTTGATTGATGTTTAGAAATGGTTAGAAGTGATGAATCTTGGGTGGGTTAAGTTTTGGAGGAGTTTAGAGGTGATTTCGGTTGTGTTTGGTAGCCGAAATGTTGGCTTTAGGTAGAGCATCGAGTTTAAGTGTGTTGGCTGAAGATTTTAATGCATGATGATGCATTAATCCTCTGCTTTGATGTGTTTAAAACATGGGAGACATCTTTGGACACTTGTGGTGTTGATCCGGAGGCTTGATCGGCGTTTTGACAAGCTTGCGAAACTGAATTGGTGAGTGAAGTTGGGTTTCCAGCTTTGAAACAAATGTTTGAAGGTTTGGGAGCTTAGTTTAAGTCTAAGCAACTTAACTAAGCTCAAGAGTAAGTTTTCGGGAAAACTCTCTTGGATGAGCCATGATGTGGTTGATGCATTGATTATATTTGCATGTTTAAATTCTGTTTTGAAAGCATATTTTAGCATGGTAAATGCTGGTTTTGAAAGCCATATGTTGAAGGATGCTCAAGGTAAGAGATCCTTGGTTTGACATATTGTAAATGTGGTTTTGATGCATAGTGATGCATGATGTTAAATGGCTTTGTTTAATGCTTTAAAACAGTGGATTGTTGATGTTATATGATGTATATTGGCAAGTGATGTTATGATTTTAAAGTATTTGAATCGGATATAGTTAGCCGGCTATAGGATTGGGTGCACCGTGAATAAAGTCGCCTTGGATGTTGAGGGGTTGTGATTGTACCGAAAACTCCATCCAAGTATCCTAACGGGAGAGGTAAGATCACAACGGTGGTTAAAAGTTCGTATGTGGATCTTGTTAAGGTCACAACGGTGGTTAAAAGTCCGTGTGTGAGCCTTGTGTTTTGTGTCCCGTACTCTCGTTAGGAAGTTATACAACTACCGATGAGTGATGTAGAGGGGTTGTGATTGTACCGTAAACTCCATCACGAGTGTTGAGGGGTTGTGATTGTACCGTAAACTCCACCTTATGTTGTTCGGTAGTGTGTATGAAGCGTGTGGGACAACGCTTGTAATCCGCGTATCCGATTGTGTTTTGTGTTGTAAATGGTTATGGATTATCACTTGAAAGCCAATATTACATGTTGATTTTAATGAAGCATGAGATGCTTGTTATGTATGCAAGGTTGCATGAATAATGATGATTATGTGATGGAAGGCTTTGTTAAAAGTGTTTTATAAAAAGCATTATTGTGTTGTTTCTTTAGAGCATGCCTCACTAAGCAATTGTGCTTACGCTCTCTCTCTTGAACCAATAATGCAGACAATTGAAGTGTTTGAGGGCAACAAGGAGGCTAAGAGTCCAAGGAAAACTAAGCTCATGTATGGTGATGTTTTCATAACACTATTAGATTTTGCTATTTTGGCAATGGGAACCTAAGATGTGTTTTGGGAGATATTTTGGACTCCCTAGGTTGTGGCATGATGCCTTTAATGTTTTGGATTTGTAATTGGCCTTTTGAAGCTTGGTTTGGTGTTTTATTGGTTGTTTGGTTTGGATACTAGGATGCATGCCTATAGTCTTGTTGAATTCCATGATTGATGCCATGAATGAGTTTTAAAGTTGCAAACATGTACCTTATATGTATGATGACTTGTTGGCATGATTAGGGAGTCATTAGGATGCTTTTGAGTGGTTTTATGCATGTTAAACCAACAAAATCTGCAGCTTCTAGGCAACCCGTATCGATACACTCATAGGCATTTCGAAACGGGGGCATGTAATGGCTTTGGTGTTTCGAAACGGCTGGTGACCGTATCGAAACGGTTTGGCCACTAGAAGACTCTGTTTCGGAACAAGTCTCGAAACGAACCCGTGTTTCGGAACGGTCAACCCCGTTTCGAAACAGGTGACTGTTGGGCTCTGATTTGAATGGTTTAGAGGTTTGCAAGCTTTACGTTTTAGTTTCAGAAATTGTATTTGCAATTGCATGAGTTTGAAATGTCCGATTAAGGTGAAATTTCACAGGGAAGCATGTAATATGACTAATTTAATATTGGTAACTTAAAAATCAGTTAAGACCTTCAAATTTCCAGAATTTACAATTTAGTCCCTAATATTTGCGATCTGTGCAATTGAGTCCCTTATTGATATCTGATCGCTGAGCTTTCTGCATAAATGTTTCTCAAGAGTACGCTTAGGGTTAACGTGCATCTAGACAAGTTTAAAAAGAAAAAAAAGGGTCGTTAATCAAGGTTGACTTTCGGGTTGACTTTTGTTTTCCCCGTGTAATCTTCGTAGTTCGGGTCAACCGTCTAGGCCGGGCTAAGGGGGTTACAAATACCTTTAATGTGGCCTTTGGAGTTGTCACAAAATGTCACCACTCCTCCACTTTTTGGCTTTAGATCCATGAATCTACTCTTGTCTCCGGTCATTTGTCTCGAGCATACACTATCAAGGTACCATCAGTTTTGACTTTGTGCTTTGGCCTTGTAGCAATGCTCCCCCTACAAACAAAGATATTAAACTTTTGTTTTTGGTACCCAAATCATTTTGGGTCCACGAGTGTTAGCTCCCATTAACTTGGTTCCCTTAGGAATCCAAGGTGACATAGCAACAATATTATTAGATTTTACAAGTTCCTTAGGAACCCATACACTTCTAATCCTTTTAGTTCTACTATGTCTAGGAAAGCTACCTTGTTTGTAGTTATTGGTCTTTTTCTTAGGTTGGTTTGTTTTAGAAGATTCACCTATTTCATGGTTCACACTACCAACATTTTTAAAAGACTCTTTGAGCTTGTTAAGCTCATCTAACACCTTTTGGTGTTCACTATTACATTGAGAAAGAAGATTATTAAGGTCAACATTTTCATCTTGGAAGAATTTTAGTTCATCTTTCAACCCTAAAATCTTTTTCTCAAATTTCAAATTAGCTTGAGAAAGTGAGTCATTTTTATCATTTAATTCCGAAATAATTTTCTTATTCCTAATGACTGACTCCTTGTATTTCTCAACTAATTCATCATAGACCTCTTGCAACTCATCATATGCATCATTTAATTCATCATGTGTAAAATCTAAAGATGATGAGTTAGAGGTTACCATGGAGGAATCTTCATCAAGTGCCATGAGGCAAAGGTTGGCCACTTCTTGTTCGTCATCCTCGGATGACTCCTCATCACTCCAAGTAGCAAGCTTGGCTTTGAGCTTCTTCTTCTTCTCAAAGCCCTTCTTCTTGAGTTGAGGGCACTCCGAACGCATGTGGTCGGGTTTATTGCACTCGAAGCAAATGATTTGATCCCTTGCTTCTTCTTTGGTTTTACCCTAGAAGTCCATCTTTCTTTGATTTTTTCTTCCCAGGTTGGACCTCATGAAGCGTGAGAATCTTTTGGCTATCATAGCCAATTCTTCTAGCTCATCCTCCTCACTAGAAGAGCTCTCCTCAAGTAATGAAGCTTTGAGAGCTATTCCCATCTTCTTCTTCTTTTCCACCTCTAGCTTCTCTACTCTTTTCTCTTCCTTCTTCTTCTCTTCTTCCCTTCCTTGCTTCATAATCTCATGAGTAAGGAGAGAACCCACTAGCTCATCAAGTTTTAGAGTCTTCAAGTTTTTTGCCTCCATGATGGCGGTTCTCTTCCCATCCCAAGATTCGGGAAGTGAGTAGAGTAGCTTCCGGACAAGCTTGTCTTCCGGTATAGTCTCTCCAAATCCTTTAAGCCCATTGACTATGGTTGAGAAGCGATCAAACATCTTGGACACCGTCTCATCGGACTCCATCTTGAAATTCTCATAACTAAGATTGAGAATTCCAATCTTGGTTTCCTTCACATCGTTGGTTCCTTCATAGGTGGTCTCAAGAGTATCCCACACTTCTTTGGCACTCTCAATGGATGAGACTTTGGAGTAGATATCCGGACCGAAAGAGCAAAAGAGCATGTGAAGAGCTTTGTCATTGATTTGGATCTTCTTCCTCTCTTCTTCACTCATCTCTATCTTTTTCTTCAAAACCATCTTCCCTTCATTATCTTGCTTCAATGGAATGTAGGGGCCATCTTCAATGACATCCCAAACCAAGTAATCGTTGGACATGATGAAGAGGCGCATCCGATTCTTCCAAAACGAATAGTTGTCACCATTGAAGAAAGGTGGTTTTGTAGTGGATTGAGACTCATACATGCTCGAACCGGAGGTAGATGTCATCTCTTGATTTTTGGATGATCACACTCTTCCTAGAAACTCCTCTTGTGGTTGTTAATCCTCAAAGAGGTAGGCTCTGATACCAATTGTTGAGTGGATCGAATGATCGAAATAAACCAATGGGGTGAATTGGATTTTTAAAGTTCTTGGTGGTGGAATTTGCAAATAAAAATGGTAGACAAGGAACTTTAGAGTGGTTCAAGTTCCAATTGAACTCTACATCCACTACCTTAGCTTCACTAAGGATTTGCAACAATTCCATTAATTGCTCTTCCCCTTTTCTAGGCTAAAGAGATAACCCTTACAATTTTCGGTCAAATTTTCTACCCAAAATTTGACCCAATCCTCACACAATAGAAACAAAGAAGTTGTTGGATAAAACAAGTATCTCTCAATACACAATATAGCCCAATTACAAGCACTCAACCCAATTGAAATGATAAGAATGAAAAATACAATTGGGGTTATAAGACAATAATGGGATTTAGGCACAAATGCTTGGATTTGATGTTTGGATGTTTGCTTTTGGATCAATAGTTGTTGCTGAAGCTTTTAGAGGTCCCTTTTATACCCTCTCATTGAATTCTAGCCGTTGTGATTGTTGCACACATCAATAGAGCCGTTGGAGATGTTATCTTGCCTCCATAAATACAGTATGCAACCAACCGTTTCGAAACGCCCGACCCTGTTTCGAAACAGACCAAAATAGAAAGAGCCGTTGGGGTGCATTAAAGAGCCCGTATCGAAATGGTTAGACTTGTTTCGATACACTAAGAGTCGTTTCGAAACCCGTTTCGAAACAATTTTGCCACTGTCAAGGACCGTATCGAAACGGCTTGAGATCATTTCGATACACCTTAACGACTTGTTTAAAATCAGTTAAAAACTTTCTAACGGTCATATTTTTAAATCTGATTGAATACCGTTTCGAAACACTGGATGTCGTTTCGATACGGTGTCTCAATGTCCTTAAGCTGTTTCGAGACTCATTTCGAAACACGGGTTGACAGTGTTGAAACTGTTTCGATACCCATTCCGAAACATGAGCTCACAGTTTCAAAAGTGTTTCGAAACGCCTTAGGCCGTTCCGAAACGATGACTCGAAAATCATTGTTTTGGCTTTGAGAACACTTAGAAAACATTTGATAAATTTAGTTTTTAACTTAGGCATTTTGTTTAAAACATATAGAGAGGTTTGAGGACTTAAAAATTCGTTTTCACATTTTCAATTTAGTCCTTAAGTTCTTTAGTTATATCAAAATCAAATTATCGGTTTCACAAGCGCAGACAAGGAACTTCCATTTTCGTTAATTACATCAGCAAAGAGTCCATGCTTCAACTCTACAGGAGGTTTTCGAAACTTATGGAGGAGTCATAGATACCTACATTGCTTACAATAATCCTAGAAGGCGTTCTAGAAAAGATACTTTCGCATTCGTCAAATTTGCAAAGCGAGAAGATGCCCTGAAAGCGATAAAACATGGCAATAACAGGAGGATAGATGGGTTTAATATCAAGGTCTTTATGAGTAAATCATCGTCTAGTAATGCAAGAATCGCTAAAAATCCTCAAAGATGGAACATGGCAAACTCTAAACCTTCATTCAAGATGACAGACGACCGTTCGTTTAAGGAAGCCTTGCTATCTAAAGGTGTACTAGACACAAACTGCACCATGGAGAGAGATGTGATGCAGAATGCTAACATGCCCCCATCGGAGGTTTTTACACAAAAAACACCTGCTACATTGTATCATTTCAGCATTCCCAAAAATGAAATGGAGTGGTTAGATCGCTGCATAATGGGCATAGTGAAAGAAATGTATGGCACGAATTTCGTCCAAGATGCTCTTCGATCGGAAAGTTTTAAAGTCAAAGACAATATTTTGTCTGGTTTGACAGTGATAGTCCAGTTTGAAGAATCAGAACAAATCCAAATTTTTTGGGACAAAAGAATCGCTATTGAACACATGGTTTGATGATATCGATTCCCTAGAAAATTTCTCTTCCGAGTGTAAGTTGAAGATTTGGGTAATCCTGGAAAATGTTCTGTTAATGGCCTGGAATGATTATTTTTTCCGTCCCTTAGTTGGGAAATGGAGCTCGTTAATCAAAATCGATGAGGAAACAAGTCAGAAGCAGAGATTTGATTGTGCAAAGATATTGGTTGGAGTTAATTTTCTGTTGGATATTCCCAACTCTGCTACAGTCTTCATCAATGGCTCCATTTTTTGCCTTAGAATTTCCACAAAAGATTATGAAGAATCCCGGTGTTGGATCGACGGAATGCCACCGGTGATCCGTTCAGACGACTCTCTAGTTTCTGGCGATAATGAAGGGGTAAGCATCGGAGTTGAGGCTGGTAATCATAGCCTTAATGATATTACGGCGCCGCAAAGTCCCAAGTATATGGAAAAAGGAAACTGTGGTAAATGCAGTGATGATGTAAATTATTCCATTGATTGCGAGGAGTCAGATCACGGAATTCCTTTAACTACTTCGCCGCCTAAGGAAAAGAGTAATGAACTTGCAGACGCGCTGGTTGGGCCTAGTAATTTAGTTGATGTCCGAGTTAGAGGACTATCCAACTCTCCAAAAACCTCATCAAAATCTAGTGGGCTATCTGGGCCAATGTTAGATAAAGATACTGGGTTGTTCTCTACTAAACCTAGATGCTTGAGAAATAGCAACGGCTGCATCTCATATTTTTTTAGCTCGAAGACAAAAAACACGGAGAAAAAACATCCCCAATTTTTCTATAGCCTCTCCCTCACCAACTTGCCCTACTCCGTAAATTATATTATCTATAGAAGCAAAGCTATCTTTGGAGGTGTGTAAAGTAGTAAGGATCGAATTTCAAGAGAATGATGAGCTTGTGCAGAAGAAGATGGAATCTCTCATCCTTGAGGAAGATAGGTCAGGTTGATGTCGGAAAATGGCCAGATTCTTGTGAGAGTCCCAATCTCTTGTGTCTTTTATGAATTTTGTTATATCATGGAATGTCAGGGGTGTTGGTAAACTTGAAAAAAAAAGCAATTAGGAAGTTAATTGGGTTGAAGAAGCCGACTGTGCTTGTAATGCCCCGATTTTAGGCCCGGGAGTTATCGGTTTTGATCTAAGATTAGTTTCGGGTTAAATTTAAATTAAAGAGCTGATTTTTATAAAAGTTCTCAATATTTACGATAACGCCATTAATGAAAATTTTAAGAGGGTTTTGAAAATCAAAACCACTCATCTTCTTCCAAAAACCCTATTCTCTCATTTTCTTCTCCTTTCCTCCATTGAAGACCTTTGAAGGTAAATCCTCTTTTTCTTTTCCTCGTTTTACTTAAATTTAACTTAAATTAAAGTTGGATTTGCAAAGCCCATTAATTTTCAACCTTGAAATTTCAAGATTTATGAAAAGTGGGGATTTTGGGTGAAATCATGTATGGGTCTGTTAGGGCAGTGCTTTGGGGTGTTTTTAAAGCTTATTTTGAAGTCATAACATGTTAAAAAGGTTGCTTAATTATAGTATACCCGAAACTAGTCTTAGGGGTGGATTTTAGAAGTGAAATAAGTGAGTTTTTGGCTTGATTTTGTGGTAAAAAGAGGGCTGGAGGTATGTGGACCTTGGATAGATGATATTTGATGATTTTTGAGTGGTGATAGTGCTGGTTTGATTGGATTCCCGAAACCACTGTTGTATGTGATTTTTAGAAGTGGAAAATAAGAGTTTTTAAGGTGTTTATGTGGGGAAATGAAGGGCTGATGGTTGTACAGCCTTAGGGTGATGTTTTGGACATGTTTTGGAGTACTTTAATTGTTTAAATTGAGGGGTAATGGCTGGGTTTTGCTGGAGTACGAAAATGAGAATATTTGGGAGGAATTCGGCTTTGAATTGTTGAGAAAATATTGTGGAATTGTGAGCTGATGTATAACAACAAATTTGTGGTTGATTAAGAGGTTAATACATTGTTTTTGATTGGTTAGAAACAACGGATTTGGCCTTGGATGGTTTGGACGCGGTCCCAGAAAGTTCGGAAGCTTGAAACGACTTTGTGGTTTGCATTGGTGTGCGAATGGTGAGTGGAAATGTTTTTAAGCAACGTTTTGGTTCAAAGATGGTTTTGAAAGAGTTTAGATTGAGCTTGAAAGGCCAATCTAAACTCAAGAGTAAGTTGATGTGTATCGCCTCTTTAAATTCCCCTTTTTATCGTTTGTTTTTCATTACTTGTGGTGATACTTGTTATGCATGAAATTTCAATAATTTGGAAGGAAGCATGTTGTTTGTTATTATATTGTTGATCATGAATTGATGAAACCAATGTTGTTGTTGATATGCCCTGTAAAGTAAATGTAAGTTGGTGCAGGTTGTGCACGGAAATGGTAAGTAAGACCATTTGCGGTTGGTAAGATTGTAAGTAGTAAGTTTGTACATAGTTGTGGATTTTGTTGCAATGTGTTTTTGGTCATGCATGATATTGTGTATACATGTTGCATGATAGTGATTTGTATATCGTATTGCATGATTGGTGGAATCATGGTGAGTACATGCAACGCATGGAATGTTGTGGTGAGTACATGCTAGGCAAGGATGCGGTAATAGGTAAATTTTGAGCTATTTATATTGATGTTTTGGTTAACTATTGGCACTAGTATGTCTTGGGGTACAAATGATCGATCATTAGGATGAGAGTGTACGCACGGTTGAGTCAAATTCGCGCATGGCCTTGGTGACATATAGTCCTCAAGGAGGAGTACGGTGATGTAATATTCCACCGAAAAATATATATTAGTCAGTGATGAGTGGAATCCCATCGACGGTGCGTGATGATGAGTGGAATCTCATCCGCAGGGATTGGTGATGACTGTAATCCCACCAAAGGTAATGTTGTTGTTGAGTACGTTGGATGAAAGTTCCAACGGAAGTTATTCGCGTATCCGAGTACACTTACTAGTTGCCAATATGATTCCCGTTTATATTGTTGATGATGTGAGATGAATGTTAACATATTTATGTTGAGCATAACATGAAGTATGATGCCATGCAATATGTTGTTGTGATTGAGTTATCGTAAGTTGCCATGATGTTATTGGAGGGACATGATATATTATGATTGATTATGCCTTTATGCATACCATGAAGTGTGATGTCATGTTAAATGTCTATGTTGTTGACTTATGGTTGATCTTGTGAGTTAGTAAGAGGATTATGTCGTTGGATGAACTATTTGTGTTGGCTTTTGTTTTAAAGGAAGCTTTGAACCTTGCATTGTCGTTGTTATGTTTTTGAGCTCCGCACACTAAGCTTTATGCTTACGCTCTCCTTTTTCCAACAATGCAGATCATTAGCGTGGAGTTAGCAAGGAGCAAGGAAATGGCGTCCAAGCGCGGGGTAATTGCTCAAGTATGGTTTAGTAAATAATGTGGTAGTTTAGCAATGGGGATGCTATGTGTTGTAGGAGCATGCGTAAAATCCTATTTTGATGATGCTTTTATGATATGGATTGTAAACCATGTTGATGAGATGTTTGCGTGTTGTTTTGAAAGCATGTAACATTGCTTCATGAATGTTTAAATGTTTTGCTTAAAGGCATGTAACCCTTGTTATGCATGTGTTTGGTGGATGCTTGTTTCTTTAAATGAACAGCCTTGGATGTATGTTCTTTTGATTGGATTGGTCTTGAATGTGTGTTAAGTGTTGATCATGCCTGAAGTAGGGTGAAATGCCTCTAGAGTATGTGTATGTTTGTTGTATCTTGTTTCTTGTTGTTTTGGGGATGTTTGGGAACACTTGGAGATGCTTAAAACTGTTTTTAGGGACTTACAGGCTGCAGGCATTTCAGAACGGGTGAAGTGGTTTTGGAACGGATGTGGTTCCAGGGATGCTCGTATCAGAACATGTTTCGATACGATTTGACACTGTGAGCCCCTCTTCCGATACACGTACCGAAATGGTTTTGCTTTTGTGAAGGCCTGTTCCAGAACGTGTTTCGGAACGCTTTGACGAATGGACCCCTGTACCGAAACGAGGTGGGTCGTATCGGTACGGTTGGTCTGGCTTTTAAAACTAGGGCTCGTGTATCGAAACGGGCAAGCCTATTTCGAAACATAGGCCTGGAAATTGGGCTTTTGGCATCTTTAAAGGTTCTCAAGTGTTGGGCTTGGGTTATGTTTGTTGCAAGCTTTCCTATGAGCCTTGTCTGTATCATTTGTGTTTGGTTTGGACACGAATGCATCAATCGGACTAATATGTCACTTGGTAAATTTATATTACCTCGCGGTATGCTTGTATCTTTTCGTATTGCTTTCTGTTGTCGTTTTCACACATATGACTAAATGAAACGTTTAGACAAGATAATCAATAAAAAAAGGGTTGCTAATCGAAGTGGAGCTTTAACGGGTTTTGCTTCGGTTTTCTCCGTGTAACCTACTCAGACCGGTCAGTCGTCCAGACCAGGACGAGGGGGTTACATTTGTTGGTATCAGAGCCTGAGGTTTCCGAGACCTCGGGTAGGTAAGTGAGGTAAGTTTGAAGTGTTATGTTGTTGCTATGTCTCGGTGAATGTTTTGCCATGTATGCTTGATGTTTGCTTGCTAGTACGGTGTTTGAAAGTATGTGTTAGCATGATGGTTGTGTTGAGGCGTAGTGTCGAGTTCACATTGCTACTATTACTTATTTAAAAAGATTTTGAGTAAAGGAGTACTTGAGCACCTTGGACCCTTCCTCTTGCTAACCCCATATAATTTTGTTTGCGTGTTTTGTTTGTTGTTGTATTATTGCTTTTGGCAAGTATGATACCAAAGCGTGGGCCTGGAGCTGATAATCATGAATCTGAGGTTTCAGATAATGTGAATGATGAGGGAGTTCATCGCTCTAGTTCAGAGCAGTATGGCCATACCAGAGTTTGAAGTACAGTTTGTCTGTTTGGGTCAGCGTGCATATGAGTTGGTTCCTGTTGAGAAAGAACAATGTGACCGATCCTGATATAAGTTGGTAAAAGAATTGAAGACCTATGATTTGGCATCAGAATGATATCAATGTTATAGCAGGTAATTTATCGACACAGTCATTGAGTTTGTTTTCTCTAATTAATTATGGATCTACGCATTCGTATATTTTGAGTGAGCATGCAAAGTTGTTGAATTTACCTTGTGAGGTACTAGAGGTAGGTGTTAGTGTTACTAGCTCCTTCGGGGATACGGTTGTGGTTAGAAAGATGTACAAAAGATGTATGTTCATGGTTCAGGGTCACATGTTTCCAGTAGATGTGATGGAATTGCCTTTTTACGGTTTTAATATGATTCTGGGTATGGACTGGCTTACAAATCATAGAGCTAGGATAGATTTTGAAACAAAGAGAGTTTTCTTAAAGCTTACGGATGGTTATGAGATTGTAATGGTAAGTGAGAATGTGAAATTCTTATCGAATGTTGTTTCCGCTTTAGAGGCTTAGAGGTTGGTTGAGTTGGGTTGTGAGACGTACTTGGCCTATGTGATGAATCTGAAATTGAACGAGGTCAGACCACAGGATATCAGAACAGTCTGCGATCTCCCGAAAGTGGTTCCGGAAGAATTTCCTGGTTTACCGCCTGATAGAGAAGTAGAGTTTACTATAGAGATGTGTACAGATTCTGCTCCTATTTCGACTGCTCCGTATTGTATGGCCCCGTAAGAACTGAAAGAGTTGAAGACTCAGTTGCAAGAGTTGACAGATAAAGGTTTTATCCGTCCGAGTTATTCGCCTTGGGGCGCTCGGTTTTGTTTGTGAAGAAGAAAGACGACAGTGTGAGAATGTGCATAGATTATAGACAGTTGAATCAGTTGACAGTGAAGAACAAGTATCCCTTGCCGCGCATTGATGACTTGTTCGATCAATTGAGAGGAGCATCAGTCTTTTCGAAGATTGACTTGAGATCCGGTTATTACCAGTTGAAGGTAAAAGAGGTTGATGTACCGAAGACAGCTTTTAGGACTAGATATGGTCACTATGAGTTCTTAGTTATGCCGTTTGGGTTGACGAACGCGCCGGCTACTTTCAGGGATATGATGAACATAATTTTCCATCAGTGCTTAGATCAGTTTGTAGTTGTTTTCATAGATGATATTTTGGTGTATTCGTGTACCGAGGAAGACCATGACTGGCATTTGAGAATAGCTTTGCAGACCTTGTTAGGCAACCAGCTGTATGCAAAGTTGAGTAAGTGCGAGTTCTAGATCCGAGAAGTAGTCTTCCTAGGACATGTAGTGTCAGCCAATGGGATTAGAGTTGATCCGAAGAAGATAGAAGCCATTGTTGAGTGGAAGCAATCGAAGTTTGTGACAGAGATTCATAGTTTTCTAGGCTTAGCCGGATACTATAGGAGGTTTGTGAATGGTTTCCCGAAGATAGCCGCTCCTTTGAAAAAGTTACTTTAGAAGAATGTTCAGTTTGAGTGGTTAGATGCGAGACAGCAAGCCTTTGAGAAATTGAAAGAAGCCTTGACCAATGCATCGGTTTTGATTCAGCCAGAGTCGGGGAAGGACTATGTGATTTACAATGATGCTTCATATGTAGGGTTAGGTTGTGTACTCATACAATATGGGAGAGTTGTGGCTTATGCCTCGAGACAGTTGAAGACTCATGAGCGTAATTATCCGACACATGACATAGAGTTAGCTGCAGTTGTGTTTGCTTTGAAGAAGATTCAGAGGCATTCCCTGTATGGTGAGAAATGCACAGTGAATAAAGATCATCAGAGCTTGAAATATTTGATGACACAAAAAGAGTTGAATCTTAGACAACGTAGGTGGTTAAAATTGCTTAAGGACTATGACCTCAAGGTTGAGTACCATCCGGGTAAAGCAAATGTAGTGGCAGATGCTTTGAGTAGGAAGGTAGCCGTTGAGTTGAGAGCCATGTTTGCTAGTTTGAGTTTGTCCGGTGATGGTGGTTTAGTAGCCGAGCTTCAGGTTAGACCTATGTTGAGCCAGATGATTAGAGAGAAACAATTGCAAGACAGATCTTTGGCACCTCACGTGCAAAATATAGCGGAAAGAAGACATACAGAGTACAGTTTCAGAGATGTTGCCGATTTTGTGTCGGATGACAGTGATTTGAGACGTACAATCTTGACCGAAGTGCACAGTAGCTCGTTTGCTATGCATCCCGGTAGTACGAAGATGTATCGTGACTTGAAGAATGAATACTATTGGGTTGGTCTGAAAAGAGATGTTGCCGATTTTGTGAGCAAGTGCATGGTATGTCAGAGAGTGAAGGCAGAACATCAGGTTCCTTTAGGTTTGTTGCAACCGTTGAGAATTCTGGAATGGAAGTGGGAAAATATCACCATGGATTTCGTTTTAGGTTTGCCTTTGACTCCTTCTAAGAAGAATTCAGTTTGGGTGATTGTTGACCGTTTCACAAGGTGTGCTCATTTCTTAGCCGTTCATACGACCTACTCTCTAGGTAAGTTGGACGATTTGTACATAAGTGAGATTGTGAGATTGCATGGTGTGTCGAAGTTGATTGTGTCAGGTAGAAATTCGAGATTTACAACTAGATTTTGGGAATATCTGCATAGTACTTTGGGTACCCGTCTGAATTTGAGTACATCTGTAACGCCCCAGTTTTGGGCCTGGAAGTTTTGGGTTTGGATCGGACCGGTCGGGTTGCGGTTCGAATATATAAAGGTGAAATTAGGAAAGCCTAGTTCGGGTTGCATTAAAAATATGGAAAAATGTTCTAAAATCCTCTTTTAATATATATAAGTGAACTGTGAAATCAATTTTGCAAAATGAGGTTTGGAAGGGTGACATTTTGGCTAGTGACCAAAATGTAATTTTTGAAAACTATGTGACTGTTTTAAAAAGGATTGAAACTTTGAATCTTTAAGGAGCTATTTACCCAATGGGAGTTTCTCCAGATTTTTCTAAAATATTAAAGGTTTAATAAATGTATTTTAAATAAAGTAAAAAGGAGGGAAGAAGATATTTTGTCATTTTAACTAACTTTCTCAAATTTTCTATTTTCTTTTCTCTCAACTTTTCTCTCAACCCAAACACATTTCTCCAGCAAAATTCTCTCTGATTTTGACTTCTAAAGACTAGATTTCAACTCTCATTTGATTTCTAATCAATCCTTCAACAAAACCTTAGCATTAGCTTATTGGATTTTCAAGATTTTGGTTCCAAAAAGGGAGAAACTCAAGTTTGGAGGTAAGAACGTCTTTCTCCTCTAAACTCTCAGTTCTTTACTGAAATTCCCAAGTTCTCAATCCTTGAATTATGATTTATTAAAGGTTTTACAATTGGAATCTTGATTTTGGCTTAAAATGCAAGATTTGGTGATTTTTGGTGGATTTTCGTATGATCTGATTGGGCTGTGTTTTGAGGTGTCAATTTGATGTTAAATGAATGTTAAATTGATGTGAAATTGAGGTTTAACTAATGCAATCCCGAATAGGTTGAATTTCCTAATTTTTGCTTGAGTTTTTGGTTGTTTTTGGAGTGATCTTGATGATCTGTTATAGCTGGAGGTATAAGGACGTGTTTGTGATCACTTTGGATGTTATTTGATGTTTAAAAATGGTTAGAAGTGATGAATCTTGGCTGGGTTAAGTTTTGGAAGTGTTTGGGGGTGATTTCAGTTGTGTTTGGTAGCCGAAATGTTGGATTTGCAATGAGCAGCGAGTTTAGTCGTGTTGCTGGTGTTTTTAATGCATAATGATGCATTAATCCTCTGTTGTTGTGTGTTTGAAATAGGGGAGATTGATCCGTGAGCATTTGAGGTGTTGTGGCAGGTTTCAGATGCTTGGAAGGCTTGTTGGCTAGCCTTGTTTTGTGTATCGGTGAGTGAAGTTGGGTTTTCAGCTTTTAAACCAAGGTTTGAAGGTTTTTGGGAGCTTAGTTTAAGTCTAAACAACTTTGCTAAGCTCAAGAGTAAGTAAAAGGATTTTCGCTCTTGGTTTGTGTTGTGCTTTGGCTTGTTAAGCAATTGTGATTGATGGTTGCTATGCATATGATTTGCATGTTTTAAACTCTGTTTTGAAAGCATATTTTAGCATGGTTTAATGTTGGTTTTGAAAGCCATGTGTAAAGGATGCTCAAGGTAAGAGATCCTTGGTTTTGTATATTGAAATTGTGGAATCGATGCATAGTGTTGCATGTTGTTTAATGGCTTTGTGTGATGCTTTAAAACAGTGAAATATTGTTATTGATGATGCACATTGATGAGTGATGGTTAAGGTTACAAAGGTGGTTGAAAGTCCTTGTGTAAGCCTTGTTTATTTAAGAACAACATGGTGTTTAAAAGTCCATGGTTGGTTCTTGGTTAAGGTTCATGATGGTTTTTGCATTTTGATTATGCTTGTGAATCAATGGATAAATGTGGTAAGATGGTTATATTGGCAAGTGATGTAAGTGGTTCTTGGTTCTTTGATCGGATATAGTTAGCCGGCTATAGGATTGGGTGCACCGTGAATTAATTCGCCTTGAATGTGGAGTGGTTAAGTGTGAACCGGTAAACTCCATCCAAGTATCCTAACGAGATGGTTAAGGTTATAATGGAAGTTGAGATTCCATTCGAGGACCTTGGTTAAGCAAAGGTAATAATGGTGGTTAAAATTCCATTTGAGGACCTTGTGCTTGTTAAGATCACAATGGTGGTGTAAAGTCCATGTGTGGATCTTGTATAGGGTGTCCCGGATCTCGTTAGTGATGTTATACAACTACCAATCGTGATGCTAAGGTTATATGGTGTTTAAAAGTCCATATATGGGAACCTTGTGCATGTTAAGGTTGTATGGTGTTTAAAAGTCCATACATGGGAACCTTGTGAAAGTTAAGGTTGTATGGCGTTTAAAAGTCCATACATGGGAACCTTGTGAAAGTTAAGGTTGTATGGCGTTTAAAAGTCCATACATGGGAACCTTGTGAAAGTTAAGGTTGTATGGTGTTTAAAAGTCCATACATGGGAACCTTGTGAAAGTTAAGGTTGTATGGTGTTTAAAAGTCCATACATGGGAACCTTTTGAATGGTAAGGTCAAATGGTGTTTAAAAGTCCATTTGGGGACCTTGGATTGGTAGTGTGTATGAAGCGTGGGGACAACGCTTGTGATCCGCGTATCCGATCGGATGTTGAGTTGAAAAGTGGATTTGGTTGATCACTTGGAAGCCATTATAATGTTCTTGAATATAATGAAGCATGAGATGCTTGAATTGATGCATGGTTGCATGAGAATTGCCTAATGTATTATGAAATGCATGTTTACTTGTTAGTTTGAACAAGTGTTGATTATCTATTGAGAATGGTGCATGTGTGCATGAAATCTCTTTAGTGCATTGAAGTCTTGCTAAGACTTGTTTTTAAAGGCATGTGATGCAAATTATGATGATGTGGTTCATATGTTGCAATTGCTAAATGCACATGTTTGATTGAATGAGTAAATGGTTTAAAAGGTTCCTTGCTTAAAGATGGTTTTCAAGTATGAGAAAGATATGATGTGAAGTGGAAGTGATTTCCAAGGTTTTGAATTTAACTTTGCATATGGTGTTTATGCATGATGTGGTTAAATTGATGGTTTTGCAAGTTTATGTTTTGAATAGGCTTGTTTAGCTTTCTAAGCTAAGGATTGGTTTTCATGATTGAGCAATGCATGGTTTTAAGCATGTTGTTGAAAAGGGTTTTCAAACAATGCTTTGGTTTATGAAATCGAGTTGTTTTCAAAAAGTGGTTTTATGATTCGCTGCATTGATGGTGTTTTGGTTTGAGCATTCCTCACTAAGCATTATGTGCTTACGCTCCTTTTTGTCCATCAATGCAGACATTTGAAGTTGGAGCAGCGAGAAGCAAGGGATTCAAGGGGGAACTCCACTTGAGATGTATGTCTCGGTTAATAGTTATAGATAATAAAGGCAATGGGGGAAGAATCTCTTATGTTGATGTCTAATGAGATTGTATATGTTGGACAAGTATGGGTTATGATTTTGAACTATGTGGTGTAAGCTTGCAACGTTTGAATCTTCTTATGCTTAAGTTGTTATGCTATGCTTCTTGTTTGAAAAGCATGATTGAGTGTTGGATGTGTTGAATGAGTTGGTGCATCTAGGGGTGGTTTTGTATCTAGATTTTGATGCAAATTGGTAGGTTTGATGTTTTGCATGTTGTTGATTTATTGTGGAATGGTTTGGAGCATGTTTGATGGGGTTTAAAGGTGTTAAAACAGGCCAAATTGATGTTTCTGGGCAGGGTGTTTCGAAACACCCTTGCCTGTTTCGAAACAGGCCCTTGTTTTGGCTAGGGTGTTCCTAAACGGCCTAGCCCGTTTCTGAACACTTTGGCTACTGCCAAGGGGTGTTCCTGAACGGCCTAGACCCGTTTCTGAACACCTGATGGTTTGCAAGCTTTACGTTTTAGTCCCGTTTCTTGTATGTGCAATTGCTTGAGTTTGAGATGTCCGTTTGAGATGAAATTTGGCAGAGAGGCATGAAACATGACTAATTTCATAATGGTAACTTAAAAATTGGTAAAGTCCTCTTAATTTTCAGAATTTACAATTTGGTCCCTAATTTCGTATTTTGTGCAATTGGGTCCCTTATCGTCTTCCGATTGCTGTGATTTTTGAGTATGCTTATCTCAAGAGTATGCCTAGGTTAAATGTGCATCTAGACAAGTTTAAAAAGAAAAAAAAGGGTCGTTAATCAAGGTTGACTTTCGGGTTGACTTTGGTTTTCCCCGTGTAATCTTCGTAGTTCGGGTCAACCGTCTAGGCCGGGCTACGGGGGTTACATTTGGTGGTATCAGAGCTGAGTTGCGAATGCTTGGGGAAAACGGTAAATTGATGTATTATGTGTATGATGTTTTTGCTGATGTGTGGTTGAAAGCCGGTTGAAATGCATGTTTTTGAGTGAAGTATTGATGTTCTTAGCATGCTTTTGGTTATGAATCTTTATTGAGCTCATGTGGATTTGTGCTGATGTTGTGCTGGTGTTATGAGCTGGTTTTTATGAATGATGAAAGTGTGTTGGGCATGATATGTTGGTTTTATGTTGTTGCAAGTGGATGTTGTTGGATGTAAGCATGATCGAATATGTTGATTGATATGCTTGATGTGGTGATATCCGTGTTTGTGTTGACTGTTATGTCATGTAAAGGGGAGGATTCGGGATACCCATTGCCTTATTAATATAGCTATTGTGTTATTTTGGAGTTGGAGTTCGAATCCCTGCTTAAAGCTGGTCTAATGGTTTTGTTTGTTTTGTTGTGATTGCTTGTTGTTAATAGTATGGCGAAGTCGATGAAAGAATGGCAGTTTGGTGAGATGGTTGCTGCCTTAGGGCAGGTTATTAAGGCATGGAATTCACCCTTTGGTGGAGGTGTTTCGTCTCAGTCTTCTGTGCCTGGAGTTGAGTTAGTAAGGGAGGAGGAAAAAATTGGTTCTGTGATGAAGAGTTCATCACCTATTGTTCAAGAGGTGTTGGGAACATCTCCGGCTGTGGCGAAAGTGAGGCCTATAGATGTGCTGGCCGTGGGATGTGCGGGTTTGTCGAAACAGTGTTTACATGATTTGGGTGCTGTGGAGTATCATGGTTCAACACCGGAGACGTTTGAGGCCTGGTTGACCGGTGTGATTCTGATTTTGGATCAGGAAGGCTGTGATTATGCATGTAAGTTGGGGAGTGTTGTTTCTTTGATGTTGGAGGACGCTTGTGCCTGGTGGACATCTGTGGCGGTGGCGTCGCACATCCATGATATTGATTGGGATTTCTTTGTGTCTGCCTTTTATGAAAGGTATCTTGGGGAGAAATTCCCAAGGGTTAAGCAAGTTGAGGGTAGAGAAGATCTGGGGCAAGTGCTGCTTGAACAAGGAGCGGAAGTTCAGCTACCAGTGTGTGGCCGTTGTGGAAGGCGCCATGTTGGAGGTTGTTGGGGCGCAGGTGCTTGTTGGAACTGTGGTTCTAAGGAGCATGTGAAGCGAGATTGTCCTCTTGGGGTGAAGTCAGCTTCAGTGGTAGCAAAAGGGTCTCTGAATGGTCGTGGGCACGGCCGAGGCAAAGTTCGAAGGTGGCAGGAAGAGCAGAAAGTTGTGAGGAGTTTGGGAAATGAAATCTGTTGGAAATGTGGGTCTGTTGGACATATGAGGCATAATTGTTTGAAGTTGGCTCGGGATAGCCAGGGTGCTTTGCTGCGGGGAGATGGTGATGACCTTAGTGTGTTAGCTGATGCTGCAGCGGTGCGGCTGGGGGATGATGGTTCTGCGAGGAAGAGAGCTCGTCTGTTGAAGCTTCGGGGGCAGTGAGGTGTTTCCAGGTAACCTTGCTAAGTAACCTTTGCCTAGTTATCATAGTTTGGTTTTAGTTTGGTCTTTCCTTGCGTAGTGGGTATGGTCTCGTTGCTAGCTTGTTGGGATAGTAGTTGTTGTTGTTTTGAAAACAACTTTAGTGTGAAGAGGGCTTTAGTGAGTATCTTGTGGATAATGGTTGCTAGAATGATGGAGTTAGACAAGTTGGAAGTGAGGTAGGAGATTGTTTTTAGGCGGATTCTGAGGATGTTATTGGTGGGTGTGAACCGACATACATGCACAGCTAAAATCATTTGTTATATGCTATATTATATATGTACTGGTCCATGCATACATGTGACATGACATTAGAGGTTTTGCATACATGTACATCAGGCATTGATAGGGCATATTGGTGACCATGCATACGAACGTTCACACTCGCTAATAACTAATCGAGTCTGTTAGTGTTGTGATAGAGTTAGGTTGGATGATGGGTTTTTAGAGGTTGTTTTGGTGCTGAGTGAAAGGATAGAAGTAATGGAGGGTATTAAGCTAGTTGCTAGTAACGGTGAGTGCGGTATAGCATGCTGGTAGAAGGTAAGTGTTTGAGGCTTAAAGAGTTTAGTGGTTTGGTAGTGAGGAGTACCGGTTGAAGTTAGAATCGGTCAAGTAGTTTTTGAATGGCTAGTAGAAAGGTGGTCCTTTGGTGTTAAGTGATGTTGCAGGTTAGTGGTTGTGTTTCTAAAGTGCTGAGGTAGTTTGGCATGGATGTTGTAATAGAAGGGTTGTTTATGTGGGTGAAGGTTCGTAGCAACCTTCGAGGAGTTGAGAAGATGGTATGTATGTTCAAGTTGGGCGGTGTTCTAGTAAGGCAAGTGTTGTGGTCAAAGCTTGTGGTGGAAAGGCAATGAAAGATGGAAGGCCATTGTTGGTTGAATGAGTTCTTGTGAGAAGTGGTTGGTTGGTTGTGAGTAAGTGAATTTTCTTTTGAAATCAGTTGGTGGTGTATGGAACGGCTAGTGGAGTCAAGGTTGGGGTTTTGTGATGTAAATTTTGGATTTTGTGTGAGTAGCCCTAGTGAGTTGTGATGGCAATGACAGCAGCAGATGTGAAGGTATGTCAGCTTTATGTTGAGGAGTTTGGGTAAGCAGTTGATGCTTAAGAATTTTTGCTTGTTGAGAATTTTTGAAAGAGGTTGGGGAGTTTGCAAAGAGTTTTGGAAGCATCGAAGGTTGTGGGTTACATAGTGGCTGAATTGAATTGGTTGGTGTCACTGTGTGAACAAGTCTTGGGAGTTGTGTGTTGAAGTGTTGCATACTGTAAAAGTTTGAAGTTCTTCAGGTTGTTGTTGGGGCTGTGTACAGTCCGGAAATGTGAAAGGTTAAGTTGTGGTTATCTTTGAGTGTTCTGGAATTTGGGAACAATTTGTGGTGGTTAAGTCTCTTGTGTTGCTTTGTGTGTTGCTTTGAGAAGTTTGGTTGTGCTCTTTTCACCAGTTGAAATTTCGAGGACGAAATTTCTTAAGAGGGGGAGAGTTGTAACGCCCCAGTTTTGGGCCTGGAAGTTTTGGGTTTGGACCGGACCGGTCGGGTTGCGGTTCGAATATATAAAGGTGAAATTAGGAAAGCCTAGTTCGGGTTGCATTAAAAATATGGAAAAATGTTCTAAAATCCTCTTTTAATATATATAAGTGAACTGTGAAATCAATTTTGCAAAATGAGGTTTGGAAGGGTGACATTTTGGCTAGTGACCAAAATGTAATTTTTGAAAACTGTGTGACTGTTTTAAAAAGGATTGAAACTTTGAATCTTTAAGGAGCTATTTACCCAATGGGAGTTTCTCCAGATTTTTCTAAAATATTAAAGGTTTAATAAATGTATTTTAAATAAAGTAAAAATGAGGGAAGAAGATATTTTGTCATTTTAACTAACTTTCTCAAATTTTCTATTTTCTTTTCTCTCAACTTTTCTCTCAACCCAAACACATTTCTCCAGCAAAATTCTCTCTGATTTTGACTTCTAAAGACTAGATTTCAACTCTCATTTGATTTCTAATCAATCCTTCAACAAAACCTTAGCATTAGCTTATTGGATTTTCAAGATTTTGGTTCCAAAAAGGGAGAAACTCAAGTTTGGAGGTAAGAACGTCCTTCTCCTCTAAACTCTCAGTTCTTTACTGAAATTCCCAAGTTCTCAATCCTTGAATTATGATTTATTAAAGGTTTTACAATTGGAATCTTGATTTTGGCTTAAAATGCAAGATTTGGTGATTTTTGGTGGATTTTCGTATGATCTGATTGGGCTGTGTTTTGAGGTGTCAATTTGATGTTAAATGAATGTTAAATTGATGTGAAATTGAGGTTTAACTAATGCAATCCCGAATAGGTTGAATTTCCTAATTTTTGCTTGAGTTTTTGGTTGTTTTTGGAGTGATCTTGATGATCTGTTATAGCTGGAGGTATAAGGACGTGTTTGTGATCATTTTGGATGTTATTTGATGTTTAAAAATGGTTAGAAGTGATGGATCTTGGCTGGGTTAAGTTTTGGAAGTGTTTGGGGGTGATTTCGGTTGTGTTTGGTAGCCGAAATGTTGGATTTGCAATGAGCAGCGAGTTTAGTTGTGTTGCTGTTGTTTTTAATGCATAATGATGCATTAATCCTCTGTTGTTGTGTGTTTGAAATATGGGAGATTGATCCGTGAGCATTTGAGGTGGTGTGGAAGGTTTCAGATGCTTGGAAGGCTTGTTGGCTAGCCTTGTTTTGTGTATCGGTGAGTGAAGTTGGGTTTTCAGCTTTTAAACCAAGGTTTGAAGGTTTTTGGGAGCTTAGTTTAAGTCTAAACAACTTTTCTAAGCTCAAGAGTAAGTAAAAGGATTTTCGCTCTTGGTTTGTGTTGTGCTTTGGCTTGTTAAGCAATTGTGATTGATGGTTGCTATGCATATGATTTGCATGTTTTAAACTCTGTTTTGAAAGCATATTTTAGCATGGTTTAATGCTGGTTTTGAAAGCCATGTGTAAAGGATGCTCAAGGTAAGAGATCCTTGGTTTTGTATATTGAAATTGTGGAATCGATGCATAGTGTTGCATGTTGTTTAATGGCTTTGTGTGATGCTTTAAAACAGTGGAATATTGTTATCGATGATGCACATTGATGAGTGATGGTTAAGGTTACAAAGGTGGTTGAAAGTCCTTGTGTAAGCCTTGTTTATTTAAGAACAACATGGTGTTTAAAAGTCCATGGTTGGTTCTTGGTTAAGGTTCATGATGGTTTTTGCATTTTGATTATGCTTGTGAATCAATGGATAAATGTGGTAAGATGGTTATATTGGCAAGTGATGTAAGTGGTTCTTGGTTCTTTGATCGGATATAGTTAGCCGGCTATAGGATTGGGTGCACCGTGAATTAAGTCGCCTTGGATGTGGAGTGGTTAAGTGTGAACCGGTAAACTCCATCCAAGTATCCTAACGAGATGGTTAAGGTTATAATGGAAGTTGAGATTCCATTCGAGGACCTTGGTTAAGCAAAGGTAATAATGGTGGTTAAAATTCCATTTGAGGACCTTGTGCTTGTTAAGATCACAATGGTGGTGTAAAGTCCATGTGTGGATCTTGTATAGGGTGTCCCGGATCTCGTTAGTGATGTTATACAACTACCAATCGTGATTCTAAGGTTATATGGTGTTTAAAAGTCCATATATGGGAACCTTGTGCATGTTAAGGTTGTATGGTGTTTAAAAGTCCATACATGGGAACCTTGTGAAAGTTAAGGTTGTATGGCGTTTAAAAGTCCATACATGGGAACCTTGTGAAAGTTAAGGTTGTATGGCGTTTAAAAGTCCATACATGGGAACCTTGTGAAAGTTAAGGTTGTATGGTGTTTAAAAGTCCATACATGGGAACCTTGTGAAAGTTAAGGTTGTATGGTGTTTAAAAGTCCATACATGGGAACCTTTTGAATGGTAAGGTCAAATGGTGTTTAAAAGTCCATTTGGGGACCTTGGATTGGTAGTGTGTATGAAGCGTGGGGACAACGCTTGTGATCCGCGTATCCGATTGGATGTTGAGTTGAAAAGTGGATTTGGTTGATCACTTGGAAGCCATTATAATGTTCTTGAATATAATGAAGCATGAGATGCTTGAATTGATGCATGGTTGCATGAGAATTGCCTAATGTATTATGAAATGCATGTTTACTTGTTAGTTTGAACAAGTGTTGATTATCTATTGAGAATGGTGCATGTGTGCATGAAATCTCTTTAGTGCATTGAAGTCTTGCTAAGACTTGTTTTTAAAGGCATGTGATGCAAATTATGATGATGTGGTTCATATGTTGCAATTGCTAAATGCACATGTTTGATTGAATGAGTAAATGGTTTAAAAGGTTCCTTGCTTAAAGATGGTTTTCAAGTATGAGAAAGATATGATGTGAAGTGAAAGTGATTTCCAAGGTTTTGAATTTAACTTTGCATATGGTGTTTATGCATGATGTGGTTAAATTGATGGTTTTGCAAGTTTATGTTTTGAATATGCTTGTTTAGCTTTCTAAGCTAAGGATTGGTTTTCATGATTGAGCAATGCATGGTTTTAAGCATGTTGTTGAAAAGGGTTTTCAAACAATGCTTTGGTTTATGAAATCGAGTTGTTTTCAAAAAGTGGTTTTATGATTCGCTGCATTGATGGTGTTTTGGTTTGAGCATTCCTCACTAAGCATTATGTGCTTACGCTCCTTTTTGTCCATCAATGCAGACATTTGAAGTTGGAGCAGTGAGAAGCAAGGGATTCAAGGGGGAACTCCGCTTGAGATGTATGTCTCGGTTAATAGCTATAGATAATAAAGGCAATGGGGGAAGAATCTCTTACGTTGATGTCTAATGAGATTGTATATGTTGGACAAGTATGGGTTATGATTTTGAACTATGTGGTGTAAGCTTGCAACGTTTGAATCTTCTTATGCTTAAGTTGTTATGCTATGCTTCTTGTTTGAAAAGCATGATTGAGTGTTGGATGTGTTGAATGAGTTGGTGCATCTAGGGGTGGTTTTGTATCTAGATTTTGATGCAAATTGGTAGGTTTGATGTTTGGCATGTTGTTGATTTATTGTGGAATGGTTTGGAGCATGTTTGATGGGGTTTAAAGGTGTTAAAACAGGCCAAATTGATGTTTCTGGGCAGGGTGTTTCGAAACACCCTTGCATGTTTCGAAACAGGCCCTTGTTTTGGCTAGGGTGTTCCTGAACGGCCTAGCCCGTTTCTGAACACTTTGGCTACTGCCAAGGGGTGTTCCTGAACGGCCTAGACCCGTTTCTGAACACCTGATGGTTTGCAAGCTTTACGTTTTAGTCCCGTTTCTTGTATGTGCAATTGCTTGAGTTTGAGATGTCCGTTTGAGATGAAATTTGGCAGAGAGGCATGAAACATGACTAATTTCATAATGGTAACTTAAAAATTGGTAAAGTCCTCTTAATTTTCAGAATTTACAATTTGGTCCCTAATTTCGTATTTTGTGCAATTGGGTCCCTTATCGTCTTCCGATTGCTGTGATTTTTGAGTATGATTATCTCAAGAGTATGCCTAGGTTAAATGTGCATCTAGACAAGTTTAAAAAGAAAAAAAAAGGGTCGTTAATCAAGGTTGACTTTCAGGTTGACTTTGGTTTTCCCCGTGTAATCTTCGTAGTTCGGGTCAACCGTCTAGGCCGGGCTACGGGGGTTACAACATCGTATCGCCCTCAGTCAGAGAGAGATATTCAAATATTAGAGGACGTGTTGAGATGTGCGTTATTGACCTTCATTGTTGCGTGGGAGATCTATCGAGCTTGTCAGGGTTAAGTAGCGACACAGAGGTGTGGAAGAAGCCACTTGGGGTAGAGAAAGGAAGATATGGAGAAACGGTTTCCGTATCACTTTCCGTCAGGTAATTTCGAGGACAAAATTTCTTAAGCGGGGGAGAGTTGTAACGCCCAGGTTTTAGGCCTGGGAGTTATCGGTTTTGATCTAGGATTATTTTCGGGTTAAATTTAAATTAAAGAGCTGATTTTTATAAAAGTTCTCAATATTTACGATAACGTCATTAATGAAAATTTTAAGAGGGTTTTGAAAATCAAAACCACTCATCTTCTTCCAAAAACCCTATTATCTCATTTTCTTCTCCTTTCCTCCATTGAAGACCTTTGAAGGTAAATTCTCTTTTTCTTTTCCTCGTTTTACTTAAATTTAACTTAAATTAAAGTTAGATTTGCAAAGCCCATTAATTTTCAACCTTGAAATTTCAAGATTTATGAAAAGTGGGGATATTGGGTGAAATCTCGTATGGGTCTGTTAGGGCAGTGCTTTATGGTGTTTTTAAAGCTTATTTTGAAGTCATAACATGTTAAAAAGGTTGCTTAATTATAGTATACCCGAAACTAGTCTTAGGGTGGATTTTAGAAGTGAAATAAGTGAGTTTTTGGCTTGATTTTGTGGTAAAAAGAGGGCTGGAGGTATGTGGACCTTGGATAGATGTTATTTGATGATTTTTGAGTGGTGATAGTGCTGGTTTGATTGGATTCCCGAAACCACTGTTGTATGTGATTTTTAGAAGTGGAAAATAAGAGTTTTTAAGGTGTTTATGTGGGGAAATGAAGGGCTGATGGTTGTACAGTCTTAGGGTGATGTTTTGGACATGTTTTGGAGTAATTTAGGTGTTTGAATTGTGGGGTAATTATTGGGTTTTGCTGGAGTACGAAAATGAGAATATTTGGGAGGAATTCGGCTTTGAATTGTTGAGAAAATATTGTGGAATTGTGAGCTGATGTATAACAGAAAATTTGTGGTTGATTGGAAAATATTGTGGAATTGAGAAAATATTGTGGAATTGTGAGCTGATGTATAACAGCCTTGGATGTATGTTTTTTTGATTGGATTGGTCTTGAATGTGTGTTAAGTGTTGATCATGTCTGAAGTAGGGTGAAATGCCTCTAGAGTATGTGTATGTTTGTTGTATCTTGTTTCTTGTTGTTTTGGGGATGTTTGGGAACACTTGGAGATGCTTAAAACTGTTTTTAGGGACTTACAGGCTGCAGGCATTTCGGAACGGGTGTGGTTCCAGGGATGCCCGTATCGGAACACGTTTCGGTACGGTTTGACACTGTGATCCCTTGTTCTGATACACGTACCGAAATGGTTTTGCTTCTGTGAAGGCCTGTTCCGGAACGTGTTTCAGAACGCTTTGACGAAATGGACCCCTATACCGAAACGAGGTGGGCCGTATCGGTACGGCTGATCTGGATTTTAAAACTGGGGCCCGTGTATCGAAACGGGCAAGCCTGTTTCGAAATATGGGCCTGGAAATTGGGCTTTTGGCATCTTTAAAGGTTCTCAAGTGTTGGGCTTGGGTTATGTTTGTTGCAAGCTTTCCTGTGAGCCTTGTCTGTATCGTTTGTGTTTGGTTTGGACGCGAATGCATCAATCGGACTAATATGTCACTTGGTAAATTTATATTACCTCACGTTATGCTTGTATCTTTTCGAATTGCTTTCCGATGTCGTTTTCACACATAGGACTAAATGAAATGTTTAGACAAGATAATCAATGAAAAAAAATAGGGTTGCTAATCGAAGTAGAGCCTTAACGGGTTTCGCTTCGGTTTTCCCCGTGTAACCTACTCGGACCGGTCAGTCGTCCAGACCGGGACGAGCCTTAACGGGTTTTGCTTCGGTTTTCCCCGTGTAACCTACTCGGACCGGTCAGTCGTCCAGACCGGGACGAGGGGGTTACAGTACTATTTCTTCAAGAAACTAAACTAAGAACTGCAGATGTTAGTATAGTACCGGTCTTGTGTGGTCGACAGAAAAAATTCGAAGCTGCCATCAGTCCTTCAATTGGGTCTTCAGGAGGGCTAATAACTTTATGGGAAGGGGATTTTTTAATGTCGATTCTGTAATCCTTATATCGAATTTCATTTGTGTCTGTGGTAAATTGGTGGAGTCGAAAATCAGGTGCCTATTAATAAACATATATGCACCTAATGACACCGACAAACGAGAAGAGGTTTTTGAGGAGATTCGGGGAGTAGCTGTCTCTTTTAAAATTCCAATTCTCATGGGAGGAGATTTTAATATTTTCAGAACTACCGATGAAAGAAAAGGGATGGGTTACAACATAGCAGCTATGGGAAGGTTTTCATAATTCATTAATGATTTGGGATTACTGGAGCCAATCACGAGGGGAGGAACTTTCACCTGGTCTAGTCTGAGAGAGACTCCAACTTTTAGCAGATTGGATCGGTTCCTCGTGTCACCTGAGTTAGTCGCTCTTTGGCCTTGTCTATTCCAATTAATCTTGCCAAGAGGTCTCTCGGATCACAATTCAGTAATACTTGGGCAGGAAAAAATTGACTGGGGACCGAAACCTTTTAAATGGTTCGATCACTGGTTTGAAGAGAAGGAGCTAATGGCCAAGATACACACAATTTGTGAATCAGGTAAAGGTTCAGGAATTACTAAGATTCTAAAGGTAGTGAAGACTTGTACTAAGGAATGGGTGAAGGACAATCTAAAAACTGATTTGGAGTCCGCTGCAGCCTTAAACTCTATGTGCCATGGTATTGAAAGTGAAATAGGAAAAGGAAATGATAATCCCCAACTTCCTATCAAACTCAAATTGCTTAGACATCAACTTTGGATTCGAGAAAGAAGGGAGGAGCGTGAATGGATCCAAAAATCTAGGGTTCAGTGGTTTAAATCTAGGGATATAAATTCAATTTTTTTTCACCTTATGGCTTCTTCAAGAGAGTCAAAGAACTACATAAGTCACTTTGTGTATAGAGGGAAGGTTCATAATGATCCAGCTTCGGCCTAAGAGTTGATTCGACAGCACTTCAAATCAGTTTATAACCAGTCTAATATTGTACCTGTTAAAAAGCTTGACTGCAATCTAAAGAAGTTGAGTGCCGAGTCAGCAAGTTCACTAAAAGTTCCCTTTTCGTTGGAAGAAATCCATCGAGCTTTAATGATGATGGAGAACTCGAAGGCCCCAGGACCAGACGATTTTAACAGTGATTTTATCAAAAGATTTTGGCCTAGCATTAAGGAGGAGATCCTGGCTTTCTTCAACACTTTTTATTATGGTAACATCTCCGACAATTCTTTCAACAATTCTTTTATTGTTTTGATACCCAAGATTAAGTCTCCTTCAACAATAGATGACTATCGGCCAATTAGTTTGATGGGGTGTATTTATAAATTACTTGCAAAAGTTTTGGCCTGCCGTCTAAGTTATGTACTGGATGAAATCATTGGAGACCATCAATTCGCCTTCTGCAAAGGGAAACAAATAATGGACTATTCCCTAATTTCTAATGAGATTATTGATTTTACCAGAAGGAAAGGTTTGGAGGGAGTTATATTCAAGGCAGATTTTCAGAAAGCTTATGATTCTGTAGATTGGGATTTTTTACTTCTCATCATGGAGAGTATGGGTTTAGAAAAACTATGGTGCAGGTGGATCAAATCATGTTTGTCCTCAGCGTTAATCTCTATTTTGGTCAATGGATCTCCCACTAAACCTTTCTCCATCAGTCGCGGCCTCCGTCAGGGTTGTCCATTTTCACCTTTTCTCTTCAACATCGTAGCGGAATCACTAAGTTCATTAATCAACAAGGCTGAGAAGTTGGGTTATTTCTCGGGTCTCTATTATAGCAGCAACTCAGAAACTATTACTCATCTGCAATTTACGGATGACTTAATTGTTTTTTCTGGAGCAAATGAGAGTAGTATACGCAACCTGGTCCGCCTTCTAAGAGGGTTCAAATTAGCGTCGGGAATGAAACTGAATCTCAAGAAAACAAAAATTCCGGGCATCAATCTTGAGGAGAGATATGTAAGTGATTTGGCGAAAGTGGTAAAATGCCAAAGTGAAAAGCTACCTTGTTCCTATTTAGGACTACTGTTGGGACACCATAAAAATGACAAACAAATTTGGTGGCCTATAGTGGAGAGAGTGAGAATTAAACTACCTGGGTGGAAGTCTAAATCATTGTCTTTTGCCGGAAGAATCACTCTAGTTAAAGCGGTAATATACAATCTCCCGATCTATTTTATTTCAATCTTTTCGATGCCGAAAGGTATAAGCAATGCACTGTCCAGATTAATTGCCCAATTCATTTGGGGAACTACTGATAAACGTGTGATACATTGGGTCAAATGGGAGGTGTTGTGCCTTCCTAAATCAAATGGTGGGCTGGGAATTGTCGATTTCAGCAGCAAAAATCGAGCCCTACTGTTGAAATGGATTTGGAGATTTGGGGTAGAAGTAGACAGTTTGTGGAGGAAAATTATTATCTCAAGGTATGAAGCGAATCTCGAAAGTATTTTCCCTTCTAATCGTAAAACTCATGATATGTCATGGATTTGGAAAAACATCATTTCTACTTTAAACAACAGTAAGGATATCTTTATGTCCAAGATTCATTTCTGTGTGGGATATGGAAAAAGAATTCAATTTTGAAATGACACATGGGTTGGTCTTTGTCCCTTTATGGTGGCGTTTCCTAGAGTGTTTGCTTTGGCGGGGAAAAAACGGTGTAATCGCAGACTTTGGGTATTGGGACGATAATGTATGGAAGTGGAGAATTACTTTGCAAAAAGATTTGTTTGATTGAGAGAATGATACTTGGTTAAACTTCAAGCAATTTTTGGAGACAGTAAGACCCATTCCTAACGTGCTAGGCAGTATTAGGTGGACTGCCAACTCAGGTGGAAGCTTTAATGTGAAATCAGCCTTAAACTTGATTTGTCCAAGCCTGTCAGAACCTGAAGAGATCTTGAAGCTAGTTTGGTCGGGGCTTGCACCCCCTAAGGTGGAAGCTTTTACTTGGAAAGCTATTCTCGGAAGACTACCAACCAAAGATGAATTACTTAAAAGAGACTGCAGTTCGATTGCTTCTAGTTCGTGTCCCTTTTGCAATATTACTCCTGAATCAGTCAACCATATTCTAATTCTCTGTCCAAGGATTTGGTCAGTCTGGAAGAAGTGGTGTCAAGTGTGGAAACTCAATTTGGTCTTCCCCAATAATCTAAAAGCACTCTTATACTCATGGTCTTCATATCAGCCGCATCAACTTCATTCAAAGGTATGGCATCTTAGTTTCTATTGTTTTCTGTGGTCTTTCTGGCTAAGTAGAAATGATGTAGTGTTTCATGGAAAACCTGTTAATTGGGAACTTTTATATGATCTTTGTATTCTGCGTCTGAGCTTTTGGTGCTTGGCCATATGGCCTGAGACTCGTATTTCGGCAAATGATATGCTGCTCTCGTCGAATAAGTTCAGCATCTTCGGAAGAAATACTTGTGTGAGTCGTAGCTCTTGGATTCCTCCACCTCCAAACGTCTTGGTTTTCAGTACAGATGGAGCTGTTATTAACAGCTATGGTCAGGCAGGTATAGGGGGAGTTCTGCGAAATAACAAAGCCACCTGCCTTATTACCTTTTCTAAAAACATTGGCATCACAGACGCTACCACTGCGGAGATTCTTGCTGTTAGGGAGGCTTGTAAGTTATTCAAAAGTTCAAAATGGGTAAACAAAGGCAGATTACAGATAGAGTGCGACAGCGCGCTAGTGGTTCAGTGGATGTCTGATCCTATAAGATACCCTCAAAATTTCAAGGATTTAATCTTACAATGCAGAATAGAGTGTGAACATATTCTCTGGAAAATCAACCATATAGACAGAGAAAATAACAGCATGGCAGATTCTTTAGCCAAGAAGGGTATCAACAGAACCAGAGATCTCATCCTCTACAATGACACCTAAATAGATGTGCGGTTTTGGTCTCACGGTGTATTGTGTTGTTGGATCTGTGTCGGTTTTTTACTGGCTTGATGTAGTTTTTTATCTCCTTTTCAGTGTGAAAGGTGAACATGTGGGTTTGTTGTAGATTACCACAATCGTTGCACTCTTTTTCCCATCTAGGTCTAGGGGTTTTTTAACGAGGTACGGTTGTGGTATTTTCTCTCTTTTGGAAATAAATTACTGTTCAAAAAAATTGTCTCAAATTGGTTCATGCATTTGAAAAAAAAAACTCAAATTGATATTTGTGTTGACTTGACATCTCAACAACCAATCAGGTTGCTGAAGCGAAATTAACCAATCAAAATGATACATGTTGTTGACTGTCACATGTCACATCCTAACGGATTGTTGAACCTAATAATTTTTTAATAGTTTAGATATCTGTAAAACCTATGTTTGATTTTGATATAATTAGATCTTTAAGGATCAATTTGTAAAACTTAAAATTGTTTTTATGAGTCCCTAAATAAGTTTCAAAACACCAACACTTTAAAACTGATTTATAAAACTCAAACTCAAAATATTTTCTAAGTGTTCCAAGGAAAAACCATTGAAAATCGTATAGGAGTATCGATACACTACCAAGCGTATCGATACCATTTTGCCAAACTTGGTTACTGTCGGAACACGTATCGATACGGCAAACCCTCGTATCGATACGCCCCTGTGTTAAAATTCAAAGAGTTTGAATAGCGTACTGATACGGCAAACCCTCGTATCGATACGGTCTTTATAGTTTTTAAAGATTAAGTCGGTTTAAAAAATATGACCGTTGGTGTCAGTTGGTTGGTAACCAAACTTTAAAAAGTCGTTGACCCGTATCGATACACATAACCACTGTACCGATACGGATATCGACAGTGAGCTAAGTTGAGAAAATAGTATCGATATGGCCTTTGCCGTTTCGATACCCCGTACCGATACGCTTACGCGTGTATCGATACACCCTATTTATTGCACACAACGACTCTTTCTTTTCTGAGACAGGTACCGATACACCTTCCCGCGTACCGATACTAGTAGCTGCAGAAGTGCATTTATGGTGGTAAGAGAGGGTTCCAACGGCTCCATTTATGTTCCCAACCACCCAAACGGCTAAAAATCAATGAGGAGGTATAAAAGACACATCTAAAAGCATCAGCAACACCCATTGATCTTCAAGAAAACACATATTCATCAAATCCAAGCAATTGTGCCAAAATTCCTATTTGTCTATAAATCCCAATTGTAATCTTCATTCATATTTTGTTCAATTGGGTTGAGTGCTTGTAATTGGGCTATCATTTGTATTGAGAGATACCTTATTAGCCAACAAATTTCTTTGTTCTCTTGTGTGAGGATTGGGTTGATTTTTAGGTAGAAAAATCAACCGAAATTGTAAAGGTTGCCTCCTTGTCCTAGAAAAGGGGAAGAGCAATTAGTGGAATTGTTGCAAATCCTTAGTGAAGCTAAGGTAGTGGATATAGAGTTCATTTGGAACTTGAACCACTCTAAATCCCTTGTCTATTATTTTCAATTTGCAATTTCCACCACAAAACCTTTAAATTTCCAATTCACCCCCCCTCTTGGTCAATATCGATCTTGCGATCCACTCAACAATTGGTATCAGAGCGTACCTCTTTGAGGATTAACAACCACAAGAGGAGTTCCTTGGAAGAGTGTGATCATCAAAATATCGAGAGATGGCTTCAACCTCCGGTTCGGGCATGTACGAGTCACAATCCACTACAAAGCCTCCTTTCTTCAACGGTGACAACTATTCTTTTTGGAAGAATAGAATGCGCCTATTCATCAAGTTAAATGACTATCTTATGTGGGATGTCATTGAAGATGGGCCATACATTCCATTGAAGTAAGATGGTGAAGGCAAGATGGTTTTGAAAAAGAAAGTGGAGATGAGTGAAGAGGAGAGGAAAAAGATTCAAGTCAATGATAAAGCTCTCCACATGCTATTTTGTTCTTTCGGTCCGGACATCTATTCAAAGGTCTCATCAATTGAAAGTGCCAAAGAAGTATGGGACACTCTAGAGACTACATATGAAGGCACCAACGACGTTAAAGAAACTAAGATTGGAATTCTCAATCTTAGTTATGAAAACTTCAAGATGGAGCCCGATGAGACGGTGTCAAAGATGTTCGATCGTTTCTCCACGATTGTCAATGGGCTAAAGGGCTTTGGAGAGATCATACCGGAAGACAAGCTTGTCCGGAAGCTACTCTATTCACTTCTCGAGTCTTGGGATGGGAAGAGAACCGCTATCATCGAAGCAAAGAACTTGAAAACCTTGAAGCTTGATGAGCTTGTGGGTTCTCTCCTTACTCATGAGATCATGAAGCAAGGAAGGGAAGATGAGAAGAAGAAAGAAGAGAAAAGGGTAGAGAAGCTTGAGGTTGAGAAGAAGAAGAAGATGGGAATAGCTCTCAAGGCTAAAGCTTCACAACGTGATGAGAGCTCATCTAGTGAGGAGGATGAACTTGAAGAATTGGCTATGATAGCCAAACGATTCTCACGTTTCATGAGGTCTAACCGTGGAAGAAAAATCCAAAGGAAGATGGACTTCAAAAGCAAGAACAAAGAAGAAGGAAGGGATCCTATCACTTGCTTTGAGTGCAAACAACCCGGCCACATACGTTCGGAGTGCCCTCAACTCAAGAAGAAGGGCTTTGAGAAGAAGAAGAAGCTCAAAGCCAAGCTTGCTACTTGGAATGATGAGGAGTCATCGGAGGATGACGAACAAGAAGTGGCTAACCTTTGCCTCATGGCACTTGAGGAAGATTCCTCCATGGTAACCTCTAACTCATCTACTTTAGATTTTTCATATGAAGAATTAAATGGTGCATATGATGAGTTACAAGAGGTCTATGATGAATTAGTTGAGAAGTTTAAAGACTCGGTCATTAAAAACAAGAAAATTATCTTAGAACTAAATGAGAAAAATGACTCACTCACTCAAGCTAATTCAAAATTTGAGAAAAAGATATTAAGATTAAAAGATGAACTAAAATTCTTTCAAGATGAGAATGTTGATCTTAATAATCTTTTATCTCAATGTAATAGTGAACACCAAAAGGTGTTGGGTGAGCTAAATGAGCTCAAAAAGTCTTTAAAAAATGTTGGTAGTGTCAAGCATGAAGTAGGTGAATCCTCTAGAACACACCAACCTAAGAAAAAGACTAACTACTACAAACAAGATAGCTACCCTAGACATAGTAAGGCTAAAAGAATTATAAGTGTATGGGTTCCTAAGGAACTTGTAAAATCAAATAATATTATTGCTATGTCATCTTGGATTCCTAAGAGAACCAAGGTTTTGGGAGCTAACACTCATGGACCCAAAATGATTTGGGTACCAAAAACCAAAGTTTACTATCTTTGTTTGTAGGGGGGCATTGCTACAAGGCCAAAGCACAAAGTCAAAACTCATGGTACCTTGATAGTGGATGCTCAAGGCACATGACCGGAGACAAGAGTCGATTCATGGATCTAAAGCCAAAAAGTGGAGGAGGAGTAACATTTGGTGACAACTCCAAAGGCCACATTAAAGGTATTGGCTCCATAGGTAATCACTCTACTATTCTCATTGAAAATGTATTATATGTCGATGGTCTTAAACACAATTTATTGAGCATAAGTCAATTGTGTGATAAATGATTTAATGTTTTATTTGATAAAAATGGATGCAAAATTATAGACATTAAATCTAATAATATTATGCTCATAGGTCATCGCATAGGAAACATATACATGGTGCATCTAGATGACATACATACATCTCATGCATGCTTAGTTGCTCAAAATGAAAATGATGCATGGTTGTGGCATAGGAAACTAGGACATGCTAGCATAAGTGTTTTGGAAAAACTAGTCTCTCTTAACCTAGTTAGAGGTTTACCCAAGATAAAATTTTCAAATGATAAAATTTGTGATGCATGCTCTAAGGGTAAACAACATAGGTCTTCCTTTAAATCCATTAATGATGTTTCTACTAGTAGATGCTTACAACTTATCCATATGGATTTATTTGGGCCAATTAGGACTATGAGCTTGGGTGGTAAATCTTATGCTTTTGTACTTGTTGATGATTTTTCTAGATTTACTTGGGTTCTCTTTTTAAGTACTAAAGATGAGGCTTTGGAAAAATTCATCACATTTTCAAAACTAACCCAAAATGATCTTGAACTTAGAATTTCACATATTAGAAGTGATCATGGAACCGAGTTTCAAAACTTAGGGTTTGAAGAGTTTTTAAATGAAAATGGTATTAGCCATAATTTTTCGGCTCCTCGAACTCCTCAACAAAATGGGGTAGTTGAGAGGAAAAATAGGACTTTGCAAGAAATGGCTAGAACTATGCTTTGTGAAAACAATTTACCTAAATATTTTTGGGCGGAAGCCACAAACACCGCTTGCTATATTGTAAATCGAGTAATGATTAGGCCAATTTTAAAGAAAACACCTTATGAGATTTTAAAATCTAAAAAGCCTAACATTAGCTATTTTCACCCTTTTGGTTGCAAGTGGTTTGTTTTAAATAATGGAAAAGACAACTTAGGTAAATTTGATGCAAAAAGTGATGAAGCCATTTTTATAGGTTACTCTTTAACCTCTAAAGCCTATCGAGTGTTTAACAAAAGAACTTTAGTAGTAGAAGAATCTATTCATGTTGTATTCGATGATAACCTCCTTCCTAGGAAGGATTCTTGTGATGATGATGATGTAGGAATCATAAATGCCTTTGATGGAGGTCAAACTTCAAAGAAGGATAAGATTCCAACAAAAGAAGAGGACACACAAGATCCACCTCTTGAAGCCTTGAAGGACTTGGCTATTGAGGAAAAGGAAGTGAGCTACCCAAGGGAGTTGAACTATGTCAAAGATGGTGAAATCTTGGGTGATCTATCCAAGGGGGTAACCACTCGTTCTTCTCTTAGATTAATGAACCATGTTGCATTTATCTCATGCATAGAGCCTAAAAATATAAAAGAAGCATTGAAAGATGATTTTTGGATTATGGCTATGCAAGAAGAGTTAAATCAATTTGAGAGAAGTAATGTTTGGACATTAGTTGATAGGCCTAGTAATCAATCTACAATAGGAACTAAATGGGTCTTTAGGAACAAGCTAGATGAGAGTGGTAACATTGTGAGAAATAAAGCTAGACTAGTAGCACAAGGTTACACTCAAGAAGAGGGAATAGATTTTGATGAAACTTATGCACCCGTAGCTAGAATGGAAGCCATTAGGATGTTGCTTGCATATGCATGTTATCATAATTTCAAGCTTTTTCAAATGGATGTTAAAAGCGCATTTTTAAATGGTTTTATAAATGAAGAAGTGTATGTGGAACAACCACTGGGTTTTGAAGACTCAAAATTTCCAAATCATGTTTTCAAACTTACCAAAGCTCTTTATGGTTTAAAACAAGCTCCTAGAGCTTGTAATGAAAGACTTTCAAATTTTTTGATTGAAAAAGGATTTGAAAAAGGTAAGGTGGACACTACACTTTTTATAAAAATGTATAAAAATGACATCTTAGTAGTTCAAATTTATGTTGATGATATTATTTTTGGTTCTACTAATGAATGTCATTGTCAAGAGTTTGCTAAGTTAATGCAAGGTGAATTTGAGATGAGCATGATGGGGGAGCTCTCATTCTTTTTGGGACTCCAAATCAAGCAAAAGAAGGATGGCACCTTCATCAACCAAGCAAAATACATAAAGGATATGCTCAAGAAGTTTGTCTTGGAGAATGCAAAGCCTCAAGCCACTCCTATGAGCTCATCTACAAAGCTTGACAAAGATGAAGGAGGTAAGTGTGTTGACTCTAAGCTTTATCGTTCAATGATTGGATCTTTGCTTTACCTTACCGCATGTAGACCGGATATTTTGTTTAGTGTTTGCTTGTGTGCTAGGTTTCAAGCTAGTCCTAGAGAGTCTCACCTTATAGCCGTTAAGAGAATCTTTAGGTATCTTAGAGACACTCCTTGTTTAGGCCTTTGGTACCCTAGAGACTCTACCTTCAACCTTCATGCTTATTCGGATGCGGATTATGGGGGTTGCAAAATCGATAGGAAAAGTACTTCGGGAACTTGTCAATTCCTAGGTAGTATGCTCATATCTTAGTTCTCTAAGAAACAAAATAGTGTAGCCTTATCTACCACCGAAGCCGAGTACATATCCTTAGGGAGTTGTTGTGCTCAAGTCCTTTGGATGGAGCAACAACTCTTAGATTATGGAATTAAAGTTGAAACCATACCCCTAAAATGTGACAACACTAGTGCAATATGTTTAACAAAAAATCCCATCCAACACTCTAGAACCAAACATATAGAAATAAGACATCATTTCATTAGAGATCATGTCCTTAAGGAAGATGTGGTTATAGAGTATGTAGACACCTTGAATCAATTAGCGGACATATTTACAAAACCCTTAGACAAAGAGCGTTTTTGGTCCCTTAGGAGAGAGTTAGGTCTAGCTAGCCTATCTTGACCTTTTAGGACCTCTTTTGTGCTTAAAAATGCTTGATTTTGTGTAATTGCCATGTTTATGTGTTTAGACTCCTAATTTTATCCATGCCTATAGTTAGGGGGAGTATGCTTCTGTTAAAATATGCTTAGAACCTCTCATTCATCATTTGCATACTTTTAGGAGATGTTAAGTTCGAGCTTTTGGTTGTTCTTAAGACCAAATATGCATTTCTGGGCATACGGTATCGATACGGCGCTACGCGTATCGATACGTGTTCTTCTTTCAGTTTCCCAGAATTTTCCTCGCTTTACGGGTATCGATACGATTAATCTCATATCGATACGGGTCGTTTCGATACGGACCCCTCTGTTTCGATACGACTTTTCCAACGGGCATTTTTGCGAAAAGACAACTCTATCCCCGTATCGATACACCTTCAGGCGTATCGATACTCGACTGCGCTGATGGCATTAAATTAGCTTTTAATGAGTCCAACTTTTACCCAAATTCAAACTTTTCAAAACCTAATTAACCCTAGCCGTTTTTGCCTATAAAAAGGCCCTTCCTCCCTCATATTTTTCACATCTCAACTCAATTCTAAAAGAGTTTTTGAATCAAGCAAGGCTTTGTGCTTTCTCTCTAGTCTTTCTTCAATCTTCCAAGTTTCTATCAAGGTAATCTTTCCTTTTCCTTTTCAATTTTTTTTTCTGTTTTTTTTTGTTTCATCTTTTATCAAAACCTTTGTTTTTCTTCAAATTTTTTTAAAATCTCTTTTAAACTTTTTTTCCTTGATTTTTACCCAAAATTGAAGAAATCCTCTTTGCTTAATTTCTCTTTTAGATCATGGCACCAAAAGAACCATCGAGGAAGCGATCAAGGGTTAATCAAGCCGGCGAATATTCCACCCTTGGAGCGATTGCTCGTCCAAACTACTCATTCATCTATGAGCAATGCTTTGAAGGCAATTCGGGTCTAACTCACTTTCGTCAATATGAGAATTATAATATCCGTGTCGAAAGGGTAATATCCGTCCCTTTTCTCAATTCAGAGCGTTTCAAGTTTGAATACCTTCCCTTGTTTCATCGTTGGAACTTCATGGAGTTTATCTCTATTCCCGGTATTTTCTATCGCCTCTTGGTTTTGATTTTCTATGCTAATGCAAGATGTATTAGTCGTAATGGGGAAGTTGTTGCAATTAGCTCTTATCTTATGGGAAAGAAAATCATCATTGATGTCAAGTCTATTTGTGAGGTTTTTAAGTTGGATGATGAAGGCATTGATGATGAGCATGCTTTGGGGCATGTTCTTAGTGGATCCGTCACCGCCCTAAATGCTCAAGACCGGATCTTACATTTGATGGTGTCGTGGTGGTTTCGTCCCTCCGGAGGAAAATATTCCACCATCCGTCAAGTGGATGATTTTTGGATTCGGTGCTTCCGTGAGGCCAAGCGACCAAATCTAGCTCGACTTATGTTCCAGGAGATCGTCTACCTCGTGCAAAACCGTCACTCTCCTCACGTCACCTCCTTTACATATGGTACGGCTTTGAGTTATTTCTTTATTAAAAAGGATATTGATTGCTCCTATGACTATCCAACTCCCCTCACTAATCCCATTGATGAGCGATCTCTTGCTCGGGCAAAATTTCATTATCTTAATGGTGAATGGATACGTCTTGCCGAGTTACCACCGGAAGCCGCCGCCATGTTTGAAGAGGCTCAAGCTCCTCAAGTCCCACAACCCAATATGGATGCTCTCATGACCTATCTCAATGAGCAATTTACCGGGTTGCGCACGGACATGAATACTCGTCTTACTTCCATGGAAACTACCTTTGATACAAGGTTGACGGGTATGGAGAATCGCCTCACCTCCCTTGAAAGCGGGCACAAGTCTTTGAATATTTCCATTGCCGCTTTCCATGATGAATGGCGCAATAGCATGAGGGATAATGAGCCAATGGGAGTTGATGATGAAGATGATGAAGATGACGAAGACAATGCCTAGACGTTTCTTCTTGCATATCATTCATATCATTTAGGATTTTCTATTTTATGCACCTATGCTTTATGTTCTTAGGATTAAGTTTGCTTTAGGATTAAAACCTATGCTTTGATTTCTTTTTGCTTTTGTTTGGATTTCAAGTTTGATGCTATGATGAATAAAATTATGTTGCCTATAATTATTATACCTTGATTTCTTTATGCACTTAATTGTCTCAATGGATTTTTGATCTAACAAAAAGGGGGAGAAGAAAACTAGCTCACACTTCAAATATTTTGATTTTAACTCAAGGTTACCAAGTTTATATTAAGGGGGAGTTAACTTTGTAAAGGTTTTTCAAAAATGTCAAAAATTTTAAGTTTTGGTTTTGTTATATCAAAAAGGGGGAGATTGTAAAACCTATGTTTGATTTTGATATAATTAGATCTTTAAGGATCAATTTGTAAAACTTAAAATTGTTTTTATGAGTCCCTAAATAAGTTTCAAAACACCAACACTTTAAAACTGATTTATAAAACTCAAACTCAAAATATTTTCTAAGTGTTCCCAGGCAAAACCATTGAAAATCGTACAGGAGTATCGATACACTACCAAGCGTATCGATACCATTTTGCCAAACTTGGTTACTGTCGGAACACGTATCGATACGGCAAACCCTCGTATCGATACGCCCCTGTGTTAAAATTCAAAGAGTTTGAATAGCGTACCGATACGGCAAACCCTCGTATCGATACTGTCTTTATAGTTTTTAAAGATTAAGTCGGTTTAAAAAATATGACCGTTGGTGTCAGTTGGTTGGTAACCAAACTTTAAAAAGTCGTTGACCCGTATCGATACACATAACCACCGTACCGATACGGATATCGACAGTGAGCTAAGTTGAGAAAATAGTATCGATACGGCCTTTGCCGTTTCGATACCCCGTACCGATACGCTTACGCGTGTATCGATACGCCCTATTTATTGCACACAACGACTCTTTCTTTTCTGAGACAGTTACCGATACACCTTCTCGCGTACCGATACTGGTAGCTACAGAAGTGCATTTATGGTGGTAAGAGAGGGTTCCAACGGCTCCATTTATGTTCCCAACCACCCAAACGGCTAGAAATCAATGAGGAGGTATAAAAGACACATCTAAAAGCATCAGCAACACCCATTGATCTTCAAGAAAACAGCTATTAATCAAATCCAAGCAATTGTGCCAAAATTTCTATTTGTCTAGAAATCTCAATTGTAATCTTCATTCATATTTTGTTCAATTGGGTTGAGTGCTTGTAATTGGGCTATCATTTGTATTGAGAGATACCTTATTAGCCAACAAATTTCTTTGTTCTCTTGTGTGAGGATTGGGTTGATTTTTGGGTAGAAAAATCAACCGAAATTGTAAAGGTTGCCTCCTTGTCCTAGAAAAGGGGAAGAGCAATTAGTGGAATTGTTGCAAATCCTTAGTGAAGCTAAGGTAGTGGATGTAGAGTTCATTTGGAACTTGAACCACTCTAAATCCCTTGTCTATTATTTTCAATTTGCAATTTCCACCACAAAACCTTTAAATTTCCAATTCACCCCCCTCTTGGTCAATATTGATCTTGCGATCCACTCAACAATATTGATTTGAGAATTCTTTATAAAATCAAATACTAAAATTGAGATGAAAAATCATGTACTAATTTAAGATAAATTAGCAAGTCCAAGTACTAATTTGCACAATAAACCTTACCAACTCATGCTTCTTTGGGTAAATTACACCGCATGTTACTTAGTTATAGCGTTAGTAACAAACATATCACTCTTCTTCTAAAAGTAACAATTCAATCATTCAATTATATGTTTAGGAACAAACAAATCATTTTTCTTCTAAAAGTAACAATTCAATCACTAAATTATAAGTTTAGGAACAAATGGTCCCTAAAACTTAAGCAATATATTAATTTGGTCCTAATTCGACATAATTTAATAAACTTAACCCTTTACAATTAAAAGTTTCATTAGTGAAGTGGTTGTGTCTATCGAGCTGTCACATTTGTTGATTAGCATACTGATGGACAATAGCATGAAGTGTGTAAAATGGTTAGAGGGCGTGTCAAGATGGTGCAATGTTGAAATTTTTAAATATGAAGAATTAAGTTTATTGAATTATTTCAGATTATGACCAAATTAATAGAATACATATGTTTTGAAGACTAAATATTTTATATAAAACATATTTATAAAAATTTAGGACGAAATAAAATTATAAATCAAGAGTGAAAATGCATAATAACAAAAAAGCCCTCAACGTTTACTTATTTTTTAATTGTGTCATTAACGTTGTCATACTACGTCAACAAAAATATTAACCATGAGTTGACCATCCAAAATATACTTGTTTTGTTTTTAAATAAAACTTGGCTTAAAATGTAAAAAAAAAAGGTGCAATTGAAAAAAAAAACAGCAACAAACATTAATATTTTTTTTTACTATCATGAATTTGTCCCTTGAACTTCGCCTTGAGTATCTAGTTGGTCCCTCTTTTTTTAAATCATGTAGCTTCTCAACTTGTCTTTAGGTACCTACTTAGTACTTCACAAGAAAGCTACACAAGGAGACTTGCAATATAAAAGTTTGTGTCTTCCTCTTCAATACATTAACTCAAATCATCGTATGTAGCTCTCCATTCTAACTAGAAAGAGTGAACCATCACTTAGTACCAATGATAATACGACATCAACAATACTAAAAAAGTCATCCGATTTATCTAAATAAATTATCCAAAAACCCATTTCCATAATTCTTTTATTAAAGGCAATATCCAGCTAATTTAGCCTATACATTCATTAGTTATTTTAGATTGTAATTCTAACATTAGTCTACAACATGGAGAATTCATACCCTTTGCAAAGGTTTTTCGTGTCACGATGGTGCAGTGTTGAAATATTTAAATATGAATAGTTAAAGTTTATTAAATTATTTTAAATTATGACCAAATTAATAAAATAAACAAATTTTGAGAGAGACATATTTATTATAAACTATATCTAGTGTAATTTACTCACCTTCTTTGGGATAAAATTCGTCTGCCCCTTTTCGGTGTCCCTACATATGCCCCAACACTAAAAAACACTACAAAATTAAAATCTAAGCCCTAACCCTAAATTCTAAATCCTAAACCTTATACCCTAAAAAATACACACTACCCTAAATTCTCTAAACCCTAACCATAACCCCTAACCTAAAACCATAAACCCTAAACCTAAAGTTAATTTTGAGCGTGGGGGCATATGTAGGGGCACCGAAAAGGGTACGAGAATTCCATCCCCTTCTTTGTACATAATAAGAATTCAAAATTAACTGCTCCGTGTAAAAGCTGGCATAGAAATGTTAATCCCCGAAAAGCAAAGCTGGAAAACACTTGCAGAAAGAAAGATTCATTAAATGAGTTGTAATAACTAATAAGTAAGCAAAAATATGGAATCCAACCCAAAAGTTCAAATAAATACAGCTTGTCCTCCAAAATTGATCAACTAAACCTTGGGTTGTTGCCTGTGGGAACTGGGAAGATCCTTACAAAAAGAAGGAAAGAAAGAGAGCAACAACCAGCCAGGAGAGAGCAATGCGATGAGAAGCACTCAGATCTGCAGAATCCGGCCCCACCCCCAGTGTCCCCGTCGACTCAGAAATGCTTGCATTGTTTACCGTCTTGCTGCATTCCACAATCGATTGAATCAGTAAGGTGTTGTTGTACTCATTCCAGATAAGAAATAATTATCAAAGGAAAAGCATTTACCTGGAAGGAAACTTGCAATTCCCATAGCCTGAAACAGTATATGACCAATAATGCATTAACAAATGAAAGAACCACGAAATCACTAAGTTTAATAATAATGAAACTCACTGGGGTTTAAAGAAATGAGGGCGGCATTGTTGGAGAAGGAGCAAGCGTCGTCGGTCATGCCGTGCTTCAAGTAGTAATCATTGAAGGCGTAAGACGCCGTCCTCTGGATATCAGTTGGGTCATAACAGGGTCCGCCTTGCTGGATCGGGCTGCAGTCCGCTCCGCCTTGACCGCACGCCCAGTCCAGCGCTGCCTGCAGCGCCGCGTCCTCCGCGTTGTTCTTTGCCACGCACCAGAGCTCCGTCACCACCTTTCCGCCGCCTCGCTGGGCCGTCGACCGCGGCAGCGACTCGGAAACGAGACAAATAATTAGAGTAAGGAAGAGATTTGGGGACATGTTAAGGTGTCAGTTGATGCTCTAGAATGGAGGGTCGTATTGGATTGGGTTTGTAGTGATAATATTAAGTATTGGGAACGGCAAATTTTGGAGATAGATGGAAAAGTGACCGTTGGGACAATTAGAAGCTTGTTCTAATATAGTTGAGAGATATAATGGGAAAGGAAAAGAGGGAAGAGGGATCTGGAGATATAAAAGAGTAAAGTTTTGAGTCAGACCCAGCTCGGGAACCGTTCAGCGAGTTGTGGTTTGTCACTGTTCTAACACGCACGAACTAACTTGCATGTTGTTAAAGGAACGATTGTTCTTTCTAGAGGTCACGAGTTCGAGCACTAACAACTGCAGCAGGATGATTGAGCATGCATTGTCAAATGGTTGAGAGTATATTCAGAAAAAATACTACTTGTAATCATTTTAGCTTTAAAAAAAAAACAATCAATAATATACTATGGCTAGTGAGTTTTGTTTCCATGCATACACAATTACGAGAACAAAAATCATTTGTCCTCTAATTATGCCCCTTTTATATCTCGCTTTAAAAAATATTTAAAAATTATATTTTAAATTTTAATCTTAATTTTTACGTCTTAAATCCTAAGCCCCACGCCCTAAAAGATGTGTTATACTTTTAATTCCTTAAACCTTAACCACAACCCTTAACCTTAAATTCTAAATTTATTCTTTTAAAGTGAAGCACCAAAGGAGGGATAGTTTAGGGCATATGATTTTTATTCCAATTACACATACAATTTAGGATGTTTGGTTTAGATAGGATTAACTTTTTAGTGTAAAATACACAATTGGTTACTAAATTATCTCTAAAAATACAAAATGATCACTAAACTTTCAAAAATTACATAATGACTATTAAACTTTAGTTTTTGTTATAAAATGGTCACTCAGCCATTAACTATCGTTAAGTGGGTGACGTCGCAGTTACGAAAATTTGTACAATAATAGATTTATCCACTCCATATTTACACATTCAATCAATTTAGACATCAATAATGAGGGTTAAATTAGGACTAAATTGATTGAATGTGTAAATATGGAGAATTATATGTGTTACTATTCAAATTTTTGTAACAGTCACATCTCTCACTTAACTGTTGCAGTGACCATTTTGTAACAAAAACTAAAGTTTAATGACCATTATGTAATTTTTGAAAGTTTGGTGACCATTTTGTATTTTTAAGGATAGTTTAGTAACCATTTGTGTACTTTACCTATTTTTTAATATATTGGTGCTATTACATATTAGTACTAGTATCCGTTTATATTTTTTAGGGTAAACTATCTGTTTGACCACCAAACTATTGTGAAAGTTTTAAAATGACCACCATAGAAAAAAACGCGCCATTTCACTACCCAAACTATTAAAATGGGATCATTTTGACCACCAGCCGTTAATGGGCTAACGGAAGGTGACGTGGCAGTTAAAAAATTAAAGGTATAATCACACATTTGGTCCTTATTATTTACACATTCTTTCAATTTAGTCCCTCTGAAGAAAAATCACCCAAATCCTACGTAAAAAGACTCTCCCATTCATCTTCTTCCCCGCAACACCCAAAGCTTCATTTCTTCCCCGTCCGGCTCCCCACAACACCCAAATCCTACAATTTCCTCCTACAATTTATCGTAGTATATACCTGGATCAATACGTGTCCTCTGAGTTCTCACCACCATTTAACAGTCTTTGCCAACAGAAAAGGTAAAAGTTTGAATCTTGTACCATTCAATTGGAGCTTCTTTCATACTGAGTGAATATCATATATTGCTTCGTTGTGGTTAGTATGATAACGGGTTCTGTCGTGCAGATTATATAGAGCTTACCAAAGACTGTATTCTTCCATGCACGATAAAGGAATTGGATCGCATAAAACCCAGTTTAAAAGAGATGAAAACTATGGTAATTCTCTCTTCCTCTCTCCAACATTAACTATAACTATTTAATTATTTAGTGAAAAGTTAACATTTTTACATTTTTGTTTTCATTTTGCTGTCTGAATGTCTTTTCTGCAATTGATACTTTTGCTTTCTTAATATTCTCTGTTAGTGGACAACAGTTGCTTATGAGTCATGATTAAAAGGTTTTTGTTTTATAGCCTTCATAGAATTAACATGTTTTCTTTTTTCTGTCAGTTTTACTCTGCTGGGTCACACAAGATTTTGAATTCTATGCAGCATTTGATCCACTTGCAGACAAGGTTTGTTTCAGCATATATATCTTAATCATTTTTGTGTCCAAAGTTCAAATCTTGTCTTAAATACACACTGAATACTTTTCTGTAAAGAAACTTTAAAGTTTCATTTATGTTATGTGCAGGCTCTAGCCATAAAGACTTGCAACCGGGTTTATCAATGGGTAAAAGATGTGGAAAATGAGATTTTTTTGCAGGGAGCAAGCCCCTTTTCATGGTGACAAGTCAACCATGTAATACAAAATGTATTCTAGTTTTGGTTGTTTGCACACTCATAGCAACTTCTTCGGGACCGACACTTTTTTTCCCTTCTACATTCATGATACCTACTGTTAGCTATCGCCTACCAAATGTATGATTCACCTTTGAAGAGTTTTTTTGTTCATCGGTACCATAAACAAGTGAATTGCGTGATGGTGGTAGCTAACATTGCAGAGATTTACAACGCTTTAAAAGCAGGCGATTCCAAGCCTTAACTGAAGCTGTATATTGGGTGTTGTGGGGAGCCGGACGGGGAAGAAATGAAGCTTTGGGTGTTGTGGGGAAGAAGATGAATGGGAGAGTCTTTTTATGTAGGATTTGGGTGATTTTTATTCAGAAGGACTAAATTGAAAGAATGTGTAAATAATAAGGACCAAATGTGTGATTATACCTTTAATTTTTTAACTGCCACGTCACCTTCCGTTAGCCCATTAACGGCTGGTGGTCAAAATGATCCCATTTTAATAGTTTGGGTAGTGAAATGACGCGTTTTTTTCTATGGTGGTCATTTTAAAACTTTCACAATAGTTTGGTGGTCAAACAGATAGTTTACCCTATTTTTTAACCATTTGATAAGACACACATCTTGCACACATATATGCTTGAATCCGAATTTTCTAAGATAAACTTCATCTTCTTTTCCACTTGAGCTATTCATTGGGTTTCAAATGGGATTAATCTTATATATTACCCCCACATAAAATGTAGGGTCAATTATTGCAATAATTTTTTTACCTAATGTATTGATCACTGAGATATTAAATACCATTAATTTGATGACGTAAAACGTTAGAAATTATGTCGATATTTAATCGTAACTCATGATATTTGGATAAACTGCCAATTTGATCTTTAAATTTTAGATAAAATATTAATTTAACTTATAAATCCTATCGAAGTTCTCGTCTTCGGTCGTTGCTCACCACTAATCGTCGTAGGTTGTCGTCGGCACCGACTATTGGACCGTAAAATTTCCAGCTCACTATTTTTACTTACTGAACACAAATATAATGTTCGTTTCATTGAAAAATGCCCTAAATTCCACAAAATCGAATGTCTTGATTGATAAAAAGCAGAACAATTTTTAGAAAGCTCACCATGGATATGTTACATTTTTTATCGACTTTTATAATTTGCAGTATTTATTTTTAATATATATATTTTGTGTGTGATATTTTTAACCGCTGACATTTACTGATTTGTAATATACATAATGAAAAATATACAATTATTTAATATGATTCATTGAATTTTCAATAAATATTGTGAGCATGGATTATTAATTTGTAATTGATGTTTTTTAATTTTTTTATATGACAAAATGATAGCTAGATAACCCAAGTCATTTTCAAAATAAATATCAATGTAATGCGGCCGAAAAATTAAAAAAAAAAGTGTGTGCAATTTTAGTTAGGCATAATGTAAATTTTTTTTAAAACGTTAGACTAAATATTTATTTTGGCTTTTATTTTTGTTTTTGAAGCGATTTAACCCTTAAAGTTTTATTTTGGGTCAAAATGATTCATTTGCAGATGAAAATTGTTAGTCAACTAATGATAAACAAATTGAAATTACTTGGCAAAATGACACGTCAGAAGAAAAAATATTTTATATTTTATACAATTTTTTAAATTTATTTTTTGACCCATGTGCCACTCTATAAAGTCGGCATATTTATATATATGACACAACTATCGCAGTGTGCAATGTTATGTAGGTTTGTCACGTTATTTCAATTTATTTATTGTCAGATGACTAACAATTTTTATCCGTAGAGGGGTCATTTTGACCAAAAATAAAACGTTGAAAGTTAAATGACTTAAAAAAAAAGAATATGAACTAAAATAATTATTCAATTAGATGTTAGAGGTATTTTTTAGCATTATTTCTTTTTTTATTATTACGTAACCAATTAAAGGAAATCGAGAATTAATAATTGGTCATAGTGTCATTTTATATTTGTATAAGATTATTTTCTAATACATTAATACTAATTTTTTATTTAATTATTTATGAATTGAATTGAACACAATAACAATAAGATCTAATTTTTTAACAATGATATCTAAATTTTATTAAACATTATGAAAGATATAACAAATACAATGCATAAAAAAAGATAGAAAAGGAGACTAGTCTACTGATATGCAAATAAAAGCAAACACTTTCGAAGATATTAGCATAGCATCAAAACCCGAAATCTTTCATGAATCTCTTTGTCTCTAACCAAATGAGACACTTTACGGGATGACAAAAAGAGTGGTGAGCGAATCAAACTATTAGGCAGATTTCTTCGTTACACATTTCTAATAAGATCAGCTAACAAACTATCAAACGAGTGGAGATCAGTCTTTTCTATGACCACTGACATAATAAAATAAAAAACTAGCCCCGTGAGGTCTCTATATGAGCACAAAAAACTGTAAGGTATGTTAAAATTGTGTTAAACGACAAATGAGACGAACCACAAACGACAAATTGTGTTAAACGACAAATGAGACGAACCACAAAGCTATGTTAAAACATGTCACAAAGGCAGAAGAAACACGTGCCACTAGAGCATAGATTCTTATTAAAACTTATAAATCGTAACTCTAAATCATAAAAACTAATCATAAACCTAAAATTTTAACCTTTAACTATAAAATTATGACCCTAAACTCTAAAAATATAGTATTCGTAGAAAATTAAGTCTAGTTTGTTTAACGCATGCTAAAAAATAGTTAGGGTAAACTATCTGTTTGACCACCAATCTATTGGGAAAGTTTTAAAATGACCATCTTAAAAAAAACGCGTCATTTGACTACCCAAACTATTAAAATGGGATCAAATTGGCCACCAGCCGTTAATGGGCTAACGGAAGGTGACGTGGCAGTTAAAAAATTAAAGGTATAATCACACATTTGGTCCTTACTATTTACACATTTTTTCAATTTAGTCCTAATTTTAAACTAATAAAATAAATTAATTAGGTGGTGACACGTGTCAACACCTTATTGGAGGGGGAATCGAACCTGGGTGGTGTAGGTGCAAAAACAATGGCTAAGCCACTGCACCAAGCACAATTTTGTGCTTTAAAACACCAAATTCAATATATTGAATGATTAGCTAAATTTAATGGATGATTAGCTGTTCATTTCTCAATTTGTTGCTGAGATATTTTGGGGTTGTGTAGGGCAACCAAGAAGGCATTTGCTCACTACTGGATGGAGTGCTTTTGTAAACAAGAAGAAGCTCGTCGCAGGAGATGCTGTGCTTTTTCTTAGGTTCGAAATTTGCCCTTTCGTGAAGGCCTAATTAATATCTTATTGGAATCTTATCTAGTGTTGCTGGCAGGGGTGAAGATGGGGAACTGAGGCTGGGAATCCGAAGAGTTGCCCAAATTAAAAATGGAACTTCCTATCCGTCTTCGTGTAGCAAGCAGCTGAACCATGGCACTTTTGCAGATGTGGTCTGTGCTGTATCTATGAAAAGTGTTTTCAGCATTTACTACAATCCAAGGTATGTTACTGTCTACACCATTCAGATATGTGACAAGCAATATTCTGAGGGCACAATTCGAAGTGAGTGAATTTCGAGATTTATATTGAAATGATGGCCTTTGGGACTAGAATTTAAAACTATTTTGTTGATGTGTAGCAGGGCTAGTTCATCGGCATTCATAGTACCAGTCCATAAATTCTGGAAGAGTCTCGACCACTCTTTTTCTGTTGGAATGAGATTCAAAATGCGGTTCGAGACTGAAGATGCAGCAGAACGAAGGTGTGACCTGATTGAACCTCCGACTCTCAAGTTGAAATTATATTGTTTTTAGCCTGAAGACGGTAGACTGATACCACAGTTCGATCAGGGCCTTAATTGATTTGTTTCATTTTTTTTTGTAGATACACAGGACTCGTAACCGGAATTAGTGATTTGGACCATGTTAGATGGCCTGGTTCGAAATGGAGATGCTTGTTGGTATGTTTGCATACTTTCTTATTTATGAGAACTCAGGGAAGGACCAATCTTTTAAACACTGATTGGAAAAGGATATATATTGAATTTGGTGTTTTGAAGCATAAAATTGTGCTTGGTGCAGTGACTTAGCTAGTCATTGCTTTTGCACCTACACCACCCAGGTTCGATTCCCTGGATGGCATTTGTGCTTTAACTTTGTTTTTCTCTTCTAAACAGGTGGTGACACGTGTCACCACCTGATTGGAGGAGGAAAATAATTTATTAATCAAATATAAATAATTAAATTCCTCCAATAAGGTGTTGACACGTGTCACCACCTAATTAATTTATTTTATTAGTTTAAAATTAGGACTAAATTGAAAAAATATGTAAATAGTAAGGACCAAATGTGTGATTATACCTTTAATTTTTTAACTGGTGGCCAATTTGATCCTATTTTAATAGTTTGGGTAGTCAAATGACGCGTTTTTTTTAAGGTGGTCATTTTAAAACTTTCCCAATAGATTGGTGGTCAAACAGATAGTTTACCCAAATAGTTAAGGTGGAGCTGTCAAAGCTTTAGTGACGGAAATGTAAATTGTCCTCATTCCCATTTTGAATTTGATTAAACAATAACTTCCATGGCCGCCCCCAGTGATTGTCCAGATGAACCACAGCCAGACCCCAATGAAAACCCTAACCCTAAACCTATCCAACCACAGGAATCGCCTAAAGCCTTAGGCCCGGAAGCCCTTCAACCCCAAGACAAACCCGATGATCAAGAAGATCTAATCGAAGAAGAAGCTAATGTAGACGACCCAGATTTGTCCGTTCCTTCATCTCCACCCAACACTGACCTCCATGTCACCACCCCCAATGGTTTTCGCCGTGGTGGGCGTCCTAAACGGAAGAAGGCAACGAAACGACGCGCTCCGGGAAAAAATGCCCAGAAGAAGCTGGAGAAACTGAGTGAAGTCCTAAAGCCCATTCCTTTCGTTCCCAACAAAACCCTAGACTTTTCGTCGCACGAACAGCTACTGAAGCGACTCGGTTTGTGGGATTTTGTTCATTTGGAATTCGACAGAGATCTTCGGCTCGATCTGATCGCTCAGTTAATCGCTACGTACAACTCGCAAACTCGTGCTAGCTACGTCAATGGGTTGCGCATTAAGGTCAACCGGGCTGACTTATCCCATGCTTTGAAGTTGTCTAAGAAGAAGAGCAAGGGTAAGGATATCATCGTTGATATTGAAGTGTCAAAGGAATCGGTAGGCTTTCTTGAGGAATTTGTGTCAAATTGGATGCTTTTGCACGAGGATACGTGGATGATGCCAGTAGAAGTGTTGAACTGGACCAAAACGATAAAAGAAGGCCATTTTGAGAAGGTAGATTGGGCTGGTTTGATTTGGTTTATGGTGGAGAAAGAGCTTACGGCTACCCCTAATTTAAAGAATTGTTACTATGCCTCGCATATGCAGCGCTTGATAAAATTCCAGAGAGAAGAGCTGCTGTTGGAGAAACCAGAAAAGGAGGTTTATGACGTCAAGGAGGAAGAAGAAGAGCACAATGTTCTTGGGGATTTCGAGATGTCTGCTGATTTGGTTAATGAATCTCAAGAGGGGTCACAGCTGGAGGAGCATAATATTGAGTTGAGTCTTGGTGGACAAGATAGTTTGATGAATAAGGATGGTATCAGAAAGGAGGCTGTTGTTGGGGATGATGATGTTATGGATTGTGAGGGAAGTAAGAAGGATGAACCTCAACTGGTGCAGTGGCATTTGGATGGAGACAACCATATGGGTGTGGGCGGGGATAATTTGTTAAGACGGTGTGATCTTGGTGATGTTGATATGGTGGAAGAAAAGAAACAAGAAAAGGGAGAGGAAGTAGAGATGGGAGACGGAGAAGAGGGAGGAAACAGAGAGAAGCACAATGAACATGAAGAACAAGAGGAGCAACATGGAGAAGGCTTTCCTATTTCACCAAATGGTGACAATTTGGAGGGTGTGCATTCAACAAATCTTCTTGAAGGAATGGAAACTGCCGATCTCCCTTTTACAACTGGGTTGCACGTTCGCAATAACTCATCAGGAGAATTTCTTGTCTCTAGGGTTGATGCGCAGACAGTTCCTGCTGTCTCGTCATTTCTGTGTAATGGTAACAAGAGAGAGATTGACCATGAAAATGATTTGAATGTTAGCAATAAGAGGTTGAGCACTGATAGGCAATGGGATAAGTCATCTGAATTTGATATGTGCATGGGTCAAATGCAGCACCTGATGGAGAAAGCTAGAATGTTGTATGCCGAAAAAGAACAAGCTTGTGGAGATTCCAGTATGCACCAACAAGTGTTGCTCCATGAGCTGCAACGAAGGGATAGCCTAATCGAGCATTTGCAGAAGGCGAAGTTTGAAGAGCAGCAGAAGAGACAGATGGAGGTTTATAGGCTTGAGCGCGAGCTCTATTTGATGGAAAATATTTTAAATGGATACAGAAAGGCTTTGAAGGAAACAAACAGAGCTTTTGCTGAGTATAGAGCACGGTGTCCCCTGCCTGATGAACCGCTTTACAAGGATGTTAGTGGGTCTGGGGGGTTAGTTCTGAGCGCTAGGGAAATAGAAAAGCAACGTCTGAAACAAGAAGAAGAGGAGAGGCTTAATAGACAGTTAATTGAGGCTAAGATTAAGGATTTTGAAGCTGGGTGGATAGGGAAATTTGATGCGCACGAAGATGTAGTTTCTCTTCTGTGTAACAAATTAGTTGGTGCGGAGAATGAAGTTAAACGTCTTAAAGAGCTTTCCAACCGAAAGGTTTCAGGTAACTCAGAATGTGTTCCAAATGAAATTGAAATGTCCAGTCAGTAAGGTATGTGCAATAAGTTTTATGTCATACAGAACTACTCTTACTTATATGTTAAACAATGTGCATCATGCGCATCATCTGTGTATGGAGTCCTTTGTTCTAGTTGCTAAGTTTAGTAGCAGTGTAGCATTAGATGGTTTAGCTTCTCGATTATTTTTTGTGGTTCAAATTAAGAGGTCCTTGCTTGATTCTGATATACCTGTTTTACTTTACGGCTTTCTTGGAATATGCAAGCTATAGAAATGGTTATTGTGCTAGCAGGTCAAGTCAACAATGGGGATTTAGAGTTAATAAGTTGGGCAGACATGGTTTTAAAATCTATTTTCCCTTTTTCAATTAGGTGATTTCAGTTCTAGCTTTTTAGTTGGGGGAAATTTTTTTCACAACTTAGCCTAGCCGGTTTGAGTTAGAGGAAACTACTAAAACCATAGTTAGAATATGATTGTAGTCCACTGAAATGATACAAACTGTGCTACAGCTTAAGGTAGTTGTAGCATTGACGTTGATAAAAACTTGGTTTCGAAGAAGCTTGGGTCGGAATAAGTGTGATAGAAAAATACGGTTTTGAAATTTTACAAGTGGTTGGGATTGCTTGAAAAGTGATTGAAATGTTGAAAAACTATTGGTTTAAAATATTAAAAGTGTAGACATGTGAGGACAATAATACTATTTCATCCATGATTATTTGGTTTGGTTTAATCAGGAAAAGTCAATGTTTTACTCGTGTAGCATTGTATTTGCTGTAAAAATAAGTTTGAGAGATTTCATTAAACCAAAGCTTTCAATTAAAAATAGGGATGCATGCGGTTCACTTGGTTGAGTCAACTTGAACCAACACCTGAGTAAATGTTTCTTGCACTTGACTGGCTTGCTTGAACTTTTAAGACAATATCCTGATGAGTTGATCTCAATTGCATGTGTTAAGCTAGATCTCTGCATGAGTTGGCCAAGCTGAGAACCTATATCAACAAGGATTGTGTTTCCTTCTTGTTATAGGATGCTTCTTTGAAAAAAAAGAGAGATAATCTTACTGGCATTAACCCCTCCTGATATTTTATTTGTCTTTTTGATATAGTAGATGTCCATTTTATGGTTCTGTCTCTGGGATTTGTAGTTGTCAGCTAACAATGTTGTCTCTAAGGTTCGAACTCGAGTTCTCTCCTTAAAAGAGTAATGTGCCTTGTCATTGCACCCAATTGTTGTTGGTTAACACCTTATGATATTTTGATTAGGTATTCATTTAAAATATCTTTAAATGAAAAGTTATCCAAATAACATTTATGGGGGTGGAAATAGGATTTATTCCAGAATTGAACATTAAATTAATGTCAATATATATATATTTTTAAAAATATATATATTTTACTACTCCACTCGTGATTCAGCGTCACTTCTCTATACGTGCTTTCGGCCAAAAAGAAAAACTCCATAATTCGTTATATTTATATATGAGTTAATTGCATAGACATACCCAAACAGCCAAACTATGTCTAGATTTCACAAACCAGTAGCAGTCGGAACTTTGGAATCTATTTGCTGAGGTTCTTTCTCTCCAGCTCATGTAAGTGGAACGAATAAACAAACCAGTAGCAGTCGTGTTCATTTCATTTATTATTCCCATCTTACGTGCAGACAAGTTGTTTACAAAAGTAGAAGAATTCTCTTGAAGCATTATCATATCAAATAGGGTTTACAGATTCTGAGGTTATAATTTATTCAAATTGTGTTCTATCTCGGCTCGTATTCGAATATTTCGTGCTCGTAACAAATATTTGGTGTCTATATAATAAAATACTGGTCTTATAATCATGAAATTAGTAAAGAAACTACTACGTTAGAGTCGGCATTGGAGTCTCGAAATTTTTACAGAAATATTTGTGGCTTTCTTTTAAGTCAAACTCATTTCAGAAATTAAATTTTAGGAAAATTTATCAGTGAACCAGCAAGTCTGAGTATTTAAATCTAGATCTAATACCACTAAATGTGACACCTTAAACTCGACCTAAAAGTTAGAGTCCAGTTGGGTATGCCATCAAGTGAAAAAGTAAATCGGATTTCAGAAACTATCAAATTAACAATCCGTTTTACAGTAAAACAAAAAAAAGTTCAAAATTACAATTCGAGAAGTAAAATAATTTACGGAAAGTGCAATAACATTAACCGTTCAAAAACCAACTCTCTGGGTGTTATCGAATTTAGACTTGGAGTGTAAGTCGATCTAAAAAGTAAAGAATAAACACATAATGAGTTGGAAAGCCAGTATGATTTTAAGTGCAAAAATTAACCAGAAATTATATTATGTTAAAAAAACTCATTCAGATTCAAATAAGACAATATATATGCAGAAACATACAAAATTCATACATGCATATGCATGCTGCTAAGCTTCTAACTACTCATTCATCCCAGAACTCAGAACACCTTATTTTTTCATTAAGTAGTAATATATTAAAGTATTATAGTAAAGGGTAAGAGTAAGCGACATATCATAAACGAGCAGTAATACAAAATGTGCATCATATTAACGGTAACGGTGTGAGGAATTGCTATATGAGCAGTAATACGAAAGTGTTGGTTGTATTACAACAGAATCCTTCCACCTTAACAACTCAATCCCCATGCAGAGTGTAGCATGATGTACATACAAACTTTCAGAACAGAACATTATTGTCAGACTTGCGGGTCAATAACATATGAGTTAGAAGCTCATAATAGTAACAACTCAGTCATTCAAATTAATAAACGTTGCAGGGAATTCAATAATACATATTAACTTTTAGAACAGTAACATAGATGTCAAACTATACAGAATGCACACCGATATGTACGGATGTGTCGGTAGTTCGAAACATTTAATTTTAATTAACAGATATACATATTCCCACACTGTGCACATTTGTTTCAGAACAATAACAGCTCAAACATACATATTAAACGGTAATACAGACAATTCAAATATATGATTTATTCAGAAATTCGGTTTATTCAGTCTAGTTCAATAGATTCAGTATGCAGTCATACGTTTACACAGAATCACACAACAGTAAGCATACATAAATGGGAGCACGTTACCTTAATAATTGCAAACTTTAATTCACAGAATGCATAATAATAACGGTAATAATAATTCAATAATTCATGAATTTATTGCATAAAATAGTTTAGCACATATGGGAGACACGTGCATGTTCCGTAATTGCGAGCAACTAATTTTTACTAGTCGAGTTCATCAACAATCAAAAATTGTGTTCGATCCACTTTAATCGATACCCTAATTCTATAATATTAATCTACAACTAACTGATAACCTTTCAAAGGACCATAGAAAAAACTTTGTTGCTTATAAGTCGGATGAATAGTACCAAAGCATGAACTTTTTCAATGTCACAACACCATGGCTTCATTAGAGAAATCTTTTGTCATAAAAAAATATGCTCTCTTCTTGTACGTGATAGCTAAATTAGATAGCACTGGCTTATTCAAGCCAAAACATATGAATATAGAAAAGAAAGTACCGAATTCTTTAATAAAATTACCAATGACAAAATCTGAAATAAGAATAGACACGTTGGAAGCAACAAATTTCTTCAGATATTGAACAAGTCTGTCTGATTAACTTGGCTAATAATACTCGATAGAAACGCCATGTATAAAGAGTTTCAATGTAAGATATGTATAAACATAATGTTTTGTTAGATTTGATATGCTCGATTTCCTTCAACCGTTATAGATTGCCAAATGGCGGAGAAATTGAATTTTTGGGTGATTGAGGTGTGAAAGCTAAAAGATAAAAAGACACAATAATTTAGAGTGATTCGGCCTTCTAACAAGCACCTACATCCACTACCTTAGCTTCCCACTAAGGATTTCACAACCAATTTACTAATTGATTCGTCCAGCTTTCTAACCTAAAGCTTGATCAAACCCTCTCTACGAGAGATAAAATAGGCAAACTAAAATATCTCTTACAAGGTTGATGTTTGCACTCTTAAGCACTCACCCAATCCTAAAGCACTTCAGTAAATTTGACAATTTTGGCTCACAACTGTTGGCTATACAATAAATGTACAATTTAGCTCTAAAGACAATTTGACATCATATGGTTGTTGACAATTGAAGCATTAGTCTTCCCTTGATGCTTAGAGGTCCCTTTTATACTCCCAATTGAGTTTATAACCGTTGAGGACCGTTGGAGTTGAATTGGAGTCGTTGGAAACTTTATTTCGCACCATAAATGCAGTTTTGCAACTACCTGTATCGAAACGGTACATGCCTGTTTCGAAACACGACTAAAACAGAAAGAGTCGTTATGCGCATTGAAGAGGCCGTATCAAAACACCTTGGGTCATATCGAAACGCCTAGTGTCGTATCGGAACAGCCTGCAATTCAAATAGTCGTTGGGGTTGCAGCCGTTGGGGTGTATGCCACGTGGGCGTATCGAAACACCAAAGGGTGTATCGAAACCACATCTATATGTATCGAAACAGATGAACCCTGTATCGAAACATATTCTGGCAGTTTCAAAACGTATTGATACAGATTATGCCTATATCGAAATGAGTACATTAAAAACACTAGTTTGGCTACTTAAAAACGTTTCAAACATTGCTAAAACCTTTTTAAACATCCTCAAACTTATTTTCAAGTTGTTTTGACTTAGAGAATATTTTAAATTCTTTTCAATTAAGTCCAAAACATTTTTCAATAATTATATCAAAACATATATTTCTACATGTTTACTAGCAAGACGAGTAAATTTGTCATCGTCAAAGTCGATTGCAGTGCCCTTTCACACTTTGTTCGATAAACTGACACAAGGAAAAATAGTTTGTGATATGTGGGGTTAATAATTAAAATAAAATAAAATAAATTCGAGAAAGACGGTTCAAGAATTTTCGAAGAATGCACCTAATCCTCACATTTTTTAATTTAGTGCAATATAGTCCTACATATTTTTGGATTTAACCTCAAAGTTCATAAATTATACTTTCATCCCATCTCTAATTCGGGTTGTTAGAGACTATGGAGAGAGTTTTCTTTTTTAATAATTTTATGGACATCGATAGCTTATTTGAGATTATGGTTTATAACTTTAAATGTTACATATATATTATAAACAAAATATTTTATTACATTTTACTTGTAAATTATTTATGTATATTTTTATTATTTATATTTCCATACTAACTTTTAAATTATTTACTTATGTTTTTATTTTTTTATATTTACATGCTCTAAAAAATCACGAGTGCTCGATTTTAATTTAAAGAGGGTGTCTATTATTTATAGACTAAATCTGTTTTGATTCAACGGTTACGATTCACTTAAATGGACGGTCAAATCTCTTCGAATGTAACTGTTACAGTTCACTTACAAAAGAATGTCAAATCTCTTCCCCTATAAAGAGTGATCTCCAGTGAGTTTTCCTGGCGTATGCTCTGTAAACTTGCCACTCCGGTGGACCCTGTTTACATCAGAAACCATGGTTAACTTAGACCAGAGAATCAAGCATGGAGATAGTTGTGAAAGATGATCAGATTAGTTTAAAAGAAGTAGGTTAAGAGGAAAGACGACACAGGATTGGTTGCTGTAACTAACAGGCAGTGCTCCGTTAGCCCAGGAGAGGCTGTTTTTGGCATAGCATACATGTTACAGTAACTGACACTGTTTCGGCTACCCCTTGACCGATCCTCTAATCTGATTTTCTCTCGTCTCCTACCCCATACTTGGTATCAGAGCCATACTCCTAGATCTATCTATTCTGTTCATTCTATTTCAGAGAGGGGAAATTCATAAATCATGACAGAAAATACCCAGCTTTCATCCTCTAAGTCTTTAGTAAACATGGGGGACTTCCCACTGAAGTCTCATAAAGGAAATAAAATATCCTCTTTATATGAAGTAGATTATCATTCAGCTGAAGAGCGAGTTAAACCCACTGAACTCCCTCCTGTAAATCTTTACTCAGCATACCAAAAACCCTTATCTTCCCCTATAAAAAGTATTAAAGCCCTTATTAAGAAACCATCCACTACTGTTAAAGAGTATGTCCAGTCTTCTAGCTTTGATCAACATCTTATTACAGGAAAAACTACGGAGCAGTTTGTTACACTTGAAATTCCTGCAGATTTTCCGGACAGATGGATGGCAGCAAGATATTCCCATATCCACTTTGGAGCCATTCGACTTGCCTTGAATTACCATGGTACAGAAGGAAAGCCAGTCGTTGCTCGTATTGCACTTTTGGATACCAGATACCTAAAGTACCAAGATGCTTGTATTGGTACTGTAGAAGCAACACTCAACAGTGGCTTGGTTATAGTCACTCTCTTTCCAAACTTCACCATGGCCCTCAAAGATCCCAACTTGATGCAGGCTCTCAAAGTCCAAATTCACATAGTTGGTGCCCCACAGGTGGAATCCTCAATTATTGCTACTCTTCACTATCAGATAGTGTATAGAGTACAGGACCATGCATTCAAGCTACAAGGAAGCGGATCAGGTGATTCCTCCCTGTTAATTTCAATAAATACACAGGAACAGCCTCACTGCGTGCATGTTCCTAGACAGATTACAAAAGAAGAACTGATTCAGCTACTACCAGAACGATGGATAACTAATTATGAGCTGATTCAACAACAAAGCCAACATGTCAGGTCTACTGAAAACAGGATTCTCTCCAGACCAGGAGGAATGACAGAGATCAAGTTTGATCACAGTCACCTGAAAGCCCCTTCTACTTCTTCAATCTTTCCAACACAGCTGATGATGCAGCCTACTGGAGATCCTACAAATGCCCATGATAGCACTGATGATGATTGCTACTGCGATCTGTGTAAACCAAGCTTTGAAACTAAATATGTTGAAAGCTTTGATGGTGCAGGTCGACCAATCTATATGGGACGAGATCCAGTCACAGGACACAACCTCTGGATCCAGAGTGTTTGTGTGAAGCATGCATGGATGACAGACTTGACCAATACATTAATGGTAGTCGTCCAACAACATACTATCCTCACAAAGCTGGCAAAAAGAAGAAGTCATCTCAATCCAAGCTTTGGAAGAGATACATGCAAGGAGACCCATCAGTGGGTCCTGTTGGTGAAGACAACGGGAAGTTTATCTTCCTTGTTGACTATTCTTCTAAATCTCAAAAGCCAGAACAGTCCAGCACTTCACCACCCTCATCAAAACCTCCATCACCACCTCCTAAAGCACCAGAAATCTTACCAGAAAACCTTCTTCAACCCTGTTACAGGAAAATTTAGAAATGGGTTAAGAAGAATTCACCAGCTACTCAGCAGACCACTTCTGCTGTTTCAAAAGATACCCCTACAACCTCATCTTCCAGTCAAAAAGAAAAACCATCAGACCTTCCAACAATACATATGTACCACCCAAGCCAGTCTTATGATAAAGACTTCCCTCCGTTGGAAGAATTCACTGAAAAAGGATACAAACATGTACCCAAAATCCCTACCAAAATACAAGGGTCAGGAGAACATGTCAGCGCTGCAGAAGCCACTCTTAATTGGCAAACAGAAAATGCTCTAGCTCAGAACACCACCTTACAAAAGATCGATACCAAGATCACCCAGATAGATTCTAAACTCGCCCAAGTAGAATCAAAGGTGGATGCCAACACAAAGATAGCTAATGAGCTGATTGTTATCCTCCACAGAAAGATCAAAGAAGTGGAGAAATCTCCTGCATCTCCTGGACAAGATCTTTTTCTCCATCTTGAACAAAGGAGATTAGATATCGAAAAGCTTAAAGAACAAATAGAGTATTTAAAGAAGACAGGAAGAGTTCCTCAATCTTCTAATGAGGACGAATTCTTTGCTACCATAGGGAAATCTACTCCCTCAGCAAAGCCTTCAATCTTTGCTTCTTATAATACTCCAGTATCATCTCCAGGATTAATAATTCCTCCTGCAGAACCAAGAAGATTATCTCCTGCTGAACTACTCAGGCAGATTCAAAAGCAGGAAGCTGAAAAGAAAAGACATCGAGATAGAGGAAAGGGACTCATGGAAGAAGAAAACCCAGATTCCAAAACAGCCAGGTCCTTAATGGTTCAACCTCTACAGAAGAACCCCTTAACCTCCTTTTTACAGGAATATAGGGAGCAGACAATTCCCAGAATTGCTGCTATGGATATAGAGGAAATGAGCACAGAAGAAAGCTCAGATACAACTCCACCAGAAGAAGAAGTCTCTGATGACGTTTCAGAATCCTCTGAAGATCCAATCCTGATGACACAACCAGATGTCAAGGAAGAGGATGATGAACCTCAGCATATGGATGCCGATGCTTCAACCCCAGCAACCCCATCAACACCCTCTGGAGCCAAGTTCACTTTCACATTAGATGATATTCCAGTATCCAGATGGGCTCAGAGGCTCCAAGAGTTTCACTATTGGTTAGAAACAAAAAGCCTTACTGAACACAGCCACCATGCTATTCTTTCAGAATTCACCGCCAGGTTTACAGGTGTTCTTAGAGATTGGTGGAGCTCTCTTAATAATAACGATCAGATGCAATTTCTTGTTTTACAAGATTTTTCCCAGGTGATCGAGATCCTTCATAATCAATTCCTTGGAAGCCAAGCAGATGTAAAGATCTTGAAATGAAAGGAATTCTTCAAACGACGATGATGTTCGTTCGAAAAGAAGGACCTTGAGAAACATTTTGGCATCATGATCAAGCTATTCTACGCCCTCGGAGCAGACCAGAACCTAAAGCAAGCACTATTAGCCTCAATTCCTGAAGAATTGCAGAATTCCATTTACAGACAACTTCAACAGCAATCCAGAGACGTTCTGCAGTTATCTGTTGGCCAGATTCAACAAGCAGCTATTTTAGCTCTTGAAGAATTCTGTGAAAAAAGACAGCTCATCAATGACTACATGACAGGACACAGGGAAATGGATAAAGCTTGCAAAAAGAAGGGCTTAACAATCAAGTGCAAAGATGAGAAGAAATGCCACTGCGGTCCAAAGAAATCTAGATCCACCAGACACTCGCAGCGAAGATTTCTCAAATCTCCATTCCTTCCCAGAAAAAGAAAACAATGGAGATACCTCAGAAAGAAAAGATTTCCAGGACAAAAATCCTCCAAATGCTATATCTGTGGTAAGAAAGGCCACTTTGCAAAAGGATGTCCGAAGAACAAGAATAAGAACCAGATGATCCTAGAAATCAAGAAGATCACATGTGTCAAAATCAAAGAAGAAGATGACCTTGAATCAATCTTCTCCATTGATGAAGAATCAACGGACCAGTCACTCTTCGCAATCCAGATACCTGATGATTCAGACTTATCAGAAGCAGAAGAATCCTCCACAGACTCAGAAGGAGTCTACACGATCTGCTCAGTCAAAACATCCGCATCACCAATTCCTCACATACCAGTCTCGGTATACTTGGGTAAATATGATAACCCAATTCCTGTTATTGCATTTATCGATACAGGCACAGTAGGGACAATCATGAACCCCTCAATCCTTCCAAAACAATGGTGGAAGCCGCACACCAGATACTTCAACTCTGCAGCTGACCAGACGTTTGCCACCCATGTTATCAGTAAGCCTATTACTATCCAATTCTTTCCAGATTGTAAGATAACAACAATTGTGCTTGGTTCACAACTTCCTGGAAAAGATTTGGTAGTAGGGTTTGACCTCTACACGAAGGCAAAACATTTGAGGATCACCCCTGACGGTCTTAGACACAGAAATTACTTTAAGCCGTTTGTGGATATTCCTCGATTATATTTATTCACCATTCCAGAAAAGGTAGCAGGAATCGTGGAAGAAATAAAGAGGAGATCATGTGCAAACTCACATGCAGAATTTCTCATCAAATGCAGCACTCCTCTTTGGCAGAATTCAGCCTTCTTCATTCAACTGCCTTTCAAGAAGAATGAAGATATTAACCCCACAAAATCCATCCATTCAGGCATGAATCTAGAACATCAAACACTTGCAGAGACTGAATGTAACGAGCTCTTGCAACAAGGCCTTATTGAACAGTCTAATTCACAATGGGCTTGTGAAGCCTTCTATGTGAATGAACGGTTAGAACAGGCTCGAGGAAAACTCGGACTCGTCATCAACTACCAACCTCTCAATCACTTCCTTCAAGACGACAAGTTCCATCTGCCCAACAGAAATGTTATGTTCTCCAGCCTTGCCAAGGCCCAACTATTTTCAAAGTTTGATCTAAAGGCAGGATTTTGGCAATTGGGTATAGATCCAGTCGACAGGCCCAAGACTGGATTCTGTATCCCAAATCATCACTACCAATGGACAGTCATGCCATTCGGGTTAAAGACGGCCCCATCACTGTTTCAAAAGGCAATGATAAGGATTTTCCAACCCATTATGGAAAATGCTTTAATTTACATTGATGATATCCTTTTGTACAGCCCAGATGAGGAAGCCCATTTAAAGCTATTAGACCAGTTCCATCAATTGGTCTTACAGCACGGAGTAATGCTATCAGAAAAGAAGATGCAGATAGCCCAGACTGAAATTGAGTTCCTTGGAATGCACTTGAAAGATGGAAAGTATCAACCTGGTGGACACATTGCTCAAGAATTACTCAAGTTCCCAGATACACATCTCACAAAGAAGCAAGTATTGCAGTTCCTCGGAATAGTCAATTACTTAAGAGATTTTGTTCCTAAAATCTCTAAGTACACAAATTCACTCAGAAAACTACTCAAGAAAGATCCTCCTCCCTGGAGTACGGTTCATGAGAAAGCAGTCAAATTCCTCAAAGGAAAACTACAAAAGCTACCACCCTTGCAGATCCCTTCAGATGGTAAAAGAATTCTCCAAACAAATGCTAGTGATAAATACTGGGGAGCCATTCTTATTGAAGAAAAGGACAAGAAGAGACGCATCTGCGGCTATAAAAGTGGGAGATTCTCTAATGCAGAAATCAATTACCACTCAACCTTCAAAGAAATCCTTGCGGTCAAGAAATGTATTTCTAAGTTTGAATTTCATCTTATTGGCCATCACTTTCTTGTAGAGATAGACATGTCAGCATTTCCGAATATGCTGAAATTCAAGCAAAAGAAGGTGCCCAATTCACAGCTGCTAAGGTGGGCAAATTGGTTCTCTCAATACTCCTTTGACTGCAAACATATCAAAGGAAAAACCAACGTTTTGGCTGACTTGCTGACTAGGCCGCCAGATAAGATCCTAATGTACAAAGCTACAGGATCTTCCTCTTCCTCCAAACTCAAAATCATCCAAATGAAGTCTCATCCTCCAATAGCCAGAAAACCAGAGAAAGAAACTGCCTGGGATATCCCTCCCAATCTCAACCCCTTATATCCTCCAGAAGTCTATAAGTTGGTAATAGAAAAGAAATTCCATTCCTCTGCAAGATCAATGATTTTCAGTTACCAGCTTGATATTTTCAGAAACCATGAGGGGTTATGTTTAAAACCTTTTGGCCTTCATCCAAAATACCCATTCATTCATCCTTTGAACCTTCAATTCCATGAATACCCAGATGAACTTAAATGGTTACTATGGTATTTTACTCATGTCCATCATGTCGCTGTCCAGTTTAACCTGGAAGATTTACTTTACTACATGGGTAGGAGGAAAACAAGTTTTGGACAACCAGAACATGACAATCTATGGGAAGTACTTAAGTGGTTTCATCCACTTGAAGTATGGTTTGAACTCATCAGTAATGTCATGGAAAGACAGGAGAAGGAAAAAGGATATGTTATCCTTATCCTTCATAAAGCTCATGCAGTCATGGAACATGGAAAGTCAAAGCAGCTACCAGCTATCTCAACCGCGTGGGTGCACCAGATCTATCCAGATGATATCAGGAAGATCCCGGTTGAATACAGGAAGTTCCAAAGATATATCTGCCAAATGAATAGGCAGATACCAGATGAGATATGGCCCTCACCAGAAACAAAAGCATCGTGGGACACCTGGCCAAATAATTTAGATCTCGAGACTCAATACTGTCAAGAAATCTCTCAAGCACTCTATGAGTTTCATGATAATCTACCAGATCCAAAGGAGTGGTCCCAATCTTATCCATGGGACGTCGGTACAGCTAGCAAGATAGACACGTGGTACAATCTGGATAACTCAACCATGATTGAAGAGACAACACCAGCAGAAAATCCAATTGATCACATGGATGTGGACCCGGAAGAACAGTACGAAAAGTTCCAGCTGGCATGCTACAAACGAAAACAGGAAAAGGAAGACCGCATTATTGAATTAAATATCACGGATGACGAGGACACTGACTATGACAATTTGTCGTTATAATAAGTGTATGGTCATGTCACTTTATGTGTGGCAGACATCTTTAATTATGTCAGTGTCGGTCCAATAATATTTAGGACGTGTGTAAAATAGCTACTTTGTATTTTTCCTCCTCAGCTCTCTATATAAGCAGAGCCTTATGCTATGTAAAACTCAGAATTTGGCGAAGAATAAAATACAAGAGTATTCGGGTGCTTATGGCTTTCTAAATTCCTCTCCTTCTTCTCTTTGAAGTAGTAATGGCAGAATAAGAGTGATCTCCAGTGAGTTTTACATAGCATAAGGCTCTACTTATAAGTCTGGTCAGCTGCAGAGTTGAAGTATCTGGTGTGCGGCTTCCACCATTGTTTTGGAAGGATTGAGGGGTTCATGATTGTCTCTACTGCGCCTGTATCGATAAATGCAATAACAGGAATTGGGTTATCATATTTACCCAAGTATACCGAGACTGGTATGTGAGGAATTGGTGCTGCGGATGTTTTGACTGAGCAGATCTTGTAGACTCCTTCTGAGTCTGGAGGATTCTTCTGCTTCTGATAAGTCTGAATCATCAGGTATCTGGATTGCGAAGAGTGACTGGTCCGTTGATTCTTCATCAATGGAGAAGATTGATTCAAGGTCATATTCTTCTTTGATTTTGACACCTGTGATCTTCTTGATTTCTTGGATCATCTGGTTCTTATTCTTGTTCTTCGGACATCCTTTTGCAAAGTGGCCTTTCTTACCACAGATATAGTGTTGGGTTTATAGCACGCTCGAATCGATCTTCTAAAACCGTCAAGAGGGTTGAAATTGCTTCCCGAAAGAATTGGCTAAAACCGATAAAAATGATAGACAATTTGCACGATGATTTTAGAGTGGTTCGACTTTCTAACCAAAGTCTACATCCACTACCTTAGCACACCACTAAGGATTTTCCAATTCACTACTATGAATTCTTCCTTTTGAGGCCAAAGGGATAACCTTACAACCCTATCTTTTCAATGGCTAAGATAGAACCGTTCTAGTTTTTCCTTAGGCTAAACTAGAACCTCTCCCTTTTACAAGGTAATTTGTGTAAACAATGAAAGCCTCACAAGGTGGGTGTTTACAAGAATTAAGCTCACAAGAGTGTAAAGAATAAAACAATGAAAAACACTCTCTATACAATATATACAAAAGAAATGAAGAATAAAGACTTAAATGTTATTTCTCTTGATCATGAAGCTTGGATATAGTCTCTAACCATCTTCAAGTGTCCCAAGGTTGCTTTTATAGTGTGGAATGAGTTTCTAGCCGTTTATGGCCGTTGGAGATGTTTTGGAGCCGTTTGAAGCCATTAAAGTCGAGCTTTAAATGCTCTCCTGCACAATAGTTTCGAAACCTTTGAAGAGGTTTCGAAACCTTAAGAGAGGATTTGTAAAAACTAGCCGTTTATGGCCGTTGGGGATGTTTTGGAGCCGTTACAGGTCCAAAGTTTCGAAACCTTCATAGAGGTTTCGAAACCTTTGTGCCAAGGTTTCCAAACCTTAATAGAGGTTTGGAAACCTTTGTTAAGGTTTCAAAAAACAATAGCTTACTGCCCAGAGAGGTTTCGAAACCTTATAGGGATGGTTTCGAAACTTCCACTTAAAAACACAATTTTGGCTAATTTTTGACTTTAAAATGTATATTCGATATAGGTGCAAAGTCAAAAATATTTTAAACATATTTTTCAAGTTTTAAGGACTTTTGAATTATTTTTGAAATCTTTAAACAAGTCCAAAACATTTTTCACATAATTGTTATATCAAAATATTTCTCAACAATCTCCCCCTTTTTGATATAACAAAACTTCTTTGAAAAATTGTTTTTGACAAAAGCTCCCCCTTAATTTTTCACTTACTTCTCCCCCTTTTTGTTATATCAAAAATAATTCAAATCTTTATAGTACATAATAACAATGAAGAGTAAGTTAAAAAAATTAAGTACAAAAAAATTGAAAAATAAAACTCCCCCTTACTAAAGTATTCCATTAAATTTTTAGCACAAATTTTGAAACTTAAAGAGATTGAATTTCATCATTGAATCAAATCAATTTAAAACACATGAAATTCAATTTATCCAAGACTTTAAAACTTTATGCAAACATATGAATGAAACAATGTGATTCATATGCATAAAATTTTCAAATAATGTCATGCTTGTTTAGATATTGAAATAAAAGCTCAAATGCATGAACATTAGTCAAACAAAAATTAGATAACCAAATGTAAAAAAAATAAAAGCATTAAGTTTAGAGGTTACACAATCTTCTTATCATGTGTGATTTGAGCATTCTTTGATTTTGCTTTGCTTACCATTGCTCTAACACACCTACAAAAAGACATTCACTTGATTTTTGGTATCCAAATTTCTTTGGATCCATTTTCGTTAGTCACAGTGTCTTTAGTTCCCTTGGGAACCCATACTTGTCTAATCCTATAAGATTTTCTCTTCTTAATAGGACAAGTATGTAAGGAATGACCATGATAATGACAATGTGAGCATTTTGTCATTATGGGATGAGATGAATTATTAAAAATAATTTCTTTTTCTTTTTCTAAGCTTTCAAGCTTAACTTTCAAATCAAGATTTTCTTTTTCTAAAATTCCATTGCTTGTTTTTGAAAACTCTAAATCATTTTTCAAAATCTCATTTTGTTTTTCAAAATCCAATTTTGTTTTCAAAAGAAAATCATTTTCAAATTCAAGTTTAGAAATTATTTTCTTAAATTTGGAATTCATGGTCTCAAATTCCAAAAATAATTCATCGAAAGCATCTTGTAACTCATAAAATGAATATGCATTTGGATCATTAGAGTTGGAAGATACCTTGGGCTCATCGAGAGCCAAAACACCATCCACCTTTGGTGTTGAGAGGAGGATTGCACATGATGAAGCATCATCTTTCTTCTCTTCTTTCCCATAGAATTTCTCAAGCTTCTCCCAAATTTCTTTGGCACTTTTTGATGGGGAGACCTTCTTGGAAATCTCTTCACTTAGGGCACAAAGAAGAATGTGCATAGCCTTTGCATTGAGATGGTCCTTCTTTGTGTCTTTGGCACTCATTTTCTTCTTCTTCTTAGGAGCTTCCAAATGTCCATCTTTGATAATTATCCAAATGTCGAGGTTGAATCCTTGGATGAAATATTTCATGATGTTGCTCCATTGAAAGTAACCTTCTCCTTTGAAGAGAGGAGGACACATGATAGAGCGGCCTTCTTCAAATGAAATCATTGTAGAACCGCTTGCCATTTTCTTGAACGGTGGACTACGAGCGTTGGATCTTTACTCCCGGATGTTAGTCCTTCGATGGAGACGAGGCTCTGATACCAATTTTTGGGTTTATAGCACGCTCGAATCGATCTTCTAAAACCGTCAAGAGGGTTGAAATTGCTTCCCGAAAGAATTGGCTAAAACCGATAAAAATGATAGACAATTTGCACGATGATTTTAGAGTGGTTCGACTTTCTAACCAAAGTCTACATCCACTACCTTAGCACACCACTAAGGATTTTCCAATTCACTACTATGAATTCTTCCTTTTGAGGCCAAAGGGATAACCTTACAACCCTATCTTTTCAATGGCTAAGATAGAACCACTCTAGTTTTTCCTTAGGCTAAACTAGAACCTCTCCCTTTTACAAGGTAATTTGTGTAAACAATGAAAGCCTCACAAGGTGGGTGTTTACAAGAATTAAGCTCACAAGAGTGTAAAGAATAAAACAATGAAAAACACTCTCTATACAATATATACAAGAGAAATGAAGAACAAAGACTTAAATGTTATTTCTCTTGATCATGAAGCTTGGATATAGTCTCTAACCATCTTCAAGTGTCCCAAGGTTGCTTTTATAGTGTGGAATGAGTTTCTAGCCGTTTATGGCCGTTGGAGATGTTTTGGAGCCGTTTGAAGCCATTAAAGTCGAGCTTTAAATGCTCTCCTGCATAATAGTTTCGAAACCTTTGAAGAGGTTTCGAAACCTTAAGAGAGGATTTGTAAAAACTAGCCGTTTATGGCCGTTGGGGATGTTTTGGAGCCGTTACAGGTCCAAAGTTTCGAAACCTTCATAGAGGTTTCGAAACCTTTGTGCCAAGGTTTCCAAACCTTAATAGAGGTTTGGAAACCTTTGTTAAGGTTTCAAAAAACAATAGCTTACTGCCCAAAGAGGTTTCGAAACCTTATAGGGATGGTTTCGAAACTTCCACTTAAAAACACAATTTTGGCTAATTTTTGACTTTAAAATGTATATTCGATATAGGTGCAAAGTCAAAAATATTTTAAACATATTTTTCAAGTTTTAAGGACTTTTGAATTATTTTTGAAATCTTTAAACAAGTCCAAAACATTTTTCACATAATTGTTATATCAAAATATTTCTCAACATATAGCATTTGGAGGATTTTTGTCCTGGAAATCTTTTCTTTCTGAGGTATCTCCATTGTTTTCTTTTTCTGGGAAGGAATGGAGATTTGAGAAATCTTCGCTGCGAGTGTCTGGTGGATCTAGATTTCTTTGGTTCGCAGTGGCATTTCTTTTCATCTTTGCACTTGATTGTTAAGCCCTTCTTTTTGCAAGCTTTATCCATTTCCATGTGTCCTGTCATGTAGTCATTGATGAGCTGTCTTTTTTCACAGAATTCTTCAAGAGCTAAAATAGCTGCTTGTTGAATCTGGCCAACAGATAACTGTAGAACGTCTCTGGATTGCTGTTGAAGTTGTCTGTAAATAGAATTCTGCAATTCTTCAGGAATTGAGGCTAATAGTGCTTGCTTTAGGTTCTGGTCTGCTCCGAGGGCGTAGAATAGCTTGATCATGATGCCAAAATGTTTCTCAAGGTCCTTCTTTTCGAACGAACAGCATCGTCGTTTGAAGAATTCCTTTCGTTTCAAGATCTTTACATCTGCTTGGCTTCCAAGGAATTGATTATGAAGGATCTCGATCACCTGGGAAAAATCTTGTAAAACAAGAAATTGCATCTGATCGTTATTATTAAGAGAGCTCCACCAATCTCTAAGAACACCTGTAAACCTGGCGGTGAATTCTGAAAGAATAACATGGTGGCTGTGTTCAGTAAGGCTTTTTGTTTCTAACCAATAGTGAAACTCTTGGAGCCTCTGAGCCCATCTGGATACTGGAATATCATCTAATGTGAAAGTGAACTTGGCTCCAGAGGGTGTTGATGGGGTTGCTGAGGTTGAAGCATCGGCATCCATATGCTGAGGTTCATCATCCTCTTCCTTGACATCTGGTTGTGTCATCAGGATTGGATCTTCAGAGGATTCTGAAACGTCATCAGAGACTTCTTCTTCTGATGGAGTTGTATCTGAGCTTTCTTCTGTGCTCATTTCCTCTATATCCATAGCAACAATTCTGGGAATTGTCTGCTCCCTATATTCCTGTAAAAAGGAGGTTAAGGGGTTCTTCTGTGGAGGTTGAACCATTAAGGACCTGGCTATTTTGGAATCTGGGTTTTCTTCTTCTATGAGTCAATTTCCTCTATCTCGCTGTCTTTTCTTTTCAGCTTCCTGCTTTTGAATCTGCCTGAGTAGTTCAGCAGGAGATAATCTTCTTGGTTCTGCAGGAGGAATTATTAATCTTGGAGATGATACTGGAGTATTATAAGAAGCAAAGATTGAAGGCTTTGCTGAGGGAGTAGATTTCCCTATGGTAGCAAAGAATTCGTCCTCATTAGAAGATTGAGGAACTCTTCCTGTCTTCTTTAAATACTCTATTTGTTCTTTAAGCTTTTCGATATCTAATCTCCTTTGTTCAAGATGGAGAAAAAGATCTTGTCCAGGAGATGCATGATATTTCTCCACTTCTTTGATCTTTCTGTGGAGGATAACAATCAGCTCATTAGCTATCTTTATGTTGGCATCCACCTTTGATTCTACTTGGGCGAGTTTAGAATCTATCTGGGTGATCTTGGTATCGATCTTTTGTAAGGTGGTGTTCTGAGCTAGAGCATTTTCTGTTTGCCAATTAAGAGTGGCTTCTGCAGCGCTGACATGTTCTCCTGACCCTTGTATTTTGGTAGGGATTTTGGGCACATGTTTGTATCCTTTTTCAGTGAATTCTTCCAACGGAGGGTAGTCTTTATCATAAGACTGGCTTGGGTGGTACATATGTATTGTTGGAAGGTCTGATGGTTTTTCTTTTTGACTGGAAGATGAGGTTGTAGGGGCATCTTTTGAAACAGCAGAAGTGGTCTGCTGAGTAGCTGGTGAATTCTTCTTAACCCATTTCTGAATTTTCTTGTAACAAGGTTGAAGAAGGTTTTCTGGTAAGATTTCTGGTGCTTTAGGAGGTGGTGATGGAGGTTTTGATGAGGGTGGTGAAGTGCTGGACTGTTCTGGCTTTTGAGATTTAGAAGAATAGTCAACAAGGAAGATAAACTTCCCGTTGTCTTCACCAAGAGGACCCACTGATGGGTCTCCTTGCATGTATCTCTTCCAAAGCTTGGATTGAGATGACTTCTTCTTTTTGCCAGCTTTGTGAGGATAGTATGTTGTTGGACGACTACCATTAATGTATTGGTCAAGTCTGTCATCCATGCATGCTTCACACGAACACTCTGGATCCCAGAGGTTGTGTCCTGTGACTGGATCTCGTCCCATATAGATTGGTCGACCTGCACCATCAAAGCTTTCAACATATTTAGTTTCAAAGCTTGGTTTACACAGATCGCAGTAGCAATCATCATCAGTGCTATCATGGGCATTTGTAGGATCTCCAGTAGGCTGCATCATCAGCTGTGTTGGAAAGATTGAAGGACTAGAAGGGGCTTTCAAGTGACTGTGATCAAACTTGATCTCTGTCATTCCTCATGGTCTGGAGAGAATCCTGTTTTCAGTAGACCTGACAGGTTGGCTTTGTTGTTGAATCAGCTCATAATTAGTTATCCATCGTTCTAGTAGTAGCTGAATCAGTTCTTCTTTTGTAATCTGTCTAGGAACATGCACGCAGTGAGGCTGTTCCTGTGTATTTTTTGAAATTAACAGGGAGGAATCACCTGATCCGCTTCCTTGTAGCTTGAATGCATGGTCCTGTACTCTATACACTATCTGATAGTGAAGAGTAGCAATAATTGAGGATTCCACCTGTGGGGCACCAACTATGTGAATTTGGACTTTGAGAGCCTGCATCAAGTTGGGATCTTTGAGGGACATGGTGAAGTTTGGAAAGAGAGTGACTATAACCAAGCCACTGTTGAGTGTTGCTTCTACAGTACCAATACAAGCATCTTGGTACTTTAGGTATCTGGTATCCAAAAGTGCAATACGAGCAACGACTGGCTTTCCTTCTGTACCATGGTAATTCAAGGCAAGTCGAATGGCTCCAAAGTGGATATGGGAATATCCTGCTGCCATCCATCTGTCCGGAAAATCTGCAGGAATTTCAAGTGTAACAAACTGCTCCGTAGTTTTTCCTGTAATAAGATGTTGATCAAAGCTAGAAGACTGGACATACTCTTTAACAGTAGTGGATGGTTTCTTAATAAGGGTTTTAATACTTTTTATAGGGGAAGATAAGGGTTTTTGGTATGCTGAGTAAGGATTTACAAGAGGGAGTTCAGTGGGTTTAACTCGCTCTTCAGCTGAATGATAATCTACTTCATATAAAGAGGATATTTTATTTCCTTTATGAGACTTCAGTGGGAAGTCCCCCATGTTTACTAAAGACTTAGAGGATGAAAGCTGGGTATTTTCTGTCATGATTTATGAATTTCCCCTCTCTAAAATAGAATGAACAGAATAGAGAAAACCAGAGAAAGAAACTGCCTGGGATATCCCTCCCAATCTCAACCCCTTATATCCTCCAGAAGTCTATAAGTTGGTAATAGAAAAGAAATTCCATTCCTCTGCAAGATCAATGATTTTCAGTTACCAGCTTGATATTTTCAGAAACCATGAGGGGTTATGTTTAAAACCTTTTGGCCTTCATCCAAAATACCCATTCATTCATCCTTTGAATCTTCAATTCCATGAATACCTAGATGAACTTAAATGGTTACTATGGTATTTTACTCATGTCCATCATGTCGCTGTCCAGTTTAACCTGGAAGATTTACTTTACTACATGGGTAGGAGGAAAACAGGTTTTGGACAACCAGAACATGACAATCTATGGGAAGTACTTAAGTGGTTTCATCCACTTGAAGTATGGTTCGAACTCATCAGTAATGTCATGGAAAGACAGGAGAAGGAAAAATGATATGTTATCCTTATCCTTCATAAAGCTCATGCAGTCATGGAACATGGAAAGTCAAAGCAGCTACCAGCTATCTCAACCGCGTGGGTGCAAAAGATCTATCCAGATGATATCAGGAAGATCCCGGTTGAATACAGGAAGTTCCAAAGATATATCTGCCAAATGAATAGGCAGATACCAGATGAGATATGGCCCTCACCAGAAACAAAAGCATCGTGGGACACCTGGCCAAATAATTCAGATCTCGAGACTCAATACTATCAAGAAATCTCTCAAGCACTCTATGAGTTTCATGATAATTTGCCAGATCCAAAGGAGTGGTCCCATTCTTATCCATGGGACGTCGGTACAGCTAGCAAGATTGACACGTGGTACAATCTGGATAACTCAACCATGATTGAAGAGACAGCACCAGCAGAAAATCCAATTGATCACATGGATGTGGACCAGGAAGAACAGTACGAAAAGTTCCAGCTGACATGCTACAGACGAAAACAGGGAGGAATCACCTGATCCGCTTCCTTGTAGCTTGAATGCATGGTCATGTACTCTATACACTATCTGATAGTGAAGAGTAGCAATAATTGAGGATTCCACCTGTGGGGCACCAACTATGTGAATTTGGACTTTGAGAGCCTGCATCAAGTTGGGATCTTTGAGGACCATGGTGAAGTTTGGAAAGAGAGTGACTATAACCAAGCCACTGTTGAGTGTTGTTTTTACAGTACCAATACAAGCATCTTGGTACTTTAGGTATCTGGTATCCAAAAGTGCAATACGAGCAACGACTGGCTTTCCTTTTGTACCATGGTAATTCAAGGCAAGTCGAATGGCTCCAAAGTGGATATGGGAATATCCTGCTGCCATCCATCTGTCCGGAAAATCTGCAGGAATTTCAAGTGTAACAAACTGCTCCGTAGTTTTTCCTGTAATAAGATGTTGATCAAAGCTAGAAGACTGGACATACTCTTTAACAGTAGTGGATGGTTTCTTAATAAGGGCTTTAATACTTTTTATAGGGGAAGATAAGGGTTTTTGGTATGCTGAGTAAGGATTTACAAGAGGGAGTTCAGTGGGTTTAACTCGCTCTTCAGCTGAATGATAATCTACTTCATATAAAGAGGATATTTTATTTCCTTTATGAGACTTCAGTGGGAAGTCTCCCATGTTTACTAAAGACTTAGAGGATGAAAGCTGGGTATTTTCTGTCATGATTTATGAATTTCCCCTCTCTGAAATAGAATGAACAGAATAGATAGATCTAGGAGTATGGCTTTGATACCAAATATGGGGTAGGAGACGAGAGAAAATCAGATTAGAGGATCGGTCAAGGGGTAGCCGGAACAGTGTCAGTTACTGTAACAAGTATGCTAAATCAGTTAGCTTTATTGCTTTTCGTTCTAAGGTAAATACATATTTTTTAAGCGAAAAGGAAAAGATTCAGCAGCCTTGAGAAGGAAATATTCAACAGCCCAGCAGAGAAAGGAAGTCTTAATTCACCAAAAGATTCAGTACTTTCAGTCTGATTTTTTTCAGCCTAGTAAAAAGGTCTTAATTCACCAAAAGAAAAGGTATGAAGATAGTTTATCGTAATTTTTATCTTTAGGATATGTTATTTTTATATATAAAAATAAGAATTAATATCTTATACACAGGCGGTAGAAACCGAAAGTTTCCACAAGCGCCTTAGTTTTAGGGTATAGAGAGTTAGTTTAGGGTATATGGTTTAGGTGTAGGGGTTTAGAATTTAGGGATAATTGTTTCAATTTAAGGTTTAGGGTTATAATTTAGAGTTTATAGGTTAGGGTTTAGTTTTAGGGTAATATGGTGATGATTTAGGTTTTAACCTATAAACCCTAAATTATAACCCTAAACCTTAAATTGAAACAACTATCCCTAAATTCTAACCCCCTACACCTAAACCCCTAAACCCTATACCCTAAACTAACTCCCTATATCCTAAAACTAAGACGCTTATGGAAACTTTCAGTTTTGTGTATAGAATATTTATCCTAAAAATAAAACCATATAAAGTAACCTCTAAAAATGAAATAATCAAATTTTATAACACAAAGTTATAAACCATAGGAAAATTGGAAGTCACAATTAAAAATATTTTTTATAATTATATAATAATTAAAATCATATGACAGATTAACAAGCATGGATATTATCAACAATTAATATTATTTAATTTATAATTTATTTTGGAGAATATTAATATGTCATTTTAGAGTTAGGATAACAGGTAGTTTTTTAAACATAGGATAACCTGTAACTAATGTTAGGTATGTAGAAAATTTTAATGATGGGTGTGTATTTATTTGATTAATGAAGTTTTTTTCTTCCATAAACAAAAAGGTTTTTATAGAGCTCATTAACCACTCAATTGAGGTTATTATGTTCGTACCTACTATATTTTATAATAGGGTATAGTTAACAAATGGTCACTAAACTATCTCTAAAAATATAAAATGGTCATCAAACTTTTAAATATTACATAATGAGCATTAAACTTTAGTTTTTGTTACATGAGTATTTTCCATGTAATAGTTTATAAATAAAAGTTTTAATTGAGTTACGTGCTTGTAATAATATATTAATTGAGTGACATGTTTGTAATAATATGTTAATTGAGTGACATGTTTGTAACTTTTAAAAGAAGAATGACATATTGTTGAGATGTGTGGTGCTCGATTCGATCAACCGTTCTTGCTCGCCAAGTGGTGGAGAAGTTGGATAATTGGGTGTTTTAGTGGGAGGTGAAAAATTGGCAATTTGACACAAGGATTTATAGTGGTTCAACCTTCTAACCAAGGTCTACATCCACTACCTTAGCTCCCCACTAAGGATTTCCAACAAATTCACTAAGAATTGCGTCCCCTTTTCTCGGATTAGGAGGAAACCGTTACAACCCTCAAAGCTTTCTACCCAAAGCTTGAAGGAACACTCTCTTTACAAAGAAAGACTTAGCAAACTAGAAATCCCTCTAAAAGGTGTTTGTTTGCAATTCTAAGCACTCACCCAAAACCTAGACACTTGAGCAAATTTAACAATGTAAGCTCACAAGTGTTGTCTAAGCAAGAAATAAACAATTTAAGCTCTAGACAAATTTTGACATCATAATGTTGTAACAATTGAAGCATTAACCATTACAAGATGCTAGGAGGTCCCTTTTATACTCCCAATTGAGTTTGTAGCCGTTGCTAGCCGTTGGGATCAATTTGGAGCCGTTTGAGTCTTTATTTCCCACCATAAATGCAGTTCTGCAGCTTGGCGTATCGATACTCGTCCAACCGTATCGATACGGTCTCAATGAGGAAAGAGCCGTTGGGCTTCTTCAGCTGATGCGTATCGATACGCTTACCTAGCGTATCGGTACGGTCCTGCAATTTAAAAGACCGTTGGGAAAGTGACCGTTGGGGTAGTTGGGCGTATCGGTACGCGATACAACCGTATCGGTACGCGACTAGCCGTTGGGCTATTTCAAAGCTCACCGTATCGATACGGCTAAGCGTATCGGTACGGGTTTTGGCTACTGCAAAATCTGGTGGCTTGAAACCCTAAAGCGTATCGGTACCCTTCTATACCGTATCGATACGGGTACTTAAAAATACAGGTTTTGACCACTTTAAATGTACTTTAAGTCCATTCCAAAGCCTTTAAAACCCTTAAACATATTTTCAAGTTGTTTTTGACTAAAAACTCATTTTAAATTCTTTGCAATTTAGTCCAAAACATTTTTCAAATATTATATCAAAACTTAGTTCTACAATCTCCCCCTTTTTGATATAATAAAACCAACTTGAAAAATTGTTTGGAATTCTCCCCCTTTGACTTTAAAATTGTGAATAAGAGATTACAAATGAAAACAAGTAAAGCTCCCCCTTATTCATTTGAAAATTTTAATTTTTCAAACCATTTCTCCCCCTTTTTGTTATATCAAAAAGAATTTAAAATGACATTTAAGTTCAAGATAACATAGGAGGTAAAAAAAAAAATTGACACACTTAAAATTTTGGTTTTAAAAATTGGCTCCCCCTTACTCAAAGCATCATGAGAATGTTAGTTCAACATATATGAATATCTAGTTGACATACAAGAAAATAAATCAAATAAACACTAAAGCAACTAGATTTTACCACACTTGAACTCAAGGGAGGATGTGAAGCCTTCCTTCGTCAAGTGTTCTTCCTTTGTGTGCATGGAGCTCCCCCCTCAATTTTTGACTTGTTGATCACTCTCCATCACACCTAGCAAAAGACAATCAAGTAATTTTTGGTATCCAAATTGCTTTGGATCCATAGACATTAGTAGCACAAAATTTAGTCCCCTTAGGAATCCATTTTTCAATTTCATCCTTTTTAGTTGAAGTGGTTAGTCCTTTTGGGACCCAAACACTTCTAAAACATTTTCCATTCACAAATCTAGGGGCACTAGGTTGTCTTACATAAAAGTTTGATTTTCCAAAACTATTTTTCTTTTCAAGTTCATTGGAAATCAAATCTTTTTCTTTTTGAACTTTGAGAAGCAAATTTTGTAAATCAAAACATTTTTGTTCAAAATATTTTAATCTTGCTTCAAGTTCAAGATTTGTTTTGGAAAGCAAATCATTTTCAATTTTTATTTTTGAAATCAACTTTTTGTTTTTAGAAAATGATGCCTTGAATTCCAAAAGCAAATCATCATAGGCATCTTGTAACTCATCAAATGTATACGAATTTGAAATAGATGAGTTAGAAGTTACCTCCCCCTCATTGAGGGCCATCAAGCATAGGTGGGCTACTTCATCATCGGTGGAGTCTTCATCACTCCATGTGGCCACATATGCTTGTTTTGAAGATGATCCCTTCTTTTTGGATTTGTGGGAGTCCTTCATCTTCTTCATCGATTCATGCTTGGATTTTTCCATTTTGCTCTTCATGAACCGGGCGAACTTGTTGAAGAGATAGGCCATCTCTTCATCTTCACTATCCTCCTCACTAGAATCTACGTGATGGCAAGTGGAGGATTTGAGAGCTACGGCACTTGCATTGATGCCTAGCTCCATGATCTTCTTCTTCCCCGTCGCTCTAATCTCTTCCTTCTTCTTCTCCTCTTCTTTGTTTTTCTTCATTATTTGGTGAGTGAGAAGTGACCTCATGAGTTCATCAAGCTTCAAGGTTTTGAGATTCTTGGCTTCAATGATGGCGGTCCTCTTTGAGTCCCATGACTCGGAAGGGAGTAGATGAGCTTTCGGACAAGCTTCTCTTCTGGGATGGCTTCTCCATAACCTTTAAGACCATTGGTGATGGTGGAGAATCTATCAAACATCTTCTCGATGTTCTCTTCCGGATCCATTTTGAAGTTCTCATACTCTAAGGTTAGGAGCCCAATCTTGGTCTCCTTGACTTCATTTGTCCCCTCGTATGTGACTTCAAGCTTGTCCCATACCTCCTTGGCACTCTCACAAGAAGACATCTTCTCATAGATGGATAGGCCAAAGGCACAAAACAAGATGTGCAAGGCCTTGCAATTTAGCTCCATCTTCTTGCGATCGTCGGCACTCCATTCCGCTTTGCTTCCTTGAGGCACGAACGGACCATCTTCAACTATGTCCCATAGCTTGTAATCTCTTGACTTCAAGAAGAATTTCATCTTTGTCTTCCAATGGGCATAGTGATCTCCGTTGAAGAAAGGCGGTTTGTCGATGGATTGCGCCATTTGAGCCGGTTGGTGAAATGTTGATCGAGCTTGCCAGATCTTCTCAATAGGATGTGAATCCCCTTCGATTGAGCCAAGCTCTGATACCAATTGTTGAGATGTGTGGTGCTCGATTCGATCAACCGTTCTTGCTCGCCAAGTGGTGGAGAAGTTGGATAATTGGGTGTTTTAGTGGGAGGTGAAAAATTGGCAATTTGACACAAGGATTTATAGTGGTTCAACCTTCTAACCAAGGTCTACATCCACTACCTTAGCTCCCCACTAAGGATTTCCAACAAATTCACTAAGAATTTCGTCCCCTTTTCTCGGATTAGGAGGAAACCGTTACAACCCTCAAAGCTTTCTACCCAAAGCTTGAAGGAACACTCTCTTTACAAAGAAAGACTTAGCAAACTAGAAATCCCTCTAAAAGGTGTTTGTTTGCAATTCTAAGCACTCACCCAAAACCTAGACACTTGAGCAAATTTAACAATGTAAGCTCACAAGTGTTGTCTAAGCAAGAAATAAACAATTTAAGCTCTAGACAAATTTTGACATCATAATGTTGTAACAATTGAAGCATTAACCATTACAAGATGCTAGGAGGTCCCTTTTATACTCCCAATTGAGTTTGTAGCCGTTGCTAGCCGTTGGGATCAATTTGGAGCCGTTTGAGTCTTTATTTCCCACCATAAATGCAGTTCTGCAGCTTGGCGTATCGATACTCGTCCAACCGTATCGATACGGTCTCAATGAGGAAAGAGCCGTTGGGCTTCTTCAGCTGATGCGTATCGATACGCTTACCTAGCGTATCGGTACGGTCCTGCAATTTAAAAGACCGTTGGGAAAGTGACCGTTGGGGTAGTTGGGCGTATCGGTACGCGATACAACCGTATCGGTACGCGACTAGCCGTTGGGCTATTTCAAAGCTCACCGTATCGATACGGCTAAGCGTATCGGTACGGGTTTTGGCTACTGGAAAATCTGGTGGCTTGAAACCCTAAAGCGTATCGGTACCCTTCTATACCGTATCGATACGGGTACTTAAAAATACATGTTTTGACCACTTTAAATGTACTTTAAGTCCATTCCAAAGCCTTTAAAACCCTTAAACATATTTTCAAGTTGTTTTTGACTAAAAACTCATTTTAAATTCTTTGCAATTTAGTCCAAAACATTTTTCAAATATTATATCAAAACTTAGTTCTACACATATATATATCAAAGTATTTTCCATATATATATATATATATAATTATTTGATACACCGGCGATAGAAACTAAAAATTTCCACAAGTGACTTAGTTTTAGGGTTTAGGGACTCAATTTAGGGTGTATGGTTTAGGGTTTAGGTTTAATAGTTTAGAATTTAGTGATTGTAAATAGAATTTAAGGTTTAGGGTTAGAATTTAGGGTTTATAGATTAAAACCTAAATCCTCAACATATTACACTAAAACCTAAACCCTAACCTTTAAACCCTAAATCCTAACCCTACCCATAAATTCTAAACCCCTAAACCATACACCCTAAACTAAGTCCCTAAACCCTAAAACTAAGGTGTTTGTGGAAACTAAAAATTTCTAATGCCATATATATATATATATATATGAGATATGATCTGTTTACACAGTGTAAAACTCTTTAAGTTTTACACGTTTTTTGGACCGTTGGATGAATGAAACGAATAGATGAGATTAACGGTAAATATGTGAAGATTATCACTTGGAAAAAAAAGAGTAAGGAGTTAATCTGAGTCATCCATTCCCCCATCTAATGATCCAGAAAAACGTGTAAAACTTAAAGATTATATATATATATATATATATATATATATATATATATATATATATGGATTAATATCCTATACACAGGCGGTGGAAACTGATAGTTTCCACAAGCGCCTTAGTTTTAGGGTATATGGAGTTAGTTTAGGGTATAAGGTTTAGGGGTTTAGGTGTAAGGGTTTAGAATTTAGGGATAGTTGTTTCAATTTAAGGTTTAGCGTTATAATTTAGGGCTTATAGGTTAGGGTTTAGTTTTTAGGGTAATATGGTGAGGATTTAGGTTTTAACCTATAAACCCTAAATTGTAACCCTAAACCTTAAATTGAAACAACTATCCCTAAATTCTAACCCCCTACACCTAAACCCCTAAACCTATACCCTAAACTAACTCTCTATACCCTAAAACTAAGGCGCTTGTGGAAACTATCAGTTTCCACCGCCTGTGTATAGAATATTTATCCTATATATATGATTATTATCCTATACACTGACGGTGGAAAACAAACTTTGCACAAGCGGGAATATTTAGGGGTTTAGGGTTTAAAGGTTAAGGGTTTAGATTGTGGGTTTAGAATTTAGGATTAATGGTTAGATTTTTAGGGTTTTAAGGTTAGAAATTTATATTTTAAATTTAAATTTTATGTGTGTGGTACACAAGCCGTGTAAAAAAATTACACAATCCTTCATATTTAAACTATAAAATCTAAAACCTAAATTCTTAACCTAACACCCTGAATCCTAAACCCTACGCCCTAAACTCTAAATTCTATTCATAAATCCTAAATTCTACACTCTACAACCTAAACCCTAAAAAGATTAGACTTGTATAATTTTTTATATATACATATATATATATATATATATATATATATATATATATATTCATATTTGCACTTTTGTACCTCTAATTCTATATCATTTCAATTTTCTTTACTCGCCGTCAATGAAAGCTTAAAAGTTGATATGTTTGCACTATACAGGCCCGAGAGAATATGTTCTGTAAGTACTGGATGTCAGGCCACTGTGACAGAGGTGATTAGTGCTGGTATTTGTGTTCTTCATCTGTCATTGGATTTTGCAGTTTTACATGATAAAGCCATTTTCATACCTTAGCTAATCTATAACAGGCTGTTAAGGGATTCCTCTTCCATCAGGGTTTCGACAAGCTTTATTCAGGAAGCTCCGATGGAACTTTGCGAATTCGAGACAGCCACACTGGACAGTGTGTTCGTTTGACTACCTAGAGGATGATCCAGGATTTTCTTTAAGGGAAGATTAAACATAGCAGATCACTAATCAACCCAGCAGATGAGCTTGTCAAATGGACATTACAAAAATATAACACCAGTTATTCAAGTGTTTGAGAATATATATCAGATCCCAACAATAATAAGATATGCTACAGAAACCCTACAGATCTAATGAGAGTGACCGGATGAACTTAGTCATGCTTCTTAAGCTTGAACTTTCCCTTGGGGATCTTGCTCAGTACACCGGAATCCAACTTTTTATAGTGATTTTGAAGCTGCTCAAACATATTGTAAGCAAACCCATCTATTTGCTCATCATACCTCTCATACACGACTGGTAATGTATGGGCTGCAACAAAACCTGAGAAGCAAAATATGGTTAAAAATCCTGATCAGGTGACTAGTTCAACCAAATGGCTTCACTAAAAAATACATAGAAAGTATCAAATATACAAAATAGTTTAAATATACATTTAGTTAAATTGTATGGTCTTTAATATAAATCCAATGGGTTAGAATAGAACTTAGACGTTCACATCTTATTAAATAAATTTAAAGAAATAAAAACAAGTCTCAAGGGCAGGAGAGTTGTTTCATAACATATAGACATAGTGGACTAAACTAGGCAACGGTTCCAGTTCAACCAGCAGGTCCGATCGGTCTGGTTTTTCAATGGTGGTCGTTTCTGCTTCAATTTCCCCAAATTACCCGAGTCAGACACATTTCAGACAAGGGTGCAGCGATATAACCCCATAAGGACCCTCAAAATATACGGAAAAATTAAGAAAGGGTTGAACATATTCATGTTGGACACATACTGATACCCGTATCCACTAGTCACACGCAAGTCCGAGTAACAGAGCACACAACCACACATCCGAGTATTACCATGCTTTTTTCTTTTTAAATGGAACTACCGTGCTATTAATGCAAGATAAAGTTAATAAAATTTCTTACCAATGTACAAAACAGTCAAGAAGTTGCACCAGCTTCCAATGACAGCAGCAACCCACAAGCTTACTGCAACCTGGAAAGATTTGGATCATTAATAATTCACTCCAGCAAATCTAGTGTGACAGAGGAAACTTGTTAGAAATGCAGATTCAATAAAATGTTCTTCTCCCACATACTGTGATTGTAAGCAAAGTTGACAATGATCTATAAAAGTCTAAAAACAATGCAAGTTTTTTTTTCCGGCCTTTTGGATCAAACATGCCGAAACTTGTTCCAAAATACTTTTTCATTTGATTTTCAAACTTTTTTTGGATTAAGTCTCTAAAGTTGCTTGCATTTGTTAATGTTAGTAAGGGCCATTTACTAACATTTCACTTTAATATTTTCAACTTTAACAATCAATTACAAGTGTACAGCCAATAAAATAAGAAAGTAATCTAAGAACCGGTTTAAAGAAAGAGTGAAGAATGCCACAATAACTGGAATACATAAAGAAATTGATCACAACTTTGCTTCATCCTGCATTAACAATACACAATTTAAGAATTTGCTGAATGTTGCTAGAAATATATGCCAGAAATATCAAGAACTTACCACAAGAAATTGTTTCAGGTTTCCTCGACATGCAACATCCTGCAGCAACTGTAAGCCTCGGTTCAACTCAGCACCAACTGACCTACCAATGCTGACAAATAATTCGTCGGGCAAAACAAGGCGTGGCACTTGAGAAGATGACCTGTTTCCACCAAGTAATTTTACAATAAAGATTATGCAATCCAATCAGCAGAACACATAGTAGCAAAACCTTGAAGAGCAACAAATAAAATGAAATAAAAACAGCAGATAAGCACCTGTTAAGAAAACCTGAGGCATTTGACCAAACAAACTGAGCAAGCATGCCAAGAACCAAAGCAAAGCATAGAAGGGATAGGAAATGGTAATTAAGCCATTCAAATAGAACCCATATTGCTGTTGCACCAGCTAAAACACTTGCTGAGATCTTCTTGTTCCTCCATAACAAAACATCAGCAGCTGCACAATTTACAGTAACAAATTTATCAATGCAGGTGGATTTTAGCAATTTCAAGAAAAGGGTAGAAAGTCCTACATTTTCCACCCCCCAATATATGGTGGACAGGCCTCTGACGTCCAAAAAGCCGGTTGAAGCTAGAGACAACTGAGTTCGACTTCTCTTCCTCAAAAAAAGACACAGATTTTTTCTTAGAAACACTATCAGCAAGGGTCTCCACCAGATTGCTCAACAGGTCCTCTGATGTTATTTTCTCAGGCATTATTCTTTGCTTCAAGAAAATAGACAAAATTATTCTCCAAGAATAAACAGAACAGGCCTGAAATCTCATCAATATTCTAACATCTCACAAATAATTTGAAGTTTTTTTTTTCAATATTAAATTTGAAATATTAATGAGAGAAAAGGATTCAGAAACAGAGACTTGATAATTGATCTCATTACCACAAACAAACAAACAAAAAATCCTTTTGCTTTGGCTTCTCACTAGACACATATAAACAACCAACTGAAATATAAGAAACTTGAATCCAGCACTTGGTTGGTCCTATTGCAAGAAAACCCATGGTTGCTAGTTTCTAAAGTATCAAAGCAGACTAGGCAGACTAAATGATAGTTGAAAAATTATCATGTTTCAATTTTTAGCTAACCCCTATTAAACACATGATTTTTGAGCATTGGATTTAGTAATTGAAACTTCATTGAAGATATAATAAACATACTGATTAGAATGTTAAATGTTTAGATTTTCAAGATGTAACCTCCAAATTCTTGTTCTTACAAATGTTTCAACATCACATGTAACCCCCTTTTAGAGGAATATTTTAACTGAGTTCCAATACACGAACTTCACCCAAAAACAAAACAAAAGGAAAAGACGTAGCAGTAGAAATAAAGCAAGCAAAAAATTAGTATCTTCAAAGCTGCAGAAATCTGCTACTGCAATTGAAAAAAATAAGAATCCTCAGAAGTATCCAAGTTCAAGGCGGGGACTCAAGCAAGCAAGAAAAATCCAAGAACCAAACAAAACCAGAAACAACCAGAAAGATAAAAACAACCCAGAATTTTAAACTAAGAACTTTACTAGAATCAAATGTAAGAAAAGAGAAAACCATGATCAAAGAATTGCAGTTCGTGCAGAAAACATTCATTTGTACAGAAAAGAAGACAAAGGATGGAGAAGAGCACGAACCAGGGAGAGAGAAAGAGGTGATACGTTTGAGGATGGTGGGTGATACTGACAAGAAATGGATGAGAGTGGAGGAATCAAATACTATAAATTATTTACGCCTTTACTTGTACGTGAGAATCACATTCACTCTCTAATCATCAAATTATTTTCAAATTACAAGCGTTTCAACTGTTTTAATTATGTCATAAACAGTGAATTGGTTGGTAGATAAATGCCCTAATTGGTTGACAGAAAAATAATAATATTTTTTTGAATAATTTTGAGTGGATTATACAAAATAAAAAAATCCCTGTTTCTTCCTAAATTAGAGTTTTTATTATCTATCTATAATAAATTGCTTATATATAATAATTTAGAGTTTTTATTATAAAATATGTGTTTAATTTTTTTTTTCAATTACATACTTCTTTTATTATGGTGGATGTCTAATTCTTCATTCTATTTAATATTTAAGGCTGATTTGCTAAAAAAAATTACTATCCAATCATTACTTGACGAATAGAAATCATCTACTTTTCTTACATGGTTTTAGAGTGTTTAATATTAAGTTTTTTCGTTATGGTTTAGGGGATTTAGGGTTGAGTGTATTTTTAAAGTATAATGTTTAAGATTTAGAATTTAGGGTTATGGCTTAAATTTTGAAATTTTAGTGTTTTTAGTGTTTTTAGAGTGGAATAGGCCAAGTTAAAAAGAAATTTTTAGCTTTTAGGGTTGTTTGAATTTTTTTGAAAAATAGGTCAAAATCTACAGTACCTCGCCGTGTGGAGATGGCGTTGTCACTGTTCATCTAACTGGATCATGCAAAAATGCATGCATATCACTGTTCATCTACAGGACCTCGTCATGTGGAAATGACGTGGTCCTGTAGATTTTGGCCTATTTCCCAAAAAAATCTGATAAACAACCTTAAAAATCAAATTTCTTTCAAACAACCCTAAAAGTCAATTTTTTTTTTCTTATTTGGCCTATTACACCAATTTTACCATTTTTGTCCTTACTTGACATGTGGTCTAATTTTTAATTTAAAAGCTAAAATCTCCTAAATTTTTTATTTTAAAAAAACCCTTCAAATCTCTAACCTTCAGATTCTTAAATTTTTTGTCATCGTCGAAATCGCAACAATGAAATCTTTTCCCTCGTCACAAGTAGGGGTGAGCAAAACTCGACTCGACTCGAAAAAACTGAAATTTTCAACTCGACTCGAGGTGAAAAAACTCGACTTGACTCGAAATTTCATAAACTCGACTCAATTCGAGAAAATTTCAAATAAAGTTTGAGTTGTAAAATGGAAATTCGAATAACTCAAAATTTTTTAATAATTAGTGGATTTATTTTTAAGTTTGAGTCGAGTCCCTCAATTTTTCTCAATATATATATACTGATATAAAAATATGAAGAAATATATGCTACATTTGAAAAAAATATAAAGATATATATATATATATATATCTTATATTAGTGGAGAAAGTTGTTTAAATCAGAATCAAACCGTACTATAACTTGATAAATAATTATAATTAAATTTATATAGGAACTTAAAAACTCGACTCGAACTCGACTCAAATTTTATAAACTCGACTCGTATAAAAAAAGTTTCAAATAAATTTTGAGTTGTAAAATATGACGCGTCAACTCGAATAACTCAAAAGTTTTTACTCGACTCGATCGAACGCTCACCCCTAGTCACAAGAGTCACAAATTTGTGTTTGTCGTTTGTCTTTCTATCGCGTTTGTAATTCATGTCACCCATTCCGTATTCGCCGTTCAACATTCGATTGGCACCTTATCATCGAACCCTCATACCACTACAATAAGTATCATTGACCCTATATCCCAACGAATTAAGAGTGGCTAATTCTAATATTTCTTATGAAAAAATTTTGTTGCAATTCTAATATTTTTCTATAGTGAGTACTTTTTAGTGTGGTTGTAGAACTAATGTTTTGATATAATAATTGAAAAAATGTTTTGGACTAAGTTAAAAAGAATTCAAAACTATTTCCAAAGTCCAAACTCCTTGAAACTATGTTCAGGGGATGTTTTCAAAGGTTTTCACATGTTTTCAAAGCCAAATTAAACAAAACCTTCCAGGCGTTTCGAAACACCCCTAGGTGTTTCGATACGGGGTCTTACAGTGTCAAAACGTTTCGAAACGGGTCTTTTCTGGATGAGGATTTTGCCAAGCGTTTCGATACGGGCTATGCCGTTTCGATACGCCTACGTGGCATCAACCGCAACGGTCACAAAACCCCAACGGCTATTTCCCAACTAACATTTAAATGCAGATCGTTTCGATACGAGGACAGGCGTTTCGATACGGCCAAGAGCGTTTCGATACGGGTATTGCATCAGACTGCAATGGCTCTTTCTACTTGAAGAGCGTTTCGAAACGGGTTCGAGCGTTTCGATACGGGTAGCTGCAGAACTGCATTTATGGTGGGAAATTATGTCTCCAACAGCTCCAATTCAACCCTGTTGAGTGGATCGAATGATCGAACTAAACCAAGAGGGGGTGAATTGGATTTTTAAAGTTCTTGGTGGTGGAAATTGCAAATAAAAAGGTAGACAAGGAATTTTAGAGTGGTTCAAGTTCCAAATGAACTCTACATCCACTACCTTAGCTTCACTAAGGATTTGCAACAATTCCACTAATTGCTCTTCCCCTTTTCTAAGAGTTGTTGCTTCATCCAAAGGACTTGAGCACAACAACTCCCTAAGGATATGTACTCGGCTTCGGTGGTAGATAAGGCTACACTATTTTGTTTCTTAGAGAACCAAGATATGAGCATACTATCTAGGAATTGACAAGTTCCCGAAGTACTCTTCCTATCGATTTTACATCCCCCATAATCCGCATCCGAATAAGCATGAAGGTTGAAGGTGGAGTCTCTAGGGTACCAAAGACCTAAACAAGGAGTGTCTCTAAGGTACCTAAAGATTCTCTTAACGGCTATAAGGTGAGACTCTCTAGGACTAGCTTGAAACCTAACACACAAGCAAACACTAAACAAGATATCCAGTCTACTTGCGGTAAGGTAAATCAATGATCTAATCATAGAACGGTAAAGCTTAGAGTCAACACACTTACATCCTTCATCCTTGTCAAGCTTTGTAGATGAGCTCATAGGTGTGGCTTGAGGCTTTGCATTCTCCAAGCCAAACTTCTTGAGCATATCCTTTATGTACTTTTCTTGATTGATGAAGGTGCCATCCTTCTTTTGCTTGATTTGGAGTCCCAAAAAGAATGAGAGCTCCCCCATCATGCTCATCTCGAATTCACCTTGCATTAGCTTAGCAAACTCTTTGCAATGACATTCGTTAGTAGAACCAAAAATAATGTCATCAACATAAATTTGTACTACTAAGATGTCATTTTTATACTTTTTTATAAAAAGTATAGTGTCCACCTTGCCTTTTTCAAAACCTTTTTCAATTAAAAAGTTTGAGAGTCTTTCATACCAAGCTCTAGGAGCTTGTTTTAAACCATAAAGAGCTTTAGTGAGTTTGAAAACATGATTTGGAAATTTTGAGTCTTCAAAACCCGGTGGTTGTTCCATATACACTTCCTCATTTATAAAACCATTTAAAAGCGCGCTTTTAACATCCATTTGAAAAAGCTTGAAATCATGATAACATGCATATGCAAGCAACATCCTAATGGCTTCCATTCTAGCTATGGGTGCATAGGTTTCATCAAAATCTATTCCCTCTTCTTGAGTGTAACCTTGTGCTACTAGTCTAGCTTTATTTCTCACAATGTTACCACTCTCATCTAGCTTGTTCCTAAAGACCCATTTAGTTCTTATGGTAGATTGATTACTAGGCCTATCAACTAATGTCCAAACATTACTTCTCTCAAATTGATTTAACTCTTCTTGCATAGCCATAATCCAAAAATCATCTTTCAATACTTCTTTTATATTCTTAGGCTCTATGCATGAGATAAATGCAACATGATTCATTAATCTAAGAGAAGATCGAGTGGTTACCTTCTTGGATGGATCGCCCAAGATTTCACCATCTTTGACATAGTTGAACTCCCTTGGGTAGCTCACTTCCTTTTCCTCAAGAGCCAAGTCCTTCAAGGCTTCAAGAGGTGGATCTTGCGTGTCCTCTTCTTTTGTTGGAATCTCATCCTCCTTTGAAGTTTGTCCTCCATCAAAGGCATTTATGATTCCTACATCATCATCATCACAAGAATCCTTCCTTGGAAGGAGGTTATCATCGAATACAACATGTATAGATTCTTCTACTACAAAAGTTCTCTTGTTAAATACTCGATAGGCTTTAGAGGTTAAAGAGTATCCTATGAAAATAGCTTCATCAGTTTTTGCATCAAATTTACCTAAGTTGTCTTTTCCATTATTTAAAACAAAACACTTGCAACCAAAAGGGTGAAAATAGCTAATGTTAGGCTTTTTAGATTTTAAAATCTCATAAGGTGTTTTCTTTAAAATTGGCCTAATCATTACTCGGTTAACAATATAGCAAGCGGTGTTTGTGGCTTCCGCCCAAAAATATTTAGGTAAATTATTTTCACAAAGCATGGTTCTAGCCATTTCTTGCAAAGTTCTATTTTTCCTCTCAACTACCCCATTTTGTTGAGGAGTTCGAGGAGCCGAAAAATTGTGGCTAATACCATTTTCATTCAAAAAATCTTCCAACCCTAAATTTTGAAACTCGGTTCCACGATCACTTCTAATATGTGAAATTCTAAGTTCAAGATCATTTTGGGTTAGTTTTGAAAATGTGATGAATTTTTCTAAAGCCTCATCTTTAGTACTTTAAAGTAGAACCCAAGTAAATCTAGAAAAATCATCAACAAGTACAAATGCATAAGATTTACCACCCAAGCTCATAGTCCTAATTGGCCCAAATAAATCCACATGGATAAGTTGTAAACATATACTTGTAGAAACATCATTAATGGACTTAAAGGATGACTTATGTTGTTTACCCTTAGAGCATGCATCACAAATTTTATCGTTTGAGAACTTAATCTTGGGTAAACCTCTAACTAGATCAAGGGAAACTAGTTTTTCTAAAACACTAATGCTAGCATGTCCTAGTTTCCTATGCCACAACCATGCATCATTTTCATTTTGTGCTACCAAACATGCATGAGATGTATGTATGTCATCTAGATGCACCATGTATATGTTACCTATACGATGACCTATGAGCATAATATTATTAGATTTAACGTCAACAATTTTGCACCCATTTTTATCAAATAAAACATTAAATCCTTTATCACACAATTGACTTATGCTCAACAAGTTATGTTTATGACCATCGACATACAAGACATTTTCAATAAGAATAGTAGAGTGATTACCTATGGAGCCAATACCTTTAATGTGGCCTTTGGAGTTGTCACCAAATGTCACCACTCCTCCACTTTTTGGCTTTAGATCCATGAACCTACTCTTGTCTTCGGTCATATGCCTTGAGCATCCACTATCAAGGTTCCACGAGTTTTGACTTTGTGCTTTGGCCTTGTAGCAATGCTCCCCCTACAAACAAAGATATTAAGCTTTTGTTTTTGGTACCCAAATCATTTTGGGTCCACGAGTGTTAGCTCCCATTAACTTGGTTCCCTTAGGAATCCAAGGTGACATAGCAACAATATTATTAGATTTTACAAGTTCCTTAGGAACCCATACACTTCTAATCCTTTTAGTTCTACTATGTCTAGGAAGACTACCTTGTTTGTAGTTATTAGTCCTTTTCTTAGGTTGGTGTGTTTTAGAAGATTCACCTATTTCATGCTTCACACTACCAAAATTTTTAAAGAACTCCTTGAGCTTGTTAAGCTCATCTAACACCTTTTGGTGTTCACTATTACATTGAGATAAAAGATTATTAAGGTCAACATTTTCATCTTGGAAGAATTTTAGCTAATCTTTCAACCCTAAAATCTTTTTCTCAAATTTTAAATTAGCTTGAGAAAGTGAGTCATTTTTATCATTTAATTCCGAAATAATTTTCTTATTCCTAATGACCGACTCCTTGTATTTCTCAACTAATTCATCATAGAACTATTGCAACTCATCATATGCATCATTTAATTCATCATATGTAAAATCAAAAGATGATGAGTTAGAGGTTACCATAGAGGAATATTTCTCAAGTGCCATGAGGCAAAGGTTGACCACTTCTTGTTCGTCATCCTCCGATGACTCCTCATCACTCCAAGTAGCAAGCTTGGCTTTGAGCTTCTTCTTCTTCTCAAAGCCCTTCTTCTTGAGTTGAGGGCACTCCGAACGTATATGGCCGGGTTTATTGCACTCGAAGCAAATGATTTGATCCCTTGCTTCTTCTTTGTTTTTACCTTTGAAGTCCATCTTCCTTTGAATTTTTCTTCCCCGGTTGGACCTCATAAAGCGTGAGAATCGTTTGGCTATCATAGCCAATTCTTCTAGCTCATCCTCCTCACTAGAAGGGCCCTCCTCAAGCAATGAAGCTTTGAGAGCTATTCCCATCTTCTTCTTCTTTTCCACCTCTAGCTTTTCTACTCTCTTCTCTTCCTTCTTCTTCTCTTCTTCCCTTCCTTGCTTCATAATCTCATGAGTAAGGAGAGAACCCACTAGCTCATCAAGCTTTAAAGTCTTCAAATTTTTGGTTTCTATGATGGCGGTTCTCTTCCCATCCCAAGATTCGGGAAGTGAGTAGAGTAGCTTCCGGACAAGCTTGTCTTCCGGTATAGTCTCTCCAAATCCCTTGAGCCCATTGACTATGGTAGAGAAGCGATCAAACATCTTAGACACCGTCTCATCGGGTTCCTTCTTGAAATTCTCATAACTAAGATTGAAAATTCCAATCTTAGTTTCCTTGACATCATTGGTTCCCTCATAGGTGGTCTCAAGAGTATCCCAAACTTCTTTGGCACTCTCAATGGATGATACTTTGGAGTAGATGTCCGGACCGAAAGAACAAAAGAGCATGTGGAGAGCTTTGTCATTTATTTGTATCTTCTTCCTTTCTTCTTCACTCATCTCCATCTTTTTCTTCAAAACCATCTTCCCTTCACTATCTTGCTTCAATGGAATGTAGGGGCCATCTTCAATGACATCCCAAACCAAGTAGTCATTGGACTTGATGAAGAGGCGCATTCTATTCTTCCAAAACAGATAGTTGTCACCATTGAAAAAGGGTGGTTTAGTAGTGGATTGAGACTCATACATGCTCGAACCGGAGGTAGGTGTCATCTCTTGATTTTTAGATGATCACACTCTTCCTAGGAACTCCTCTTGTGGTTGTTAATCCTCAAATAGGTAGGCTCTGATACCAATTGTTGAGTGGATTGAATGATCGAACTAAACCAAGAGGGGGTGAATTGGATTTTTAAAGTTCTTGGCGATGGAAATTGCAAATAAAAAGGTAGACAAGGAATTTTAGAGTGGTTCAAGTTCCAAATGAACTCTACATCCACTAACTTAGATTCACTAAGGATTTGCAACAATTCCACTAATTGCTCTTCCCCTTTTCTAGGCTAAGGAGGTAACCCTTACAATTTTTGGTCAAATTTTCTACCCAAAATTTAACCCAATCCTCACACAAATGAAACAAAGAATTTGTTGGCTAAGGAAGTATCTCTCAATACAAATTGTAGCCCAATTACAAGCACTCAACCCAATTGAAATGATAAGAATAAAAATACAATTGGGGTTTCTAGACAATAATGAGATTTAGACATAAATGCTTGGATTTGATGTTTGGATGTTTGCTTTAGGATCAATAGTTGTTGCTGAGGCTTTTAGAGGTCCCTTTTATACCTTCTCATTGATTTCTAGCCGTTGTGGTTGTTGCATTCATCAATAGAGCCGTTGGGGGTGTTATCTTCCCTCCATAAATGCAGTCTGAAACCAACCGTTTCGAAACGCCCGACCCTGTTTCGAAACAGACCAAAATAGAAAGAGTTGTTGGGGTGCATTAAATAGCCCGTATCGAAACGGTCAGAGACGTTTTGATACGCTAAGAGCCCGTTTCGAAACTTGTTTCGAAACACTTTGTCACTGTCAAGGGTCGTATCGAAACGGCTTGAGATCGTTTCGATACGCTTTAACTGTTTGTTTAAAATAAGTTAAAAACATTCAACGGTCATATTTTTCAAAACAATTTTAAAGACGTTTCGAAACACTTGGTGTCGTTTCGATACGGTTGCTCAGTGTTCTTAAGCCGTTTCGAAACTTGTTTCGAAACACGAGTTGGCAGTGTTGAAATTATTTCGATACCCGTTTCGAAACATGGACTCACAGTTTCAAAACTGTTTCGAAACGCCTTAGGCCGTTTCGAAACGGTGACTCGAAAATTACTGTTTTGGCTTTAAGAACACTTAGAAAATATTTGATAAACTTAGTTTTTAACTTAGGCATATTGTTTAAAACATGTAGAGAGGTTTGAGGACTTAAAAATTCGTTTTCACATTTTCAATTTAGTCCTTAGGTTCTTTAGTTATATCAAAATTAAAATATCGGTTTCACAAACCCCAACGGCTAGTAACGGGTACAAACTCATTAAAGAGTATAAAAGAGACCTCCAAGCATCAAGTAATGGTTAATGCTTCAATTGTCAATCAACAAATGATCAATAATTGTCTTTGTAGTTAAATTGTCATTTCTTTGTATAGACAAACACTAGTGAGCCAAAATTGTTAAATTTGCTCAAGTGTTTTAGGTTTTGGGTGAGAGCTAAATTGTGCAAACAAACACCTATTAGAGGGATTTGTGTTTGCTTATCTTTTCTCTTGTAAAGAGGGTTTGATCAAGGCTTTGGGTAGAAAGCTTGATCGGTGTATAAGGGTTTCCTTCTAAGCCTAGAAAAGGGGACTAATCAATAGTGGATTGATTGGAAATCCTTAGTGGGAAGCTAAGGTAGTGGATGTAGACCTTGGTTAGAAGGTTGAACCACTATAAATCATCTTGTCATTTATCCTTTTAGCTTCCACACCACAATCACCCAGTTATCCAACTTCTCCATACTTGGCGAGCAAGAACGGTTGAAGGAATCGAGCCCCTTTAAACTCAACAATTGGTATCAGATCTTGGCTCAATCGAAGAGGATTAACATCCTATTGAGAAGATCTGTCAAGCTCGATCATCTTTTCAAACAACCGGCTCAATGGCGTAATCCATCGACAAACCGCCCTTCTTCGACGGAACTCACTATATCCATTGGAAGACAAAGATGAAGTTCTTCATTAAGTCAAGAGACTACAAGCTATGGGACATAGTTGAAGATGGTCCGTTCGTGCCTCAACGAAGCAAAGCGGAGTGGAGTGCCGACGATCGCAAGAAGATGGAGCTAAATTGCAAAGCCTTGCACATCCTCTTTTGTGCATTTGGCCCAACCATCTATGAGAAGATGTCTTCTTGTGAGAGTGCCAAGGAGGTATGGGACAAGTTTGAAGTCACATACGAGGGGACTAATGAAGTAAAGGAGACCAAGATCAGGCTCCTCACCTTAGAGTATGAGAACTTTAAGATGGATCCGGAAGAGAACATCGAGAAGATGTTTGATATGTTCTCCACTATCACCAATGGTTTTAAAGGCTATGGAGAAGCCATCCCGGAAGAAGAGCTTGTCCGAAAGCTCGTATACTCACTTCCCGAGTCTTGGGACTCAAAGAGGACCGCCATCATCGAAGCCAAGAATTTGAAGACCTTGAAACTTGATGAACTCATGAGGTCACTCCTTACTCATCAAATAATGAAGAAAAACGAAGAAGATGAGAAGAAGATGGAATAAATTAGAGCTATGGGGGAGAATAAGCTCAAAGGGCTTGGCATCAACACTAATGCCATTGCTCTCAAATCCTCCACATGTCATCATGTTGACTCAAGTGAAGAGTAGGATGAAGAGGAAGAGATAGTTCATCTCTTCAAGAAGTGTGCCCCATTCATGAAGAAAGTCTTGAGAGAGCTTGAACGAGAAACCATGAAAAAGAAGAGGGCAAGCACTTCAAACCATAAGAAGAAAGCATATGTGGCTACTTGGAGTGATGAAGACTCCACCGACGATGAACAAGTCAACTTTTGCCTTATGGCCATCGAAGAAGATTCAAGGGTAACTTCTAATTCATCTACTTCATGTTCTTACTCTTTTGATGAATTACTAGATGCCTACGATGATTTGGTTTTAGAGTTTAAATATCATATTTTGAAAAACAATAAAATGATTTCAAAGTTGAAAATTAAAAATGATTTAATTTCTAAAACCAAACTTGAACTTGAAGCAAAACTCGAAGAGTTTGAACAAAAATGTTTCGATTTACAAAATTTACTTCATAAAGTTCAAGAAGAAAAAATTTGATTTCCAAAGAACTTGAAAAGAAAAATAATTTTTGAAAATCAAACTTTTATGCAAGACAATATAGTGCCCCTAGATTTGTAAAAGGTAAATGTTTTAGAAGTGTTTGGGTCCCAAAAGAACTAACCACTTCAACTAAAAAGGATGAAATTAAAAAATGGATTCCTAAGGGGACAAGATTTTGTGCTACTAACGTTTATGGATCCAAAGCAATTTGGATACCAAAAATTACTTGATTGTCTTTTGCTAGGTGTGATGGAGAGTGATCAACAAGTCAAAAATTGAGGGGGAGCTTCATGCACACAAGGAAGAACACTTGAAGAAGGAAGGCTTCACATCCTCCCTTGAGTTCAAGTGTGGTAAAATCTAGTTGCTTTTGTTTTTATTTGATTTATTTTCTTTTTATGTCAACTAGATGATCATATATGTTGGACTAACTTTTTATTGATGCTTTGAGTAAGGGGGAGCCATTTTAAAACCAAAATTCTTATTTTTGTCATCTTTTCAAACCTCCTAAGTTATTTTGAGCTTAATGTCTTTTGAATTCTTTTTGATATAACAAAAAGGGGAGAAATGATTTGAAAAATTGAATTTTCAAATGAATAAGGGGGAGCTCAAATTGACTTCAAATTTTACATCTCTTATTCACATTTTTAAACTTAAAGGGGGAGAATCCCAAACAATTTTTCAAGTTGGTTTATTATATCAAAAAGGGGGAGATTGTGGAACTAATGTTTTGATATAATAATTGAAAAATGTTTTGGACTAAGTTAAAAAGAATTCAAAATTATTTCCAAAGTCCAAACTACTTGAAACTATGTTTAGGGGATGTTTTCAAAGGTTTTCACATGTTTTCAAAGCCAAATTAAACAAAACCTTCCAGGTGTTTCGAAACACCCTAGGTGTTTCGATACAAGGTCTTACAGTGTCGAAACGTTTCGAAATGGGTCTTTTCTGGATGAGGATTTTGCCAAGCGTTTCGATACGGGCTATGCCGTTTCGATACGCCTACGTGGCATCGACCGCAACGGTCACAAAACCCCAACGACTATTTCCCAACTAACATTTAAATGCAGATCGTTTTGATACGGGGACAGGCGTTTCGATACGGGTATTTCGATATGGCCAAGAGTGTTTCGATACGGGTGCTGCATCAGACTGCAACGACTCTTTCTACTTGAAGAGCGTTTCGAAACGGGTTCGAGCGTTTCGATACGGGTAGCTGTAGAACTACATTTATGGTGGGAAATTATGTCTCCAACGGCTCCAATTCAACCCCAACGGCTAGCAACGAGTTCAAACTCATTAAGGAGTATAAAAGGGGCCTCCAAGCATCAAGTAATGGTTAATGATTTAATTGTTAATCAACAAATGATCAAGAATTGTCTTTGTACTTAAATTGTAATTTCTTTGTATAGACAAACACTAGTGAGCCAAAATTGTTAAATTTGCTCAAGTTCTTTAGGTTTTGGGTGAGAGCTAAATTGTGCAAACAAACACCTATTAGAGGGATTTGTGTTTGCTTATTTTTTCTCTTGTAAAGAGGGTTTGATCAAGGCTTTGAGTAGAAAGCTTGATCGGTGTATAAGGATTTCCTCCTAAGCCTAGAAAAGAGGACGAATCAATAGTGGATTGATTGGAAATCCTTAGTGGGAAGCTAAGGTAGTGGATGTAGACCTTGGTTAGAAGGTTGAACCACTATAAATCATCTTGTTGTTTATCCTTTTAGCTTCCACACCACAATCACCCAGTTATCCAACTTCTCCATACTTGGCGAGCAAGAACGGTTGAAGGAATCGAGCCCCTTAAAACTCAACAGTGGTCAATTGTACCATGAGCTTTACATCTAGCTCAACCCATGATTTCACACAGAAATGAGAGATTTAAAAATTTAAAAGGGATATACGGTTATGCGAAATTTGAGATATATTTTTAGAAAATTAAAAAATTTATGAGTTAGTTAAAAAACATAAATGAAATTAAGAAATAGACTATGTGTAAATGCATTCATGACGAATACTTCCTACATAGGGCTGCTAACGGGCCAAGCCGAGCCCAAGCCTGACCAAGCTCAGCTCGGCTCAGAAACAATATTATTAGGGTTAGTTCGGGCTCAAAGCTCGTCGAGCTCAAAATTTTAAGCCCGAGCTCAGCTCAGAAATAATATTATTAAACTCGGCTCGAGCTTGAAGCTCGCCAAGCTCGACTCGACTAAAAAAACAATGCTAAACTCAAGGATTATTAAAATAATCAGAACTTTGAAAGCTCAAATTTAAAGCCATTTCAACTAAAAATCCATTGGCACAAAAAACTCATGTTTACTTGATCTCAACCAAAAGGCCAAGAGTGAATTGGCTTATTGTTTAAAGTTTAAGCACCTATTTATAGGATGCTTTCTCTCCTTGCTTTATGTATGTTAAAGATGTGGGATATTGGGTGTGTATTGTAAGTGTAAGCTGTTTTTTTCCCCTTCAAACTTTATAGGGATAGGTAAATACTCATTTTAGCCATGTTTGAATTTAAGTAGAAAATAATCTAGAAATTATTAGAAGTTAATTTAAATAGATGAAGATTTGTATTTTATTGTTTAATTTAAGTTTTTTATTTTAATTTTTATAATTTTTATTTTTTTATGTTTGAATTTTTAATTTTATTTCGAGAGAATATAGTTTGAATATTTTGTGTTAAATAGGTGAATATTTGAGAAGAAAATATAGTAGTTTGAATATTTTAGTTTAAGTTCATTAATTTATTTATTTAGATTTATTTATAGGTGGTTGAATAAAAAATGTTAAATTGATGATTTATTAGAAAATAAGCAGGTACATAATTTAATTTTTAATTTAGGTTCATTAGTCATATATTATAGGTATAGGAAAAAAGAAGTAAGAAAGAAGGAAAAGATTGATAAAAATTAATTAAACATATTTGCAAAATTAGTAAGTAATTTATTTATTTATGGTTATCATAATTTATTTATGGGAATTATTATATTTTTAACACTAAAAATTAAATTTGAGTGCATGAGTACATGGATATCGCCTTGCCTGGAATGCTCCACAATCACACCACCTACGTTTGAAATCAACTCGAAATACATTTGAGTGCGCTGCCTCGTTGTTGCATGTGGGGCCAACAACATCAAATGTCTTATTGAATCGGTCGAAGCTGTGAACCTTCATCAAATTTGCATTCTTCACATTATCTTGCATTTTCCTCACAAGCTCGGGAGCCCATATTTGCCCATATTTATTAAGGCCTCGATTTCCTTCCCTTTAACTGACCAAACTTTCGCCAACCTGTAGTACGTCTCTTTCACCAGGCTTGCTATTGAGAGATGATGTGATATTTTCATTACTCCATTTATGCATTCCACAAGGTTGGTTGTCATTTGCCCGTATCGTCTACCACCTTCATCATATGATTGGGCCCATCTTTCCCTCTCGATATTGTTTGCCCAACTCCAAACACGTTCGTCGTACTTCATTAAATTCTTCATCTTCCTCTCAAAATCTGGCCGCGTTAGTAGATATCATGTGTCATAATATTGTTAGTATCGAGACTAATCAAAACACATGCATAATAAATGGATATGTCAATATAATTGAGTTTGGAAAAAATATGATGCTTACCCATGCTCAAAATCTCATTGTGAAGGTATTGATTTTTGAACTGCTCATAGTTGTTCTTACCGATGTGACAGACACAATATGTGGGGTATGCGTGTGGAGGTGTCCAACAACTTCCGTCTCGATTAATTACTGCCTTGATACCTGACCCTCGATCGGATATAATGTAGACCTCATCTTCTTGGACGACATGGTCACATAAATTGGTCAAGAATAAATTACAAGCTTCCGTCGTCTCCTGCTCAAAATGGCGAATACAATCGGGAAGATATTGTTCTCACCATCTTGTGCAACGGCAATCAACAAAACATGAGAGTATCTCCCGTACAGCCACGTGCCATCCACTTGGATCATACATTTGCAATAAGAAAATCCTTGAATGCAAGGCTTGAACGCCCAAAAAAGTCAATGGAAATATTTACCCTTCAAGAAGTTGGCCTTGTAGGTCGTATGCATCCTTGGTTTGATACCTCACTATGGTGCCTAGGATAAAACGTGCTATTGCTAGTAATAAAGTCAGTAGCTCGTTGTACAACTTATCGTAATCACGATACACTGACTCCATTTCCTTATCTCTTGCACACCACCCCTTCTTGTATTTTATCTGGTATCCAAATTGTTGCGTAATGGTTGCTTGAATCGTTGAAATCGGAACCCTTGGATTTGCTTCTACCAGCTTCATCATGTGATGATTTATCACAGTCGAGTATAATTTTTAATGGTCCTGGTCGATGGAAGTTCGTAAACATGTGTGATCTCCATTGTACTTTGTGACCTCCCAACGATTTGACCTCTTAAGCTTTGAAACTCGGATCTTCCATTTGCACTCTTGTCCATACTTCACACACTTGGAAAAGAAAGTCCTCTAACTGAATTCTACAACATCATAGTCGACGTGGTTCTTGATGTTGTATTCTTTTACTACCAATGTAGCTTCATTCTTTTCATAAAATTGAAGTCCTATCGATAATTCACCATGCTGACTCGAAGTTAATCGGGGCATATCTGGGAATCGATGTACTCTCACCGTATCAAAATCCACTAGCCAACATTGCGACAAAACTGCCTCCGGACATATCAATCTCATTACCGTAATCCATTCGAGCAGATTCTCCAACGACATTTCTGAATGGGTCGGGAACATCATGCACCTCGGCAAACAACTCAATATATCGAATCCCCGTAGATTCATGTTCTACAATCATCATTCCAACATCATCAACATCTTGAAGATTGATTGCACAATATCTGACTGGATTTTCACATGTCAGCCACCAGTAACGCAAACCATGAATCTCTCTTCCAATTTTCTATGATATTTTCTCCTTCATTTCTTGAAGTGTGATTTCCTTTTCAAATCTTATCTTCGTACTGCTTTCAGAATCAAATACAATCTCGGCATCAGTTTTCACCATTTGTCCATTGTAATGGACAATAGTCATAAATGTGTTGTTGTTGCTCATTTTCTCTACATGTTCAAAAAGATAAATAAATTTTCAATCATAATACACAAATCAAAATGAACATACTAAATAAAAATGAACATAATAAATTTTAAATTCCGTTACTAACATAGGGGACAAGTTCTTTTCAAATATATATATTTTAATAAATACACTAAATCAAAATTCCCTAAATTAATTATTTTAAATATATTTCGAATTTATTTTAAAAAATTTAAATCTACATGCATAAAATTCGAACAAACTTAAATAAAACTATATGCATAAAATTTAAATTATATCAAATATACAAAATAAAACGAACTCACTCAAATAAAAACAAAACTTTAGAAAAATTTGAATTTACTTACAATATTTTCTTCATTGATTTCTTTTTATTCTTCTTCTTCACTCAAAACTTTTTCACTAATTTCTTTTTACTCTTCTTCTTCACTCAAAATTTTACTTCCATCCTTAACTATTTAACACAAAAAATAAATTTTTTCCTTAGAGTACCCCTATCCCTTCTTTAATAACACTTACACATTTTTAAACTCTACCCCTATACATTTTAAAAACACCCTAAACTCATCCCTCATTCAAAAATCAAATCACCAACCCTCCCCCCCAAAAAAATATGCCAACCCAGCCCTCTACATACGTACATGCTATGCATGCAAAGATTTCTGCTCACTGTGCCACGCACCAAACCTGCCAAGTAGGCTGGATTAAAGCCTGACATTGTTCATAGACAGTGTCAGTTGTGCTCGTCTTTGAACAGTGCAAGACACCATGTCGGCGTGCCACATATCCAAGGGTGGATTGTTCATAGGCGGAAGAAAATAGCTTAGACTTAATTTTTTTTTATAAAAAAACTGTTCATAGACGAGTTCATGTGAGTGTGTCTTCTTTTTTTTACTGTTCATAGACAGATTTAGATGAATCTGTCTTTAAAGTCATTGTAGAACGTACAATATTTGTGAAAATAAAAATGCATGTGCAATATTTTGGGGGAAAATCCCAAAGCAATATATGTGTAAATTCTCCAAAGGAAAGTTTAATCAAAGGCCTGAGGGGGTCAAGACAACCTAAAATTTTGAAAAACGTAATTTGGCCCTTTAATTTTTTTGAAATATTTAATTTTACCCCTTCAAAATTTTAAAATTTTGTTTAAGTTTTAATTTCTTTGAATTTAAATGTTTTTAACTAATTCCTTTTAATTTTTTTAAAAAATTCTCATTGAATCTTAAAATTTAAAAAATAGTTTATATTTCTAAAAGTTTCAAAACTTTTAAGTAAACTCCCTCAACTCATTTCACCAAGATCCACGTTGAGTTTATTAATTATCAGTTAGTTATTTATCCGATGATATATTAGTGTAGAATTTAATTTGTTGGACGTTAAAGAAAAATTGGTTTCCTGAGCTATTAGCACATCAATTAATTTTTTTGTTCAAAGCATATCAATTCATTTTGGGAAGACATATAAGGATAAAATTATAAATTAAAATAAAAAATGACCGAGTTTAGTTTCATAAGTTAACGGGTCGTAATACAATTGAGAAAAGATATATAAATGATACACTCGTAAACAATACATGATTGAAAATTGTTGATCACCTATGTGAGCAACCCCTTTGAACGTCGGTTCTGGGCAGTTTAGAGGGTAGAGACACGAGATTCTGGTCAAGTGTTTCTGGATGGTTCTCTTTAGTTATCCCCCTCCCCGAGTTTGGGTGGGGTGCATGACTCTTTATAGGGGCCTCACTGAAGTGAGATCACGTGTTAATTAAGGAAAACAAGTGTCTTGGTGAGTTGCCATGGCTCAAGTGTTGATGTGGATCACGTGCATCGTCACATGGACTAGGGTAATGTTTGCATATCAAGTTCGCAATTAGTCATAATTGGTTTTTTTGCATGGTCGCGATCTGCCAGTACGTATATAGAGGGTTGTAATTGGATATTCGCGTGGTTGTGGTTCGCTGGTGCGAACAATTGCCCCCCCCCCCCAAGCGAGGGAAGGTTATAAAGTAACCTTCGCAAGAAAACACGGACATGTTTTATAGAAAGAATTTGGTTGTCTTCTCTAGTGAATTCTTTGCCCTAATGATGAGAAAAATATACAAATTAAATTATAAAATTCGACGTCACAAGATGTGAATTATTGTTTAGCATATTTTCTGTATTCTTGTCATTTGTGCTCGCTTTTAGGAACAATAAATATCATTTATTAATGTTCGTTGTAGGGCCTATAAGTGTAACACCCGTGTTTTGGGGTTAGGAGTTAACCGGGTTTATAGTCTGTGTCAATAAAATTAAATTAAAAACAATTCAACCTCAAATTGGACCTAATTGAACTTTAGTATAAAGGGGAGGGACCTATGTTGTAATTTTACCCAAAAGTTTTTAAAAAAGGAAGACAACTTTCAAAGTTGTCATCTTCTCCCCCTTTTCCCATTATTCCCACGTGAAAACACAAAACCCATCTCCAAACTCTCTCAATTTTTCAAGTTACTATTCCATTGGATTACAACTTCATTTCAAGGTGTTTTTGAAAGGTAAAATCATTTTCTTACTTTCCTCTTTATCTCCTATCTACCTATGGTCTTGGATTTCAAAAACATGGACTTTTAAAATGTTAGGGTTTTATTAAAAGCTTGGATTTTTATGAGATTTTCATCTTGTTTTGATAAATTGAGTTGGGGCTTTGTTTACTCATGTTAAAATACACATTATATGTCAATTTGGTTGAATTTTGATGAAAATCCGAAGTAGGGTCTTAGAGCAAATTTTAAGGTGTCAAAACTTGTGTTTTTGGGAGGTTTGAGGTTGAAATTGAAGGGCTGTTGGTTTAGGTATATTAGGGGGTGATTTGGGGCCTTTTGGATGTTATTTGGGCGATTGGAAGTGGGCTTTTCAGCTAGGGTTGTAGGGAGTACGAATTTGAGATTTTGGGGATTTAAATGGAATTGGAAATTTTGGAAGAAGTTGGTTTGAATTCAAAGGTTATGTGTTGATTGAATATTAGCATTGATTTCGGTTATTGTTTGTGTTTTGGTTGGCTAGAAGCAAGAGGGATCGTCGAAGAAGCTTTGGGACCGAATCCGGGTTCGTAGGAGTTTCGCTTGGTAGCTAAGGAAGGGCGGTGAGTGGTTTCAAACTTGTTTTAAGTTTGGTTCGAGTATGTGTAGTGTGTGTGTGTAAAGTGTGCTTGGTAGGCCACTTCTATTTAATACAAGTTGTTAACTTAGCCTTTGTTCTCCATAAATGCTATTGTGCTTACTTAGCTATGCTCTTGTGATTGTGGTTAATTAGTGCATGTATATCATGATATGTATATATATGTGATGAGCATGAGTTGTGGTTGATGATATGTGATGTGATGATGAAAATTGGCACTAAATAATTACCGGTTGTAAATGATCGATCATTAGGATTAGTGTGCACACAAATTGAGTCAAAACGTATGTGGCCTTGATGGCGTCAAGTCATCAAGGAGGAGTACGGTGATGTAATATTCCACCCGGAAGCTTTTATATATTTCTACGGGATGATGAGTGGAATCCCATCTGTAGGGCATGTGGCGATGAGTGGAATCCCGCACATGCAAGGTCCGGTGATGAGTGTAATCCCACCGAGGTAAAGTGTTGTTGAGGTTTAAATCTGCACAATCGGGTTAATTTAAAGTGGCCAATTAACTTGTTCATATGTTGTGATATATGATGTTGATATGTGAATGTCGATATTGATGCTTGATGCTTAGTATGATGTAAGATGCCATATTATGCCACTTGAAAGACTAGCTAGGTCTACTTGATTGTATGCCATGGTAGGTTGTATGTGAGACTAGGATTTACATGCTTGAACGCTGCATTGTTGATGTTTTTCGTTTTAGAGCACCCTCACTAAGCTTATAGCTTACGCTCTCAATGTTCAACAATGCAGAACATTAGCGTGGCGTTAGCTCGAAGCAAGGCAAGAAGGGCTTTCCAAGTTTGAGGCTCAAGTACGGTTATCAATTTTGTATTAGCTAGCAATGTGGCAAAGGTTTTGTATGAGCTTTGTATGACTCATATAAATGTGGATGTTTTGAGTTTGATTATGGTTTGTAAAGCATGAGATACTATGATGAATGTTGGTGTGTGATGGCATGCTTTAGATGTTTAGGTTGCCTTGTTATGGTGCAAACCTCATATGCTTATCTTGTGCCTTTTAAGGCCTTTGAGTTACATGTATGACCTTAAATGTTGAATTGCCCTTTTGGAATGCCATGTATGGATGCCTTGTTTCATGTTTGAAGGCTTAAGTTGCTTGTATGATTTGTGCATCACCTTGTATTGATTAGTGCCCTTTGGCTTCTTGTGAAAGCATGCTTTTATGGTTGGTTTGCCTTAGGATTGATGTTAGTGTGTTGGTTGAGGTTTTAGAGGGATTTAGAGGCCTCCTTGTGCCTTAAATCAGCTCAAACCTGTAAGTTCGTAGCAGGGGTATCGATACGGTTTGTCCCGTATCGATACGGCCTTCTTGTTCAGGTCTCGTGTTTCGATACGCGATGGGGGCGTATCGATACCTTTTTGGTCACTGGAGCTACTGTCCATTTTGGTATCGATACGAGTCTCTGGCGTATCGATACGGTCATCTTAGCGTTGACCAAGAGAAGTCAACCGTTGGGGAGAGTATCGATACACTCCTTGGGCGTATCGATATGGTCTCCACGGGTTGACTTTGACCAGTTGACCTAGTCAAGGGGTATCGATACACCCCTTAAGTGTATCGATACCGCCTGCAGTTTAAGTTTAAAATTGGGCTGTAAAATGTTAGTTTGAGTTCGTTTGATTATTTCGTAAATGTTGTTCCGCTGTGTGATCACTTAGGATTTAATACTCCTCTAGACAAGATTTAAAAAAAATAGGGTTGCTAACCGAGGGGGAATCCTTAAGGGGTTTCACTCGGTTTTCCCCGTGTGGCTCACTCGAACTGGTCATCCAGCCAGACCGGGACGAGGGGGTTACAATAAGGTTGGTTGGATAGCGAACTACATTATATGTGTTTGTATAGTTTTGTGGGTGAATGAATATTTACCATATTCCTCATGTTTCGTGTTTGTTGAACTTTTATAGCGGTGTGGCAGTTTTTTCTTTTAGCAGCGAGTAGTTTTTTCATTGTCATTATGATTAGACGGTCTAAGCCAGACTGTGATGAGAGAGAAAACACTCGTATTGGTTGTAACAAGTGCATGCTCTCTCCCGTGCATTTATCGATTAGAAGTTTCAAGATTGCGTGATTTTAGGCGTCTGTTCAAGATTTCAAAATCTCAAAATTAACTGTTTGTCTCAACGGATTCCAAGATTTGAATTTTAATCGTCAAGTCTTGGTATTTTCCCTTTTTTCTGTTATAAACAGTACCCCTTTGGGTCTGAATTTTCATAACCCAATTATTGAGTGGTCTATTCTTTTCCTTTTTAGCTTTCATATTTTAAAACTTTATGTGTTAGTTGGGGGAATTTATTTGTGGTGATGACTAGTATACGCAGCTTTCATTTTATAGATCCTGGGGAGAGTGCTAATTGTTTATCTATGTTTTTTATGTCGACAAACAATGGTATTTGGAAGGCTATGATTAGCCATTTGTAGCGATGAACGCCAACAAACAAAGTGTTTAAAAAATCTTGCTCTCAAGATTTTCCAAATACTATTGTTTGTTGTTGTTAGTGGCTACAATAAGAGATGGTCGTTTCTAAGCAGATTATCCAAAGTTGTTGATGCGTGCTTGGTTTTTTGCCGTTTTCCATATATATCATCAAGGTGGTTGCCCGTTTGTCAGTTGTGTGCAAAGGTGATGTCGGTCACCGTGACAACAACAATTTGTACCAAATGATTCGCAGGGTTGATCCACTAAACCAGAAAATAAAGAAGAATTTGACATCCCCATGTGTTCAACTTGGTATTATAACGAGAACCAATCGAAGTAGAAGCATTCAAGCACTCAATATGTGACAACATAACTATGTGGTGATATTTTTGTTTGAAATGTTTTCGAGTTTGTTAGAGGAAATTCTCAAGAATTTTCTTGCCCCCATTAAAGGGTTTAAAATTGTAATATTTTGTTACCCCTAAACATAAAAAGTATGAATTTATTTTCCTCTTATAATATGATGTTTTGATTCTCAAAAGTTGAATTTTGAATTGAATATTCACTCTAGAACATTTTTTAAAAGCGGTGGAGATGTGCTCGCTAACCTGTAGCAGCATTGCTAACTCATTCGCTAACTCGTTCGTTAAGTCATTTGCTAATTTGTTCCCTATTTTCTTGTGTGTTCGCATAGCTACTTTGAGATAAAATTCTTACCCCAGGGTGAGATAATCTTGATTATTATATACTTATCCGTGTATTCGTAATTGCGAACATTATCATTCCCTGGAAGCAAATTATACCTATGCTTGCCCCCATGGATTTTTTATATCGTTAACTTGGAATGAGGTATCTATTATGTGGCTTTGTGTAAATGTTAGAAGTAATATTGTCCTCTATTTTTGGTGTCGTATGTTATCTTTCCAGGGCGAGAGATCGCTAGCGAACATTTAATTTAGATATTATGTACACTCACTTGGGAGCGGGGAACACTTAGATGATTGATTTTTTTTGTGTTCGCTTATTTTAGGAGTGTCGGACGTTTTGGCGATCCGTTTTATACTCTCTTACTTTGGGAGTGTTGTGTTTTCTTATTGTAGGTGTGTTGTATCTTCGCAATTGTCTCTTTCTTCAAAATGGTGATACATAAATATAAACTTCTGACATTTGGGAACTTGTAAGGTAAATTGGTAACGAACGTTTACCCTCATTTGGAAAATAATTCGCAGGAGGGTTCGCTTTACATTGTTGACTGTATGATCGGATGATACCCTTGGACATACTAGATGAGTGGTGTAGGTGGTGGTTCGAGTGCCCTTTTTGGTGGCTGTGGTGAGGGAATGAGATCGTGAATGGCCAGAATATGAAAGTCTCTCTTCTCTTTAGATTCTAAGTCTTTATATGGGTTTTGGATAGCTTACCCAGTTCGATGGTGCGAACACTTTGCCCTCTTATGAAAAATGATTCACAAATGTAATCAGTTGGTGCCTTATGTACAAGTATTTTAAGTTTTTGTTCTTATAAATAGTGTGAATACTATTTATTAAAGTTCGTTTTCTTGTGAGCATTTTTGGAACTACATTATATGTACTTGCATAACTACTTTGAGTTGGGAAGATTCTTGCCCCCCGGGTGAGATAGCCTTGACCGCTATATTTTATTCACTCATTCATTAATATATTATTTATCAATGCTTGTTTGGAAGCGTCGGATACTTAGCCTTCTCTTTGAATTTATGGTAAGTGTAATTTCGAAATAGTTTGGCTAGTGTTAGCATTTTATTCTTCATCTGTGTGAATAGTTTGGCTAGTGAACCTTTATTTTGGCGGTCGCTTTACTATGTACACTTGCTTGGGAGTGGCTAGCGAACCTTTATTTTGGCAGAATCTTTACTATACATACTTGCTTGGAAGTGGCTAGCAAACCTTTATTTTGGCGAACACTTTACTACGCACACTTGCTTGGAAGTGGCTAGCGAACCTTTATTTTGGTAGACGCTTTACTATACACACTTGCTTGGAAGTGGCTAGCAGACATTTATTTTGGTGGGCTTTACTATGCACACTTGCTTTGAAGTGGCTAACGAACTTTTATTTTGGTGGACGCTTTACTATGCACACTTGATTGGAAGTGGCTAGCGAACCTTTATTCTAACGGACACTTTTTAATGCTACGCTACTTGGAGTAGTAGGAGAGTTTTCGCTTTTCATTTCTACGCTACTTTGAGAAGCATGAGAGTTTTCGATTTTCATCGCTAAGCTACTTGGAGCAATAAGAGATATTTGCTTTTATGCACATTTTTTTATCATGCTTATGCATCAGTACAAAGATATTTTGAGACATGAATATTAGAGCATACTAAAGTTTATCATATATAATTTATCATAGAATGAAGCCCTTCATCAGTTTAGATATTAATGAAAATTAATTACTTGTGGCTACGCAAAGGCCAAGTCTCAAAAGAAAGCTCAAGGATATAAAACAAAATTTTGATAGACATTTCATGTAAAGATTTCTTAGAAACTTACATAGATATTCACATGTAGTCTATTTTACTTGATTATATGAAAAAATATTTAAAACAAAATATCAATGGGATTAGAAATTTAAAGCAGAATATATATTAAATAACATGAGTTAGGTTGCACCTTGACCCGTCTGGTGCGTTTTAGCTTTCTTTGTGTGTATCTCTCGAACCATCCCTCTTCTATTTTCCAGGAGGTCGCAGACGGGTACCGCAGACCTCTTTACTCCATATTGATCATTAGTATAAGCTTGGTGACAAGTCGTCATTTTCTCATATCCTTGCCACCATACTTCGCTGCCAAATGGTCTAAAGCTTTGCATCAGACGTCACCCTTAACTTCTCCATCTAGCTACCAAGGAGGTCATTTGGGAGCAGTTTTTCTATCAAGCTTCATAACATCGAATTTCATCAGTAGGAATTACTTCTTCTCCTTTAGTAAGGAGGCCACAAGGCTCCTTACATCCATCATTCTGACTTCCTACCTCATGTGCCTGATGTCTCCCCCATATCATTCGTGACCTTTTGACTTTTACATCTCTCATCCGAATTTCTTATACTTTTCACTCTTGTTCCCACTGAACAAATTCCTTCTTCGCCTTTAATGAACCTTTCTAATTGTTCTTTTCTAACAATGAACTCTGTTGAATCATTTACTTGATGTAGGATATGCGACGGTAGGTCTGTTAGAAGGTGGTGCACTCAAAAACTGAGTGGTGGTTGTCGGGTTTGATTGCCTTTTCGTATTCGGACTATTGCATACTGGTAGGTCCTTTTTCTTGCTTTAGCTCTTCGTTTTTGCTTTCTAATTATTTTCTTATTTTCACGATTCCCCTATGTTCTTACGGGACAACAAGCTTCCTCCGTCTTACCAAGGTTTGGGGTTTTAGGTTTTGCATATTTTCAGCTGAAGTTTTTAAAGGACTTATTGTTGCGGTGTTTGGGTTGATTTTTGTTGCATGCATGCACTCCTCCTCAGCTGATCGTCTGTGATTCCTCCATTTACGCTCTTGTCGAGGATCGTTCTTCGCTATCTCTTGAGAATCAAACTGAAAGAGTGAAAGTTTCACGCTCACCGCACCATTGTTGATCACCTATGTGAGCAACCCCTTTGAACGACGATTCTGGGCAGTTTAGATGGTAGAGACACGGGATTCCGGTCAAGCGTTTCCATATGGTTCCCTTGAGTTTGGGGGTGCATGGCTTCTTATAGGGGTTGGATGAAGTGAGAGCACGTGTCAATTGAGGAAGACAAGTGTCTTGGTGAGTTCTCATTGCTCGGGTGTCGATATGGATTACATGCATCGTCACATGGTTTGGGATAACATTCGCATGTCGAGTTTACATGTAAAGTTCGCAATGAATCATAATTAATTTGTTCGCATAACCATAATCTGTCAGTACGTTTGCAGAGAGTTATAATTAGATATTCGCGTAATATTAGTTCGTAGGTACGGCAAAAATCAGAACCATGATTGATCCGGTTGGACATTTGGTTCTCACGTCTTAAATATGTTAAAAGTTTAGATCAAATTTAGAAAATGACATTAATCATAATATACGAGATTTTTTATTTTATTTTGGGGGTATAATAATATACGACTTTATATCTAAACTAAAAACTGGCCCTACTCCATAGTCTCACCTTTCACGTGGGGATGAATAATATGAATATTTAATTGCACACATAATTCCAACATCATGTTTGGATAAGTTTTGTTTTATCACAAAATAAAGGTTTAAATTATACTTTTTAGGTGTTTATTTTTTATTGAATTAAGTGTTTAATATTTTATTTCTTTACATTTTAATTATATATTTGTTAAGCATTGTAAAAATATATATGTTATCCAATAAATACAAGACACATGACTTATTTCTTAATTTCATTTATTTTTAAAAAAATCTTAAAATTTTAATTTTTCTCAAAAATACCCAAATTCCCATTTTCATAAAACCCCTAAATCGCTTCTATGCCATCGTCTAATCAACCACCACCTCCCAGTCTCTTCATTTGGGATTTGAGTACTTATTATTTCACTTTTTCATCGCCGTAAGGACATTTGAATGGTGAATCAGACTTTTCAACTCTTACAATGAGAGGAGGAGATTTCATTGTCACACCAAGGGCAACATAAGGGACAAAAAAAAAATAGAAATTTGATGTTCTAGAGAAAAAAATTTGGAATTTTGGGTTTTCTTCTTTAAATTAGATTTTTAGTTTTTTAATAAAAATAAATTAAAAATCAGATCACATATCAAACAATGACTAGAAGACAATATTATTTAACGAATCAATTTTAAAATATTAACGAAATGAAATGTTAGACACATAAAATACAATAAAATAAAACTTTAAGCACATACTATGACAAAAAAAAACATTTAAAGTAAAAATATATAATTTAGACACTTATTTTTTTAATAAAACCTTAAATTTTCAAATAATACATTTCCCTATATTATTTAGGGAAATTATCACACTAACGTAATTGGCAGAAATAAACATTTTTTCATGATTGTGTGTATCACGAGAAATTATACCAATGGTCCGTTCCTTCACATTATCTATGGTCCCAACCAATAAAAATAATTAATTTCATTAAATTTTTCATGTAATTTTTTTACCTAGTGAATCTTAACATGATAAAAACTAATTTTTAAATTTAACTTACAGTAAATATGAGTAAAGATTCACTTGATAAAAAAATGACATGAAAATTTTAATAAAATAAATTATTTTTATTAGTTAAGACTATAAATAACGCTTCGAGTCTATATGTAATTTCTCATATATTACATAGGACAAAAGGACACCCTGTCAAAGTTGAATATTAAATGAAAGGCGTGGTCGAGTCAGTACGCTTTTCATGGGTTTAAAAAAATAAATCGCATTTTGGGCTTTTCTCACTTTTCAGGTTTATAATTTCATCCCCCCAACTAATCATCCAAGTGCGTTTGGCCCTTCAGTGCAGTATTCACCAATGCTGGCTTCTAAGTTCTACCTCTACCAAAAATTTCGGACAGAAATATGTATGGTAGACATCATAACAACTATTTCTCTCCCTAAGTCCACAAATAACCTAAATAATATTTAGGTAAATTATATTGGATATTATTAAACTTTAGACGTATTATTTATATTGTTGAACTTTTTAATTTGTTCAATTATAGCACCGAACTTTCATACCATTGGGCAGTTAAAATTCAAACGGCATGATGATATGGACAAAACAACATCATTTTGATGTGGCTATTTCTGTGTAAAACGACATCGTTTTAGGCACTAAACTTTAAGGGTGTATCGATTTTGTCACTAAACTTCAAAATGAATCTATTTTAGCCATTTTTGAACAAAAAAAAGAATCTATTTTAGCCATTTTTGAACAAAAAAAAGAATCTATTTTAGCCATTGAACATTTTGGTCGTTGTTGTCGGTCAATCGTTGTTTGTCACCAGTCACCATTCTCAACAAGATCGGTACCAAAATGTCCGTATTTCACTATTTCTCATCGGATTAATTTTTCCTGAAACTCACTATCGATGAAATTAAACAAAAAAAATCACTATTTTTGAGGGCCTAGGGAGTTTTCTAGAATTTGAGGGTTTTTGAGTGTTTGTTCAAAAATTTGAACGATGAGAAACATTCTTTTAAAAAGACGAACAACATACCTCGAAACTAGCCTCATTGGACGACCGTTAGAGGAGATTGGAGTATTAAAATGTCAGACATTTTGATAGATTTTCGTCGATTTTGAGTGAGTTCCGTGAAAAACCAATGCAATGAGAAAGAAAAGAAAAGGAAATGTGAACTCTTTTGGTACTGGTCTTGTCGTAAATGGAGATCGGTGAACGACGATGATTGGCTGACAATGATGGTCAAAATTTTAGTGGCCAAAATATAATTGTTTTAAAGTTTAGTCACAATTGATACACCCTAAAGTTTAGTGCCTAAAATGACGTCGCTTTTTGGCATCAAAATAGCCCTACCAAAATGACTTCATTTTGATACAAAATCCACGCCGACAATCGTCGTCCATGCCATCTCGTCGTTATCGAGATAATGGTCCAATAGTATAATTGAAGCCAAAAATGAAAGTTTAGTGCTATAATTGAACAAATTAGAAGTTTAGTGATATAAACGATACAACACCTAAAGTGTAGTGGTTATCCATGACAATTTACCCTAAGATTTAAGAATTATAAACGTTTGAGTGAATAGTTATTTTGGCCTGATAATTTTTGAAGTAATTTAACCCCTTAAGGTTTTATTTTTGGTCAAAATGGCCCTTTTGTGGATGAAAACAATTAGTCAACTAACGGCAAATGGCTTGAAATGGTGTGGCAAACCTACATGACAGTGCACTCCGCGATAGCAGTGTCATATAGGCAAATACCTGACTTTACCTTATGACACATCGGTCAAAAAATAATCTTATAAAATTGTATGAAATATAAAATACTTTTTCTTCTAACGGGTCATTATGTCAAGTCATTTTAAGTTGTTTATCGTTAGTTGACTAACAATTTTCATTCACAAAAAGGCCATTATGACCCAAAATGAAACATTGAGAGCTAAATTGCTTTAAAAATAAAGACTAAAATCACTATTTAAACAAATATTAGAGGCATTTTTTGACATTATGCCTAAATTTTAACACCTCAAACTTGAGGCTTAAAACAAAATTGATTGAATTATGATTAAATAGTGTTTTATAAAATAAAAAAAATCAATTACCAATCTTATTTTAATATCTTAATTTTTAAATTTCATTCTATCAAAGTTAACATTTAATATATTATATAAATATCAAGTTTATCAGAATGTCGGTTGTATTTTGTTATAGTGACTTGCAATTTTTTACATAGTTTAAAAATAACTAAAATCACTTTAAACATATTAAAAATGATTAAAATAATTTCAATTAGCTACTAAAAATCACTTAATTAACAATTAGCATCACTGGTGTTAAAAGAATAATGTGGAAAATATTTGATCCATTCCCAATTACTTAATTTACATTTACAACCCATATATATACAAGAAAGGATATGCTAACTAACAAATATTAGTTAACTAACAAACTAACTAACAAAACAACCAACTCCTAACTAACTTCTATACTCCCCTTAAGTTGGAGGTTGAAACATATTTTTAATCCCCAACTTGAATAAGAGATAATTGTGTTGTTGTACTCCCAAAGCTTTAGTTATGATGTATGCAAGCTTTTCTGATGAAGCAATATACTCAGTTTAAATAAGGCCTTATTGTATCTTTTCCATTATGAAATGGCAATCAATTTCTATGTGTTTAGTACTCTCATGAAATACTGGATTCACAGCTATTTGCATTGCTGCCTTATTGTCACAATAGATTGTTATAAGATCTGATTCTTCATTCACAAATTCTAACTCAGCCAACAGTCATTTTAACGAAATTATTTCTATCATGATCATGACCATACTTCGATATTCAGTTTTTGCTAATGATCTTGTAACAATATTCTGTTTCTTCGATTTTTGAAAAATTAAAGAATCTCTAAGTTTGATGCAGTACGCAATAATTGACTTTTTGAACATAGGGTAGGATGCCCAGTCCGAATCACAGTATGCTACAAGCTGGCCATTGTTAGAAGCCTTCAATAATATACCTTGCCCTGGATTATTCTTCACATATCGCATCACCCTAAGAGATGCTTCAAGGTGTGACCTTTTTGGACTATGCATGAAATGTCTTAGATGTTGAACGACAAAAGTGATGTCAGGTCTTGTATGAGTTAAGTAGATTAGTCTCCCTCTCAACCTTTGGAAAACTGTATTATCTTCCAACATCTTATCTTCATAATCATGTTGCAGGCCCTCATCAGACTCAATTGTGGTAAGCTTCAAGTTCTATTCTAAGGGCGATGCTGCTAGTTTCGATGCTCCTAACCTTGTACTTTTAATTTGCTCTAGAGCATATTTTTTTATTGATCATTATACATTCATTTGATCTCAAAATCTCCAATCCAAAAAAATATTTTAGATCTCCAAGATCCTTTATTTTAAAATTGTGATTCAGAATTTTCTTAGAGCTCATCAATTAACTCACTGTCATTTCTAGTAATCATCAAACCATCCACATAGATGAGCATTATTACCAACTTGTCTCCTTACTTCTTGGTAAAAAATGAACAATCATATCTACTTTGCTTGTGACCAATAACTAGCAAAGTCTCTGTTAATCTCAAATTTTATTGTCTTGAGGCCTATTTAAGTCTATACAAGGACTTTTGCATCCTACAGACCATATTCTCCCATTGGCTGCAAAATCTTTCAGTCAATTGCATATTCACTTCCTCATGGAGATTGCCTCGCAAGAATGCATTATAAACATCCATTTGGTGGAGAGGCCAATTAAACAATATGACAAGAGAAAGAATGGTCCTTACAGTGACCATTTTGGCTATAGGGGAAAAGGTGTCACCATAGTTAATACCTTCTGTAACGCCCCGGGTTTAAGGTTCGGATGTTACGCGGGTAAATCGGGTTCTAGTCGTTGGACTCGTTTTAATTAAAATAGACCTTGATTTTATTTTTAAAAGGGTTTGAATTTTATTAATGGCAAAATTGTAAATTTTTAAAAGAAAGGAAAAGGATGAGTTAAAGAGTCTTTTTACCAAAAGTCTTCATCTTCTTCCTTGGCTCTTTCATTTTCACGACAAAAGCTCTCCCTAAAACCCCAAACACTATTCCATTCATTCCTCCACCAAATTCAAGTGTTTTCATCAAGTTAAGACCATTTTTGACTTCTCCTCTCTATTCCGAACGCATTCATGGTTTTAGTTTTTGGAAAGCACCATTGTTGAGATTTTCAAGTTTTCAAAGTTTTGAAGAAAAGGATGAAACTTTAATGGCTTATCAATTTTTTTGATGTGTAGAGTTAAGATATGATCTAATCTTGCCCTAAGGTACATTATAACTTAAAATGGTGGGTTTTTATCAAAAATCCCGAAATGGGTTTTGGGGGTATTTTAAAAGGGTCAAAACTTGAGTTTTTGGAGTGGTTTTGTGAAACGGAGTGGGGCTGATGTTATAGCAATGCTAGAGGGTTGTTTTGAAGGTGTTTAGTAGTGTTTTGGGTGTTGGAATCATTGGATTTCTGCTGGGTTATTGGGGAGTACGAAAATGGGAGTTTTGGTGTTGGCTTTGGTTTGAAATTGTAAGAATTTGGCTTGTGGTTGTGGTTTGGGGTTGTGACAGTGTTTTGTGATGATTTGGTTGAGTAATGTATTGTTTTTGATTGGTTAGAATCAAGGGAAACCGTTGGAGAGGCTTCGGGCATGATTCTGGGGAATTTGGAGGCTTGAGATCGGTGTTTCGACTTCCGTTTGGGTTTCATCGGTGAGTGGAAATGTTTTGAAACTTGATTTGATTTCGAAATGGGTTCTTGGGGGTTTGGGTGGAGCCTTGAGGGCTAACCTAAACCCAAGTGTAAGTTTGCTAAAAAAATTTCCTTGATTGTTAAGTGTTGGTATATGAACAATTATGGAGATATTGTGTGAATTGTGGATTGCCTTTACTTCCGTTTGATGTTGTTGTGTAGTCGTTGTTGGTGTCGAGCCTCACGTGATGGTTGTCGTAACTACGGTGATGTGTAGTCTTACCGGTAGTGACTAGTAGAAGAGTACGTTGATGTGTAGTCCTATCGGAAAACTACTAGTCGAAACAGTGATGTGTAGTCCCACCGTGTTTTGGTTATGCATGTGCATACCATGTATTTGTGTTGATCGTGCCTCCTTTCGTATATTTAAATGGTTTACTTTTCAATTAAGAAATGTGTTTTGAAAACTGCATTGTTGATGAGTTTTAGAGCTTCGCTCACTAAGCTTTCAAGCTTACGCTCTCCTTTTTCCAACATGCAGATCGTTAGAGTTTCGGAAGGCAAGTGGGCAAGGGAGGAGCTTTTCGGAGTTCTCAGGTAGCTCAAGTATGGTTTAAGTTTTTGTAATAATGCCTAGACAATGGGGGTATTAGGCTTTTGTATGGAGTTGGTGTCCAAACTCCTTAGTTTGGTTTGTTGATGTTCTAACATGTTTGGATTGATGATGCTATGTTGGATCACGTTTGCTATGGTCTTTAACTCTTTTGTTGGATTATAAACCAAGTTGTTGAGATGTTTGCGTGTTGTTTGAAAGAATGTAACCTTGCTTCTTGAATGTTTAAGTGTTTTGATTCAAAGGCATGTGACCCTTGTTATGCATGTATGTGGTGGATGCTTGTTTCTTTACATAGTTGGCCATGGATATGCATTCATTGAAATGGATGGGTTTGAATGTATGTTTAGCGTTTGAGCATGCTTGAAGTAGGAAGAAATGCCTTTAGAGTTTGTGTATGCATGTCGTATCTTGACTTCTTATGGTTTGAGGCATGTTGGGAACCTTGGGAGATGCTTAAAACTGTTTTTAGAGAGTCACATACTGCAGGCATTTCGAAACGCGTGAGGTGGTTTCGGAACGGGTGTGGTTCCTGGGATACCCGTATCGGAACACGTTTCGGTACGGTTTGACACTGTGAGCCCCTATTCCGATACGCGTACCGAAACGGTTTTGCTACTGTGAAGGCCTGTTCCGGAACGAGTTTCGGAATGCCTAGGCAAAATGGACCCCTGTACCGAAACGAGGTGGACTGTATCGGTACGACTGGTCTAGCTTTTAAAACTGGGGCCCGTGTATCGAAACGGGCAAGCCTGTTTCGAAACACAGGCATGGAAATTGGGCTTTTAGCATCTTTAAAGGTTCTCTAGTGTTGGGCTTGGGTTCTGTTTGTTGCAAGTCTTCCTGTGAGTCTTGTCCGTATCGTTTAGGTATGGTTTGGTCGTGTATGTAAGGAATCAGAATAACTTGATACTTGGTAAATTTAAATTACCGCACGCCTGTTTGAATGTTCTTCTTCGCCTTTTCCGTTGTCGTTCTCACATAGGATTAAATAATACATTTAGACAAGATAATGTTTAAAGGAAATTTTTCTAGGGTTGCTAATCGAAGGGGAGCCTTAACGGGTTTCACTTCGATTTTCCCCGTGTAACCTACTCGGACCGGTCAGTCGTTCAGACCGAGACGAGGGGGTTACACCTTCCCTTTGTGTGTAGCCCTTCGCAACAAGACATGCTTTGTAACGTTCAACAACACTAGAGGGGAAAGGTGTCACCATAGTCAATACCCTTCCTTTGTGTGTAGACCTTCGCAACAAAATATGCTTTGTAACGTCCAAAAACACCACAAGCCTTGTATTTAACACGAAAAACCCATTTGCAGCCAATGAGAGACTTGCCAGGGGGTAAAGGAACAACTAACCGTGTATCATTTGATTCTAAAGCTGATGTTTCCTCTTGCATAGCCTGGATCCACAAAGGGTCTTTAATGACCTCTGAATAAGAAGTAGGTTCAATGATGGTGGAAGTGGAAGAAAGAAAAGCTTGGGTATGATGTGGTAAATGGGAATAAGTAATATAGTTAGAAATAGATACTTCCTTGAAATAAGAGATACTAAAGATTGGTAGGGGTTGACAAAATCATGTAACCATGCTGGAGGTTGAGAAACTCTAGAAGACTTTCGAAGGACAGAAGATTGTGGAAGAGAAGAAACATGACGAGGTGAAGAAGAATTACAAGACTATAAAGAAAAATCTAAATACAAAGTAGGGGAGTTTGAATGAGAAGCAGGAGGATATGTGGTAGGAGAAATAGAAGTCTGACTGGGAGTACTTGTTGAAGTAGTTGGAATACGACAATAAGATGAAGGAAAAGTATCAAGAACAAGAAACTCAGAGTCTGGCTCCAAGGGTTGTGGAGGGAAAAAGAAGTGACAAAATCTGTAGAAAGGGAGAAAGGAAACAAGGTTTCATGAAAATGGACATCACGGCTAACAAAAAAGCAATTTAGAGTCAAGGTTGAAAATAACATAACCCTTTTTTGAATTGGAATAGGCCATGAAAACTGATGGTATAGCTCGAGAAAAAAAATTGTCATGGTTATTTAATTTAGTAGGATATGCAAGACATCCAAAAACCCTTAAATGAGTTAGGACATGTTTATTGAACAACAGTTCAAAGGGTGTTTTCCAATTAAGGACAGAAGAGGGTAAACAGTTTATCAAATAACAAGCTGTGGGAATACACTCTCCCAGAATTTGATAGGCATCTTGGACTAAATACGAAGTGCTTGAGCCACTTCAAGAAGGTGCTTGTGCTTGCACTCAACCACCCCATTTTGTTGTGGGGTGTGAGTGCAACTACTTTGATGGAGAATACCAAGAGAAAAAAGAAAGCAAAACATTCAAAGTTGAAGAACTATGAACCATTGTCACTACGCAATGTTAACACAAAAGCAGAGAAGTGTGTTTTAACCATGACAAGAAATTTTTTAAGGGAAATGACAACATCAAACTTTAACTTCAACAAGTAAACCCATGTCATACGACTAAAATCATATACCAGAGTAAGAAAGTATCTATGTCTTGAGTGTGTAGAAATTCTATAAGGGCCCCACAGATCTATGTGAACCAGTTCAAAAGGCTTTTGTGTTTTAGAGTCACTTAAGGGAAATGGTATTCTACACTATTTTTCAAGTGGGCAGACAGAACAAGTATGAATACTATCGATATGAAACTTCATAGCAGAAAACATGGGCAATTTGTGCATTTTATTGATAGTGGCATGGCCCAAACAGGCATGCCAAAGCTTGGTACAATCAGTAGAAGATTGACATACGACAAAAAATATAAAAAAAGATTTAACGTAGGAATAAAAGAAACCTGAGATGAAACAGAGCTGGAAGCAGAAGAAACTGAAGACTCCAGCAGGTATAAGCCTCAAACCTCTCTACCAATCCCCCTCATCTTTTCATTGGAGAGATCCCGGAGAATACAAAAATGAGGATAAAAATAAAGAGTACAATTAAGGTCAGAGGCAAGTTTAGAAATTGAAAGCAAATTATAGTGAAAATCTATAACAAACAAAACATTATGGATTTCTTGTTCATCATTGAGAATAATGGAGCCAGTTATAGAAACAGTTTTACCATTGAGCAGATAGACAAATCGTGAATCCAGTGCACATGGAACAAGATTTATCAGATAATGGAAGTCAAAAGATACATGGTCAATGGCGCCAGTGTCCAGTATCCAAGTGTGAGTATTGTGCCCAGACTCATAAGAGGAGTTATTACATGTTATGTTAACTACAGATTCTGAAGGAGTCACAAGAGAAGCCTTGTGGAACAGCGCAAAAAGCTGGTTATACTGCTCCTAAGATAATTGTGGAGCTATCCGTGTATGTCTGGAGAACCAGGAGCAGTACAAGAATTGTCCATGTGATCATTACTCGTAGCTAGAGCAGCCTATGGATCCTTCCTCTTAGTGAACTTGAAGTTAGAAGGAAACCCGTTAAGGCGATAACGGTTTTCCTTTTTATGTACTTTGACTTTGCAGTGATCACACACACCAGTGAAGCAGCGCTGCGAATAAGAACCAAAATTAGCATGAGAGTATATTACTGTTGAGTTTGAGAATAGTGAAGAACTTGATAAATGAATTATTTGAGACTCCTCTTGAATTAACATTGAATACGCCTGATTAACCGACGACAATGGTTTCATCAGGAGGATTTGACTGCGAATAGCATGATAAGTGTTGTTCAATCTCATCAGGAATTGGAACAACCTTTTTTGAAGAGCATGTTGTTGATTCTCTCGAGATCTTCACATTTACACGTCGAAAAAGGGACTAGGGCACTAAATTCATCCCATAACAACTTCAAGCGAGTAAAATATGCAGAGATGGAGGAATCACCTTGAATCAAAGTAGCGATTTTGCGATGAAGGAAGAAGACGCGAGATCCATCGATCTTGTCAAAACGTTCCTTCATATCCTTCCAGACCATGGCGACACTGGAAGTGAATACGATTCCTGCGAATAACTCTTTGCTCACTGAGTTGAGGATCCAAGAGAGGACGATGGCATTGCAACAGTCCCACTGAGATTCCATCGGGCCCATGAAATCTTCCCGTCAACATCTGCCATCAATCAATCCGAGCTTGTTCTTTGTGAGAAGAGCGATTCGCAAAGATCCACTCCAGATATTGTAGTTTTCAACACCAAAAAGCTGATGGGAAACAAGAACCAATCCAGGAGTGTCTGATGGATAAAGGTAAAGCTGGTGGTTAAAATCAAGGGTTGAAACCTCTGATGGCGGCATGAAGACGGCTGAAAAGAAATAAAAGACTGAGAGGAAACCTAGAGTATTCTAAAATGAAGAAACGATCGGGAGAATTGGGAATTTTGAAAAAAAAAACAAAGGCTTGAGAGTGAAAAGTAAGCACAAAAACGAGGCAAACAACCTGGAATCAAGATACCATGCTAAAAGAATAATGTGAAAAATATTTGATCCATTCCCAATTACTTAATTTACATTTACAACCCGTTTATATACAAAAAAGACCTGCTACCTAACAAGTATTAGTTAACTAACAAAGCAACCGACTCCTAACTAACTTCTACAACTGATGTTTTAATATTTTAAAGGTTATAAGTTTAAATATATTTAAACATTTAATAATATTTGATTTAAAGTTTTATGGATTATATTCAGTTTAGTCTACAAATAACAACATGATGGTGTGATTCTTTGTCCGTCTTGACTTAATATACTCTCGACCTACCTCGATTCCACTTAATAATTTATCAAACTATGAACTCAACAAGTGATCCCAGTAAAAAAGTGGATGATAATTATCCTAGGAGACTCGAGTTCAATCGTTTTGTCTGCAAAAAATGTATGCATTATCAAAGGGTTTAGAATATATATAAACAAATATTACCTTGTAATCACTTTTATAGTATTAAAAAGTAATGATTTATCTAACTACAAACCCCTATTTATCAAACATATAGCTTGAAATGATGGATGAGAATAATAATTATGAATATGTGATATCCAGTGGCATCAAAATTCGAAGACACATAATCCATGTTTATATTTTTACTATTTTAATTTAATTATAAGGTAACATCTTAATTCAATTTTAAATTTTAAAAAATGTACACACTTACAAATTATGTTGTTTTTAGTGGTTTGTAAAACTCGACTCGATGAAAAAATATTCAACTCGTCCTGACTCAACTCATTATTTCATAAACTCGACTTTATTAGAAATTTTTTAAATAAAATTTAAGTTATAAAATAGAAATTCGAATAAATCAAATTTTTTAGTAATTAGTGGATCATTTTTCAAGCTTGAGTCGAGTCTTTCAATTATGTATTATGTATTTATATATCTATATATATATCACATATAAAAAAATAGGCTAAAGGGTCAAATTTGCCCCTGTAGTAATCCGAAATCAGCAATGTTGCCCCTATTTTTTTTCTCCGTAATTTTGCCCTCAAAGTCAGTCAATTGTAGCAATGTTGCCCTTTGACCGATTTTGACCGTTAAATGCTGACGTGGCAGTTAACGGTGCTGACGGGGCAATTTTACCCTCGAAGTCATTCATGCAATTTTACCCTCGAAGTCATTAATTGCAGCACTTTTACCCTTGGTTTATTTAGTTTTTGAATAAAATTAGATAAATAATTTGGTTTTTTCGAGTTGAACTTTAACAAACAGAATATATAAAAAATCGATTAACAAATTGATGTAAATATCCTTTGAGTCCTTAGTAATTTTAAAAATAAGCAAAATGAGAACTCTCACAAAAAATCAAAATATTATTCATTTTTTTAAAAAAATCTATAAACTTAATAAAAATAAATATGATATTCAAAAAAATTATTGAAAATAAACCAATGAGAAGCGTGTTAATTGAACGGTGAACGCGAACTATTCTATTTGAACGACGTTCAATTGACACACTTACCAACGATGGGTTGTTAGGAAAAAATGTACGATGATCTTAGAAAACGACATTAGTGGTGTTCGGCGAAAACGACATGGGAGATAAATACAAGGATATCCAGAAGATAAAGCAGAATTCAACCTGAGCCACATGATTCAAGTTCACCGTACATTTTTTCCTAACAACCCATCGTCCGTAAGTGTGTCAATCGAACGTCGTTCAAATAGAATAGTTCGCGTTCACCGTTCAATTAACACGCTTCTCGTTGGTTTATTTTCAATAATTTCTTTTGAATATCGTATTTATTTTTATTAAGTTTATAAATTTTAAAAAAAAATTGAATAATATTTTGATTTTTTGTGAGAGTTCTCATTTTGCTTATTTTTAAAATTACTAGGGACTCAAAAAATATTTACATCAATTTGTTAATCGATTTTTCATATATTCTGTTTGTTAAAGTTCAACTCGAAAAAACCAAATTATTTATCCAATTTTATTCAAAAACTAAATAAATCAAGGGTAAAAGTGCTGCTATTAATGACTTCGAGGGCAAAATTGCATGAATGACTTCGAGGGTAAAATTGCCCCGCCAGCACCGTTAACTGACACGTCAGCATTTAACGGTCAAAACCGGTCAAAGGGCAACATTGCTACAATTGACTGACTTTGAGGGCAAAATTACGGAGAAAAAAAGTAGGGGCAACATTGCTAATTTCGGATTACTACAAGGGCAAATTTGACCCTTTAGCCAAAAAAATATGATATATGTGTGTATATTGTATATGATATAGAAAATTGTTTAAATTGGAATTAATTAATACTATAGTATTATAAATATTCAAGATTAAATTTGAACAAACATTCGAACAGCTCAACTTGACTTGACTCGAAAAAAATTTCAAATAAAGCTTGAGTTATAAAATAGGACTCTTTAACTCCACTAATTCGAAATATTTGACTCGACTCACTCGATCGAATCCTCATCCCTAATTAATTCAATCTGAATCACTTTGAAGAAATAATGTCATCCTTTACCATATGTCAATGTTTTTTTTTTGGAAAATAAAGATAACGAGCGTGATTAGATTAACACACAGTACTGCATATAAAAGCTCGTTGCCGGTGTTTTTCCAAACTCCGCCGCCACTTTTAACATAAAATGTGATAAAACGTTTTTTATTTATTTATCGAAAGTTAGATTTTTGTTTTGGTCATAAAGTAGGATTAGATTAACGCAAATTACTGCATATTTGGTCGGTTGGTCAAGTTGTTCATTTTAGTTCTCTCAAATCATGAGTTCTAGACCCATTAGAAGTACCTCTTTCTTCTCCTAGAGTCCCCCTTCCCAGTGGCGGAACTTGACGTAAAAGCTTGAGGGGCCCAACTTAAATAATTAAAAAAAATTAGAGGCTTAAACAAAAAATTTCAAAAAATTCCAGGGTTTAATTAAATTTTTTAATAATTTTGAGAGATTTAACACAAATATTTAAGAATTTTTAGAGGAAATTTAATTAAAAAAATTCAAAATTTTGAAGCTTAATATAAAATTTTAAAAAACTTAAGGGGGCAAAATTATAATTTTCAAAAGTTTTAGGGACAAAATTCTAATTTTCTAAAATTAGGGGGCAGGCGTGGCCCTAGTAGTACTCTCAATGATTAATCATTGAATTTGTTCCAGTGAATATTTAAGAAAAATGTAATATAGAACCCAACAAGTGGTCCTAGTAGAAAAGCGGATGATGTTCATCCTAAGATTCTTTTGTCTTCAAGGTGTATGTGCATTATTAAAAAATTTAAAATATGTATGAACAAATACTAACTTCTAATCACATTTAACCTATTAAAAATATGTGATATATTTATTTGAGAAGAAAAATAGTAGTACATAACAGTACAAAACAATACGAGAATACAGTAGAAGCAAGGTGCAAATTCTGCACATTTATAGTAAGCATCCTGAGAACAAAAGAAAAAACATAACAGAGAAAAATAATTGCAAAACATCAAGAAAACGTAGTACAAAACACAAGCAAAAAACTTACAACAATAGACTATTATAAATAGAAGTAAGCAAAGCTCAAGAAAAAAATAAAATTTTTAACTCGAGGTAGAAAAGCTCGACTCATTTTGACTCGATTTGAAAAAATTTCAAATAAAATTTGAGTTGTAAAATGAAAATTCGAATAACTCGAACAACTCGAAATTTTTAATAATTAGTGGATTAATTTTTAAGTTCGAGTCGAGTCTTTCAATTTTTCTTGCTATATGTACCAAAATAAAAAAATATTGAGAAATATCTATGCATATCTTATATGATTAGAGAAAGTCGTTTAAAATGAAATCAAACCGGACTATAACATGATAAATAATTACAATTAAATTTGTATAGGAACTCAAAAACTCGACTTAAATTTTATAAACTCGACTTGAATCAGAAAAAAATTTATATAAAATTTAAATTGTAAAATATGACGCGTCAACTCGAATAACTGAATTTTTTTACTTGACTCGATGGAACATTCACCCTAATTGTAAACCATATATAGCAGGAACGTTTAGCAAACATACGTGTGCCAAACATATATTTTTTGTAATTATATTACATAGGTCAAAATAACTCTATAATCACCTAACTATAGGTGCTATTTTATTTTGATCTTTAGTTATTTTTTAAATTTTTTAGTCAAATTATTTAAATAATATCAATTAAATTATTTATTATTAAAAAAAATTGACAAAAATACTAATATAACAACTAAACAAATTGTATGATTGCACATTTATTTATCATTATTTACCCATCTTATCAATTTAATCATAATTTTAATATAATACATTAAATATTTTCTCAATGGATAGTGACATTAGAAAATCAAATATGGATAATATTGAGTGCGAAAGCTATAAATGTAAGGATGGTTACATGATGCATACGAGAAAACACTGGAAGTCCATTGATTGACATACAACCAAAATGGAAATCCGACACTGACTTAGCCAATCTACGTGCACCAATAAGAGCCTCAACAACCTTATCCCCATAATTCCCATAATCCAATCCATTTTCCTCATCAAATTCCCGATTCCCCCCTTCACGTATCAAATCAAAGCCTCCCCTCCCACACCACACTCATTTTAGTTTAGTACATTAGTCATTAGATCACCTATGGCCTCCACCACATGCTTCTTGCACCACCATGCGCTCACCACCGCCGCTACCAGATCATCGTTATCGACTTCTTCCTCGTCGCATCAGCGCCTCGTTGCAAATGCCAAGCCAAATCAACTGCCGGTTTGCAGCGCTGCTCAGAAACAGGCCCATCACGATGATTCGGGAAGCAACGCTGTCATCTCCCGTAGGTTGGCTCTCACTCTGCTCATTGGTACCACAGCTGTTGGCTCTAAGGTTTCTCCGGCTGATGCTGCCTATGGTGAAGCTGGTAACTTCCCTTAATTGTGTCATTTAATTTGTCTAATGCATAAAGATACTCTGTGTGAAGTACGTTTCTCTAAAGCTTCCGAGCATCATATGAATGCTCGGAAGCGATGTCACGTGATCATTACTCTTTTGGAGAAATTGATATTGTAGATGGTGGTGATGTTTGAAATGGCAGCAAATGTATTTGGAAAGCCGAAAACAAACACAGAGTTCAGACCATACAATGGGGAGGGGTTCAAGCTGTCATTACCATCGAAATGGAACCCAAGCAAAGAGGTTGAGTACCCTGGTCAAGTCCTGAGATACGAGGACAACTTCGACTCCACCACCAATGTTGCTGTCATGGTCACTCCGACTGATAAGAAGTCCATTACCGACTTCGGTTCCCCTGAAGACTTCCTCTCCAAGGTTAATTTCTGATCATTACATGCATATATGGTATATACATACAATTTATGTGGTTTATTCATTTATTTGCTTCTCATGCATCTTTGTAGGTGGACTATCTGCTTGGAAAACAAGCATACTCTGGCTCAACTGATGCTGAGGTATCATTCATCAAACAAGCGTATATATCGAAATACAAAAACATTAAAAAAAATTAAAAATCGAATATCCTTACGTCGACACACATACTCATATCTAACAGGCTCATTAGTAACATAGTCCCGTGTGTTACCAAAACCATGCATTTCCTCTAACATCTTGAAATGGGGTGCATGCAGGGTGGGTTTGACTCAAATTCTGTGGCAACTGCAAACATATTGGAGACTTCAATTCCGGTGATCGATGGGAAAAAGTACTACTTCTTGTCGGTGCTGACAAGAACTGCCGACGGAGATGAAGGCGACAAGCACCAACTAATCAGTGCCACCGTGAACGGTGGTAAGCTTTACATCTGCAAAGCACAAGCTGGGGACAAGAGGTGGTTTAAAGGAGCTAGAAAGTTTGTGGAGAGCGCTGCAAATTCCTTCAGTGTTGCTTAATTGAAAATTCTTACATTTTAACGAGAGAGTAATAATTTTATGTTCAGTTTCTGTCTAGACTTTAGGAAACTTACGGATATGTGTATATTTCTGAAGTGTCACATAAATAATTAAGGAGGAACCCTAATGTATATTTCCATGTATGATCCTTCTATATCTGTTCTGTGTGTATGTACGGGTATATACTAGGTTTTTTTTTTTTTTTGCATGGAATTATTGCACGAATAATTTAAAATATACTAAATCAATTTAATATTCAGAGTCAACTTTTTAACTATTATATTTTAAATAATTAAATTGCAATGATGCTTTTCAAATCTAATTATAAGAAATTTAAATAATAAAAAAATAAAATAAATGTTTCACGATAACCGAAAGTTATATATCTTGCTAAGAACATTGTATTTTGTAATACCGGGAATTAAGGTTGGGCGTTTGATCTTGTCGAGTCAAAAAAATTTGAGTTTACAAGTTCTATTTTACAATTCAAACTTTATTTGAAATTTTGTCGTATCGAGACGAGTTTATGAAATTTGAATCGAGTCGAGTTTTCGAGTTTTTGTACAAATTTAATAGTAATTATTTATAATGTTATAATACATATTGATTCGAATTTTAACGGCTTTCTATATCCATATAAGATATACATATATATTTCTTCATATTTTCACATGTAATATACATAATATATCATGCAGAATTGACAAACTCGACTCGAATATGAAAACTAATCAACTAATTACAAAAAATTTCGAGTTATTCGAATTCTCATTTTATAACTCAGACTTTATTTGAATTTTTGAGATGAGTCGAGTCAAAACGAGCCGTTTTTTTGCGTCGAGTCGAATAACTCGATTTTTTCGAGTAATGAAACAAACAAAGATGGTGATCGCAAACAAAATAAGAAAATAAATAACACCAAGATTTATGTGACAAACCCAAAACAGGAAAAACCGCATGCAAATGATGAGAACTTTCACTATGAGGAAGATTAAAAGATTACAACATGTGTAAGTTATTTAAGAAGTGTTAGAACTTGAGGGGGAGTGTAAGTTGATGAGGAGTGTTAGAGTTTTTACTTAATGTGTAATTAGAGTTTATTCCTAATTATTAGTTTAGATTTACTAGAAGTCTTGTTTAAATTAGGAATAAGTATTATTTAAATTAAAGATAAAAGTATACCAGCCTATTTAAAGGCTTACTTTGTATACATTTGATAATTAAGAATAATAAGAAAATACAGAGAAACACATTGTTCTCTCTAGAAAATATCTTGTTCATCTTCTTCAAACAAAAAATTTCTAACCACCAATCACACACAAACCACTATTATTCATTGCATCTTCGGCCACCATGGCCCCTTTCTCACATGGTATCATGAGCCAACAACGACTTTGATGCCGTCACCATTGCTGCCATCTCTAATCTGAAACAGATTGACGATCTAATCTTTCAGATGTACATCTTTTTTCTCTTCCGCTGCTGTCATTAGGCCACACTCATTCCTTGGCTTCTCCCTCCTTAGAATCTTACATATCTAGTAAAATTTTTACTTATTTAATTTTTCTGTTTTTATGGTTCTATCTTAGCCAATCAAAAAGATGAAAAAGTTATATTTTAACCTTAAAAATTATTTGGTTCTATCTTAGCTATCCAGCCTAAAAGATAGGAGAAGAGGTTCTAGTTTAACTTTAAACACTAGATAGATATTTTTTAAGGGATTCTACATCAAAGATCCAAGCTGGAACTCTTCTCTGTGTAACTACCAGCTTGAGGGGACTGTAGATTCTGGTGATCACTTCCAACATCGTTCGCATCAGACCTTTTAGTTAGGAACTGCAAGCTGGAGCAGTCTTTGTATTTCAACTGATATATCAACCATTTCAAGCGTACCATAAGTTGAATGACATCTATAATTGTTGTGTAAGAACATCATGGTTTTGTCCTCACTCTTCAAATCAAAGACTCCCGAGAATGAGAAGTATTTTTCTCTAAGAAGCAGTAGAAGAAATATGAGTAGGCATCACATCCAAGATCCAAGTTGGTGCTCTACTATGTTTGCTCACCAGCTTGAGGGGAGTGTAAGTTATTTGAAAAGTGTTAGAACTTGAGGGGGAGTGTAAGTTGACGAGGAGTGTTAGAGTTTTTATTTAAAGCGTAATTAGAGTTTAATCCAAATTAGTAGTTTAGATTTACTAGAAGTCTTATTTAAATTAGGAATAAGTATTATTTAAATTAAAGATAAAAGTATAGTTTTAGTTATATTAAAACTCTATACCTGCTTATTTAAAGGCTTACTTTGTATACATTTGGTAATTAAGAATAATAAGAAAATACAGAGAAACACGTTGTTCTCTTTGGAAAATATCCTTTTCATCTTCTTCAAACAACAAATTTCTAACCACCAATCACACACAAACCACCATTATTCATTGCATCTCCGGCCACCATGGCCCCTTTCTCACATGGTATCATGAGCCAACAACGGTCTTGATACCTTCACCATTGCTGCCATCTCTAATCTGAAACAGATCGACGATCTGATTTTTCAGATGTACATCTTTTTTCTCTTCCGCTGCTGTCATTAGGCCACACTCGTTCCTTGGCTTCTCCCTCCTTAGAATCTTACATATCTGGTGAAATTTCTACTCGTTTAATTTTTCTGTTTTATGGTTCTATCTTAGCCAACCAAAAAGATGAAAATGTTATATTTTAGCCTTAAAAACTATTTGGTTCTATCTTAGCCATCCATCCTAAAAGATAGGAGAAGAGGTTCTAGTTTAACCTTAAAAACTAGATAGATATTTTTTAAAGGATTCTACATCAAAGATCCAAGCTGGAACTCTAGTCTGTGTAACTACCAGCTTGAGGGGAGTGTAGATTTCGGTGATCACTTCCTACATCGTTCGCATCAGACCCTTTAGTCAGGAACTGCATGCTGGGGCAGTCTTTGTATTCCAACTGATATATCAACCATCTCAAGTGTACTTCAACAATTGTTGCGCAAGAACATTATGGTTTTGTCCTCACTATTCAAATCAAAGACTCCCGAGAATGGGGAGCATTTTTCTCTAAGAAACAGTAGAAGAAATATGAGTAGGGCATCACTTCCAAGATCCAAGCTGGTGCTCTACTACGTTTGCTCACCAGCTTGAGGGGGAGTGTAAGTTATTTGAGAAGTGTTAGAACTTGAGGGGAGTGTAAGTTGACGAGGAGTGTTAGAGTTTTTATTTAATGTGTAATTAGAGTTCATTCCTAATTAGTAGTTTAGATTTACTAGAAGTCTTTTTTAAATTAAGAATAAGTATTATTTAAATTAAAGATAAAAGTATAGTTTTACTTGTATTAAAACTCTATATCGGCCTATTTAAAGGCTTACTTTGTATACATTTGGTAATTAAGAATAATAAGAAAATACAAAGAAACACATTGTTCTCTATGGAAAATATCTTATTCATCTTCTTCAAACAACAAATTTCTAATCACCAATAATATACAAACCACCATTATTCAATGCATCTCCGGCCACCATGGCCCCTTTCTCACAACATGTAAAGTAAACAAGATCTACTAAAAGTACGATTCTTACTTTAAACCAAATCTTAAAAGAATTTGGATCACAAATCTAAGAAATCTCCACCTTGAGATAAATTCTTTTCGAACATTATCTTCATCTCTTCTACGAAACCCTTCAATGGGTAGTCTTCAGCATTGAGACTTGACCAAATTCAAGCTCTGCTCAAACTTGGTTGTAGGGAATGACTCCATCTCATCTTGCATAACCATTATCTATTCGCTTGCATCTTCACCATCATCTACCTATGTATATGTTGATGATTTCTGGCCTGCATCTATATTCTCTTACATATTCAACGCATATGCCACTAGATCAACCTTCGCACACCTATTTGGACGTCTGATATTTCTTCTGAGTTTTTCCACCACAATAGGATATTGATGTTCTATCTGTAGCAAAGAAGTATGTGGTGTTGAGTGGATCAAGGGATTGATCAAAGCCAAGAGGGGGTGAATTGGGGTTTTAAAATTTTGGAGTGAAAGTGGAATGTATAAAATTGAAGAACAAGGCAATTTAGAGTGGTTCAAGTTCCAAATGAACTCTACATCCACTACCTTATCTACCACTAAGGATTTTCCAACAATTCACAAATTGCTCTTCCCCTTTTCTAGGCTTAGGAGGTAACCTTTATAATACCGGTCAAATTTTCCACTCAAAATTTGACCAAACCCTCACTAGGATACAAAGAAGAATTTTAAGGCAAGTAGAATATATCTCAATACAAATTTGCCCATTTTGATACAAGCACTCAACCTAAATTGGAATACAAGATTGGATTTACACACAACACAATTTGGGATTTTACAAGAATGAGAAATTAGGCACTTTGAGCTTGGATTTTTGTATGGATGTTTCTGTTGGATGCAATAGTTGTTGCTGGTCTTCAATAGGCTTAATTTTATACCTTCTCCATTAATTCTAGTCGTTTGGTTGGTTAGGGTATTGATTATAGCCGTTGGGACCCTCTTTTTCCACCATAAATGCACTTCTACAGCCTACCGTATCGGTACACGGGAAGGCGTATCGTTACCTGTCTCAAAAATGAAAGAGCCATTGCACAATTACAAGAGGGGCGTATCAATACGCGTATAGGCGTATCAGTACGGGATAGGGATCCGTTTCGATACAGATAGAAGCGTACCGATGCAATTTTTACTTCAAAGCTCACTGGAAAAATCCGTATTGATACGGGAAAGAGCTTATCGATATGGGTTAACCAACTCTTTAAAAGTTTGTTCCCTACCAACTGACACCAAGGGTCAAAAACATTTAAGGCTCTAAAATTTAAAATTCCTTTAAATTCGTATCGATACGGGAGACACCGTATCGGTACGCCATTCAAACTCCTTCAGTTTTTATAGAGAGAGCGTATCGATACAGATGCAATCTATTTTGATACCTTGTTTCGATACAGTAAGAGGCGTATCGAAACGCATTTGTCCAGTGGCCAAGTTGGTAAAAAATGTATCGATACGGCAAGGAGCGTACCGATACGTATAGACGATTTTCAATAGTTTGGCCTTGGAACACTTAGAAAATATTTTGGAGTTTGAGTTTTTCAAACTAGAGTAAAGCCTTGTTGGTTTGAAACCTTTTGAGGGGCTTAAAAATTTATTTCAAGTTTTTCAATTTAATCCTTAAAACACTTTGTTATATCAAAATCAAACATAGGTTTTGCAATTTCCCCCTTTTTGATATAACAAAATCAAAACTTGAAATTTTTTAAGACTTTTGAAAAACTTTGGAAAACAATTCCTCATTAATGTTAGCTAGATAAAATTTAAGTTTAAAATTTTAAGTGAGCTTGTTCCCTCTCCCTCTTTTTGTTAGATCAAAAATAAGAGACATAGGCAAAAGGCATAAACAATAACCAAGCAACATATAATAGATAAGCATTAAGTTCATAAATAAAGAAACATCAAAAATAAAATCCAAACAACAATAATCAAAGCATAGGTTTTAAAAAGTAAACGTAATCCTAAGAACATAATTCAAAGTGCATAACTAGAAACCCTAAATGACATGAATGGAAAGCAAAGACAATCTACTACTCTTCTCCATCGCCATCTTCATCGTCATCTTTGTTGGCATCATCATCATTCCTCCTAGATTGACGCAACTCATCATGAAAAGCCGTGAGAGAGATGTTCATTGAATTGTGCCCGGGCTCGATGGATGAGATACGCTTCTCCACATTGGTCATACAATCTTCTAAGCATGTGAAGTGTGTGTCTATGGCGGCAAACCTTGAGTTCATAACTTGATCCATGGAAGCAATTCCCGCGCGTAGGCCCGTGAATTGTTCATTGAGAAAAGTCATAAGAGCATCTATGGATGAAGGAGGAGGAGCTTGAGGATTGGCAATCTCTTCTGGAATCGCATCACTAGGAAGCTCGGAGATGCAAAGCCAACTACCATTGAAGTAGTGAAACTTCCCCTTAGAAAGAGATCTCTCATCAATAGGATCGGTAAGGGGTGTCGGGTAGTCGTGAGAGTAATCAATCTCCTTTTGAGTGAAGAAATAGCTCAAAGCAGTGCCATATGTGAATGAAGTGACAAGAGTTGTATGACGATGTTGCACGAGACAGACAATCTCCGCAAACATGATGCGAGCAAGATTAGGTTGTTGTCTCTGGTGAAAGCACTGAATCCAAAAGTCATCAACTTGGCGGATGGTTGAATATTTCCCTCCCGAAGGCCTAAATCACCAAGTAATCATCAAGTGTATGATTCGATCTTGAGCATTGAGAACGGTCACGAAACCCCCCAAGACATGGCCAAGAGAATTCTCATCTTCGATACCCTCATCCTCTAACTTAAAAACAACACAAAGAGATGGAACATCTACGGTAATCTTTTTGCCCATGAGATAGGAGTTAACGGCAACAACATTACCCGAGGGATCGGCAACGCACTTGGCATTAGTATAGAATATCAAAACCAAATTGCGAAAGAAAAAGCCCGAGATTTGTAGAAAATCCATAAACTTCCATTCTTGGAGCAATGGTAAGTAGACAAATTTGAAGCGCTCCGAATTAAGAAAAGGAACTGAAATTACACTCTCCGGTCGGATTTTATAATTTTGAAAAGAGCGAAAGTAGTTGAGTTTCACGGTGGTTATAAAGCATCTTTGATAGATAAGGGTCAAATTAGGGCGAGTACCATCTCTGGGATTGGATGCTTCACCGACTTCGCTAGTACGCACTCTCTTTTTGGGTGCCATTGTCTAGAGAAATTGATCAAAATAGTGTGTATGCGTTATTTTTCTCATTCAACTCATGTAAATAAATAATCAAGGTTAAAAAAATAATTTTGAAAGATAAAAACAAAAGGTTTGAAAAAAAATTGTTTTTGAAAGAGCAGAAAAAAAACAAAAAGAATTTAAAATGAAAATCAAAAGAAAATAAAAAGAGAAAAATAATTTTATACCTTGATATTGATATAGAGAGGAATGGATGAAAAACTTGCACCAAATTTATGGAGAGCTTTAAAAACTTGGCTTGATGTTGAAAACCCTCAATAGATTTTTAGTTTTGTGGTGAAAATATGAGGGATTGAGAGGCTTTTTATAGAGTAAAAACGACTAGGGTTTTGAAATTTTAGTTTTGGTAAAAGTGAAACTCTTTTAATGCCATTAAGTAGCTGCCTACGCAATCGAGTATCTATACGCCAAAGGGTGTATCGATACAGGGGTAAAATGGTAATTCCCTAGAAACTCGTGTCAAGGGACTGTATCTAAACGAATAGTATTAGTATCGTAATGTTCACAGCTCGTATCGAAACAAGTTTAACCGTATCGATACCCGTATTAGAGAAAATGCAGTCTGGTTAACTAATGAAGTACTTGTATCGATACGCATAAGGCCGTATCGATACCCTATGCCCAGAAATGCATTTTTGGCTTTTAGAACAACCAAAGGCTTGACTTTAACATCTCCTAAATGAATGCAAATGATGAATGAGCAAGTCTAAGCATATACTAATAGAAGCATACTCCCTCTAGCTATAAGCATGGTTTCTATCAAGATCAACAACACATAAACATGCATTTTCACAAATTCAAGCAATTTTATCCTCAAAAGAGTCCTAAAGGGTCAAGATAGGCTAGTTAGACCTAGCTCTCTCCTAAGGGACCAAAAACGCTCTTTGTCTAGAGGTTTGGTAAAAATGTCCGCTAGTTGGTTCAAGGTGTCAACGTACTCTATAACAACATCTTCCTTAAGGACATGATCTCTAATGAAATGATGCATTATTTCTATATGTTTGGTTCTAGAGTGTTGAATGGGATTTTTGGTTAAGCATATAGCACTAGTGTTTTCACACTTAAGGGGTATGGTTTCAACTTTAACTCCATAATCTAAGAGTTGTTGCTTCATCCAAAGGACATGAGCACAACAACTCCCTAAGGATATGTACTCGGCTTCGGTGGTAGATAGAGCTACACTATTTTGTTTCTTAGAGAACCAAGATATGAGCATATTACCTAAGAATTGGCAAGTTCCCGGAGTACTTTTCCTATCAATTTTACAACCCCCATAATCCGCATCCGAATAAGCATGAATGTTGAAGGTTGAGTCTCTACGGTACCAAAGACCTAAACAAGGAGTACGTCTAAGGTACCTAAAGATTCTTTTAACGGCTATAAGGTGAGTCTCTCTAGGACTAGCTTGAAACCTAGCACACAAGCAAACACTAAACAATATATCAAGTCTACTTGCGGTAAGGTAAAGCAAAGATCCAATCATAGAGTGATAAACCTTAGAGTCAACACACTTACCTCCTTCATCTTTGTCAAGCTTGGTAGATGAGCTCATTGGTGTAGCTTGAGGCTTTGCTTGCTCCAAGCCAAACTTCTTGAGCATATCTTTCACGTAATTTGCTTGATTGATGAAAGTGTCATCCTTCATTTGTTTGATTTGGAGTCCCAAAAAGAATGAGAGCTCCCCCATCATGATCATCTCGAATTCACCTTGCATTAACTTAACAAACTCTTTGCAATGACACTCATTAGTAGATCTAAAAATAATATCATCAACATATATTTGCACTACTAAGATGTCATTTTTATATCTTTTTATGAAAAGTGTAGTGTCCACCTTACCTTTTCAAAACCTTTTTCAATCAAAAAGTTTGAAAGCCTTTCATACCAAGCTCTAGGAGCTTGTTTTAAACCATAAAGGGCTTTGGTTAACTTAAAAACATGATTTGGAAATTTTGAATCCTCAAAACCCGATGGTTGTTCCACATACACTTCTTCATTTATAAAACCATTTAAAAATGCACTTTTAACATCCATTTGAAAAAGCTTGAAATTATGATAACATGCATATGCAAGCAACATCCTAATAGCTTCCATTCTAGCTATGGGTGCATATGTTTCATCAAAATCTATTCTCTCTTCTTGAGTGTAACCTTGAGCAACTAGTCTAGCTTTGTTTCTCACTATGTTACCACTCTCATCTAATTTATTCCTAAACACTCATTTAGTTCCTATAGTAGATTGATTACTAGGCCTTTCAACTAGTGCTCATACATTATTTCTCTCAAATTGGTTTAACTCTTCTTGCATAGACATAATCCAAAAATCATCTTTTAATGCTTCTTTAATGTTCTTAGGCTTAATGTATGAGATAAAAGCAACATGATTCATGAGTTTGATAGAAGATCTAGTAGTTACCCCCTTTGATGGATCACCCAATATTTCACCACCTTTGACATAGTTGTACTCCCTTGGGAAGCTCACTTCCTTTTCCTCAAGAGCCAAGTCCTTCAAGGCTTCAAGAGGTGGATCTTGTGCATCTTCTTCTTTAGTTGGAATCTCATCCTCCTTTGAAGTTTGTCCTCCATCAAAGGCATCAAGGATTCCTACATGATCATCATCACAAGATTCCTTCCTCGGAAAGAGGTTATCATCGAAAACAACATGTATAGATTCCTCTACAACTAAAGTTCTTTTGTTAAACATACGATAAGCTTTAGAGTTTAAGGATTAACCTAGAAAAATAGCTTAATCACTTTTTGCATCAAATTTACCTAAACTTTCTTTTCCATTATTTAAAACAAAACACTTGCAACCAAAAGGATGAAAATAGCTAATGTTAGGCTTTTTCGATTTTAAAATCTTATAAGGAGTGTTCTTTAAAATAGGCATAATCATTACTCGGTTAATAATATAGCAAGCGGTGTTAGTGGCTTCCGCCCAAAAATATTTAGGTAAATTATTTTCACAAAGCATGGTTCTAGCCATTTCTTGTAAAGTCCTATTTTTCCTCTCAACTACCCTATTTTGTTGAGGAGTTCGAGGTGCCGAAAAATTGTGGCTAATACCATTTTCATTTAAAAACTCTTCAAAACCTAGATTTTGAAACTCAGTTCCATGATCACTTCTAATGTGAGAAATCTTAAGCTCAATATCATTTTGAGTTATTTTTGAAAATGTGATGAAGTTTTCTAAAGCCTCATCCTTGGTGCTTAAAAAGAGAACTAAGTATATCTAGAGTAATCATCAACAAGCATAAAAGCATATGATTTTCCACCCAAGTTAGTTTTCCTAATTGGCCCAAATAGATCCATATGAATTAATTGTAAACACCTACTTGTAGAAACATCATTAATGGATTTAAATGATGATCTATGTTGTTTACCCTTAGAGCATGCATCACATATTTTATCATTTGAGAACTTGATCTTGGGTAAACCTCTAACTAGATTTAGGGAAACTATTTTTTCTAAAACACTAATGCTAGCATGTCCTACTTTCCTAGCCATAACCATGCATCATTTTCATTTTGAGCAACAAAACAAGCATGGGATGAATGAATGTCATCTAGATGCACCATATATATGTTACATATACGATGACCAATTAGCATTATTTTATTAGATTTAATGTCAACAATTTTACAACCATTTTTATCAAATAAGACATTAAACCATTTATCACACAATTGACTAATGCTTAATAGATTGTTTTTAAACTATCGACATACAATACATTTTCAATGAGTATAGTAGAGTGATTACCTATGGAGCCAATACCTTCAATGTGGCCTTTGGAGTTGTCACCAAATGTCACTACTCCTCCACTTTTTGGCTTTAAATCCATGAATCGACTCTTGTCTCTGGTCATGTGCCTCGAGCATCCACTATCAAGGTACCATGAGTTTTGGCTTTGTGCTTTGGCCTTGTAGCAATGCTCCCCCTACAAACAAAGTGATTAAGCTTTGATTTTTGGTACCCAAATCATTTTGGGTCCACGAGTGTTAGCTCCCAAAAGCTTGGTTCCCTTATGAATCCAAGGTGACATGGCATCAACATTATTAGATTTGACAAGTTCTTTAGGAACCCATACACTTCTAATTCTTTTAGTTCTATTATGCTTATAGGAGCCACTTTTTGTGGTTATAGTTCTTTCTCTTAGGTTGGTTTGTCCTAGATGATTCACCTATTTCATTTTTCACATTACCAACACTTTTGAAAGACTTTTTGAGCTCATTAAGCTCATCTAACACCTTTTGGTGTTCAATGTTACATTGAGAAATAAAATTATTTAAATCTACATTTTCATTTTGAAAGTATTCAAGTTCATCTTGTAGACCTAAAACCTTTTTTTCTCAAATTTCAAGTTAGCTTGAGAAAGTAAATCATTTTTAGCATTTAAATCTGAAATGATCTTTTTATTTTTTAAAACGGACTCCTTATACTTCTCAACTAACTCATCATACACCTCTTGTAACTCATCATAAGCTTCAGCAATTCATCAAATGTAAAATCAAAAGAGGATGATTTAGAAGTTACCATAAAAGAATCCTCCTCAAGAGCCATGAGGCAAAGGTTGGCCACTTCTTGCTCCTCATCCTTGGATGACTCCTCATCACTCCAAGTAGAAAGCTTAGCTTTGAGCTTCTTCTTCTTCTCAAAGCTCTTCTTCTTGAGTTGAGGGCACTCGGAACGAATATGACCCAGTTTCTTGCACTCATAGCATATGATCAGATCCTTTTATTCTTCTTTGTTTTTGGTCTTGAAGTCCATCTTTCTTTGAAACTTCCTACCCCGATTGGACCTCATTAACCGTGAGAATCTCTTGGCTATTATAGCCAATTCTTAAAATCTTCCTCCTCACTAGAAGTGTTCTCCTCATGTAGAGAAGCTTTAAGAGCCACTCCTAGTTTCTTTTTCTTATCTACCTCAAGCTTCTTCACTCTTCTTTCTTCTTTCTTCCTTTCATCTTCCCTTCCTTGCTTCATGATTTCATGATTTAGGAGAGAACCAACTAGCTCATCAAGCTTTAGTGTCTTCAAATTCTTTGCCTCAATGATAGTGGTTCTTTCCCCATCCCAAGACCCGGGAAGTGAGTAGAGTAGCTTCCGGACTAGCTTGTCTTCCGGGATGATCTCTCCAAAACCCTTTAGTCCATTGAGGATTGTTGAAAAATGATCAAACATCTTTGAAACGGTTTCGTCGGGCTCCATCTTGAAATTCTCATAGCTAAGATTGAGAATTCCAATCTTTGTTTCCTTCACATCGCTTGTTCCTTCATATGTGGTTTCAAGTGTATCCCACAATTCCTTAGCACTTTCGATGGAAGAAACTTTGGAGTAGATATCGGGTCCAAAGGCACAAAATAGCATATGAAGAGCCTTGTCGTTGATTTGAAGCTTCTTTCTATCATCTTCACTCATTTCATTTTTCCTTTTTGGAACAAGTCTTCCTTCATCGTCTCTTTTCATCGGAATAATAGGACCATCCTCTATAGAATCCCAAACAAGATAATCACTAGACTTTATGAAGAGACGCATCCGGTTCTTCCAAAAAGGATAGTTGTCACCGTTGAAGAAAGGCGGATTGGTGATAGATTGAGACTCGGACATGCTAGAGCCGGAGGTAGATTCCATGGCTTGTGTTATAGATGATCACACTCTTCCTAGAATCTCCTCTTCTGGTTGTTAATCCTTCAAAGAGGTAGGCTCTAATACCAATTGTTGAGTGGATCAAGGGATTGATCAAAGCCAAGAGGGGGTGAATTAGGTTTATAAAATTTTGGAGTGAAAGTGGAATGGATAAAATTGAAGAACAAGGCAATTTAGAGTGGTTCAAGTTCCAAATGAACTCTACATCCACTACCTTAGCTACCACTAAGGATTTTCCAACAATTCACTAATTGCTCTTCCCCTTTTCTAGGCTTAGGAGGTAACCTTTACAATATCGGTCAAATTTTCTACCCAAAATTTGACCAAACCCTCACTAGGATACAAAGAAGAATTTTAAGGCAAGTAGAATATCTCTCAATACAAATTTGCCCCTTTTGATACAAGCACTCAACCCAAATTGGAATACAAGATTGGAATTACACACAACACAATTTGGGATTTTACAAGAATGAGAAATTAGGCACTTTGAGCTTGGATTTTTGTATGGATATTTCTCTTGGATGCAATAGTTGTTGCTGGTCTTCAATAGGCTTAATTTTATACCTTCTCCATTAATTCTAGCCGTTTGGGTGGTTAGGGTATTGATTATAGCCGTTGTGACCTTCTCTTTCCACCATAAATGCACTTCTACGGCCTACCGTATCGGTACACGGGAAGGCGTATTGATACATGTCTCAAAAAAGAAAAAGTCGTTGCACAATTACAAGAGGGGCGTATCGATAAGCGTGTAGGCGTATCGGTACGGGATAGGGATCCATTTCGATACGGATAGAAGCGTACCGATGCAATTTTTACTTCAAAGCTCACTGGAGAAATCTGTATCGATACAGGAAAGAGCGTATCGGTACAGGTTAACCAACTCTTTAAAAGTTTGTTACCTACCAAATGACACCAACGATCAAAAATATTTAAGGCTCTGAAATTTAAAATTCCTTTAAATCCGTATCGATACGGGAGACACCGTATCGGTACGCCATTTAAACTCATTCAGTTTTTTATAGAGAGAGCGTATCGATACAGATACATTATGTTTCGATACCCTGTTTCGATACGGTAAGGGGTGTATCGAAACGCATTTGTCTAGTGGCCAAGTTGGTAAAAAAAAGTATCGATACGATAAGGAGCGTATCGATACACATAGACGATTTTCAATAGTTTGGCCTTGAAACACTTAGAAAATATTTTGGATTTTGAGTTTTTCAAACTAGAGTAAAGCGTTGTTGGTTTGAAACCTTTTGAGGGACTTAAAAATCTATTTCAAGATTTTCAATTTAATCCTTAAAACACTTTTTTATATCAAAATCAAACATAGGTTTTACATGTGGTGAAGGATTCTAGCTGTAATACCCCTAAAATCGAATTAGTATTTATCATAAATTTTAACAATCTAGGTTATTTTTTGAGACCTTATGAAGCATTTAGTATCATTGAATTAAATTAGATAGTGAACTGAAATGAATTATTAAGAATTAAAGTTAGTTTGAATGTTCAAGGATCAAGTTGTGAAGAATAAATAATAAAGAGAGGACCAATATGAATGGAAGGTAAAAATTTGTGTTTGCATGGCATATTAGACCAATATTTTTGGTGGAATCCATGTATCCCTCTCTCAAGATAACTAGTGGTAAATAATCTTAATTTCTTAATAAATTAAAAGAAATTTGGGATTTATGACAAGGGGTGATCTGGTATGGGAGGGGGAGTTCCTATCACCTTCATCATCTCCTTCCTCCATCGAATGCAACCATGGGAGAAAGCTTGAGTAAAGACCTATTTTTCCTTGTCAATTTTGTTACCAATCACGTTAGACTCTTCTGAAGTGGTAAGCCTAACCAAATTGTTTTTCATTCTCTTATCAAATATCAAAGAAACATATCATCAAATACACAAAGCAGCTTGCACTGTTCTTAAAGATTCATTTCTATAAAATGTTTTATAATTCAGAATTCGATTTCGTTTGTTTTAAATGAAACTAGACTGAATAACTTTTTAAACCATATAAATCATAACTTTTAATCCTTCTTATAAAATTTTCAGTGAATTTACAAAGTTACTATCAATGCAGATTTCAAAACAGATTACTAACCAGTTTTTCCCTTACTAAATCAACTCAAGATTTTAATCCATACGTCGAAAAATTAATCTATTTGCACCGTTAAAAAATTAGACTTATAGACCATTCTAACCATGTAGGCTCACATTTTAAACAATGTTTATAGAATTCCCAGCGTGCTCACGAAGCTACTGCCATTGCAGTATTGATACAATTTCTTTTACTCTTAACATTCCTATACAATTTTGAGCCGCCAACAACTATTATAAACTATAAATCAAAGCATTTCAAACTAGTTACCCATGCTTCTATTCCATTCATATCCGATTATCACACATAGACTTCAAGAGTTATCTAAAGAAACACTAAAACAAAATTTTCACCCTATAGGTTCTGCAATTCGAAATTATTAGTCAGACATAACTAGATTCAAAATGAATCCAACTAACAAATTCCAACTCAAACTCAATATATTCAACCAACTTTATATCTTTAGATTAAATTTTAACTAATCCACCTCTAGAACTCTAATTCAGCCAAAACCTCACTTCGGTTCTAAAGTCGAACTCCCCAAGATTCATCATTTTAGTAAAAAATTCCTTCTAACCTTATTATCATTCAACCAATTCAAAACATATATATATATATATATTGATATCAATTCTATCTCCAATATAACAAACATAAATAAAAAGATAAGTCAAGTCAAGTATAAATTAAGTTTATGAAATAAAGATGAACTTTTAATTCATGACCTATGTACTTTTGTGTTATTTTTCATTTTATATATATTGTTTCCTTAATGTTCATTCTCATTATTATATGATATGCTCTTACATGGTCACTACCTCACTAGGCTAAGTAAGCCTAATTCATTCATTTTCATCCATTTTCAGGATTTTAAGAACTTTAGTGACTCAATCACAGTTGAAGGTTGCAAGTCCCTCTTCAAGCTCTTGAGTATATTTATGACTCCCTTTCTTTAAACTCCTAGAAATATGGCTTAGATTCGTGTATAATTGCATAGTAGTTTTTGTTTCTTTGATTACATTGCACAATGTGCTTTGTATAGTTTGTAAATAGTCTTTAAATGATCATTTTTGGTATTATTTCATTGATGATGCTATCTTTCTGATGGTTGTTTGATAGTTGAACTTTTATGAGTTTGGATAATAGCTAAGTCCATAGGTATTGAGTTTTGTTAGTATATAATGGACTGTTGAACTTGTAATCTATAGATGGAATTTCATAGTTTAAAAGGTTAAATAATGATTTAACTTGTAAGTTCATAAGAATAAGATAGTAATGATGCTATCTTTGTTGATTAAAACGATATTAATCTTTGGTTCATTTGATTAATGAATATGCATGCTCCTGATAAAAATTTATGATCCTAGAATTTAGCCCTTCTTTTATATGATATTAGTGCACATTGTTTGAAATCCACTATATTTTGATGTATGCTATAATCTATAAAGTGCGGAAGTCACATAAATTAATCAATACATGATAGTTAAGCACAAAAGTGTGTGAATATTATGTGCTATGTCTGAAAATGAAACTGAAATCAGATGACATTGTAAGGTTATGCATTATTTGGTTATGTAACATTGTTCGTATTAAGTTGTTATATGATATACATGTATAGGGTTAATTTTATGACTAATGAGTTAACTTTTAAGATAATCAAAGGCAAAAGGATTTAGATCAAGATTGGTAATTAGTGATCTTATAACGGTTTAATCTTAAATTACGGATAAGACAATTTTGTATATAATTTTTAACTTAGTGATTGGTTGAATATTAATGATTTTGTTTGGATGTTGTATTACATGTTTTGATCCGGTGAATATGGTTGAATTAAGAGCTTTACAAGGAAAATTTTTTAAACCGGTTAAAGCTAGTAAGATTTTTACATTCTAATGTATGATTTTAGATTTAGTTCTCTCTTTTGTTTTTTTAGGGACATCTCTTCAACCCGAATTTCTTCTGGACCGGGTTTAGGATGTTACATTGGCTCTGTCATACTGTACCATTCTATAAAATATGGTTTGGTAAGTGTAACCCCCTCGTCCCGGTCTGGACGACTGACCGGTCCGAGTAGGTTACACGGGGAAAACCGAAGCGAAACTCGTTAAGGCTCCACTCCGATTAGCAATCCTGTTTTTTATTATATTTTTTTCCTAGATGCCTTTATCGACTCGACTAGTGACATACCAACTTACATACTTCACTAAGCAATTGTAGATAAGCATACAACGGAGCAACAAACACCAATTAAGCATACATAGAGGAAACCAGCAAACAGACATGCTTAGCAAATCAACAAAAGAGTTAAAAGCCTTGACAACATACTCCCAAACCACAAGAAACATGAAACAACAAACATACACATAACCTAGAAGCATTCACCCTACTTCAAGCATGATCCAACACTTAACATACATCAAAAGAACACACATCCAAGGCTAACCATTTTAAAAAGGAACAAGCATCCACAAAATACATGCATAACAAGATTTACATGCCTTCACTACAAACATAAGCATTCAAAAGACATGGCTTACAAACTTCAACACAAATGTATAGGCATCTCAAGGAACATGGTTATAAGCCTTTCATACTAACACTTAGGCATACGACTTAAACATGGTTTACAAATCCATCAACACAAGCATTAACAACATAAAGCCAACACAAAGGAGTCTAGATACACGCTCATACAACACATAGCATTTTTCATTGCTAAACTACTACATTATTTACCAAACCATACTTGAGCAACTACCACACACTTGGACGCCCTTTCTTTGCTCATTGCTAACTCCACGCTAATGATATGCATTGTCGGAAAAAGGAGAGCGTAAGCATAAAGCTTAGTGAGCGGAGCTCGAAAACATAACAACGACAATGCAGGGTTCAAAGCTTTCTTTAAAACAAAATCCAACACCTACAATTCATCCAATGATATAACCCTCTTACTACCACAAGATCAACCATAAGTCAACATTATAGACATTTATCATGGCATCACACTTCATGGTATGCATAAAGGCATAATCTTAGATTTACAGCAAAACCATTAAGAGGGAATGATATAGTGAGACACAAACATGAACAACACATGGTATGCACAAGCATAACCAAAATACGGTGGGACCACACATCACCGTACTCTCTTACTAGTCACTACCGGTGGGACCACACATCACCGTAGTCTTATACTAGTCACTACCGGTGGGACCACACATCAACGTAGTAACGAAAACCATCACGTGAGGTTCGACACCAACCATGCAATACGATATACAAATCACCATCATGCAACATGGATACGCTATATCATGCATGACCAAAACACCTTGTAACAAAATCCACAATTATGCACAATCTTACTTCTTACAGTCTTACCAACCGCAAATGGTCTTACTTACCATTTCCGTGCACAACCTGCACCAACTTACATATATTTTACAAGGCATATCAACAACACCATTGATTTCATCATGCATGACCAACAACATAATAACAAACAACATGCTTCCTCCCAAAGTATTGAAATTTCATGCATAACAAGATATCACCACAAGCAATGAAAAACAAACGGTAAAAAGGGGAATTTAAAGAGGCGATACACATCAACTTACTCTTGAGTTTAGATTGACCTTTCAAGCTCAATCTAAACTCTTTCAAAACCATCTTTGAACCAAAACGTTGCTTAAAACATTTCCACTCACCATTCGCACACCAATGCAAACCACAAAGTCGTTTCAAGCTTTCGAACTTCCCAAGACCGCGTCCGAACCACCCAAGGTCAAATCCGTTGTTTCTAACCAATTAAAAACAATGTATTAACCTCTTAATCAACCACAAATTTACTGTTATACATCAGCTCACAATTCCACAATATTTTCTCAACAATGCAAAGCCGAAATCCTCTCAAATAATCTCATTTTCGTACTCCAACAAAACTCAGTCATTACCCCTCAATTTAAACACTCCAAAACATGTCCAAAACATCACCCTAAGGCTGTACAACCATCAGCCCTTTATTTCCCAACATAAACACCTTAAAAACTCTTATTTTCCCCTCCTAAAAATCACCTACAACAGTAGTTTCGGGAATCCAATCAAACCAACACCAACACCACTTAAAAATCATCAAATAACATCTAAAAACACCTATCCAATATCACAATAACATCAGCCCAACAATCTTTCACAAAACCACTCCAAAAACACAAGTTTTGACACTTTTAAAATACCCCCAAAAACCCATTTCAGGATTCTTTATAAAAACCAACCAAATTGAGATATAATGTTCCTTAAGGCAAGATTAGGTCATAACTTAACTCTACATATCAAAGCAAAACGAAAAACCTTTAAAGTTTCACCTTTTTCTTTGAAAACTTTGAGAACTCAAATTTCTCTACAATGGGGTTTTCTAAAATCTAAAACCATAAATGTGTTAGGAATAAAGAGGACAAGTCAAAAATATGATTACCTTGAAGAGAGTCCTTGAAATGATGAAGAAATTTGATGGAATAGGGATAGGGGTTTTAGAGAGGTTTTCAACGTGAAATTGCTAAAGGAAAAAGAAGATGAATAGCAAATTTCAAAAGCCCCCCTTTTCACATCTTATTTCCCTTTATTTTAAAATTACCAAAATGCCATTAATGAATCCAAACCCTTTTAATTAAAAACCAAAACCCAATTTAATTTTAAACGAGCCCACGACTCAAACCCGATGTACCCGTGTAAAATCCGACCCCTAAACCTCGGGCGTTATAGTAAGTGCAAGCGAATACGGGATACGATTTTCAATTCTTATGACGCTTTTCTACATTCGACCATTCTGGTGGCATCTCATCAAACCCTTCCAACACAACATCTAAGTCAATATGTGCAAGTACATCCCGAATCTTCACATGCCATAACAAGAACCTGGTGTTGCGATCCAATAACTGCAATACCCTAATTTTACCCGAGTATATATATATATATATATATATATATATATATATATATTATAAGAAATAAATAAATATAATAAATCCAAAACCCATTCAAAATAGTCCATTTTACATATAGTAAGTGTACACAAATATCCAAAATCTCATACAAGCTCAAATTCTCATCATATTTTGTCTTTCCCGCCCATTTTACATCAAAGAAACACAACTTTAATCCAAAAATCAGTTTTCACGCCTAAATACCACCATGTGGCAGCTCCCGGTTCGCACGAATATGTATCATAAGGATTATAATTTTCTCTCTTCTTAGTTGGATCCAGCTGGCCCGCATGACATCATCAACGATGTCATCCTTCACTATCTTATAAAAGGGAAGAGAGAAAATTGTTAGGCTTCATTAACCACAAATCACTAATCATTAACTATCACCATTGACACTTCATTATTAAAAATCATTAAAACCATTAATAATAATAAATATAATAATTAGAAGAGAGATGGAGGGTTACTTTGGGAATTTTGTCGGCCACCCCAACTGTCTGGAAGCTTAGCTGTCGTGGGAAGGTCATTGGACACCGTGAAGAGCGTCGAAATCGTCATATCCACCGTCAGAAAGGTATATTTCTTTTTTGATTTAGCTTCATTGAAGAATAGAAATAAAAATAATATTAGTTTACATACATAAAAAAACAGAACCGAAAGCGAAAAAAGAGAAATGCTTATCTTGTTAATGGCGGCTGGTGAGGTTAGAGCTATGGTCGGAGTCGAAAATGAGTATGGTTCGGGTAGTTTTAGGCCAGAGAAGTTGGGAATCCTGTCGGATTAGGGTTTAGATCTAGGTTTAAGGTTGAAAGGGGAATTTTTTAGGGTTAAGGTGGCGGAGGCGTGGTGGCTGAAAATCGCTGGAGTAGCGGTCGGTGTCGCTTGTGTCGACCAGCGAACAACAAATTTTGATTGGAGTACGGTGGATGAAGATCTGGCGGCGGAGCTTGTATTAAATCTTGATTTCTCTAATAGTTTTCCCTCAAGATTGAAAGAAGAAATCGAGGGAAGAAGAAGAAGAGTCGGGTTAACCTCTCGATATGAAAAGAATAGAAACAAAGAATTAAAAGTGAAAAACTGATCTTTTATTAAATTGGCTTAATTGAAATAATAACCACAAACGTTTAATTTATATAACTTAAGTGAACCAAGATTGAAACTTTACAATCTTGCCACCTCAGCTAACTAACCCTAACAACTTAACTAAACTGCTAACTAATTACTATTCTATTAGCCCCCCTCAAGGTGGAGCATACAAATCTTGTATGCCCAGATTGGAAATAGAAGATAAAAAAACATTTGTAAGAAGAGATTTGGTGAAGCAATCTGCCAACTGATTTGGACTGGAGACAGGTAGTAAATTAATAAGCTTACTGTGAATCTTTTCTCGGATGAGATGTTAGTCAATTTCTATGTGCTTCGTACGTTCATGATGCACATGATTCTCTGCAATTTTAATTGCAGAAAGATTATCACAGTATAAATTGGATGTGGATAAAGAAATATGTAAATAATTTAAAAGATAAGTGAGCCATTGTAGTTCACAAGTAATAGAAGCAATGGCCCTATACTATGCTTCACTGGATGATCTAGAAACAGTTTGTTGTTTCTTAGATTTCCAGGAAATCAAAGAGTGACCAAGGAAGACACAAAACCCAGCTGTTGACCGTCTTGAATCTGGACAAGATGCCCAGTCCGATTCTGAAAAGGCATGAAGCTTGAAATCATTAGAAGCAGGAAAGAAAAGTCCTTGTCCAGGAGAACCTTTTAAATAACGTAGTACTCTATGAGCAGCTATTAAATGTAAAGATGTAGGTGCTGAAATGAACTGAGAGAGCTGCTGAACAGAAAAAGAGATGTCAGGCCTTGTATTAGTTAAATAAAGCAATCTACCAACTAGCCTTGTAAAAGAAAAAATATCAGACAAAGGTTCTCCTTTAGTTTTAGAAAGTCTAGTGGTAGTAGCAATTGGTGTAGAAGCAGGTTTAGAACCTAAAAAACCAGTGTCTTTAAGAAGATCAAGAGTATATTTTCTTTGGCTAAGATTAATGCCCTTATCAGACCTGACAATCTCAAGACCTAGAAAATATTTCAAATTGCAAGATCCTTAATTTTGAATGTATCATGAAGAAAAGTCTTTATAGAATTAATAGCATGCATGTTAGGACTAGCTATTATTATATCATCAACATACACAGCCAATGTTATAAAATTTTCTTCAGACCCTTTAACAAACAAAGAAGAATCTGAATCAGCTCTTTTAAAACCTTGTAATAAAAGGGCAGAAGTTAAACGTTCATTCCACTGTCTACTTGCTTGTTTTAGGCCATAAAGACTTTTATTAAGTTTACAAATTAACCCTTGACTTTTAAAACCAGAAGGTGGTTCCATAAAGACTTCTTCATCTAAATTATCATGAAGAAAGGCATTATTTACATCTAATTGATGTAAAAACCAACCTTTAGCAGCATCAACAACAATTAACATTCTAACAGTAGTGATTTTAGTTACTAGACTAAAGGTATGTAAAAAATCTATCCCAGCTTGCTGGGTATACCCTTTTGCTACTAGTCTTGCTTTATAACGTTCTAAAGATCCATCAGATTTTAGTTTGGTCTTAAAGACCCATTTACATCCTATAGTAGTCTTACCTTTAGGCAAAAGAACAAGTTCCCAAGTATTGTTTCTTTCTAAAGCAGTTATTTCCTCATTCATAGCATTTTGCCAACAAGAATACAACACAGCTTCTTTATAGTTCTTAGGTTCATTTAAGACTTCTATAGCATTAATAAAACTATGATAAGCAGGAGAGATATGATGGAAGGACATCACCTAAGAAATAGTATGTGGAGTGGTTTTTGAACCAGGGAGATCCACTTGGTAATCTTTAAACTTCTGAGGCAAATGCTTGGTTCTGGAAGGTCTACTTAAACCTTGTGTTAAATGCTGAGAATGAGTTCCATTTTCAAAACCAGAAGTAGGAACACCACTTGGATTCAGATCAGTTTGTGGATTTATAACAGAAATAGTCTTATCATTAACAGAATTAATCCCATCATTAATAGAATTAGACAAACCAGAATTAATGCCATCATTATCAGAATTAGATAAAGTTTGTGTATCAAGACTATTAGCTACCAAATTTGAAGGTTTATTAGAAATATCTTCAAGAATTGTAGAACCATTATGTGTAGGAAAAATATGATCACTTGTCTTTTTAGAAACATTTTCCTGAAAGGGATAAATGTTTTCTGAAAAAACAACATCTCGGGACACAAAAACAGATCTTGTTTCAAGATCATACAATCTAAATCCTTTAATGTTTTTGGGAAATCCTAAGAAAACACATCTTTTAGCCCTAGGATCCATTTTTGTAGATGGTTTAGGTAACACAGAGGCATAGGCTAAACAACCAAAAACTCTTAAAAAATCAAATTTAGGCATCTTCTGAAACAAAACTTCATATGGAGTTTTATTTTCTAAAACAGGGGTTGGGGTAGTATTTATTAGAAAAGCAGCATGAAGTATACAGTCAATCCAGAAATGCAAAGACAAAAAAGAATCAATCCTTAAGGCTCTAGCAACAGATAACAAATGCTGATGTTTTCGTTCTACTAAACTATTCTGTTGAGGAGTATAGACACATGAGTTCTAATGGACAATGCCTTTGGATTTATAAAAATCAATCATGTAAAACTCTTTTGCATTATCACTTCGTATACATTTAATATTCTTAGAAAACTGAGTTTGAACAAATTGACAAAAATCAATGATTAATTGCCTAACTTCAGACTTAGCATGCATAGGAAAATCCAGACAAAACGACTCCTATCATCTACAACAGTTAAAAAATATAGATGACCATATATGCTTTTGACTGGGAAAGAACCCCAAACATCCATATGAACTAAATCAAAATTACATTCTGACTTAGAAACACTTACATGAAAGGAAAGCCTCTTTTGCTTTGCCAAATTACATGTATCACAATCAAAACAATTCAAAGAAACATTAGGTATATGGTCACACAAAGCACTAAAAACCTTCATCTTTTGCTTAGAAGGATGCCCTAGCCTTAAATGTCAAAGCTGAAAACTACCAGTCTTTGAAGAACAAGAATCTGTAATTGCAGAGTTACAAACAGTAGAAGAATTACAAGATTGAGTAAGATTATACTCACTAACAGCAGAATTACACAAACTAGCAGATGGAAAATGAGCTTGAAGCTGATACAACCCATTGATCCCTTTAGCTATACCAATCGTTTTGTTCATCTTTGTATTCTGTATATAACAAAAATCAGAAGAAAAGAAAACAGAAACATGAATATCATAAGTTAATTGAGAAACAGAAATCAAATAAAGGTATATAAAGAACATCTAAAAGAACAAGATCAGAATTAACCTTAACATTACCTATGTGAGTAACCTTAACTAACTGACCATTAGGTAATTTAACAACTTTATTATGAACAACCCTATATTCAGAAAAAAATCTAAAGATCTTACTATATGATCTGTAGCTCCAGAATCAACAACCTAAGAAACAATATTAAAACAAGAACAAGAATCAGAATTAAAACAGGAAGAACAAGTTAAAACCATACATGTTCCTTCAGCACATGGAACATCAAAAGCAGAAGTAAGCATATTGATTCTACTAGCAGAAGGCTGAGCAGAACTGGCATTTCGTTCTTGTAACATACTCAGGATGTCATTGTACTGTTCTTGAGAGAAACTGACAACTTGACCAGATTGACCAGATTGACTAGATTGACCAGTTTGACCAGATTGACCAAAAACTTTAGGCAAAGAACTAGGAGCAGAATCATCACCAATAGACAAAGACCCAGATTGACCAACAAGATTAGACCTACTAATCTGATTTTTGGTTTTATAACTAGGTGGAAACCCATGTTTCCTGTAACAACGATTAACAGAATGGCCCACAAGACCACAAAAAGTACAGGCAGGTCTTTTACTCATGCTATTGTTATAGAACTTCTTTTGAAATTTATTCGACTCCCCAGGTTTCCCATTAAACCTATCCACTAAAAGAATATTCGAATCATGAGAAATAGCAGACACAACAGTTCGCTCATGTTGAATGACCATAGCAAAGATCCGATTAATTTTAGGGAAAGGTTTTGTCATCAGAATCTGAGACTTAGGGACAGAAAATTGCTCATTTAAACCTCTAAGAAACCTTAAGAAAAAATCTTGATTCCTATATTTCTGGGCATCACACATACAAGAAGACAAGGGTTGCAAATTAGATATTTCATCTCAGAGAGTTTTCAGTTGAGTATGATAACTGGTAACAGAGAGGTTACCTTGCTGAAGGCCATAAAATTCATGAAGTAAATCTGACAGACGAACCAAATCACCTTGGTTGAAACGGTCGTAAAGATCGACCCAAAGCTCTCGTGCAGTGTCAATCCAAATAACACTCTGCGCTATATCCGGATGAATCGCCCTCTGAAGCCAAGAAAGGACCAAATTATTACATTTGACCCATGCTTGAAATTTAGGGTTTTCTTCTGAAACTTCCCTAATCGACCCATCGACAAAGGAATACTTGTTCTTCGAAATCAGGGCCACCCTCATCGACCGAGACCACGCATGATAGTTCGAACCGGTGAGGAGAGAAGACGTAAGGACCAATGCCGGATTCTCGTTCGGTTGGATATAAAACTCGTCGGAAGGATCCTCTGGTTTGTAAGTACGATCGGAATCGGAAGAGCGCGCCGCGGATGAATCTACTGATACCATATTGAATCTTGATTTCTCTGATAGTTTTCCCTCAAGATTGAAAGAAGAAATCGAGGGAAGAAGAAGAAGAGTCAGGTTAACCTCTCGATATGAAAAGAATAGAAACAAAGAATTAAAAGTAAAAAATTGATCTTTTATTAAATTGGCTTAATTGAAATAATAACCACAAATGTTTAATTTATACAACTTAAGTGAACCAAGATTGAAAATTTACAATCTTGCCACCCCAGCTAACTAACCCTAACAACTTAACTAAACTGCTAACTAATTACTATTCTATTAGCTTGGCCTGAGTTGATGAAGTTCATTCGGTTTAAGATGAACTTGGATGAAGTTCATCCCAAAAACCATGATTTTGATCCGTAATGGGGGCTCTTTCTGGAAAATTGTTGTTTATGTTGAAAGTGTTTGGGTGAGAGCTGAGTGAAGAGAGAGTGTGGGTGATTTATGAGCGAGTAGACTCGGTGGATGGGTTTTTATACTTGAGTCAAAACGGTACCGTTTTGGGTACCGGGTTTGTAGGATCCGCGAAGCCGAGCCAGGTTAGGTATAAGGGATCCGCGCCATTCTTCTGGAACTTTATGTTTTAGGCTGTTAGTTTTGTATTTCTTTCAATTTAGTCCTAGTTTCCAATAAAATTGGCTTTAAAGTTTGTTTTCTTTCAATTTAGTCCTTAATTAAAGTGTTAAATTTAATTTTAATTGCTTTAATTTATATGTATGTTGCATGATTTCTAAATTGAGCATATAATTTTCTTCTTTAGAAAATTTAGTCACCTAATTAATGTTAATAACTAAAGCCTCTAGCCTTTTAAGTTCTTTAGTTTAAGTTTAATTAATTAAATAGGAAAAGAACATTGTAGCAAATTAATGTATATTAAATAGAAACCTTGTGGTTCAAATTTGGATGGTGTTCATTTGCTTGCAATGGGATGTTATCACAAAATTGGCCTTAAGGAGGTATATTTAATATACATTAGAACCTAGAATTAAATAAATCTCGTAGTTAATTTAAATAGAACCTTAATTAGGTTAGTACTTTAATTAATTAGAATGACCATTTTAATTAGAGAATATTATATGGAATTCAAGGGTTCTGAGATGGACGGTATTCAAGAAATTGGTATTGTCTCATAATGGCCTTTAAATTAATAATATTTATAGTTTAATTAATTTAACTAAATAGAGCCTAATAAGTTTAGTACTTAAAAAGAACATGATGATAAAAAATCATGCATTGAAAACCTTTTATGTTGGAAATACATTTTATGGATATGAATGGGGTGCTTCTTAACAATACGCTTTTAATCTCATATTCGATTTTAAAATGTATTTCCTTATAAAAAGAATATCTTCATTTGGACTTAAAATTCATTTAATAATTAATGGATAAATTAAATCAAAATTTTATTCTTAAATGCTAAAATGCCACGTAAAATTAAAAGGTACCGATAACGGGAGTTTGTGGGGGTGCTAATCCTTCCCCACACGTAATCGACTCCCAAACCCAAATTTTAAAATAAAGAATCGCTGGTTGTTTTTATGGTATCCGATCTACCAAAGTGATCGGTGGCGACTCCAAATATTTTCAAAATCAAATAAAAGGGACAAAATTGGTTTTTAATTAAAAATGTCATCTTAAAAGAAAAAACCTAATTTTTCAAGATTAAAAGAATTAAAAGGTAAAACCCTAATTTTAAAAATAAATCGTCAAGCTATTTTCATGCCCAGTTAAAAAATGGTCATGACAATAACGAAATATCATACTTCATTATTGCTATTATTGTGACCAGGATGAAAAACCTGGAGCTTTGATACCAATTTGTTATATCGAGATATATCAACTACGAACGATAACGGCGAAACAAACAAATATGATGATCACAAGAAAAATAAGAAAATAAATAATAAGAAGATTTACGTAGAAAACTCAAAACGGGAAAAACTAAGGGCAGATGATGTGAACTTTCACTATGACGAAGAATAAAATATTATAACATGTTTGCGGCTTAGCGCTTTGTCGAGTCCTTAATTTACATGTTGTATTTTGTGTTGTGTCTATAACCTTAATCCTTAGTATTTATTATAGGGATATGTTGCTTGTTTACTTAGAAAACTTGCATAGAAAGTAGTTATACTCAACATAGGTTTCTTACATTTGATTAATGTAAAGTAAACAAGATATACTAAAAGTAAGATTCTTATTTTAAACCAAATTCTAAAAGGACAACTCTAAAATATTTCGAACAAAATATGTAACTTTTAATTCCCAACTTTTTAAATCTATTTTACCAGGGACGGAGCTAGGATTTGGGATGGGGGCAAACTATAAATATTTGAAATTGGGGGACAAATTTATAAATAAACCAAAATTTAAAAAATTTAAATAGGGGGACAAAGGTGGAAAAAAAATTTCGGTGGTGAGGGGGCGATTGCCCCTCCCGGAGCCTTAATGGCTCCGTCCCTGTATTTTACGTGGCAATTAAAGAAGTTGTTAACATAAGTGTGTAACTTATTTTATAGGGTAAAGTACACAGACGGCCACTGACCTTTGGTAAAAAAAATAAAATGGTAACCAAACTTTCAAAAATCACAAAATAGCAATTAAACTTTATGTTTTATAACAAAATGGTAACTAGACGTTAAATGTCGTTAAGTGGCTGTTATAAAATTTGGTATAATAACACATTTAGTCCTTCATATTTATACATTCAATCAATTTAGTCCTAATTCGAAACAATTCACTAAATTTAGCCCTCGTTATTTACGCATTCTTTCAATTTGGTCCTTAAAGAAAAATTCCAAAGTAGGGTAACATGATAAATAATTACAATTAAATTTTTATAGAAACTCAAAAACTCGACTCGACTCGAATAAAAAAATTCAATTAAAGTTTGAGTTGTAAAATATGACGTGTCAACTAGAATAACTCGAAATTTTTTGACTCGACTCGATCGAACGCTCATCTCTATCTTAAGATATGACTCGTCAACTCGAATAACTCGAAATATTCCAATATTTTAAATTATTTTTTCTTTTAAATCGAATATTTTTTAAAATAGAACATTTAATATTTTCATATTTAAATCACATTGATTATTTAATAACAACTTTAAATATTCGATTTAAAAGAAAAAAATTGATTTATAATATTTGAATATTTAATTAAATTTTTATAGGAACTCGAAAACTCGATTCAACTCGAATCGAAAAAATTTCAAATAAAGTTTGAGTTGTAAAATATGACGCGTAAACTCGAATAACTCAAAATTTTTTGACTCGACTCGATCGAACGCTCGCCTCTATCTTAAGATATGACGCGTCAACTCGAATAACTCGAAATATTCGAATATTTTTTAAATCATTTTTTCTTTTAAATTGAATATTTTTTAAAATTGAATATTTAATATTTTCATATTTAAATCACATCGAATATTTAATAAATACTTTAAATATTTGATTTAATTTAAAAATATTCGATTTTAAAAAACTGATATAAAATATTCGAATATTTAATTAATTTTTTATAGGAACTCGATCGAAAAAATTTCAAATAAAGTTTGAGTTGTAAAATATTATGCGTCAACTCGAATAACTCGACTCGATCGAACGCTCACCTCTATCTTAAGATATGACGTGTCAAGTCTAATAACTCGGAATATTTGAATATTTTAAATCATTTTTCTTTTAAATCACATCCAATATTTAATAGCTACTTTAAATATTCGATTTAATTTAAAAATATTTGATTTACAAGAAAAAAGTTGATTTAAAATATTCGAAATTTTAAAGTAGTTATTAAATATTCGAATATTTAAAAGAAAAATATTTAAAATAATTATTAAATATTAGAATATGTTAAATCATTTTTTCTTTTAAATCGAATATTTTTAAGTTAAATTAAATATTTAAAGTAGTTATTAAATATTCGATGTGATTTAAATATGAAAATATTAAATATTCTATTTTAAAAAATATTCGATTTAAAAGGAAAAATGATTTAAAATATTCGAATATTTCGAGTTGACGCGTCATATCTTAAGATAGAGATGAGCGTTCGATCGAGTTGAGTCAAAAAATTTCTAGTTATTCGAGTTGACGCGTCATATTTTACAACTCAAACTTTATTTAATTTTTTTTCGATTCGATTCGAGTCGAGTTTTCGAGTTCCTATAAAAATTTATTTGTAATTATTTATCATGTTATCATACTTTGGAATTTTTCTTTAAGGACTGTAACCCCCTCGTCCCGGTCTGGCCGGATGACCGGTCCGAGTAAGCTACACGGGGAAAACCGAGTGAAAACTCCCTAAGAAATTCCCCCTCGGTTAGCAACCCTATTTTTTTTCATTTTAAATCTTGTCTAGATGAGTATTTAATCCTATGTGATCATACAGCGGAACAACATTCACGAGGCAAACAAACGAACTCAGCCCACCATCTTACAGCCCAATTTTAAGCTTTAACTACAGGCGGTATCGATACCCTTAAGGGGTGTATCGATACCCCTTGACTAGGTTTAAGCTTTAACTGCAGGCGGTATCGATACCCTTAAATGGTATATCGATACCCCTTGACTAGGTTTAAGCTTTAACTGCAGGCGGTATCGATACCCTTAAGGGGTGTATCGATACCCCCTTGACTAGGTCAACTGGTCAAAGTCAACCCGTAGAGACCGTATCGATACACCCAAGGAGTGTATCGATACCCTCCCCAACGGTTGACTTCCCACGATCAACGCTAAGATGACGGTATTGATACACCAGAGGCCGATATCGATACCGAAATGGACAGTAGCTCCAGTGACCAAAATGGTATCGATACACCCCCCAAGTATATCGATACACGAGGCCTGAAACAAGAAGGTGGTATCGATACCGTACCAACCGTATCGATACCCTTGCCACGAACTTGCAGGTTTGAGCTGATTTAAGGCACAAGGAGGCCCTTAAATCCCTCTAAAACCCCAACCAACACACTAACATCCATCCTAAGGCAAATCAAACATAAAAGTATGCTTTAACTTGAAATCAAAGGCACAATCCAACGCTAGATGATACACAAACCATACAAGCAACATAAGCTTTCAAGCATAGCATTCCAACAAAAGGCATTTCAACATTTAAGGTCATACATGGTGCTCAAAGGCCTTAAAAGGCACATGATAAGCATAAAGAGGTTTGCACTATAACAAGGCAACCTTAACGTCTATAGACATGCCACCACACACAAGCATTCATCAAAGCATACCATGTTTTACAAACCAAGGCCAAATCAAAACATCAACATACACCCAAACTCAAACAACAATACATATCCCATTGCTTAACTATTACATTCTATCACTTAAAATTCATACATTGAGCTCACCAAAGCAACACTTGGAGGCCTTTCCTCTCCCTTGCTACCCACAAGCTATTGATCTGCATTGTCGAACAAAAGAGAGTGTAAGCATAAAAACTTAGTGAGGGTAAGCTCATAAAACAAACCTTCGACAATGCAGGGTCCAAGCACGAGCAATTTCCATGATGAAATGCATGATCTTACCTCCGATCCGCATAAGCCAAAATGAACATGATGCATGAACATATAATCAACATTATGCCATGCTCAACAACTCATAAGCTCAACGTACAATGATACATAACTCAGTGCATTAACCACATCATATATCAATTCATAAAGGGCATCACATTTCGTATCATATAAGCATATACACATGGTCTCATATTGGTACACACATACAACCTCATATTGGCACCTAGCTATGACTCGAATACGTGGATAACCCGTTGGAACGCATTTCCAACAACAACATTACCTCGGTGGGATTACACTCATCATCGGTCCTTGCATGGGCGGGATTCCACTCATCACCACATGCCCTACGGATGGGATTCCACTCATCATCCCGTAGAAATATATAAAAGCTTCCGGTGGAATATTACATCACCGTACTCCTCCTTGGTGCCTTAACGCCACCAAGGCCACGTACGCTTTGACTCAATTTGTGTGCACACTCATCCTAATGATCGATCATTGTACCCAAGCATACTAGTGCCAATATAAATCAAATTCCACAACCTAGTACAATATCAATTTCAATATAATATCCGTACTTAGCACGTACTCACCATGATTCTCCAAAATCATGCAATCCACAACATAACCTCATTTCACAAACCAACACCACATGTATGTCATCCGAACAATTATCTCATCATATATCCACATTATATTTGTCATCAACATGCATATAAAATCAATACATTAAGTCATACTTTCACCTACATGTGTATCACATTATACATAATCATCATGAGGCAATACAATAGTTAAAGAGTACATCCAAGGTCTCTAACTAAAGCTTAGGATTAGGCTACCACCCTAATCTTAACTCTAGGTGGGTCTACCAAGCCCAACCTAGTCCACATGCTTGAACCAACCACTTAAAAACCAATTTAAAAACATTAACCACTCACTGCCCTTCCTTAGCAACTGAAGCAAATCTCCTACGAACTCGGATTCGGTCCCGATGCCTCTCCAACGCTTCCTCTTGCTTCTAGCCAAGCAAAACACATTTATTACTTCACAATTCAATGCTAAAACTCAACCATCAACTCACTTTACAAACACAAGCTAATTTCCACAAATCCCCAAATCACATAATCATCCAAAATACCAATTTTCGTGCTCCCCTAAAACCTTTCTAAAATTTCCATTTCCAAACCTCCAAATGACTCTCAAATGATCCCAAAACATCCTCATAACATAGGTAGACCAACAGCCCTTCAATTTCAACCTTAAACCTCCCAAAAACTCAAGTTTTAATACCTTAAAATTTGCCCTAAGACCATACTACGGATTTTCATCCAAATTCAACCAAATTGATATATGTTACACCTTTTAACATGATTAACTAAAGCCCCAACTCAATTTGTGAAACAAAATGAAAAACCCCTTTAAAAACCCAACCTTTAAAACAAACCCTAATTTTCAAAACTCCATAACTTTAAAATCTAAGACCATAGGTAGATAGAGGATAAAGAGGAGAGTAAGAAAACATGTTTACCTTTCAAAAACACCTTGAAACGAAGTTGAAATCGAATGTAATAGTAACTTGAATATTTGAGAGAGTTTTGGAGAGGGGTTTTGTTTTTCACGTGGGAATAGAGGGGAAAGGGGGAGAAGATGACAACTTTAAAAGTTGTCTTCCTTTTTCAAAACTCTTGGGTAAAATCGCAATGTAGGTCCCTCCCCTCTTATTAAAGCTCATTTACATCACAAATTAGGTTGAATTGTTTTAATTTAAATTTTATTGACTCGAACCATAAACCCGGTTAACTCCTAGGCCCAAAACACGGGTGTTACAAGGACCAAATTGAAAGAATGCGTAAATAACGAGGGCTAAATTTAGTGAATTGTTTCGAATTATGACTAAATTGATTGAATGTATAAATATGAAGGACTAAATGTGTTATTATACCAAATTTTATAACAGTCACTTAACGACATTTAACGTCTAGTTACAATTTTGTTATAAAACATAAAGTTTAATTGTCCTTTTGTGATTTTTGAAAGTGGTTACCATTTTATTTTTTTACCAAAGTTCAGTGACTGTCTGTGTACTTTACCCTGTTTTATAATACATATGATATATAACTAATAAAGAATAATATTACTGTTTTTAAATTATTGTAAAAAAATAAAATTATTTATAGAATTTTCTTAATTATTAAATTAATTTATAAAATTATATTCTAATATAAACATATCTCAAACGTAATTCATATTTTGTTCATCCCCTTGTGTCCTGGTGGCAAAGGTAGATGTTTATCATCCATTGGGATCTAAATTCGAGCTCCAGTAAAACATGTTGAACCGATGTTACCATTGCATCACACCAGCATATTAAAAAAATTATAATTCATATTTTCAATCAATATAAGCTTAATTTAAAAAAAAATTACTGCGAATGATAAGTATGTTCGCTTTTATCTTCTCTTTTACTTTTTTCTTTTAGAAATTAATTTTGTAAAATTATATGTTAACTATTTTAAATTTAATTATATATATATATATATATATATTTTGAGTTGAATTCGTTTTTATTTTTTTGCTTTCATATTAATATCAAAGGTAAAATACTTAATCATCACTCAATTTTGCTCCCAAACTTATTTTGGTCATTAAACTTTCAAAACGTTCAATTTACTCACTAAATTTTACTTTTTAACTTATTTTGGTCACTTTGAATTATTTTATTAATACTTTGATATGACTTGACATATTTTAGTATTATTAAATATAAAAATTAATTTAAAATAGTAAAAGTTATGTTTTATTATTATTAAATAAAAAAATAAAATAAAAAATAAAATAAAAAACACAAATCCCCCAACACTCAAAACCAAGGATGAAATTTTAGTAAAATTCTTAGAAAATCTCATCGAGAATAAATATTATTAAATTTTAAAATAAAGATCGCCTTAAATCAGGGATAAAATTAAGTAGGGAATACTTAGTTTAGACTCTCGTACTAAATTAGAAAATCAAAATTTCAACTGTAGTGAAATTGAAAAGAATTTTATGAAATTAACTTGTTTTCAAAACCATAGACTAAATTGAAAAGCAAGTAAAAGTTGGAGTTTTTAAAAAGTGATTTCCCATTTTCTAAATGAAGGCAATTTTTAGAGTCTTTCTAAGGCAGATACTCGATGGTCGGAGGTAGTTGACTTCAACCATATCATTTAGGGGAAGCAAAACTCGACTTGCAAAATTTGATTTTTTATTTTTATTTTAAGTTATTCAAGTCAACTTAAATAATTCGTAAAAATTTTGACTTCGAGTCGAGTTTTTCCAACTCAAAAACTGAAAAATCAAATTTTATAGTTTTGTGATTTAGTCTATGGTTTCCTTTTTCTTCAATTCATCCTTCATTTTAAATTTATTTTGACAAAATTTGAATCACATGTTCCCAAACCACCGGAGAATACCTATTTAGCTTCAATTTATATTTTTTCAATAATAAATTTTCTCTTTTTTTTTTCAATTTAGTTCCTCAACTTTGTATGATTTCTCATTTCTTTAATTCCTCTTTCATTTTTAAGTTATTTTTGACCAAATTTGAACCAAATACTCTTAAGCCACTATAGAATACCTATTTAACTTTAATTAATATTTTTGAAAATAAATGTCCTATTTTTACAATTTATCCCCACAACTTTGTTTAATTTCTTCAATTCATCCTTCGTTTTAAGTTCATTTTTGACCAATTCTAAACCACATGCTCCACTACTAGACCTGGCAAACTTGACCCGAGACCCGAAATCCGAACCGAATTACCCGAACTGAAACTCGATTTTGACCCGAACATGATGATTTGAAGTTGACCCGAAACTCGAACCGAACCGAAATTTTTTGTTGAACCGAAATGGACCCGAACCGAATGGACCCGAACCGAATGCTACCCGAACCGAAAGCTGAACCGAATATCGACCCGATTTTGACCCGATTTTAACCCGAATATCTATTTTTAACAATATAATAAATAATAAAATGAAGTATAGAAATTTGAGATCTTGGTGACCAATTTTATAATTTCATCATAAATATAGCATAAAATTGAAATTGTAGACTAAATTGACAATTTGGAAGTGGAGAAATTTGAGAGTCCAATGACCAATTTTGTAATTATACCATATAAATAAATAGGGGTCAATTTTGGCTAAAAATTAAATCTTTGAAATTAAAATGAACGAAAATATCAATATATTAAATTAATAGACTAAATTGCAAAGATTAGTTAATTTCAACTAAAAGTAAATTTTTAGAGACTAAATATCACTACGGGGAGGGGATTTCTATATCCGAAGTCTAAACCGTGGGAATACTTGTGACTAAATTAAATTAAACTAAAACTTAAAGTTGACTAAAATGTAACATTGGTGGCTTATTTCCTTTTAGTAATTAATCTCTAGTTTAAAAAATTGGTGGCTTATTTCCCTCCAAAATTTTGTCTTTTCTCTCTCTATTTTTTCCAATTGTCTTTTTCTTTTTTTTCAATCTAGCTTAAAAAATTGGTGGCTTATTTCCCTCCAAAATTTTGTTTTTTCCCTCTCTATTTTTACCAATTGTCTTTCTCTTTTTCTTAATTTAATTGAGTTTCAATTTAGATTAATTTAATTGAAATTTCACATTTAGTTTTAAAATTATTTTAATTATGTCCGCGATTTATGCTTTTAGATTTTAGTTAGTTCAATTAGATCCTAAGTTTAATAAATTAATTCATTTCAGACATTATTATTATTATTATTATTATTATTATTATTATTATTATTATTATTATAAACTTTGATTTAATATAATTATACAAAAAAATTTATATGGATACATGAAGCTTTGATTTAAATATTTAATCAAATTCAAATGCATAGATTAACAAGTTGAATCAGAATTAATGTCATACACCAATAACTCTAAACTAAACCATAAATACTAAACCTCAAACCTTTAACCCAACTCAAATCGAATTGACCCGAAAATTTAAATGTTGACCCGACCCGAAATTGACTCGATTTTAACCCGAACCGAAAGCGACCCGAACGACCCGATTTTGACCCGAACCGAAAGCAACCGATCCGATATTGACCCGACCCGAAAACAACCGATCTGATTTTGACCCGATCCAATACCCGAACCGAATCCGACTCATCACAGACCCGAATTAGACCCGAACCCGAACCGAACCGACCCGAATCTAAACCGATTCTAGATAGACCCGAAATGACCCGAACCGAACCGAACCCGAACCGAATGACCCGATTGCCACATCTATCCACTACCACAATATATATAACTTCAATTCATATTTTGAACGAAAAATATATTTTTACGAAATTAGTCTCTTAACTTTACATTTTATTCAAGTTGGTCATTCAATTGTATTTTTTTAAATTTTTTATTCTCATCAATTCCTTGACTACTTTGTACTCATATCAATATTTTATCTTCAAAAGTTCCTTCATTAGAAATAACATTATAAATATATTTTCAAATTTTAGATAATATTTTTTTATTAAATAACATTACAAATCTTACTCTCACATGTGAAAAGGAATATGAATAAATATATATGTATAGTGTATATGATTAGAGAAAGTCGTTTAAATTAGAATCAATCCATGCTATAACATTATAAATAATTCAATTAAATTTGTACAAAAACTCGGCAACTGGAATTGAATTTCATAAACTCGTCTCGAATCGAAAAAAAAAATTCAAATAAAGTTAGGAGTCACAAAATATGACTCATCGACTCGAATAACTCGAAACTTTTTTGACTCTACTTGATCCAATGCTCAACCATAATATCATTTTCATATTTTCTCCATTTTTCCTAATTTCTCTCCATTTTCTGTCAATTCAATTATCCCAGATCTAAAAGGATTTATCACTTACACCAAAACTCTTTCAATTTATTCTAGTTTTCTATCATCTTCTTCAATTTTCAATTTTCTAAAATAACAATTTCGAAGTGAATTCTTGATTTTGAATTTCGTGTCTCTAATTGAGGAAATCTAATATACTTAAACTTTATTTTTATTTGATTTGATACTTTAAAACAAATTTTGATTCATTAAATTATGTTTTCAATGTTTTCTTCAAGATTTTCACGTTTTCTTAATCTTTAAACATCATTTTTAAAATATACCATTATTTGATGGTTTGAGTTTGTTTTTAATGGATTTTTTTATTGATTAAGAATTTAAAAATGTTAAAACTAATGAAAGGTTAAAGGATTTGCAAGAAATGAATGACTTTCAATATTTTCTTTACCAAAAGCTACGTACGAGATTCAGTTCTAAAATCTTAGTTCGAATATTTCTTTTAGGCTGATTAGAAGAGTTTAGAGCGATTATTAGATGATTTAGACTAGTAATAAACAAGAAAGGGTGAAATCGATAAAACTAGGATATTTTCGACTAGATTAGAAGAAAAAACAGGTAAAGGATGTTGAATTGATCTGTTTATTATCGTTATAGATATTTATTTGATTAATCAATACTTTATAATGTTATTTTTAAGAATCAAGTATGGATGAAATGTTAACTGACAATGACAAGGGGAAATGATTGTGGATTGAAGGAATCGATATCGTATCGATGTATGATTGGTGTGTCTCTCTCTACCAACTGTTTTTAAGTTGGTAATGGTGTTAAAGTTTAATGTTCATTAATTGTGAATGATGTTAGGTTGTGTAAAAATGTAAAAAGGTAAGTTGTTACTTGTTGCTCATTACGTGATTGAATGTAACTCCCTAGACCGGCCTATGCGGAAAGACCAAGTCTAGCAAGGCACATCAAAAACAAAAACTCAAGTGGAAATCTGTTGTCAAATTAAGTATTTATTTCGACAGCATAACGACAGGACTTAGAGAAAACCATCAAACGAAATGAACCTGTTTAATACGTCAAGCAGTAATATTCTTCAAAGTCACTCACAACAGAAGCATCATAAATAGTACGACAATCATGATTACTTAAATAAACTCATCATAGGATGGTTAAAAAATCAGTGTCGGTTAGCATATCAAAATACTTATAGTTTAACTCCATACATAACAAAATATAGGCACATGTCACCCTGAAAATACAAACGGTGGATAGAAACATTACATTCAAAAAGAATACCAAATGTGTCGATCCTCCAAGTGTCAGCTACGGGTGGCCTATCCAAAATATCTGAAAGGGGAAAGAATTTGGGGCGTGAGCTAGAAAGCTCAGTGTGTTCCAATAGTGCGAGTAAAACATGTACAACAATAGTATAATATACATTTCTAGTTCAAAAATATAAAGTTCATGTAACAGTACGGTTCAGTTTAATCTTTTCTCTACCCTCCAACCATACTCCAAGAGGCATTTCCCCAAAACTGCGTCAAAGGCATTAACCAGTGCCCATTGGGCATAGGTGCCAACCTAAGGGAATACCTTAGGAACGGTACGGTACGGTAGGAATTACCCTAGCCGAAGCATAGGAACCTGTAACGGTAAGGAATTACCAGCTGGATTAGGGCTGAACTTGCGGTCACTTCATATTCTATCCCAAATACCCCAGTAACAACCTATGTAATAGTTCGATTATCAATAACAACTGTAATTTCGGTAAATGTAAAATAGACATGTATTTTCCATAAAGCGGTAATCAGTAAGCATATTGTTCAATCAAGACTATGATGTATCACGCATATAATATAATCATGCTTATTTTAGAAATCATATCATGCAAAAACACTTTATCAATCATGAGCATGTGCTTAGTTTAATAACATACTTTCATCATGTAAAACAATATTAAAACGGTTATATAGCACACAAGGAACACACCTCAAAAGATGAGATCGGTCAGAAGATCTATCGAGCACCAAGATCACGCTCCGCTACAGTACTGGAACCTAAATAGACAGGGATTATGGTTACTAACAGATTTACACCTTAATCATAATAAAATACTAAGTTTTCGGGTCGTACGAGTGACGATAGAATCACGAGGCGGTACAGATCAGGACGAGCTGGGCTGGGCGTCGGTACGGTCGAGAGATCCACGAGTACCTATTAAATCAGAAAATCACTATCAGTCGTCAATCATCAATCTCTCTTGAAAGACATAACTTATACATATGCATGTTCGGGTTCAACGTCTAATTTAGAGGCTTCCGGGTTAGAATTTTGCGAAACGGGCTTCAAAATCGGACTCAGGACGTCGAAACACATAAAATAGGGCTTTTCGGGAAAAGTTGACTTTTTGGTCAAAGTCAACGCTGACGTCAGCGGTCAAAGTCAACGCTGACGTTAGCGGTCAAAGTCAATGCTGACGTCACTGGTCCAATGTTGACTCGGCGAGTTGACTCACTGGGTTAACTCGGACGAGTTGACTCACTGAGTTGACTCGGACGAGTTGACTCACTGAGTTGACTCGGACGAGTTGACTCACTGAGTTGACTCGGACGAGTTGACTCGATCAACGGGTCGGGTCAACGGGTCGGGTCAACGGGTCAACGGGTTTGACCGAGTTGACCGGTTCAACTGGTTCGGTCCACACGGACCGGCTTTTACCTTAAAAAAACTCGAAGGTCGCCGGACGGTCACCAGAACATCGCCGGAAAGCTTCTTTCGCGTCGTTTCTCCCGGAAAACTTAGATTTTTTTAGACAAGCAATTACCTCACACGATTAAACACGAAACAAAGCCGAAAATCGATGAAAAACTCACCTTAAAGCTTCAATGTCGCCGGACAATACGTAACTCCGACCAAGCTCTTTCTGGCGCCGATAGGACGAGAAATTTTAGGGGTTTTGCTCAGCTCGGGACGGGGAACCCAACGACGGTGAGAACGTGGCAAACGGACGACGATCGACGCTGGAAAAGCCGAACGACGAGGGCAACGCGAGTTTGGGTTGTATTCGAACCCTTGGACTATTCTCGACGGCGCACGGTGGAGGATTAGGGCGAGTGGCGGCCGTGGTTCGATCGGGAAAGGGCGGCGGTCACTCTGACGGTGGCGGTGTAAGAAACGGTGCGGCGGTGGAGGTAAACGGACGGCGGCGGTTTGTTTAGGGTAAAGGAAAAGAGGATGACGGTAGAGGAAGGGTCTGGAATTTCTTGGGGATAGACCTAATTAATTCCCACTGGAAAAGGTAGGTAGGATATTTTATGTTTAATATTATTTTATTTCAAAAGACATGGCTTAATTTAACTATGGGGAAAGATTAGAGCCAAGAGCTCACTTAGCTCAGTGGCTGGGCACCCGGCTAAAGAAGCAAAAGTTGTGGGTTTGATTCCCACAACCCTCACCTCCTTTCAATTTTTTTTTCTTTTATATTATCCTTTATTTTATTTTATATTATTTTCTGGGTGTTACAATTCTCCCCCCTAAAAGAAATTTCGGCCTCGAAATTTACCTGAGTGGAAAAGATGCGGAAACTGCTCTTTCATCGACTCAAGAGTCTCCCAGGTAGCTTCTTCAGGTCCTCGATTACTCCACTGTACTTTGACCATTGGAATACGCCTGTTCCTTAGAACTCTCTCATCTTGACCCAAAATCTGAACAGGTTCCTCCTCATAAGACAAATCTGGCCTCAACTCCACATCCTGTACCTGAATAACATGGCTCGGATCTGGGGGGTACTGCCTCAACATAGATACATGAAATACATCATGAATACGGCTAGGCTGAGGAGGTAAATCAAGCTGATAAGCAACATGCCCGACTCTCTTCCGAATACGGTACGGTCCGATAAATCTTGGACTCAATTTGCCTTTGCGCCCAAATCTCAAAACTTTCTTCTATGGAGACACCTTCAGGAAAACCTGATCACCAACCTGGAACTCAATGTCTTTCCTCCTCCGATCAGCATAGGACTTCTGTCTATCAAAAGCCTCTTTCAGTCGGTTGCGGATCAATCTGACGGTCTCCTCGGTCTCTCGAACCAACTCAGGGCCCAAAGTCTTCTTCTCATACAACTCTGTCCAACAGATGGGAGTACGACACTTACGGCCATACAGGGCCTCATACGGTGCCATGCGGATACTAGCCTGATAGCTGTTGTTATATGCAAACTCAGCCAAGGGCAAGAAATCCTCCCAACTACCACGGAAATCAATCACACATCCCCGTAGCATGTCCTCAAGAATCTGAATCACTCTCTCCGATTGTCCATCTGTCTGCGGATGGAAGGATGTACTGAAATTCAGACGTGTACCTAAAGCACTGTGCAAGGCCAACCAGAATCGAGAAGTGAACCTCGGATCCCGATCAGAAATGATAGATAAAGGTACCCCATGTAGTCTGACGATCTCTGAGATGTACAGTTTAGCCAGCTTCTCCAAAGAGTAGGTGATTCGAACCGGAATAAAATGAGCTGACTTGGTGAGTCGGTCAACAATCACCTAGACAGAGTCTTTCTTGGAAGGGGTCAGAGGTAATCCTGTAACAAAATCCATCGTGACACGTTCCCATTTCCACTCGGGGATCTTAATGGGCTGCAATAAACCAGAAGGATGCTGGTGCTCTGCCTTAACCTGCTGGCAAGTTAAACACCGAGATACAATCTGAAATGTCCTTCTTCATGCCTTCCCAACGATATCTCTGCCTTAGGTTTTGATACATCTTGTCTCCACCGGGATGCATAGCATAAGGGTTGTTATGAGCCTCACTAAGAATAGCCCGCTTCAACTCGGCATCATCTGGTACACAATAACGACCCTTGAAGCACAAGACTCCATCCTGATCAAAGGCATAGATAGAAGTAGATCCCTGTTCAACCTGCCGCATGACAGGGAGTAAGGAACTGTCTAGAAGCTGTTTGGCCTTAATTTCCTCGGCCAATGTCGGTTTAACCTGCAGCTCGGCTAGTAAACTGCCATCACTGTATATACTCATCCTGGCAAACAAGGATCTCAAATCTGATATAGCCTTACGACTCAAAGCATCAGCAACAACATTAGCCTTCCCTGGGTGGTACTCAATCACACAGTCATAATCCTTAAGAAGCTCAATCCAACGACGTTGTCTAAGATTAAGCTCTCTCTGTGTAAGAATGTACTTCAGGCTCTTGTGATCTGTGTAGATATAACACTTCTCTCCGTAGAGATAGTGTCTCCAAATCTTCAAGGCAAAGACCACATCGGCCAGCTCTAGATCATGGGTAGGATAATTACACTCGTGTGGTCTCAACTGACGAGACGCATAAGCTATTACCTTGCCATCCTGCATCAGAACACAACCAAGTCCGGAACGCGATGCATCACTATAAACTGCAAAATCCTTCCCAGACTCGGGCTGCGTCAAGACTGGGGCTTGCATTAGAGCTGTCTTCAACTTCTCAAAACTACCCTGCTGAGCATCTGTCCAGATGAATGGAACATCCTTCCTCAATAACTTTGTCAAGGGAGCGGCAATAATAGAAAAGCCCTCGACGAAACGCCTGTAATACCCAGCTAAACCCAAGAAACTACGGATCTCAAAAACATTCTTGGGTTGCTTCCAACTCACAATAGCCTCTATCTTGCTCGGATCAACCTGAATACCCCGAGCGGATACAACATGCCCCAGAAATGTCACCTCGTTGAGCCAAAATTCGCACTTGCTTAACTTTGCATACAATTTGTGCTCTCTAAGAGTCTGCAGAACAATCCTCAAATGCTCAACATGTTCTGCTTCAGTCCGAGAATAGACTAGGATGTCATCAATGAACACCACCACAAATTGATCCAAATAGGGCCGGAACACACGGTTCATCAGATCCATAAAAGCGGCAGGAGCATTAGTCATACCAAACGGCATCACTAAAAACTCGTAGTGCCCATATCTGGTGTGAATGGCTGTCTTTGCTACATCAGACCCCTTTATCTTTAGCTGATAGTATCCGGAACGGAGATCAATCTTTGAGAAAACTGTGGCTCCTCGAAACTGATCGAACAAGTCATCGATCCTGGGTAGAGGATATTTGTTCTTTACTGTCAGCTTGTTCAGCTTACGGTAATCAATACACAACCGAAGGGAACCATCCTTCTTTTTCACAAACAAGACCGGAGCTCCCCAAGGTGAAGAGCTAGGTCGGATGAAACCTCGGTCAAAGAGCCCTTGCAACTGAATCTTCAGCTCTTTAAGTTCCTTTGGGGCCATACGGTAAGGGTTCATAGAGACTGGTGCAGATCCAGGATAAGTCTCAATTTCGAACTCAACATCTCTATCCGGAGGTAATCCAGGTAATTCCTCAGGAAAGACATCAGGGAACTCGCTAACAGTGCGAATCTCGTTAATCTTTGACAAGGAACCCTTGGTATTCAAGAAACAGACGATGAAAGTCTGATAGCCCTTCCGGATCATCCTGTCGGCAGCCAAAGCAGATATCACATTGGACAGATACCCTCGACGCTCACCAATAAGAACCACTGTACGATCATCAGAAGTCTTCAAAACTGCTCTCTTGGACTCACAATCTAAGTTAACCCGGTGTTCAGTCAACCAATCCATGCCAAGAATCAAATCAAACTCTTCTAATGGTAGTTCCATAAGGTCAGCTAGAAAGATTTCCCCTTGCACCTCGAGGGGACATCGCCTGAAAACCTTATTCACAACCACAAACTGGCCCACTGGACTCATAACGGTAACTGCATTCTCGGTGGTCTCATCAGGAATCTGGAGGTCTCGGGACACGGATCTCGATACATATGAATGGGTAGAACCATTGTCGAGCAATGCAAAATATGGAACAGAAAACATAGTAAATGTACCTGCAATAACGTCTGGCTCATCTCTGTCATCTCGACGTCTGGTGGCATAAACAAGTGCAGACTGCCTAGCCTCGGTCATAGCTGGTCCCCCACTCTGATAAGACCGACCTCTACTCTCAGATCTAATAGCAGACCCAGAAGCTCTACCCTGATTACGGCCTCTAGCCGGAGTCTGAACAGATGTCTGTGAACGAGCAGGTGTCTGAGTACGGGCATGAGTCTGAGTGGACACCCCCGTGGAAGGTGAAAGTGGACAATCCCTAAGGAAATGATCCATAGACCCACACCGGAAGCAAGCACCAATCATCTTCCAACACTCTCCTCCGTGTTTCCTACCATAGTGCTCACATGCAGGCATGGATGAAAAACCCAAAGAATCACCTCGACTGGCAGCTGGGACAGAAGGCGCTAAAGGCCTAGAACTCGTATTACTCTTCTGAGAGTCAGCGGTGCGGGTTCTCTTATCTGGACGTCCGTAGGACTCACCCTGACTAGGTCTCCTAGATCGATCCCAATCTCGGCCTCGATCTCGACCCCGATCTCGGTCTCTATCCCTGCCACCCTGACTAGCTACCAAAATCTCCATCTGCTCTGCAGTCTTAGCCCGATCTACTAAATTCTCAAATACCTCATCGTGATGTGTAGCCACTCTGTCACGTATCCCAATACGGAGGCCCTCTAAGAACTTTTCGCATCTGTCCTTCTCGGTAGGAACCAAACCAGGACCATACTTTTGTAGCTCCAGAAACTGTATCTCGTACTCGGCCACTGTCATAGAACCCTGCACTAAGTCCTTGAATGCCTGACGCCTCTCCCTCAAGAACCGCTCGCCCAGATAACGGTTCCTAAAACGCTCCTTAAAGAAATCCCATGTTAACCGATCATAGGGAACGCTACTCATAATAGACTCCCACCAGGTGCGGGCATTCCCGTTCAGCATAGATACAGCACCCAAGTATTTCTTGGATGGCTCAAAACCCATCTCTGTCATACGTCGCTCGATATCATACAACCACTCCTCAGCCTCGGTCGATGCTCCACTAAGAGATCCAGAAAAAGTCTTGATCCCGTTAGCAAACAAAGTCTGAGAGATAGGGACTTGTGGAGCAACACTCGATGCTCTAACTACACCCTAGATCAGCTGAAGAAACTGTCTACTCAAACCCTCATCAGTAACCCCAGTCGTAGGCTCGGGCCCAGAAATCGTCGCTCCTCTAACCGAAGTAGCCACATCAACATCAGGAGCAGATGACGGAGCAGACGGGACAAATGTCGGAGCAGTCGGGGTGGTCGAAACTGAAGGACCACGAGGGGCAGAAGGCTCGGTAGAAGGTGGAGGATCTACGAGGGCAGAAGCATCAACATGAGTAGATGGAGCAATCACTGGATCGTCCATCGAGTCTGCAAATCTAACGGGTCGACCTCGCCTACGAGCGGGTCGACGACCCCTGCTGGTGCTCATCTCAGAGAATCTCTACAAAGATAAAACTTATGATCAGTTTATGACACTAGAGAATCGAACAAAATTAAACAGGTAAAATTGGGTGACATGGCCTCTTTTCACAATACTTTGAAAAAAAACGTTTTTAAAACAGTACATTATAAGGGCTTTTCCACAGTCCGAGGGTTTAAAACCAAAAGCTCTGATACCAACTAAATGTAACCCCCTAGACCGGCCTATGCGGAAAGACCAAGTCTAGCAAGGCACATCAAAAACAAAAACTCAAGTGGAAATCTGTTGTCAAATTAAGTATTTATTTCGACAGCATAACGATAGGACTTAGAGAAAACCATCAAACGAAATGAACCTGTTTAATACGTCAAGCAGTAATATTCTTCAAAGTCACTCACAACAGAAGCATCATAAATAGTACGACAATCATGATTACTTAAATAAACTCATCATAGGATGGTTACAAAATCAGTGTTGGTTAGCATATCAAAATACTAATAGTTTAACTCCATACATAACAAAATATAGGCACATGTCACCCTGAAAATACAAACGGTGGATAGAAACATTACATTAAAAAAGAATACCAAATGTGTCGATCCTCCAAGTGTCAGCTACGGGTGGCCTATCCAAAATATCTGAAAGGGGAAAGAATTTGGGGCGTGAGCTAGAAAGCTCAGTGTGTTCTAACAGTGCGAGTAAAACATGTACAACAATAGTATAATATACATTTCTAGTTCAAAAACATAAAGTTCATGTAACAGTACGGTTCGGTTTAATCTTTTCTCTACCCTCCAACCATACTCCAAGAGGCAGTTCCCCAAAACTGCGTCAAAGGCATTAACCATTGCCCATTGGGCATAGGTGCCAACCTAAGGGAATACCTTAGGAACGGTACGGTACGGTAGGAATTACCCTAGCCGAAGCATAGGAACCTGTAACGGTAAGGAATTACCAGCTGGATCAGGGCTGAACCTGCGGTCACTTCATATTCTATCCCAAATACCCCAGTAACAACCTATGTAATAGTTCGATTATCAATAACAACTGTAATTTCGGTAAATGTAAAATAGACATGTATTTTCCATAAAGCGGTAATTAGTAAGCATATTGTTCAATCAAGACTATGATGTATCACGCATATAATATAATCATGCTTATTTTAGAAATCATATCATGCAAAAACACTTTATCAATCATGAGCATGTGCTTAGTTTAATAACATACTTTCATCATGTAAAACAATATTAAAACGGTTATATAGCACACAAGGAACACACCTCAAAATATGAGATCGGTCAGAAGATCTATCGAGCACCAAGATCACGCTCCGCTACAGTACTAGAACCTAAATAGACAGGGATTATGGTTACTAACAGATTTACACCTTAATCATAATAAAATACTAAGTTTTCGGATCGTACGAGTGACGATAGAATCACGAGGCGGTACAAATCGGGACGAGCTGGGCTGGGCGTCGGTACGGTCGAGAGATCCACGAGTACCTATTAAATCAGAAAATCACTATCAGTCCTCAATCATCAATCTCTCTTGAAAGACATAACTTATACATATGCATGTTCGGGTTCAACGTCTAATTTAGAGGCTTTCGGGTTAGAATTTTGTGAAACGGGCTTCAAAATCGGACTCAGGACGTCGAAAAACATAAAATAGGGCTTTTCGGGAAAAGTTGACTTTTTGGTCAAAGTCAACGCTGACGTCAGCGGTCAAAGTCAACGCTGACGTCATGCTGACGTCACTGGTCCAATGCTGACTCGGCGAGTTGACTCACTGGGTTGACTCGGACGAGTTGACTCACTGAGTTGACTCAGACGAGTTGACTCGGTCAACGGGTCGGGTCAACGGGTCAACGGGTTGGGTCAACGGGTTTGACCGAGTTGACCAGTTCAACCGGTTCGGTCCACACGGACCAGCTTTTACCTTAAAAAAACTCGAAGGTCGCCGGACGGTCACCGGAACATCGCCAGAAAGCTCTTTTCTTGTCGTTTCTGCCGGAAAACTTAGATTTTTTTAGACAAGCAATTACCTCACACGATTATACACGAAACAAAGCCAAAAATCGATGAAAAACTCACCTTAAAGCTTCGATGTCGCTGGACAATACGTAACTCCGACCAAGCTCTTTCCGGCGCCGATAGGACGAGAAATTTTAGGGGTTTTGCTCAGCTCGGGACGAGGAACCCAACGACGGTGAGAACGTGGCAAACGGACGATGATCGACGCCGGAAAAGCCGAACGACGAGGGCAACGCGAGTTTGGGTTGTATCCAAACCTTTGGACTGTTCTCGACGGCGCACGGCGAAGGATTAGGGCGAGTGGCGGTCGTGGTTCGATCGGGAAGGGGCGGCGGTCACTCTGACGGTGGTGGTGTAAGAAACGGTGCGACGGTGGAGGTAAACGGACGGCGGTGGTTTGTTTAGGGTAAAGGAAAATAGGATGACGGTAGGGGAAGGGTCTAGAATTTCTTGGGGATAGACCTAATTAATTCCCACTGAAAAAGGTAGGTAGGATATTTTATGTTTAATATTATTTTATTTCAAAAGACATGGCTTAATTTAACTATGGGGAAGGATTAGAGCCAAGAGCTCACTTAGCTCAGTGGCTGGGCACCCGGCTAAAGAAGCAAAGGTTGTGGGTTCGATTCCCACAACCCTCACCTCCCTTCAAATTTTTTTTTTCTTTTACATTATCCTTTATTTTATTTTATATTATTTTCTGGGTGTTACATTGAAACTCTATTGAGTGATGTATAATTGCATGTTATTCATATTTGACATGATTTGTACGATGCATATAACACTTCGAATTTGGGCTTAGATGCTAATTAGTTGGGTTAGACGGTTCGGGTGAACTAGATTAGTCAATTCAAGATAGTTTCAAGGATTAATTTGTAACAAATGTTTTGATGCGGATAAAATTGTGGAAAATGATGGAAAATGTTTTATAAATATATTAAAGGTTTTTGTAAGCTCAATTTGATAAAATGAAATTGGATTTATGAACATTTTGGTTTTAGTGACTAAAATATAAAGTTTGAAAACTGTTTTTGGTGACTAAATCGAAAAAGGGTCAAAACTTAAAATCTTTAGGGAGCTATTAAACCCACTTGGTTTTATCAGAATTTTTCCTTAATTTTGGCTATTTTAAAATAGTATTAAAGTGGTTAAAATGTGGATTTAATTTGGTTTTAGTTAACTTGATTTAATAAACCAAAAATATTTTCTTACGTAACTACTTTTCTCTAAATCTTTTCTCTCAAATTCCCAGCAACCAAACTATTTTCTTCTTCTCTAAAATTCAGAGGAATCAATCTTTTCATCGTGCTTTTGATTTCCACAATGGATTTGTTTGATTCTTCATCAAATCTTCTACATTAACTTTGGTAATTTCTCCAAATCAAACCAATTAAGGAGGGAGTCTACATTTAAAAGTGATTTTCGTTTCTCTCCTCTAATCAAAAGTTATTTATTGAAATTCTCAAGTTCTTGATCCTTCATAATTGATTTTGAAATGTTTTGATGATTAAATCAAGATTTAATATTTTAATGTTGGTTTTATTAAAGAATTCATTGAGTTTTGTTGTGAATCTGATTTGGTATGATTTTGGTGAGTTTAAATCACATAGAGGAAGTATTTTAATGTATTGTAATGAGATCTACAAAAAGGAATCTCGAAACTATTTGATTGGCTAATTTTTAGATGTTTTTTTTTATTGAAAATTGGGTTTTTAATCTTTTGTGAATCAAAGGTTCTTTGTTGAAATTCCAAAGTTTTAAGGGTTATTTTATGTGTTTTTGAGTTGCTGGAGATATAAGGATGTTTAGAAGGTGTTTGTGGATATGTTTGTGGATTGAATGTTAGAATCATTGGTTTGAGGTTTAGAGTTGATAGAGTAAAGATTAGTGTTGTTTTCGGTAGTATCGGCTAGTTTTTAGGAGGTTTATGTTAAGGATGTAGAGGATCATTGTTTAGCAATGAGTAGAATGCATAATGATGCATTTTCCCTCTAGTTTTATGTGGTTAAAACAAGGGACGATCAAGGCAAGGTTGTCTAGTCGCGTACGTTGCTTATCGGAGACTCTTTTCGCGTCGGCGAGCAAGGCGAGGCATATCGGTGAGTGTATAAACGCATTAAAGCTATTTAAAGGTTTGATCGGTGGATCATGGGGGTTTATTTATAGCCTAAAAAGCTTAACTAAGCTCAAGCGTAAGTTTCGCTATTTTTACCTTGGTTATTGGCTTTGAATTGAGCTTGTGGATTTCATGTTTTAGTTTTAAAAATGGGTTGAATTACTTACTGTAAATGCATGGTTTTAGATTAATATGCATTATTTAACAATGTTTTGAATGCCTATGAGCATTGAGAATTATTCCTAAAGGAATGTGGTGTTGCCTTTGGCAAGGTGGTTTTGCATATGAAATGGTTTTGTGAAATGCATTGGAAAACAGTAAGTAAATGTATTTGGAAATGATATATTGGCTATGTGACATAATGAGAAACTATTAGATATAGTTGGCTATAAATAGCATTAAGTGCACTATAATATTAAAATCGATCGTACCACAATCTTGAGAAAAAGCGGTTTAACTAGGCTACTCGGACTGTTGGGTTATCACTTGGGGCATTTTGTTTAACTAGGCAACCCAAGTTTATGGTATCTTGCGGTTTAACTAGGCAAGGTATGAGATTTGGTGGAGGTAGTATCACCATGAGAAATCTATGTATCCGAAAGTGTGGATAGAGGTCAGACTATCCGAGGTCACCATAATTGCCAATATATGTGATTTATGAGATATATAAGATGGTTTTAATGCATATGGTTGTTATGCATGATTTGTTGTGGAAAAAAAATGAGAAAATGCTTTGGGTTTGATTAAGCATGCTTTGTTCATCAAGGGATTTATGGTTTTCAAATGGCTTTTAAAATGCATCAATGTTTTACCTAAGAGCATCCTTACTAAGCATGATTACTTACTGTAAAAATAAAGAATTGATTTTGATATAACAAAGAATTTAAAGACAAAATTGAAAAAGATAAAATAAAATTTTAAGTCCTCAAAACTTCCCAAAATCTCTAAGCAAATGGTCCAAGTCAAAACCAATGTTTATGAAAAAAAAATTCTAAGTGTTTTCCAAGTTAAAATAGTGATTTTCGAGTCACCGTTTTGAAACGGCCCTTAGGCGTTTCGGAACGTTTCGAAAAGGTTAACATGTGTTTCGGAACAAGCCTTCTCGTTTCGATACGGGTGTATCGAAACAGGTCTCCATGTTTCGAAACGGATGAAGAACAACGGAACGGGTTGAACCGTTTCGATACGAAAGTATCAAAACGACCTCAAACATTTTGAAACGATTTCCAAACTTGGATTAAAAAATATGACCGTTGCAAATTTTATAACTAATTTTCATAAAACGGTTAAGGTGTATCGAAACGTTTTAAGTCGTTTCGATACAGATTTTGGCAGAGGCAAAATGTTTCAAAACAGGCTCTTAGTGCATCGAAACGATCTGGTCCGTTTCAATACGGTCTCTTAATTACACCTCAACAGCTATTTCTATTTTGGTCTGTTTCAAAACAGGTTCGAGCGTTTTGAAACAGGTAGTTGCATAAGTGCATTTAATGTGGGAAGATTGCATCCCAACGGCTATAATTATGATGACAAAACCCCAACGTCTAGAATTGAACGAGAAGGTATAAAAGGGAGTTCTAAAAGCATCAGCAACTACTATTGAGTCTCAAAGAAACAATTCAACATCGGATTCAAGCTCTAGAGCAAAATTTCCATATTCTTTGTAAAACCCCAATTGTGGTTCATTGTAATTCTTATCTTTTTGATTCAATTGGGTTGGGTGCTTATTATTGGGCAACATTTGTATTGAGAGATACTAGTTATTTGCCTTCATCTTCTTTGTAAACATTGTGAGAGGATTGGGTCAATTTTGAGTAGAAAATTGGCCATTGTGTAAAGGTTTCCTCCTAAGCCTAGAAAAGGGGAAGATCAACTAGTGGAGTTGTTGGAAAATCCTTAGTGGGAGCTAAGGTAGTGGATGTAGAGTTCAATTGGAACTTGAACCACTATAAGTGTCTTGTCTTGATATTTTCATTTTACCACTTCACCACATAACTTTCTAAAAAAATCCAATTCACCCTCTCTTGGCTTAAATAGATTCATCGATCCACTCAACAATTGGTATCATAGCTACCTCTTTTGAAGGATTAACAACCATAAGAGGAGTTCCTATGAGAGTGTGATCAAGTTCAAAGACAAGTCATGGCTTCTACTTCAACCTCCAAACTTTACGAGTCACAATCCACCACTAAACCACCTTTCTTCAATGGGGACAACTACCCATATTGGAAGAATCAGATGCGTCTCTTCATCAAGTCCATGGATTATATGGTTTGGGATGTAGTGGAAGAAGGCCCTTACATTTCGGTTAAAAAACGATGAAGGAAGACTAGTCCCGAAGGTGAAGTCGGAGATGGCCGAGGAAGATAGACGAAGGATGCAAGTCAACGACAAAGCTCTACACATTATATTTTGTGCACTTGGTCCGGATATCTACTCGAAGGTTTCATCTATCGAAAGTGCGAAAAAAGTGTGGGACACTTTAGAGACGACGCATGAAGGCACTAGCGATGTGAAGGAGACGAAGATCGGGATATTAAATTTGAGCTATGAAAATTTCAAGATGGACCCCGATGAGAGCGTCTCAAAGATGTTTGATCGATTTTCGATCATCGTCAACGATCTTAAAGGATTCAGTGAAGCGATTCTCGAAGATAAGCTACTAAGGAAGCTTCTATACTCTCTCCCGGAGTCTTGGGATGGTAAAAGAACGGCCATCATTAAAGCTAAGAATTTAAAGACTTTGAAGATTGATAAGCTCGTTGGTTCTCTTCTTACACATGAGATCATGAAGCAAGAAAGAGAAGAAGAAAAGAAGAAGGAAGAGAGAAGAATAGAGAAACATGAGGTGGAAAAGAAGAAGAAGCTAGGAGTTTCTCTCAAAGCCTCTCTACAAGAGGAGAGCTCTTCTACTGAGGAGGAAGACTTTGAGGAGTTGGCTATGATAGCCAAACGATTCTCACGGTTCATGAAGCCCAACCGAGGGAGAAAATTTCAAAGAAAGATGGACTTCAAGAACAAAGGCAAAGAAGAAGAAAGGGATCCGATCGTTTGCTTTGAGTGCAAGAAGCCGGGTCACATACGTTCCGATTTCCCTCAACTCAAGAAGAAGGGATTTGAGAAGAAGAAGAAGCTCAAAGCTAAGCTTGCTACTTTGAGTGATGAGGAGTCATCCGAGGATAAGGAACATGAAGTGGCCAACCTTTGCCTCATGGCTCTTGAGGAGGATTCGATGGTAACCTCTAACTCATCTTGCTTTGATTTTACATTTGATGAATTGCACGATACATACGATGAGTTACAAGAGGTATATGACGAGTTAGTAGAGAAATATAAGGAGTCCGTTTTGAATAATAAAAAGGTCATTTCAGATTTAAAAGCTCAAAATGATTCACTCTCTAAGGCTAACTCGGATTTTGAGAAAAAGGTTTTAAGTTTACAAGATGATCTAAAATTCTTTAAACAAGAAAATATTGATTTAAATAACCTTCTTTCTCATTGTAATGATGAACACCAAAAGTTGGTGAATGAGCTAAATGAGCTCAAAAATTCTTTCAAAAATGTTGGTTCTTTAAGGGTTGAAAAAGGTGAATCTTCAAAAACCAACTTTGTAAAAAGAACGAATTTTAACTACAAACAAAGTGGATCCAATAGGCATAATAGAACTAAAAGAATTAGAAGTGTATGGGTTCCTAAGGAACTTGTAAAATCTAATAACATTATTGCCATGTCACCTTGGATTCCTAAGGGAACCAAGCTTTTGGGAGCTAACACTCATGGATCCAAAATGATTTGGGTACCAAAAATCAAAGCTTAATCTCTTTGTTTGTAGGGGGAGCATTGCTACAAGGCCAAAACACAAAGTCAAAATTCGTGGTACCTTGATAGTGGATGCTCGAGTCACATGACCGGAGACAAGAGTCGATTCATGGAATTAAAGCCAAAAAGTGGAGGAGTAGTAACATTTGGTGACAACTCCAAAGACCACATTGAAGGTATTGGCTCCATAGGTAATCACTCTTCTATACTTATTGAAAATGTTTTGTATGTTAATGGTCTAAAACATAATTTGCTGAGCATAAGTCAACTTTGTGATCAAAGGTTTAATGTCATGTTTGATGTAAATGGATGTAAAATAGGTGACATTAAATCTAATAAAACAATGCTCATTGGTCATCGCATAGGCAATATATATATATATGGTGCATCTAGATGACATGCATACATCTCATGCATGCTTAGTTGCACAAAATGAAAATGATACATGGTTATGGCATAGGAAACTAGGACATGCTAGCATTAGTGTTTTGGAAAAATTAGTTTCCCTTAATCTAGTTAGAGGCCAATTAGGACTAAAGGTAAACAACATAGATAAATTTTATGATGCATGTGCTAAAGGTAAACAACATAGAGCCTCTTTTAAGTCTATTAATGATGTTTCTACAAGTAGGTGTTTGCAATTGCTCCATATGGATCTCTTTGGGCCAATTAGGACTACTAGCTTGGGTGGAAAATCATATGCTTTTGTGATTGTTGATGATTACTCTAGATATACTTGGGTTCTCTTTTTAAGCACCAAGGATGAGGCTTTAGAAAACTTTATCACATTTTCTAAAATAGCCCAAAATGATCTTGAACTTAAAATTTCACATATTAGAAGTGATCATGGAACCGAATTTCAAAATATGGGTTTTGATGAGTTTTGTAATGAAAAGTGAGATTAGCCATAATTTTTCGGCTCCTCGAACTCCTCAAGAAAACGGGGTAGTTGAGAGGAAAAATAGAACTTTAGAAGAAATGGCTAGGACTATGCTTTGTGAAAATAATTTACCTAAGTATTTTTGGGCGGAAGCCACTAACACCGCTTGCTATATTATAAACCGAGTAATGATAAGGCATATTTTGAAGAAAACTCCTTATGAGATTTTAAAATCTAAAAAGCCTAACATTAGCTATTTTCACACTTTTGGTTGCAAGTGTTTTGTTTTAAATAATGGAAAAGATAATTTAGGTAAATTTGATGCAAAAAGTGATGAAGCTATTTTTCTAGGTTACTCTTTAAACTCTAAAGCCTATCGTGTGTTTAACAAAAGAACTTTAGTTGTAGAGGAATCTATTCATGTGGTTTTCGATGATAACCTTCTTCTGAGGAAGGATTCTTGTGATGATGATGGTGTATGGATCATTGAAGCTAATGATGGTGGAGAATCATCAAAGGTGAATGAGATTTCAACCAAAGAGGAAGAAGCACAAGAACCGCCTCTAGAAGCATTGCAAGACATGTCTCTTGAGGAAAAGGAAGTGAGCTACTCAAGGGAGTACAACTATGTCAAGGGTGGTGAGATCTTGGGTGATCCATCCAAAGGGGTAACTACTCGCTCTTCTCTTAAAATGCTTAACCATGTTGCATTTATCTCATGCATTGAGCCTAAGAATGTTAAAGAATCATTAAAAGATGAATTTTAGATTATGGCCATGCAAGATGAGTTAAATCAATTTGAGAGAAGTAAAGTGTGGACATTAGTTGATAGGCCTAGAAATAAATCTACTATAGGAACTAAATGGCTCTTTAGAAACAAACTAGATGAGAGTGGTAACATAGTGAGAAACATGGCTAGGCTTGTTGCTCAAGGTTACACTCAAGAAGAGGGAATTGATTTTGATGAAACCTATGCACCCGTAGCTAGAATGAAAGTAATTAGGATGCTACTTGCATTTGCATGTTATCATGATTTCAAGCCTTTTCAAATGGATGTCAAAAGTGTGTTTTTAAATGGTTTCATAAACGAAGAAGTGTATATGGAACAACCACCGGGTTTTGAAGATCCTATTTTCCCAAACCGTGTCTTTAAATTGTCAAAAGCTTTATATGGTTTAAAACAAGCTACTAGAGCTTGGTATAAAAGACTTTCAAGTTTTCTGGTTGGAAAAGGTTTTGAGAAAGGAAATGTGGACACAACACTTTTTTATTAAAAACAATGGCAAAGATATCTTAGTAGTTCAAATTTATGTTGATGATATTATATTTGGTTCTACTAATGAATTGCTTTGTCAAGATTTTTCTAAGTTGTTGCAAGGTGAATTTGAAATGAGCATGATGGGGGAGCTCTCATTCTTTTTGGGACTTCAAATCAAACAAATGAAGGATGACATCTTCATCAATCAAGCTAAGTACATCAAGGATATGCTTAAGAAGTTTGGCTTGGAGCAAGCAAAGCCTCAAGCTACACCAATGAGCTCATCCACAAAGCTTGACAAAGATGAAGGAGGTAAGTGTGTTGACTCTAAGCTTTATCACTCTATGATTGGATCTTTGCTTTACCTTACCGCAAGTAGACCGAATATATTGTTTAGTGTTTGCTTGTGTGCTAGGTTCCAAGCTAGTCCTAGAGAGTCTCACCTTATATCTGTTAAAAGGATCTTTAGGTACCTCAGAGATACTCCTTGTTTAGGTCTTTGGTACCCTAGAGACTCAACCTTTAACCTTCATGCTTATTCAGATGCGGATTACGGGGGTTGTAAAATAGATAGGAACTGGTACTTGCCAATTCCTAGGTAGTATGCTCATATCTTGGTTCTCTAAGAAACAAAATAGTGTAGCTCTATCTACCACCGAAGCCGAGTACATATCCTTAGGGAGTTGTTGTGCTCAAGTCCTTTGGATGAAACAACAACTCTTAGACTATGGAATTAAGGTAGACACCATACCCCTTAAGTGTGATAACACTAGTGCTATATGTCTTACCAAAAATCTCATCCAACACTCTAGAACCAAACACATAGAAACAATGCATCATTTCATTAGAGATCATGTCCTTAAGGAAAATGTTGTTTAAGAGTATGTAGACACCTTAAATCAATTAGCGGACATCTTTACCAAACCTCTAGATAAGGATCGTTTTTGGTCCCTTAGGAGAGAGTTAGGTCTAACTAGCCTATCTTGAACTTTTAGGACCTTTTGTGCTTAAATTTGCTTGATTTCTTGTAAATTGCCATGCATATGTGTTTTTTATCCTAATTTCATCCATGCTTATAGTTAGGGGGAGTGTTACGAGCGGCCATCAGCAACATGAATTAAGTGACGATAGTGACGAGGCAAGGAAAAGGGACCCACCTAAAACTAACTCCACGTCAGTGGCTATTGTATGACGAGGAATGCAGGAAAGAATGCCACCGAAAGGATTAACAGATTTTGTTTTGTAATTGTATATATATAGGAATTTGCACATCTGAGAGATGTAAGAAAAAAACCTGAAAAGTGTTTCCCTTCATTTCTTTTCTGCTATTGAACACGAGTTCTTTTGGATTTTCTGTGGAATTCATAACAAAAAGGTGCTTTCATTGCTCTCGCCTGAGCTATGGTCAACAACAACGAGGTGATCAAATCTCTTCAAGACACGTTTGCGTGTCATGAGCAGTCGTTACTCCAGCTTCAAGCTACGGCATCGGACAACAAGTTAGCTCTTCAGGATGTGTTGCGCAAGTTAACGGAGCTCTCGATTCAGATGGGGCAATAGGTGAAATCCAACCCAGCTATGAAAGGATCGATTGACACCAGGACGAGTCGAGGTAAAGCCAAACTGAAGGAAGAGTCAGAGGATGGCTTTCCTTTTGCCCCGGAACCCGTGTCTGTGGAACTTCCCCTGTTCACCGGCGACAATCTGGAGGAGTGGATCGCAGTTGCCCAGGATTTCTTTGATTTCTATGGTACGGAGGACCATCATCGGGTCACGATGGCCTCATTTCGAATGGATGGGATATCCCAAAAATGGTTCCGGTGGATGCAGCGGCAGCGGCAACTAGCAGGATGGGACCATCTGATTGAAGCTATCCGTAAACGAGGTTATGGTGGCTATGGTTGCTGAATATCAGACGCATTTCGAATAATAGGTTCTGCGGACGACCAACTTGGTGGAGGTTTTCTTGACGCAGTGCTTTATTTCTAGCTTGCGACTCGATATGAAGAACGAGGTTCTCGCCGCCCGGGTAACGACGATGGGTGATGCCATGTCTATCGCAAGGTTCCAGGAGGCCCGATTAAATGATATGAAGCGGGTTTTGGGTCGTGGGGTTGGGCCCAAACTGTCTCCACTCGTGCTCACCACTCCATTGGTCCCTTCAAGCCCACACCACCAGCCGAGACGTCCACCCCCTATTGAGTCATCCCATTGAGCTCCTAACCCTATTTCCCCTCCTACGCGGAAGCTCTCTGCCGTCGAGGCTCATGCATGCCGGCCGAAAGGCTTATGCTACTACTGTGATGCCAAATTCGTTCCGAGCCACCACTGTAAGGACCCCAAATTCTTTCTTCTGTATGATTCGGCGTCGACTGCGCCACCCGAGGGAACCACTGAGACGGACGAACATGATGAACCAGATTCCGAAGAGCGAGAGCATTCGTTGGTGTCGCTCAATGCCTTGGCCTGTTGTTATACGCCAAATACTCTGAGGGTTACTGGGTTTGTTCAGGGCAAGGCCGTGAGCATTCTGATTGATGGTGGGAGTACCTACAATTTCGTGCAATACAGGGTGGCCTGTCATTTAGGGCTTTCGATTTCTGCCACCCCAAATTTCCGGGTCTTGGTTGGAAATGGTGAACGACTGCGGACAGAAGGGTGCATCAAGACTTTGCCGGTGCGAGTTCAGAATACCGTTCTTACTTCTGATTTTTATGTCCTTCCCCTCGAGGGTGCTAAAATGGTTCTAGGAGTCGCGTGGTTAGCAACGCTTGGGCCGGTAACGATGGACTTCTCCAATTTAACGCTCGAATTTCGTCTCCATGAAACTACCCACCGTTGGCAAGGTGATACGGATACCGGACCTCACCCGGTGCAGCTTCACACCCTCAGTCGGTTTCAGGAAACAAGTTAAATGGCATGTTTTTATCAATTGCAACTGAGCGAGGGAGATGACCAGGGGCAGTAGGTAGAAAAACTCGATATGCAGCGTTTACTTCAAGAGTTTGCCACTGTCTTTGAATCCACAAGGCGTTTACCGCCATCTCGTGCGCATGATCATGCTATTCCCCTGGATCCGTCGGCTAAACCGGTGAACGTTCGACCTTATCGATATCCAACTTTCAGAAAGAAGAGATCGAACGACAGGTCCAACAAATGCTCGAGGATAAATTAATTCAGAAGAGCACCAACCCCTTCTCTTCTCCGGTGATCTTAGTCAAAAAAAAGATGGCTCGTGGCGTTTCTGTGTGGACTATCACACACTAAACATCATCAATGTTTAAAGATAAGTTTTTGGTTCCCACGGCTGATGAATTGTTCGATGAATTGGGTGGTTCCAAATTTTTTTCTAAGCTGGATCTTTTAATAGGGTATCATCAGGTCAGAGTTCGGCCAGCCGATGTTCACAAGATGTCGTTTCGTACTCACGATGGCCACTATTAGTTTCGGGTTATGCCCTTCGGCTTGACTAACACGCCCTCCACATTCCAAGCCACCATGAATGACTTATTCTGTCCATTTCTCCGTAAATTCGTGCTCATCTTTCTTGACGATATCATAGTTTTCTGGCGGGACTGGTGTACACATTTGGCTCATGTCCAACAAGTTTTGACATTGCTGAGGGACAACGTGTTTGTGGCCAAGAAATCTAAGTGTTCATTTTGGCAGACCTCAATCGAGTATTTGGGCCAAGTGGTGTCCGGGGAGGGGCTTGCGGTAGACCCGAGCAAGGTCGCTATGATTCAAGCTTGGACTACTCTTGTTACGGTGCGTGAGGTTCGGGGATTTTTGGGGATTGTCGGGTATTATCGGTGTTTCATCAAGGGCTTTGCTAGTTTAGCGGCATCCTTATCGGATATACTATGGAAAGGGGGATTCATTTGTATGGATGGACACAGCCCATGAGGCATTCGATGTGCTAAAGGCTCGACTTTGCTCCGCTCCTTTGCTGGCATTACCCGACTTCACTCGAGACTTTATTGTGGAGACTGATGCCTCCGGTGTGGGACTCGAAGCAGTGTTGTCTCAGGGGCATCAACCTTTGGCTTTCTACAGTAATAAATTGAGTCCGCGAATGAAAGGGGCCTCGACATATCACCGGGAAATGTTTGCAATTACGCAGGCCGTTGGGAAGTGGTGATAGTATCTTTTGGGCAGGCATATCATTATTTTGACCGACCAAAAATCCTTGCGCGAGTTAACACAACAGATGATTCAAACGCTGGAATAACAAAAGTGGTTGTCCAAGCTCATTGGCTTTGATTTCGAGATCTGCTATAGACTAGGCAAATCGAATATGGTCGCAGATGCTTTATCCCGCAAAGACCAATGTAATCTTATGGCTTTTTCTCGACCTTTTTTCCATATCTTGGATGATATTCGACTGGCCTTATCTAAAGATGTTGAGATGCAAAGTATTTTTAATGCTGCACTTGCTGGTGGGGACAGTGGTTCTGAGTACACTGTGCAGGATGGTTTGCTGTTATACAGGGGTCGGATTGTTGTGCCCAATGAGGTTGCACTACGCGCACTGTTGCTTCGTGAGTTTCATGGTTCTCTTGTGGGAGGGCACGCTGGAAACTCACGAACTTATAATCAAATTTTAGCGATTTTTTTCTGGGTGGGTATGCGCAAGGATGTACGCTCATTTGTGGCTAAATGTGAAATATGTCAGCGGATGAAGAGCGAAAGTCTTTCCCCTGCAGGTTTATTACAGCCGCTTCCCATTCCTCAACAAGTATTTGAAGATATTTCCATGGACTTCATCACAAGATTACCCAAGTCCAATGGGAAGGAGGCCATTATGGTCGTAGTAGATCGCCTAACCAAGTACGGGTCCTTCTTTGCTTTGCCTCGATTATTCGACAGTACTTTGATTGCTCAGGTTTTAATTCATGGTGTGGTTAAACTTCATGGCGTACCGTGTTCTATCATGAGTGACCGGGACAGGTTTTTTCTTAGTGAATTATGGATGGAGTTAGCACGGTTACAAGGCATAGAGTTGTGCTTGAGTTCCGCTTATCATCCCCAAACCAACGGTCAAACCGAGGCTCTTAATCGCTGCCTAGAAATGTATTTGCTTTGTATGGCGAGTGACAATCCAAAAAAATGGGAAGGCTATCTTGCGCGGGCGGAGTATTGGTATAACACAGCTTCTCACACTTCTACGAGCATGACACCCTTCAAAGCATTGTACGGTCGCGATCCCTCGACAATCTTAAGTTATGCCGATGGTGGAACAACCAACATTCAGCTCGATCAAGCATTGCGGGAACGTGATCTCTTGCTCCAAGAACTTAAGCAGAATCTAGTCCATGATCAGAATCGAATGAAATTCACGCAGACAGGCACCGATGCGCGTTGAAATTTTCGGAGGGTGATTGGGTTTTCGTTCGCCTACAACCATATCGGCAACTATCCTTACGTCTAACCAAGCAACACAAGCTTAGTCCACGTTACTTCGGCCCGTATCGTGTGCTCTAACGTGTAGGAAGTTTGGCTTACAAATTGGATCTACCCGAGTCTTCCAAAATGCATCCTGTGATTCATGTGTCCAAGCTAAGGGCGTGCAAGGGACGACCAGAATAACATATTACACCCTTACCTTTGTTAGCCGATCCTGGAGCAGAGCTGGCAGCGACACCAATAACAAACCTTGAGGACAAGGTTTCGCTTCATAGCGGGGGGTAATGTTACGAGCGGCCATGAGCAACATGAATTAGGTGACTATAGTGACGAGGCAAGGAAAGGGGACCCACCTAAAACTAGTTCCACGTCAGTGGCTGCTGTACGACGAGGAATGCGGGAAAGAAGGCCACCAAAAGGATTAACATATTTTGTTTTCTAATTGAATATATACATGAATTTGCACATCTGAGAAATGTAAGAAAAAAACCTGAAAAGTGCTTCCCTTCATTTCTTTTCTACTATTGAACACGAGTTCTTTTGGATTTTCTGTGGAATTCATAACAAAAGGTGCATTCATTGCTCTCGCCTGAGCTATGGTCAACAACAACGAGGTGATCAAATCTCTTTAAGACACGTCTGTGCGTCATGAGCAGTTGTTACTCCAGCTTCAAGCTACGGCATCGGACAACAAGTTAGCTCTTCAGGATGTGTTGCGCAAGTTAACGGAGCTCTCGATTCAGATGGGGCAATCGGTGCAATCCAACCCAGCTATGGAAGGATCGAGTGACACCAGGACGAGTCGAGGTAAAGGCAAACTGAAAGAAGAGTCAGAGGATGGCTTTCCTTTTACCCCAAAACCTGTGTCTGTGGAACTTCCCCTGTTCACCGGCGACGATCCGAATGAGTGGATCGCAGCTGCCCAGGATTTCTTTGATTTCTATGGTACGGAGGACCATCATCGGGTCACGATGGCCTCATTTCGAATGGATGGGATAGCCCAAAAATGGTTCCGGTGGATGCAGCGGCAGCGACAACTGGCAGGATGGGACCATCTGATTGAAGCTATCTGCAAACACTTCGCGGTTACAGAGATGGAATCGCCGGAGGGTCAGCTGACCAAATTGACATAGACGACCATGGTGGCTGAATATCAGACGCATTTCGAATAATAAGTTCTGCGGACGACCAACTTGTCGGAGGTTTTTTTGATTAGTGCTTTATTTCTGGCTTGCGACTCGATATTAAGAACGAGGTTCTCGCCGCCCGGGTAACGACAATGGGTGATGCCATGTCTGTCGCAAGGTTCTAGGATGCCCAGTTAAATGAGATGAAGCGGGTTTTGGGTCGTGGGCTTTGGCCCAAACTGTCTCCACTCGTGCCCACCACTCCATTGGTCCCTTCAAGCCCGCACCACCAGTCGGGACGTCCACCCTCTATTGAGTCATCCCATCGAGCTCCTAACCCTATTTCCCCTCCTACGCACAAGCTCTCTGCCGCCGAGGCTCAGGCACGCCGGGCGAAAGGCTTATGCTACTACTGTGATGCCAAATTCGTTCTGAGCCACCACTGTAAAGACCCCCAATTCTTTCTTCTGGATGATTCGGCGTCGATTGCGCCACCCGAGGGAACCACTGAGACGGACGAACATGATGAACCAGATTCTGAAGAGCGAGAGCATTCGGTTGTGTCGCTCAATGCCTTGGCCTGTTGTTATGCGCCAAATACTCTGAGGGTTACTGGTTTGTTCAGGCCAGGGCCGTGCGCATTCTGATTAATGGTAGGAGTACCCATAATTTCGTGCAATACAGGGTAGCCCGTCACTTAGGGCTTCCGATTTCTGCCACCCTAAATTTTCAGGTCTTGGTTGGCAATGGTGAATGACTGCGGACAGAAGGGTGCATCAAGACTTTGCCGGTGCGAGTTTAGAATACCGTTCTTACTTCCGATTTTTATGTCCTTCCCCTCGAGGGAGCTGAAATGGTTCTAGGAGTCGCGTGGTTAGCAACGCTTGGGCCGGTAACGATGGACTTCTCCAATTTACGCTCGAATTTTGTCTCCATGAAACTACCCACCGTTGGCAAGGTGATACGGATAGCGGACCTCACCCGATGCAGCTTCAAACCCTCCGTCGGTTTCAGGAGACAGGTTCAGTGGCCTGTTTTTATCAGTTGCAACTGAGCGAGGGAGATGACTAGGGGCAGCAGGTAGAAAAACCCGACATGCAGCGTTTACTTCAAGAGTTTGCCTCTGTCTTTGAACCCACAAGGCGTTTACCGCCATCTCCTACGAATGATCATGCTATTCCCCTGGATCCGTCGGCTAAACCGGTAAACGTTCGAACATACCGATATCCAACTTTCAGAAAGAAGAGATCGAACGACAGGTCCAGCAAATGCTCGAGGATAAATTAATTCAGAAGAGCGCCAGCCCCTTCTCTTCTCTGGTGATCTTAATCAAAAAAAGATGGCTCGTGGCGTTTTTTTGTGGACTATCATGCACTGAACATCATCACCGTTTAAAGATAAGTTTCCGGTTCCCACGGCTGATGAATTGTTCGATGAATTGGGTTGTTCCAATTTTTTTTCTAAGCTGGATCTTTTAGTAGGGTATCATTATATCCGAGTTCGGCCAGCCGATGTTCACAAGACGGCATTTCATACTCACAATGGCCACTATGAGTTTCGGGTTATGCCCTACGGCTTGACCAATGCGCCCTCCACATTCCAAGCCACAATGAATGACTTATTTCGTCCACTTCTCTGTAAATTCATGCTCATCTTTCTTGACGATATCATAGTTTTCTGTCGGGACTGGTGTACACATTTGGCTCATGTCCAGCAAGTTTTGACAGTGCTGAGGGACAACGTGTTTGTGGCCAAGAAATCTAAGTGTTCATTTTGGCAGACCTCAATCGAGTATTTGGGCCAAGTGGTGTCCGGGGAGGGGCTTGCGGTAGACCTGAGCAAGGTCGCTACGATTCAAGCTTGGACTACTCCTGCTACGGTACGTGAGGTTCGGGGATTTTTGGGGATCGCCGGGTATTATCGGTGTTTCATCAAGGGCTTTGCTAGTTTAGCGGCACCCTTATCGGATTTACTACGGAAAGGGGGATTCGTTTGTATGGACGGACACAGCCCAGGAGGCTTTCGATGTGGTAAAGGCTCGACTTTGCTCCGCTCCTTTGCTGGCATTACCCGACTTCACTAGAGACTTTATTGTGGAGACTGATGCCTTCGGTGAGGAATCAGAGCAGTGTTGTCTCAAGGGCATCAGCCTTTGGCTTTCTACAGTAAGAAATTGAGTCCGCGAATGCAAGGGGCCTCGACATATCACCGGGAAATTTTTGCAATTACGCAGGCCGTTGGGAAGTGGTGATAGTATCTTTTGGGCAGGCATATCATTATTTTGACCGACCAAAAATCCTTGCGCGAGTTAACACAACAGATGATTCAAACGCCGGAACAGAAGAAGTGGTTGTCCAAGCTCATTGGCTTTGATTTCGAGATCCGCTATAGACTAGGCAAATCGAATGTGGTCGCGAATGCTTTATCCCGCAAAGCCCAAGGTAATCTTATGGCTTTTTCTCGACCTTTTTTCTATATCTTGGATGATATTCGACTGGCCTTATCTAAAGATGTTGAGATGCAAAGTATTTTTAATGTTGCACTTGCTGGTGGGGACTGTGGTTCTGAGTACACTGTTCAGGATGGTTTGCTGTTATACAGGGGTCAGATTGTTGTGCCCAATGAGGTTGCACTACGCGCACTGTTGCTTCGCGAGTTTCATGGTTCTCTTGTGGGAGGGCACGCTGGAAACTCAAGAACTTATAATCGAATTTCAACGAATTTTTTTCTGGGTGGGTATGCGCAAGGATGTACGCTCATTTGTGGCTAAATGTGAAATATGTCAGCGGATGAAGAGCGAAAGTCTTTCTCCTGTAGGTTTATTACAGCCGCTTCCTATTCCTCAACAAGTTTTTGAAGATATTTCCATGGACTTCATCACGAGATTACCCAATTCCAATGGGAAGGAGGCCATTATGGTCGTAGTAGACCGCCTTACCAAGTACGGGTCCTTTGCTTTGCCTCGGTCATTCGACAGTACTTTGATTGTTCAGGTTTTTATTCATGGTGTGGTTAAACTTCATGGCGTACCGCGTTCTATCATGAGTGATCGGGACAGGATTTTTCTTAGTGAATTATGGATGGAGTTAGCACGGTTACAAGGCACGGAGTTGTGCTTGAGTTCTGCTTATCATCCCCAAACCGACGGTCAAACAAAGGCCCTTAATCGCTGCCTAGAAATGTATTTGCGTTGTATGACGAGTGACAATCCAGAAAAATGGGAAGGCTATCTTGCGTGGGCGGAGTATTGGTATAACACATATTCTCACACTTCTACGAGCATGACACATGTTGCATGTCAAAAGTCCTATCGCAAATAGTGCAAGTTTACACGACGCAAGTAGTAAAGTGATACTTGGAGTATCGGATATCGTCTCCACAGGGACTGGAAATAGATTTATCCTAGAATTGCTGCACGAGAGAGAGGAAGAGTTTAAATTGATTGTAGAGTAATCGTGAATAATAACTAAAATAAAAGAGTAAAAGATCAGGGTTGAGAAATAGGCCGGTATTAATTTTCTCAGTAGTGCAGGTGTTGCACTGAATAGAAAACTTCTATTCTTTCGTCGTCCCTGTCGCGGCAGAAGTCCATTGTTGTCGCGGCAGCGAACACACAACTCTACACTTCAAGTTTGGCAAGAATCCCTGTTATGACTTGTCCTATCCTTAGGCCCAAGTTCTGTCGATGAACACGTCTTGGATGATACCTCCCGGCGTGAATCAAAGGATGAACACCGATGCTTGTGAATTCTTTATTAGCCACTGAACCTCGTCCTATCCCTAGGCCCAAGATGGTTTAACCATGAGTTGGAAAACATGTATTTATTTCGTTCGTATGCTTGACTCTCCCGATATCAAACAAATGGATAACCTCACAATGCTCTCCCGATACTCTTGCGAGATGTGAAAAACCAGAATAAATAAACTTGAAGTTTTTATTGCTTGAACAGAAAAAATCCTAAACAGTACAATCCTTGCAACTACTTTACAGAATCAACCCTTAGCCCTAGGGGAGTTTAGAACATGATGAAGAGGGGAAAACGACAAGGGTTTAAGGGAAGACGACTAGGAATCAGATATCCTCTCCTAGGTCGAATTACATGCCTTTATATAGGCCTTAGGTCTAGGTTTTCTAATATGGCAAGAATAAAAGTTTAAACTAAAGTACAACTCTATTGGAGATTAAATCTTCTGAGTAATTGCTTTAACTTGTCCTCTTTTCTTGCTTTGGGTTTCTTCCTTGGACTTTGGGCTTGGCTTTCATTTTGCCTCAGGGCTCAGAAAAATATAGGAGTGTTTCACGACATACCGGCTTGAAATCCTCTATCTGTCGAGCTCCACTTCACTCTTCCACCTCACCAATGCTGTCGTCATGGCTGCCACGGCAGCGTTATCTTTTCGACTCCAGTCATGTGTTCCAGCTCTGCTCCTTTGCTGCCCTGCGTCTGCCACAACAGATTCCTGCAAAAGTAACCAAAATCAGTAGCAACTGTGCCATTTTATCTAATTGTGATGTATATGAAGAAATCTATCCTAAATGCAATGAAATATACTTGAATGCAGCAGAAATATGGGTAAATGAGGGATAAAATATAGAACTTTTATACACTCAACACACCCCCAAACTCAAGTTCTTGCTTGCCCTCAAGCAAATATGACCTAACTAAAAATAAGAACCTTTTTTTGTTTGGCTTAATTCAGTGAACTTTTCATTACCTACCACACATGCCCTATCACGAGCACTACCTTGTCGGACGTTTCTGGATTTATTCGGAACCATGCTATAGTTCTTGTGCAGTGTGTGCATGTTTTGTGAACAAATATGTGCCTAGACTCCTTTAGTTTACCAAAATAGTTATGCTGACATCCTTGAGTTTTATGCCAATTCATTTTTTCTGGAGACAATTCTTAGGCTCCTTTAGTTTTTTCTGACTCTTTATTTAACTGCATCTTTTATGGAGGCAATTCTTAGGCTCCTTTAGTTTTTTCTAACTTAAGCTCAAAGAGAAATCTCCCTAAATCAGTGCAAGGCAGTTTTGCAAGCAATGAGTCTGAATTCTTTCTTTCCTTTATTCTTTTCCTAGAGCCAGTGATAGACACCTCTAGGGGCAATCTCAAGTGGGCAAACATTCCTATTCCAGTGCACTATAGAAGTCTAGAAAGCATAAGAGTCACAAAGAGTGTTTTACATATTAGAATTATAGCAAGGCTCTAAGCAGTTCCTGAAATTTCCTAAAGGCACTGTCACGACATCGTATGTCGCGACAGGTAAGTTTAGTTCAAAGACTTAAGCCAAAATTTTATTTTTTTTATTTTCATCATTTTTTTGACAAAAAAATAAACTTAAGGATAAACTAATACTTAGACACAAGAATAAGACACAACTACAACTTCATTAAATGGAGGGGTGCCACCCCTAAACTCGAGGGTTGCATTGCCCTCAATGCATGACATGATAAAAAAATAGAAAAACAAAATACATCACAAAATAAATAAAACAGCAAAGACAGCAAAATATAAGAAAGAAACTTAATTTGAGGAACTGTCGTCGCTGCGGCTGCTGATCTAGAGCTGCCGGCAGGCAGTGACTTTCATGGCAGGATGCTGGGGGAGGCAGAGGTTGTTTTCTTCTTTGCCTCCCGAGGTGGCTGGACACGTGTCGGTGAGATGTGTGGGGGCTGGGCCAGCACCTCAATGTCGTCGTCAGAGCTGTTGTTGCTGCTACTGCTGGCAGATCTGCCTTGGCCGGAGGGTCCTTCGACAGTCTCATTCAATTTCTTTTTTTTTCATCGGCGGGAAGTCCTTGGAGATGTCTCGGGCAACTGATGGCCCGGAGTCAGAATCTTGCCATACGGAAGAGGAGGAGAACCCTTCCCAATATTTGGGGCCGATCTCCGGAAGGGGGTCCTTCCTCTTTTCTCCTCTAACTGTGGGAGACTGCCTGCCGCCTTCGCCTGTCGTGGCAGGGGTAGGTGTGGAGGCAGCAGATGGAGTTTTGGGACTTGCAGTAGGGGTAGGTGTGGAGGAAACAAAGAATTGTTCTGGGAAGGAGAGGAATGGCACATAGGTAAAATGTAAATCATTTTGAATAAAATTTACCGTTGCTGCCGTGAAGTCCCTCATGAAGCTCATCAGTCCGAGCTGTCGTTCTTCCATCCTTTTCAGCGTCGATAGAATCTGGGCGGAGGTGTCTGCTGGAGGTGCTTTTGTCGTCTGGTGTTGCTCTGTTGTGGCAGGTTCTGGGGAACTGGGGTCTGCCGTCTGGTCTGTCGTGGCAAAGGGGTGAAGTACGACAGTGGGGTGACAGCTTTTAACTCCATGAGGCTGTAAAGGTTTCGCTGTGTCCACCCTTTTCCTTTGACTTTGACGTCTTCCTCAATTTCTGGTACATTGTGGCCCCGACAGATGGTGGTGATGAGGTAAGGGAAGACAAGGGGACCCGACGGTCGGAGGGCACACTCAAGTATTCTATCCCGTATGTAGCGGCCGACATTAATTTGTCTTTCATTTAAAATGGAATGGACAAGGGCTAACCTTGGTTTGTCGACGGTGCTGTTGTGGAAGGATGGCATGATGCGCTTCTTGACAAAGTGATTCCATAGTTTTTCTTGTGGAGTCAGCTGGGTTCTCTTCACGGTCCATCGGTGTTTAGGGTCGATGTTCCACTCCGTCCCTTCTTCGGTGACCTCTGCCATGACCTTGTCGTAGTCTGCCGATGACAGACTATTCACGAACCTTCTGTGGGAGTCCTCTTTCTTACTCACGTACAGTCCGTAGAGTGTGTTGATGTACACAGGCTCGATGGAGAGTTGCTTTCCTTGAACTGTTACTGTCTTGGTATCCTTGCTGTCGACGGCAGGATAGAACTCTCGGACGAGAGTTATGTTCATCTCCTCGGGTTAGGCAGCAAATTGCTGCCATTTGAGGGCCTGAATTTTCTTGGCTATGAAGGTCTCTAGCCCTAGTTCTCTCGTGGGTTGTGTGTAGATAAACCCTCGTTCCTCCCACATGTCCCTCTTTTGAAAGGAACTGTAGTATCTTGTGGCAGAGTCGGTGGAGGAAAAACGGTTTGGAATTGCATTGTGACTTGGGGTGGATACTGTTATGGCAGAAGTGGAGGCAGCACTGCGGCAGGTTTGTCTGCTAGCCATTTGCAAGGACTGTAGAAAATTGAAAAGAAAATTTTTTGAGATCTAAAACAAAGAAAACAAGATGAGAGAATGAGAATGAGATGAAAAATGAATAATGAGTGGGGGTTTATATAGGAGGATGATTTTCTGCCCGTTGGAGTTGTAACGACAGGCGCGAATAACGGAGCTAGCTATTACGCGGTTTCTGACGCGTCTGTCACGCGTTTCCGTGTCTGCTGCGCGTCTGTTACGCATTTGCGTGTCTATCGCGACAGCTCCGTGACAGGCTGTCTTCTCCGCGTCTGCCGCGACAGCTGGTGATAGGCTGTGACGATAGACTCGTCCGTTGGGCTTTTTGGGCTGCTGTGAATGTGTTGGGCTGGTTCATTCCTTCTCTTTGCTTGCTTCCTGTGTTTCCTAAAAAATAATTAAACAAATAAATTAAATTAAAAATCTTGATTCCTAAAGAATAAAAATCTGAATTTCTAATAAATAAATAAAATAAAATAAAAACTAAGTTAAATTAGGGATGCCTTGAGGGGCATCTCCTAAAGTAACTACTTCCTGCATCCTTGGGGCTTCAGTCCCTTGATAATGCTTGAGTCTCTGTCCATTGACCTTGAACTGGTGCCCATCCTTCAGTGATCTGATTGTAATGGCACCATGAGGGAAAACTTGGAAAACATGGAAAGGACCAAACCACCTAGATTTAAGCTTTCCTGGGAAAAGCTTCAACCTGGAGTTGAACAACAACACATGCTGCCCTGGGCAGAACTGTCGCGGCAGTAACTTCCTGTCGTGCCACTTCTTGGTTTTGTCCTTGTAGATCTTGACATTGTCGTAGGCCATTGCTCGAATGTCTTCAATTTCATTCAAGTCTAGTAGCCTTTTCTGTCCTGCCTTGTCCCAGTCCATATTTACTGCCTTGATAGCCTAGTAAGCTCTGTGTTCTATCTCAACAGGTAGGTGACATGTTTTCCCATAGATGAGTCTATAGGGTGACATCCCCAATGGTGTTTTGAATGTTGTTCTATAGGCCCAGAGTGCATCATTGAGATGTAGAGACCAATCCTTTCGACTGGGTTTAACCATCTTCTCAAGTATGTTCTTGACTTCTCGGTTGGATATCTCGGCCTGTCCATTGGTTTGAGGGTGGTATGATGTTGCAATCCGGTGCTTTACTCCGTATTTTCTCAAGGCAGCAACAATTACCCTGTTATCGAAGTGTATCCCCTCATCACTAATGATTGCCTTGGGGATGCCAAATCTGGATAAGATGTTCTTGTGAAGAAATCTTTGAACAGTCTTGGCATCATTCTTTTGGGTGGCGATTGCTTCTACCCATTTGGATACATAACCCACTGCAAGTAGGATGTACAGGTTCCCACAGGATATTGGGAATGGTCCCATGAAGTCGATTCCCCATACATCAAAGATTTTGACCTCTAAAATATTCTGCAGTGGCATCTCATGTCTTCTCGAGATGTTCCCAGTCCTTTGGCATTTGTCACAGCTTTTGTAGAAGGCTTGTGCATCCTTGAACAGTGTGGGCCAATAGAGACCAGATTGCAGAACCTTAGCAGCGGTTTTGTTTCCACCTAAGTGTCCTCCATACGGGGAAGCATGGCAGTGGTGAAGCACAACTTCTTGCTCATCCTGTGGTACGCATCTCCTGATAATCTGATCTGCACAGTGTTTGAAAAGAAGAGGTTCCTCCCAATAATAATGTTTTGCATCATTTTGGAACCTCTTCCTTGCTGGGTAATTAAGTTTAGGAGGTAGTACCCCACTAACAATGTAATTAACAAAATCAGCGTACCAAGGGATTTCGGAAAGCTTACCTGCCGCCATGGCTGTCGCGGCAGTGCTGGTGGCAGCAAACAACTGCTCATCTGGGAAGGTCTCTAATATTTTGGTCTTATCTGTGGATTGACTCTTCCCTGTTTCTAGTCTCGACAAGTGGTCTGCTACTTGGTTCTCTGTTCCCTTTTTATCCTTGATATCAATGTCAAACTCTTGCAGCAGCAGAATCCAACGTATCAATCTCGGTTTTGCATCCTTCTTTGTGAACAGATATTCCAGTGTTGAATGGTCCGTGTGGACCACCACCTTTGTTCCAAGTATGTACGGATGAAACTTGTCGATTGAGAACACCACTGCTAACAGTTCATTCTCTGTCACGGTGTAGTTCACTTGGGCATCATTTAATGTTTTGCTGGCATAGTAAATTACGTGGAAGAGCTTATCCTTCCTCTGTCCTAGTGTTGCCCCGACAGCATAGTCACTGGCATCATACATTATCTCGAATGGCAAACTCCAGTCTAGTGGTTGTACAATCGGGGCTGTTACCAGCTTCTCCTTCAGAATTCTGAATGCCTCAGTACATTCAGTATTAAAATCAAAGGGACGATTCTGCTCTAATAGGTGGCATAAGGGTATGGTAATCTTCGAGAAATTTGCAATAAATCGTCAATAAAACCCAGCATGCCCTAAGAAACTTCGAATTCCCTTGACTGTTGTGGGTGGCAGCAGCTTTTCGATGACTTCTATTTTGGCTCTGTCCACCTCTATGCCGCGGCAGCTCACTTTGTGGCCTAGCACTATCCCTTCATCCACCATGAAGTGGCACTTTTCCCAGTTCAAAACCAGGTTCGCCTCTTCATATCTTTCAAGAACTTTCTGCAAGTTGTTTAAAGAACCTTCAAAACTGTCTCCAAAGACGAAAAAGTCGTCCATGAAAATCTCTAGGAAATCCTCCACCATGTCGGAGAATATTGCCATCATGCACCTTTGGAAGGTTGCTGGTGCATTGCAGAGCCCAAATGGCATTCTCCGAAAAGCATAGGTGCCGTATGGGCATGTGAAGGTAGTTTTCTCCTGGTCCTCCGGTGCATTGGCTATCTGATTATAACCTGAGTAACCATCAAGAAAACAATAATAAGGTTTCCCCGCTAATCTATCAAGCATTTGATCAATAAAAGGTAGGGGGAAATGGTCTTTCCTGGTAGCTTTGTTAAGCTTCCGGTAATCCATACAAACCATCCAACCGGTCACAGTCCTGGTTGGGATTAGATCGTTTTCTTTGTTGGTCACCACGGTTATTCCTCCCTTTTTAGGTACGCACTGCACCGGGCTCACCCACTTGCTATCCGAGATGGCGTATATGATTCCGGCGTCAAGCCATTTGATAATCTCTTTTCTCACCACTTCTCGCATAGCCTCGTTCAAACGTCTCTGGGCATCAATGGTCGGCTTATGATCATCCTCCAAGAGAATCTTGTGCATACATAATGCCGGACTGATGCCTTGGATATCCACTATAGTCCATCCTATGGCCTTCTTATGCTGTTGTAGCATTCTGATTAGCTGCTGCTCTTGTTTCTGCATTAACTTGGAAGAGATAATTACGGGTAACGTATCATTCAAACCAAGAAAAACATATTTAAGCTGCCCTGGCAGGGGCTTAAGATCTAGAACGGGTGGCTTCTCAATAGAAGGCTTCTGGATTATATGTTCATTCGAGGTATAATTAAGGGGCTCGAAGAACTTACCTGGACGATTGCCTATCCAATTTACCTCCTCGGGACCTTCAGTGTCAGATATATCTGAATTAGAGGAGTCACTTTCGTCGTTGATGCCGTGACAGTCTTCCAGGTGACTGCTGTGGCAGTGACCAATTTTTCTGTCGTGGCAGCTGGATCTGATGCAAGGTTGGTCAAGGATTACTTTAGTGATGGCCTTGCATTCTTCTTCTGCATCAGCATGTTTAATTGCTTGGAGAACATTGAGTTTGATTTCTTGATCATTCACTCTCATGGTCAGTTCTCCTTTTTCCACATCGATCATAGTTCTGCCTGTGGCTAGGAATGGTCGCCCCAAGATGATTGGTGCGTTTTCATCTGCTTCACAGTCTAAGACAAGAAAGTCAGCAGGGAAAATAAATTTATCCACTCTTACCAGAATATCTTCGATCTTCCCTTCTGGTTACACGTAAGAGCAGTCTGTCAGCTGCAGCATGACTGTCGTGGGCTGTGCTCGTCCAATACCTAATTTCTGAAATACATTTTTCGGCATTAGATTTATGCTAGCACCAAGATCACAAAGTGCCTTACCCACGAATTTGTCGCCAATTATGCACAGTATGATGAAACTCACAGGATCCTTCTTCTTCTGGGGTAGATGCATGTGCAAGATAGTCATGCATCCTTCTGTCATTTTTACCGTTTCGAATTCCCCAAGTATGGATCTTTTTGACATGGCATCCTTGAGAAATTTCGCATAACCGGGCATCTGCTTGATGGCCTCTAGCAGCGGTATATTAATGTGCACCTGCTTAAAAATATCATAACTATTTTTGAGCTGGTACTCATGTTTTTGTTTCTGTAATCGCTGTGGAAAAAGGGGTGGAGGACGGTAATCTTCAAGACGTCCTTCACATGGTATTCGGATCTGAGGAGGTTTAGGTTCTTCACATCCTCTATTTGCTCCTCTGTCCCTTCTGCTGTCGCGGCAGGTGTGTCGGCAGCATGTTGTTCTTCCTCTGCCGGGGTAATGTTCACGGCAGGTAAATCTAGGGTCGGTTCCTCACTTGGTATGTTCTTCATCTCCGACCCTTGTAACTGTTTCCCACTCCTATTTGTGATTGCTTTACACTACTCATGTGTGGGTTTTCTAGTGACCTCAGTATCACTAGGGAATCCTCCGTTTTGCCTTGGCTTGATATGCTGGGAAACCTGTCCCATCTGCGTCTCCAGAGATTTCAGGGTAGCCTCATGATTTGTCATCCTCATCTCTGTCTTGTCCATGAATGACTCCGTTTTCTTAACAAAGTTATCCATGTTTGCCATGTAAGCTCATGTCTGTGACATGAATATTGCCAATGTCTGCTCCAGTATACTAGGTGCGGCTGCCTGTGGCTGTTGCGGTTGCTGCTGTGGCTGCTGTCACGACAGGATTCTGGATGCCCCTTGATTGTTCTGCACTGGAGGATTCAGTGCATTGTTCGGATTGCTCCAGGAGAATTTAGGATCTTTCCTCCAGTTGGGATTGTAATTGTAGGAATCATAGTTTCTTGGCTTATTATAATTCCCAACATACATCCATTCTTCTAACTGTAATGGACAGTCTTCTGAATTGTGGTTCCCACTACAAGTCTCACATACCTCTTCTGCAGAATATACGGGTTTAGAATCTTTTCGCTGCAGATTTTCCACCATCTTTGTGAGGTATGCAACATGTGATTTTAGGGAATTGTCAGCTTCATAATCCTTTACAGTTATCCCTCGTTTGCCTCCTCTCCTAGCTGTAGGAAATTGCTCATCATTCTTTGCTAGGTTTTTCAACACTATCATTGCCTCGTCTGGTTCCTTGTCCAGTAATAGCCCATTTGCTTCTGAATCTATTCTAAGACGAGTGTGTGTATTGGCAGCATTGTAGAATTTAACAACTTGATTCCATACAGGGAATCCATGCATTGGGCAGTTCCTTAGAAGAGCTGTAAATCTGTCCCATGCCTCGTGCATTGGTTCGTCATCCTCCTATTGAAAAGTAGCAATTTCATTACGCAATCTCTCAAATAAATGGGAAGGATTAAAACGAGATAAGAATTCATGAGAGAGATCTGTCCAAGTTCGTATTGAACCTGACGTTAGTTTATTCCACCAAATTTTAGCTCTATCTCTCAATGAATGAGGAAATAACCGGAGCCTCAGTACTTTCGGATTGATTCCTGGCAATCTAAACGATCCACAGATTTCCTGGAACGTTTTCAGATGTTCTCGGGCATCCTCAGTTGCAGCACCACTAAACTGGCCAGCGGAATTTATCATGCTGGACATAACAGGTTTCAGCTCGAAATTCTCAGCTTCCACGTTTGGCAAGGTGGTCTCTAGTTAAACATGGTCATTGACCATGTAGTCGCGGAAGGACTGTCGTGCAGCAGCAGCAGCGGCATGCCATCCATTCCGGATATCCTGGGGAGGATCTCTAATAAACCCTGGGTTATCATCTACCCCGTTGTTCTGCATTGCTTCTAGTTGTTCCTCAAGATAATCGTTTCTTTCTATCAAGAGTTGGACTCGGTTCCTGAGGTTGTACGTGCGTTCGATTTCCAGGTCTAGTTCGTACTCAGGTTCTTTGCCTCGTCTAGATCTCCGCATAAGCAAATAGAAAACCTTGTGAAAAGCACATGGTAAATAATACCAATAAAAACAAAAAAAATCAAAAAGAAAAAGTGCAATAAAAGTAAGGGTAAAGATATGTTGCCAGTCCCCGGCAACGGCGCCAAAAACTTGTTGCGTGTCAAAACTCCTATCGCAAATAGTGCAAGTGTACATGACGCAAGTAGTAAAGTGATACTTGGAGTATCGGATATCGTCTCCACGGGGACTAGAAATAGCTTTATCCTAGAATTGCTGCACGAGAGAGAGGAAGAGTTTAAATTGATTGTAGAGTAATCGTGAATAATAACTAAAATAAAAGAGTAAAAGATCAGGGTTGAGAAATAGGCCGGTATTGATTTGCTCGGTAGTGCAGGTGTTACACTGAATAGAAAACTTCTGTTCTGTCGTCGTCCCTGTCGCGGCAGCACATGTCGCGGCAGAAGTCTGTTGTTGTCGCGGCAACGAACACACAACTCTGCACTTCAAGTTTGGCAAGAATCCCTGTTATGACTTGTCCTATCCCTAGGCCCAAGTTCTGTCGATGAACACGTCTTGGATGATACCTCCCGGCGTGAATCAAAGGATGAACACCGATGCTTGTGAATTCTTTATTAGCCACTGAACCTCGTCCTATCCCTAGGCCCGAGATGGTTTAACCATGAGCTGGAAAACGCGTATTTATTCTGTTCGTATGCTTGACTCTCCCGATATCAAACAAATGGATAACCTTACAATGCTCTCCTGATACTCTTGCGAGATGTGAAAAACCAGAAAAAATAAACTTGAAGTTTTTATTGCTTGAACAGAAAAAATCCTAAATAGTACAATCCTTGCAACTACTTTACAGAATCAACCCTTAGCCCTAGAAGGAGTTTAGAACATGATGAAAAGGGGAAAACGACAAGGGTTTAGGGGAAGACGGCTAGGAATCAGATATCCTCTCCTAGGTCAAATTACATGCTTTTATATAGGCCTTAGGTCCAAGATTTCTAATATGGCAAGAATAAAAGTTTAAACTAAAGTACAACTCTATTGGAGATTAAATCTTTTGAGTAATTGCTTTAACTCGTCCTCTTTTCTTGCTTTGGGTTTCTTCCTTGGACTTTGGGCTTGGCCTTCATTCTGCCTCAGGGCTCAGAAAAATATAGGAGTGTTTCACGACAGACCGGCTTGAAATCCTCTATCTGTCGAGCTCCACTTCACTCTTCCACCTCACCAATGCTGTCGTCATGGCTGCCACGGCAGCGTTATCTCCTCGACTCCAGTCCTGTGTTCCAGCTCTGCTCCTTTGCTGCCCTGCGTCTGCCACAACAGATTCCTGCAAAAGTAACCAAAATCAGTAGCAGCTGTGCCATTTTATCTAATTGTGATGTATATGAAGAAATCTATCCTAAATGCAATGAAATATGCTTGAATGCAGCAGAAATATGGGTAAATGAGGGGTAAAATCTAGAACTTTTATACACTCAAAAACACCCTTCAAAGCATTGTACGGTCGCGATCCCCCGACAATCTTAAGTGATGCCGATGGTGGCACAACCAACACTTAGCTCGATCAAGCATTACGGGAACGGGATCTCTTGCTCCAAAAACTTAACCAGAATCGGGTCCATGCTCAGAATCGAATGAAATTGCACGCAGACAGGCACCGACGCGCGTTGGAATTTGCGGAGGGTGATTGGGTTTTCGTTCGCCTACAACCATATCGGCAACTATCCTTACGTCTGACCAAGCAACAAAATCTTAGTCCACTTTACTTTGGCCCGTATCGTGTGCTCCAACGTGTATGAAGTTTGGCTTACAAATTGGATCTGCCCGAGTCTTCCAAAATTCATCATGTGATTCATGTGTCCAAGCAAAGGGCGTGCAAGGGACGACCAGAACAGCAGATTAAACCCTTACCTTTGTTAGCCGATCCAGGAGCAGAGCTGGCAGCGACACCAATAACAAACCTTGAGGACAAGGTTTCGCTTCATGGCGGGGGTAAAGTTACGAGCGCCCATGAGCAACATGAATTGAGTGACTATAGTGACGAGGCAAGGAAAAGGGACCCACCTAAAACTAGTTCCACGTCAGTGGCTGATGTACGACGAGGAACGCGGGAAAGAAGGCCACCAAAAACAGATTTTGTTTTCTAATTGCATATATACAGGAATTTGCACATCTGAGAAATGTAAGAAAAAAACCTAAAAAGTGTTTCCCTTCATTTCTTTTCTGCTATTGAACACGAGTTCTTTTGGATTTTCTATGGAATTCATAACAAAAAGGTGCTTTCATTGCTCTCGCCTGAGCTATGGTCAACAACAACGAGGTGATCAAATCTCTTCAAGACACGTCTGCACGTCATGAGCAGTCGTTACTCCAGCTTCAAGCTACAGCATTGGACAACAAGTTAGCTTTTCTGGATGTGTTGCGCAAGTTAGCGGAGCTCTCGATTCAGATGGGGCAATCGATGCAATCCAACCCATCTATGGAAGGATCGAGTGAGACCAGGACGAGTCGAGGTAAAGGCAAACTGAAGGAAGAGTCAGAGGATGGATTTCCTTTAGCCCTTAAACCTGTGTCTGTGGAACTTCCCCTGTTCACCGGCGACGATCCAGAGGAGTGGATCGCAGCTGCCCAGGATTTCTTTGATTTCTATGGTACGGAGGACCATCATCGGGTCACGATGGCCTCATTTCGAATGGATGGGATAGCCCAAAAATGGTTCCGGTGGATGCAGCGGAAGCGGCAACTAGCAGGATGGGACCATCTGATTGAAGCTATCCGCAAACGCTTCGCGGTTACAGAGATGGAATTGTCGGAGGGTCAGCTGACCAAATTGACACAGACGGCCATTGTGGCTGAATATCAGACGTATTTCAAATAATAGGTTCTGCGGATGACCAACTTGTCGGAGGTTTTCTTGACGCAGTGCTTTAATTCTGGCTTACAACTCGATATTAAGAACGAGGTTCTCGCCACCTGGGTAACGACGATGGGTGGTGCCATGTATGTCGCAAGGTTCCAGGAGGCCCGGTTAAATGAGATGAAGCGGGTTTTGGGTCGTGGGGTTGGGCCCAAACTGTCTCCACTCGTGACCACCACTCCATTGGTCTCTTCAAGCCCACACCACCAGTCGGGACGTCCACCCCCTATTGAGTCATCCCATCGAGCTCCTAACCCTATTTCCCCTCCTACGCGCAAGCTCTGCGCCGCCGAGGCTCAGGCACGCCGGGCGAAAGGCTTATGCTACTACTGTGATGCCAAATTCGTTCCGGGCCACTGCTGTAAGGACCCCCAATTCTTTCTTCTAGATGATTCGGCATCGACTGCGCCACCCGAGGGAACCACTGAGACGGACGAACATGATGAACCAGATTCCAAAGAGGGAGAGCATTCGTTGGTATCACTCAATGCCTTGGCCTGTTGTTATACGCCAAATACTCTGAGGGTTACTGGGTTTGTTCAAGGCAGGGCCGTGCGCATTCTGATTTATGGTGGGAGTACCCACAATTTCGTGCAATACAGGGTAGCCCGTCACTTAGGGCTTCCGATTTCTGCCACCCCAAATTTCCAGGTCTTGGTTGGCAATGGTGAACGACTGCGGACAGAAGGGTGCATCAAGACTTTGCCGGTGCGAGTTTAGAATACTGTTCTTACTTCCAATATTTATGTCCTTCCCCTCGAGGGTGCTGAAATGGTTCTAGGAGTCGTGTGGTTAGCAACGCTTGGGCCGGTAACGATAGAATTCTCCAATTTAACGCTCGAATTTTGTCTCCATGAAACTACCCACCGTTGGCAAGGTGATACGGATACCGGACCTCACCCGGTGCAGCTTCACACCCTCTGTCGGTTTCAGGAGACAGGTTTAGTGGCCTGTTTTTATCAGTTGCAACTGAGCGAGGGAGATGACCAGGGGCAGCAGGTAGAAAAACCCGACATGCAGCGTTTACTTCAAGAGTTTGCCACTGTCTTTGAACCCACAAGACGTTTACTGCCATCTCGTGCGAATGATCATGCTATTCCCCTAGATCCGTTGGCTAAACCGGTGAACGTTCGACCTTACCGATATCTAACTTTCGGAAATAAGAGATCGAATGACAGGTCCAGCAAATGCTCGAGGATAAATTAATTCAGAAGAGCACCAGCCCCTTTTCTTCTCCAGTGATCTTAGTCAAAAAAAAAGATGGCTCGTGGCGTTTCTGTATGGACTATCACGCACTGAACATCATCACTGTCTAAAGATAAGTTTCTGGTTCCCATGGCTGATGAATTGTTCGATGAATTGGGTGGTTCCAAATTTTTTCTAAGCTGGATCTTTTTGTAGGGTATCAACACATTAGAGTTCGGCCAGTTGATGTTCACAAGACGGCGTTTCGTACTCACGATGGCCACTATGAGTTTCGGGTTATGCCCTTCGGCTTGACCAACGCGCCCTCCACATTCCAAGCCACCATGAATGACTTATTCCGTCCATTTCTCCATAAATTCGTGCTCATCTTTCTTGACGATATCATAGTTTTATGTCGGGACTGGTGTACACATTTGGCTCATGTCCAGCATGTTTTGACAGTGCTGAGGGACAACGGGTTTGTGGCCAAGAAATCTATGTGTTCATTTTGGCAGAACTCAATCGAGTATTTGGGCCAAGTGGTGTCCGGGGAGGGGCTTGCGGTAGACCCGAGCAAGGTCGCTACGATTCAAGCTTGGACTACTCTTGTTATGGTGCGTGAGGTTTGGGGATTTTTAGGGATCACCGGGTATTATCGGTGTTTCATCAAGGGCTTTGCTAGTTTAGCGGCACCCTTATCGGATTTACTACGGAAAGGGGATTCGTTTGTATGGACGGACACAGCCCAGGAGGCATTCGATGTGTAAAGGCTCGAATTTGCTCCGTTCCTTTGCTGGCATTACCCGACTTCACTAGAGACTTTATTGTGGAGACTGATGCCTCCGGTGTGGGAATCGGAGCAGTGTTGTCTCAGGGGCATCAGCCTTTGGCTTTCTACAGTAAGAAATTGAGTCCGCGAATGCAAGGGGCCTCGACATATCACCGGGAAATGTTTTCAATTACGCAGGCCGTGGGAAGTGGTGACGGTATCTTTTGGGCAGGCATATCATTATTTTGACCAACCAAAAATCCTTGCGCGAGTTAACATAACAGACGATCCAAACGCCGAAACAGCAGAAGTGGTTGTCCAAGCTCATTGGCTTTGATTTCGAGATCCGCTATAGACTAAGCAAATCAAATGTGGTCACGGATGCTTTATCCCGCAAAGACCAAGGTAATCTTATGGCTTTTTCTCGACCTTTTTCCATATCTTGGATGATATTCGACTGGCCTTATCTAAAGATGTTGAGATGCAAAGTATTTTTAATGCTGCACTTGCTGGTGGGGACAGTGGTTCTAAGTACACTGTGCAGGATGGTTTGTTGTTATACAGGGGTCGGATTGTTGTGCCCAATGAGGTTACACTACGCTCATTGTTGCTTCGCGAGTTTCATGGTTCTCTTGTGGGAGGGCAGGATGGAAACTCATGAACTTATAATCGAATTTCAGCGAATTTTTTATGGGTAGGTATGCGCAAGGATGTATGCTCATTTGTGGCTAAATGTGAAATATGTCAGCGGATGAAGAGCGAAAGTCTTTCCCCTGTAGGTTTATTACAGCCGCTTCTTATTCCTCAACAAGTTTTTGAAGATATTTCCATGGACTTCATCACGAGATTAACCAAGTCCAATGGGAAGGAGGCCATTATAGTCGTAGTAGATCGCCTTACCGAGTACGGGTCCTTCTTTGCTTTGCCTCAGTCATTCGACAGTAGTTTGATTGCTCAGGTTTTGATTCATGGTGTGGTTAAACTTCATGGCGTATCGTGTTCTATCATGAGTGATCGGGATAGGATTTTTCTTAGTGAATTATGGATGGAGTTAGCACGGTTACAAGGCACAGAGTTGTGCTCGAGTTCCGCTTATCATCCCCAAACCGACGGTCAAACCGAGGCCCTTAATCGCTACCTACAAATGTATTTGCGTTGTATGACGAGTGACAATACAGAAAAATGGGAAGGCTGTCTTGCGTGGGCGGAGTATTGGTATAACACAGCTTCTCACACTTCTACGAGCATGACACCCTTCAAAGCATTGTACGGTCGCGATCCCCCGACAATCTTAAGTTATGTCGATGGTGGCACAACCAACACTCAGCTTGATCAAGCATTGCGGGAACGAGATCTCTTCCTCTAAGAACTTAAGCAAAATCTGGTACATGCTCAGAATCGAAAATGAAATTGCACGCGGAAAGGCACCGACGCGCATTGGAATTTGTGGAGGGTGATTGGGTTTTCGTTCGCCTACAACCATATCAGCAACTATCCTTACGTCTGACCAAGCAACACAAGCTTAGTCCACGTTACTTCTGCCTGTATCGTGTGCTCCAACGTGTAGGAAGTTTGGCTTACAAATTGGATCTGCCCGAGTCTTCCAAAATTCATCATGTGATTCATGTGTCCAAGCTAAGGGCGTTCAAGGGACGACCAAAACAGCAGATTACACCCTTACCTTTGTTAGCCGATCTTGGAGCAGAGCTGGCAGCGACACCTATAACAAACCTTGAGGACAAGGTTTCGTAGCATGGCGGGGGTAATGTTACGAGCAGCCATGAGCAACATGAATTGGGTGACTATAGTGACGAGGCAAGGAAAAGGGACCCACCTAAAACTAGTTCCACGGCAGTGGCTACTGTACGACGAGGAACGCGGGAAAGAAGGCCACCAAAAGGATTAACAGATTTTGTTTTCTAATTGCGTATATACTAGAATTTGCACATCTGAGAAATGTAAGAAAAAAACCTAAAAAAAGTTTCCCTTCATTTCTTTTTTGCTATTGAACACGAGTTCTTTTGGATTTTCTATGGAATTCATAACAAAAAGGTGCTTTCATTGCTCTCGCCTGAGCTATGGTCAACAACAACAAGGTGATTAAATCTCTTCAAGACATGTCTGCGCGTCATGAGCATTCGTTACTCCAGCTTCAAGCTACGGCATCGGACAACAAGTTAGCTCTTCAGGATGTGTTGCGCAAGTTAACGGAGCTCTCGATTCAGATGGGGCAATCGGTGCAATCCAACCCAGCTATGGAAGGATCGAGTGACACCAGGACGAGTCGAGGTAAAGGCAAATTGAAGGAAGAGTCGGAGGATGGCTTTCCTTTTGCCCCGAAACATGTTTCTGTGGAACTTCCCCTGTTCACCGGCGACGATCTAGAGGAGTGGATCGCAGCTGCCCAAGATTTCTTTGATTTCTATGGTACGGGGGGACCATCATCGGGTCACGATGGCTTCATTTCAAATGGATGGGATAGCCCAAAAATGGTTCTGGTGGATGCAGCGGCAACTGGCAGGATGGGACCATCTGATTGAAGCTATCCGCAAACGCTTCGCGGTTACAGAGATGGAATCGCCGGAGGGTCAGCTGACCAAATTGACACATCCGGCCACGGTGTCTGAATATCAGACACGTTTCGAAGAATTGGTTCTGCGGATGACCAACTTGCTAGAGGTTTTCTTGACGCAGTGCTTTATTTCTGGCTTGTGACTCGATATTAAGAACGAGGTTCTCGTCGCCCGGGTAACGACGATGGGTGATGCAATGTCTATCGCAAGTTTCTAGGAGGCCCGGTTAAATGAGATGAAGCGAGTTTTGGGTCGTGGGGTTGGGCCCAAACTGTCTCCACTCGCGCCCACCACTCCATTGGTCCATTCAAGCCCACACCACCAGCCGGGACGTCCACCCCCTATTGAGTCAGCCCATCGAGCTCCTAACCCTATTTCCCCTCCTACGTGCAAGCTCTCTGCCGCCGAGGCTCATGCACGCCGGGAGAAAGGCTTATGCTACTACTATGATGCCAAATTCATTCCGGTCCACCGCTGTAAGGACCCCCAATTATTTCTTCTGGATGATTCGGCGTCGTCTGTGCCACCCGAGGGAACCACTGAGACGGACGAACATGATGAACCAGATTCCGAAGAGCGGGAGCATTCGTTGGTGTCGCTCAATGCCTTGACCGGTTGTTATACGCCAAATACTCTGAGGGTTACTGTGTTTGTTCAGGGAAGGGCCATGCGCATTCTGATCGATGGTGGGAGTACCCACAATTTCGTGCAATCCAAGGTAGCATGTCACTTAGGGCTTCCAATTTCTGCCACCCCAAATTTCTGGGTCTTGGTTTGCAATGGTGAACGACTGTGGACAGAAGGGAGCATGAAGACTTTGTCGGTGCGAGTTCAGAATACCGTTCTTACTACCAATTTTTATGTCCTTCCCCTCGAGGGTGCTGAAATGGTTCTAGGAGTTGCGTGGTTAGCAACGCTTGGGCCGGTAACGATGGACTTCTCCAATTTAACGCTCGAATTTTGTCTCCATGAAACTACCCACCGTTGGTAAGGTGATACGGATACCGGACCTCACCCGGTGCAGCTTCACACCCTCCGTCGATTTCAGGAGACAGGTTTAGTGGCCTGTTTTAATCAGTTGCAACTGAGCGAGAGAGATGACCAGGGGCAGCGGGTAGAAAAACCCGACATGCAACGTTTACTTCAGGAGTTTGCCACTGTCTTTGAACCCACAAGGCATTTACCACCATCTCGTGCGAATAATCATGCTATTCCCCTGGATCCATCGGCTAAACCAGTGAACGTTCGACCTTACCGATATCCCCACTTTCAGAAAGAAGAGATCGAACGACATGTCCAGCAAATGCACGAGGATAAATTAATTCAGAAGAGCACCAACCCCTTCTCTTCTCTAGTGATCTTAGTCAAAAAAAGATGGCTCGTGGCGTTTTTGTGTGGACTATCACGCACTAAACACCGTCACTGTTAAAGATAAGTTTCTGGTTCCCACGACTGATGAATTATTCGATGAATTGGGTGGTTCCAAATTTTTTTCTAAGATGGATCTTTTAGCAGGGTATCATCAGATCCGAGTTCGGCTAGCTGATGTTCACAAGACGGCGTTTCGTACTCACGATGGCCACTATCAGTTTCGGGTTATGCCCTTCGACTTGACCAACGCGCCCTCCACATTCCAAGCAACCATGAATGATTTATTCCGTCCATTTCTCTGTAAATTGGTGCTCATCTTTCTTGACGATATCCTAGTTTTCAGTCGGGACTAGTGTACACATTTGGCTCATGTCCAGCAAGTTTTGACAGTGCTGAGGGATAACGGGTTTGTGGCCAAGAAATCTAAGGGTTCATTTGGGAAGATCTCAATCGAGTATTTGGGCCATGTGGTGTCCGGGGAGGGGCTTGCGGTAGACCCGAGCAAGGTCACTACGATTCAAGCTTGGCCTACTCTTGTTACGTTGCGTGAGGTTCGGGGATTTTTGGGGATCGCCGGGTATTATCAGCGTTTCATCAAGGGCTTTGTTAGTTTAGCGGCACCCTTATCGGATTTACTGCGGAAAGGGGATTCGTTTGTATGGACGGACACAGCCCAAGAGGCATTCGATGTGCTAAAGGCTCGACTTTGCTCCGCCCCTTTGCTGACATTACCCGACTTCACTAGAGACTTTATTGTGGAGACTGATGCCTCCAGTGTGGGAATTGGATCAGTGTTATCTCAGAGGCATCAGCCTTTGGCTTTCTATAGTAAGAAATTGAGTCCGCGAATGCAAGGGGCCTCGAAATATCACCGGGAAATGTTTGCAATTACGCAGGCCGTTGGGAAGTGGCGTCAGTATATTTTGGGCAGGCATTTCATTATTTTGACCGACCAAAAATCCTTACGCAAGTTAACACAATAGACGATTCAAACGCCGGAACAGCAGAAGTGGTTGTCCAAGCTCATTGGCTTTGATTTCGAGATCCAATATAGACCAGGCAAATCGAATGTGGTCGCGGATGCTTTATCCCGCAAAGACCAAGGTAATCTTATGGCTTTTTCTCGACCTTTGTTCCATATCTTGGATGATATTCGACTGGCCTTATCTAAAGATGTTGAGATGCAAAGTATTTTGAATGCTGCACTTGCTGGTGGGGATAGTGGTTCTAAGTACACTGTGCATGATGGTTTGCTGTTATACAGGGGTCTGATTGTTGTACCCAATGAGGCTGCACTACGCGCAGTGTTGCTTCGCGAGTTTCATGGTTCTCTTGTGGGAGGGCACGCTGGAAACTCACGAACTTATAATCGAATTTCAACGAATTTTTTCTTGGTGGGTATGCGCAAGGATGTACGCTCATTTGTGGCTAAATGTGAAATATGTCAGCGGATGAAGAGCGAAAGTCTTTCTCCTGCAGGTTTATTACAGCCGCTTCCCATTCCTCAACAAGTTTTTGAAGATATTTCCATGGACTTCATCACGGGATTACCCAAGTCCAATGGGAAGGAGGCCATTATGGTCGTAGTAGATCGCCTTACCAAGTACGGGCACTTCTTTGCTTTGCCTCGGTCATTCGACAGTACTTTGATTGCTCATGTTTTGATTCATGGTGTGGTTAAACTTCATGGCGTACCGCGTTCTATCATGAGTGATCGGGACATGATTTTTCTTAGTGAATTATGGACGGAGTTAGCACGGTTACAAGGCATGGAGTTGTGCATGAGTTCTGCTTATCATCCCCAAAGCGACGGTCAAACCAAGGCCCATAATCGCTTCCTAGAAATGTATTTGCGTTGTATGGCGAGTGACGATCCAAAAAAAGTGGGAAGGCTGTCTTGCGTGGGCGGAGTATTGGTATAACACAGCTTCTCACACTTCTGCAGGCATGACACCCTTCAAAGCATTGTACGGTCGCGATCCCCCGACAATCTTAAGTTATGCTGATGGTGGCACAACCAACACTCAGCTCGATCAAGCATTGTGGGAACGAGATCACTTTCTTCAAGAACTTAAGCAGAATCTGGTCAATGCTCAGAATTGAATGAAATTGCACGCGGACAGGAACCGACGCGAGTTGGAATTTGCAGAGGGTGATTGGGTTTTCGTTCGCCTACAACTATATCGACAACTATCCTTACGCCTGACCAAGCAACACAAGCTTAGTCCATGTTACTTCGGCTCGTATTGTGTGCTCCAACGTGTAGGAAGTGTGGCTTACAAATTGGATCTGCCCGAGTCTTCCAAAATTCATCCTGTGATTCATGTGTCCAAGCTAAGGGCGTGCAAGGGACGACCAGAACAGCAGATTACACCCTTACCTTTGTTAGCCGATCCTGGAACAGAGCTGGCTGCGGCACCAATAACAAACCTTGAGGACAAGGTTTCGCTGCATGGCGGGGGTAATGTTACGAGTGGCCATAAGCAACATGAATTGGGTGACGATAATGACGAGACAAGAAAAAAAAGACCCACCTAAAACTAATTCCACGCCAGTGGCTGCTGTACGACGAGGAACGCGGGAAAGAAGGCCACCTAAAGGATTAACATATTTTGTTTTGTAATTGCATATATATAGGAATTTGCACATCTGAGAAATGTAGGGAAAAAACCTGAAAAGTGTTTCCCTTCATTTCTTTTCTGCTATTGAACACGAGTTCTTTTAGATTTTCTGTGGAATTCATAACAGGGAGTATGTTTGTGTTTTGATATGTTTTACTTGTTCATTCATATCATTTATGCATCTATGATCTATTAAAAGTCACATGTCCTCAAACCACCGGAGAATACATATTTAGATTTAATTTATATTTTTTAATAATAAATTTTTTCTTTTTTTTCAATTTAGCTCCTCAACTTTGTATGATTTCTCATTTCTTTAATTCCTCTTTCGTTTTAAGTTCATTTTTGACCAAATTTGAACCAAATACTCTTAAACCACTATACAATACCTATTTAACTTCAATTAATATTTTTAAAAATAAATATCCTATTTTTACAATTTAGCCCCACAACTTTGTTTGATTTCTTCAATTCATCCTTCGATTTCTGTCCATTTTGACCAATTCTAAACCACATGCTCCACTACCACAATATATATAACTTCAATTCATATTTTGAACGAAAAAAATATTTTTTATGAAATTAGTCTCTTAACTTTAAATTTTATTCAAGTTGGTCATTCAATTGTATTTTTCTTTTGTAAATTCTTTATTCTCATCAATTCCTTGACTACTTTATACTCATGTCGATATTTTATCTTCAAAACTTCATTCCTTAGAAATAACATTATAAATATATTTTCAAATTTTAGATAATATTTTTTATTAAATAATATTACAAATCTTACTCTTACATGTGGAAAGGAATATGAATAAATATATATGTACAGAAACTCGACAACTATATTGAAATTAGAGAAAGTCGTTTAAATTAGAATCAATCCATGCTATAAAATTATAAATAATTCAATTAAATTTGTACAGAAACTCGGCAACTAGAATTGAAATTCATAAACTCGACTCGAATCGAAAAAATTCAAATAAAGTTAGGAGTCACAAAATATGACTCATCGACTCGAATAACTCGAAATTTTTTGACTCGACTTGATCGAATGCTCAACCATAATATCATTTTCATCTTTTCTCCACTTTTCCTAATTTCTCTCCATTTTCTCTCAATTCAATTATCCGAGATCTAAAAGGATTTATCACTTACACCAAAACTCTTTCAATTTCTTCTAGTTTTCTATCATCTTCTTCGATTTTCAATTTTCTAAAATAACAATTTCGAAGTGAATTCTTGATTTTGAATTTCGTGTCTCTAATTGAGGAAATCTAATATACTTAAACTTAATTTTTATTTGATTTGATATTTTAAAACAAGTTTTGATTCATTAAATTATGTTTTCAATGTTTTCTTCAAGATTTTCACGTTTTTTTAATCTTTAAACATCATTTCTAAAATATACCGTTATTTAAACCAATTGTTTGAGTTTGTTTTTAATGGATTTTTATATTGATAATGGTGTTAAAGTTGGTAATGGTGTTAAAGTTTAATGTTCATTAATTGTGAATGATGTTAGGTTGTGTAAAAATGTAAAAAGGTAAGTTGTTGCTTGTTGCTTAGATGCTAATTAGTTGAGTTAGACGGTTCGGGTGAACTAAATTAGTCAATTCAAGATAGTTTCAAGGATTAATTCATAAAAAATGTTTTGATGCGGATAAAATTGTGGAAAATGATGGAAAATGTTTTATAAATATATTAAAGGTTTTTGTAAGCTCAATTTGATAAAATGAAATTGGATTTATGAACATTTTGGTTTTAGTGACTAAAATATAAAGTTTGAAAACTATTTTTGGTGACTAAATCGAAAAAGGGCCCAAACTTAAAATCTTTAGGGAGCTATTAAACCCACTTGGTTTTATCAGAATTTTCCCTTAATTTTTGCTATTTTAAAATAGTATTAAAGTGGTTAAAATGTGGATTTAATTTGGTTTTAGTTAACTTGATTTAATAACCAAAAATATTTTCTTACGTAACTACTTTTCTCTCAAATTCCCAACAACCAAACTATTTTCTTCTTCTCTAAAATTCAGAGGAATCAATCTTTTCATCGTGCTTTTGATTTCCACAATGGATTCGTTTGATTCTTCATCAAATCTTCTACATTAACTTTGGTAATTTCTCCAAATCAAACCAATTAAGGAGGAAGTCTACATTTAGAAGTGATTTTCGTTTCTCTCCTCTAATCAAAGGTTCTTTATTGAAATTCTCAAGTTCTTGATCCTTCATAATTGATTTTGAAATGTTTTGATGATTAAATCAAGATTTAATATTTTAATGTTGGTTTTATTAAAGAATTTATTGAGTTTTGTTGTGAATCTGATTTGGTATGATTTTGGTGAGTTTAAATCACATAGAGGAAGTATTTTAATGTATTGTAATGAGATCTACAAAAAGGAATCTCGAAACTATTTGATTGGCTAATTTTTAGATGGGTTTTTTTATTGAAAATTGAGTTTTAATGTTTTGTGAATCAAAGGTTCTTTATTGAAATTCTCAAGTTTTAGGGGTTATTTTATGTGTTTTTGAGTTGCTGGAGATATAAGGATGTTTAGGAGGTGTTTGTGGATATGTTTGTGGATTGAATGTTAGAATCATTGGTTTGAGGTTTAGAGTTGATAGAGTAAAGATTAGTGTTGTTTTCGGTAGTATCGGCTAGTTTTTAGGAGGTTTATGTTAAGGATGTAGAGGATCATTGTTTAGAAATGAGTAGAATGCATAATGATGCATTTTCCCTCTAGTTTTATGTGGTTAAAACAGGGGACGATCAAGGCAAGGTTGTCTAGTCGCGTATGTTGCTTATCGGAGACTCTTTTCGCGTCGGCGAGCAAGGCGAGGCATATCGGTGAGTGTATAAACGCATTAAAGCTCTTTAAAGGTTTGATCGGTGGATCACGGGGGTTTATTTGTAGCCTAAAAAGCTTAACTAAGCTCAAGCGTAAGTTTCGCTATTTTCGCCTTGGTTATTGGCTTTGAATTGAGCTTGTGGATTTCATGTTTTAGTTTTAAAAATGGGTTGAATTACTTATTGTAAATGCATGGTTTTAGATTAATATGCATTATTTAACAATGTTTTGAATGCCTATGAGCATTGAGAATTATTCCTAAAGGAATGTGGTGTTGCCTTTGGCAAGGTGGTTTTGCATATGAAATGGTTTTGTGAAATGCATTGGAAAACAATAAGTAAATGTATTTGGAAATGATATATTGGCTATGTGACATAATGAGAAACTATTAGATATAGTTGGCTATAAATAGCATTAAGTGCACTATAATATTAAAATCGATCGTACCACAATCTTGAGAAAAAGCGGTTTAACTAGGCTACTCGGACTGTTGGGTTATCACTTGGGGCATTTGGTTTAACTAGGCAGCCCAAGTTGATGGTATCTTGCGGTTTAACTAGGCAAGGTATGAGATTTGGTGGAGGTAGTATCACCACGAGAAATCCATGTATCCGAAAGTGTGGATAGAGGTCAGACTATCCGGGGTCACCATAATTGCCAATATATGTGATTTATGAGATATATAAGATGGTTTTAATGCATATGGTTGTTATGCATGATTTGTTGTGGAAACAAATGAGAAAATTCTTCGGGTTTGATTAAGAATGCTTTGTTCATCAAGGGATTTATGGTTTTCAAATGGCTTTTAAAATGCATCAATGTATTACCTAAGAGCATCCTTACTAAGCATGATTACTTACTGTAAAATTAAAGAATTGATTTTGAAATAATAATGAATTTAAGGACAAAATTGAAAAAGATAAATAAATTTTCAAAACTTCTCAAAATCTCTAAGCAAATGGTCCAAGTCAAAACCAATGTTTATGAAAATTTTCTAAGTGTTTTCTAAGTCAAAACAATGATTTTCGAGTCAACGTTTCAAAACGGCCCTTAGGCGTTCCGGAACGTTTTGAAACTGCTAACATGTGTTTCAGAACAAGCATTCTCGTTTCGATACGGGTGTATCGAAACAGGTCTTCGTGTTTCAAAATGGATGAAGAACAACGAAACAGGTTGAACCGTTTCGATACGGAAGTATCGAAACTACCTCAAACGTTTCGAAATGGTTTTCAAACTTGGATTCAAAAATATGACCGTTGCAAATTTTATAACTAATTTTCATAAAACGGTTAAGGTGTATCGAAACATTTTAAGTCGTTTCTATACAGATTTTGGCAGAGGTAAAATGTTTCGAAACGAGCTCTAGCACGTTTCGGAACGGGCTCTTAGTGTATCGAAATGATCTGGTCTGTTTCGATACGGTCTCTTAATTACACCCCAACGGCTATTTCTATTTTGGTCTGTTTCAAAACAGGTTCGAGCGTTTCGAAACGAGTAGTTGCAGAAGTGCATTTAATGTGGGAAGATTGCATCCCAAGGGTTATAATTATGATAGAAACAACCCCAACGGCTAGAATTGAATGATAAGGTATAAAAGGGAGTTCTAAAAGCATCAGCAACTACTATTGAGCCTCAAAGAAACAATTCAACATCAAATTCAAGCTCTAGAGCAAAATTTCAATATTCTTTGTAAAACCCCAATTGTGATTCATTGTAATTCTTATTTTTTTGATTCAATTGGGTTGAGTGCTTGTTATTGGGAAACATTTGTATTGAGAGATACTAGTTATTTGCCTTCATCTTCTTTGTAAACATTGTGTGAGGATTGGGTCAATTTTGGGTAGAAAATTGGTCATTGTGTAATGGTTTCCTCCTAAGCCTAAAAAAGGGAAATATCAACTAGTAGAGTTGTTGGAAAATCCTTAGTGGGAGCTAAGGTAGTGGATGTAGAGTTCAATTGGAACTTGAACAACTATAGGTGCCTTGTCTTGATATTTTCATTTTACCACTTCACCACCAAACTTTCTAAAAATCCAATTCACCCCCTCTCTTGGCTTAAATCGATTCATCGATCCACTCAACACTTACGCTGTCTTTTTCCCATTGATGCAGAGAAATAAAGTTGAGGGCTGCATTGTTACGACAAGAAAGGTCCAAGAACAAGACATTCGATTGAGTATGAAAACCTATTTCTATTTTGGTTAATAAGGAAATGTGTACCACGTTTTTGGGAAGGTTTATACCCTATATTTTGGTTGTATTGTGGAGATTATATGTTGTGGTTGATGGATTTATATGTTGTTGGTTTTGTGACTTGAATGTTAGACTAGTATATATGTGTTTAGTGCTTGATGGATTTTATAGTATGCATATATGGTGAATGTGCCTATTCTTAGGACATTGTGGTTCAACTATGCCAAAATTGTTGGTTTAAATCTATTGATGTGATGATTATGCTAGAATATGTCTTAATCCCTTTTTAGTTTTTTAGTTGGATGAAAATAGGAAGCATGCCTCTGGTATTGTGATCTTATAGGTTTTTCCTTTAGCTATTCATGTTTCTATGAGCTTTTGGCTTGTATTGATGTTTGGTTTACTTGTGGTTATGTTTGGGATTGATTAATGTATGTTTGAGGAACTTATTGGATGAAAAACTAGCAAAATTGGACATTAGAGGTCCATAGGTATCGATACACGGGGCCCTGTATCGATACGGGTAAGCGTGGAATAGGTTTAAGGATCAGTATGCGAAGGGTCATTTCGGTACGGGCTTTGGGAAATCAAAATGGGGGTATCGACACACAGGCAAGTGTACCGGTACGGTTTTTAGCTACTGGAAACTAGATTTTGTCATTCCAAGCCTACGTACCGAAACGCCCCAAACTGTACTGGTATGATCCTCTCAGTATGAAGTTTGGTATCGGTACGGTTGCCCGAGTACCGATACCAGTTGCAGTTAATTCAGTTAACTTGTTGTTTGAAGTTTCTAATTCTCTCATTTTGGTCATTGTATCTTACTAACGCAATTGGTTGAGTTTGGATGATCGTTTTGGAATTGAATTTGACCAACAAGCATGTAATCTGACTAATTAAGGATTGGTAATCTACACTTCAACTAAGTCCTTATAGTTTTCGTAATTTATGTTTTAGTCCCTTAAATGTATATGTATGCAATCGGGCGTCTTTTTTGTGTCTGTTTCCTTTGAGACTTCATCTACTGCCAGTATGCTCACCTTAGGTTAATATGTTGTATCTAGAAAATATAAAAAGAAAAATAGACATTTTTTTATGTGTAATCATTTCGGGTTTGCTTCGACAAACCCAATGTAGCTCACTCGGTTCGGTTGGGCGTCGAGGGGGTTACATTTGATGGTATCAGAGCCAGGTTTGCGATTGTTGGGTGTTGTCGTTGATTGTTTAATTATGATTTTATTGATTGCATATATGTATCTGAGTGTTGGTGGTGATACTTGTTATGATTGGGGTATAAATGGGAACGCATTGCCTATTACCGTGGTTTTGAAATGATTTTTAAAGGTTGTCTTGGATCATTCGTCCAATTCTAGCTAGCCTAATTTATTTTGTGTTGTGATGTATGGTTTAGGCTTTTGTAAGTATGGGTCCTCGACGTGAGACGCGTGCTAGCGCGAGCAATACTCAAAACGACTAGAACATTGAGAATGGTGTGATTCCTCGTAATGGATTACCTCCTCCTCTACCTATCGCTCCTATTGGTGCTGGAATTCGGGTTGGCGGTGTGCCTCAAGCACTGCAAGTTCCAGTTTTTGGCGGTATGACACTGTTGATCCAAGCGATGGCTGGGGTGCACGCGTAGGCACCAGCGCTTGTCGTGGTAGTTAATCATGGTTTTCCTTTGGAGCATCTTCGTAGCTTGGGAGGTGTAGAGTTTAGGGGATTGAACCCTGAGGCGGTCAAGAAGTGGCTGGAGAGTACGATTCGTATTCTGGGTCAGATGGGATGAGATGATGCTCGTAAGCTGGGTTGTACCATATCCTTGTTGCACGGTGATGCGTACCATTAGTGGGTAACCACAGTTACGGTCGTTCCGGAAGCTTATCTGAATCGGGAATTCTTTCAGATAGCTTTTAAGAGGAAGTACCTCGGTCTGCAATATCAAGATGACAAGAAGTGAGAGTTTATGTCATTGGTGCAAGATGGCATGTCGGTGTCTGAATATGAGGTAAAGTTCATTCGTTTGAGCCAATATGCTCAAGGATATCAAGACGTACTTGTTGGCCATAGACTACATAGATTTTGATGTGTTGGTTAACAAGGCTAAGGATATTGAGCAATCCTTAGGTGTTTCGGTGTAATCGGTGAATGTGAGTTCGATTAAGAGAGCGACTGACTCTGGTTATTCTGGGAGGCAGAACACGAGGTCGCTTGATAAGCATTACAAGCCGGATCTAAAGCGTTATGGTGGTCGTAACCAGGGTAGACGTGTTGCCACCGATTGTGAGCGTTGCGGGAGATGCCATGCGGGTGCATGCTGGGGAGCACCTAGAGCTTGTTGGGATTGTGGATCATCCAATCACCTGAAGCGTGATTGTCCGCGAGTTGCGAGAGATGCGCCGGTAGCTGATGCACCTGTTAGAGGCCGAGGTTGTGGTAGGGTAATTTTCAAAGGCGTAAGGATGGTCAGAGGACTGTGGCTCACACAGTTGTTGTGCGACCGGAGAATGGTGGGCCGACGCGAGTTTATGATCATCGTGAGGACCATAATGACACCGATGTGATTGCAAGTTCCTTTACCTTGAAATCTTTTTCGTTATTTTCTTTAACTGATTCAAGGTCTACTCATTCATACATCTCGAGTGAACATGTGCATTTGTTAGATGTTCCAGTTGAAATCTTGAATGTAGGTATGCTAGTAACTAGTTTCTTTGGGGAGATGGTTACGGTTAAAAGGTTATATAGGATATGCCATTTAGCTGTTTAAGGTCATGAGTTTTCCGCTGACTTGATGGAGTTGTCGTTTCATGGTTTCGATGTTATCTTGGGTATGCATTGGCTAAGTGAGCACAAGGCGGTTGTAGATTGTGAATCCAAAAGGATTTCTTTGAAGCTTGCCGAAAATTACGAAGTTATAAAGGTTGGCGAGAATGTAAAGTTCTTGTCTAACCTAGTCTCGGCTACGCAAACAGAAAAGATGATGTAGGGAGGTTGTCAAGCATATCTTGCAATTGTGATGAATTCAAATATTAAAGGGGTTCGAGTGTAGGACATTCAGATAGTGTGTGGTTTTTTGAAAGTGTTCCCTGAAGAGTTGCCTGGATTACCGCCGAATAGAGAGGTGGAATTCGGAATAGAGACATACTCGGGTATGACTTCGGTGTCCATTAATCTTTATCGTATGGCACCAAAAGAATTAAAGGAATTAAAAATGCAGCTTCAGGAGTTGATGGTTAAGAACGATGGAACGATGCGTATGTGCATTGATTACCGACAATTGAATAAGTTGATGGTTAAGAACAAGTATTTGTTACCTCAGATTGACGACTTGTTTGATCAATTCCGTGGAGCAGCTGTGTTTTCTAAGATTGATTTGAGATTGGGGTATTATTAGTTAAAAGTGAAAGATGCGGATGTGCCGAAAACTGCTTTTTGCACAAGGTATGGGCATTATGAATTTTTGGTGATGTCGTTTGGTTTAACAAATGCCCCGACTGCTTTTATGGATATGATGAATAGGGTGTTCCATGAGTATCTTGATCAGTTCGTGATGGTGTTTATCGGTGATATTCTTGTGTACTCTCATACCGAGGAGGAACATGATCAGCATTTGCATATTGTGTTGAAAGCTTTGAAGAAACATCAATTGTATGCCAAGTTGATTAAGTACGAGTTTTGGCTCAAGGAGGTGGTGTTTCTCGGCCATGTGGTTTCTGTGGAAGGTATTCGTGTTGACCCGTAGAAAATTTAAGCTATTATTAGTTGGAAGCAACCTATTTCGGTATCTGAGGTTCGTAGTTTCCTTGGTTTGGCTGGTTATTATCATCGTTTCGTGGATAGGTTCTCAAGTATTGCAGCACCATTGACGAAGTTTTTTGCAAAAGAATGTTTCGTATGTGTGGACAGATAAGCAACAACATAGTTTTGAGAAGTTTAAGGAGGTTTTGACTCATTCTCATGTTCTGATTCAACCCGAGTCTAGAAAGGAGTTTGTGGTTTATAGTGATGTGTCTTTTGTTGGTTTGGGTTGTGTGTTGATGCAAGATGGTAAAGTGGTAGCTTATGCATCAAGACAATTGAAGGTTCATGAGCACAATTATCCGACCCATGATTTAGAGCTTGCGGCGGTGGTTTTTGCTTTGAAAATTTGGAGACTGGGAAAGGATTGCCATGGATTTTGTGACGGGTTTGCCCTTGACACCGTCCAAAAAGGATTCATATGGATGATCGTCGACTGGTTTACGAAGTGTGCACATTTTATGGCCGTGCATACGAATATGTATGTTGCTGAAATTGTAAGGTTACACGGAGTTCCTAAGTCAATTATATGAGATAGGGATCTGTGTTTCACATCAAGGTTTTGGAAGAGTCTTCAGACGGCTTTGGGTACAAGGTTTAATTTCAGTACGTCTTATCATCCTCAGACGAATGGACATTCTGAAAGTGTTATTCAGATATTGGAGGATATGTTGAGATGTTGTGAGATTGAGTTTCAAGGGACTTGGGAAAAGCAATCATCGTTGGTGGAGTTCGTTTACATTAATAGTTATCAGTCGAGTATCCAAATGGCTCCTTATGAGGCTCTTTATGGTCGTAGGTGTCGTACGCCTCTTTGTTGGCGGAAACAGGCGAGAAGCACGTGACAGGGCCCGTGTTGCTTAAAGGTACAAATGAGAAAGTGAAACTCATTTGTGAGAGGCTTAAAGAGGCTTCTAGTCGGCAAAAGTATTATGTGAATTTGAGGCGAAAGGAAGTTGAGTACGAAGTGGGTGATAAAGTGTTTTTGAAAGTTTTGTCTTGGAAGAAGGTGATGAGGTTTGGACGTAAGGATAAGTTAAGCCCTAGTTCATTGGACCTTATGAGGAGATCGAGCGTGTTGGTCCGGTTGTGGATAGATTGAGGTTACTGGTTGAGCTTGAAAAGATACATGATGTTTTCTATGTGTCGATGCTTCGGAAGTATCGGTCGGATCTGTCACATGTTGTACATGTTGAGGAGATAGAGTTATGTTCGGATTTTTCATATGATGAGGAGCCTGTAAGAGTGCTAGATTCAAGCACTGAGGTTCTTCGAGGGAAGACCATCGAGTTGGTCAAAGTTTTGTGGCGACATCGGGGAATTGAGGAAGCCATGTGGGACACAAAGGAGGACATGAAAAGACAGTTTCCTCACCTCTTTCCTTTAGGTAAATTTCGAGGATGAAATTTCTTAAGAGGGGAAGAGTTGTAACGCCCCGAATTCGGGCTTACATGCTAACTAATTGGTTTAGACGGTTTGGGTGAACCAGATTAGTCAATTTGAGATAGTTTCGGGGATTAATTCGTAACAAATATTTTGATGCGGATAAAATTGTGGAAATGATGGAAAATGTTTTATAAATATATTAAAGATTTTGGTAAGATCAATTTGATAAAATGAAATTTGATTTATGAACATTTTGGTTCTAGTGACTAAAATGTAAAGTTTAAAAACTATTTTTGTGACTAAATCAAAAAAGGGTCAAAACTTAGAATCTTTATGGAGCTATTAAACCACTTGGCTTTATCAAATTTTTTCCTTAATTTTGGCTATTTTAAAAGAGTTTTAAAATGATTAAAAAGGTGGATTTAATTTGGTTTTAGATAATTGGATTTAATAAACCAAAAGTATTTTCCTACGTTACTACTTTTCTCTAAACATTTTCTCTCAAATTCTCAACAACAAAAATATCTTCTTCTTCTCTAAAATTTTGAGGAATCGATCTTTTCATCTTGCTTTTGATTTCAACAATGGATTCCTTTGATTCTACATCAAATCTTCTACATTAACTTTGGTGACTTCTCCAAATCAAGCCAATTAAGGAGGAAGTCTACATTTAGAGGTGATTTTCTTTTCTCTCATCTAATCAAAGGTTCTTTAATGAAATTCTCAAGTTCTTGATCCTTCAAAATTGATTTTGAGATGTTTTGATGATTAAATCAATATTTAATGGTTTATTGTTGGTTTTATTAAAGAATTTGATTGGGTTTTGTTGTGAATCTGATTTGGTATGACTTAGGTGAGTTTAAATCACATAGAGGAAGTGTTTTAATGTTTTGTAATGAGATCTACAAAAAGGATTCCCAAAACTATTTGATTGGCTAATTTTTAGATGTTTTTTAGTGGTTTTAGGGGTTGTTTTATGTGTTTTTCAGTTGCTGAAGATATAAGGATCTTTTGAAGGTTTTGTGGATATGTTTTGATGTATACTGAATGTTAGAATCGCTGGTTTGAGGTTTGGAGTTGATAGAGTAAATAATGGTGTTGTTTTTGGTAGTATCGGCTAGTTTTTAGGAGGTTTATGTTAAGGATGCATGGGATCATTGTTTAGCAATGATTAGAATGCATAATGATGAAATTTCCCTCTAGTTTTATGTGATTAAAATAGGGGATGATTAAGGCAAGGTTGTCTAGTCACCTACATTGCTTACGAGAGACTCTTTTCGCATCGGCGAGCAAGACGAGGCGTATCAGTGAGTGTATAAACGCGTTAAAGCTCTTTAAAGGTTTGATCGGTAGATCGTAGGGGTTTAGTTATAGCCTAAAAAGCTTAACTAAGCTCAAGCATAAGTTTCGCTATTTTCGCCTTGGTTATTGGCTTTGAATTGAGCTTGTAGATTTCATGTTTTGGTTTTAAACATGGGTTGAATTACTTACTGTAATTGCATGATTTTGGATTAATATGCAATGTTTAACAATATTTTGAATGCCTATGAGCATTAATAATTATTCCTAAAGGAATGTGGTGTTGCCTTTGGCAATGTGGTTTTCCATATGAAATGGTTTTTTAAAATGTATTGGAAACAATAAGTAAATGTATTTGGAAATGATATATTGGGTATGTGACATAATGAGAAATTATCAAATATAGTTGGCTAGCCATAGGATTAAGTGCACTATAAGTTTAAAATCGGTCGTACCACGGTCCTTGAGAACAACGGTTTAACTAAGCTACTCGGACTGTTGGGTTATCACTTGGGGCATGCGGTTTAACTAGGTAACCCAAGTTGATGGTATCTTGCGGTTTAACTAGGCAAGGTATGAGATTTGGTGGAGGTAGTACCACCATGAGAAATCTGTGTATCCGAAAGTGTGGATAGAGGTCAGACTATCCGAGGTCACCATAATTGCCAATATATGTTATTTATGAGTTATATAAGATGGTTTTAATGCATATGGTTGTGATGTATGATTTGTTTTGGAAACAAATGAGAAAATGTTTTGGGTTTGATTAAGCATGCTTTTTACATCAAGGGATTTATGATTTTCAAATGGCTTTTAAAATGCATCAATGTTTTACCTAAGAGCATCCTCACTAAGCATGATTTCTTATGCTCTCTTTTCCCATTGATGCAAAGAAATAAAGTTGAGGGCTGCATTGTTACGGCAAGGAAGGTCCAATATCAAGACATTCGATTGAGTATGAAAACCTATTTCTATTTCAGTTAATAAGGCAATGTGTACCACATTTTGGGGAAGGTTTATACCCTGTATTTTGGTTATAATTTGGAGATTATATGTTGTGGTTGATGGATTTATGTGTTGTTGGTTTTGTGACTTGAATGTTGGACTAACATATGTGTTTGGTGCTTGATGGATTTTATAGTATGCATATAGGGTGAATGTACCTATGCTTAGGACATTGTGGTTCAAACATGCCTAAATTGTTGGTTTAAATCTATTGATGTGATGCTTATGATAGAATATGTCTTAAATCCTTTTTTGGTTTTTGTGTTGGATGAAAACAGGAAGCATGTCTCTAGTATTGTGATCATGTCGGATTTGCCTCTAGATATTCATGTTTCTATGAGCTTTTGGCTTGTATTGATGCTTGGTTTACTGGTGGATATGTTTGGGATTGATGTATGTGTTGAGGCACCTATTGGACGAAAATCCAGTAAAATTGGACATTACAGGTCTAAGGGTACTGATATGTGGGGCCCAGTATCGGTAGGGGTAAGCGTGGAATGGGCTCAAGGATCGGTATGCGAATGGTCGTTTCGGTACGGGCTTTGGGAAATCAAAATAGGGGTACTGATACACGGGCAAGTGTATCGGTATAGTTTTTAGCTACTGGAAACTAGATTTTGTCATTCCGAGCTTACGTACTGAAACACCCCAAACTGTACCGGTACGATCCTCTCAGTATGAAGCCTGGTATCGGTATGGTTGCCCGAGTACCGATACCAGCTGCAGTTAATTCAGTTAACTTGTTGTTTGAAGTTTCTAATTCTATTATTTTGGTCCTTGTATCTTACTAATGCAATTGGTTGAGTTTGGATGATCATTTTGGAATGGAATTTGACTAGAAAGCATGTAATCTGACTAATTAAGGATTGGTAATCTAAACTTTAACTATGTCCTTATAATTTTCCAGATTTATGTTCTAGTCCCTTAAATGTATCTGTATGCAATCGGGAGTCTTTTCGGTGTCTGTTTCCTTTGAGACTTCATCCGTTGCCAGTATGCTCACCTTAGGTTAATATGTTACATCTAGTAAACATAAAAAGAAAATGAACCCGTTTCTTGTGTAATCATTTCGGGTTTGCTTCGGCAAACCCAACGTAGCTCACTCGGTTGGGTTGGGCGTCTAGGCCGGATCGAGGGAGTTACAATGCATTGCAAATGCATGACTGAATGAAAATAATGATATTAAATTGAGTCATCTAATCCTTAATGTTATATGCTTAAACGATGGTAATGATGGCATTTAGAATGAATGAGTGATTGCAAATGAACATTGGCATTGAACATAAGTAGATACATTTGAAAAGATTTAACATAATTGGGATGTCATAAGACATGTTTTATTGAAAATGTTTGAAGTATTGAGAACATTGTGGCAAATTGCTTCTTCAATCATATTGCGGTTCATCGCTAACAATTCGTTTTATTAGAACTTCAATTTGTATTGGAGTCTAGGTTTGAAGATCTTCAACTCCAAAAAATAATTGGGGTATGAACATCATATGTATACCTTATTGTATTACTTGAGCTATCTACTTGATTAATAATGAATTAATCGTTGTGTTATAATAAAAGTGTATGGTAATATGCACACCATATTGAAAGTATGATTGATAATGATAATGAGATAAGTACTTGTTGGTGCTAAAGCATAAATTGACTAGTGTTAATACATAAAACATGATAAAATGAAAGCACAATTGAATATGACTTACATGAGAATTGTAACATTTTTTTTATATGAATTGACATATAAATATATTGTATGATAGTGCACCTTAATGACCGCATTAAACTTTGTAGTTTATTGTGTTATTTTTAAGTGTTTGCAAGAGATAAGTGATTGAACGAAAAGGAATAGCGATATTGATGATGCTTCGAAAATCTTGAAATCATCAGAATGTAATGAGTTTTGTTTCTACCCTTAATAACGTGACATGTGAGCTTGATGGGATTCAACATTGTTATTTTTGTTAATTCTTAAGGCGAATAAGTTTGGTTTGTGATAATGACCTTAATGGTTCTGAGTTTGATCATTTGAGGCTTATGGTTTTGAATTTGGTATGGTAGTAGTGGCGGAGCCACATATAGTTTAGGGGGGTCAATTGACCCCACTTGATTTGTTGTGGCATGAGATTTTCAAAGAGTTATATCGGGTTTTCAAGGAGTTAGTATAAATTTTTTCATGGAAATATTAAAATTGACCCCACTTGATTTGTTTGGGTATGGGGTCAACAATATTTATATTGTAGTGGTATGAGAATTCTCGTACCTCAAAG